>CM036591.1:23707500-26107500 GCA_020745705.1 Hemiprocne comata | reverse complement strand
ATTCCTCCTGGTACCACCTCTCTATGCTGCTCTGTTTTGTTTCCTTTAAACTCCGGACCATTTTGCTTGTGCTATTGGCCAAGTCTCTGCAATAAAGCAAGGACTAGAGCCTCCCATAAACATTATTTTCTCCTGAAGCTGCTGTCTCCTGAAGCCCAATTTCCCCTGTGTTTTCTCCCTTCCCATCCTTTGTGTGTCACTAGTCATAATGGCAGCAGAACTGGATTGCATGTGCGTAACCCTCTATATCTTGTTCCAGCTGAAGCTCTGTAGTAGCTGACATTTTTGACTTTTCCATGCTGTTAGGCCAGCTTTCCTCAGGGCTTCCCTTCAGTTCTTTCCCATCCCCAGCAAGGTGCTCCTCTCGGTGCCCTTTCTCTGTTGCAGAGCTGATGAGCTCTGGTCCTCCTAGTCCTGTGGTGGCAAACACCATTGCTTGGGCATGTGCCTGCAGCACGGGGTCCTCCTGCTCCCATCCTTCAGCTTACGGTGTGTCTGATGATGCTCCTTGGCTCTGTACAATGGCCAAAAAAAGAGGTACAAATTAGAGATCAAACCAGACACAGACCACTAAGGTTCAATTACAATAGTGTAATCAGGAGCAGAATCTGACCCATATTAAACACACCAATGCACATGTCTCATGCAGAAAGTTGATGTTCACAGTGTTCCCATGTGCAGCTATATCAGTCACTACTCTGAAATCAAACAATTGTGGCGTATCCTTCTTATCTAATTCACATATTTTGTTCCCTCTTTGTAGAAGAACTTGTGAAAAATGTTGGTGAACAGGAAAAAGACCAAAGCAGAAATTCCGCAGATGCACAGTTACAGGAAGAGACAAGAAGGATACAAAATGAGAGTAGTCAGGGAAGTGATGGTACAACCTGTCCTCCCAGATCCATCGTCCCACAAGTAGTCTCTTTCGACACTCCTCTGAGTGATGAATCCAACTCAGAAAAGTTCACTAACTCTGATCCGAACCAGAAAGATCTCACCGATGCCCAGCAAGAAACACAGAATACAGACCCACTGAATGGTAATGCTTCATCACAGAGCACCAGTCAATCTAATGAAGCTGTCCAGGGCGAAGCTGCAGCAGTGTCTGGTATCTCCCTGTCAAACATCAACAGTAACGTAAAATATTGAAATAAGGTGTTGTACAACCCACCAGTGTAAGACATTTTCTTACGTGTAGACGTGTAGAAACAGCAGTGGCCTAAAACCGTCAAATAAAAGCTGACTGGTAGAAACATATAATCCTCTTGGTATTAGCTATTTGGTATCTACTAAAAATGTTTTTACATAACATACCAAGACTTGTAGTTGAACTGGAAGAATGATTTTAAAGTAATTTAAAGATGCATATTTGCAATAAAATAGCAGTTTGTTATTGGAGAATGAGGTAAATTTTCAAAACAGAACTATCTAACATTTTCTCTTTGAATAGGTAATTATTCTTAGGCTATTAAAATGCACCCTCTTAGTTTAGGTACCTAATATGATTAATACATTGTAAACCACATCCTTTTTACTAAACATAATGTGAATTTTAGAGTACTTTAAGTAGATGGAATGTGCAAACTGCAGGAGGCATGGGACTGTCTTTCTCTTAATCAGAAATCAGTCTCCTGACTGTAGTTTGCAGGACAAGCAGAGCAGCCAGAAAATCCCTATAATGTCAGAATATTTATTTAGAATGTAAGTATTTTATCACCAGCTGACTATGGTTTAGTATCTGGTGACTATAAGACAAGGCCAAGATGTCCAAGCAACAGGAATAGATGTTATTGAAGTAAAAGAAAGACACTGCATTTTCATTTTATTCTCTGAATTCGCTTGTTGTTAGAATAAGTTTTAAGGTATTAGGGTAATAAGAATAATTAAGACATATAATGACACTTTTTCCTCACTTCTAATTAAAATGCTAAACTCATGGATGCTTTTAAGACAGTGAGCCTTCCAACATTGTGCCAGAAGTACGGCATTGTCTGAGCAGCAACATTGAAGTGCTTATAAGGCTTAGCTTAGACAGAAGTATATGACTTGGCATATTCCTCAAAAATGTTTTTTGTGGAGAGCTCCCACTTACTCTAAAGTTCCACATTCCAGCACTCTGTTTTTATTGTTGACAGGTTTTTTCCATCAGAAATAACAGATGGTTAATTTAGGGTTCTAAATCAAAATATTTGCACTAAAACTTATTTCACAGCATTTGAAGTTGTCTAATAACTGACATTTTTGTCTCTTGACATGTATTTTTTGCACTAATTTTTGTATTAAAGCCCAACTTGAAATTTAAGTGCCTTAGAAAAGTTTCCCATCTCCTGGATGAGAAACATGGCAGGAAAAGCTGCATTGTTTATCTTTCCAGTGATGCTGAAGGCAGTTGTGAGGCAGCTGTCCTTGGGGATCTTTAGATGTCCAGCCAACAAAAATGCTGTTTGAGAGGTTAGCCACAACTCCACATGCAGTTAGTGCATTCTGTTGCCGTGTCAGTCTTTACATTCCACCTTTCCTGTGAGAACAGAGATTTCTAGTTTAGAAAAAACTCATCTCATTCTTTTTCTAAGGCAGGGAATTTTCTACAGAATTCCTTGTGTTTTAACACTTCCCACTACAAAGTTAATAACAAGGGTAAGAAGTGGTTGAGTTTGTAATAGTGTATTTCCAAGGGCAAACATGATCTGGAAGTTATTTTTGTCTTCAAGGTGGTAAAAAAGATGTAATAACATGAATTCCACCAGTCCAAGGATGTTCCTTCACTAGAGGTGGCAATATTCAAAAAGATTTCAGATGAATAATGAAATGGAAATAAGAGATTGATTTAATTATTTTGTGGAGATAAATAGTATTGGAAAGGTCCTGAACTGAAAGCCAGAGCTCATACAAGGACATTGCTCAGCTCTTGCGTCAAGAAAGAGGGAGTGGTACTTGGACCATGGGCTGTGATACTAAATCATGGAAAAAGAGGAGATCTATCAGGAGATGTAATGACATCAAGTGATTCATCACACCGTAAGAGAAGCAGCAAACTATTTTTATGGCAAATCCAAAGGCTGAGTGATGATACTCTCTTACTGGTATTCCCCAGCTTACATCTGAGCCATTGTAGGTTTTGCCACACACATCTCAGTTGCTGCTGATTGCCAAGGAAAATTTTGGTATAGAAATGTAGGTTTCTCTACTGCACCTAAACATCTGTGTCTGAAAATCTTAAACTGCTGTATAAAGATCTTTGGAAATTAAATGGAACTGAAAGGATTTTTCTACGAACCCTCCTTTACTACAAGCTGTGCCTTTTCCTGCTGGTGAGAGCATGTAAAAAATAGAGGCTCACACCAGTGATTGAACACATGCCCAGCCATTATATAATTCTGTTCTGAACAGGTCTTCAAATTAGTTTGAAAACTATTCATCTGATATGGTTTGTGAAGAGATGTAGTCATCAATTCTTGCTGTTGTCATGATGTCACAAGAAATTAGATTGTCAAAATGCTGTTGTCATGGAAAATTCAGAGAATTTATGCATTCTGAATTCTTTGGATCTTGCATTCTAGAATAGTAACTTTTCACCTATTTAGGCATATGAATCCTTAAATTTTTTCCAGTGGAAATGTACTGGTCAGCCAACTTAAGCCTACAGAAATTAAGTTTAAATTGCTTTTAGTCTCATGAACCTTTCATGAATCCCCTCGTAAGTAATTTTTAGTTCCTCAAGTCAGAAAACCACAAGATGAAGCTGGATTTTGGATTTACACTGTCACAAATTTCTCATAGAGAATGCATTGAATAGGGATATTGGTTAGGTGTTATTTTTAAAGGCATTTGATATTTGAAGGCATTTTTAGTTGTTTTATGTGAAATTCTGTTCACTGTGGTATGTTGAATTTACCCTCAAACATCTCCTTCAGGGATTATTTGTGCTCATTTCCCAGCATAGATAGATACCCAGGTAAATGGAGAACTTGAATATTTTGCCTGGTTTCTGTAGAATATGAATGTCAGAGTCCAATACTCTCTGACCAGGTGCTTATAAATATTTCACACGTGAAGGGAGTAATGTTTAGTATAAAATTTACCTATTTGAAGATTGTTGCTGTTACATGGGATTTCTGATTTAGCAGAGTGATGCAAAATATACTGAAAGCAAATGGAAGTTGCACTTAGCAAAACAGAGTAATTGCAATACACTGCTCAGTCACAATGCTGATGTGATTCCCATTACATCTCTCTGGAATATGCTCGCCATCACAACAGTGCTTGTCCCCACTCACCAGTAAGGCATACAATGTGTTGAAGCCAACTCAAGCTTGTTGTTCTCTTCAAAATTCTTTTTCTAGTTGTTTAATTTTTATACGCTATGCTGGGTTGAGCTGCTTATTCAGTCCCTCCATGCTGGCCTGGACAGCTCAGGGAGACAGTCATGCTCTTCTAACTAACTCAGGAGTAAACATCTACACCACGGGTTGATCTCCTCAACTATGATATGGTCAGTGGATCCACTTGACTGGCATAGGTGCTTATCTGACAGAAAGGCCACCCTCTACTCCCCTTTGTGTTGGGATTGTCAGCATTCTTTGCAACAGCCCTGCTCAGTCACCCCTTGCACCTCGTGACATTGATAGACACATCCCCCTTGTTCATCTTCCCATTGAGCCTTCTATTGTAGGGGTTCATTGGTCCATCACACTATCAATTACATTCTGATTTTATGTTATTAAATATTTTTGTTTATACTTTAAATATAATATTTCATTCTTGTGTTTTCCTCATTTTCCCAAAATTTAACTGTCATAGAAAAATATTTTTAGTATTTATGGTCTTTTGAAATGATTTGCAGAGGGACTATGTCACCATATTCTTAAAACTTTATTTCCTAAGGACAGGAGATCAGCCATGTAATAGTCAGTGAAAAATGACATATAAGGTGGGCTTTTTCTGTGCCTGCCAATTAAGAAGTGTACAGCAGGTCTTTACATCACTCAGTGGTGCAGGGGCTGGGGCAGCAGACTTTCTCCAAACACATGGAAAGATTCAGGTCCTGGCTTTTTCAGATGAAATGGGTTAATATTGGGTTTCAGCAGCAGCTATGAGTACCTCTGCAGAGATTGTGCCAACTGGTAAAGCTAACTGAAAAGAAAGATGATGCAGACATTTAGTATTTAAAAAGTCTGCAATATTCAATAGCAAAGGGAAAACTCAAGCTAAAATGTTTCATATTTCTCTTTCACTTAGGTGAAATATTTTAATATCATTCTAAATGGAGGGAATTGCATTAAACTGTTGTTGTTGTTTGAATGTAGGTACTTAATATTAAGTGTTTTTGCAAGTTTTCATTGCTGCAGTGTGTGTAGAAGCCACTCAACTACTATTAGCAGAGCAGTCTCTGTTTTCTCTTCATGCTCCCCCCTCCTGTTTTTTTCTGTATGAGTGATGTTTGAGACTGTCAAGAGTGAGTGTGTTGTATCTGATGCAGTAGCACTTGGCACAGAAGGGAGATGTATGATGGATATGTGTTCCCCACTTTTCATTTTTGCTCCTGTGTTGATGGCCAGCAGATCCAGACAAGATCAGATTGTTTCAATGGAATGTCACTTCAAGCACACAGAAGGTAGCACAGATATGGCCTTACATTTTTTTCCTGCTTCCCAAATTAGAGCTATGGATTATTCTAAGCAGCACTATACATCTATCAGGACACTATTAGTACTCTCCATGCTAGATTTTTCTGCCTCTGTACTTTCTGTACTGAGGAGGGGATGTAGAAGGCTGAACCCATGTCCGGAGTGGTTCCTGCTCCCAGGGCAAAGAGATAAGCACTGGTGGGCACTGGGGCTTGGAGAATGAGACAGAAAGTAAAAAGAAAAGCAACATAGTTATTCAGATTGAAATTTCATATTTTAGCTGCCACTGTTGCAGGGAAGGATCCAAAATGGCAATGATCACACCCCCCTCACCACTGCAGCTGATTGGAGAATAAACCAGGCCAACCAGAGTAACGAAAAATGTGCCTCAGCTGTCTCCTCAAATGAGAACCAAAAGATCAGCTTCCTGAAGTGTATGTATACAAACGCACACAGTCTTGGAAATAAACAGGAGGAACTGGAGCTCTGTGCCCAGTCAGATAGTTATGATATCATGGGAATAACTGAAACATGGTGGGATGATTCACACAACTGGACAACCATGATAGATGGCTATAGGCTGTTTCATAAAGACAGGCAGGGGAGAAGGGGTGGAGGAGTCGCGCTCTATGTTAAGGAAAACCTTGAATGTATAGAAGTCAACTATGGTAATTGTGGTAGCCCTGTTGAATGCCTCTGGGTCAAAATCAGAGGGGTTGTCTCCTACAGTGACCTTACAGTGGGCACCTGTTACCAACACCCAAACCAAGACAATGTGACCAATGAAGCGATACTTGGGTCACTCAGGCGAGCTTTGGGTCAACAAAACGTGGTCCTTATGGGAGACTTTAACTACCCAGACATTTGCTGGAAGAACAACACTGCAGCTCAGCTGACATCAGTCAAGTTCCTGGAATTTGTAGACGACTACTTCCTCACACAAAAGTTGGATGTGCCAACCAGGATCAGGGCACAGCTGGACTTACTGCTCACTAACCAAGAAAACCTGCTCTGTAAATCTCAATTAGTGGTGGACTTGGCTGCAGTGACCACAATATTGTGGAGTTTGGGAAACTGCTGAGCATGAAGAAACTTAATTCAAGAAAAAAGATTTTAGAAGAGCAAACTTCAGCTCACTCAGGGCTCAGTTGGAAAGGATCCCATGGGAAGTTTCCATGGAGAGTAAAGGAGCTAGTGAGTGCTGGAAGTTTTTCAAGAACACTCTCCTAGATAAGCAAAACCAGGTCATCCCCTCCAAAGACAAGGGAAGTAGGCTGAGCAAGTCACCCCCTTGGCTTAACTGCGAGCTTCTAGATCTGCTCAGAACCAAAAGGGAAATGTACCAGAGGTGGAAAAGTGGGACATTGCTGGTTGAAAATTACAAGGGCATTGTCAGGGTATGCAGAGATGCCATTAAGAAAGCAAAAGCTCAGCTTAAGCTGACATTGGCCAGAGATGTCAAAAACTTCAAGAAGGGGTTCTTCAGATACATTAACAACAAGCAGAAACAGAGGAATAATATTGGCCCACTATTAAACAGGAGAGGTGAACTAGTCACCAACAATGCTGAAAAGGCAGAGGTCTTCAACACCTTCTTCGCTTCTGTCTTTACCACTGCTGCTGGGTCCCAGGCCATAGGAACAAAAGTCCAGGTTGATGCAGACACTGACCCACCATCAGTGAAGGAAGAGTTGATGTGTCAACTATTACAGGAGCTTGACCTGTACAAATCAATGGGCCCAGATGCCATCCACCTGAGGGTGCTGAGAGAGCTGGCTCGTGTCATTGCAAAGCCGCTCTCCGTAATTTTTGAGAAGTCGTGGAGACTGGGAGATGACCCTGAGAACTGGAGGAAGTCTAATGTCACCCCCATCTATAAGAAGGGTTCAAAGGAGAACCCAGGTCATTACACACCCGTTAGCCTCACTTAAGTCCCTGGAAAAGTCATGGAGCAAATCCTCCTGGGGACTGTCACAAGTCAATTGAAGCACGTGATTGGGAAAAGCCAACATGGATTTACCAGGGGCAAATTGTGCTTGACAAACCTGATCACCTTCTATGACAAAGTAACTCACTTGGTTGATGCAGGGCGAGCGGTGGACATTGTCTATCTGGACTTCTCCAAGGCTTTTGATGCAGTCTCCCACAGCCTCCTTCTGGAGAAACTGACTCTTTATGGCCTTGACAAGTGGTCTGGGCAGTGGGTGGGGAACTGGCTGACAGACCATACCCAGAGGGTGATAGTAAATACTTCCTCCTCAAACTGGCAACCGGTCACAAGTGGGGTCCCCCAGGGATCAATATTGGGCCCAATGCTGTTTAACATCTTCATAAGTGACCTGGATGTTGGGATCAAGAACACCCTGATGAAGTTTGCTGATGACAACAAGATGAGTGGAGAGGTTGACACTCCAAAAGGAAGAGCCACCCTCCAGGATGAGCTAGACAGACTGGAGGAGTGGGCTAGCAGGAACCTTATGAAGTTCAACAGAGAGAAGTGTAAGGCCTTGCACCTGGGAACACGTAATCCAGGAGTGCAGTTCAGACTGGGATCCACCCGGCTGGAGAGCAGCCCTGTGGAAAGGGACCTGGGGGTCTTGGTGCATAACAGGCTCCCCATGAGTGCATAGTGGGCTGCAGCAGCAAAGAAAGCCAACAGGATGCTGGGCTGCATCAACAAGGGCATCACCAGCAGAGATCAAGAAGTCATCATCCCACTCTACTCAGCGCTTGTCAGACCACACCTGGAGTATTGCCTTCAGTTTTGGTCCCCGCTCCTCAAAAAGGATGCAGACAGGCTGGAGAGGGTCCAGAGAAGGGCCACAAGGATGATCAGAGGACTGGAGGACCTGCCATATGAGGAGAGGCTGAGCAAACTGGGTTTGTTCAGTCTTGAGAAAAGAAGACTTAGGGGAGACCTTATTGTCATGTTCCAGTACTTAAAGGGTGGCTACCAGGAAGATGGAGACTCCCTATTTACAAGGAGTCACATGGAAAAGACAACGGGTAATGGGCACAAGTTGCTCCTGGGGAGATTCTGATTGGACACAAGAGGTAAATTTTTCACCATGAGGACAGTGAAACATTGAAATAGTCTCCCAAGGGAAGTGGTAATTTCCCCCACATTGGACAGTTTTAAGTCTCAGCTTGACAGGCTGCTGAGCCATCTCATATAAACTAGTACCTAGAAAGGTTAGAATGGAGGATCCTTGAGGTCCCTGCTAACCGGTCATTCTACGATTCTATGATTGTTCTGTCTTTATAAAAAAGCAGAAAACTCAGTTTGGTTCTCTGTGAGTGAGCAACTGAATTATCTCAGAGACAGGGAACAATGGGAAGGTGACCTATCTGCACTCTTGGGAACTGTCACTGAACGTTTGGATGTACTAGCATGAGGGGCTTCCCCATTTAAAAGAGAGCAAAGCGACTGTTTTCCTCTCCTTGTAACACATCTCTTTCTAGGTGTGGTTCTTGTAGACTGTTGTGTTGTATTAACAGGGGTGGCCCTGCTGTGTGTCCTGGTCAGTGCAAAGGGAGACCTGGAGTCACTGTTACAAGAACTCCAGTTGTGACTAAATGTAATTTTTCTCCACCACACCTTTGTGCTTTCCATCATCTCACTTTCATTTAATTGAGTGTTACAAGATTAAGTGGAACTATTATAAGGTGATTTTTTTTTAAGTGATAATTTTTCTTTTCTCCTGAGTGATTTATTAATTAGAACATTAATTTTAAAACCTGCTTATGTTTAATTAAACAGCTCCACATTTCAATGATTTATAAGTGCTAATTGGCACATTTTTAACTTTTCAGTCATGATGATAGCCACATGAATCCTTAATATCAAAATGTAAAGGAGGTAATAAATCTGTGATAGAACAGATTATCAGTAGCTTCACTCCATATGACAGCAGAGGACTACCCAGTTACAGAAAGCATTCAGTATCATGAGCAGTCAGTAACTGAAAGTCTCTGGAGGATAACCAGGTTAAATAGCAGTGGACAGAGCCACATCAACAACGTGCCAGTTGATTTCTGGTAGTGCAAGTGGCATGGAGTAATCATCTGTGCCACGCCAATGCGAGTGACCCCTGGGTGCCGCGGTGGCCCCCGTGGTGCTCAGCTGAGAGGGGAGCAGTTTGCACCCCTGCAAAGTGGGCACAGATCACCCCAGTGTTGGGTTCCTCAGCGTCCCCTGTGCACAGCGTGGGGCTAAACTGAGCAACAGGACATCAGGGTCCTGGTACTACAGGAAGGCTTGTGCTTGGGATGAGGATGGAGGGAACGTTACAGCAAAAAAGCAAATTATGTGTATATAAAAAGGATAGGGATTATAAGATAACAGCCATTAGCAACCTTTTAGAGGGCAGTGATTATCACATACAAAACTTGATACATTGACAGAAAGAAACTTATGTATGGTTTAGAAGTCAATGTTTAGTTTTTATGAAAATTAAACATAAAAAATTGTTTCAAGGCCTTCACAAACCACTCCTATCCCACTCCTAAAATGATGCTAGCCACTCTACATGGATTATAAAATTTAATTATTTAGGTCAATAAATCCATTTCCATACCCCTCCCCATCCTGTTATTCATTTTTATGTATAATAATAAGAGTTTTGCTAAATCCTTCCAAAAACAACTTCAGGCTGAAAGATCTGGAGAAGTTCTTATTCTACTTGATTTTAGTCCAATGTTGAGACTTCAAAATCCTTTAGAGAACTGGTTGTCTATATTCCACACCTGCAAAATTTATGTAAAATAAGGGAAATTAGTAAGAATGCTGCTTGGGGGAATATGGCCCATTCACTGGTGTCTGCATTACAGAGTGGGCAGCACCCACTCTGCCACCATTCATGGCGATAAAACAAGATTGAATTCAGTAACAATCCTCACTTGTTTATAGTGCAATCATGGTGAATTCTTTTTCTCCTTTCTTCATTCTCATACTCATTAGCTCCCTTTCCTCTCTTCCCTGTCTCATTTCTAACCTGTGACCTTCTTCTTCTAATTCAACTTTCTGTCTTTCAGTTTTCCTTTCAGGTCACACACCATCTGCTTTCCCTTTAAACTCCCTGTACCTTTGTTTTCTGCCTTTCAAAAATATTTGTATAACTTTTCTCCTTCTCCCAGCTCATCTTCTCCGCTTCGGAGACTTCTGCGCTTTTCCTTTTTCACATTTTTAGTTCAGCATTATTATTCTCTGGATCGCTCAACGGTTAAAACTGAGAAGTTACTATGTAGTTAGTAAATAACACCGTAAGTTTCTACCTTCTCCCTGTGCCTACTATCTCTGATCAATTCATAATTTCCTCAGCTGCACTCATTCAAAATTACAGAAGCAATAGTTCAAACAACAGCTTAATGTTATGATCGGCAGTTTGAAATGAATGTTGTATCAGTTAGTTTGAAAGCTACTTGTGTCACTTGGTGTCATTACTCCTATCTGATTGAATTAATTGAATTCTTAGAACTTGACATTGGCATATTTCATTATCTGAGAGAAGCTTACTCCCAATTTTAATGCCTAGGTTAAAGAGGAATTAAACAGCACTTCTCTGCAGAGGGTGAATTTTGACTTTCAGTAAGTTGTAAGATAAAATAAACCAAAACCAAACCCACTTTATTAGCAATTACTCCTGTAAAGGTCTTAATTTTTTTCTTTCATAATGTGATTTATTGTTTTCTTCCTATGTTTTGCCTTATGGATAAGCCATAACGATTACTTAATCCTATCCTGTATTTACTTTATTGAGAAAGCAATTAAAGAAAGCAGTGCCTGAAACCTCATTTTAACCTTAAAGTCAGGGGGAAACAGTTCCTGTCTGTCTAGGGTTGTACAGATTCTCTTAACTTTGTTAACTTCTGCTTTCAGGTTCCAACCCATACTTTTTTCTCTTCCAGGTGAGCCTAAACACTGTAAGAAGTCAGAAGACATAGTAAAAACCACTGAGCAGAAGGAAGCACTGATGCAGAACTAGATTTGCTGTTTCTTAAAAGCTTCTGACATTTCAGGCAGGACAGGTAATTTTGTCATTTCAGTCTTCTAATTGGGACAGTTTTATACTATAAAGACTCACTGAGTGCTATTATTACCCTCTTTGTTCTATTCCAGTTGTTGTTCCATTTATTATTTAAATGTGGACATGGTACACCCCACTTTTTGTGTCCCCTTAAAAGCTATTAAATATAAAGAAAGGAAAAACAATACTTTCATATCTCTCAATCCTTAATGTCAGACTAAATGGTTATGTAATAAAAGATCCTAAATGCATGTATATGAAATACGGGAAGCAATAGTATTAAAAATCTATTGCTTATGAATGTTTATTTGACCTCTGTTGCAGGAGAAAAGAACTCTAGCTGCTCCTACCCCATGCTCTCAGAAGCTGTTATCTGGCAACTTGTTCTCAGATTATCCTGTTTCTGTGGAGAGTAATTGGACAAAATGATCAAAAGCATAAAACATAAAACCCCGAGCTGGTAGCTCAAGGCACTTACAACTCGCAAGATTTCAATTGTGTTTGTTGTTGCTATGTCCTCTTCTATTCTGCTTTCTAAACTAGCCAAAATACTTTTTTCAGCCAAAGCTGGACCTCACTTTATTGCATCACTGGCACCAGACATTTCCAGTTAACCATGAGACATGTGAAAACATGACATCTAACATCTGCCCAGGACTGCTGTTACATATCACTGCTACTGGCGTCCAATGGAAATGGACAGTCAGAATGAAACGTTGCTATAGATACTTGTTCATGCAACCATGCTGCATGCAACATTAAAGTCCTACTTGTTAGCTTCCTTAAAATACCTGGAAATAAAAACAATGAGACTGTACAGGGAAGTTGAAGAGTTACACTGACCAGCCTGCATGGATGATGATTCTTTCCCAATGTGGGGGCTGCCAAAGGGAGAGAACTGGTGTTTAACAAATCAGTATTTGAAATATCTCTTGAAAAAATTATTAAATAGCATACAGTATTAAAGATCAAAACATTCTCGGTCCTATAGTATTTTGGAAGACATCAGCAATGGTGTCAGCCCTACCATGAAGCTGGTGCTTATTGTTTTGTAGGGCAGAAGAGACAACTACAGGAATACAGGAAAATTGCTTCAATTCAGCAAAATATCGTGTTGCCTCTCAGACAGAACTGGAAAGTGACACTGAGGCCTTATATCATGGTTTGTCTCAACATGGTGACAACATGGATCCTGCAAAATCCTTGCTAACATTTATTTCATGAAAAGAAAACATCAGACCATCTTTCCCTGAGAGGCAGTGAAAACGGAGCACGCAGGCAGTTACCTCTGCAAGACACCTCAAAATGAGCCCTCCAGCCCAAACTGTGCCCAGAAAGAGACTCCATTTTCATCTCTGCTTCCCTCGAGCTGCCTGTGACCTCTCCTGGCCTGCCCAGGCATCCCACGCACTGCAGCCAACCTCGTTTCCCTCTGCTGGAACCTGCCAGGAACCTTCCATGCTCCTCCTCTCGTTGTAGGCGCTCGGATCGCTGCACTCCCAGTTCTCCTTTTTGGACCCTGTGGTTATTACCTCACTGACCAAAAAGTCTTTGCAATCGCCCATGGTCTGCTCTGAAGAGGACTCTTGGAGGCAGTGGCATTCCCCTCTGTGCAGAGGCCGATGGACAATTGAGACCTGTGTGCTGCTCATCAGCTGCTTCAGGGGTCTAACCAGAGCTCAACAGGCAGCAGGCTCAACCTCAACAAGGACACGCTTTGTCCTGGGTGAAGAAGGAATCCTAATACAGTCACCCTAGACTGAGGGACCCTTACACTTCCATACTGGCTGTTTCTTTTCCAACAGCAGAGCAATCAGAATTGAGCTGGGAGCAGAGCAAGCTCTGAGCCAGGGGATAAGGGCATGCCAAAAGGAGGAATTCCTGTCATTGAATATGTAAGCCATACAGACGCTATGCATAAGTAGTGTGCATAGCTTTAACTTAAGAAATGTTTGTGCATATAGGATGTAAAAAGTGCATTTAAATTGTTTTGTGTATCTGGTCCAGGGCTTGTATTTAGCATGGACACATTTCTGTACAGTGCAGTATGAAATGAAATGTTAACAGACAAAATTGTATCATATATGTTATAATGCAATTGATATTTTTTGCTAAGAGTTAAGAATTTATATATTCTCTGCTAGTGTTTGAGCAAATAATTAGTAGCTTGGACCACTCTGTGCACTTTTGCATCATTTTTGGGAATGTTAAACTCTTTTTTTTTTTTCCTTTATGGTAAAACAGAAACCATCTTATGGTTACTTACTGTCATTATGACGAGATAAGAAATATTGTAAATTGCAATATGCTTTGGCAGTGGAAAATCATCTTGTTTAAGATCTGAGAACTTGGGACCTTACTTCAGATATGTTGAGCATCTGCAGTTCCCACCAAATCTGAGAAGAACGAAAGATGACTGGTATCTTAAAAACTAGGCCAGTTAGGTATTTGTTTGTTACAGAGTATTCTTCAACATTTTAAGTTTTGGTTCATTGAGACTGAAAGTCTGGAGCAATCAGAAATTAGTTTTTTATTGTACTTTCAATTTCAGACTTTTGCCATGGTTGAAGTTGACTTTTTTATGTGTCTCTGTCCCATTGTGATTTATATACTCTGCAAGTATACGCTTGCATTTGTTCTGGAAATACAAGCAGAAATTATAACAGATTCTGTGGAGTACTCAGAGCACCCTGTGGGGCTCTCAGTGTCCTCATATTATAGCCAGCACCAAGATCTCCCATTGCAGAAACTAGAAGGAGCTCCTAAACTCACAGGAGGCACTTGGTGCCTGCAGAACTCATTCATTAATATAGAAATGTGATTTGTTTATAAATAATCCTATTTGCTCATTTGCATTTAGTTTAAATCACTGTGGTAGATGTTACTGAAATACAAGAAGAGTCCTGAGTTTTCCTTTAATAACAGCTGATTCTCTTTCTCTCTTCCTTTCTTCTTAACAAGATTTTACCTGGACATGACCCAGAGCTTAGTGTGTTGTTGGGCTGAGGAGAAATTTGCTTTGGTGAAGACCGAGATAGCCAACACGTGTTAGTTAAGTCTTTGACCTTGGGTGAAATTTGCTTTTCGATGGCAGAAAGGCTTCTCAAGAGAGCCTCTCCCTGAACAATCATTTCTCTCTGAAACCTGTAAGGCTGCGCTACCAAAACACTGCATGGGGCCACAAGACGTGGTGTTTGTTTATGCATCTGTCTCCCACAGCATTATGGGCATGTACCCCTGCATTGGGCACACTGAGGAGCCATAGCTATAGATTAGCCCTCGAGAGTTTTATTTTGTATTTTTATCTTGAGATATCTGACAGATATATTATGTAATATTGTTATGGGTTATGATCTAGCCAGTATTTTTTTATTTAATTTTTAACAAGGAGATCTACAACTGTGTTTTTATTCTGCTGTATTTGTCCGTATTTCCTATGATGATATTCCCAAATAAATTTGATTGGAGGGCAAGGATTTTGAAGCTCATGAATGTTAGTTACAAATTTGCTTTACTGAAGCATGTTTGCTTGTTTGTGTATGGTGGAGCATAAAGGGTTGTTTCTAACCCTTTCATTTGCTTATGTCTCCACACTTTTTCCATAACTGTGCTGGTTTGCTGGACAAACTCACATCCTCATAGCACTCTTAAAAACTCTTTCTCTAAGCAAGTCTTGCTTTCTTAGCTTTTACTGTTAAAATAGCCCTCACAGGAAGAAAACCATAACTGACAGAACCCTTTTTTACCCCAAAAAATTCTTACTGTGGGTTGGTATTGATGGAGTCACTGGGATTGTTCATGTTAGCAGCAATTCTTTAGGAATGGTATGACTTTCAGAGGCACCTCCATGACATGGTGTAAATTTAAACAGCCAAGTTCAGTGAAGCAGGGAGAAAACAGAGCCCCTTCCTTACTAAGCTGGGAATGAATAGAAAGAATCCCATTGACCTAGATGTGTATCAAATCCTAAAAAGCTACATGATGGAAATAAATTGAGGCAATTACTTTTTGTCACATTCTTTGCAGTTCCTTTTTCCCAGATACTATGCCAGCTACCTGTGCAAAGGAACTTCTGCTGTTATATAGATCCCGGAAGTCAAACAAGCCGCTACTGTGACCAAAAGAACTTCAAATTAACAAATAAATCAAGATCTTCAGTGGTAAGTGTCTGAATCACCACCTATGATGCAATTCCATGAAAGCCAAGAGAGCCAGTGTCTTTATACTAGCAATTAATTTGATAGTTGGATAGTGATCGGTTGTCTCTTGATTTCTCTGTGTTCAGCTGGTTTACTGATTGTTTTCTGCACTGGAGGGTACTCGGAGGGTCTAATGACTTGGCACAAAGCGCTACTCAACTTTAACCCATCCTAAATTCTTTTATTGAAATCGTGCCTCCTTCTTGTTGAGACCTCTGTTCTTTGAGGGAGAGCTGTCATTTGCTTCCCAGTCAGAAATGAACATTCAGCTTTGTTGTTTGGGGTACTCCAGTAGTTCACATGTGGAATGAATGGCAGCATGTCTGTGTCAAGCATTTCAATATGATGCATCTTTACTGTAGCATTTATGTTTTAGAAAGACACAAAGTAGTTTGGGGTAGGGCAGAACTGTGACTGCAGCTGGAGTAGTTCTGGGGAGATGTGTGTGTTCTTGAGTGAAGAGTAGGTAGAGGGCTACAGAGTTGATATTTCCACTAAATTAGAGAATAAAAATGGGATGAGCAATTTAAAAATTACTTATAATTGACCTTCATGTCTGTTTTTAATATTCAATCTGCTGAGTGTTTAAAAAAGCAATTAAAAGTCCCATATAATGTTAAAACCCTTGATAAATGTAATAAACAAATGACATATTCAAAAGAGAGAATCTATGTCCCATTAGGAGAGAAAAAGAAAGATGAGAGCAACATATGGCAGTATAATTAGCATGATTAGGGAAGCACATCAACAGAATTTATGCTGCAGGGAAAATGTAATAAGAAACCAACACACTTTCCTCACTGCCTTGAAAACTGCAAATATCGCTCTCTGAAAAGGAGAAAATGCAGAAAGACTCTTTGGCATTTAAAGCTGTAACTTGTGTTCTTCTGTCATTATTAAAGATGCATACAGCCATCTGCAAACCGTTTATTTTTTGCAGAGTTCACATTGTCCTATTGCTTTGATTAGTAAAGAGCAATATTACACCTCAGCTGCTTTTCAGAAAGATGCTATTTTTGAAACCTAATTAATACTCGTTCCACAGTTAGCTTGAGGTGTTCGTTCGTGCCAGATACTGAGTTCTTATTTGTTTCTCATTATGTGGAGAGTAGAGCTTCTCAATGCCAACGTTCTTGTTTTGCATTTTGGAATAACCTTTTGACACCCCTGCTTCCCACAACCCTCCCTTCAGAAGAGCTAATAACACCTGTCATTATGATTTTAACAAGCCTATTAGGTCTGTTGAAAACGATGTGGGCTATTTACATAGATAGACTATCCTGATGCACAGCAAGTCTTCCTGCCTTTTTCTGAACAGTTGGGCCAAAGAGAAAAGCAAAATTTCAAAAATTGGCAATGCAATTAAAACCTCAGCTTACCACTAAGGGTCAGTATAGACTAAGCAAAAGAATCATTACAAAATTGAAAAGAAGTATGTTTGGCCTACCAGTAGCACAAAAGATCTTTTCTGCCCTAAAAAGCCCAGATTATTTGATTTTAAAAAACCCAACAAAACCTCAAAAAAACCTATAGCAGAAATATAGACATTGAACTTGTAGAAACTCCATCAGGCAGTTTTGCTGTAACTGGAGACTAGTAGTGTCTTACCGGGTGGCCTGAGGTTTAGTAAAGGGTGCACAAATATCTTTCTTGGGCTTTAGCCAAAGTGCTGCTGTCCTCTCTGAAGGATAACGGAGAGAGAACAGCAAAGCGTAGGAGACATTTAGCATCCACTTTTTTGCCAAGTATAATTCTCTGCATGAAAAGGTCAAATGTAATTGCTCATGTCAGGAACCAACAGAACAACTGAAATTCTTACTGCAAACCACCATTGCACTGAGCTGCTAAAGAAAAAAAAAATAAATAAAAAGAGAACAGCTGTGGCCCTGAACACCAATGGGGGTGCCATAGGAAATGAAGAAAGGGGAGTTTTAGGGACAGCATGTTTTCAATCTGTCCTTACATTGTACCCCAAGGGCTGGGGGATAGATGATGCCTTATGCACTGCAGAAATAAGGTCCCTCATAAAAACCCTTGTGTCTCAATCTGTAAGAGAAAGACAAAGACAGCAGGGTAAGAGAAGCTTTCCTGTAGACTATACATAATATTTCCCCAAAAGAAAGCATGTTCTTGGCCAAACCCTGTGACCATACTCCAGCAAAATTCCTCTGACTTAGTGGAAATTAGGCTTTGGAAAGGATTTTTTAAATCTTGGCTCTTACTTTGTATCTATTTGAGTACTATCTCTGGTTTTGCACCTGTAGAATAAACAACATATACCATCCTGTAAGTCAAACCATGGAATTTTTCCAAATAACTTATCACCAGAATGTCTCGATAAATCTCTCTAATGGGAAGAACCTGTCATGGAGTAACAATTAAAGCATAAAAAAAAAAACAAGGCTGTAAAATGCAGTAACAAAACACCTTTAAACCACTGTACATTAATGAGTTAAGGGATACTGGGAAAAGACTGAGATCAGTCTGAGGAGATGGCTTCAATTCTGCAAATAACATTTCCTGCCATACCTTGAAAGCAAGAACAGTAGCATATGTACCACAGCATTGAAATTTAGATTTAAGAACATGGAGGGCAGAAGGGGAAAAAGGCACAAATCAGATTTGCTTTTTAGGGAAGAACTATGCCTGGGTGGTGGTTTTTTCTGCTTTCTTTTTCCTTCAGCCTGTTTGTGGAAAATGCACTAATACAATCTTCTCTAAAAAAATACTGCTCCCACCAAACCTGTAAGAGACCCTCTGTTGTTTGATGAATTCTTTCCTTATAACTCTGCTTGTTATATGCATCACAAGTGAAAAAGCAGATGATCAGGGAGGGCTTGCTTATATTTAAAGCTAAAAATGGCTGATGTATAAAAAAATGTGTATCCTGACTTTCTCCTTCAGATATGGTCCCACCAGCAAATGCTGTCTATAGTAAATGATGGATCTATAGTAAAATCTCTGCAACAAGTCCTGTCCCTTTGCCAGAAAGGAAGTCTATTCCTGTAGTCAGACATGCTGCGTACATAGCCTTGGGTCAAGAAAGAGAAAGAAACAAACTTTTAAAATGATAAAACACAGCTGGAATATTTAGAGATGGGGAGATAATAAGACCTGGGTTTAGAGATGTATCTAAATACTGGCGTGGCTATCTGAGGCTCTTATCAGACCTTGATGTTTCCTCCAGATCCCAGCTGTGAAACAGAATAGTTGTTCTCTCGTTGCTGCAGTAACAAGCATGGAAACACTCAGATGCAGTTCAAACTCATTTTTTTTTTCCTATTCTCTATAAAGTTTAATCATCCTCAACAAGAACTATGTAAAGAGCCCGGTGCTGTGTGAAAGCAAAGCTGTGGCAAAGCTGGGACCAGAGCCCAGCTCTTCCTGATACCAGTCCAGTCTTAACTTTGGTCCATTCAAATGGCTTCTGAAGGGTCACTTCCTTCTTTTTGTTGTTTGTGGCATGAAAAGCCCTCAGTTCTGTGAGTCCCATAGCTACTTCTGTATAACTGAAGAGTCCTTCTTTTAGCCTGTCTTGTATATGCATGCTGAGCTGGAGTCATGGATCCTGTTTGCAATGTTTCTACAGAAAGTGGCAACAAAGAGGAGAGATACAGAGACACAGATGGAGGGCAAAATGATGGCTTCCAAATATAAAGAAACACTTGTTGACAGATCCTGGTCTCAGCAGGTCTTCGTGGAAGACCATGGATTGAGAGTTAAATCACCATGCAAGGCACAGACAAAGGGCTCTGTGTTTTCATATACTTCATCTTTTTTCCTTTTTTTTTTCCCTAGCTCAGCCTTTTAAAACTTTGTATCAAAGGCAAATAGTTAATATGAAACAAGAATGAATTATTTTTAAAATTGGCCATTGATGAAAAAGGATATCATATGTCAAGTGTGACTTTGAAAAACCTGGTTTTCCTTTGCCCCCTTATTTCATTTTATGCCATGGAGTTTGCGAGGTCTAACCAATGAGAATGTTGATATGAACCATTCCAAACTTCAGCCAAAAACCCTACGGCTGAGTTACATGCTCCGTATCCTGACATTTACTGGTTGAAACTGTGACAAATGCAGAGTGGCCTGGCTCTCCTTCTCCGAGAGGGCTGTACCCAGTATTTGCTACAGGTGATGAAGGTGAATATTGGCATTCCTGGACCTCAGCTGGTGCATGGGACCCTGCTCATGGGTCTTGACTCCCAAATAAAAACCTTTTCTAATGCTTCCAGACAGCAGTGACCTTGTATAAAGAGAAATTGTTTTGGCTGTTGTGACTAGTCAGCCTCAGACCAGAAGCAAGACAAGTACTTCAAGTGCTGCATATCCAAGGAACACGGGGAAGAGTGTCTTTGCATTCTTCTTCTCCAGACTAAGAGTCACCTCTGCTTACTTTATGTCTAGATTACTGCAAGTAACTCTTAACAGTACTGGCAAAAGCTGCCCTTAACTGAAAGGATTATTCTTTATTACCATTTCTCTGCATGCTAAGCAAACCCACTGTACAATATACAGTCTTGTCTAAATGAACGTATTATTTATTTTGTAGCTTTGAAATCAGTTTTATTTACAAGAGGTCTTAGAGTACAGCTCACACGCAGTAGTTAAGCTCCGGCAGTACTGAAGTCAGGTCACTAACACATTTGCAAATTACATTTCTAAGTCATAAAAAATGAAAGAAAAATTACTTTAAAATAACCGTTTTATCTTTGGGTATAAGGATCACAGAACACATTTGCAGGTGGCTGTAAATCCCAGCCGAGGGTGCTCCCCAGGGAGCCCCGGCCCCGCGGGCACGCTGAGCGCTGGGCTGCGGGGACACAAGCAGTGGCGAACGGTCTGCGGTGCACGCGGCTGCGCAGCTCAGGTACTCTGCCTGGTGGGGCTGGAGGCAGCTCCGTGCTCCTTAATGGTCCCACTCCTCTTCCCTTTCACTTACTCCTTCTTCCTCCTCTGGAAATGCTGAATCACTCTGACTCTTCAGGTGCTTAATCCCTGAAAATACAGCAGTCGTGGTTAAAGGTGTGTTAGCTTGAGTCGGACATTTTTTTCCTTAACAAACAAACAAAGAAAAAATCAAAGTGATGGCAAGTTTTGTAATGCCATACTGACTCCCTTTTTCACAAACCTCTTGGTTCAAACAATACTGCAGTGTATTTCCAATAGATATAGTCTCTTCCTTTAATACAGGCTCTTAGGAAACTTACCATGTTTTATTGAAGAAGCTGCTGAAAGACACTTCGTAGAACAGAACATTATTTGTTTCTCTTTTTCCCTTGGTAATCCTTGATCAGATCAGTAGTGCCTATCTCAAGCAAGGTAAGCATTTTCAAGGCTCAGTGAGCAGAGGGAATTATTCTATCAGAATTTCAACTTGAGCCTCTGTTTGACACTGACCATCTGGAGGTCATCACTTTCGCAGACCCAGTGTCCCATAGTCACAGCTTCCCATGTGCACCTGAGGTCTTCTCCAGCATGTGTCCCCATAGTCCACACACGACCTGCAGAACTGTTCTGATGCAAAGCAAGCATCACACCTGACAGAGAGGGAACTGCTGCCACCAAAGCCATGACAACATTGGATCATTTCTCACATGGAGAACATATTCTGTTGACCTCCAAATACCAGATGGGGCTGAATAAAAAGGGTAAATATCTATCACGGGATATTTGGAAGCTTGGAAACCTAGAGTGGCTGCCCAGGGTGCTCAGAAGGCATTGGAGCTGCCCATGCACATGTTCATCCACAGCTCCTGTCCCTAAAACAATTCAAGAGAAGAGGCCTTTAGAACAGCTCTCGGGTGCCACTCCAGCAGGGTTATCCAAGCAGTGTTCCCTGCCCTTTGTCAATACGAAGCAGATGATAAGCAGGAAGCCAGGTGGAGCTCTATCCACAGAGATATTTTTTTCTAATCAAGTTGCATCTATTCAGGCCCAGTGTCTTTGTTTAACAGTATCTAAATAGTTTGCTGAAAGGTTACACTCTGGCTAGAGACTAAGTGAAAAACTTGTTACTCAGGTCACCCTAACTGGTTTTTACAACTACTACTGTGGCAATGTTAATTTATTAGAAAGAATATGCCCTTCTCATCTTTTCAGTCTTCACACACCAGTAACACAGTTCATGTCCTCAGCTTTTTCAAACAGTATTCAAGAAGCACCAGGATATAGCTGTTTGGGGTTTGTTTCTATTCATTGATGAAGTACATTTGTGAAGATGAGCAACAAATACAGACTCTAATTTTACTCACAGAAAAACAAACAAACAAACAAAACAAAGCCAGGATATTTGGGAGGTTATATAGGGGACATTTTAGAAGATACTATTTGTGCATACAGCAGATCCACATTGGAACATCAAGTTACTGGTTCCATATTAACTACAGAAGCTTTGCAATATAAGTTGCAAAGAGAGAGGACTGCAAATGCTGATCCACAGAGTCTCCCTGTCTAACCAGTGTCCTGTACTCCAGGAGGTGGGTAACTCTGACTTTGAGGGCACTCTCACTCTCCTGAAACTCTGTGCCTGCACAATCCTGACACAGTTCAAACATAATCCCTGGCTCTGCCCCCAGGTCTGGGCTGCCCTGCCTGGACCTGGGCTCTCCTGCCCCCCTGGGGTTCCCATGTGTGTGGAGGTCCCAGCTGTGCTGGTCTCTGGTCCCCTCTGCTCCAACCCTCACACTCTGCCCAGCGCTTTGCTCTTTGTCGGGCAGGTCTGACAGCAAAGCTCCTTTCCAGCCCGAAGGGTGCCCTTTCTCACCTCTCCCTGGCAACGATTTCATACCCACACTGTATTCAAACTCACTCTTATCCTGGCTTAAACTGTCTGAGTGCTGCCTCTCCTGTCTTCCCCCCGCCTCCACCCCCCCTTTTTATGCTTCTAAAGCCAGCAGGACAAGATTTGTTTTTCCTCAAAGGGCTCATATTTCATCGCAGGTAATTCAATCCAATTAATGCTGATGAAGAAACCCTTAATGCCAAGCCATATTCAGCAGCCGTGCACTAATACACTTTGAACTAGAAATTTTTTTTAGATGAAGTCACTGCCTCAAAGCATATTTCTAGATTAGTTATAAATTATGAGTGCAAATGGGACAGCTTTCTGGCACTTTTGCAGTCACATAATAACATCTATACTGTTTCATCAACAGCTGTCTTTTTGCTTCTCTCCATCTGACCAAAGCACCAGATTAGAAGGCTAAGCAGTGTCACAAGATGTGAAATAACCAAGTGCTCCTGACTTAAATACCTCCTGAAAAAAAAAAAATATTTGAGTAATTAAGGCTGCTCCCCATCCTATTTAACACTTCTTCCTTCACCCCACTTCACTGCCCCAGGAATGATGTTGACATTTACCAAACTCAGGATTGAAGTCTGGTTGGCGATTTGAATTCCCTAAAGTTTGAAGGGTTATTTAGTTTTATGATTTGGAGCTGAACCTCTCTCTCAAAAATGCATTTCCAGATTTTCAGAAAGCAGTGAAAAGCAAAGCTGAGCTACATGCAAAGCAGCCTAATTTTCAGAGTTGCAGAACTCACGTCACTTTGAAATTATCAAGCAAACAAACCTGGTCAAAGAGGATAATGGCCAAATAAAAATGTCTGCTTTATGCCAATCCTAAATTAGCTTTGTTCTGGATCCCTCAGCAAAAATAAGAATATAAAAATAAAAATAATGTATTCATGCCACTAAACAGGAAAAATATAATCGCTTTTTTATGGAACATTTTGTTTTGAACTTAACAGTCAAATATGTTCTGACTACTCTGAAGCCCCTTCCTCATCTGTTTGTTGTTAGTTTTTGCTTGGGTTTTCTCCCCAGCTGAAAAGAATTTTTAAATTAAAAAAAAAAAGAAAAAAAAAGAAAACAGAAAAACCCCAAAACTAATGTAATGAAAAACAATATCCACCACAGGTCTTTGGCTAAGTTAGGAGCAATGAGAGGCAGCTGGGAAGGTAACAGAGCCCAGAAGAGCTGGCAGGTCTTAAGGAGCAGTCTCTTTCAAGCACCAAAATGGCCCACACTGATACAGAAGCGTTTATTTTGCTTTAAACAGCTGAAATGGAGAAGAGTATATACTCCATGCAGAAGCAGGACAGTAAACCAGTAAGGAAAATGCTATAGTTTCCCAAATGTCTATTTTGAGCTTTCTCTTATTTCCTCTTTGTATAAATGACCTGCTATCTACCTCTCTCATCTGTACAATCAGTTCCTGAAACCTTTAATCCATTTTTACTTAATTGGTTGGTTTAGATAAGCTCTCCTTGCATGCAAGTCAGAGTTCAGTGCATAAGCTTTTGTTAGTAATCCCTTAAAAAACATTAACCCCATCCTTAACACTACTTGCCTCCCCAGCTGCTGCCCAATGCTTCCTTCCACCATCTAGCTCACCAAAAATGAGGCTTTACTGTCTACATCTTACCTTTTTTTATTTTCTTCTTTTTTTCCTCCCCCTAAATCCTCCACTTCCTTTGATCAAGTTGCCCTTGGACTCAGCCTGAAAGCTTTCTTGGCAAAAGTGCCTTGTGATCTCAATCTTCATCTTTTCCACTTTGTTGATGTCTTTGCCTCTGATATTTCTTTGCCCTTCCACTCTTTGTAACACTTTTTCCATTACCACTCTCTGGAGGTCCTTTTCCCCTCGCTCCAGCGATGGGTGGCAGAGGCTGCCTGTTTGCTTCTACTCTTGGAGTATTCCCTATCTTCAACAGTGTACTTCTCAAATACAGAAATAATAAGCACCTTTATCAAGGCTCTGATGGTGAGAGTTTGTTCCTTCTGTCCAAATTAAAACTCCTGAGTGGGGCTTTGGCAAAAGCTGGAAGAAGTCAAAGCCATTATCTCAAAGTGGTCAAAATCAAGCTCTTGTTCTGCAGTCTTTTCCAAAATTATTTGTTCACTTACTATAGATAAGATAATAATCTTTTCCCTGACTTTCAGGCTTACAGATTTCTGATCTCCACTCTTTTCTAGGTCACCATACCCAATTTTCATCTAAGTCTTGCATGTTTTTCTTGCTTAAAGTATCCAATATGGTATTTACCATTCATCCAATTAAAACAATCATGGAAACTCTCCTTATCCCCAGGGTCTTCACTACAAGCTCATCTCCTTCTCTAGGTTTTGTAAGTGTACATTTCTTCCTGCATTCAGCATTCTGCAGTGACAGTGACCTGAGTAGTTTCCCTGATCACTTCCTATGCCACCACTGAGCAACTCACTTTCCTTCCTGCGTGCCTTCCGCTGATTCCCTCCAAGAGTTTTCAGATGGATGGTGGCTTTTTATGCTTTCAAGGAAAAATAAGATTTTGCATATTATTAGCCCCACTGCTGTCATCTCAAATCAGGAACCAATACAGCTCCATTGGCTAGGCTTTTAAATGTGCATTTTCATCCATTCTCCCATATTGTACTGGATGCTGGAGAGATACAACTAGCAGCTTCCACATCCACTTCCAAATCCTCCTCAAAACTCTCAGTTCCGCAATTTGAGAAACAGCCGGAGAACATTTTGATTGCCAGCATGCTGAGACAAAGACCATCACGTTCCTCCCTCACACTCTGTGTCCATTCCTGGGTTTGACTGCTACACCCCAGCTGGGAGTTCCCCGGTGCAACAACTGACTTCTGCTAAATGTTAAACATGATTTAATGCAGCAGCATCCTAATCCCTGATGTGGATTCCTGGGAGCTATGTTAATATCAATACGATATGACAAGACTGGTGGCATACGGTGATCAGTAGGGGATTACTGAGTATGAACCAAGAGCTAGACCATAATTGGTATTTGTATGCAAACAGAAAATGTGTTTTACATACCTTGCTTTGTCTTTCTTCATTCCCACCCACAAGAACAGCTTCAGTCTGCCAGCCTGGCAGCAACTATTCCATCTGCTGATGCTCATGTTCATAAATCACGTCAGATCACCTGTGGCAGGAGGCTAGCCCTGCTTCCAAGCAGACCCAGCACAAAAGCAGCAGTCCAGCCTTGCTGAGGGTACCAGCCTGGGCACCCTTGTCCCTTTGGGTGTCACTCTCTTGGGTGGCCCCTGAGCCACCAGTGATCCAAAAGTAATCTGTGGAGTGACAACAATGAAACACACAGGCCCTGACCTTGACAATTCCCATGTGTGTAAGTGAGCAAACAGAAAAAGAGAGAAGCAAAGTAAATGGATGTGGACAATTTTGCTTTATAGATGTGGGCAACTGTAAACAAGTCTGCTTTATGCAATGTTTGGAAGAGAAAAGAATTGAGAAAGACTGAAAAATGCTGCTCTGCAGAACTACGGCAAAGAACTCTGAATGGTACTCCTGCCTGTAAGCTTTTGTTAACTAATGTTGCCCAACAAAGCAAAACTAAATCACTTGTAGCTTGGTAACCAACATGCAAAGGTTTGCCTTACTCCTATGGTCAATGATTCTGAACACAACCAGGTCATTCATTATTACAGGGCTTGGTCCCAACTTGTCCAGAAGTTAGTAAGATTTTCCCTTACTTTCTCAAAGAAAGAAGGGCCAACTTTTGTAATTAATCTTAATTCCCAATTATAAAGAAGAAATAACTTCAAACAACTATGTTTATTTACAATGAATGTATGTAAAAGACTATAAACTAATGTTGTATGTGGCTTTAAAGTTTGAGGTACAAGATAAACAAAGTGACACAGAAAACTGGCACACTAGGTATTCTCAACCTCCTGTTTAGATTAGCCAAAGAAAAGCCAAGTCAGGCTGTCACTCTGTCCTTTACAGCTGATGGAGTCTTCAAAGGCCAGCACACATTGTCAGTCTGCAACACTTAGAATAAAAAGATTTTGAACCACTAGTGTAGTGGTCAACTTAAACTAAGCTGACATTTTAGCAAACTACAAATCAGCAACAAAACTTGTGTGCTACATAATTTTATACCTATGCACAGGCTGAGGAGGAGAAAAAAGCTTCTCATACTTCTTATGATTATGAGACCAAGATATTAATCAGTAATGCAATTTCATCTACCATTTTTTTTCCCCCCTCTAATGTGCATCTCTTTCAAAAGTGCTGATGACTAAATCAAAACAAATTATCCAAACCACTGGCAAATATGATGAGTTTATGAAGGAAACAGACCTGATCTGGAGCAAATCAGATCGTCAGCATATCCAGCAGGTCACCATGGCCTCATAAATGTTTGTAAATGATCATTTGGATACCAAGCAACGACAACTGACTAATGTTCTAAATGTCTGAAGGCTGTTACTAATTCTTCTCTTAGCTCCAGCGATACATTACTCAGTCTTCATGGTGAGCCTTTTAAATGAAAAATTCTGGGGCTTGTGCTATTTTCTCCACAGTCAAAAGACTCAGTGTTAAACTACGACAATGAAGACTGTATGAGAGCAGCAAAATTCAAGTTCCAAATTCTGGCTGCTTTCCATTTTGTTCTCTCACACAGCACTTTCGACTCCATTTTCCCTCTCAGAAGTCACTTGAAGCAGTCCTGGCTTCACAAGACTAGCATGAAGAAGCTGCTTCAGCACAGAAAGGCTTTTGTAGGTCTTCCACAGGCTGGTCAGAACAGGCACCAGAGACAGAGGTCAGCTTCGCTGTGGCTGAAGGAACTGCATCTCCCACTTACAGTAGCCAAAGGAGTAAACAGAGAGGCTTTTGTCACCCCAGGCAACTTCTGCTAGTATATAAACATCTCATTTTGCTAGTTCCTTCCTTCCCTCACTAGCCCTTAGACTGCAGAAGTCAGCAAATCTTCTGACTTCAAATGAAGAGCAGAAGCCCCTGCAAGTCAGCTCAATGGGTGTTTCAGCCTGTTACAACCTCAGTTCAATGCTAGTTACCCTTTGGAAAGCCAGAAAACCTTTCTTAGCTGATTGTATGGAGGATGGCTCTTCAGCTGAAAAACACGTGGAGATGACATCCATGTTGGTAATGAAGCTGGACAGTCCTGCAAGGCTCTTCTTCACAGCTCTGTGGGCTGGGCTGGATGGGCAGCTGGAGGCTGCAACCAGGAGAGCGTTACAGTTTTTCACCTGGCATTTTTTCATCCCAATTTTTCACAGTTCAGAGATAGGCTTAGAGCTGTTGATAAGTGTGCTTGAATTTAATGGATGCAGGCAGATCGTCAAAGGTGCTGTGTTCTGACAGGTCCCAGGAAGCTCACGAGCTGGTCAGAATCACCCCCAGAAAGCAGCCATCTGGATGCCAAGTTTTACTGGGCAATGTTTTTATTTGCTAGCATTGCTAAACCCTCACTTTTAACACCAGTACCACTCGCAGCCAGGCTGCTGTCTAAGAGTAGATCAAAATTACAGGACTGGCAGAATTGTTCCCCTATGTCAAAGGATTACAGTAATTCCATCAAATAAGGGGCCACATTTTCAAACCTGAATCAGTTACTCCATAATAACAGAAGCCAATAGCTCTGCTACTATCACAAAATAGGTACTAGAACTCACTGGTCTTAAAAGGTTAAGAGTAGCATTTTCTAATGGCTTCTTTGAATAAAATATCTTGTATTTCCCAGGCAACTTCTGTCATTCATACAATTCACCACATGCTGCTCCGGGATAGTTAATCTTTCCAGTCTGAAACACTCTGTAGGCTGACTACCTTAAAATAAGCCATGGGGGAAAAGCAGGAAATAGGTTTTACAGCTAGAAAAATCACATCAGTCAAGACTTGGGAAAGCAGATGCTCAAGACAACATGTCACTAAGCTCAATATTTCGACTGAAGCATGTAAGGCTGTTTGGAGGTCAGCACAAGAAAATATTAGTTATAGTCTGCTATGTACAAAAAAACAAGTTATCATTCCACCTGTTGTAGGTAAAGGAAAAGAGAAATCGTAACTTTCATAAGAAGTTTTCTGCATTCTAAAATACATGCCATCATTCAACATACATTATAGATCAAGCACAGAATCAAGCTGAAGTGTGTGCTTTCTGCCAGAGATTCAATTATATAAAAATAATGGTCCTTTCCCAGCCTTAAGATTAATGAACATTTACAAAAGGGAGTGTATTAGAGAACCTGAACTGAAGGAGTCTGAGCTATTCGGATGTTAGGTGTGTCACCTTTTCAGAGAAGATGATTTTGTAGATTCCTTTTTAAAAATAAAATAAAATGCAGCAATGTCAAAAATAAAGATACATAAATAAAAGAGAATAGGTCCATTCCCTTTGTGAAAACAAATATTTGTCACACCATATGTTTGTTCTTGATTGGGCCTCTGGATGGCAAGGAAGGGTTTTTTAAACCCCAGGGACATTTTCAGATATACACTTTAATCATTTGAATAGGATTCTCATCCTGATCAGCTCTGTGCTGCTCAGGCAAGCCTCTGCACTGCAAACAGCTGCAGTCCACATCCCTTTGGGCAGGTAAGGTTTACTCAGATAGTCTCTCTGCAAAACTTCACTAATCTGTGTAGGAAGAAATGTTTTCATGTGGATAATTATGTTAACTATAAAATACAAGCTTAAAAAGTAGCGTAGAAGGAATAAGGGGACATAGGCACTGCTGCAGTTTTTGAACACCACATCAGACTTCAGGAGATATGAGGTATAAAAAGACCACATCCAGATTCAGTGTTCCAGGTACCTAACAGCTGTAATTGGGTTATCATACAAGGACCAGCAGTTTAGGTCCAGTCACAGGTTAGATCTAGACAGTATCTGGGGTCAGATTTCATCAAGATTATTAATTATAGTCCCTTTTGCTAGAATTGGAAGCATTCACCTTTAGTCACCTGGGGCCAGTGCCACTATAGTCTCACAAGTTTTGGCCATGCTGCCTGGCAAAGGTTTTTGCCTGATGCAGAATTATTTGTTAAACATTGAGGAGGTTTTGCTTTGGTTTTAAGTTCAAAAAACATGGGATTGTCCTCCTTGTCCTAATAGTGATAATTCTTGTCAAAAGGTAACATGGTCAAAATCATCCATGCTTTACCTCCACTTCCTTAGTCTTTATTTCCCTTGTCTCTTGCTCACAGCTGTGGCTACATAAAAATCATCCCTGTGTGATGTCCAAGGGCAGCCTGCATTTGTACCTAAGCACAGATGCCCACCTACATTTTGGTACCTTAATAATGAAGACAGGTGCCTGTGGTTCCTTATCCAGTCAGCAGAGACAGACTTCCAGGACTTAGTTCTTCTCTTGTCAGCCTGTAACAAGCCCAGAGTAATTCCGTGCATGACTTGGTGTAAGCAGCATGGAATCAGGCCAGAGCATTTATAAAAATTACACTCACAGACTTCAACAGCTGAATATTTGTGCTTGCTTGGAGCCTTACAATTTTGTTTGCCTGTGATTAGGAAAAAAGCTGAAATTTCAAAATTTCCTTTAGAAGTAAAAAAGGGGAAAAAAAAACATTTCATCAAAACATATAGCATTAGTAGTACCAGAACACTTACTTTCGCCTAGTTTGTTAAACAAAATCTAGATATGTTATAGGAAAATTATTTTTTTTCAAAACAAAAGTAAGGTTTTGCTCTCAAAACAGTACTGAAAATGGTCTACAAAACATTTTCATCGCCACAACTTCATGAATATTTCCAAGCAGCTGTATTTTGGTTTTCTTTAGGCACTCTTATCTGACTTCAGTGTTAACAGACAGCATTATCCAGCTGCTCTCTTTTTCCTGGACAACTGCACTGAGGCTCTACTTTTTTTCTGTTTTGGCTTACATGGGGATTTTTCTGAGGTCGTGAAACCTAAACAGAGGAGAAAAAAACCTGCCTCATCCTGAGGGAAGAAAATCTGTGACAGAGGAGAAGCGCTGATACTCAGATGCAGAAGCCTGAGTACATGATGGGGTAAATGAAAGTGCATGAAACACCTGAGCACCTTTTGCTGTTTCTCAGCTTCTGTTTCACAAGGTCTGGCATGGCACCTTAAGCATTCTGTTCGGTTTATATTCTGGATCTGTATTTTCTGTTATTTCTTGGGGGGTTATTCCTTCTTTCCATGATCTGGGGCAGATAAAGCACAAGATTTGTTGGTGGCAGATTTTAGTACCTTGCTGAATCTTCTGTACAGCCTGAGACTTTTAGGGTATGGATAAAAAGCTTTCCAGTGAGTCGTACTTTTTAAACTGAAGACAAGAACAAAATCTTTGCTGGTCAGCCAAAAAATCCAAGGTTGTGTTTCTCTGTCATACTTTTATGTGCTGTGTGGCTTTCACTTTTAATTAATCCAGTCTGTTTGGTTTCCGTCAGAAGTCCATAAGCTTCTCTGTTAATTTGCTGATGAATCCCCTACTGAGTTATAATTATAATCTTCGTTGTGGTCCTTCTTATGATGACAAAGGAGATAGGATTTTGGCATCAGCATAACCTGACATCAGTAATATTGCAAACATCAGAATGATCTCTTCTTTTTAAGTATTTTATAAACACCTTCAAAATTACAACAACATTAGGGTGATTAAACAAGTGATTGATAGCCCAGTGTTTACATAAAATTATCTTCATTGCAGTGGCTCCATGGGTGGCATGTGAATAGCAGGCCATTACCATACTGTTTACATTACAGGTACTGTAGCTGTAGTCCTTATATCCAATCAGGAATCCGTCAGGAAGAAAGAGCCTCTTCAGTTTTCACCACCTTAGTGTCTGTGAGTTGCTGAGATAATCTCAAGCAGCTGGGATCCATTTCAGAAGACTAAAGTTGAAGATAGCTTGAATCCTTCACCTCTCCCTCTGCAGCAGACACTGCACGCTAATCAAAGCAGAGCCTACAATAAGAGTTATGAATCAAGCCAGCTGAACCACCTAGGAGCACCAGAGTATTTCTGGAAAATCAGAGACAGTCCCTCTCTTGGTTTCATTGACACTCCTTGGTGCTGGAGTGATTTTACTTGTGTTAAGACCTAACTTATCTGGGGCTTTCAGCCTGCTCTAATGCTGATTTTTGATTCTGAGATGTTTCCTAGGACACAGTTTTACCCAGGCAAAATGACATTCAGAGACTGCTCTTCCAGAAGTAGGGAATGTATTGACACAAAATAAGATGTCATCCATCAGACTGAAATTCTGGTATGGGTAGCAGCAGGTTGAAGTTTTTATTGTGCTTGTCATGACCATGTTATGATTACTTACATTATATGTAAGTAAAGCAGCTATTGAATCACAGAATTCCTGAGGCTGGAAGGTACCTCCTGGGATTGTCTAGTACAAATCCCTGCTCAATACAGGGCCACCTGGAGCAGGTTGACCAGGACTGTATCTAGAATACCTCCAAGGATGGAGACTCCACAAGCTTTCTAGGCAACTTATTCCACTGTTTGACCGCTCTTACAATATTGGCGTTGACCTTCTGCCCAGCTATGGCCCTTCAGGCTGAGTAACTAATTACAACCTGCATTATTTCTCATCATTTCAACCTACTTAACTTCACCAACAAGTCTGAGACTATGCAAATATTTTTGTGTGCTGAAAACTTAGACACACCAGGCTTCTCTGAAGGAGCAGGGATAGCACAGCTCCCTGTAGGTTGGTGCTGCTGCTTGTGAGGGCTGACATTGGATATAAAAGCTGGAGATTAAACACCATGAGGCCTTGCAGCACACAGCAACCTCCAGACACTGCAAGCTCATGTGTGGTTCTCACCAACCTGAAACTGAGGTGGGAGGCCAGCCTAGGCAGCAAGGTGGCCTTGTCCACCAGCCAGGCAGGCAGCCTGGTAGGGTGCTGGGGGTGACAGGGGTTGGATATCTTGGTCCCATGGAGCTGGGTAGTCTCAGCAGCAAACCAGCAGGTGCTGGAAAGCCCTCTAGCTGGCACTCCTTCTGGAAAGGCCACCCACATTCAGGCTGATGCCCTTAACCCTTAAGAGATGGCTGGCAATCTGTTAAGTCCCACTGCTGCAGCCAGGAGGAAGGGGACAAAGCATGCACCTCTGTTGGTCCTAACCAAGGTCTGACCTGTGCTCACTCACATTTACTGGTCAGCTAGAAGTGGGAAGGGGGACACTTGTCCCCCAGCATCTGGGAGAACAAAGCCACCCTTTTCCACACAACACAACATGAGAAACATCTGATGGAAAACGGTTCTCCAAAACTGCCTGACCCCACTGAGTTCAATGAGAACAGCATCATTCTGCTGCAATGAACAATTTTCTCAAAGTAAGGGTAAAAATCCCTTGGATCAAGGGAGACAAAGCAAAATATGGCAATTTATTGTGTTTTGCACAATAATATAGGTGGGGTTTCCCACCCCTAGAAGAAATGCAAAACAATTTAGTGCATAATGCATATGCACAACCGGGGTGCTTCTCTGTGGGGAAATGTGCAAATGCAGCAAACTGAAGTCCTAGCTTAGCCATCAGAAGGGGTCTGGGACAGTGTCCCTGCACTGATCTTTTGGGAAAGGAGAAAAGGGAAGATGAAAGTAATGAAAGGTTTACTTCGACATCTTTACTAATATTTAAAAATTGAAATGTTCTTTTTTTAACTCATTAAGCTTACTGACAACTGAAACCCACCACATTATTATATCTGACCTTTTCAATTCCCAGCAAATTAAAAGCCAGTGTTTAGAAACCAGTTATTCAACATAAAATGCAGTCACTGCAAACTGTTTCTATTACAGTAGATGCAACCAGCCTCACTTTGCCGTTGCCATAGGCAGCAAAACATCAAGAGCAAATCTTTAGTGGCTCTTTATTGAGCAAGTGACTTGGTCTTGTGAGAAACCTACCTCTTCTGGCTTGCCTAAGGCATCAAAATGCCCCAGAGCCAGCATCCTGTAGAACCAGAATGTAATTACACCTTGGATGCACAATGTCTGGCTCTCTTATTAACAGTCAGACCCTGAAAACAAGTATTACTCTCAATTTTTCTGAAAAACAAAAGCAAGAATATTAGTTTACTCAATTACATTGTGAAAAATATAGACAAAATACAGAAAAAGTAAACTTTTCTCTGAAGGCTTAGACACATTTGTGTCAGAGTCATAGATTCTGTAAAAATAAGTTTGAACACTAATCTTGCTTTTGATCTTGCTAAGGGCTTGATTTAAAGTCCAGCTTTAACCACTCCAGGGATTTGGGTGAAATCAGTGGCATGCAGGTGAAATGAAGCAATAACATAAAATTTAGCTGGAAATTACAAGTTGAGGTTAGACTTTAACATAATTCCTCTCCTTCTCTTGTAACCTTTCTTGAGTATTCCCAAAAATTTTCAACATGCTTCTTGAGAAAAAAGCATTTAGTAATTCAGCACGACGGGTGGGAAGGAGTTCAACCCACCTGTCACCAGGAGCCTGCCAAAAATCCCACTGGCTTTTTTTAATAACTTGGTTTTCTTGGAGATTGCGAGGAGGTTGCAAGCTGAATTTATATAATTTCTCCTCATTCCTTAAAAAAAAGAAAAAACCCTGCTGCCTCCCTTTCCCTTTGGAGCAGACAGCTAGCCTGTGGGTACGCTGCTACTCTGGGATACCAGCAACCGCTCATTCACCTGGCCTCATCTTTCCTGAGTGTGATGTCTCAGACTAGATACAGTCCCAGCTAAGCTGGGTAGATGTGCCTGGGTTTCATCTGCCTTACCAGCTGCTCTCTCCAGGTAAGGTGCAACCCTGGTGTGTCCTGCATCCCTATCATCTGGAAAGATGCCATTGCAGGCAGCAGCCCATGGACCTGCATCATGTCCAGGGTTTACTAGACAAGTGTTTATGTGCACTTCTTGCTGTGTGGACAACACATGCAGTAAAGGTGCACCTGGAGCTGAGAGAAGCACAGCAAACATTTTAGGTTTCTTTTTCTGCTTCTGAGTGGTCATTAGATCCCCCGATTCTTTCAAATGTATCTCAAAATTAGTTTCTCTGTAGATTGCTCAGAGCCTGTTGATAATCTCTGGCTATTAAAGACTCATGGAATAATATTTATTCACAGGTTGGGTGAGCATGGAAAAAACCCTAAAAAATCCTCCCACTGTTTCAAGAAAAATTAGCAGCTACACCAGATGAGACTGTTTTAGACAACATCCTTCTGGACCATGCAGCTCACAGGAAAATTAATTCATTTTCAGATCCATATGCTTGCTGCAGTATTTCCTGTGTTTTTCTGGTCACATTCACACACATAATTCATGCAAGTGTTCAGTCCTAGCTGTGGGCCTGAAAGGATGTGGTTGAAATCTTCAGGCTGCTCATGTTCTTGTTCACATGCCAAAGCTCTGGTGGATGTTTTTGGGAACTCTGTGTTCCTGCTAAACTGGGCAATGTCGCATCCCAAGGGGTGAAGGAAGGGAGAAATTATGGAGGGGAGGAGAACCACATGGCCCTCTTTAGAAAATTTTTGCTTTTCAATAAATTCAGACTAATAGGCATCCACTTCAAAAGGAAGGGGGGTGGGGGGGGACAGAAATCATAAAAAAAACAGGCAACATCCCCACCACAAGAAATCCAAAACAAATCATCCCTAAGAATCAGGAGCAAACTTTCTCTTAGCCTAATCGCAGAAATAAGGACCACATTGTTCAGAGACAGAGATATCACAAAGCTAACATACTGCTTGGACATTTGCTTGGGTCAGAGTGAAACCTGATGGTAGAAAGTACAATAACTAACGGAGAACTACTGCCCCTGGAAAAGCAGTTTCCAGGCAAGAGCTGATCTTGAGGAAACTTAAAATTTTCAAACCTCCCAGCCCTGATTCCTGGAGAAGTGAGTCAGGTTGGTGGGAGCTTTCTGACAGGCTGTGAGCCTGCACCTACTTACACATGCTCCTAAAGAACACCACAGGTGAGGGTGTTGCAGCTGGAAGGTCATGGGATGATTTTGCTATACCAGTCACTGCTCAGAGCACAGTGGTGCCATTCATAGTGGTCAAATTTGCTATGAACCTTGGGCTTGCCTATACCTTGCCATGGTGTCTTTTGACAGCTTTTCCTTTTGAGGGTGGAGATTTTTATAAATGGAATCTAAATCTGTGGAAAAGACATTAAGAGACATACAGGAGCTGTAGAAATATGCAGTTAGATACAAATGAAGTGGAGGCTTTTCTTTTGAGTTTAATTAAGTGAGACATGATCCCACACGGTGTGAAGGCTTTTTAGAAACCACTACTTAGAGATGTACTTCTGTATTGAAACACTGTACATATCTCTGTCTCCAGAAGACCCCAGTATAAACTGAGCAAGTTCCCCCCCCTGCCTCCTCACATGCCAGACCCCCTAGCAGTGCCACAGGAAGAGTCTGCTCTCCCCAAAGGGCTGAGCCAAGAAGGTGTGAGGACCTGACAAATATACTTGCCTCTGCTGTACCCAAAATTGTGCTGCTGCTGTCCAGGAGATGTCAAAGACTGAACAGGAGCAGCATGTAATCCTAGGTCTTCATTAGGTCATCTTGCTTGGGAACAAATTCCGGATTTTAAATGCTTGAAATGAAACAAAGGGGCAACTATTATTTATTACAATAGGACTCACTGGAGTCAGTGTCTGCTGTGTGGCTTGTTTGTTAACCTCCAGAATAGAACACACAGCTAAAGCCAGGAAATAAAATTTAATGCCCTGCCAAATGACTGGCTTTGTAAGAACCCTTCATCTTCTCCTATAAAAATATTATCTTTTCTTCAAAATCTGTTTCAATTCAGAGCACAACACTGCCAAAATCTTTGGAATTTCAGTATAAATACATCTTATGATATAAAGTAAGCGGAGTAACACATGTTGCTCTTCCTGGGCTTTCTACTTTATATTTTAAAACAAGTACTAAGTATCCCACATTCTCTTTCTATAATATTTTATGGTGTTATCTCTTAAAAGATTGACTTTTTAATGCCATCTGTTACTGCTTAGAAACAATTAATAGTACTATGATGTTTACACTGCTCTATATTTAGTACAATAATGCTTAATAGCAATATTTTCAAGTCATAAATGCTGTTTCAGGAACATTTGTAAAATTACCCTTCTATCATATAAAAAATATAGCCATACCCTTAAAAGATGCCAGTTTAGTACTTGTTGCTTGAAAATTAGAAAGAACCATCAGATATGTGGATGGCAAGCTAAACTGAATTAAGTCAGTGGACATACTCCCCTAGATTTTGGTCCATGTTGGACCAGGCCCTTAAACCACACATGGTAATTTAGGGACTGACACTAGCACCCGGAGCAATCTTTTCTTTTTTCACACACTAGGTAATAGTGGCAGATGACAAGTTATAACACAAACATCCCAGTTTTGCTATAGAGCAGATGTCAAGCTTAATCTCCACTGAACCCCTCAGTGTCTCTAAAGGTACTGTGGTATTCATTGCAGCCAAGGCCAGAGCCGCTCTGAAGCAGAAGCCACCAGCTGTGTGAAATGAAACGTATTCAAAGCTGCCAGCAGTAAAAAATTAAATACAGACTATGGCAGCAGCTGCCAACTTTTTGGGTAGCAGCAGAATGGTGGCAGCCAACTGAACTTGAGATGGCAGCAATCTAATGTAACCCATTCACCAACTCAGTGATTCGCTAATTAATTTAGCTCTTTTTATTATTTTTTTTTTTTAATTGTATCTGCTGTCATCATATTACCGTACAAGTCTGAGGAAGGAGAGAGTAGGGCAGAGAGAAAAAGAGTCCAAGCACTGGAATCTAGCATGTTAGCAAAGAATGGTACCATAGCCAAGAAATTTGTTCAAGGCCATACTACATTAAGCAGTGTGGCTGCATCGAGGTGCAGGCTGGCTAATATGTGGGTAGGAATGGTATATAAATGAAGGGAAGAACAGTTTTGAAACTAAAGCAGCACCTTTCTTTTGTGACCTGGCTAGGCAAAAGGAAAAATATGCAAAGATACGAGACTGCAGCATAAATTTTCTTTTTCCAGTGCTTTGGGAGGTTCTGACAGCTGTGGGACTTTCGCCCGTGAAACTAAATGTGCTGATGGCACTTTGTCACATCACAACACAGGAACAAGAGCCATGTACATGAACCAGGAGGCAGAGCTTTGCTTTGCCTTCTGTTACCTGAGAACCAGCATACTGAGACATCTTCTACCTAAAAGGAACGGATTGAAAAGATGCTGCTACAGGAAGGGATTAGAGGAGGACTTGGCCCCAGCCTCAGGAATTTCTTCAGCTATTGGACAGTGCTGGCTATTGGAGCAGTCCTAGCCATCTGCACAGTATTTATCACAGCCTTTTAGTCTACTGGAAAAGCAAGAAAGTCTGAAATACACATTCAGGACTGAGAGGACAGTTGAAAACCATCTCCTTCTCTTGTTTTGGCCTCTTGGCTCATATGCAGCACAATGACATTTAAACAAAAAATGGTGTTTTGACATCATTGAAGAGATTGGGAAAATGCAATATACCCTGAACCAAAGTGACACCTATTTAAGAAAAGTCTGACTGAGCACCAGCTCAGTCTATGAATTTTGACAAACCTGGGCTTGATGTTCAGAAAACTATGTAAGATGTGCAATATTGTGGCTAATATTAATTTCCTAAAAATAAAATTTAAGCAAGTGTATGAACCAGAAATCACCCAAAGACATAATGTTTTTCTTTGTAGTACAATATGTTTCTTGTTCATATGCTGATGTGTTTAGTTAAGGCTAGAAGCTCTTCATAGAATTTGCCACATAAGAAGGGAGACTGTAAAATGATATGTTTCCTAGTCACTGCTTAAGACTTACAAAATTCATTCCTCTGCCACTTGAAGAAAATTTAGCCTGAGATTTTTGTTCCACAGTAATTCTCATGGGCTCCAAACTCAATGCTTACCACACTAATAATAATCCTTTATGTCTCCAGACTCTCTCCGTGTTCCTTGTTAACCTTCAGTCACAAAGTAATGAGATGCATCAGACAGCATCAGGCTGGCCTAAGGGGTTACAAATTTGGATAAGGGCCACACACTGTACTAATTGCTTCTAATAAATTACATATTTCAGGAGGGACATCATGATTTTAATCATTTATTCTGCATGTTGTTTCCTTTAGAGAGAAGAACAAGCAGGCACTAAACAAGCCAAACATCTGAAATTCATGGCAGAAGCTGGAAAGAGCTCATTTAATATCAACCATTATTGTAAATACTAGAATTATGCATATATCAAATCCCTGGGTCTGAACACTTTGGGAACAGCCAGTGAGTCCTGGTTGTTTTAATGAGTTAAACCAAAAGGATGTCTTTGAACACTCCTTAGATTTATAACAACTCAGATTTAATCCCATTTCAAATGTTGTAGCTGGGGCCTAGCTCAAGAAGTCTTTGTTTCTATGCAAAGAAAAAAATACATTAAGAGGGTAATTTAAAGGATGTGTTTCCCAAAGGCTGAGAGGGAAAACAGTCAAACATACCTTTCAACTATGTGTGGAAAGACTTTAATTATGATTTGATGGCAGCTCATTGCAAAGGTTGTCCAGTGAACACAGAAAACTGCAAGAACTTCTTTAAAGCATGCTGAAATTATTGGAATCTTGATGCTGATCTAAATAGCCTCCTGCAGGGTGAACTAGGATGAGCAGAAGTTTCCTATTTCCCTGACCTCTAGCACACCCACACCAGTAGACTCGCTGTTAAAGAAATCCTCAAACCACTCGGGATTATGCACTTCCTTCACAGGAGAAGACTTTAGTGGTATTTAAATAGCTGCTGGTATTAATAGCAATAGCTGATAGATAATGTGGTGACTTGGGAGCTCTAGGGAGCAATGCAGGTTTGGGAACAGCTCCTGCTCTCTTCTGTTTGTCTTTGTAAACCTTGTTTCCTGACACTTCAGTCTGTGTTTCCTTTCAAGCATGAGCTGAGACAAAATGTGACTATCTAGGTAAAAGGAAACCTGCCTCAGTACAAAGTTTACCGAGGGATGGAAGTTGCAGTTGTAGCTCTGAGACTCAAATGTGCTCTTTTGATTTCCAAGTGGTAATGAGATGCCAAAGAAGCACAATTACCTTGGATAAGTGCAGGTTAAGCTGCCTTGTACCTGGTCTATCAGGTAGAAGGGAGAGTTATCCTCCCTGGGATGTAACCCAGTAACCTGGGAGAGTTATCATCCTATTTTAGAGTTCTCTGGTGACTGTGAGGCAAAAAGGTTGACAATCCAGCAAGACTTCCTGAAGCTTCTCTAATCCTCCAACCAGAATCATCAAGGTATCTCTAAAGATGCTCTTTATGGATGGATGGACGGATGAATGGATACTTGTGCTAAAACAGTTGGATGTCTTTGATATAGAGCAAAAGGATCAAATGATTCTTCTTGGTTTTGTTATACAGAACAAGAAGCAGATTAGTAAATAGGAGAAAGAGGCCTTACAGAATGAGAATTGCCTGGGAAAGATTGCCCTACATAAAAATGGTGACTTCAATTTGAGAAAACTTCCTATGGTGTTTTCATAGGAAGGTTCAAGCCTTGAAAGAAACTGATGGAGATTCAAGATTAGTGTATTAGACCATTGGAAGTTCCAAAAGGATGAGAGAATTGCAAGTTCAGACATGAAAGCCCAAAAGTGATGGAAGAGAACAGTGAAAAAAAGAAAGGTGGGGTGAAATAGAGGTGGGAAATCCTCAGTTAAGACTGCTGCTCTACCTAGGAAAAAATGTGACAAGAGGTAAATCACAACACACAGAAAATATGACGGATTGATTTGGTGCAATTTTCAGATACTGACTTCTGCCAATATTGCATGCTGCATAAGAGCATGGAGTTAAGAAACACCAGTGCAGCAGATTTAGAGGAAGAAATACCTTTGAAAGCAAAATGGAAAACTTCTTTGACATCCATTAGGTTTGGTAATATAATATCAACAAGAACACTGCACTGAACTGTTATCTGGTTTGCTGTCTGATTTACTCTTCAGATTACCACTTAAATCAATAGCTCTCACATTGATTTTTCCAGCACACTGTATTCCAGTAAAAAAGAACAATGCTCTGAGATGAGTCAGCTATTTGCTCCATCTGTAGGAATTCTGGTGCAGTTCTGTTCATGAAAAAAAAAAACAGGAGCCAAAGTATACACAAATATTTAGTAATGAGATCCTGCCTGTTGCACCATGACATGACACTGGCTCTGCAGACATGTGGGTTTGCTACAGCTTGCTGCTGCAACTACAGACCTGCCTCCAGCTGGAGCAAGCCGGTGTAAAGGTGGAACCAAAATACTCAGGAGGGGATATTAGACAGATAATAACATTGTCTTTCAGTTTAGGTGACTGCTATGGCCAGGGTAAAAGTATGGCCACGTTAACTAAGAAGCTGATTTCCATATATATGCCATGACACGTAGAACATCAGCAATACCGCATTTTCATTTATTTAATATATTTTCATGTATTTGCATATTTCATGGAACATGTGCTACAGTCCAGGTACTGTAACTAATTGTCACTATTGTCTGATGTTGCTTCTGCTCTTTTAACTACGTTAACAACTTCCTATTTTGTTTGTAATTGCAACATGCAGATTCATTTACACTTGCTTTCTCTCTCTTGCTTAGCCATGAACTCATGAAACCAGCAACCCTTCTCTCACACACTGGTAACTATTTAAAGGATTTGCAAGAAGCACAGCAAAAATCTTTTCAGTTCAAAGAAGAAATAATAATCTCAAGAGCTTCTTGGAGATTTGGAGTTAGGCTGAAGCATGAATCTCCCCACAGTTTCTCTTGACCACCTCTCTGCTGCAAGCACAGGGCAAAGCTCATGCCATGGCCCCTCGTCTCTCCCACAGCTCTCGGCTCGTGGCTGCTGTCTTGGCTTTCAGGCTCTGCACCTGCTTGCGAGCTTGGCTTGTTTCTGGGAACTTTGGATTAACAGCAGCTAAGAACTACCAAGAAATGTAGTATCTGAAAAAGTTTGTCACTCTTTTCAACTGTAAGTTCTGTTTTACGGAGATTTATTATCTCCATTTTTGAAAGTAAGATACTGAACTATGGTCTATCCCACCTTCCGTTAATAACAGTCCTGGAGAACTCAGAGCAGCCAAGGGGGTGTAAAGGAGAGAGGTTCAGCATGCAGAACCTCCTTTTTTACAGTATATTGAAGATCATATTGTGACTATATTGAGCAATAAACATATGCAAAGCTGTGGGAGTAGGATGTAATTACTAAGCCTGATGTTCTGAAAATACTGCTGAACGTTGCTATTTTCAACTGCTACAAAACTAGAACCATTACAAAAACTCTGTATTTCTCAGTAATGTTTTCATAGCATTGTGTATTTCACATTGGTACATGTTTGCCACCTACCTCTTAGTCTAAACAAAATAACATTCATGTTTTCATAACAACGAAGGGGAAGGAACAGTCAATTTTCTACAGCAAGTCCTTTTTAAATGTGCCCATCTGTGTTGTTTAGGGTGTATAGTATTGAGGAGAGGCATTTTGTGCTTTGCTTTGTTCTGTTTACAATGCATTTCAGGTTAGTTGTGAGCTACCTTGAATCACATACTTTCCTACTTTGCTGCTGTTCCCTAGGATGTGGTTGTTGTAGAAGCAAACTGTGTAGGTACTCGGCAGGGTATTATAGGTAACTCTGAGTAGGCTGCTGGTTCTATATAAGGACCTGTTTCACAGAGCACTTCATACACACAGTATTTAATTTAGGCTTGCACAGCAAAGTAATACAGCCATGAGATCACTAGGTATTGTTACTACCCATGCAAAGCTTCTTCCTTCCACAAATTATTATAATTGCCTATAATAATATTATTTCTAATATCAAGTACACAAACTTTAGCCCACTTTGACAAACAGTTAGCAAGTCTTGTGTGGCACCTGAGTGATGTTTTAACTGTTGCTACATCAAGAGCTAGAAAACTGAAGCTGCCACATGAGATATGTAGGACTGGATGATAACGTTAAATTGCCTACTGATAGCTGCAGTCTTTCACACAACAAAGCAGATATCCCACCTTTTTTGCTAGGTAATAAATTGTGTTAAGCATAAGGAATGGAAACTGAGAATATTCATCACCTATCAAGAGACACCTGGCACTATAGCCTCTGTTCTGCTGTCTGAAAATAATCCTGTACCGTCACATGTCAGTCTGAAGTGCTGGCGAATCATTACAGATCTTGCCTCACTGTAAACACCATCAAGCCAAATTCTGTTCAAAGTTATTTGGGAAACAAGGCCTAAATGTAGCTGTTTAGATCCCAGCTAATATTCCTGCTGCTTTTATGCTCATTCCTGAAAAGCACGTAACCCCTTTAAACATGTACTGAGATTTATTTCCCCTCATCTTCACAGGAAAGGCTTCACACTTCCTCTGATCAGATACCCAGCCCATAATTTTGACTGGAAAGAGAGGCAGCATGTACAGAAGTGGTGTAAGGGAGAAATAGAGCTGTGTAGGGCCAGCACTGCTAAAACATATGTATCCAAGGAGTTATCTTCAATTTTGGGATGAACTTCTCAGTTATCTCAAACTCATGAAAGTACTGAGGTTTGCAAAAATGCAGCTTTTAGAAAAATAATAAATTTGCCACTGCTGCAAGATTCTGTGGTGAGGATAAGTCACCGGTTGGTACCAGGCAGATGGGCAATGTCAGAGAGTCACTTCAAAGTGTGAAAGCAGCGATGGCAAAGTGTAAACCCTTCCCAGCTGCGCAGCTGGTGGGCAGAGAGCCATTGCTCCCACCCCCGTGTCTCCTCTGCGAGAGAAGACACAGAGCCAGGGCGCGGGGGGAGCCCTGCCCCGCAGAGACAGCACCTGCACAGTACCTTTGAGGGCAGGCGGGGTGAAGACGCTCTGCTTCCTTTGCTTGGGAGAGGCACTCTGGGACTGGGGAGGCACAAACACAGAGAGAGACAGTAAGAGACAGGTATGGGGAGAGTTTTCTATTCATAGCAGCTCTGGGTCCTGCCCCAGAGCTGCTTCCAGAGGGTGCACACACCAGTCTGAGAAGTTTCTAAGAAAATTATATTGTATAAATCTGATGCCAGCTCCTGGGCTTTCATGAATACTGGGAAAACTAAGATTAGATAGACAAAACACGTGTTTCATGGACGAAGATTATGGCTCCCAGGCAAACAGACTGAGTACTACTAAAGACTACAGTCTAAAAAAACACTGTTAAGCATAAAACTAAGACAGCCTATGCTTTTAACAGTCTATGTAACTGATTCTTGTAATGTAAACACGTTTACATATATTAAAATATTTCCAAGATTTACATTAACCAATATAAATTTTTCAACTGAAAAAATACTCAATTTCAGTATTTCAATTAAGTACAGTGTAATGAATGATTATATGTATAGGTACAGTAGTACTGAAATTATCAATATATAAATCTTTACATAAATATATGGAAGATCCTGCTGCACTTTTAAAATGTGTTCTATTACTTCTGAAATAATAATTTCAGCAACCAATCACTGAACTTTTAACTGGGCTTGATTTAAGTGATATATTTAGATACAGTTAAACTTGTAATAGCTCCAAAATCACATCTATGTACAAAAGAGAAATTATTCCAAAATAATGGTAGTAAAATTACACACAGAGTAATATTAGTATAATTATACCAAGCTATAGTTAGTAACAGCTAACTGGAATACATTCTGGTGCTAAAGCAGAGCAACTTTGCAAAATTAAAGCAGTTAAATTGGTTTACACATTATACAAACACGAATTATGTCCAGGATAATAAAACTACATAAGGTCACACGCACAGCTAGCTTTTGAAGATATAAACACCATCTCCCATTCCTAAGAAGAATGCTAAAAAACCGCTGTGTGTAGGCAAGCTTCTGGTCATAACAATGTTACCTTTTCCCAAATACTTTCTAAAAATGCCTTTGTCCCTGAGTACTTTGACTGGTTTATAGTATGTGAATTTTAATTAGATCTATTTCTTCAAGGAACATTTGAGATAGTGCTTAAGAAAACCACTTTCACATAAGTATGGCCAATCCTATTACCTTACCTTATCACAATGATAACATTTATAAATAAAATATTGTCTTCTTTTGAAAGAGAAAGCCATTTATAAACACTGTGGGATAGGTTGTTGAACCTTGTCCCGGGAAATCTTTCTAAGTCTGTATTGGAGTACAAATTTGAACCAATCAATACCTCCTACTGCTATTTAAAGCACAGCCTGCGTCTCTGAGCAATGGGTGAAGGAGAAAAGATACCAGGGAATTGCAGGAGCATAAGGGGAGGTTAGAAAACAAGATCAGACGAGCTGACTTTTGTCTTCTGCAAACAACATCAATGTGCTGTCTGCTGTGGGCTTGGCAAATGAAGGGAAGAGGAGAGAGGAGTTTGCAATGCTTTTGTAGACCAGTAGTGATCTGCAGACACAAAGCAATGCTGTGTGAGATGACCTGGTATGGCCACCTTGGGCCAGATTTGCTATGATTTGTCAGGTCATGGCAGCAAGGCAGAGGGGAAACTTGCCTTTCCCAGTTCCTTGCAACAGGAGAAAAGGAGAGCTGGCAGAGCTGAGATGCAACACAGCTTTACACAGCTCTGAAAGTGATGGGCCTTAAAAGGCTGTGTCACTGAAGATGGCCAGACAATGTAAACAAAACATTAACCAGGATTAATCAGTGACTTCCAAAGGGGTTATAGCAATATTTTAACAAAAAAAAAGTTTAAAAAAGATCTTTCACTTACCTCTGCCTGTGAGATGTTTGTTCTCTTCTCATCTTTTTCTGGCATAGGAAATGATACAGAAAGAGAAAAGTTAGTAAAAAAAAAAAAGGTTTCAGCCATTACAGCTCTGCCCTGAACCCTACAGCACTATCGTGAATAAGAAATTACCCTTTTGACTTACAACTTTTCTTTCTCTTTTGTGTGTCTCAGAAAACTGCAGGCCCTGATTATAATTCAGACATAAGGACTATGTCTAATGCACTTAACTCCCATTTTTTGTCTATGAATTACCAGCAGGTGATGGAGCCCCTTTAGCAGGAGGTCCTTTGGCCAAGCTCACAGCAGGGCTTTGTGCTCAGTGGTGGCAGTATGGACATGTGGCTGCTTTACCCAGGGACTGCACTTCCTTGTATGCTCAGAAAAGGCTTAGTTGCCTAACAGTGTGCAGCAAACTCACTAAGGGCTCTACTGCAGTCAAAAAATGATCAATAAGGGCCCCACCTCAGTTAAGTTATTAATATACCAATACTGGTACTGAAGAGCACCTGGCAGTAATATGTGAAATTAGCATACCAAAGTTTAACAAAGTCTATTCTTTAATCTTAGAAGTTTCGTTACATTACTGGTGTATTGTCTGAAATGATTGTGGAATACTTCCTGGTGCTGCTTGGTTTTGTTGCCTTCTTTTGCTATAGGCATGGCAGAAATTATCCATACTAGAGAATTTGAGTAAAACAAGCATCTCTGAAAACCTTTCTGAACACCTAAGCAAAATTGTATGAAGCAGAGGAGATTCAAGGATCTTCCTAATCATTGTCCTTAACCAGTTTGTTCATGAGATTAAATTATTTTTCTATTGTTCTCTTGATGCTGTTAGTGGTCAGAAAGTGGCTGTCTTCTGATGATGATTTCCCAAGATCACATAGGACCTTTGATGCACAGTTGTCTGGATCTCTAAAATAAACTGTCATTAAGAACAGAGACATCAATCTGTCACAGTACCAATGCCCCTTCTAAAATTTTCCACTTGCAGATACCACTGCAATTTCCACTGAGGTGTGATAGGTCTGTAAATGTCTAAGGGAAGAATTAGGTCCATGTAGTATCACTTCTCTAGCTTACTGTAGATATTGGCTGCTTGTTGTGTGCTCTGTGTGAGGGGAAGAGCCAGTCCAGGCAGACTGGTTGCATATGCTGATGTATTCTTTACCATTGTGTCTGTGCATCTTACAAACATTAACTGACTTACTGTATTTTTTAATGTGTATATTTTCCATTACCTTTATATGAAAGATATTCAAATGACTTATAGTCAAGGTTAAAAAAGGGTGGTTGAAAACTGTGCTGATTACTAAAGCATGGTCCCACAGATACAGAATTAGATGGGACACTCACGAGGCCAGTTCCTGCCATTGACATTTGCAGGAACTTTGGTAAGGTGACTAATCTCTTCCTTGACTTCCCTACCTGTAAATAACTATAGCAGTACCTATTTAAGTATAGCACTCTGTAAAAAAGCACTTTGGGGAGGAAGTTAGGCTGGCTAAATGGGCGATCACTTATGTGCTTAAAAGCTTTCTTATTAGTTGTATACTAAACAGACACAGACTTAATGATTCAACACTGGACATTTATTTTTTTTTAGCTCAGGATCCTGAATTTAGTTTGGAGGCTGAAATTTTGATAAATCAGGAACTTTCAGGAGAGAGCAATAAAAAGTAAGTTATGTCCCATTCTTTCCTGAAACTCTAAACTTGACCAGATTAAAAATATGTTTTGTAAACCCAAGCTGAGGCTTGCCTAAGGAGCGAAAACTGCAATCAGCAGCTTTGTTGGGTTTCAGGTCTTGTTCCTAAGGATGTGCACAACTCTAACCCCTTGGGTTTCCACTTTTAGTGTTTTTAGTGGGGTGTTATTAAACCTACCAGAACTGGAAAGCTTCCAGCCTTTCATTTCACCAGCAGCCCTTATATGACAGACAACTTGGGGAACAATAACTGGTTCTATACGGAGCTAGAGAACTCATTCATATCCACAGGGAGAATAGTGCCAATGAATAGCATCCAACAACATGGAAATTTAATAATTACTTAGAAAATCACACAAACAAACACATTTTCAAATCCAGTAAACAGAGGTCAGAAATGAACCTAAAGGAGCAAAAGAGATGAACTTGAAACATAAAGGGTGACACAGAATGAGAAATTTCCTTATAATGTTTATAACTAAGCAATTATATAACAAAGAACATGAATTCAAGTGATCAGCTATTTCTCTTTTATATGAAACATAAAACAAGCTCTCAGCAGATAACTTCTCCCTACAGGTTTGCTCTCCTTTTGGGGCTGGGAGGGAAGGAGACTTTTTAATGATGCTCCATTTTTCTCCCTCACAGAGAGTAACATTGCTCACAGAAAACAATACAGCTGTATTATATTCCCAATCTGAACATACATCATTTTTCCAGTTTAATTTATTCTTGGCTGCTCTAATTAGCTAAGAGGAATCTAATTACTCAAGTAATTTCTTGACAGTTTTTGGTTTAAAACTGTATAATAGAAATCACATGAAGAGCTGAGAACAGATTTGCACATATCCAAGTCACTGGGAATTCTAGGTACCTACAAATAAGCTTGGAGATTTGTTTAAAAGTTTTTCACACCTGTGCTGAGGAAAAAGCAGTTGAGGACTTTCTCCTGTGTTAGGCAAATAATGTCTGAGGCAAGCCTATCCCTTACCTCAGACTGGAGTAGCACCTGGCAAAATAAACAGGGTTTCAGTCTTCAGTCAGTGTCCTCAGGAAGAGAAACGGTCCATGTACATCAGTGAAAGTTTCAGTCTAAAGAATATTTCCATCAGTCCAGATATGTACACAGACTTTCTGAAATGAAGCCTTGTTTCTTCAAGGAGAGACACTTCTGAAAGTCCATCTACCTGCACAGAGCCCATTTCACCATTACAGCTCTAAGCTCCAGTCTTCAACCAGGACAAAATCTCACCCACTCGCTGGGAAACCTGCAAGATTTGGCAGGATATACTGCTGAAATATGGAGGGAGAAACACCAAGGGATTTATCTCCCAAATGCTCTTGTAAGCAGAGCATTTTTTAATGTTTATTTGCACATCCACCCAGCCAAGCTGATGTAATAAGCTGAGCTGCCCCAAAGGTGTCATTATATGAGGTCAGAAATGAAACAAGTGGAAGGATGCCGGATATAGCCAGGATGGCACCCACTTGACATTGCTGATCACTTTTTCTGTGAATCTCCACTGTTGTGCAAACTACACGACCAGACTAGGGGAAGCCTTATGGTCATTTTAGAGTAAGATCAAAATTCATCTGCCTCTCTTCTCCCACTAGATAATATTAAAGTGCTTGGAGCAGCTACGCAGGGTAAGAGGTGACCTATTTTAAAAGACTTGGCCTCTGATACCACCCATGGGCTCTGCAGTGGAGTCATCCGGCTTATCTCATCCAGCTAAGTACCCTGCTTTCTTTCCCCTTGGCAAGAGCAAATAAAAGCCTTTTCTGTACGATTTCAGTCAGGCACTGGAGGAACAGAGCAGGTCAGAGAGGCCAGCTTTTGCACAAAGAAAACCTAGGAGAAGACTGCTAAAATTATTGGAGTAAACCTTATGTTAGAGAGTTTGGAATTTTCCTTGGGGAAACAGAGCTGAGGAGTTTCAGATACAAGTCACAGGGGGATGTTAGAGCTTTGGATTTGGTAAGTTTTTGTCATTGTGTCTAAATTTTCCTGTAAAAGAATAAATGCAATAGTCTTTAATTGCTCAGATAGTAGAACTAGGCCATGAGGTGCATGCCTGTAACAGGTTTTAGTTAAAGAATGGTTTTAAGAAGAATGGTTTGAATCTGAAAGAAATTAGCTTGAAGAGAGACTTTAAGGGCACAAAATCACTGTCAGTCTGGAGCCCTCTTAGAATCCTGCCCCCATACCAGTATAAACAGTGCCACTGGAGAGAGCAAAGTTTATGAACAGGAACATAAATCCAGCCCTTCATATGCCAACTTTAGTGTAGGACAGCTCAAGTTAGAGACAAATCAGGTGATGCTACTGCTATGAAATAGTTCAGCCAGTTTCATTTAATTAGTTTTGATGAAATGTCTCTATGACCAAACAGTACCATGTCCATGAGCAAAGCTTTCTTGAAAAATGTGAAAGAAATTAAGCAATTGCTGAATACTGAGCAATATGCTCGATTACAACATACAGTTAGGAAAGGAAACTAATTTTCCTGGCTCTGGCTTCACTTAGCCATCTCCTGTGGCAAGGAGGAGGGTGACTCTCTGCTCCTACTGGAGGGCTGAGGGATGCTTTGTGTGTGCTTGGGCAGTGGGCAGCTGAGCCCTTCTCCTGGCTTACTGTGCTAACTGGACAACAAGTCAGACCACTTCTTTCAAAAACTTACATTTAAATGGCACAGACCCACACAATTTTAGGATCTAGGAAAACAAACATAATTTTCCAAATAATTCTTCATCCTACTGACACTTCATGGCAGGCAAACCTGACCTTTTCTGAAAATGTTGTTTCAGTCATTTCACATCTCTACTTCTTCATCAGTAAAATAAGGGTATTTTTAAATCCAGCAGCTTGCCTCTCTGGTGTTTCACCACAACCATTTGTATTTGTAAAACAAGCACATTGAAATCTGATTTAGAAATTGACTGGCATAATGTTATTTTGTGTTTTTTTTCTGCTATCAAAGCTACTTTTCCTTTCCTTCAGAAGACAAAGTAAGATTAAAAAAAAATACTTCATGCTCTGCTTTTGCCAGAGTTCTAACTACACATTGCCGGATCAGTTGGCATCTCACCACTTTTTACTAAACCACTGAGGTAAGAAAAGGAAAAAACTCCAAAAAGGCAAACATAAAAATGCTTATGTAGTTAATTGTTCGACTTTTGCTTACTAGTTTTTATTTGCCTGTATCTATCAATGAAAACTTGACTGTGACTATAAATGTAATTACATTTAATTGCCAAAAAAAAATCCTGGTAAGCCCTCCTAGTGTGAGTGTATGTTTCTGGAAATCTTCACATTGCAAAAGCACCTCATTAAACTGCAGTATCCAGCTGCTGCAGTAAATGTAGCTGGAGGGCCTGCTCCCCTCCTCAGTCAGGTGCTGACACAAGAGTGCATACATAGCGGTTCTGCTGCATCTCACATGCTAACCAGCAACTAAATTATTACCTGGCCCTTTAGGGAACACTGACAACAAGATTTGTATAGGAAATAATAATAAAAACATAGGGGAGAGGGGAATTTTCTATATGCACAAGCATTTTCATGCTTACTCTGCAAGGCGTTTTCAGTTAAGGTATGTAGCATGGGGAAGGTCCTGAGCTACCCTGACAGCACCGGCACCAAGAGACCTCTCCTCACTCTGGCTCAGAGGAGACCAGAGGGTAGCTTTTCCCAACTCACTGCAGCCCTTGGTAGTCCACTTAAATGCCACAGGCGAGATGTATCAGCTGTTTGGACAGTTACAATTGTATTTCCAGTTAAATTATATTTATATTTACATAGCTCTGAACTTCCCACTTTCAATATTCAAGTAGCCATTACTAGCAGGGCTACAGGGGGCAGAGCAGGGGCAGCAATCTCCTTTGTTAAATCAAATCCTTCCTCATGGTACTCAAAACAACCTCTAAACCTAAAGAAAGACCATCTTTTCCCTCCTAACACATGTGAGAGTGTCTGATCCAAACAGCATCTGTATCTCTGAACATCACACAGACAGTATCCAAGGACCCACTTTCAGCTGCACAGCACGAGAATATGAAATAAAGCCACCTTTTATAAATTACACAGATCAAAGTTCCTTTAAAACATACATTCTGAGACCATAATCTAGTTTGGAAGAAACTGGAGACATTGCAAATCTCAAATGTGAAGCTAAATGTATTTGTTTACATCACACAAATCTCAGAAGGGAATTATAGTGCCTGATTTACCACCTTATTATTCCAGTTCCATGCCGGACTCACGGAAATAAGTGGAGTTTCACTGACATTAAACTACAATATAACAGTGATGAATCAGATCTGCAATCTTACCACAGAGCAACAATTATTACAAACAGAAAAAATCATCCCTCTCAAACATTTTGCTTTCAACTTTTCATTCATCCTCCCTATGATATCTGTTAAAGATAAGCATAAAACAAATTCTAAATAAGTCCCACAAATCAAATACAGTTTCTCAAAATATACAGTGGAAGAGAATAAAAATTTAATCATTTTCTACCTTCTTGTTAATAAGGACCAAGTTGTTCTGTCTGCCTTCTTGGAGTAAAACTTCTGCTGGACTCTGTTGCCTTCCAGCTGCTACCAGCTCTGTCAGGCTCTTTCTTACGCTGTTTCTGGCTTAGAATAACAGACCACAAAACGGGCTTCGTGAAAACACCTGTCATGGAAAAAATCCTTCCATGCAGGAGTTTATTTTCCTCACAGCACAAGAGGCCCTGTTCTGTAGCCCTGCTCCATGACCGGGTCAGGCGAGCCAGGAACATGGAGAAGACCTTTGTGACATCAAGCCCGTCATCCATCATATGAGGCAATTACAGGCCTGGCATGTCTTTCCAGAGAAAGTAATCAACCCATGGAGAAATACACTTGAAATAAACATTCTGTTTGGATAACCAATGTAAAGATTGACTTTAAATCACAATATAAATGATGCCAGTCTTGAAGTTGCTTCCTTCTAGTCACTTTCTAAGCAGCACAAACTCCTCTTTTCTAAATGAAACTGAGGCAGCTTTCCAAGAACAACTGACTAAACAAGAGGAACCAAGAGGATGTCGGTGAAAGGCTTTTTTTTTCTCTCAGATGAGGCATTTTCTGGACCCAACATAAATCTCTCATTAAATTACCATGAATAACTCCAAGATGAACTTCACATAATTTGCAGCTGACCAGCGTGGACTTACTTCATCAGAGCCAGAAGAAACCTCCACCAAGACCACAGGGTGTCACTGTGGGCAGAAGCTCCAGGCCAGGGCCTGTCTCGGGCCGCTTCAGAGCTCCCTCAAACCAACTCGTTCCTAAAGCATGCCATTCGGTTAACAGCAAAGTACTGCTTTCCCTTTCCAGCACAACAAAGTTAAGCTGAATCCCAAACCTGCACGGCCTGCTGCACTCCACCCTCCATGAGGGAGCCCGCTCTGGCTGAGCCCAGCTCCAGGCAAAATGGCGCCCGCCAGAAGCGGAGGGAGGGCTGCGCAGGGGCAACGCTGGGGCTGCACCAGCCAAACAAAGCAGGCACAACACAATTTTTTTTGAGAGGTGGAAAATCATTTTACCACTGATTTCATTAGGCCATAAGCAATAGGAACTTTTGCCATTGACTTAAAAGATTTAATCCTAGATATATAGCATGAGTTTGGTTAAAAAAAAAAAAAAAGAAAAAAGAAAAAAGGCGAACTGCTTTTTAATTTAATTAACTAGTTCTAGTGTTGGTGCAACTGGGAAAGAACTTCAGCCATACGTAAACTGGCTTCTTAGTCAGAACTCTTGCTCATTACCTAAACTATGTAATGATAGCCACATTAATATTCACTGCACCTTCGAAATCCAGCTTAATTTGTTCAACTAAGTAAAAAAAAGTGAGACAAACTGAAGAAAACTGTGATCGGCGATGTGAAGTCTAAAACCTTTTGCCTATTGGGAAGGTTGATGGTAAACTCAAGTCTCAAAATGTACAAAGATTTAAAAGATGATGATAAATATATGACTTTCATTTATGCACATCTACTTAGGATGATTCAAATAATATTTTACATTGAAACATACACACAAAAAATGTCCTTATTCTTGAAGCAAAGAAATGTAAAACAGGGTGAGTGAATTTCTGGCATGAGCCAGAAGAAGAACCTGAGAGCCAGCATTCCTTGTTGCCCCAGGCAGTGCTGGAGGGCCAAAATCAGCTACAGGGACACCTTGGAAAAGCAGACTTTCACAGACATATGGAACAAGAAAAAGGATGAGGACTAGAAAATAGACTTAAAGCACAATGTGATGTCTCAAAGTTTGTCCAACTGTGCAGAAGGAGAACTCACCTCATTGTAAGGTTACATTGACACAGGGTCTATCCTACCACAAAAGCAGACTTATTGATGTTACAGCATAACCTCACCTGGCCTGAAACCTGACAGTGAAAGAAAATATTCACATGAAGGAAACAGGAGAGCAGTGGAGGTAAAGAGCTTTTGAGAGGTTAGAAGAGGGACAGAGCTGTTAAGTGACTGCCAGCAAATACTCAGAGAAAGAGGTTCAAAGAGCAGAAATGTTCCTCTGAAATGGATATGCCCAAGCAAAACATACTGCCAGACTAGTAAATATTTGCAAATACAGGTTCAGTTTTACCAAATGTTACCAAAGTACATAAATAAAAGCTTCCAAATAGCTTGCAATTACTTTATCCATTGACTCAAACAGTCATAACAATGTATTCGTTTGTGTAAAAACTTAACATGTTCATTAAATATTTTCAAATACAAAAAGAAGCTAAGTACCTTGAGAAGACAGTTACCCAGACTTGTGAATTCATCAGTAATACTGAATAGTATTAATAATGTGCTACTTTCCAGCAGTTTGCTTGCTTTATGTGCAGTCTATGTTCAAATGACATATTGAAGAAGTTGAAGATCTAAATACAGCTGAGGTACATGAAGATCATGAAGAAAAATCCACGGTTACCAGAAATACAATTCTAGCTGATCCCCTAATATACATTTACAGAATTTCCTAATAGCTTCATGTACAGGAATCGATTGTGATGGAAAATGGCTCAGAATTGACCCACTGATCACAATCTTTGTATTGGAGTTACAGCTGCAATAGTTATCACTGCAAGCACTTCCTTTCTCATTTGTGAGCTTTAGTATTCTAAGCTCTAAAATAAAAAATAGCAGCAGCAGCCAAAACTAAAAAGATCAAGCATTTCTTAGCATTCTATAGCTCATAAAGCCATCACAAAAATATAGCTGAACAGTTATGTATTGTAAATTCTGGAAAGTGGCATTTGCCGGGGGAAAAGAAAACACATACAAAACAATAAAACTACCCCTTAGCCAGTGATTAGTATTGCTGCCTTTGCAGTTTCCTTCCTTTTGGAATAATACCTCCAGGATTTCAGTAGGAATGTGTTGTATAGCTGGTCCTGGCCAACTGCTCACGGCTTGCTTGTGGTTGAAATGCACGTGCATAAAGCTCCTCACATATGTATATCATCTCATGCATGAATCAAGAGAAGTACTAGTAATAGTATTTCTTGGAGTTTACAACCTTTTGTACAAAAAGAAGATACAAATACCAGTTTTGTAAGTTCATTGTTTGGTTTTCTGAGCTTTCAAAGAGTTAGCAAAGGGAGGTTCCATAATCCCCTTTTCACCATCAGCACAACCAGGTGGGATGGAAAAGACCAGGCAATTGTTAAAAAAGACTAAGCCAGCTGTAATTTCTGAAGGCATTTTTCAGAATTTCTACTAACCTCACAACATACCAGAGACAGAGGGGATCCTGCGTTTTGTTTTATATGTGTCCACCTGTACTGTCACAATCAGGAACACATCGCTGTGATTCCCACGGAATGAGCTGTTCCACAGCCTCCTATAGGATACACTGTACACAGCTCTGCTGTCTAATCACTGTATTTCAAAACCAGACAGTAAAAACCTAATGTTGATCTGGTTCAAAAAATCAATTTTTTTAAGAGAAAATACTTTGCTCTCCACTACCCTCTCCCAATCACTCTTTATTTCATCAGTACAATTCCACTTCGAAGAGAAAAGGTTATAAAATTGTACTCAGTAATCTGCATCCCAAGTATCCTATGAAAAACATGAACAAAGAGTAAGTATGTAACTCTGCTGCATTCTGCTACTATGATAATATCTTGATCCCTCAAGTAAAGCCATTTGAGAAAAATATTAGAACTGATGACTTTAAATACACACACATGAATTGGGTTTTGAGGGGGACACAAGAATAGGGCTTTGAGGGGTAGAAGGGAAAAAGAGAGCTTCTTCCAATAGAATATAGCTTAATTCTACTCTAGAACACCTTTGATTACTGTAAAAAAGACTTGGCTGGTCCAGCTGATTTTGTGTCCACCAGCTGGTGACACAGACTCACAGGAAAGAAAAGCTAAGCTCTGCTCCTCCCTGCACTCTCCCTGAATTTCCGCAGTCCAGCCTCATGTAGTTGCCAAAACTTTCATGACTGATAGTTTCATTTTGTTTAGAGTCTCTGCTAATTTTTGGTCCAGATTCATTAAATTCCCACTTTCAGCATATTTTGAAGTGAAGCTTCAACTTCAGTTAATCCATGTGAAGAGTTAAACCTTGCCTCTGAAAGCTCAATAAATGGGGCTATCTTGATGGATGCCTTAAGTGCAACTCCTCCCCAATATTCTGAACGTAATGAGGTTTGCGCTAAAAGCTGGAATCTCTCTCATCTGTCTGCATTATCTATTTATTCCACACATGTCACCATGGTAAATGAGTGCTGCATTAAGTACTAAATAGTAGAGGTCAGACAAACCCTGTGTTGTTGGTTTTTCCCCTCAGCAAGGCTGAAATATTAATGTATTTTAGTTTATTACCTGATGGAAAAAAATAAATAAATCAGTATTATTGCATTATTGAAGTATAATTTAAACAAAAAAAGAACAACAATTTGACATTCTTATTAAAAACATTTTGTCTTATGATGTTTAAATGGACTTCATTTCAAATAGTCTCTAAAATTTTTTAGCATTCTAAACACTTAAAATACAAAATTAATGTTTGCTCCAGGCTAAACCAGACCCATTGTGATCTAATTTTTTTTAATGCCACTAACCTCCCAAATTGTATACTCATGCAGCTATATTGCATATAGTTTAAGTGCTTTGGCTGTAAGTAGTTGTTAAATACACCTATGCATTTTTTTAAATAGAAAAGCTCACCATCTACACAGAACACTCAACAAAACAAACTGTGTAGAAGTGTTTGACATAGTGCAAATCTTTTAGAGTTCCTCTAGCAAAATATTAAATCTTATGAATGCAGCAAAGTTAGAAGCTGCCCAGCTACCATCCCCACCAAGTCAGGCAGTTGTGCCCTGTTCTCAGCCCAAGGCACACCTCTTTGGCATGTTCATACACACAAATGTGATAGCAGAGTTAAACAGTCTGAAAAATTATCAGTTCTGACGCTGAATAATCAAGCAGATGAAGATTTGTAATGTGAAGCCATATATATTAAAAATTATTTGCAAATAATCTCCTGGGGTGGAAGAAGGCTGTTTCTATGGTGCTTTTGTATAAGGAACAAGGAACACGGTGGAAGAGTACAAGGTTCAACTCTAAAAATACCTCCTTCACTTCCATGGATGTTGACCCTTCCAACACCAAACTGACAGGAGGCAAGGAGCAGGAGGAACAAGTGTACTCTAAGGGCTTAGCTGCACGGATAAATAAAAAAGTACACCAATTCATGTGTTGTGGATTTACAGCTGAAACAAGAGAAATGGATACATGCAATTCAACTCAAATAGGGAACAAGTACAATTTTTTTTTTTTTCCTTTTCTTTATGGCCTCTCAGCTGCACCACTTCTGATCTAGGTCAGAAATTTGAGTCCTGGTTGTGAATATCCAACCTCTTTTTCCAGTCTGCTGGGCTGGCCCAGGCCCTTCCACAGACCAAAGCTCTCTCAGACAGTGTTTGCATCCTGCACTCCCCTTTCTTGTGGAGGGCAGTCAGGCTGCACCGAATAGGAAACACTTGTGACTGAATGTACTCACTTCAGCAAGCTACATTGCAGCCAGTAGAAGCAACCAAACTCGTACGGGCTCTGTGTTCTGCAAAATGTACCTGTGCAATCATCATTAAACACTTAAAAAGAAGGAAGCATGGATAAACATGAAAAATGAGGCAAAATTAGTTTTGACCAGAACATGCACAACAGCTCAACACCTTTTTGTTCAGACTTTCTCTGAGTATTTGTCAGACCCTCCTCCTCCCTCAAGCATTCCTTACTGACTAAAGAGACACTCCAGACTCTACTTGGGCACCGTATGAAGGAGAACATATTTCCTACTGTTTCCCACTATATGTTTTGCACAATGACTAAAACGTTCCCAGTGAAGCGTTATATTTGTGAACCAACATGGTCATGACCTGTAAGAACAGCAAAAATGCATCTGGTTGCTTTGGTGATAACCTCCAGTTTAGGCACAGCAGTACCTGGTGCATCCCAACCAGCTCAAGCCTAGTCCTCCAGCTTACTGAAGGACTTATTTTCCCCCTGATTAATTGCTTCTGTTTGGACTCTGTGAACTGTCATTTCTGGGCTGCATTAAAAACAGCCTAAACCCAGTTTCCTGTATTTTTTCTTGCCTTTTTTTTTTTTTTTTTTTTAAGTCCCTGAACTTCTATTTTTATTTTCATGGATCAGATCCCGGAGTCTTTTTCTCAAACTGCATTTGTGTGAAGAAATTATGCTGTGACTTGTCCCAGGGGCTTCTGTGAGCCTGAACTGCAGAATAAATTCAAAGTAACCCAAATGAAAGAACATCTGAGCAAAGTGTATATTGGTAAGAATAAGGGATGTAGTTTGCCACTGAACATTTGCAGTCACACATCAGCCTGCAAACAGCATAATATTTTCAAACACAAACATTATTCTCACTGTTCTGGAATCCCTATCACCTGTTAGGTCTTATGCAATGTTTGTTTTATGTATCTAATTGTTTCACTGTGTCAGATAGTCCTTTCCAGCACAGGCCTAAAGCACGCAAAGGTCCTCACTGCCCTGACCAGCAGATCTCTGAGCATTCTGGTTCCACTGGTAACACACTGAGCTGTACCCATCCTGTGCTGTGCTTATTGTCATAACTCCATGAACTCCTAGACTGAAATAAGGACAGCTCATTTAAATGGCATCCACATTTAGCATCTAGGAAGGCCAACTAGTTCAACCAAAATCAAAATACAGTTAATGACAGTTTTTATTAATGTACTGCTTTTATAAATGCTTTACTACCACATTAGAAGCCTAAATTTGCAATTGAAAACAGCTGCTATTTGACTTACTCGCTTTCTATTTCCTGAACCAAAGTAAGCAGTATGTCCTACCAGAATCTGAAGGTTTTGAAAAACATATCATTTTTCATGAACTGTGAGACGAAGAGTTCTCCAGTGATCCAAGTTTCAGTGCATCTGTTGCCTGAGAAAGCATAGCAGGACTGCTTCACAATGCCCAGAAACAGCTGCCTCCTACCCAGTAGGTCTTTTTTTATTCCAGTTTATTTTGTCTTGGAAGACAAAAAATTGTGACCATTAGATGAAAACAAACATATTCATTCACCTAGAAGCATAATCTAACAAGTACTAGTCACAAACATTAAAGTCAGGTAGAGCATATAGGATTTATCCCCTCAAAGATGCGGTGCTGATATAGTTTGCATGATCAGAAAAGCACACCTGTACACTGTAATGAGATCTATTGTGCCAGAAAAATCTGTGCATGTCTAGAATCAATTTAGTGTGAAAAAACTTATCTACTTCAGGTTGTTGTGGAATTGCCACAGGTTTAAGGACTGTGCCCACTGGCTGTGTTATTTGCTACCGCACTAAATATTGGGGCTGCTGCTAAGACATTGCAGCAGACCTCTGGGGAACTGGCAGTAAGCTGAAAGGCATGAATCCTCATCTGGACCATGGCAAATCAGCTGGGAACAAGACAAAGAAAGTGCTAATGTCCAAAGACAAGCTGTAAGCGAGTTCCTTGTCTGGTGACTGGTACAGTTTGCTTATCCTCAAGTTATGACTTCCAGCCTTCAGAAAACTCAGATGTATGGAGTTGTACCTGAAATACATGTTTTATATTGCTTTTGCAATTATAATATACCCTTTCTGCCTCGAAATTAGATTTGTATAATAGGAAAAGGCAGCTCTGGATAAGAATTATCAAAATACATTACTATTTTTTTCCTTATTTCCAAACACTGAGTAACATTTACATTACAAGCAAGGAAGCCAAAACATGCAACTGAGTAGAAAGGAGATCTGGAAACAGCAAATACATAGAAAGTTCTGAAATGCAGAAGTTTATCCTAATGTTTACCCATATTGTAATTCTTCAAGAAGACTGAATACTTTGAGACAAGTCGGAACAGCCTTTGCCAGCCAGAGTGTTTGATGGTGCATTGGCTCTGTGACAAAGCCAGGCCATACAGGAATGCTGGCATTGTTTTCTGATCAAAGTGAGCCCTAATGGCCTTAAACCTGAGTTGTGGTCTGAAATGTTTTCCACCCTCAACCATCACTTCTCTACATTGCCCCAGATTTTGCTTGAGCCACTGCAGTATGATATTCTGCTAGTTTAAAGCACGATCACACTTGTATTTCAGATAATAAGAAGTGATTTACATATATATTCTGCTGTGCTTGGTAAGGAGACATGAGGTTGTGAGTTTATGATGGCAGTGCAGAAAAGGTTGCTTTCAGGATATGGTGGTTTTCAATTTCTGGTGGCTCCAACAAGATTGCAAGAGAAGGAGGAGAAAAGAGAGGTTTAGCAATTTTTGGATGAAGCTCTTGTGCAGCTTAATAGTTAGATGTATCTTTAAAACTAAGCGTGTGCTTGTGTTCTTTTTTAAAAATTCAGATATGGAGCAACTGTGGCTATGGCAGGATATGAGTGGGTTACCCCAGTATCCCATCATCCTGCACAGGATGAGATTCTGCACATTTTTCTTGTTCTGTTCACTAATACTTGGGTTTGTTTTTACAGATAGGAAAAGGGTCTTATAATTTCAAATACAACTCTTTAGATATTATGAAATCAAAGATCAGATGCTCAAAAAATATAACTCCATTGATGGCAACTGAAGCATGATGGAGTTACTTCGTAACTCGAGTCTCAATTTTCTAGTGCCAGACTCTCTGCTCAGATGTGACATAACCCATCATAGAGCACTTTCCAGAGCACTTAAAGAAAGAGTTAAGGGCTTATTCATTGCTACATTGCTTCATGAGCCTGTATTGCCTGCTGCAATCGTTGTTGCTGCTGCAATTCAGATTTCTCTTCTGTTGACTTTGGTTGCAATTATGTGAGATGCCAACCAGAGTGAACAGAAGAAAAGGCACAAGATTGGATGTTAGCTCCTACAGTCACATCTACCACCTGTCTTTAAATCATTTGGTGTGGTCTAGCCCTTACTGTCTCCTTGGAAGCACGGAAGCCAAGCAGCCTCTTCTTATATTTTTTGAGTAGCTGTCATTGTTTAAAATTACTTAGCCTCAGAAGGTATTCCATCTTCACTTTATAGTGCAGTAGACATGACTTGAATCAGTGAAGACAGATTCCTGTCAAAGCTGTAGTAGACATCAGGGACGGATAAGAAGACTTAGAAGAAAGCAACTATTTTAGATCTTTGTACGACACAACTCAAACTGGATTTATTATGAAGTTCTGAAATGTCCAAACACATTTTACTGCCTTCTGTTTTCCAGATAGGTCTGCAACCAGAACACCACAAAAATGCTGCTTTTTTTCCTGCTGCAATCAGAAGCAGCTGGAACAGAAGGCTATAGAAAAGTCTGATTCTTAGAAAATGCCTGTCTCTCTTTTTCAAAATAAAAGAAGTTTAGATGATTTGAGTAAACTTTGCAGGGGCATCCAAACATTTGGAATTGCATTAGGACACACATTACAAACCCTTGGAAGCATATCTTTCACTAGCTGTTTGCTCCTAATGAGGGAATTCAAATACTCCAGTGGGTAAAATTCAAGAGACAGGATTCTGGTCTAACCCAGCTCTAATTTAATAGGTGGCTTTGACAGTAGCACTTAAATTCTCTGCTGCTCAGTTTTCCCATTGACCTCAGGAATCATGCTTCTAAAGCAATTTGCTGGAGTTTCAAGTCCACATCTTTACTATTATTATTTTATCCTCTGTAAACATACACAGTGGTGAATTTAATATTTTTGGAGACAAATGGTTATTCAGCATCCCATTGAATTCTATTCAAAATCCAGTACGAACCAGCCTTTGGAGTTTAATCAGCAAGGTGTCAAGAGCTCTTAGAACTAGCATAAACTACACAGTGAGGTGCAGGAAAACGAAGGTGCTTTTAAAGTTTTATTTTTATCTGACTTTATGGAAAACCAAAAAACAAGAAGACAATAATTTAACCAAGAATACCTTCATTTATATTAGTTCCCAGTATATAGTAAGAGGGGATAATATCTAAGTGAATAAATATAAATAAGTGAAGATTAATATACAAGCTCTTGGGCTTATATTGGAGTTGACTGATACTTGCAGCAAGCCTGACTCATAATAAAAATGATTTATTTAAAGATCTATTAGGAACATTGCAGGAAGGGAGATAACAGACATACACACTTTGTTTACAGTAAAATTTCCTGTAAATTAAAAAGAGTTCTTATACTCTGTTTTGTTTTGATTTGGTAGTGTACCAAGTATCTGTTTATACAAGGAAATATGACAGTACAAAGTGTACAAAGTGAATTGCAAAAGACCTTAACAGTTAACATGAATTTGCTTTAAATTAAGTCCTAGTAACAGAGACACTGTAGATCCCATTAAGGTAGGGAAAGCTGCTCTAAGGCTGATTCTTCATGAACCATTACTGAGAGCTGAACTGCCTGAAATTCAGGCCAGAAAGCTGCTCTCCAGATTGGTGTTAGACCCCCGGCAAACTCATGGGTCACTCTGTGTCAAAAGACTACAACTGTAGCCACAATAACATGCTTGAACCTCCCTAATCTGTATGCTGTGCTGCAATGACCTCAACCCCAAGAGCAGGGCTCTCTAAATGCTTCCTTCTGCACATTCTGAGGAACTTCAGCTACCAGTGATGTTAATGGGAAGTGGAGACCCTCAGCCCAGTGCAGTTAAGTGGAGATCCTAATACAGCTGAGGTGCTTTTGTTTTAGTGAGGTGCCAATCCATACAGTAATGACCTGAGACACATCAGTGAGAAAAGCCTGAACTGCTTGTAAAAAAAGATTAAGGAGATGAAGAGGTAAGGCAGGAAAAAAAAAACATTGAGGAGAACTATATAAAAGAAAATTTTGATATAAAGTAGGTAGTGTGTTTCAAAGAGACTATGTCTTAAGACTTTTTCCTGCAATCCATTTTTGCTGAGCTTTTATGCTTATGATAAACATCTTATTAAAGAAGTCACATTTATGTGACAAAGTATGTTGCAAGCTCAAACTGTCCCATCCCATAGAAAATCTTCTGAGAGAAGTCTTGGATGAAGCGAATGTAGCCACAGTTGAAAGGAAATAATGCAAACGGCTATGAAATTAATGCTGGATGGATTTTTAAAGCACTGTTGCTAATAAAACCAATTTGTAGACAATCCTGTGTATACAGCTTCTAATGGTTTAGAAGGTATGTTGGCACTTACCCGGGGGCACATGTTCGTTCATGATGACAAGCGATGCTGGTGTTGGCCTTCTTTTCCTGATCTGTAAGATGCACAAACCAAAGAGAGTCAGTAGGGTCCTCCAACTGCCCTGCACCCAAAGCAAAGCAAAAAAGTCTATCTGGTGCACTCCTGAGTATGCACCAGGCAAAGTTAAAAGAAGAAAATACTTAAACAGCAGCATGTCACAGTCTTACTGACTGCTCCAGTGATCAGGATTATGCTACTGCTTGTAAATGGAAAGCCAAGGATCAGGGGAGAGCTTTCCAAAATGCCGTTATGATTTGCAATGATCTTGAGTAAGTTTTTGGACACGTGTTGCTGATATGTATCTGTCATATCTTAAAATACTGACATTTAGCTTTGCTTCAGGAAAATGATTGCAGCAGTTTGTGAGCTGATGTGTACAAATACCTAGTGCTGTCACAGCTCTCACAAGTAATTGTTAATATTAATATTTTGTAAGTGTGCTTGAGAGTTGATATTGTATGCATGTCTTCCGGTGAATTTAAGGTATTTCTGAACTGTGGCCAAAAGTGTTACTACTGCTCTTTAACTGAAGACAAATAATACTTCACACTTTCAAAACAATATTTTCAAAGAGCACTACAAAACAGATCTTTGTATATCAATATATAATCCTGAATGACATGCAATTCTTCTTATTCAGAGTTTATTTAAGTACTTTTGTTCCATTAACACTGGTTGAACTATGTGATACCAGACTACCCTCCTATGATGCACACACATTGAAAGCTTTGTGTTGCTTCACTAAAGCCTCCAGGCTATTGATATTCTATTATTAAGAGAGAGAGAGCAAGAGTATTTAAACTAGAAACCATTCTGACACAAAACTTCAAAGTGAGTGCGTTCACTCTTTTTTAGTTGCTGAGCTAACATCTATATTTAGCTGGGTTCAAATTTTGCTTTCAGAGGTGTAAATGGAAAATTACATCATCAGGGTTAATAGGTTTATTCCCGATTAGCACAACTGCAGCTGACAGCAAAATTTACTACTTTACTTTAGTCATACACCCACAATGAAACCGTATAGCACTTTGAATTAAACTCACAACATTAAAAAAAGGATTGCCCATAAATGTGGGCCACAGCATTTCAAAAGCCATGGGAATTCTGGGAAATCCTAATCCTGATTTGTTCTCACAGATTTCAGAAAAATATCGGAACACATCCTGCTTGAATTCATTGCAGGACTGTACCATGAGGCGCGGGCATCTCGCAGCTCAGAAGTACCTATGGACAAAATTAATACCCACAGCAATTCTCCCCTGCACCCTTCTAGTATTTCTTCATTCAGTGGTCACTCACAACTCATCACTTTCTGACAAAGGTGGCTGCCTTTTAAAAGACAGGACATCAGAATATTCAGGAAACCAGATACCTGTCCCAAAGGTGCGAATAATTCCTTAGCTAATGGCATGGAACTGTCAAGGTTATAATATTCCCCTGGTATCATCTAAAACCAGATTTACCAAAATAGAAGCAAATATGGAGAAGGACTTGCACTGAGAGAAATCTAATGGGTCACCTAATTACTTTTTATCCATCTTTTCTCCTAAGATTACCTGTGTCCTTTATTCACATCTATGCATATCTGTACACAATAACAGATATATTTTCCTCCTCATGTCTTTATTGCTATATATATTATATCTACGTGTATGTTTTGGGAGGGAGTCAAAAACCTAAAATAGCACACACACAACACAGACAAAAGTCAGACATATTTCTACATGTATCTCTTTTTTAAATGTGTAAAGCACTGTAACAATGACATAAACAAGACTGTATAAAAATCGTGAGATATACAGGAGGTAACTGAAGTGGTACCTTCTGTGCAAAACTTAACTTGTATTTTCTCATGTTAAAATGAATGGTAAATAAGCTGTCTCCTGCCCAATATTTCCATTAGTTACCTAATACCAGCTTCATGTTTTGCTTTTCGTACAAATAACGTATTTTAGTTAATCCATTAAGAGTGTGTATTCATGTGAAGTGTATGTGTTAGGGTACAAGTCCAGCTATAGAAAAGGCACGACAAGTATATACTGAATAAACCTACCGAAGGTAAAGAAGTCTTATTGTGGCTAGAGAACATATCCTCCTCCCTCTTTGGGTGTATCCCAACACTACTAACTTCCAAAGCATTTAATTTATATTTATACTAATATAAGTTAGAAAAGCATTTAGGTCTATTACCTGTTCTCATCCCACATCTCACCCACATTCCTGCCCCATTCCCTCAAAACACCAAAAGAAACTAATCTTCCTTACCTGCTCAGCTGCTTCGGGATCTATCTGACTCTGAAACAGTGGCACAGCAAACTGTATTTTTTTTAGGGCTGTTGGGCTCCATCGTGATGCTGAGGTGAGTCAGAGGAGAGAAGAGCCTGGAGCCTGAGGCTGGGTCTGCGCCTCTTCCCGGGTGCCCTCCCCACCCCAGGCTGAGCACTCCTCTGGAACAGCTGTAGCTCCCGACTTAGCACGGGGAGCTGCGTGAGCCCAGCAACTCCCTTATTCCACATCCACGGAGATGCCGCTGGCTTGGCTATTTTCTTTTTTTCTCTCTCCCCTCTCTTTGCAGTCCTTCAGATCCTCTCAGCGCAAAGCTGAAAGGAACAATAAGCTAATTGTGTAGCAGTTCACTTCTACATATGCCAAGCATTCACTCAGAAGCTAATTGAAAATGCAATACTAGCATTGCATGGCCTGGAGCCCTGGGATTTGAAAAACAGGATCTCTCCACCGTACATTACTAACTGGCTGCTCAGAAGTGCAATGCAAGCTCCCTCTGAGTATTGCTGATGGGCTCTTAATTATTGATGAACACAAATCAGGAAGTTTTCAGATTTTGGGGGTAGAGGTAGAGGAGGGGTGGATGCAATGATTCCATCTCTGTTACAGTGTGCCAGAACCGCTCTCCTCACATATAAAAAAATTACCTTTGCTCTTTCAAATAATTTTCTAAACTTCTTCCAGGAAGATTTTGGATGATGATGCTACACAGATTCCTACATTTTCATGAAGCTTATCTGGTGTGGTAAGTGGGTTTGCACCTTAGGCCGAGTTTGCAGATTTAGACTGCGATCACTTCTGGTGGGCTCCATCTCACATGATTTCAGATACTGAGAATACCCACATTTAGGCCAGCTACAAGGGGTCTCTCATGATAGACACATCCAAGGGCATTTCACCCTGTCCTAGGTAAGTGGAATGTAGTGTTTATTCAGTCACTGAGTATTTTTCCACCTATGCCAGTGAAGGAGGTGGGGAAGGAGGGGGGATCATGGTTAAGAACAGTTCACAGGCCCCATACAGCAAAATAAACCAGCAAGTCAGGGATGGAATATTTGTTTAGCTTTGATTTACAGAAATGAAAACTGTTAACACATTATAGGAATACCAGGGTATTTCTGAACAGAGGAAAGCACACTGGCTAGTTGGTTCATGAAGAACCTGATAAAGCTCAGGAGGAGAAAATATAATAAAATGTAACAACCCAGTGGACTCCACAAAAGTAATTCTCAGTAAGGGCTGAAATTTCCCTCCTCTTCCAAATCAAAACTACTGTGTAGTATAGTGGTTTCCAGCTGATGGCTAGTAGCTTGCAATTTTCCTGTTGGATTTACTGTGATAGTTTAGGTGGCATTGACTTAGAATTGTAGAATCAGAGAAGACTCCCACTTGGAGGCGACTTCTGGAGATAGCTGGTCGCACCTGCTGCTCAAAGCAGGGTCCAAGAGCATGTTATCCTTGGCGCTGTCATGCCGAGTCCTGAATGTTTTCAGTGCTAAGGTGAAATTCTCAGTTTCATTTACCACAACAAACAAAAGAGACACACAGAAAAGTGATGTTCAGTATCTCACATGATAATATTTAAGCTTTTGCTATTCCTGCAAGGACAAATCCTAATTTTCTTTATGGACTTCCACAGACAATTAGAGCCAGAGCACAATTTCAGCAGTTCTGCTGGTACAACTGAGTCTAAGACACTGAAGTAAGGGAGGCACACTCTGCTTTCACTAAGGACAATTAGAGAGTTGTTTTCAGGACAGTATAATTATCCAATTTCACAAGTCCTTCATGAACAGACACGCCATTAACTTCAATGACAGCTTCAGACATAGCAGATATACACAGGGATACTCCCAGGGGAGAACATACACAAGGATCTGAAGTTCTAGCTTTTCTCTAGACTTGAAATATTTCAGACTTGAAATAAAATAATTTTTGTTTTCTTGGTCCCAGATAAAGTGAGAGAAATGTTTTCCAGCTGCTTTGCTATTATATATTAAGAAATAGTATATTTTAAATATCAGGTTCCCCTATGAAGAAAACTGTTTGCCATAAAATATCTATTACAGCTGTATACGAAACCTCATGTATTAAATTTTGCAACAATTACAGTCGATGTTACTGTATTACAGAAGCTACAATTTGCGTTAAAAAGCCTTGAAATTTCTTATGTTAACAATAAACTCAATTGGAAAACACATTCAGATACTGAAAAAATAGGAAAACATTAAATGCTCAAAGGACTACAGAAGTGTATTTCAGCTCTAGACTGCTGGGCATTGCTGTCTAAAGGGATCATACCTCAAAGTCATTGCTAGCAACGGTTCCTGAAAAAAACGCTCAACAATTATATGAAGAAACAAACCAAGAAAACCACCTCTTAGCAGGCTCAGAAGGCAGCCAGACAACAAGACAGGGTAAGGTACAAGGACAAATCTTCAATGGGGCTGCTATGCCTCAGAGAGAGGCCCACCGAGGTGCTTGCCTCTGCAGCTCTCCTCTCTGTGCCTATTTAGAGCTGGCTGCCCAGCAATCTTCACGTACACTATAACAATAAAAGTATTTTTAAAACAGTATAAGAGGCGTATTTCAGAGCACGCTCGGATATAGCATTTCAGGATTACTATATCAGCTCACTCTTACACCTAATTTGCAGCACTAGATGTCTCTGGGCAAAGTGTGCTTGCATTTTCTACAGACTGCATCATAGTCTGGGGAAGAGCTGAGATGCATTTAAGTACTGCCAAACCCTTTTAGCTCATCTGCTGTTTTTAGTGCACTCCCCACAATGTTTCAAATTCCTTCATGATTCAGCTAAAACTATCATGGAAGACAAAATAATAATAACTAAGATCTTTCCTTCTTATGTCATTCAGGAGGTTCTGGTATGAAGCACTTGCCTTTTAATATATCCTACTGTAATGACAAGCAATAGGAATCCTCACAGCAGTTCCTGCTCGAGATATTTTTTCTGTTGTGTTAGGGGAGGGTTTGGGGTGGGTTGGTTTTTTTTCTGTTTTTTTTTCCCCAGCCAAGACAGAGGCTGCTGGGAAGGGAATCCAAGAGTCCCTGTCCTGCACACTCCTTATGCAGTTTCTGTTGTGGCTGTGATTGGCCTCAGCTTCCCTGCTGTGGTCAGGGACTACTGCAGCATCAGCCTGGTGTGGAGAGGAGAGAGAGCTGGAGCTGCTTGTAAAGCCAACCTACTTAAGGCTTTGGCTTCAAATTTCACCAGGGCAGATGCAGGGAAGAATTCAGTTACAGTTCTCTGATCCACTAGGCTGCCTTCACAGAGAAGAGACTCAGCTTGGAAGTGGCACTCCTTCCAGCATGTCTTAGGAAATAACTTTATTCCTCATTGTAGCCACTGATGTGCAAGAACCTTTGCAAAGCTGTGCTGATTTGTGCTTTCCTTGGGCTCTCAGCTGGGACCTCTTGTCATGCCAGCATCTCCTCAGTTTACTGCTGGGCAGCCTCAGTGTCATCAGGGGAAGAAACGCTGCAGAGCACATGGCTTTCCAGCTGCTGCTCACCAGCTTTCTGCTACAGCCAAAGGGGACTTCAGCATGCCCCTTCTGTCTGCCCTTTTCTAACAAACTGACAAATATTTTTTCACTGCTTTTGTCCATACAGAGGCATCAGTTTCACAGCTCTTAGTGTTGGTCATGAATGATGGACACGGTCTTTGCTGTGCACACCATACCTGTTCATGGAGAGGTTTTCCTCTTGGGGCTCTGCACCGGGCATTGCTAATAGGTGCTAAAATCACATGCAAGCCTTCCTAGAATAAACAATGACATATTCAAAATGACCCTGAAAGTTTCCTTTCAGAATAGCAGGCAGTTCAATCAGGGTGGCTGCAACTCAACCACTGGAAACAGTTTGCTTTTTAGATGCAGAAAATGCAAAGAATTTAAAATCTGCGAGGGTGGGAGAACATAGAGCAGATCATGTCTGTTTCATGAGCAGAAAGAGCTGTCGCAGGCAGATCAAGAAGAACAGAAAGTCTTGTTGAGCTGCGACAGTTGGTGGGACGTTCAGTGATGCAGGCCTAGTAAGAGCCTAACCCAAACTTCCATCACCAATGCTTGTCCATCAAATGAGCAGGCTTGTACATGCTTATGTACTAACTACATCCATGAATTCATAAAGCCTAGATAAGTAAAAAAACCCAGCTATTTCTATTTGGACAACCTCTTTAGCTGACTAATAATTCCTTAGCAGTATAGCTTTAATCATAATCAGTTTAAAGTTACCTTTATCTGAGGACGTAACGACTGATTCTATCTGTTCAGTTCTTCCTCTGGGACTTGCAGCTCTCCAGAGTATCAAGAAATACACAGACATTTACTGGTAGGTGCTGACCACCACCGTCCATAGAATACACACATCCAAAACATAGGAAATAAGCTGGATTAAAGGGACATAACCTGATTAGACAGTCAAAAGAAGAGAAAACTAAGAGGGGATCTTATCAATGCTTATAAATACCCAAAGAGGGTATCAAGAGGATGGGGCCAGGCTCTTTTTAAGGTTTCTCCAGCAACAGGGCAAGGGGCGACAGGCACAAACTGACACAAGAGAAGTTCCGTCTGAACATGAGTAAAAACTTCTTTACTGTGAGAATAACAGAGCACTAGAATGGGCTGCCCAGAGAGTTTGTGGAGTCTCCTTCCCAGGAGATATTCAAAACCCAACTGGACGCAATCCTGTGCGATGTGTTCTAGGTGAACCTGCTTTACCAGAGAGGTTTGGATTAGATGATCTTCAGAGGCCATTCCAACTCCTACCGTTCTATGATACTATGATATGATATGTAATCTCAGAAAACTGACTCTAAACTTCCCTAATATGTTGTAGGAAATAACTGTGGAAAACAGGACTACTAAAAAATGGGAAACTCTATATTATTATACAAAAACTCTCAAATTTAGAAATACCTGTGAAAGCAGGTATCTGTACCAGAGATTTCAGGACAAGCAGAACAGCTAATCCCTCAATGAGGCAAATTTTTATTTTCATCGTGCTGCCTTCCCATTGTTACCATTTAATTACTTAATGGTTGTCCAGGCTTTCCCCTTTTACTCTGTCAAAAAAAGAGAAAGATGTTTCTGTATGTAATATTCACCATCACTAAGCAAGCATCTATGCCGAATTGCTTGCTATACAAGCTATTTGAAATTACCAAGTGATTTTGTTTCTTTAAAAATAAATATATATTGTCTGTTATTGCTACAACTTTCATTATAACAATAGTGTGCATTTTTATCCTATGGCATGAATACAAAGGATCACTATCACATGTAAAATCCTATATGAAACATCAAAGTAAATATGCATTATGGCAAGCTAATGAGTTTCTTGTTTTTCCTGAAAATCAAATCATGTATTATTTTGACATTATCATGTTAATTAAGAAGAAAGTGTTGCATTGGACTGAAGCCATATAACCAGGAATTATTCTGTTTTATGACATTATTCAAGTTTCAGATTTTTGTGTTTGTTCCCTAGTGAAAAAACCCTCCTATAGAGAATTTTTTCCAGTAGTTTAGGCATGATATTGTTTTACACTGCTAGTCATGGCTTGAATTACTACAGTTTCCAAATCAGACTCTTCTCCTTAACCATTATGTTCCTGTGACAAGCTTCATTGCAACAGATTCCTCTGTGGTATAACTGAATTAAGATTTTCTGACCTATGCTGTATTTCAAGTGTAAGCCATTTGCTCAGCAGTACACAAAATCCTGCCCCTCAGGACTCAGTAGAGTAATACTGCTGAGCATCAGTAGCTGGACTGTATTAGCAACACTTTAAATTCTCCCCTGAAAAGAGACAGCAATCAGAGCAAACCAGTCCATAGGAGATGCACAGATTGAAGCATCCTGGGCATCACTTGCCTTCTAAAAGCAGGTTGCTGAGGGCTTGCACACCACCGTTTTGGAGAATGCAGAAGATAAGGGCAGCCTTCCCTCTGTGAAGATCATGGTCAGCAAAAGTGCCTGAAAGAGCTTCAAGAGCCTCAGTTCTTTCAGTAGGGGCAGGGTCGCTCAGTCCTGTCGTGAAACAGCATTGCAGAAACAACCAGCAGCAGGAGCCTCTCCTCCTGCTTACTCACCACTGGCCTCGTAGCTGGGTCTGTGCCTAGCCTCAGTCCTTTCCTTTTCAGGTTTCACACGCAGGGTGCTGTGGGCAAGCAACAGCAGCACCTCACGGGCACTGCAGCACCAACCCAAGCAGTGCAGGGAGCTGCTCCTGCCCTTCCAGTGACTGCCTCCAGCTGCCGAATGCTGAGATGTCTCCATATTTCAGCAGAGGTCATTTTTGTAGCTTTTTGCTGCTACAACAGGTCTAGAAACATGCTGTTATTAATCTTAAAAATAAAATAAATACATAATCTCCAAGTACTAGGCCCCTGAATCTCTGCCTGATGAGAGCTGTGCCACAGGCGCATACTGCTTTGCAACAGGCTAAAGATGAGTCTATTTTGCTAGCAACAGGGAGGTAGCTGTGGTGTACCTACAGAAAACAGCAAGCTCTTAGGTTTTCCAAAATACAGCCCTTGGCTTTATATTCCTGCAGCCAACTGGCATCCACAAAGACCACTATCACAGTGAAGTTTACAAAAGCATCCAAAATATCTCTGGCATGACTGCCAGATTTATTCACAGCAAATTTGATCGACCAGTATTTATCAGCCACTAATAAAGCTTTTTCAATCCGCACAGAATTCATATCAAATTGCAGGCTGGCAGACAAAAAAAACCTAAAAAAGACAACAATAATTTGTAAGGAAAGTAACAGTTCCAGTCAGTAAACAAGAGCAAAACTGTCCATGCTCAGAAAATCATTACAGCTGAATTGACATTATTAAAGGGCAAGCCAGCCAGGTTAGGCATGTGTCCAATAATGATGACAGCTGTTCCTAAGGCACAAACAGAATTGTCAATAGAGATTGATACCAGTTCAGCTTACCTTATATGACAGCAATGCACTACAATTTTATTTTTTTAACAGGAGTTTATAGACATCACTATATCTAGATAACTGTCACTCAAAAAATATTAGTTGAAAGTGTCTGTAAGAACCGCAGAAATCTACTATAAGAATTATGGAAAAACACGTAATTGTATATTCAATAGTTTCAGTACAGTTTTTAGAAATGTCATGTTGAAATGTCTTTATTTTAAATTATGCCAGAACCTCACAAATCTGCCTTTCATCAGCTGAATGAAAAATCTGCACTATTTTTCATTTCTCAGGATATATTAAACATTAGACTCCATATTGCTAAGATGAAACGTTCTTGCAACCTAAAAGCTGAAGCTCCCCAGACACTCCAGGACCCTACCTACACGTGACTTTTCTCATCCAAGAGGTGGGGAGCCAGGCTGCAGCACCCACTGAGGATGCTGCTGGCAGCCACTGCTCGGCAGCCACCAGCTCCTGAACTACTTTCCTCTGTTGCTCCATGAGAGCCACAGTTACCACCTTTCTTGGAATGACACTTTGAGTTGTACATGGGCACAGAACTTATGTTAATGGTTGAGTACGCTAATGACTCTGGCTGGGGAACAAGGGGAACATCTGCTGCTGCTGTGATTATTTGAGTAGGTTTGGGGTTTGCACATTTGTGAAGGAAGGTTGCAGGCACTCAGGTCTGGCTGGTTACTCTACAGTGGCATTCTGGAATGGTACTGTGTATTCATGCAAGCTGTAAAGGAAAGCAGAAACCTACTGCAGCTTACCAACTCATACAGATTGTCAAGTTTATATTTCAACTTTTAAACACATAGGATGAGGTTTTCATGAAAGCTCTGGCTCTACTCACAGGGACAAACTCTGAGGACAGGTCAAGACCAACCAAATTCTTGGAGTCACAACAGGAGCCAACAACTTCAAGAGTTTGGTTTTAAGTGCAAACATTTACCTTAAACTTGTATCTCACATTCCCTAAGCATATAGGGCCCCCTAAGCAACTGAAAGCTTGGAAACCCAAGTCCTGAGCCTTCCTGCTGTTCTCCATTCTGGGTACTATTTGATTAAATCTATGTTACTTATTTTGCTTAAGTGTAAACCATGCACCATGAAAAACACTGACACGGGTTATAGGCAAAATAAATATTTTATTGGTTTAATATACACTTTTTTTAAAGAGATCAGCCCTTGTGTGTCTTGCTAACACCATTTAAAATCTTATAAACTTTTTCATATAATATTGTTATATTTGAAACTATTCTTGATTAAAGACCTTGACATAGTTAGACAGAAATGGCAAAGGAGTAAAGAGATTCCAAGCACAACAATATAGGATATTACATATCCACTAAATGTCTGTTTGACCACATAAACCTCCAATGACTTCCAATTTGCTCCATTGGAACAAACACATGTTCACCAGGCTGACTGAAAGTACACTCAGTGACGGATGGGAAGGAAAAGAGATTTTTTCCACTTTCCCCATAACACAAGCAATATCATTCATCTGTTCCAAATTGCACATCCTAACTGCTTTCAGAAGATCAGAACTTTTGTTGCATTTTGGTTAATATGAAGCAGAAGAGAACTTCTCTGGGTATGACTGAGAGGAGTCAACACAAAGACAAAAAAACAGTTCTTAAAATAAGGCATTTTTTTATAGAGGGATGAGCAAACAGTAAGGAAGCAAATAAAATTAGTTAAAAGTTCATTTTCTACACAAAGATAAGGCTTTCAGTGTCAGAACTTTAAGTAGTTTTAAGTAACCTCATGTCATTCTACCACTGCTAATAGTAACCGCCCCAAGAATTAACAGTAATTTTTACATCAGGATTTTTTTTCCTTCTTTTGAAGTGGCACTAAGTAACAGCAGTGGAAACCATTATTGGTTGTTTCAAGCTCTTAAAGTGGATCAGTTATTGCACAATAAATACCTCATAGAGGTCAGTGTTTGGGGGGGGGGGGGTTTGTTGTGTTTTTGTTTTTTTAAAAAAAAAAGCTAGGCTGAGCGTGTGTGTGCTATTTATAAATCGGTTACATCTGGAAATCTTCAAGTTTCATGATGCATCATTAAACAAAGAAATTAGCTACATAAAAATTTACAACAGGGACATACAAATAAATACAAAACCTTTCAGAGAGCCACAGTTTTGTTGATGCTTTAAGGAAAGTTTAAGGAATGAGTTAAAGTGTCTGAGTCTTTACAGATGAACTCAAAGAAAGGTACACATCATAGAACCAAGCATCGAATACAGTAGCCTATCTCAGCAGCTTTACCATCTCCTGAAGCAAAAATAACTTCACACTTTTGCCAGTGCACGCCACCCAAAGCAGAATCCCACAGCATTTTGGACTACATCCAACCTTACAGAAAACAAAAAGCGAGACAAATGTCTAAATTAGATTTTCAGAACTCTGCTTGCATACTTCAGCATGTATTTTGATAATTTTCATAATATTCTAAGGCAGGCAAACGACAGAATTCTCCTCGCATGATGCATTCACATGGAAAGTTATCATGGAGCCCACCAAAACCAAACATCAAGGACCACTGCATGAAAGCTGACAATCGATAGAATGGGCCAAACTATAAACAAACTGATTTTCCAATGCTATCTCGAATTATCAGTGTCCTCTGTATTTAAAGAACTTCCATTTTGATCACTTATGTTTCAAGGGGAAAATGAAAACAGAGAAAGGTTTAAGTTAACAATGATACTTCACATGACCAAAAAAAATCCAATCTGGTTGTGGCAGTTTACCCAAGATTACCTGTAGTACCTGTTTCATGGCTGCGTATCTTGTTTTGCAGTTGCAGATCTGCTTTGGGGAGACACAGCTGCTAACAATCCACTCACTATTTCTCTTCTTATTTCACCAACAATAGATTCCTTGATCTGGAAGGGATTAGCCAAAGTTTTAAGGTCAGTTAGTTATATAACTAATGGATAAAACTAAATGATATTGCAGATATGTTTGACATTATTGACATATGAAAATGTACAATACCAAAAAGTCAACTTCCAAAAAAATGCAAATGGAAAAATATGAGAGTTTCTCTTGGAAAAATTACTGTGAGTAATTTTAAAGTTCTCGCAAATCATATAAATGCAAACCAAAGTAGTTTTATTTTTCCAGATGGCAAATGTATCTCTGTTTTACACTTAGGATTACTGGTTTTATGTTAAGAAAAAATACATTTAAATTATGCTAAAGTTCTGAAAATGGCATTTCAGGATGTATGCATTAAAGGTACCCCAAATGAACCGGTTTTTGAAATTAGTCATTATCTGTCGAAAAGGTGGTAGGACCAATCTGCCTCACAAATGGATTACACAGTAGGAAAGGTCCAAGTCTATTAACAGGAGCTGCTGTTTTCATAAAAATCAAAAGGAGATGAATCCTAATTACATACTTTCAGCAGCAAAGACAGGGAACTTACCTGTTTTTCCTCACTTCATCAGTTGGCCCCTGGGATATGATCTATGCCAGCAAAGACTCTTTTTCACAGGATTGTGACAAAGCATTTACCCATGAAGTTTCACATAAAACAAACCCAGGAATTACTACTAGCAGACACCTGAGTGGGGCTGAGGCTAGAGCAAAGAAAGAACCGAGCATTGACGGCTACAGTAAAGGAAAAGGAGAAAGGGAGGCAAAACCCAGTTCTACAACAGCATATTATGTTGGGAAGGAGCAGAGTAAGACAAAGAAAAATAATATGGGCTGCACACAGGTACAAGAAATCTTTGGCACCAACTCATTTTTTTAATGATCTTCACTCGGGAAAGCACTAGCAAGTCAGACGCAGTTCCAAGGACAGAGGAGGAGGAGGATGATGAGAGGGTGCGAGGGGCTAAGAGCCACAGCCCAGCCACCCAGGTCACTCACAGAAACACTCATCAGCCAAATTAAACAAAACTATTTCCTTTTTCTTATGAAAAAGGACAATAATTTCCTGGCACAAATAACTGATCTTAGACTAAAGAAAATATGGTTCATAGTGTCAATTCAAAGTAGCTTTCAAGTGCCTGAGTAGCTGTAATGAACATGAGACATGATGCATATTTCTAATCCCGGTTTTGCCAGTAACAAATCCCTTCATGTTCAGATGCCCCACCAAATACCACAGGAATAATATTTATTCAAACCCAGCGTTCCCAACAGCCTTGCCACATTTGCGCAGCCCTCTCATCATCTTGAGGGTCATTTTGCAGTTATTCTTGTAAGTCTCCCCTTTTCCTGGTGCGTCAAAAAGATTAAGCAACAACGTCAGAAGGGTGGCAGCAGTATTAGCAACAGGTTACTTATCCCTTGTTCTCACTGGCAAGCAATTCAATCCCTAAAACATCAGCAGCAATGCTCCTTGTTTCATTACTACTTTGCACCAAGCAGAAATTAACAGACTATAATATTATTGGGAAACACATTTCCAGTTAAGTTGTTTGCTGATTAACGGCCAGAGGAAAAGCTAGTGTGTAACAGGACCTGGCTTACCAACGGCCACAGGTCCTGAGGATGTCTATGCTGTAGTACACACAGAGGTACAAAGCTCTAGGCAGTGAGGGCTTTGGGATTTAGAAACTGGCACAGGGAAACAGCACTCAGGCTGTCCAGCTGGCCACTGCCATAAGAGAGCCCCATGCTGCTCTCTCCACCCTCCTTCACCAGCATCACATGGGGTGGGCCTGCAAGTATGCTTATAGCATACAGGCATTCTCGGCCCTTCCCTCACCAAACAGACAAAAATAAACCTCACTTTCCAAAGAAAACTGATAAAAGCTTCCTAAATTAGCAAGTAAATGGTCTAGTATGACAGTCTTGTGGCGAGGTGGAGTCTGGAAGGGAAACGGCTCCTGTTCTATTCTCAGCTCTTCCAACACCTTCTGATTTGACCTTCATGGATCACACTTGAGCCCTCTGCCTCTCACTTTCTCACCTGGGTGACAACAAGGCCACCCTCCGCTGCTTCTTTTCACTGCCACTGCTTCCCCCCTCCTCTCCAGACTTATCAAGGTTGCTCCTGTGTGGCGAGCACAGCATTGATTCCTGCAGTGACTCATTCCCATGCGTGTGTCATGACAATTGCTAATGTTTGCCTTTTTCATTACAAACAATTAAGGGCAAGTGCACCTTCCATTTACTCTGCAGAGGGCACAGCTGGCTGCCAAGGCTTCTGCCATACAAAAGACAGATGCAGTCAATGAATGCTACGCTGGTATTTTCAGCAGTTTAATGAAAAATTGATCATTTGATACAGGAGAGAACCCACTCATTTATTATATATATACTACGTTGATACAACACTAGTATTCAATATTGCATTATTAACACAGTACAGTTTTACTACAGTAAACCAGTGATCTTTCTTCCTATGAAAGAATTACCATTACTTCAGTATTATGTTGCTGCTAAATAATGAACTGACTGACAGTGCAATGTGTCACAGTGGCAATTCTGGAGATGGGTGTTCTTCACTTACTGAAGGAAAATGGGCATGAGGCTTTCACAGTCCTCGTACTCCTTATCTGAGGTATGTTTTCTGTAATGAAAATAGATTTTTTTTCCTACTCATTTTCTTCTAGTGTCACTTCATCATGGCAGCAGCTGGTGAGTTTTTATGCTCAAGATATCAAGATGAGAAACCCAACACCTGCACAAGGGAAGTATGAACAACCAGCAGACATTTTTGATCAATGCTGAGCTAACATGGATTTGAATGGAAAACAGAAAAGGGAAGATTCTCCATTCAACTACCTCTCTGTCCCATGAAGACCCATTAATGCCTCTTAAAACAGATGTTGACAGGAAAATCACACATTTTTTTAATGTATAACTTCATTAAATGTAATTTACAATGGAGAAAGGTTAGCAAAAAGGAAACTCGCACTGCTCTTAAGCTGAAAGCTTTTTAAACGTTCCCCGCTTTTAAACTGCAGAAGAGCAGAGCTAGGGAGCCCGGTGGCACTCCTAGCAACACTGTGACCTACAAGTCAAGCACCTAGTGCTTCATGTGATACTGCAGTGGAGGTCAGGATGTATTTTCATCAAAACAAGAGGACTGCTGTTTGGTGTTTTAACATTTCACATTGTTGAATGCTTTTCTGTGGGAGTTAAGTCCATTAATGATAAGTTAACACCATGGGGATTTTTCGTGCCAGCAAATAGTTGCAAGTCAAAGCTCACATGCATTACAACCCACCCAGGCATATTCTGAAACACTGCCTGACTTTCTTTTCCCAACACGAGGTCACACAGCTACAGAGAATGGGAGGAATAAGTAAGGGTTTAACATTTGTGAGTGCATGCATCAAGTATGCATCCTACCAGATTTCTTTCGACAACGAAACTGCTATTCCTTTGTTAAAAATGGGGCTTCTTGAAGAAGAGACATCGCAATTTATGCTGTTTTAGCTCTTACAAAATACAAAAAAGTTTCCTGACCAATACATGATAGCATATCCTGGCCCTGCAAAAACTACCAGGTGCTTTGAGCCAATGCATTTTCATTCTGACCTGCAAAACTTCTCAAGCTGAGAATCAGAGCCGATCTGAAATAGGCTGGTAATGAAGATAAACTGAGGGACAATCTCTCTGTGTGCTCAAACATTTACAAAGTGAGTCAAGCTCAGCTATTTGCTGACTACTCATCTTTGAATAGCAGCCTCTCAGTTCAGTGTGGATTCTTTCAGCATTACAATGTTCTCAGTGCCACACAACGCAGAGAACAATCTCTGTGCAAAGAATTCACATCTTTATTTGCTGTGAATTAATGAAGTTAAAGAGGAACTTTCATGCAGACTAACCTCAGAGAAAATATTGACTGAAATAACGCTATACTTTGACTCTATCTCCCTTTATTGTTTCAGCTGCTTTTACAGCACATTTGAATTACAGCTCTTGCCTTCCCTTCTCAGTTTCTCCTTTAGCAACCCCTCACCATGACACCACTCCTCTGACACGTAAGTTTTACAAAAAGGCTGGACACAATACAAATGAAACATCCTGGCTTCACTTCAGAATTGGCAGCAAAGCGCAAGGCATGCTAAGTATCTCATGTGCAAGTCTTCTCTAAGCAGTAGGCAAGGAACACCTTTAAAAGGGATGGAAGGGAAAAAAATGGACCAGAAAGAGAGAGAATTTTAGATGTATGGGAGTACTTTACGACATTTCCAAACCAAGGCCTTTCCCAAGACTCCTTCTGAATTTACTCTGGCTACTTTAGAAAAGATGGCAGCAGGAGGGTGGCAGGGGGTGGGACATTTGCAAACTGAATGCTTGCCTCCCTGCCTCATTCATCCCCTTGCTTTTAAAGTAGAGGCGTCAAGTTATTGCATCACGAGCTCCACTGTAAGGATCAGCAATGGCCAGAAGGTGTTTGGTTCCTAATGCTGCGCACAGTAATGATGAGGTTATCGGTCTGGTGGTACCTCACCATGAGATGACTGCTGTGCCCTTCCTTCCACAGGTTAATGCCACTTTCCATAACTCATCCCACCAAGTCTAATGGGGCTACTGATGGGGCGAAGCGCTATTCAGTATCATGAGGCTACTTACTAAAAGCTGGTCTCTGCTTCACCTCACTGCCAAACTACATCCTCTTCTAACACCAGCAGTTCACTCACTGTTAATGCTCAGGGCTACACATTATTCTTTGCACTCTCAGTCCTGGCTATTTATAGCTATCCAAAGCTAAACAAAGTAAATATCTTCATATGCTTCATGTTCTATCAGAACACTCCTTAGAAATGCTCTACTGCTTCACAAATCTAGCCGTGGTAAAGTGCATAGCAAATTCCACAGTGAGTCAGTCAAAAAAATATCTCCACTTTGCAGAGACAGACACAGCAGAGTCTTGTGGTCAGACAATGAGTAGAAGGATACCTTATGGTCCAGTACACTCAGCCTCTTTCTGCACTGAGAGAAGAGAGGCGAAGGTGTCACAAAAGATCTCTCTGGGATCACAGGTGGTGTTTTCTTGTAAGATGAGTGGCCAGCCTCTTACCTGTTCTAAAAACAAAGCTAAGGCAAAGCTGGTTCCAGTTGTTCACAGCCTCAAAGCAAGCAGACCTAGATGGTACCACAGTGTTACAGCCTGGCCTGCTGTACATTCCTGAGCCTGACACCTCTCCTGACCTTTCAAGGGGGTTTATAGCAGAGCCATACCAAAGCTTCAAGGGATGAGCTAAAGGCTAAGGGACAGTGATCCCCAGCTAATGGCTAAGTGGTCCCTCTCCAGTGAAGGAGAGGGAACAAAACCCACAGGTTCTCAATCCCCCTCCTGCTGAGTACTCACAGCAGACAGCTCACTCCACTTTCTCACAGTCACTGCTTTTGAGAACAAGTTTCTTTTGCTTCCTTTTCCCACTTTTAATATTTGCCATAAAGCTTTCTGTTCTGTCATGCCAGACAAACAAAATTTTCAGTTTCAGTCCTGTTTTTTAACCTGACCCACAGGAAAAATAACTCAGCACCCTTCACTTCCATTGACTGCAAATAAAACTTGTCCAACAGCATCAGTCTAACATCAGTCTTAAAAGTCTGAAATAACTTCTCACCTGATTTCAGCTTGCTTCACTTACACTCCTACAGCCCTTAGTGGTTTGGAGTAGAAGGACTGGGGAAGTATTTTTAACATTTACTACAGAGTTGTTTCAGAAACAGTATTTCATCAATCAAATTAACTCCAACCTGGCATTTTAGCCAGCAAATGTGCCAGAAATTTTCACTTGGGAATCTGAAATACTGCTGCTTAACCCAGTAGTAGAAATGGTAAATTCTTTCTCACCCAGACTTATAGAAGCGACTAGCTATTCATTTATATGTTAACCACTATCACTAAAAAAACTCCTGCTGCTTTGCACAAGAATACAACCATGGCTTTAGCATCTAGCAAGAAACTCTGAGTGTTTAGAAATAGCACAGTAAACAGCAAGGAGCCTTGGCTTGAGAGAGGAGAGAAAATCCCAGCGGCCAACAGTTACAGATATCCTGTCTTTAGGTTTTAGTGAACACTGTTCAAACATCTTAGATCTCAGTCCCCCCCTCCTCACCTCCCGTATGACTTGCTGCAGCTCCTCCTGCTCCACGCTTTTGTGGATTTCATCAACTGAAGGCATGAGAGGGACTTTTTCAAGTTTGTGCTCCACCTCTGGCTTGGAGTCCACCAGCTCCTCAGAGCTTTCCGCCTGCTGTCCAGCACCTGCTCTCAGCGGGGGAGTTGGTGTTAAGGCAACGGAGGCTCGGTATAGCTTCTTGCTTTGACTCTTAGACTTTCCTGTTATTTCAGAGGACCCAACACCAGCTTTTCTACCTGTGTGACCAGAACACACTGAAGAGGAATCAGAGTGTCCATGGGAGAATACAGACTCAGTACCCTCTGCTGGGTGAGTTTCCAGTCCAAGATCTCCCAGTCCTAAACCCAGTTCAGCCTTCAGAAATGACTGCTCTCGAATAAGTTCAGAGACCTAAGAATTCAGAAAAGAAACAGGTCTGAATAAGCATATTAAAAAAGCCACATACAGACACAACTATGCTTCCTCGTTATTTATTCAATCACTCATTCCCTCCATGTAACAAATACAGCAATAAAATAAATATATGCTTTGCCTGTATGATTGCAACAAAGAGGATGATAAAAAGGAATGGACTTTTTTGAAAGCCAACATAAATATGAATTGTGGCATTTCCCCAAGCCACTGACTTTTGCAATACGGATGCATTCTGCCAGAGTCATTGACAGAGGCACACATAAAGGCTTGATTTTGTTTTTCTTTGCTAAAACAATTCAACTTTGTTCTTTGTTTCAGTAGTTCAGGAGCTTACTTAGGACTCTCAGCATAAAATGCACAGAAAAATAAGAAATATTTTTTCCTGCAAAACTCACCACATAGTCATTGTATCAACTAAATGCAAACACCACCTCACCTCTAAATATTCCTGTTAAAAACAAACAAGACTTCATAGCCACTTAAATCTATGGTTAACTTTGCTTAAAGGAATGCAGCTGTTCTCAACAGAACTACTCAAGTGAGTACAGTATTTCCAAGATCAAGTGTCAAATGCATCTCCTGCAACCTTTTTAAAGAAACCACTTCCTGGTTCTTTTTCTTAGTAAAACATACAGAACACAACAATTACTTACTGGTTCAATGACATTCAATGGAGAAGGGCATGATAGGTTGTCAGCACTTCTGCTTCCATACATACCCTGAAAAATTAAGTCAAGTTTATGCATTTAGGATTTTTTTAGCACTGTTAGAAGCTAATAGATAAACATGCTAGGTCTCAGACAACTTTCTGTAAATGCAGAAACTTGGAAACAGGAAGCAGAGCTGGTTGGAGAAAGTTTATTTCAGTAATTTTTAAATCTAGCCCTCTTCTATAAAAGGATTTAGAAATCAAAAGATATCTATATGGTTCAAAGAGTGCAAGTTTGGCTTGGAATCACAGTAATACCATATTTTCCTGTTCTCGTGGGTTTTTTTTTTTCCTATGACAAAATACTGAAGAGGAAGATGTAGCCTGTGCTGGTGCTGCTTCTACAGTCGAGGATTGGCTAAGAAAGAGGAATGAAACCCAGAAAGAACATATGACACTTTTCGTCTCTGCTTCTTTTGTTTGGCTGATGACAGAGTTGCAGCAGAAAAAAAGAGGAACAGTCCACTGCTGAGTGGAAAAGAAGCCACCATCACGCCACCAATAAACATATGCAAGTGTCTTTTTTTATCCTCCCTCTTGTGCTTCTTGGGAGTGTGTGTGGGAGCAAAACTTGACCCACTGTTTGGTGTGGAGTCACACTTTCATCTGAAGGAGCTACAAAAGGCAGTGGAGGAGAAAAATAAGATGACAACTGGATTTTCCCAGGTTTTTAGTTCCATAGATTGGTAAAGCTGGAGGGGAAGCACACCCCATTTCTTGGGAGAGAAACACTATGTATTTCTCATCTCTGCTTGCATTTCAGAGGAAAAAAAATCAGTGTAGGGAAACTCCAGAAAGACCATCCCCCATTGCCTAGGATTTAAGACATGAGCACTACCTACCAAACCTGTGATATTTCAGGGTGATGAAGAGGAAAATGAAGAAAGCACTGACAGATGAGGTCTGAAATCTCAGAGCTAAAATCCCAGAATATACACATTGGTACAAACTAACACTAAGAAAGTACCTCTATTCACACAGTTTTTCCCCAAAATGAAAAAACGGACTGAAAACAATAAAATATGACCCCTGATAATACACATAGCATCGTTAAGATTCCCCAGGTATCACCCCATTGTAAGAGTTTTAACAGTTATGAGTTATTAACATTACACTGAGAAAACACACAACGTTGCTGCAAAAGTAATACTTACTATGTGTGTCTGAGGTCTGTAAGGGGAAGACATGTGCAGACATCTCAGCTGGTCTTCCAAAGCAAGTAAGCGTTCTTCTAACTGCATCTCTAACTCCTGGAGCTCCATGCGGACAGACTTTCTCAAGCTCTGCAGCTGATCAGCTTCATATCTATAGCAAGTCCATTGCAAGGAACAAGGAAAGGTATTCATTGCACTCAGCTGCACACACAAAGGGGGAGCTGAACAGCACAGTTCCATGAGTAAAGGACTCCATGCAAAGTAATTCAAAGTGGAATACAGAAAATTCCTCTTTCATGCAAAAATTAGCTGAACTCCTAGACAGAATAAGTCTTTCTCCACTTACAGAAAACAGATATCACTTTATGGAGAAAACCAAACAACATGGTGTATCACAGAACACTCTTCAAAAATTTTAGCCTTAAATGCTTAAATATATGCAAGCAGAAGAGATCAGCATTTATACACATATCTAATCAAACCCAAATTAAAAAATCACAGAGCAACACACAGTAATCATGTATTACTTCTATGCATGGTTCTACATTCCCAAGCAGTCGCAGGTACATTTTGGCTAGGGTGCCATTGTCTAAGAAGGCCAACTGATTTCAAACATGCTTACTTGTAAAGGGGTTAGTCAAGAGCTGATTCAACTAAATTAAATATATAAGCAGTTCCAAAAGTTGTTCAGGATCAGCTGCTGCTGCAGCTCATGCTGAACACAAACACACAGTGCCATGAATGCCACCTGTAGCCTTTTCAGTGGCCACTGTAAGTTGGAAAAGCATCTGAACGCTACAACATTCATTTTTAATTTACATCCACAAAGACTGGGGAAAAAAAATTAAAGCTGAAAATCTTTAAGATTTTTTTCCCCCCAATATCCTGCGTTCAAGTATCCTATGATGAAAATCCTTAAAATCCACAGCTGTAAATCGCTTCAGAAAAAAGATGAAGAAAAAATATCATCAATTAATGATAAATAGAGATTAGAAGAAACAAAGAGTAAATGACTCTAGAATGAAGAAGTGTAAAGAGAGTAAGTTAGCTTTTGGCAAAAACTCAGCTCCAACCCTGTTCAAATTGAAGCTACTATATTTTTTTGCTTTGATTTTTGAGAGATTTGACACATTTCCTGAAGCATTTCCAGAGTACTTTCTCCTTTTTTTTAAAAAAAGGTTGTTTTACCTCTCCTCTTCTGTCATATGCTGATAAACTGTTGTCTGTTGACGTAACATAGTCAATTCCAAATCCATCATTTGGGTTCTAAATAAGTTTAGATTTCGCCTTACCACTTGTAGCTCCTGGAAAGTATTCTAAAAAGAAAAAAAAAAAAAAAGCATTATATGAAAAAATTTAAAGTAAGTCTGGAACATACAATCACATAATCCCAGATGTGCCCTTTGAGTCAAGCAGAACCTCCTCAACTTCATTACTCTACAGAGGCTACAAGTTGTGAACTTGCAATAACTCAAGAAAACATTATTTTCAGATGTATCATACAAGCAAACACATGAAACTATTTCCATGTATTTAGATTAAATCCTTTTTAATGTCCTTGCAGGATGGAGTCATCTGTTATATCTGTTATCTCTTAAGAGCAAAGACAGGGAGCTGCCAAAAGTTAGCACAATCTATGGCACATTCAGGATGCTTCTTTGTATTTTATTTTGACTAAGAACCACTGTGTAAACAGAGTCACTTACTTCATAGAGAGGTAGAATGGATGGTCTCTGAGTAGTGTAACTGGTGGTCATTGAAAGATCTTGGTCCCTCATCACTGGGTACTAGGAAAGAAACAAGTAACTTGAAATGGGAATGCCAGCAATCCCCTTTATGAACTCATCTCAAATGCACAGATATTCCAAAAGCAGCCACTGTTAAAACACAACCTTGCTGACACTGTGATTTCTTCTGTCTATGTAGATTTTGTAAGGGGAAAAGGAAACCTTGCAAAATGGCAGTGCCAGCTCTTAACTGCAGCACATGCACCAAAGCTCTGTAATGCAAATGTGTTACAGGTGAAAAACCAAATTAATGCTGTCTGACACAGTAAGTAGGAATAAAAACTAAGCTTTTAGCCACCAGGCACTTAATCCCTGAAAACTCAGTAGTCTCAATTGTCTTAGCTAATGACTAAAAGAACAACTTGGAAAACAGAACTAAGCAAATTAAAGTGTCCCATTTTCAAATTATGATTAAAGTCACATTTGTTGTAGACTTTGCTCAGTTCTTAGTTTGTTTTTTTTGTTGATTTTCATTTTCAATCTCCCTACATTGCCAACAGCCAAAGACCCCTGCGTGGTAATGATCTCTCATGAAACAAGAGCACTGAATAATTCCTATTTGCATGTTGCATCAACACATGGAGCAACAAGATAAAAGTCAGCAGTTATTACATGTGGAGACACGGCACAACAAAGAGCAGTGGAAACAGCAAAAACATTCACGTCTTCAAATGTGAAACAGACAGCTTGTCCAATATAATTCTGAAAGAATTCAAAATACTATTGACATGCCATGGAAAATTTGAAGCATGTCCATTCATCCAGAGGATCTCTGCTCAAACATGATCGCACCAAGGAGATGTTTTCTTTTTTCCTCTCCCAGTTTTCTCTTTACTGTTCTATCAGGAATTTATCTGCTGCTCTTTATTCCCTCCTAAAATTGGAACCATGTATACGAAACACTTCAACTTTTTCTTTAGCAGCGTGCCAAACTTGATCTTGTAGGAAAAAGCAGAAGAGCAGCACTAGGGAACTGTGTATGTAAGCAAGATGCTTTCATACAAAACTCTATACTGAGAAGGACCAAACCCCCCAGAATGGAACTTGTCCAGACAAATTACACTGCAAGTACAACTGCAGTACAGGGATGGCAGAAACCGGTAAAAAAAAAAAAAGTGCTTGCATTTTAAAGCATTTCTTCTCTGAGTGATGAGATGGACAAAGTTTCACACGCTGTGATAGAACTGATTTCTTAATAAAAGACACGTGACTTCAGGATCATGTTGACTAACTCCAGAGCTGAACATGCAAAAGGTTGGCATGAAACAGCACAGAAATGTATACGGAACAGACATCATCACTGACATCATTAGTGAAGCCATAGGACTTAAAATGAAAAAAAAAAATAAATTCTATCAGTTGGATGGGAAGGCTGCCAAATACAAGAGAGAGGTTAAAGAACTGTCAGTATGTATTTTCACATCTAAAGCTAATTACTATCTCCTTAAAATAACAGCTGATAAAGAATACCCTGTTCTTACCTCCCACCCAAGAATATCCATCAAAGTTAAAAAAAAAAATAAAAAAAATCGCAAAACAATCTGGGTCAACTGCAACAAGAAAAAATTAAATGCAAAAACAGTGGATCATTGGAGAGATGATAATTTGCCACTTTAAATAGAAGTTCCTAACACAGTAGCAAATCAAACTTGCACAAAATGTCATTTCTTCATGACCTGCTACCCTATACCAAGGAATATTCAGATTAACATTTCTGTTTTGTAAGGATGAAATAAGAAGCCCCCCTTACCCAAGGTAAAAATTTGTCTTCCTCTTACCTGTGAGAGGTTCTGCAGTGAATTTCTGATGTCATGTAGGACCCTGCGCAGCTGCATCTCCACAGTGGAGGGTGGGTTGATGGCATGAGGTCGATGAGAAAATCCAGCATGCCTTGGAGAGAAGGGACAGCTGAAGGGGGAAAACAAGCCACCAAAGGAAGAGCCAGAGATGCTCGGGACACTGTGGGTGCTCATGGTCCTCATGTGCTCGCAGAGTGGTCTGTCCTGCCACTCAGCAGGGAGGGAATGGAGGGAGCACGTAGACTGGGACATGTGTGCCGGCGTGTGCAGTGGGCAGCTCTGCACCCTGGTGGGACTGGGCTCCTCAGACAGCCTGTTGGGCCCAGTCTGGGGCACTTCTTTTTTGGAGGATGAAGGCGCAATAAACAGTGTAGATTTGCACACTGGCTGGCTTGCAGCTGCCTCACCCTCTCTTCTGTCATCCTCAGACATTGCCTTCTCATCTTCCTCCCCACGTGTGTACTTGTAGATGAAAGAAAGAGGACTGCACAGAGTCTCTTTTCCCGGAGTTAACTGGACATTCACAGAGGACACTACTTTCACTGGATTCAGCAATGCTGTTGGGAGAGATTGAGACCGCCTTAGAGGATAGCCTGATTCAGCAAACCAGAGTCTCTGCTTCCTCAGATCTTTTGACTTAAGCAGAGTGCGTCCAGCCCTGCAATCAGATGTGCTGACGATCTTCATCTCAGCCCTCTGCAAGGCCACATGAACCCTGTCCACGGATGATGGGGAAGAGCTGCCACCTTCTAGAGACTCCATTGACTTGAGGATATGGTGCGTATGGTACTGAGGAAACTCAAATACACTGCCTTCGTCCAGCACCTCTGATTGTTTTTGCTCACGGGAAATGTCTTCCTCTTTAGAGCTGACCTCTCCTTGGACTGTCTCTGATATATGAGATGACTTACTTTCTCCTCCTTGATTTTGTTCAGTTTCATAGTCAATCATTTTTCTATCTTCATTCCTTCTGCTATCGGAAGGTGCCTCTACCTTCCATCCCTCTACTTGAGATATAATATCCTCTTCTTCATCATCATCATCATCCTCATCCTCCTCATCATCATCATCTTCCTCCTCCTCGAACTTATTGAAACAAGGCAGTTCCTTAACTATTGGGGTCTTCTGTTCCTCACTATGCGATGTCACGGTTGTCTCACTGTCACAGCTGTCAGCACTGCTTCCCATGCCTTGCAAAGACTCCTGAACCTAGGAAAGATATGAGCCAGCAAAGGGGTGAACATACTGAAGGCTCAACTATTGCCTTCTCAGGAGACAGGCTAAGAGTCCAAGCCCATATTCATCGGGCATTGTGGTGAGGAACAGACAGAATAATACAGTTAGTGTGCAAGAAAAAAAGTGAAGGAGAGCAAAGAAACCAAAGGTACAAGGCATCTCCCACACAAAAAGGTTCACAGTCAGCTCTGAAAATTAGGGTGGTATAAGAGAGTGGACACAGAGAAGTGAGGAGAATCGCAGACAGTAGTGTTAACTACTGTCCTGGAACAACACTAGGAATGGGAAAACCAGTCTGCCCATACACTCAGCCTGTTTTAAGTCACAGAATTGTTTGAGACTAAGAATCTCACATCAAGCTGCTAATCTCTACTGAAGACTGCACCCAGTACTATTACCCCCATCCTTCCTTTCTGCTGATATTTCTTCCCCTTTTCATTCTAAATCACAGTTTAAAGCAGAGCACATGTATGAAGTAGCTGCTAACTTAATAGGTAATAAATGACAAGAACAGCATCTGTGAGAGAGGAAAAAAGATCTCTCGATTGAAAAGCATATTCCTCAGGCTGGCCTGATTGCCTGGCATAATTGCTAGTGAACAAGACATTTTCATTTTCATGGTATCAAGTACAGTCTTGGAGGTTGACCATAGTTGACACATGAACTAGAAATTTAGAGAAGCTTTTCCCACCTCTAATTTCTGCAGATCTCCGTGCCATTAGTATACTATTAGTTCCTTCTAGAGAGATTACTTATGGTGTATCTCAGGCAATACTTCCTTCTCTGACCATCTAGAAGAAAATTTCAGTCATGAATGTCATCTTTGTAAGTATTTACATTGTACTCACTGGCACAGCCGCAAATTAGTATGAAAGACTGTGCAGGTTCAGATACTGTTCAAGTCAAAGGTATTAAAAGAACAAAAGATTGTCATGTCTAGGTGAAATTAAGTGTGCTACATGTGTGCACATATATGTCTTTAATCATCACAGTGTTCATTTACAAGCCAGGCAATCAAAACTTCAAGAACTCAGAGTCTTCGGTAACATCAAACTCCCCTGCAGAGTATCACATCTCAATGCCAAAAGCTCCTTTAGAGATCTTTATTTTGGATGTCAGGGATGAGAGGTAATACAGTTCCAGTTTTTGAGTTTTCTCCTGAGTTTCAGGAGAATGCTATGGCTGCTAGAGTCAGTTATTTAACAGTAGATGGCACTAACCTACCATACTTTTAAGAAACAATATACACCCCTCTGCATCCCCTTCATCTATTCACAGGTTCTCACTAGCTGCCAAGTTCTAATTTCCCCTAGTATTTTCTGAATTCAGCTCAGCACTTGGTCTGAATAAGGCAATGAAGGTGGAAGAAGAGAGCCTAGCAACTCTGTGGCACAAACCTTGTGTAACCTAAATACATCTTTTAAGAACAGCATAATAGATGGGAGAAACACCTCATCCTTTTACAGCCAACACAAATAAACTCCATCGATCTTACAGTGAAGGGGCACTTAGTTGCAACACGCTTTTAATTTACTCTTAACCAGGTTGTAACCAATATAAAGTTCAGGAATGGGCAATTCTAATCTGAGACACCTTCTAACATGCCTGTCAATTTCAATGCTTTCTCAGTTTGGTAGAGAGCAGAACCAGTATCTCAGACTATCATGCTCATTACAGAGACTCAAGATTATGATTTCCTTTATTCACTCTCTTGCTTTCGGAAAGTGTAACCTGATGTTTAAAAGACACACAAAGACCAGCACTGTCTTGGCTTTCATTTTGGTACTAAGTAAAAAAAAAAACTCAACTGGAAAGCACAGAATACCAGTACCAAAACAAAAAAGCAACACTGATGGATGTGTAGGGTGGGAATCTCTTCCTAGTAAGTGCCAAACAGCTTTTAAAATGTTTGTTGTGCACAAGGGAAAGAAACATACATTAAAACACACACAAAAGCAAAAAGTTCAGCAGCTGCAAGCCACAGAAATTAAGTTACTGGTGACACCCAGAATCCCATCTTTGTATGCCTCCGGACTGTGGTTAGGTCCCAGAGGCCAGGAGCTAACTCAGGAGTTTTCTCCAGCTGATTATCAGGCCAAGCAAATAATGGCTATTACTGTGTGAAGTTTTAGGAGAGGCAAGAGAACACCTCTCTTAAATATCAGGTGAAACACTGAGTAAATGTGTGTATGGAGCAGAAACCTAAACACCATGCTGGAACAAAAGCCTCCCCTAAGACATGTGCTCTCTGGTCAGTATCACAGCAAGTTCTGGGACTGAGATGAAAAGAACTGGAAAAAGAAAGATTGTGGGAGTTCAGGATCAACTAAACATTCACAGTAAAGTTACTATGAAATGGTTTTCACTTTCTGTCAGCTGCTAACTAAAAAAACATTAGAAAAATATGCAAAAAAAAGTGGAAAGGCAAAAATTATACAAGAAATGAAATTATCAGCAAAAATGCTCTAATCTTTCATAACCTTATTCTCAAACCACCTCAGTCATGAGAGGAATGGACTATGATTCTGAAGTCTCAATCAGTGAGAAAAGATACACCAGAAACAGTAAACAGGACATGCTGAATTTAGGAGCTTATTTCAGGCCCAAGCATACCCAGATTACGCTACCAGTAAGGCTTACAAATTTTAACACAGTTCTGTAAGGGACTCAGCAGGTTCAGCTCTGAAAATGGGACTTTTTATAGGATCTAGATTGACAGTCACAAGAGCAGTTAAACATCAACATCCCTTACCTGAAGCTGATTAAATGGAGAACAATCTGTGGAGGAGTCCTCAGCGAAGCCACTGCTGTCAGAGTGCTGACTCGCAGTCCGTAATAGCTGATCTATTTAAAACAAGCAAAACTTAACTGTAATTACTTAACAAATCACAACCTTTCGAGCCCAGTCACATTCAATACATGCTCTCCTTTTACATCAAAGTAACACTAAGTGGATAACACAATTCATTTTCAAGTTCCACTTTAAACAATACAGAGAAACAGCTTGTTTGTTTCAAGCAAAACCTCTTCTCATGCAAAGCCTTGCTTGTGAAACTTCAAGCAGTGATTGAAGGGGAACCACCTTTTACAGTTTTCTTTCCTGTACTGTGGGAAAAAACCCACTCTGCAGATGTTGCTATTGCTGGAGTTTTCCTTCCACAAAACTGAATCATTGGTTAGTTCACAGGCAGGCAGTGGAACAGTTTCTTTTGTATTGACACGTACAGATTTGTCACCACTCCTGACCATGGAGATAATGGAGATCCCTCATCTCCAACCAGCCTACACCAGAGGAACAGCATCACCTGAGCAGAATGGGTGATGCACGGGGCTTGGGAGAACTGCTATAGACGGTCCTCCACTGGTTTAGTGGACAAATACAAAACATCTCTGACACATCAACAGGCAACCTGCCAAAGCACATTCCCAGCGCTCATTTCACACAGGAAAGATAAGATCGTCCTGCTTGTTCCTTACTACTTAGATTAGGTAAGTGTTAAAATAGGCTAAAGAGACTCTAAAGTCCTCTAAAAGCACTACCTAGGAGCCACTTCCTCTAGTGCAAGCACTACAGCCACAAAGCTGCTTTTCAAGGAGATCTCAGTAGCTCTGCAGTACAGTACTGGATGTATATTCTTCCGTGCCAGACACAGGAGGCGCTCACCAGGGTTTCCTTACACACCATAAACATTTGCTTAGCCAGACAGCGGCCTGGGCAACAACTGTATCTCACCACTAGTTCTTAGCAGAGGTGCAGAAGCTTAGAGACTGGATGAGAACACAGCAGCCTCTTGCACTCAGATCCCCACCACTTCTTCACCCTGGGGTGAGAGCTCGCTGCTGTCTTGGAGGCTCAATGCCGAATTTTGCCCCACATTCCTTCAACCACTTAACTGTCATCATATAAATTAATCCCAGTTCACAGCTCAATGCATTGGAATGCATTATGAAAACTGTTTTGAAACTGTTGCATACTCAGAGCTTATTTTTTTTCTAGTATTAATTTTATGAACATTTCACTAAGGCAGAAATAAAAGCCTGCACAGGCCCAGAAGTTTGTGAACAGAGGGAGGAGGCAACCTGCCTCCAACTTCTGTATCAGCGTTTTCACACAGCTTTTAGGGAGTGCCTTTCAAATTGTGCTGCTGCTATGTTATCATGGTAGCCACAATATCCTGCAATGACAAACAACTTTTCTACCTCAAGACAGATATTCCCACCCAGCTCCCAGTAAAGACAATGGAAATTACGTCCCTGAGAACTGGACTATTATTAACTGCTCGATACAATTAATACTGCTGAAAGAGCGTGCTGTGAACACACTGCCACTACAGCTGAGGCTGGTGGGAAGATGCCACCTCCTTCAGGGTGAATAGTCACCTACTTTGGCCTCCTCTCTGTCTCTTTTCCTATTTAGTACATTTAAATTTAAAAGGAAAAGCACTACTGGTGAAAGCCTTAGCCACTGGGGAGAGATTCCAACTAGTCCAGATAATGCAATTCACTAGTGCATATGCTGGCATCTGGCTTCATGTTCATGAACTTTATTACTGCTTAAGAATAATTTTTTTCTGTATTATTGCCCATCTATTTTCTCCTCAGTCAGTATTTCATTTTCAGCTATAAAAAAATAACCCCAGAACAAACATGGATATATATATGTATATATGTCTCCTCCAACCAATTATTGATCTAGTCAGAGACATTTTTACTAAATTAAAAATCAGTGTTTCAGGTAATTTTCTATAGCATTTGTTATTTATGTACATGCTTTGACATCCTTACATTGCAGATACTACCAGTCAAGTGGTCTTCTACCACGCCTTACCCTTGTCTCTTGCAAGTTCTCAGAGTTCTCCACTATCATGTAAACACAGCAAGAACAGGAATCTCTACTACTTCAGTAGTGATATCACAAGGTTTGGCTCTGTAGTGACTGGAAGTACCAACTGGTATATTGGGATATACTGATACATAACGGTCTCCACCCTCTTTGTCAACTACTGATCCAGATGTACAGCCTGCTCTACAGCACCTGGATGCCTCTTAGATTCAAGCAGAGAATGGGAAAGCACGTAAACTTTTTTTTTTTTAAAGCTAAGGAATTACACTCAAATCTTTATTAAAGTGCCTCCTGACAATGGAGAGTTTTAAGAGAAGGAGCTTGTGATGAGATACTGCTCCCTCTCTTCACCTTGAATGCAGAAAACTCGGCACCAAAGGCTGGATTGTAGGGGCTAACCTGGAATCATCCCTTGCCCTGCGTTCCCCAATTAAGGCAACTGTACCTTCCACAAAAAGGTCACCACATGATGCTGACCCCAAGACCCAAAGCTATTATCAACACTATGTAGAGGAAACCTTCTGAACTACCAGGAGAAAGCCAGAGGCAGCACAATAAGGAAAGTGTGGGAAAAGGAACCAGCCAAGATGAACAAATACTGAAGGAACAATCAAACCCATACCCCAGTTAAATAGAGCACAAATGAAAGTGCCCCTTGGATTATTGTTTTAATCTGTTTAAAAAAAATCAAAATATATTTAGACACTGAACTCATGCCAGAGAAATGTGGGTATTCAGAAATATACAAAATAAGCTGACAAAGTTCTAAACAAGAACAGATGATGAAAAAACAAGTCTGTGGTTTACAAAACATAAGAACACAGATTTCTTCTTGAATCATTACCAAATAATGGAATAATTCATCTACTGTAAAATAATATTCAGCTACCAATGGACTCTCAGTCTCACCAATCCAAACCATTCCCACCAGGTCTTATGCTTTCTGCATCACTCGGCTGCTCACACAGAAGAGGAGAAATACATGGAAACTGCTAGTGAAGCTTTAGCAACATCTGTTTCTTGTACCAGCAGCATTGGCAAAGCTCTACTGCACTTTGTATTTCAGAAGATAATAAAACTGACATTCCCAACTTGGTTGTAAAGAATTCTATCATGAGATCAAATATCTGCTGCCCCTTTCTCCCACATGATTGCACCCTGCAGCCCTGCACTGCCAAAACCAGCCCTGTAAGGAGCCCTGCTGCAGAAACTCTTCTGAGTCCCTGTGGATTTCCTAGCTTCTGGACCAACAGGCACAGACTCCACAAAATCTGTTCCAAATGTTTTCTTCTCACTCCTTCACCTCCAATGTCCTGTAGAGCTGCACTCACAGAGAGCTATAAATGCAATATATTAAGGACAGGAAGTGCTGATTATGTGCTTTCTTCACTTTGAAGAACTAAATTTTCGAAATTAATCTCTGCTTTTGACAACCAGTGTCAGATGCCTTAAAAGAAACAGGTTGTGGCTACTCCAAATTTCACAGAGCCACTGGTGTCAGCAGCCAGACATACAAATTACAGTGGCTTGAGAATACTTTTTTCTCTATACAATGCACCTGTATTTGTCCTGTTTGTTGGGCATTTCTGGAATAGAAGGTGCTGCTGTTTAAATTTATTCTCCAACTAACAAACCTTCCTTCCAGATAACTTTGCAATAAGGTGTTTTTATAGTGGACATTTAGCAACACTGTATGTTTACAGTGCAAGGCAACTGTAGCTTTTCATTCTTCTCTACTGCATTCCTAAAAAAAGACCCCATGCACAAAAATACATCTACATTTGAGGTTTGCAACACAAAGAATAGAATGCCAGTTTGGGGCATAATGGATTACTGTACAGTTCAGTTCAGTGCCATTTGGAAAACATAACCTATAAAGTACATCAAGCTAGTCAATACGATACAGAATTCTTTGTATCCCCTACAACATGTTTAACAAAGACAGTACCAGAGCAAAGCAATCATTTGCAAGCCACTTTGGAAACCTAAGCTTACCACTTATAAACAAAGCTCATCTGAAATGAGAAGCATGCTCTAATGAGGAGTCTGAGCAGCAGTAGACTCAGTGTTGTTCAAGCATATCTTAAAAAGTCTCCAGACTACTAGAGTAGAGAATCTTTTTTTTCTTCTACATTCAAATACTTCATATTTTATTACAGATGCTCTGAAAATGCCTTCCAAACCATTGTACACGTCAGAGAAAGCATCCACAGCATTCTCTGTAGAAGTGAAATGACACCCCAAGGTTTATAACATTCTGTACTGAACAGCACTACCCCTGATAATTGACACAGAAGTACCTGTATATGAAAAAGGGTACAAACTTATTCCTTCCTGGAAAGCATTCATTTGGAACAATGTTTTTGTTTAAAGGGTTTTTATGTATACTAGAGCCAACACCAAGGAAATAGACGGCTCTGTATGAGGATCATCAACTGAAATCACATTGCAATGGAAGACTGGTGCTTGAGTTTCATGCTGATCCCACCTCAAAAGATTGCTAGCGAGAGAGGCTTTTTATATTCAGACAATGGTCAGCATTTTCAGTAAGTGACCATTAACTTTGGATGCCTTCAAACTTGGTAAGCACCGGCTCTCTGAGAAAAGAGGCCTCTACATTGTCTCATATTGGACAACCTGCCAAAAAAATGACTACTGTTTTTTAATGTTTTGGATAAGTTTTCCACCAAATGCTTTCTCTCTTGGCAACTTCACTGAAACCTGTACAGAAAAAAGACCCTAAAATCTCCTTATCTTCCAGGGGAAATGAAGTGTTGGTTGCAGACTAACTTTTAGCAAATGTGCAGGCTTACCATCTGCATTGACATCCTTGTTAGAGAAGTCATAGAAAACTCTGGGCAATACTTATATGATAAAAAAATGTCATTGCTAATCTACACCAAGTGTATGTAGAAGCGGCTTCTGCCATGCTGACGACCCATTGCTAGACTGCTGAACTGCTGGTACCATAGCTGGTACCATGGGGACCACCTGACTTTTTGTTTTCCTTGCATGGAGGAAGAAGAGAGTAAGATAGCTAATGGGAACAGAAAACACAAAATTAGCTTTTCAGAAGATGAAAAAATGTATTTTTCTCCTCCCTGACTGCAGCTCCTGGTTCCTTAAGTCATCCTTCTCTGAAGAGCTCTTTCTGAAACTGCTGAGGATGGAAAACAAGATATCTGACCTGTAAAGGGTGCATCTCTTTACAGGTAATCATGTAAAGCATGTAATCATGAACTTTAAAATACAGCCAAGAAAGAAATGCTGGAAACCATCAACAGATGCAGTTTCTGGCAGTCCTTCTTGGTGGCCTATGTTTGTTGCAGAGGAATACTAGCGAGTGCAATGCTGCGTTGTGCAGAGCACTGCTGAACTAGTAGCACAAGCTATCCTTAATAACCAGGCATTAAGCTGCTGCACTTTGTCTAGAGAATTCTCAACCACACTAATGCAACTCAGCTGACAGTTCACAAGATGGCCAGATCATTTGAGAAAAGGCAAATAAGATGATCTCTGTTTCTTACAACAGGTTTTTCTGTCTCTCTTTGGCATCTAGAGATGCTACCCATGCTTCATCAAGAAGTTCTGCTGCAGCTAAGCATCTCACAAAACACAAGCACCTCTGTTTCTTCTTTAATTACACTTAGCAGCTAGAGAAGACTTCACTTGCCACTGTTTGGCAAAATACAATCACAAAATTAACCTAACAATCGGCCTTGTCCCTCTCCCAAGCCATAAAATATGTAAGAATTTGAGATGAAAGCACAAACTAACTGAGCCACAAGAGCCAGTGCACAGAGTTTGCCATGTAAAGGACTACAATTGCCACATGGGTGCAGAAACACTAGTCTTCTGTGCAAGCAGCTTGCAGATGGAGCAGTAGCACATAGGAAAAAGCTGGATGTATCATGCAATTTTGGTTTAAAGCAGTGTAATTTTAGTTTAAATGGGTATCTTAAATTACAGGATCTGCCAAGGAACAAAAGGTCCCATACAATTTTAATTAACATTTAAGTTCCTCTGAGCTATCATCAACTGTACAAAAGTGAAAACAGCCAGTGAGGTTACAGGGCTGTTGTCTTGCCTGTAATTTGGTCATCATTTTGCAGTAATGTTCTGTGATTTAGCTGAAAAAGAAACCCAGATCATCTTTCTTTCTAAAGAGAAAAGACACTTTAGAAGTTTTAAATATCTGAATCCACATTTCAGAGACGGGAGGACATTCAGCAGACTGCTGTCTCCTGGGAGCTGAAGTTTACTCACCTTTCCTTGACTTGGTCACTGCCAGCTGATGAGAAGATGGAACGTGTGATAGATCCCCCTCCGTACTCTGGATCTGTCAGGAAGAGAAGATCAATATTTTGTCAGGCCAACTGGAATACACTGATGTGCTTAACAATGCCCAAGAGATTTACACTGCACATGCAGGTTTTGGGGGATTATATTTAGGGGGTTTTGGGGAGTTTTTTTGGTTGGTTGGTTTTTTGTGTTGTTTTTTTGTTGTTTGGTGTTTTTTTTTTAATTTTGGGGTTTTTTTTCCCTCTGTAGCTGTTTTTTTCCTCCAGTCCAAAAGCTTATAATTATTTCATCACATACTCAGCGATGCTCCCATAGGACAACAGTGATCCTTAGGCAGCACCTCTCACTCACAGCACAGGGCTCCCCTCTGGTGACATTCATCATGCAAAAAGACCAGGAAATCACACCCTGTGACACTACTGAGAGTGCTCAGTTCCTCTTTGAAGAAAGACTGAAATAATTCTGTGAAAACATCTTTGACCACCTTTACAATACCGTCTTTTCCGTTCTGCACTCTTGGCTCCTCATTTGAATACAAAGAACAAGCAAAATACATTTTGAGAAAAAATATCAAGAGGTCAGTACATAAGGATTGTAATCTGCTGCCCTACCAACTATTTCCCACAAGCCACCAATCCTCCAGAACCACTCAGACCCTGCCAGAACCTACTCCAGACTTCACCATGCTACTACTCATGGAAACACTTCTTGTGTCTTGCAGTACAAAAAAGGAAGATGTGTTCAGAGCCATGCAAATTTCAACTGGGAAACTTAAAACTACATGAAAATTAATCCTCATACTAAATCACTATGCGAAACACAGCCTTATTAAGAAAGCAGTTCTCAGACAACCGTTCAAACAATGAAAAGAATATGTCTAAGATCTCAACAGGGAGGGCTTTGTTTTATTCAAAAGCTAGAATATGTTTTCTCTTTTGTGTGCCACAGAAAAAACCTTACTGGTTCACATGCAAGTCTACATGCACAAAACTCCCAATCCAAACACGCCCAACCCTTCCCTCTAACAGGCCTCCTGTCTAATGTCAAGCTTACTAAGCAATGAAATGTTAATCTCCATTTTTTATCAACTCAAAAATGCAAAACCATGATACTGCTGGTTTTAAGCCCAAATTAGCATTTGCCTAAAGAAGCTGTATTTGCATTGATATCACGTGTATAGCAGCCACAAGGGTGCATTTTCTAAATTACAAGGGTTTTGAGAAGTACTTGGCCTGAACTTTTTCACCATTAGTAAGTGTACAGCATTACTCTTGCACAATAAAGCAAGAGGCTTTGGTTCCTTTAGTAGATGAAAGCTGTACCAAAGAGGTAAACTCTTATTTTGTCCAAATGTCAGGAAGCCTAGAAGAGACTCACCATCTAAGTTTATGAAAAGTACCTTTTTAAAAAATAAAAAATAATTTTAAAAAAAGGAACAGCAAGTAATCTTACAGGCCCTTTGATTGGTCTGGCTTTCCAGGAAAGGTGTCTTGATTCTGTTCGACCTCCCCGTTTCCGATGGCTTAATTTGCAGCCTCCCAACAGCCAAGCCTCTTCTCATCTAAATACCCTCCACCTCCTGTCCTTGGCTGGGAGGCAGCATCCTGGTGGCATCCGCAGCACAGCACAGCTCAACAATCACACAGAAGCACTCCCCTCTCCTTCCCCGCCCCTTTAGCCAATATTGATGCTGGTAAATGACCTTCAGGACTGTAATTGGCCCCCTCAGGAGCGGGTGTTTGGGGGAAATCCTGCCCTGACTCACTCCTGCACTAGCTATCTTCACAGCCACAGACTTCCTAAGGGCGCTTAAGCCTCCGAGGCATTTGTGAGCATGGAAAGAGCTTCCTCGATATATCTGTCATCTTTCTTATGCATATGAATACACTCCAAGCCAAGCTGAGAAAATGGGAGGAGGAGTTATTTTCACTGTTTCTAATACAGTTTATTGTTCATTATACCTTGCTTAGAGACGCACAAAAGTCAAATCACACTGCCAGGTATTGTTCTAAAGTTTCTTCAACAAAACCAAATCCCTTCCTCCCAGGGATCTGAAGGCGGTTGATACGTATACGTTCTATTGCGTAAACATAAATTCACCACAATCCCATCCCACATTGCATGTTTACTTGCCAAAACAGCTGTGTTTATGCACTGGCATCATTGCAAAGTGTGTCAACCAAAACTTCACAGATGCATTGCACTGGGCTTGTGCAGAATTCGGCAAGTCTTCTCCATGTCGTAACCCTTTACAGTCCAACTTACTCTGAAGGAAAATTCCATTCCTTTTTATTTATTAGTTGCTTCAATTTTGCCCAAGAGTAAAAAAAAGAAAAAAAAAAGATTTCTCCTCTGAGATATGTGAAACCAGTCCAACTATCAAGAAGCAAAATTCACTGCCACTCAGACCCCTCCCACTGTGCCAATGCAAACATCTGTGCAGCTACACAGAAAACTGGAAGATTATCCAGCTGAAAACTAAGCCAGGAAAAATAAAAAATCAAGGTATGCTAAGTTTTTTTTCCCCTCTCAACTGGATCAGTCCTTTGTTCTGGTTCCGTAGATGGCCACACAACATGTGGGTGATGACACACAGAAACAAACAAGTAGCAGGAACTACAAGAGGCTAGATTACCTTTTTATATTTAGCAAGTGCCTTCAGCTACAACATTAGTTAATCTAGAAGAATCTATAATGACAATATAACACTAGACACAGTATCTGCTAAACCATCACTTCATCATTCCCTGTAAAACTCTGGGGGTTTTCTATTCACTGGCTTTCTTCACTCATTTCACCAGTGAAATCACAATCCTTCATTTAATGTATCTATTTCACATAAACAAAAAAAGTTAACTGCCAAACTGTTAACAAGAGCCTCTTCAAAATGTATCCACAAGAACATCCACTAATTTAAGTTAAGACAGATCTTACAACTCAAGGTGTGAGTCTATGCAAAAAAAATGCATTCTTGAATTTGTAGGTTGCATGTTCGCTAGCCTAATAAACAAAGCACTTACAGGAACCTGGGAATTAAAATCCCTTTGGGACAATTATCAATAAAAAAAATGGATAGGTGCCTTTATGAAGATATTAAAAGGCAGCTAACACAGAATTTGTAACTAAGCCATTGCCAAAGGTACATCAAAACAGTCACTCTCATTGTGCTAATTTCCAGAGAACAAACAGATCAACATTCAGCAGATTGTCATCAAAACCACAGGTTGCACAAGATGAGCACCTCACCTAGATAGCCCCTTTCCCTTTCATGCAACAACACTCTTGCTCCATCCACAAATTTATCTTTAATCCATATCAACTGATAAACTGAATTTTCATTAAGGCAACAAAAATAATTACTTCTAGTTAGCAATCTGAGCAAAGTCAAAACTTAAAAAAACAAAGGTTTTTATACACGAAGCCTAACCTAGACCTATTTCCCCAGGAAAAGTTTCTAGCAGTTTTGCTGGTGACTGCAATTACCTGAGCTTGATGACAAAAAAGAGTAAGGACTTTCCTGTTGGCTCTCAGGAACAACAGCAGCAGCACCAAGTTGTTTCATTAAGATGATCAATTAGAGCAGCCTACCGAGACAGCGACAACTATCCTATCGCTCAGAGAATTTGAAGTATTCCTGGAGAAAACACTGTCAGCTATACAGGAGGGAACATTCCTTTGCTGGCAGCTCACAAGTTATGTAAACTGCATGCAAAAACAAAGTCATCCATCTCCACCTACCTCTTCCATCTCAAAGGAGTCCTTCTGCTGCAGCATGAGATTCATTATGGATGGGTTTGCGAGGGGAGCACAAGGGTCTCTACCTGGCGATGCTGTGGGCAGCCGTTGTGTCAAGGTGCTGCTGTTGGATGTACTGGAACTGCTGCTGAGGCTTGGTGAGTCCAAAAGACCAGATTCTTCACACAGTTTATCCTGGGCGCTTGCCAACCTGCTGCTCTGCACATCTGCTGGATGCACAGTACCTTCTTCCTTATCATCAGGCCCAGCAGGAAGGTTTGCAAGTTTACGTGTGTCCGCAGCATTTTTCTGACTACCGGCAATCTCCTCTTTTACAGTAGCCAAAAAAGAGGGGGAGTCTTTCTTTTTAGAGTATTTTGGTACTTTAGATTCATTTGTAACATCATTTTCCTCGCTCCCTAGCTCAGCTGGACTTTTCCCTTTTTCAACAGGTGAAGGAGTTGAGCAGCTGCTACCATCGGCCTGCTGTGTGCCACACAGATTGAGCTTAGACAAGGTCTTCATTAACCGACTGGCTGTATTGCTGCGGTTTAAAGGGGGAGGGCTGGATGCCTCTTTGCTGGAAGACACTGAACTCATACTACCAATTTTCTGCAAAGGAGTCCCAGAAACTTGAGAATACAAAGAAGAAAAAGCATTGGCCACAGTAGTAAGCACTTCAATCTGACGAAAACGACCTGCACAAGAACAAAACATAAGGCACAGTTTATCAGAAAGTTTGCTGTTGTCACATCTCAGACCTGTTTATCTATTGCTACACAATGACTTGAATTCTCAGAGACAGCTCTTTCTTCATATCTGAAGAGGGAATTTTCATCAAAACCTGTGCGCGCTTCCAAATTTCCTCCTACTTATATAAAGGGTCCCAAAGGGTCCCACTGCCTAATCCTGTAATAAGAGTGATACCCCACAGTATGAAAAAAATGGAAAAAACCTTTAAAAGGGTGTTTGGTAAATGTGCAAAGAGAACAGAAAGGAAAGCTTTCACAAAGTAAAAAAGAGATACGGGTACACGAGTGCAAGTTAATTTACAAAGTACTAGGAAGAAAAGGGTTACTCTCATTGCTCTCTCCATCTGCAACTGCAAGAGGACAGTCCGGCTATGCCCTCATTTCAGCAATGCCCATTACTGACCTAACAAAGCTCCTGTCCAAGTCAATAGAAATATTGGCCCAGTTTTCAACAACTACAGAAGTAGGTCGCTGCTCACAGATTTCAAAAATCCCACCCAGATACTGAAGCACACAAAAATAGAGACAGATATTGCTGTTTGTTTCAGTGCTCTAAAGCTGCCACAGAAGACAAGCTTAGGAGCAAGAAGCAAGAATGACACAAAACAGAAAAGCAATCTATCTTACAGGATGCCTTTAATTTCCCTTCCCCTCACCTCAAGGTGTATGACACTGATGGTAACTTTTTGCCTTATTTAAGACAAAGCAAGAGTTTTATTATGGATTCTGGAAGGAATCTAGCCTTTAGACTGTAAAGAGGTTTTGCCAGAACACTAGATACACACCTTCTTTTGAAGTTGTTTACATAGTTCAAAAACTTAAAAATAAACTTTGCTTCAAAAACATACGTACTTGTTAAAGCAAAATTTGGGTTTTCCACTTCCATGCGCTGTATTTGGGCATTCAAAAACACTTTGATATCTATCCCTCTGGCAAACGATGATGAATTAAAAAATCTTGCTGGAATTTTTGAAGCAATATCTGGTTCATCTCTTCCAAATCCGAGGTTATAGAGCACTTCTTCAGGATCTTCCTCATAAAGCTCCAGTAATTCAGACACACTAGACAAATGAAAAGATGTTTACTATCTACTTGTCTCTTTTTAAGTCCCAGTCTCTTCTGTCCAACTGCAAATTCAGACCAGTAGCCAGCTTGGTCTATTGACCTTTAACTCCTACAGCTCAGTCTACTTTAGGAAATAACTGTGGAGATCTCTGCATCTGAAGCTTTGATTCGCATCAGCAGAGACATTGTCCCAGACACATCTCAGATCCAATTCTGCAGTTTATAAACTCAGCCCTTCTTATTCTGCAGAGCTCCAATTTTAAAATGTCATTAAAATTTCAGATGTTTCTAACATTTGAGCCCATTTGTTAGTATTTACTGCAAACCACAACTAAAAACAAATATCACTTTTCAAGCAACCAAATTAAAATTCCCTTCTCGGCTACTAAATGCAAGAATGCACATAAAGCAAGCCAAGTTCGTTTAATTGTGGAACAGAAGAATTAAGTTTTGCCAGCAAAATGCAGCCAAATTCCACTGAACTGTGCCATGACCTTCAATGCATAGTACTTTCTTACCTTGAAACAGTTGCACTGCTTTTTCCAGACCCAGAGGAGTTCATACTTCTCCCCTTCTGGTGGAACTGCAGCCTCCTCTCCTTTGCCAGCACACCATTGCTGTCAACACAAATGTAGAAGAGCCCTGCGATAAACCCCCTTCCTTCGGGGACTCGATTCTCTGTCTTGGAGGAGAGCTTTTCCTCCAGTGCTGCTGAATTTCTCTTTTCCCCTTCAGTGTTATCTGGTTTATATTAGCCATGTCATTTATTGAAATACAATAACAAAAGTGAACCCTGGGACACCTCAGTAAAAATGTACGTAGACAGTAAGAATTTGAAGGCAAATGCAAGCTGAATAAACAAATCCCTGATCTCCCCTTACTGCCCCACCCTCCCCGATCCCACCCTCCTCCAGTGAGGAAGCCCAGCCTCGGGTGAACTGCCCTGTCCTGCCTTTCCTTGCCCTTTCCCATGCCACTGCCTCCTCAAGCAGGACCACGCCTCCCTCCATGCCTGGGGTACCTGTCTCCCCCTTACCCTTGGCTGCCACCAGCACAAGGCTCTGAGCTGCCCCAGCAGCAGCCAGGGAAGCTGAAGAGGCTCCAGGCTGGAGGAAAAGGAGCAAGACAAGCTCCAAACAAGACTGTCGGACAGTTTCTTTCCCAATCCCAAACTATTTCCTTCCTGCATCTGGAGAAGCTGCCTCAGCATTAGGTGGTACCTTTGCCTCAAATGCACTGTTACTGATAATCTCTCTGGGGGCCAAACCTTCACAGGGTGAATTTTACTTTACAAATCCTAACAGAGACACACATACACACACTCCAGAACAACCACTGAGAGACCAAAGGAGACACAGGATTCACCTAAAAATGCATTTACGGGGCCCAGCTTGGGAGGAGTAGTGAGGATGCTGCCCACACGGGCTGTGCTGGTATTTGCTGAAGGCTCAATGGGGATTTTACTCACAGTACATTTTATTTAGAAGCTCTCCCTATAAAGCAGGCTCTCTCAATGACTGTCTTTTCCCACTCCCAAAGGATACCTGCTTTGAAATGTAAAACTAATTTTCCCTTGAAATTTGTGAAATGGCAAGGGATCAGTGAAGCAAAGAAGCTAAATCCTACTAAGTAACTTAGAAGGTTTGGCATTTCTCTGTTTTCCTCCTGCTACCCCTAAATCTATGTCAGATCTGCTGGAAGAACAAAAATCTGCTTTTGTTTTCTGCATTTCGTAATGAGAGCTTCTGTGCAAACTTGATCTTCTCTTTCCCTCTCACATAAACTGACATGACCAGAAGAGCTTTAGCTCTGAGGTAGCCTCCACGACTCCCGCTGCTCCCTCTCCCACCACCCCTCCTGTATAAATATTTCTCTCAAGTAAACAAGAAACAAAATATATATATTTACCATGTTTCCATTTGGGTATCACTCCGTAAATGATTAGCTGTAGAGAAACAAGAAGTTGTTACACACAGACCTCTTCAGAATCGCACTTCCCACGACCAGTATGAAGAAGTAGGCAGTGAGCACATTTACCAATACTCCCACATAAGCTAAGTTTTTCCTCTTCCCAAACAAATGTGATTGCCAAGTGTTTCTAGTATATGTCTGATATAAAGATGATCTGGCTTACTCAGGCTGTGTTGACAATAAAATCTCACACGGACACACATTTACATACAGTTGTTAATCATATTAACTTGAAATTTTACATGTGGTAAGCTAGTAATTGTAATATAAACCATTTATTGCTTTGCAACTGAAGACGCGATTACCAGCTGTAGGGCTGTTCCCGAGTGGGAAGGGGTGGAGGAGGAGCAGGCACGTGAGGATTGCCCCAGTAGAGAAAATAAGGAACATAAGAAAGGCAGCTGGCCCCACGGCCAGGTACTGACTATGTTCATTACTCCGTACAGCAGCACAGTCTGCTCTTGAAGTGGGGCAGGGCCATGGCTGCCCAAGCTGTGAAATCCATGGATAACAGCCTGTGGTGCCAACTGGACCAGTGGCCACACTTGGAATTGAGAGGGCTCTGGAAGGAGACCAATGGCAAGGCACCAAGCACCTGGTCACGAGCCTCTGACAGGGAAACCAGCACTGTCTGCAGTCAGATCGGCCCAGCTCCACATGGAAACGTCCCAGGCAGCATTATTCTTTTGGAAAACCAACACCCTGTCAAGCCAGAGAGTTGACCACAAGCCTTCAGTTATGGGTTCCCCAAAGAGACAAGTCAACATTAACAAACTTGCCCCAGGAGACAGACAAGGAGTGTGCATATACTATAGCAGCCCTTGGAATCAGCTACAGAAAGAGCAAACTGATGTCAAACATGCTGCCAGGAAAACCCTGCACCTTGACTTGCTGTGCCAGTGGGGAACAGTCAGCAACAGAGCGCAAACATGGAAACCTCACAACCTATCTCACGTTTGCAGAGGCATCACAAAGAAACTTAAATGTATACAAAATGTAGATGCCACATCTCTTTTTTAAAAAATAATATTCTTGCCTTTAGTGTGATGGTAAGCCAATCTATATGGATTAGCTGGTGACTAGTGTGAACAGCTTAACCATGGGTTTTAACAGCTCAGTAGGGGCTGGGGTTAAAAGGACCCTGCCCGATGCCCTCCGTACTGTTCACACAGAGCTCTGGCTTGTATCTGGATTCAGGCAGCCACCGATGCACAAGAGCAGACCATTCATACCAGCCTCTAAGGGGCTGTCTGTCTGGCAGGGCATGCAGTGCTGCTCCAAGTAGCTCTGTTGTCCCCTTGTTCTCAAATGGAAAACACAGCCCTGAAGAAATGCCCGCGTCCCTACCCAGGAAGATCAACCAGCAATTCTAGTATTGGGACCTTTGTCATCTGAAAAACAACCTTCTGCCTAAATCATGCTAAAGGCTCATAAAAAAAAATTAAAAATCCTTGGGAATTATAAGGGGAAAGAATTGAAAAGAAAAAAATGACATGATGTTTTAAAATGTACTGATTCTTGAATTATTGGCCATACGCTCAGAGCTCGAATTATCCCATTACTTTGACACCACTGGTATGACTGTCATTGAAAAAAGGGCTTTCTACCATACAAGTTCTGAAATTTTGCAAAAGTTGTATTTCAAAAAACATTAAAAGCTAAAGGGGGAGAGTGGTTTTGTCTTTTGTCACACTGAAACCAGATACTGTCTTATATCCCCTATCCTGCAGAATACCCCATGACCTGGTTTGTGAGATTGTTTTTTGCTGTTTTATTTCATGATGCTGCTGTTAGAACAGGATCCACAGTGCTTTTGTTTGTCTGTTTGTTTATGGACACCTCTAACCCATGATCAAATGAGAGGCTAAAAGTCTTTTTCTAACAAAGAATTCCACCATGAACAGCCACATCTCCTTCCCCTTAAAAAAGGGAAGAAAAAGAAAAGGCAAACAGCTAGCAATAGCAAAGTGTATATCGTGCCTGATCCAAAGTACTTACTCAGCTTTGCTTTTCATTTTTAAAAGCACTTAGCCATTAATGGGTTTGCCTCTTGGCTGACAGAAGTTCATTCCTCCTTTCAAAAGCCTGCACATGCCACTCCCAAGGGATTCAGTGGAAGTGGGGCATGCACAGCTGCCAAGAGTAACCCATGGACAAGAACAAGTAGGAGAAACCACCTTCTCACAGCCTCAGTGAGTGCTCCAGGCTGTGCTACCACTGTGGGCAATAAAATGAGAAGGCAGAAGCAAATTCAGGGCTGCCTCCAACCCCTTGGGTTAGACCAGAATGTCTAACACCAGTGATAATTTAATAAACTCCAAAACCAAAACTTCCTGCATTTTTCTATGTGCTTCATGCTGGTTTTCTAGCCAGCTTTATCAACTGCCTTTGACCAGAAAGGAAATGCTGTCTTTCAAAATAAAAATCAGATGACTGAACTTCCCCCCCCCAGAAAAAAAAGAGTCATAATCCCACCACACCCACCTTCAGCTCCCAGGGATAAGTCATCTTCAAAACTTCCTCCATTTCTCACCAGCATGCCTGAAAACGTACAGTTACCAGTTCAACAACCAGAATGCTGCAGTGTTTTCTCTCCAACAGCTTAACTAAAGATATTAGCAAGCCACTTCAGCTGATAGAACAGGATATAACCAGACTATATTTACAATCCCTGCATTACTCATACACTAAAAATGCACTAAGAAGTTACATTTGAGAACACAGAAAGATTATTTTGAAAGATAACTACTATGACACTGCTTTAGTTTTGTGCTCAGAAACATCCCCAAGTTAACCTGCTAGCAAATTAATTGCAAGCGGAAACCTAGAGGTACCACCCAACACACCTGCGCCTTCTGCTGCTCCATCATTTGTCCTCCAGACACCTTACCAGGGGGATCCAGAGACTGAGTTCAGCTTAGGCATTCCTCTTTCTCTCTCCCTGTACCAGGTTAAGAGTTGAAGCAAGTGTCCAGGCACAAAAAGTAATTCCTCTGCACCCTGTCACTACCTGCACATTCTCGTTGTACTTTGAACTTTAGTATTCGGATCTGCTCAGATAGTAAAATTGTAAGGTGTGGCAACCAGAGTTATTAGAGGCAGAGACTGCCTGATGCTGCCAGCTTGGAGAGGAAATTACAGCCTTCCCCTTCTGCACATTTTGGGGTATTTTTTAGGCCTTACTAAACTCTCCAGAAAGACCTATTCAGGACCTTTCTGCCCTTCTCATTTCTCAGGCACAACTGATTCACAGTGAGAATAACGCAGCAACACCAACTAGGCTGTAGTTGTGCTGCTGCTAAAGAGCTGAGGTCTCAGGTGAACATCCACAAAAACACAGTTCCTGGCAAAAGAGATTTCAGTAGATAAAGCCTTTCCTTACCCTTCAACAGAGGATTGCTTTGCTCATCCAGGGAGGCTCCCAGAGGCGTTCTGAAACCATAGAAGAGATTAGTAATAGTTTAAAAACTTGCTGCTTCATGTCCTTCCTTACAGTGTGCAACAAGTTTGTGATAGCAGCAGATCTCCCTCGCTCCACCCCCAGAAAGCACAAACATCTGAGGACTGGCAATAGCTTCCTAAACAATCCCCAGCCCTCTGAACAAATTTGCCTTATAGGGAAAAACAATAGAACAGGTTAATAATAACTGCAACACTTAGACCCCAGTCAGTGGCAAAGCTCCGGGGTCAGCAGCCCTCTCTTGAGGAAAATCATGGGCTTCTCAGCAAAACACCCAGAAAAAAGGGCAGTGAGTTTTTTAACAGACTAATTTGATGTTGCTATTTTTCTACACTCCTAAACCTTCTAAACTCCTGGAGAGAGTGGTGAAAAGCTGTATTTGGTGATCAGGAACAGGATAAAACATCTTGACAGCTATGTTAGCTGTCACTTGGCAGCTCTGATACCTTAGAGATTCTTCACATTCGCTTTTGCTTGGATGATCCCTCCTATTGCTGCTCCCTGAAGAGCAGGAGATTTGCTCAGCCTCACAGCGCCCAAAAGGGGCAGCAACAACCACACAAATGACAGGTTCAGTCCCTTTCTGGGTTCACCCTACAGTTGTAGACACTAGCTGGATGTTCCCACATCTTGTCTCTGAGATGTGTAATCAAAAGCCTGTCGCTATTAAGTAGTGCAGCATTAACTCTCAAAGACCAAAACAAATTCAGAAATACAACACTCACAAAGAAGGGGAAAGCAGGTGATTTATGTGCCTATAGTATGTATGTTTCATTTGGGTTTTTAATCAGACAAGCACATAAACCTGCCCTAAAACCTGAAAGTAAACAGTGCTCTGATACATTATTTGCTTTGGTGCCACAGCCAAATTCAGCAAGGAAAGTTTACATCTGCTTTCTAACAGGCCTTCCACTTCACCACCTTTTTTCCCCCCTCTGAAAAGAATTCATACTTTCCACGTGGCCTGCTGATAGGGAGCAAGCTCACTTTTATGGTCTTTTGCAAAGTAAAGCCCTGCCACGGTGAGACAACAGGGCAAACAGCCCAGGTGCACCAGTGTGTTTCAAGTGAAAGCACAGATGCTGCCAAGGCTCAGATCTCCCGGGTTTCTGCGTGTCTGTCCTGTCAGGGTTTGAAAAAACTCAGGGTATATTGTCTAACCCTGTCACGCAACAACAAGCCTTATGTTCTGAGGTAATAACTATGATGGTTGTTTACTCTCTGGCTTTGATTGGTGTGCTCCCATCATTCTCCCTCTCCTTCCCTGGTACCTACTAAAGACAAAAGTCTTTACCTTTTCAATGCAGAAACTTGCTGGCAGTGACTTTGACAGCCAAGGTCAGTGCTGCCTGCAGTGGCTGGCAGAAAACGGTAAAAGAAACACCAAAGCTGACATTTTCTTTCAGAAATTAAGTCTGTCACCTCTACAGCATGTAAGCAGCTACCAGAAAAGCAGCTCTGTCAAAGCAGCCCTGTCAACCACACATCTGCTGCCCTGTTTGCACTGCTGCCCACAGGCACCACTGCCTCACATCTCCTGCCTTTGAAAAACTTGCAATGAAGAACTAGACAGATTATGAGTTTTAAAAAGGGACAAGTATCCACATAAAAATCCTCTTGGACAATGTCACAGACAGCTCAAACCTTCTGTGCCAGGCTGTTTTTCACCCCAGCAAGGTCCATGAGCCAGCTTGCCCAGCTCTGCCTCTGAGCAGCTCCATGTACTCAGCAAGGCTAGGGCTGGGGGACCTTCCCACTTGTTATGGGACTTGGGTATTGAGCAGGTAAGGGGACCATATGCAGCTTCAAGGCTTTCTTTCATTCCAGAGGTTGGTTTCCTCAGCTACCAGTTGTGCTAGGGTGGTCTTCAGGAACAGGACATAGGTTTCGCACTGTGCTGTGAAGGTGTTTAAACCTCAGCTTTTAAAGTGCATGGCTGGAGCCATGTTTATTTTAAACTTGAAGCAAAAAATTTCTTCTTTCTGAGGCATTTCAAGAACTCACTTCCTGCGTATGTACAGGAGATGGCTCCTAAATATCTCCCATATCCCCTGTATCACTATTGGAGTTTAAATATACTTAATCAATACTTAATCAAAATAATACATGTCACTATGTATTACTACATATTGACAAAAATTTCTTCTTTTCTATTAGTATATGAACACTTGTGTTTCCTGTCTTAGCTTGACAAGAGTTAAAACTAACCTTTTTAAGCTTTCTTATTACTTCAAAACGCCTTTTCTAAGTAGCAGGGAGAGAGCAAAGGATGCCTTTCTCAAAGGCATGCAACTCCCAAAACATGAAGAAACCAGAAACTTTGGGTAACATCTGACATTTCTTATTCTTATCACAGTGTCATACAGACTACAGACTTTTTTGGCTTTGCTGTTTTAAAAAAAAAAAAAAAGAAAAAATGACAAAAAATCATGTGTCTACCAAGTTAAATAGCATGGGATATTAGGAATCCTCCTCTCTCCTCCAAAGCAGATGTGAATCAGAGATGCCAAGTAACAAGAGCCCCAAACCAGTAACATTAATATCAAGGGACAGCTAGTAATTCTTTCTATCCATCCATTGTCGATGCTTCTGGAAACAAACAAAGGAATAAATCTTATAGGCAGATCTATTTATGCAGTGGGTTGATATTAAGTTTTTTGTGCTGCTGCCAACTCAAACCAGTAAATGAGATTTCTTCTCATGTACATTTCACAAAAGCTTATGGAAAAGCAGACAAAATGGGACGGACTGCTTTTAGAAAATATGTAACAGAGAATATACTTTATTTTATTAACTGAATGTTCACTTATAATAATGGTTATATTCTTGCAACAGAGCTAACTTGTAAGAATGAGGTTGTGTGATGGACCGGAAACAGAAGCTCTGTCTGTGTATGTTGCCCACACTTTGTAGCAATCGAAGCTCCATAGCAAAAAACAATGTTATTAAACAAGTAAGAATTTTCAGGGACGACAACAATTGTATATTTTACAACAACTGTTGTTTTTAAGTATTATTTTTTAAACAACATACTACAGTATCTGTAAGGCTATTCTTTCAACTTTGATGCTGTCCTCCTTTCTTATATACATTGTTATCAAGAGACAATCAGTTCAGGGTTTCTATACATACCATCACCTCACAACAGTGCAAATTTTATAAACACTTACTGCACATACTCCCTACTGCTCACATGGATATTTAGACACACAAAAATTTACACCATTCTGCAGTTCTAAAACAAAAGGGACTGTGCACCACTCCAGGCAGCTGGGATCACACCTCCCAGATGTGAACCGTGTAGGCACGCACTCTGTGTTACAGTCAGAGAGGCTAACTGATCTCTTAATTGATCTCAATAGCTTGGTTTAAGAGATCTTTAAAAAAAATGCAAATTTTATCTTTTTGAGGAGAACACAATATTCTTCTGAAGAGATCTACAACAGTGAACAGCTATACTTCACAGACTTCTATGGAAGGACCACAATGGGTTTCACAAACGTGCATTAACTAAATTTGCATATTTGTATTAGCAAAAGGGTAAACTTATACTTTATTTCCTTATGTGCAAAATAAGGAAATAGATCGTAAAGTAAGATGCCCGTATTTTGGGAATCAACTGCCAGAGATGCAAACACATTCCACAGAAGTATTTGGTGCCAGTTTTAACACAGAGCATATGAATAAAACTCCAAGCTTTGTGTTATTACTCCAGATTTGTGAACATCTATTCAACATTCAGGTGGTCAGTTTGCAGTTTTGTGCTATTCCTTAAATTTTGTATGGAAATGGTAAAGATCACAGGGCCAGGGAAGGTTCTAGGCATAAATCCTGCAGATACGGAGAGAAGTGGCATTGCAGCACTAGGAAGAATTTCTCCCTCAGGAGCCTTTTCCCTCTCTGCTCCTTTTTTTGCCCCCTTTGCTGAAAAAATACTTCTCATAAAGCACTGAATTCATAACACTTAATTTTAAGGATATACTACGCTAGGCTAACAGGACACCAGATTTCAGGTAAAGTCAGAAAAATCTTCTCCCATTCTGGAAGAATGGCCTATCAGGTCTGAACATCATATTTTAGGGATACAGTATGATTTCAAGCCTCTAGCTGCCAACATCCCCTCCAAGGCACAGCCTGTAGATATCTGAAGAAAACTATATGGAAGACCTCATTAGCTATAAAGCAACCCACACTTCAGTTACTTTAGTAAGCTCAGCTCAGGCATTTTACTGGATCAATAGACCACAAAGGCAGAGCTAATCCCAGAGGCAGATTTTCATCTAAACGTAGCTGCTCTCAAAAGGAGAAGGAAACAAGAAATATCAAGTAGGGGAGGTCTTGAAATGTCATTGTTAGCTACTGGAAAGCTAATTGTTAACTTGTCCCCATCAACTCTGCCTCCAAGAGCTGCTAGGATTGAGTGTAGAAAAAGATGGGACAAAAGCAGCTGTTACTGGATATAGCATTTACGCTTTTATGTGACTGAGGATGAAGAAAAAGTAATGCTGTCAGCCTGTTCCAAACACTGAGCAAGTATTTTGTGATAGCAACAGAAATATGGAATATATATACCATGTCGCAAGTTAAGGATGTCAGTCCATATGGCCTACATGGAGAGAGACTTGGATAAATAAAGTTAGTCTAAATTGTGCCATCGCTCTTTAAGACCCCTAAGCACAGAGGCCATTGCTTGTGTAAACTCTGTTTCCTTAAATCTGCAGCAAAAGCCAAGCAAGGCAACAGGAGGCTTTAAACTGGAGCTCCTCGGTGAGAAATGGAGCAGCTTCCAAAAAAAGGCTGCTTGCCTTACCCTGATACTTGGTTCCTCCTCACTGGCTGAAAGTCTTCAGCCTCATTACATGAGACACCAAGGAGAGGAAAGGTGCCAAAAGACAGCTCTTCTCTAGCCATACGTACACACGCTACAGCTGCCCTGCATCCTCACCTGAAGTTACAACCCCTGTAAGACCCAAGGGTACCCATGCTCCGGGCAAGCTCGTGGCAGCGCTGATGACAAGCGCTGCTCCACAGCACAGAAATGCCCAGGGTATCCCGCGGGAGCTGAAGCCGCCGAGATTTCCTTCCCTCGGCTACATGGGAACTGCCTGGCCCGACACCCCGTGGGGGGCCGCGGGCTCCGGCCCCGCACCCGTAGCGACCCGCCGGCGGCAGCCGAGGCGGGAGCCAGAGCGGGGCGCAGGAGCCGGGGCCAGGTAGGCTCGACGGGCGCACCCACCTGCAGTCCTTCAGCCATATCGCGATCTTCTCGTTGGGAACGCTGTGGCCTTCAGGGCAGAGAAAGAGCGAAAAGCCAACAGTCAGTAACAGCCCACCGAGGCCGGCCCATGGGGGTCCCCAGGGTCTGCGGGCTGCGGCGCCGTCTCCACCGCCCGCCGGGCACTGACCTGCTTCAGCGGTCAGCGGCAGCTCTCCGCCGGCGAGATCCTCCTCCTCTTCCTCCTCGTCTTCCTCCTCCTCCTCCTCCTCGCCGCGGGCCAGCGCTGCCGCTGCTGCAGAGAAATCCTCCGCTTCCGACGCCTGCCAGGAGTCCCGGCTCTTGGCCCAGGCCTTCCTCTTCTGGGTCGCCCCTTGCCACTCCTCCGCCGCCGGGGGCTCCTCCATCGGGACGGCGGCGCCGGCGGAGGCCTCAGGCCGGGAGACAAACGCCGGAGGGACCCAGCCTGCCGGGGGAAGGGAAGTGGGGCCGTGCCGTTCGTCCAGGGCCGCCACCGGGGACGGGGCGCGGGGCCGCCGGGGGGCGCCGCCGCCCCGCCCCGCGCTCACACCCCCCCGCGCTCACACCCGGCCCGCCCCCGACCCACTCACCACCGCCCCTCGGCTTCATGCGGATCGCGGCTCCCGGCCCCGCAGGTGCCAGCTCCGACGCCGGCAGCATGCAGGGCCCGCCCGGCTCCCGCCGCTCGGGCAGCAGCGGGAGGGCAGGGGGCTGGGCTGGGGTCGGCCCTGCCCGGCGTCGCGAGTTCTCACTCACATATCGCGCCGCGAAGAGGCGGAGGCGGCGGCGGAGGCGGAGGCTGCGCCCGCCCGAGCTGCGGGAGGCGGCGGCGGCGGCTCTGACTTCCTCATACCGCGGCGGGGAGAAAACTGGGCGGCCACGTGATGGCAGCGGGGCCGCGGCGGCAGCTCGCCTCCTGCCGGGGGCCGCGGAGCCGCCCCGGCGCGGGGGGCCGGCGGCCGGGATGTGGGGCTGGTTGGGGAGGGTCGGCAGGGCTGCGGCTCTCTGGGAGGGCGCCCGGCACCACCCGTCTTGGGGTGAAGGCTCCTTGGCGTGGGCCCAGCTGCCCAGCCACGGGCCGGCAAAGGATGTTTCCGAACCAAAACACATACGGAGCAGGCAGAACAGTATTTTTTGACAGTTTTTCCTCGAGGAACAGGACTGCTGGGAAGAGGGAAGGCACAGGAAGACAAGCAGCTTAATTGTGCACACACAACTTTATCTCGTTTTCAGAGTTGTGAAATCAGATAAGCCTTTGCATGGGCACGGGCAGAGGTCTGCAGGGACACTGGCAATGCCAAACAACGCCTGGTAGCATTTTAGATGCACTCGAAGCCTTTGTCATCTGCCTCAAGCAACCAGAATCAATCATGTCTGGGAAGGAGGTGTCACTCAGAAGGCTCCTTTCACTGTCAGGGTCAGAGAGGGGCTCTCAACTGCTGGCACCTGCTTGCTCATTGAGATGCTGGCCAAGTGCCCTGCCTTGGCTGCACCCCACCTGCCAGTGGCCGTGGTCGAGTCAGCCCCTGCAGCATAATGGGCTCCCTGGGGTCAGGCTGTCACCTCCCTGCCACTGCGAGTGAGCCCTGCATACCCAGCGAGCTCGCCTGCAGCCACAGCACTTGGGAGAAACAAGCTTTTTAAAAGGTCTTTCACGGCATATTCAGGAAAAGATGGTGAGTTACTAAGCACAAACAGCAAAAAGGACCAGTGTCCTCCAGAGGTGTACCTGGTACTGACAGGCAGGCACATTAAATATCTTTTCTTCAAACTCTGACTGGAAGAACCAGGTTAATGTTGCTCAATAAATTTCATTTCCTTTCATTTCATTATAGTTAAAACCTTTCAAGGAACTTCTGTGACTTCCCAAAACAAAAACAAACAAACAAATAATACCAAACCCAACAAAACAAAAAGACTTAACCAGAACATTGTTTTCCTAACCCGTTCAACCCATTCAATACTTGACATATATATAGCCTTTCTATGATGAATTTCTCCTCATGACATGATCCATTTTCCTAATCACACTAATTTTCTGAATGCATTGTATTGAAATTAAAACAGAAGAACAGTAGCACAGAGGAAGTGTATCTGTATTTAATTTGCCCCTGCAAGTGTTCATTGCCATACACGTTTTGGGATTGTATTTTTAAATGACAGTATTAAAAAAACCAAAACAAAACCCAAGCCAGACATTAGTGTTTCTTGTTGATCCTCAGAACGATCAATATTTTCTCAGCGTGGCATATTTCACACACTATGTGTTTTTGCATAAGCTAATATAATACAGAGCATGTCCTGAGAGGGTGTTCTGAGGGGTGAATTGGAGGGTCAGCAGAGTCCTGTGGTGTGCTGGGGCTGGGCCTGCAGCTGAAGTTCCTGCCAGCTGTATCTATAGCACTGAAATCTTAAAATCTGATTTTTCTGGGTCTGTTGGCAAAAGCCTAGGACAGCATTACTTCAACGTAATGGCCAATATTTCTATTTCCTGCATATGCATAAATAGATGTATCTATTAAAAACGACTCTTTGAGGTTAAGCTCTCTGGGTGAGAGCTGTCAGATCGGCCTGGGGGTGGGAAGGACAACTGGGAGAAATTTAACCCCTGCCATTGTTTTGCTGTCCCGGAGGGAAGACAATAGCTTTTGGGAAGTAACAGTTTCCTTGGCACAGCTGAGGGTGAACAGTTGCAAGCTAAAAGCAGCTACTGTCTGCCGAGCCAATACATCCTTAAGGAGTTCTTAATCCACAAATTACTGGCATTATTGTCTATAATTGCTTGTCTGTTGTGACAACACTTACTCAGAGAACGTTTGAAATGTAAACAGCAGCCAGTAGCTTTTTGCAATGAAGTCCTGCCACATATGGCACTGGACTCTCACTTGCACCTTTATACCATCCTGGCAAGTTCCCTTTGACTCTATAGGAATAAAGATTGCACACTCAGTTCCTATATTAAGTAAAGCTTTTTTTCTAAGGAAAATACTTGGCTTATTATTTATTTTAATACTTGTAATGAAAAAGTGCTTTTGCTCTGTAATAAAAGCTTCTCTTGCTTCAGAATGTAATTCATTAGTTGTACTTCAAATAAATAAATCTTCTCAAGTCACTCTGTGACTTAAATGAGACCAACTTCTTTTTTCCCAAATTATTGTTGAAGCTTTTCAAATATTTAAGAAAGTATAGGCAGTAATTAGATAAGGGAGAAATTGTAATTTACACAAATTCCTAAAGGAATATTTCTAACCATACACCATTAACAGTACAACTAGGCATCACAGTAAAAAACACACACACACATTTTAAGAATAATAATAAAATAACTCTCACATTTGTCATCTGGGTGTTGGCCTTGAATACATAAATGTGCATATAAATGCTCACACACAGAGATACAATTTACCTCAAGGAATGCCATTAAGTCACTGTCTTTTGTTCTTAAAAGAGCAAAAACCTTTGAAGAGGACTTAATTCAAATTTTGCCTGCAGAGGATTCTTTCAGATACAGGATTGTCTGAAAAAATACACTCTTACATAATTCAAAAAAGACATAAATGAGGTACTTTCACCAGTTCCCTTGGGGACTTGTTCCCATGTCTGAGTGCATTGTATCGCTTTCCTGCTGCACTAGGGCTAGGCTTCCCCCTGCTTTTGAGCAGAACGTTTCCCTGCTAGATCTGTACACCAAGAGATCTTTCACTTTTCAGGAAGAGTTATACAATTTAGCGATATCCTTCCATATTATATGGAGGAATAGGGATAAACCTCTGAAAACCAAAGAGCTATTTACAGGCTACATAGTTGGGCCCTTAGTAGCATGGTTGCCTGCACTTCTTCCTCTGCTGCCTCTGCCAGAAGACTCCCTCGGAGATACAGACATCCAGTGCTGGAGGAGGATGGGAGCAAACAGGACCAAGAGGTGCTGGTGAGGACTGAACTGGCCAGACTTGGAAGCTGTTTTCTCTGTTTTCCATCTCAGCAGAGGGCTAAGCCCACCACACCAAGACATCTGCAGCAGGATAACATGCTGTCAATGAGTCACCAAAGCTCTGTTGTGCAGATCTCACCACAGAGAGGACACTGACCACATGAGTGGAAAACACACAGAGAAGTTGCTAGAGAAAGTAATTAGGAATAGGTTTAAACTCCCAAATAAATAAATTTAAAAAACTAACAAACAAAAACCAAAATAAAAACCCCAAAAAACCAAGGAAATCTCTCGATGTGTTTAATGCCTTCTTTTGACAGCAGAAATGGGAGTAATTTTAAAGGCTGTAGCATTCATAAAAGTGAGGCATTAAGACCTTTAAGACAAAAGCCTTCTGTTGGACTTTGATCTTACAGTGAGAATCAGTTCTTGATGAGAGGAGAAGCTACACTGCTGCCTAATGTAGGTCTGATCCTGGGACAGACAGCTCCAAGTCAGCGACATTTGATGGCTACAACTGGATTTCAACATTGTTGGCTTTTTCCAGACAGAAGAGAGGAGCAGCTAACAAGCAGTTCACCTTAGCAAGCATTTAACAAAAAATAGTCCTACATAGTAACAAAACTATGATAAATACTGTGCAGTTACTTGCTTTGGCAGGGTCTGTGTTTAAGAGCAGGAGAATGCGTGAGGAAACACACAACCCAGTGTCATGTACATCTTTAAAGTTTCCACAGCTCTGTTTTAGTAAATGCACTTTGTTAAACTAAGTGATTTCTTTCTGAGCCAAGATTATTAAAAAAAAAAAGTCTACTGAGGCCTCTCTTATACTATAAATGAAAATGACAGCCTGGCCAGATATGGGTAGCATCTATTGCAAGTCAAGAGAAAGGGCCTGCCACTGCCTTTTGCCATATTTTACAGTGAATTGCCCCCTGCAGGGATGGGCAGTTTGGTTTCCTGACTTCTCCAGAACACATCCTGCATATGCAAACTAAAGCAAAAGGATGAAAGCAATGGTTATTGGGAAGGTGCTGCTGGCTCTTCTTCAGGTTGCATTGGCAACTTCCTGGCTTCTCCAAATGTATCTCACCTCCCTGGTCCTTCTGTTCTAGTGATGGCAGGAGGTGAACCAGCACCTTTTTCTCCCACAGAGCATCCATAGGTTTCTCCTCTCTGCCAGTGGAAATGTCTCATATTTATTTTTTTGGAAGGCCTTGTAGGCCATTCTCTATTGGTTAGGGTTTTTGAAAGTCTTGTCTCTCTCCATGCTGACACTGACCATTCTGGGAACATCTGCTGGTTTAGCCTCAGAAAATTTTCTTACCTTAAAGGAAACCTCACTTGTTGCATATCATCACAGCTTGCAGAAACCAAATTGAGTAACTGGACTGCTATGTTGCTAAGGGAGAATACAGTATCTCCTTGTATCCTATGAAATATATGTGCCATAAGAGAATAAATAAGAAAAATTACACCATGAAACAATATTATTATGAATTTTAATTTTTTATCAAATTTTTAATTTTTAAAATTACACATTTGAAGTGAAATGTTGCAAGTCAAGGGTAGTCACATCTGGCGTGTCATTCAAGTATCTTTCTCTATAAAGAAGCAAATCATATACTTGATTGGAACTATTGCTGTTACCCGACAGATGTTCTCTCTCAAATTTATGGAGTAGAAAGGATGGAAAATAACCTGGCAGTTTTTCTCCAATAAATTAAAATGTTAGGACAGCCTCTATGGCTTTGCCAGTCATTTTGTTTATACATGAGTGATATGCATGACATTTCTATAAGGTAAGAAACTAATGCATTAAAATTAATGCAAAAATACTCCTTTTTATTGTAGTAGAGCACTCTAGGCCATTTGTAAACCAAACACTGTCCGTTTTAGTAAGTAACTTGTCTTTCTGGGCCCTCTTGCAGCAGGAGGAAGGAGGAAAAAACCCACTTCCGTCAGGGCGTTTACAAGAACTATAGCATAGCAAGAGGAAGTTTCTGAAGGAAGAGCCGGATATCTGTACTGAAGTGGATTACAGCTGCACCACCAAATCAGATAGAAGGAACTGAGGCCAAGCATACATAGATGTACCAAAACAAACACCATGGAGAAGAGGACAGAGTAAAAGTGGCTTTAAATCTTCCAAGATGTAAATGCACTTCATGACACTGAATTATGTCACTGGGTAGTTGTAATTTTTGAAGACATTGATATGTTTGCCAAGAGAACAGGATAAGGATATAAATCCACAGATGCAGGAAATTAAGTTTGTGGTTAATTTTTATTTTAAAGCTGACTCTGTGAGTTTTCTCATTCAGTGCTATCTTTAATTTTAGCAACTAAGTTCATTCCCTTTCTGAACATCACCCTTACAAGACTCTGGCACTGGAACCATGTCTGCTTATGCATATGTATCCTACACTACAAGATTCTGTGCTCTATTTTTACAGTTAGAATATTCTATCCTATCCTACCCTGCCCTATCCTATTCTTCACATTCACTCAGCAAATATTTTGAGTCCTGTTTCTGCTCTCAGTGGGATTGCTGATGGTACTGTGTGTATTTGGAATCATTGAGCTTTTTTGCGTGCATGGAGGTATAGCATAGCTGTTACATTGCCCAGTGTGAAACAGTGATCTGCAGGAAGACAAAACAAGGAAACCCAGCATATCTAGGTCTGAACAATGCACCATACATGTCCATCCAAATCCATTTAGAAAACTCACTGGGTGGATTTTTTTGCAATGAATCAGTGAAAGAAAGTTTCATCAGCCCCAAAATGGAGGCAGCCAAGTTTTCTGTGGATTTAGGTCCTGTGGTTTGATGGTTTTGCTTCCACTAAGTCTTCCCTCTTTGGAGCATTTGTAATGTGTCTCTCCTCTGTGGCTTGCCTATTGGCTGATAATGAATAATTTCACTGGGCAGCCTCTGCCACTCAGCTGTCAAACTATCAGTGCTGTGAAACATACTGAAGCTTAACCTCACGGAGTCCTCTTCCCTCTCTAGAACTGGGCTGAAATTGGTGAGGGAGTTCAGAATTTATAACAAGAAGAGAAGAGGAAAATAATCTATATAATCTCTGTTTTCTTAGGAAATAGTTTTTTAAAAACCCAACACCAAGTATGAGCCTGAGAATCATTCTTCAGCACAAAGTCCACACAAAGGCTGTGTATAAGCAAGCCCAGAGGATACGTCCCTCGCTTGTCATCTGGAACTGAGCAGCTCAATGTACATGAGTAGCTAGTTACAGAAATGTGCTTCCAGATGTTTACCCAATGTACCAGTTCATTTGTAGGCTTGACTCAGCTCTAAAATTAATGCATTTCCTTTCCTTGAGAAGTATAAGAAATTCCAGAGTGATAATACTATTGACTTTAAGGCGTTGACCAAGTTATCCTATAGCTGTGACCAGTAGTAGGACAAAAAACATCAGGAGAAAATTCAAAACAGAAAACTGTAAAAAGCTGAGACAATCTTGGCTTATTCACATTATTTTTTAGAAATTTCATTCACTCAGTCCTGAGACACCAGTTCAAACAATATAGCTCAGGACAGCATTGGTGTCAACCCGACCCTCAGCAGTGGGAGCGCACAGGAGGTGAGTGTAAGGGAGGGAGGGAGAGCCCGCACAGAGGGAGGGGATCCAGGCATTACAGCTCCTTTGAGATAACACTTGGACAACAACAGGCTGACAATTAAAGAATATTGCAGCAGAAAACAGAAGAAAACTTACCTGTGTTTAAAAAGTCAGTTCATAATCCTATGAAAATGAAGCTGGAATAAAAGGAAGAAAATAATGTTTTTCTCTTCCAGTATAAGTAACATAACTAATTTGGATCTTAAGGGTAGTCAAAGAATTGTGTGACTACCAGACCTCCTGTGTGAAGCTGCTTACAGACAAAAGGGCACATTTGACTTCATGAGCTCTTCCATGCTGATCAATAAATTCTAAGGAAACATTTATTTATAGAGTTCAGTAACTCCTTAATGAGTCACTACGCTATTTCAACCCTTTTCCATAGACAATTAATGGTCAGATGGTATCATGCTAAAGAAGATTTTCCAGTTTAACAACTCCATCTTGTTGTATGTATTTTTAAACGTTTATAAATGGATACTCCAGTGTTTGGAGTACAGAGTATTTCTCTAGGTGACTGGTCAGAAGCTGGTCTGATCCAGTAGCAACCAACAGCCATTTCTGGCCTGCAATTCTTTGGTGACTTATGTGAATTCATTTGATGTGCTTAACAGAAGTAGCTACCACTGGGCAGAAGGCCAAGTCACAAAAGCGTCGCATTTTGAACTTAATCAGGTACCTCATTGCTGTCTGTGGTCCAGGCTGTCAAACCCTTTGTGCACAGAAGTCTCATTAACTTAAAACTTAGCTCCTTAAAGAGCATAGCAGGGACTGGTAGTGGTAAACGTGACACCAAAATTAAATGGAACAGGACCTGTGCTGCCCAGAGAAGTTATTCCATTACATGGAAGTTCAAGTCTTCTGGTGCTAAATTATCAGAGGGTTTTATCTGTGCAGCTCCCTTTAGATGCTAAATTAATACTGCTTTTGGGAGCATTAATTAACTCAAACTCATGTGGTTCCAAGCCCTGAATCCTGCCAGTGATATTTCCCATCCATTTAATAGATTAAAATATTAACTGAGTCTAAATGGAGTTCCAAAAAAAAAAAAAAAAAAATTCATCTCCTTAAAATTAGCTTTCAACCAGAGGAAAAGTTTCCTTCTTTGCCATACACCAGGAAAAGTCGGTGTCTACATGTTCTCTAAGAGGGTGGTTAAACCCCTGGAGCTCACTCTCTCTGCAGTTTCTGTTTCCCACTTCCCTGCAGTTATCCAGCACTCTCAAAGCCACCCTGATATCTGTGCCTCCCTCCAAGTACACGATCACTTACTACAGGAACACTTCGATTATCACAGGTAGAAGATTGTGGACAGTAGATATGGAAGGGTGAGAAAAAACTGCCCTGCTGAAGATAAGGACTCTGCCTTTGTGTAAATAAGTTAGAAGTTAGTCTGATTAGGGGAGATACTACAGAATACACCACCTAAAGGACATGACAGGCTCCTGTCATTGCTGTTAGAGCAGGATGCACTGGACTGTGATGGGGTATCATGTGCATGTTTCTCTTTTCAACAGGCTTCTAGCCTCACCGTGGGAGGGGATGCATCAGTGTGCTTTGAATCAGGGTTCCTGACAACAGCAAGAATACGGCTTTCAAGCACCACTCATGTATCAGTTAGGCTTTACTACCATTGGAAAACATGAATTATATTTTTAATGCATTATTAATGTATCAAATTATTTTGACCCTTCCACAAATGGATGGAGGCAGCTGTTTTGCGCTTAGAAACACACCATTTGTGGTCCTTCTTTCCTCTGTGCCATACCCTGGTGGCTGTAGGGTCCAGAGGTGTTGTACACTTATCTCTAACACGTACTGCACGTCTCTGCTGTCATGCTGACAGCTGTCAATCCTGTGAGCTCATCTGTACTCGGCCTGTCTTTTGCACGCCTCCTTCAGAGGTTTTGACATGTGCAAAGCTTGAGGAGGGCTGTGCTGCTGTCTTCCTATAGAAAATGGTGCTCTTCGCTCTTCCCAACACACGGGGGCACAGCTAAATGCCACATGGCTAACAAGGGTAGGTCTGGGTGTCACCTGAATGGAGCGTAGAAGGCTGCACAGGGGTCTTCTTCCCCAAAAGTGGAAGGAGGCAGCTCTGGAGCCCACCAGGGCATTCTGCAGCCTCCATGGAGGGCTGATGTTTCTGAGGAACTGCCTCCAAACTGGTCAGAGGTGAGGGAGAACCCCTTCTTCTATGTAGCAGCCTCTGAGGACCCCCAACACCATGCAGATGGTTTGGCAATACCATGGTGCTAAGTAACATTGTGACAACTTTCCTTGCAGAAATACTGAGAAACAGTGGAACGGTGCTGCCTGTCCCCACAATATACGTGAAACATTCAAAGATGCAGAGAAGTGTTAGAGTAGCCTGGCACTTGAAGCCACATCAGTACCCTTTTAGAGAGTTATGTGCAAAGGTCTGGACATTTTTCCCCTCAGTTGTTAGAGAAAGAATGTTAACTGTGCAGTCACAGCCGAAATCTCATGGTAAAGTTGAGGGCTCCAAAACAATAGCTTGGGATCTCACAGAACCAGAAACTTTAGTTTCACAAGGTGGATATGATCCGAGTACCAGGCTTATCATGCAGGAAAACTCATCCTTTTAATAACCATTGCTGGGCATCTCAGGGAGCTCCAGCACCTTGATCTCACTGCCAGCTTTCTCACCCATCCTTTCTGATGCATTTGTTTCAGTGGGTGCATTCGCTCACGCACATAGGAGAAGATCTCACAAAGCCTTGCCTGTGAACATAGAGCTAATTAATCTCATGAAGCCAGCAGAGCAACACAGGAAATCTGCCTCCTTGCTGAAAGGTGGTCTTGCTTTTATGCAGACAAATCCTGAAGGCAAAAAGACTGTCCCAGTAGTTTCAGTTATGGCATTCTTTGTTTTAATGGTTACATGTGAAGGAATAAATATCCTGGCACTACTGAGCACACCATAGGCTAGAAGCTTTTTATTTGCCAGTTATTGTTTGTATTATAAATGCTAAAGTGAAATGACGCAAGTGCCCTTTTCGTTGTCATATTGTTTGCTTTAGCTTTTGTTGGACCTGATCCAGTGGTACCTTTACGTAGGCTCCTGTGTAATTAAGATAGTGTGCACAGCCTCTGAAAGGAAATAATTTAGAGCCCCTTGTGGAGAATGCACTGATTTCCTTGTATGTGCCTTTTAAGTGGGTATAGCTCACACTCCACATCGATTAACTTCTTGATAGTCCAGGCACACTTCAAATATTAATCCCACGTTAAGCTTCCAAAGCAGCTTTCAGCTGAAAACATTCAAGCCACTTTGTACAGCCACTTGTTACAAACATTGACTTCTTGTTATTCCTAATTGTAGGATGTTCCTTTCTGAGTAAAGAAAAAAAGAAAAAAAGAGTTGGTTATTTTAAAAAGAAAAAGCATAATAAAACAAAAAAGCAGTTCTCCAAACTCCTTTGGAGCAATCGGCAGATACCTTGGTTAGAGGGAAGAAACTGGGTGATTTAATAACTGAATGAAAGGGGAATAGGAATATACAAAATTGCAATTTATTTGCTCACCTGCAGTTGCAAACACAAAGCATAAGCTTTCCCATTGCCTATGAATAACAACCTTTCATTGCTACAGACTCCCTATAGCTTCTGTATGAACTCCCAGATAGGTGTGGTGCATCCTGATAGCAGGTTATCCCTGCTGTGAAGGTTCCAGGCTGCTGTGCAGTGGGATACCTGGTCCTCCCTGTCCCAGAGAGCTCACCTGCAAACGCTTCTTTGGTGCTTCTGCATCAAAACAGCCAGATCTGCCAGGCTACAGTTTGCTGTGGACAATATTTCTCTCTTCTAAATCTAATGGGCTAGTCAAAAAAACACTGCAAAACTAAAACACACCCGTGATACAAGAGAAGGAAGAGCTCTGCTACTCTTGTGCTCACCTGCCTTTATTAGGAGTTCAAGTTGAGGATTTAATTCTCTCATATGCAAACCTATCCAAAAATTAAGTAGACTTTAGGTGAGATTTGACATCCAAAGCTGGTCACACTTATGTAAAAACAGATACAAATACAACTTGCAGTTACTATATGCATATTTGTAGATGATCAGTGCACGACAGTAAAACATAGTTATTGAATAGGAATTTGGTAAATTCTTAAATCTTCAACCTAAAACTGAACAGTAAGTGTATTAAACCAGGAACTGCTTGACCCAACATGCTAAAATGATATCAAAGTAATTATAAAACCTGACTAAACAAGGCTTCATTCCCACATGCAACTCCACCTTAGTGCCTTGGCAAAGCCATAAGCTGGTAACACCCTTTAGCGGGTTTTCACAAAGCACATTAGCAATTAATAAGAGCAGAGTGGAGGAGTTCATGTTTATTTCCAACACACTGGTGGTGTTTAGGGAATCGGTACTCTCTGACAAAGAGGGGTGGTTCCAAAAAAACACTTCTGAATCAGCTCCTGTTTTCTGTCTGACTTCAAAGGCAGCAGAGTCAGTCCAGTGCTGAGGAACTGTGCCAGGTTTAGCTGCAGTGCCAGAGCCTCATCCACCCTAGAATCCTCTCCTGCCCAGTGAGAGCTGATTCGCTTCACAAAAGGTCCTAGTAGCAAAGTACTAATAAAGTATTCCCATTTCTGAGGTCCATTAGAAAAGGAAATAAATTGCTCTAAATGCAGATGACTATTTTTCACAACATCCAAACTGCATCCACTTGCAAATCTTTAGTGCATTGGTGTATATCCTAATATATTGAAAACCAATGCTTTGATAGCAAATATACTGTGAACACATCCATCAACCAAGCTTACTGCTTGCTGGAAAATTAAATACTGAGCTTTCAACAGTGTGAGCTTTCAGCTGAGCTCCTGTTGACCCCTAAGTAGACTGTATGATGTTTCAAAAACTATGATTAAGACAATTAACTCCAAAGATTAAGACAAAAAAACTCCATCCTAGCAGGCTTTATCTGTACTAGCAAAGACAGTCTAATTTCAATTGTATTCAATTTTGGAAAACAGCAAACATTTCTTCCACTCCTGTTCTTTGCAAACTTTCCACACTGCTTCTTTAAACAAAGAAAGAAGAATGCACATTTTTTCAGACCAGTCACAGTATCCCAACCTCAGGAATTTGTCTTCATATAAATCCACCCCTGCTGTAGTAGAGTACCCAAGTATTTTTTACCCCTTGTTAGCACACAGGAAATGGATTGGAGAAGGGAGGTGAATGACAGTATGCCCCTCTGCTAAACGTGACAAAAATAATATAATATAAAATAGTTTTTGCAAGAAGATATTACAAAGCTTTATTAGAAGTCCAAACAATGAAAATGGTGAACTGCTGCTGGAGCAGCAATGCTGTTTCCAACTAGAAGTGACAAGCTGCCATACCTGAGACTGCTTCATTAGGAGTGCTTTTAGCAGATGTAAAACATACCACATGACTTGATTTCTGGCAGTACTTTTTTTTCCAAGAAATATAAGAGTTAAAGCAATTAACAATCAGATGTAAGTTCTTTCTTCCAGATCTGCTAAATAAATGCAATGGTCCAAATTCCCATAGATAAATTTGTTTCCTTTAGGGATTATGACATGTGTGCTTGTTTCTGTTGAATTTCTAGCTGTTTGATGAGAACTGCCAAACCTTTTAGTTATACGGATTCAGAATCTATTTTGCAATAAATCTTTTATCAGAGGAAGGAGGAAATTTAGCAACCTAAGTCCTTTTGAGAATGATGCAGCATCCACACCCTTGATCGAAGGGGCAGTGAATGTGGGCTACAATCTGGGAAACCTCCCAGGCTCTGCATAAACCTCAAACCCGTGCCCCAAACCTTGATTTGTACCTATGACACTGTGGCTGGGACAGGAGTGCTGGCACTGCTCCACCCTCTCCCTCCTCCCCCCCCATTGTCACCAAGCAGTGGTAGGTCTGGTCCCAGGTATCAGCAAACCTGGGCTCCTGGCCAGAAGCACACAAGGCTTTGAAGGGAGAAAGTAATTGGATTTTAATACATGAAAAATAGTTCCAGAAGATATTTAAGGCTCTACAGTTTGTTTCCTTTTATCACAAGCTAAAATACCAGTACCATTTGAGAAAACTGTTAACTTTCAGTTTTCTTTAATGAGCTTTTTTTCGTTATTAAGTTGTCATTGATAAGGCTTCAGAAATAAATTACTGAAGCTGTGAAGGCAGATGCACTCTCGTTAGGCAAAGATGTTTAACTTAGCTCCTTATTCTCATGTTAGTAAAAAAGTGAAAATATAGAAATAAAAGCTATTAATTCAGAAGTATTGCCCATTTTAAAAAGCATTGAGCTAGTTCTAGTTTACAACATTTACAACACTAAGTAGAAATGAACTGATCAGCATCCTCCTAGTAACTTCACAGAATTAAGGTACGTAATCTATTGGCATAAATTTTCTTCCCAGGTGGAAGATGTTTTCTGACTCACCGACTGGCAAGCACAGCTGCTTTTTGTTCTGTACTGTGACCTGCCTGGGATATAAAGTAGCTGTTGGAGCAGCAGGCACAGCTGCACTAGGTCTGAATGCTCCCACCATGAACTCTAAAACCATCTGACAGTCATGCGGTAGAAAAAGCACAGAACATGAAAACCCTTGGCACAGGGCAAGTCAGCGAGCCCACATGCCAGAGAGAAGGTTGGACACCACTCCTGACAGTGTGTGAAAGCATCTGCAAACAGAAATGTTCCTGAATCTCCTACAACAGCTCTTTGGAAATTAATTAAAAAGTTAGTTTGGTATTTGGAGGCCAAAGACAAACAGTTGAGATTGCATGGTCTCTATGAGCAGCAGCTGGCATTCATGGCCAGGAGTGACTAAATTGCAGCTCTGTCAAGAGCAAACCTCCACAGCACTATCTGGCCCTACAAGGAAAGGCTGAAGAGCTGCCCTGCACAGTGCAAGAGAATCGCATTCATTTTGTTTCACATTTTGTGTAACTCAGACCAAACCTTTTCCTCTAGTTTGGTAATAGGACACAAGTCCTATCCCACTACACTGAGGAAGGACACTGGCATGTTCTCTATTTTATGTGCAGATTGGTTTTACCAACAGAACTGTCTGGGGGGTGGGGGAACCCCAACAAACCAACCTGAATTACATTAATTTTTAAAGTTCAGACTTTTGAGTATTTACACTTAATTCTTGTATTTATAATGCGATGGTTCCTTTATGGGCTTAATGTAGATGATGCACCACTCAGTTATCATGAGACCATGGCATCATGCCAGGCAGATAGACAAATATCTCATGTTTTACAGCTGAAGAGGTGAAATGTCCCCAAGAACTGAAAGAGCATAAACCAGAGGTTTGAGCTTAATCTCACTGCCATGCTATTCTTGTACCTTCAACCTCTGAAAGTCCCTCTAACACAGGCAAATCCCCAAGTAGCTCCTGCCGAGTGCAGTGGCTGCTGATGCTGCTGAGCATAAGGGTAGCATGCACTGTGGCTGCCCAAAGCAAGATCACAGGACATCAAAACGTGGCTAGGAGTGAAGGAGCAGAGGACATTTTCCAATAGTAGTCTAGAAAAGAAATCTTAAAGCTGCCAGTGCTATTAGTGCTCCATCAATCACAAATATCACCGTGGGCTCATTTTATACAAAAATGTCTTAAACAACAAACCAACCCTCCTCCTCTTCAATTGTTTACCCTGATGAAATATTACACAATAAAAAAATCAGTATGCTGTGGTAATGATGACAGCATCACACACTCAGAAAATTATGACATGGTAGTAAAAGGAAAACTCCAGCCCTTTTTTTGCATCTAGAAGGAAAGAATGATAGAAATTTATTTTAATTATTAACTTAGGTTAACTATCAGGGTACCTGAGAAACTGCCACGTGGAACATACTCCCATATAGTTTCCACTAATGGCCTCGAGTCTTCCAAGAATTCTGTGTTACATAAACTGATATCGAAGCAGCCTTGCTTTCCCTTTCCCTAGAGCTGCAACTACATCAGCTATGCAAGAGCCATTAATGCACAGTTGATATGTCCAGTGAAATTTTGAGTGAAACACAGTGGTGACTTGAAGTAAACATTTTAATGGAATAAGATACAAAGTAGTGGGAGACTTGAAAGAGAAATTCCAGCTATGTTACCCTCCCACTTTAATTTCTTCTCAACAAAGTCCTCCTGTCATCATGGCTGTGCTTTAGAACCAAGTGTGAAGAATGTAAAGCAGGAAGAACTGTATACTCAGCACTTTAATTATTCAACTCAGTATCCCTAAAAAGGTTACTGTAGTAAAAGCCATGAAAAGATGGCGTAGATGCATAGATCTCATCTTTTGCACACATGGAAGGAAAAATAAAAAAACGGCACCAATGGAAGCCACATGAACACTGATGACTGCCTTCCAGTCTATGAGCTGGTATCAAGTTTCTATCACTATTTTTCAGATTAATTTTATTCTGGAGACAAAATTTTTGGTGCTTGTAGGCACTTTTTTCATCCCCCAGGGATGTTTTTTATACATATATATATGTATAAAAAAAAAAACAATGCTACATATTTATATGAGAGCACCAGAAACTGTTTTCCTGTTTTGGCAAAAAATAATGTGCATGGACAAACGAAGGCAGGGTTTCCAGAAATACATGAAAGCATGAAGATCAGTGTCTTCTGCTTTTGAGAGACATGGGTTAGAGGAGAAAAGCAGTGAGAGCACAAATGAAATGATTAATCTGTCTGTGGTCTCGCTTCAAGAGATATGTTTTCAAGACTTCATCCTACTTCAGTAAAACAAGTGAGGAGGTATCACAGACACAGAAAGTGCAGGTATTTAGTCACATGTGCAGTTTTGTTTAGGAGAAGTACATGGTGCATGCCTGTGGATCCAAACTCCAGCTACTGTGCTCTCAGCTAGTACAGAGAGCCATGAGCACAGTGTGGTCTGTGCCTGTCAGTCGACTATTGTGCTAACAAATGCAAGAGCTCATTGTTTCTTCGATCTGTTTTTGCTCACAAAAGGACAATATTCCTCATGGGTTTTCTCTGTAAAGCAAGTAAGTGCATTTCAGAAAAAGGCAGCGAAAATGGATGCCACAAGATTCATCCAAAGACATCATGAGATTGACTGAGAAAGCCATGTTGCATACCAAATGCCTCCTGTGCAAGGCCAATGTTAGCCTTAGAATGGTGTAATACAGTGAATACATTAGCAAGCTCAGTGTCACACTTTTTTCCTGAATAATCACCATCTGAGGAAAAGCTAAGATGCAAAATAGTAGCAATCCTCAAAGGTTCAAGCACACACACATGCACATGAAGACACATTTGCAAACAAATGTGGAACAGAGTAGCATCAGCCTGGCTTCTCTTTTTTTTCAGAGAGCTCTTACCTCTGCACAAACCAAGCTGTTCTCATGACTCTTCACCCCCTCCAGGGAAGCATCTGAATCCATTCAACTTAGGGTGGAAGGGAATAAGGGAAAAACATCCCTTGTCATTTGAAGTTTGAGTATGATCATAGCTTCTGCTATTTTACTTCTATCAGATCTGGCTCTCTGTTGTTTAGGTGGCTTTAACAGCTGCCTATTTGCACACAGTTGTGCAACCTCTTTTTTTACAGTTTGTTAATTTGGACAAGATTGCAGCATGTGGTTTTCTTCAGACTTAAAATAACAAAATCCAAAAATTCCTTCTTAAAAAGCTCAAGGTCATTTGTTTACATTTGAAAAGGATCAGGACCCTGTAATTCCAGGCATTGTTATGAAACGGGTGAGAAGGTTCTTACATATTACCTTGCTAGGTGCACTCTGCAGTTGTATCCCACTGGAGAACCACCACCAATGTCAGCTTGCTGTGTGCCTGCTTATTGCAGAGAAAACTCATGCCACAAACATATTACAGCTGCATGTAACACAAATTGGAGGAGGGGTGACTGCATGAAAAGTGGTAACTGAAACATGATGTCCTTAAAAAAACAAAAAAGCCAAACCACCAGACAAGCTAACAGCAGAATGTCTTTCATAGTTTCATAGCCTGGTACTCTCACAGTTTATGGATGTGTTGAAACTTGAAGAAAATGCAATTGTACTTATCTTAAGCATGGTAAAGGGAGAAATGCCAGGGAAATGACAGTAATAATAAAAGCTTTCTCAGATGATCAAAATGCAAACCCTCTTCCCCTGAAGGGCTTTTTGGTAGCTGCAAGATGAGAGCAACCATATACATGATGCATGGGAACCAGCAGCAAACTGTTAGAGCCGAGTGCCAGCCAGAGAGAGGAAGCAACAGGGACAGAAAGAATACATGCAGGAATGGTGGGACTGATGTTTTCTGTTGTAACAAAGTGCAACTTTATACTGTGTAGCTGATAGAAACAAGGTAAGTCTTCAGGATGCTTTGACTTGATAAACAGTTCTTTGCTAAGCAAGCTACACTTTTGGGTACTTAAGGCAAGTGTGGGCAGAAGAGAAAGAGGGACAGGGATGCATTAAGTACTGTTCCCTTGTCTGGCAGAGTAACCTCAGCTTCAAGATACATGAGTGACAAAGTAAGAGCAAGCACTTCTGAGAAGTCTCATAAGCAAAGCATCAAAGGGCATTAGCTTCAACTTACTGTTTCCCTTTAATGGCTGTAGGCTGAATGTATTATTTCCAATCAGTCTCTTGAGCTATTTTTACCCCCATGTATGGGCATTACATCTCTCCTCTTCAACCCAGGCCTTTGGAGTTCTTCCCAGCTTTGTGAAGGAGCAGAGAATATTACACATTTTATATTTAGCTACTGTAGATTCAAGTCAAATATTTCGTATTCTCAAGAATGGATAATTGGAACCCAGACCCACTGCAGGCTGCTTAAAAATTACTTTGCTTAGATAGAAAGCTAGCAAGCACTATTACTAATACGAAGAGCATATTTCTCTCTTCACAGTACCAGATTGTCTGAAGGACAGAAATTGAGAGATTAGCCTTGTAGTTTACAGAGAATATGAAAAGTGTTTGCTTTTTGAAGAGTGAACTTGTGGTCTGATGAGACAGAGAAGGGAAGGGAATTTCAGGTGAGTTGTCCAGTAGCTCCTAACTGAAAAAAAGAGACAGAGGTTATAGACAGAGCCAAACAGCAATGAAGTATTGATAAAAGAAGGTGCAATGACACTTGCAGGCACAAATTCATTGCACACAGAAATGCCAAATGGTGATGTTTATCTTTACAAAATGCCAATTCTCTTCTGCTGTATAGCAAGTAACCACATTATCTCTTGAAAATCACAATCTCCAGAGCCTGCTGTATTACAGCCCTAACTCATCCCACAGCTTATTTGGGCATTATTATGACAGCCCCAGTTAGATTATGCTGAGGCTTGTAGGCTGCTGCATGTGGTGCTACAGGTGATGTGCTCAGCTACAGGAATGGAATTTGCAAGCCTGAACTGAGTGCCTACATCCTCTGTGCAGTGAAAGGTTTCAATGCCTGTGGTTACCTTTCATAACACTCACATGGAAGAATGCCTGAAAAGTTTCCCCAGACTTCAGCATCATCCAAAGACCAAATTATAGACCACAACTATAGCCCAAATTTGCTTTGTAGTGAAATGTTTTCATCATTCCTCAGGAAAGAACAGTCTTGCACCTGATACCACAACAGCAACACAAGGCACAAGACATGGACTCTGGGTCTACTTTGTGCAAGCACTGGGATGACCACCTGCTTTCCTAGCATTCATGCAAAATATATTATCAGTTCTGCCTGAGCAGACAAACAAGATCCTCATGTGCCCCCTGGAGGAACTGTCTCTTATGGTGAGACCACAGTACCAGACTCTCTCCTAGCCCCAGATTTATCTTTTTGGTACACTGGGGCTGGTCTTCACACAGAAGGGTGAAGGGTCCCCCTCAGCAGAAGATCTGCAGAGTTTAAGGTTTCCCACCTAAGGGCAAGTGTGACCTGCAATTCCTCTTGGCTACAAATGGTGCTGAGCTCATTTCTCACCTCCCAGAAAGGGCCTCAAGGCTATTCTAAAATGATGCTCCCTCCTGCAACTTACTGTAACTTTCAGTGGCAGTGGCTGCAAGTTCTGTGCTTTTTGCTGACCTACTTTTAATAACCACATGGTTACTCATGCTTACATCACACTTTTTAAGTCAGTCCCACATGCAGGGTCTGCACAAGGAATCCCACATAGCTTTACAAGGGGATAAGGTGCAGAAAATGCAGTGGCTCTGACCAGGCTGAGCACAACTCCAGGAGTCTACATAGCTTGTCTGGTGAAAAACGTGGATATCCATGGATGCTTAGGTGTGCAAGTAGTTAAGCAGAGTGCTTGAAGGCTGCTTTCAGATGTAGGCGGATATGTTCTCCCTTAATTTGCACTTTAGCCCTCTAGATACTTTTGTGCATCTGGCCTGACGTTCTTTAATACAAATTTAAATTTAATACAAATTCTATTGAACAGATTCTCCAGATCAGTCAGGAAAAAGTTTGCTAGAAGTCAAATAATGTTGTTCTAAAGGTAATTGTGACTGTACACACCCCAAACAAACCCAGACACCACTCAGTCAGGAAGCCTAGCCTCTCCAAGAAGCATGAAGGGACATGGCAGGGCAGAGGTTGGCACGTTTTCCACTAGGCCAGCTAGAACAGATTGCTAAAGCAGATTGCAAATCTTCTCAAACTAAATGCTTCCAATGGAAACTTCTCTTGCCATTGATGCTGAAATCCAGATAGCAACAGAGCCCAGAGACATACTGCAAGCCAGCAGGCAAGGCGAGCCTCCCCTGCTCTCCAGGCGTGTGGCCCAGGGGCACAAGCACTGGCTGCTGCAGGGCAGCTGCTCCCCCCAAGCAGTAACATGGCTGGTGGGGCCTGTCCTGCTGTGCCCGAGCAGCTCAGCCCAGGGACAGCCCCCAGCCCAGGGCATCAGGCACCCCTGTGGGGATGGGGCAGGTCTGGGCTGAGGCAAAGGAGAGGTGCAAGGTTGCTTGCTCAGCACACACCAGATGATCTTATTCCTTAGCACCAGCTGACACCAAGACTGTTGGAGGAGCAGTGTCACATTAAGCTGAGAAATGGGCACCACAAGAAGATATGTTTCCCTGTTCAGCCCTCAGTAGAGAGAATGTGGAAGAGACTTAGAGAGCAAGTGCCATAGGCAGTGAACTGGTACATTGGAAATGAGAAGATGAAAGATTGGGATAGAGAAAAGTAGTTGGGAATACAAGGAGACATGAATGATTGACAAAAATGATTACTGCAATTTGAGAAACAAAAGCCTCATTTATAAAGTGGAATAATTATAATTAGACAAAAAGAAAAATACCATAAAAAGCACACCACATCAGGAAAGGTTATCAAACATCCATCACCCATTCCATTAAACATTCTTAACTCATAAAACTACTCATAATTCTTGGCTCATTAGTCTTATAAGTTAAAGATTCAGGATTTCCTGGCCCATTTTCTGATGTCAATAATAGGACAGGAACAATACAGCAGGATCACTAGCATCAGGAAACAAATTTACAAAGTGCAACCACAGCACTTGCACACACGAGCAAATAATTGTTCACAGTAGCTGGCAGCCAGCTTGGAATGAGTTTATTATTAGTCTATTAAGCCTTTAACAATCTTCACTTAAATACATATCTTCTTTTCATCACGAAAATCTAATTCCCTTTCCTGAAGATATAAAGTCAGTAAGAGAAGCTTTTTTGTTCTGCCAGCGTTCAACATGTTTGAACATCAGCTAATGCTTACTGGTGCTCTCCATCCTTTAGTGGAGCTGAGCTTGTGCCACTGCTGTCAGAGGTAACTTTGTTACCAGAACATCAACTCCTAAACCCTCTAGGAGAACAGGGAGGCACTGAGGCTCTGAGCACAACACGGCAATCCAAAAAAACTGTCTGTTTCTTGGCAACTGGAAAAACAATCTCTCAATTAACACACTTAGTCTAGTCCACATCTGCTGTTATTACACTAGAGGAAAAATATTTGAGCCCTTTCAAATTGCTGATAATGAAATTACACAGACAAGAGATTAGATTGTTCTTTTGGAAACCAGATTAATTAATAGCCTGCACATTTTATTTATAGCCTAAAAATCCTTGATTCAATAGTTTCAATTCTGCTCCTTTCCATAGTATCTCTTGCTGTGGAGTTACGAATAAGAAAAAAATAACTTGGAAAATTTTTCCAATTAATTCAAGGCCGAGTTTGTATTAGATCTTCTATTAAAACATACTTATTTGCTTATGTGTTCAATAAAAGCCACATGCAGCAGTAGGGTTAGGAACATCACTTGACACTCTTGTGTTCAAGGCTCATTCTGGCGAGAGCATTGTTTTTCATCTTCAGTGGCTCTAGTTGGTTTTCTAGGTTTTTTGAGTTTTTTGTTTGGTTTTTCTTACATAGGGAGTATTGCTCCACATTTCTGTACCTTGTGCTTCTCCCCCCCACACTTGCAAAATGCTAAGTCACTGTTAGATACCTGGCCTGTGTGTTTAAGGTTTAAATCCCAAAGGAAGTGGGAGTTTTGTCTTTTAGGTAAAGTTCAAAAATTGGCAAGCTTCCCTAATGAGCTTGTAAACATATTTCTCCAACTAAAAGGAATTGTCAAATATTTCTAGCAGTGAGGATTCACTGTCCTCAGTCTACCTGATGACTCGTCCATAGTGTCTTTGCCTGCTACAATCTTCATGCTTATTCCATTTTTAAACTCTTATTGCACAAGGCAGTCACTATTAGTTTGAGACAAGGTAGATATGATTCACACAAAGGTCATTACTTAACTAGGAAACGATATTAAGTAAATAGTATGAAGAAAAAAATGCATACCTTGGGCACAGGAACTCCAAATTTCCACTAGGAAAAAAAAAACATCACCACATGTCTATTCTGGGCTCCTCGCAGAGCAGCACATACACTATTACCAAACTGGCCTATCCATGAACCTCCTGATATTTTTATTATGCCATCAAGTACAAGAGTAATTTGTACTTTAAAAATAACTATTACTTCCTACATTGCCTCTTTTGGAGTAAAAGCTAGAGAAAACATTGATTACAAATGTGTAGCTTTTTCCAGGACACTGTTTAATGAAGCTACTTTCTTTTCCTATTGATCAACCTTACATACCTATATTTTGTTGAATGACAAACAATAGCCCAGAGGAAATGAAACACTGAAATCTGCAGACACTCCAGGACAATATTTGTTTAACAGCTGCTGAACTCTGGAAGTAACAGTGAAGAGTATTATGTAAGAAAATCCTGTAACCCAAACAGATAATATTCTGGTTAATATCACTTTGAAGCTCTACTTGCTTAAAACATCACTTGTTATAAGAAAACAATGTTCAGCTGAGGATCCACAGTTCAGAACTATCTGTTCAGTCCAGAAATGTAACACCTTAGAAATGTTCAGTAAGTCAAATTCATGCAAATATGTATTTGTCATTTATTTAAAAAGAAACAAATATATAATGCAACAGATTACTTGGCCTCACTCCATCTTTGAAAAAATATTACTGTAGTGATATATTGTACACTAGGTTGTTCCAGCCTTCAGAGTTAAAACTGATTTCATAAATGTGACATTGTCAAAGGATGTAAATGCAGACCTGGACATAGAGTTGACAAAAAAATAAATTAATTGGGCCTGTATTTCTTAGCAGAAACTACCGTATTTCATGTTATGCTTGTTTTATTATACTAAATGGAAAACAAACTGTTATTGTTTAACCTTCATAAATAAAAAAATATTTTTATGAGCATTAACCCATAAGAAAGCTGACAGTTTGCCAAATCTGTTTGTTTTTCTGGTGTTTCTAGACATTTTTAAAATCTGAAGCTGGCCAGTAGATTAACTTAGCTTTAAGAAGTGGCCTCAAATTGTATATTTGTTTGACTGTTACCAGAGATACTTCAAAAGTAACAGTAAAGAATTACCATTTCAAAAGAGGCCATACAACCTTTGTCAAATTACTAATGTTGTTTACTCATTCCAGATAGATGACATTTGAGATAATTAGCCAAAGTACTAATAATAACTCAAGGAAGTCAGTGCAACATTCAAGATCTGGTTATCAAGTTCTGTACAAATTGCTTCAGAGGACTTGCAGAGAAAGTATTGTAGAAACTCAATGAGATAGCAATACCCTTAGTAAAAGTATTTAATTTTCAGAATAAAGCAGTATAATGTGCATTTCCAACAGTTGAAAGTTCCTGTAGAAAAGTTAGGCATAGCTGCCTCATCTAATTTTACAGTTTAACTTAACTAAAACCAACTGGAAAGTTTGAGTTCAAGAAACTTGATCATGAATGTGCAATCCATGAAGCCAATACCTGCTGGAGGTTTCTTCTGCTTAAAGGGAGCACAAAGAACCAGTGAGGAAAATAAAAAGCTTAATTAAACCAAGAGTCACTTTTCCATCATCTTTGAGGTGTCTGGCCTAAAAATAAAGTCCGGTACCAAAGTATATAGTAGTAACATTTTCCTACCTCATCCATCAATTGATTATACTAGGATTAAACATCTTCTGTACACAGTTCTAGGCTGGCTGTGGTACAGAATCAAAGATCTCTTCCTACCACATTTTTCTTTCCAGGAGAAACATAGGTAAGGAGATCTGTTTATTCAAAAACTCCATAACTGACAATTATAGTCTCATTTTGGCTCCCTGAAAATTTTTTGCCATAGCAGAAAGACAACTTCTCTACTTTGTACTCTACCCAGTGGACATCTTTCATCAGGACAGGGGCTATAGCACATGCATCACCCTTTCCACAGACAGTCACTACTACACACTGTGTAGCTGGACATGGAGCCAGAGAAACACAATGTCCTGAGCCAGGCTTTGCCAGCATTGTGTCACCAGCACAAACAGGGGACAATGTAGGGATTCATTTGATTCATGAGGGAGCAAGATGGGACAGGGAGGGAGAGAGGAGGCCAGTCAGCAGTTTCTCCTGCTGTTGTCTCTGAGGGTAAGTTTTTATTTTCCTTTTTTCTATTTTTTTTTTTAAATTTATTTAACAGCTGCCTTTAACAACCAACCTCAGTGCACAGGATGAGGACAGAAGATATGGAACTGACCATTCACAGACAGTAAGGCCAGAGATAAAGATTATAAAATACATATAGTGCTAGCTGCCAATATTGATGCTAAGGAAGTAAGGAAGGTAAAAAAAACCCCAACACTTTAAGATAATGTCTTTCTTACTAACCTTGTGTTGTCTCTGCATTGTAGGACAGGAAATAAGGTTAGGGCTGCGACTGTTGATTTCCCATTTGCTTTCAAGCTTATTATTATGCCAATAATTCTGATGCTCAAAACACTAAAGTAGCAAGAAGAAACATGAACAGACACTTGAGGAAAGAGGCAAAAGGACTAACCAAAGGCATTCTCCTTTTCTTAATCTGTTGGTAGAAGTGGTTTTATTAGTCCATTCTCTCCCCCATTGGATTAAGTATGCCTATTCTTTCACTTGTTAGTGTCTCAGCAATGGAATTTGCCCAGTCAATGCTTAAGGCACATGGCAAAACACAGGTAGAGTTTTCAAGTAGGCACCTCTCAGGCCCTCCAGTAAAAATTCATTTACTTCTCAAATGAAGAACACTTCATCTTCTCAAATCTTTAAACCATTCCTGATTTGTACAAAAAAAGATCTGCAATATAACCCTGGTGTTTCCTCAACTTTAGAGAAAAGTAAGAACAAATAAAATCCAGGCTCCATCTATGGCTCTAGCACAATTCTTGACTCCCCCAAGAAAGCACTGCCACCTTTGAAACGGATACCACACATTTGATGGTATTTTCAGACCTTTTATTCACTCAGAGCCACGAGGCTCTGCTCACTGACCACAGACAGGCCATGGCACAGGCCAGCAGCTGCAGCGCAGGATCCGGCACCGTGCCCCCGACCAACAGCTCTGTTTGGAGGAGAGCTTACTCGCTCCCTCCTTCTGCTTACCTCCCTAGTTCTCCTCCTTTGTGATTCACAGCTTACACACAGCTGCAAAGGACATTAGTGGGAGAAATCCAGCTGAAAAACTCTGTTTTTGTGACACTGGAGTTTCCAGTGAGGTTTATTTAAGGTAATAATGTAGCCACTGATGAAGGCAACTTTCCAGTCACTGATATGTCAGTGCCACAGATGCAGTGAAAAGCTAACACTTGCAGTCACTGTGTTAGAAAAGGTAATTTGGATTTCTGCTGCATTCTGGTACAACCACTGTGTGCCAGCTGATGCTGTCCCACATGGACAACCCCAGACAGAGGGATGATTTTACATTGGCTTTGTTATTTGTGCTGGAAGGCCCCCATGATCCATGAAAGAGCTGGTGCAGACTGGCTCACAGCTGCATTTTATGTGGGTCCTGATTTCTAATGCACATTATCCTACTGTCCACACTTGGAAGCAGAGCAGAAAAACCTGCTCCCTGCCCACACAGAAGTCTGGTTAGTTTACTCCAGAGCAAATCTTGGGTGTGAGCTAAGATGTAGGCAGCGCAAATAATTCAGAGGGACTTGGATCTCTGTATGAAAAAGGGAACACCAAGATAATTAGACAAATTTACTGCATGTTTCTTTAGATTCCTCTGCCTAATGTTACAGCTTAGAGCAGTTTCACAAGTAGTCTATCAGGAACAACTCAGCTCAAGATCCTATTACAAAGTCAACTTTTTAACTCAGGCTAATTTCTCTGTGAAACCAGATTTCCTTTCTGAGCATTGAAAATGTTGCTAAGCTCAGACTGTAACCAAAGCAGCAATAGCTCTGTAAAAGGATAGCTGTAGACATAGTATATATGGCTTTTTGCAAGAAATTCTCCAATTTAAGCAAATGTATTTAGTATATCTTGCATGCCGTTATTCTACACCTCACTTAAACTTCTCACATCAGCCTAGTGAAGTTCCCGGTTCCACTAGAATACATATATTCACAGAATCCTAAGAGTTGGAAGGGACCCCGAAAGATCATCTAGTCCAACCCCCTTCCAGGCAGGGTCACCTAGAGTACATCACACAGGAACTTGTCCAGGGGGGTTTTGAATGTCTCCAGTGAAGGAGACTCCACAACCTCTCTGGGCAGCCTGTTCCAGTGCTCTGTCACTCTCACAGTAAAGAAGTTTTTTCTGATATTTACATGGAACCTCCTATGTTCCAGTTTCCACCCATTGCCCCTTGTCCTATCACTGGACATCACTGAAAAAAGCCTGCCTCCATCATCCTGACACTCCCCCTTAACATCTTTGTAAATTATATTTCATATATTTCAATGAACCCCATTCAGCTACAATTTATGGTATTAGAGATCCCACCTATTTATACAGGATGACTTTTCCTCCATATTCTAGCTCACCACACCTGCACATGGCAAAGTCCAAACAAGGTTGCCCATGTTGCCAATGCCAACCTCAGCCCCTGCACTGTGCAACATTGCCATCCCTGCTAAGTATTTGAGCAGCATGATAATCTAGCTTGATCTACTGAAGTATTTGCTTCTCAGATGTTCTTCTATTTCTTTCAACATCTTAAGATATAAAGATGAAGTGCTTAAAATTTCTTAAATAAATATTAACTACAATGCTATTACAGGCCATTCTTTACTGCAGGCAACACCCAGGGTTCCACAGATAGAAGTAATTTGTTCATCTCACACATATGCCCAAGACTGGAGTAGGTTTCTGTACCTTTGGCTTCTGTTTCAAAATCATGAAGGTATGGAACAACCCCAAAAACCAAAATTCAAAATGAATGAGCTCTTTTGGGAGAAGAAATGCTGCTTATCATGTGACAATCACAAAAACTTCATCTGCCATGCATCACAAGCAGAAAAATTACTGGAACCCAGGAGAGCCATTTGTTTTGAATTGAAAAGGTTGGTTTGGGGTTTGTTGTTGGTTTGGTTGGTTTTTTTTGCTTTTCAGTTTATGGTCTGGGAAAATAAGTTGTCTGAAATTCTGACTGAAAATTTTTTCCATCTCAAAAACAACAGTTTGACATTTATTTCAGGGGTACCATGGATTAACAGAGGCTAATGGGTACAGATCATAGAAATGCCTCAGGAAAAAGGGCCTTCAATTAGGTTATCCCTGTGGAGATGAGGCTTGAATATTTCCTGTGAGAGTCTACCACTTCTGCAGAACCCATTCTGAAGTCTAGCTGTTCCCATTGCAAGAATAATTTTCTGATATCCAAACATTTTCCTGTGAAGAAACTTTTTGCCCACTGCCTCTTGTCCTGTAACTTTGGATCCTGAATACACATGAAATCCATGAAAAGGATGCCCTGTCTTTCCCTATGAGTACATTTGAAATGTCAGGAGGCTATAGTTAGAGCCTGCTCTAACTGAGTCTGCTCTTCCCCAGGCTGAATAAGACCAGTTCCTTAAATCTTTCTTCATATGCCAAATCTTTCAACTTCTAACCATCTTCGTGGCCCTCCATTGGACCCTCTCCAATCTTTCAGTGTCTAGGGGACAAGAACTGGACAAAACTGTCAAGTAGAGTGGAACAATCACATCCCTTGGCCTGCTGATGCAGAGGCAGAAGAGGCACACCACTGTACCTAGCAGGGTCTCTCAAAGAAGGAGGATTTTATGATGACTTCTATCCTGTATGTTGTTAGGGGTTTGGGTGTTTTATTTGATAGGGTTTTTTAAACCACAAATGGGCAGACTGACCCCCAGAGTAAACATGAGGTCAAGGAGAAGCAAGAGAGCACAATGACAGTCTGGTGCTCAGCAAGTCTCCTTGGTCCTGACAGATGCTGGTATGGAGCAGAAAAAGAACCACACTGTGTGCATCCTATGCCGCTCACTTTTCCTCAAGCCTTTGGTACTGGTCATAGATACAGACAAGTTCCTGGAGCTTTGCTGTCATCCAAACAGCAATTCTTGCATTCACAGGCTACCAAAACTCACACCCTGAAGGCTTTCACAGCTGAAATCATGGCAAAGATGAAACACTGCTGAGTGCAAGGCTTTCTGCTTATTTTCCTGAAAGAGAGCAAATGTTTTGGTGCTGCTCTCTTATGGAATGACCAGGTTCCTGATAGGCTGGGCTTGAGGAGCTAGCTATGCCCTCAGAAGGGATCTCAAGGTCGCATCACACATTGCAGTGTGAGCTAGTTGTGCCTGCACAGCAGTGGCCCCACTATTTTAGGCTCCTCTCCCAGAAACAACACATGCAGCAGCTCCTTTTGCAACAGCTCTCACAGCTTCTCACTCAGCATTTCTGTACAACTCCATTAGTTATTACTCCTACATGCCTGCAAATTTCAGTAGCAGCACAAAATGAGTGCCAAATGGTAGGTAGTGCTTCAACACGTTTCAAACTTAAGGAAAAAAATGCCTCCCCTTAGGCGGACTGGATACCCGTGTTCTTACAGTACTGCTGAAGCCCTGTGCTGATGAGGTGCTTCTCAAGAACAGGAGACAGCCCTTTCCAATCCACCTGTACTGGCAGGGAAGGGTAATGCAGAGGGTTCCAGTGTTACTTGGTTACTTTCACTGAAAGGAGCTGGGTTTTTTGCTCAATAGCCATTGAGTACATTCCTCAGATTCTTTTCTTCTATGCTTTGTAAATCGGGGTTGGAAGTCACTGCTGAAAGCACAGGAAGTTAAAAATCACCTTTTCCAGCCTCCTGTCACCTCAGGGTACTTCTGTGATAAACTGACCCAGTCTCAAAGAATGGAGCACCTTTTATAGCCCCATCACAAAACATTTTACAAAATAATGAATTACTGCCCTTACCATGCCCTCAGCTGGCACTGCTGAGTCTGTAACTTGCTGTGCCCGTTCCCAGGAGCACAAGTTGTGCCCCTGGTAACAAGAGTCTGGCTGTCACAGGGGCCAAGTGCTCCTCCAGTGCCCACTGAAAAACAGCATGGTGCATCTTATCCACTGAAATGAAACAAAGCTTTTCCATTGACTTTAAAGGGAGAAGGATTAAGAAACATTTTCAGTTGTCACCTCTCTACTTAGAAGAACATTAAAGCTCCCAGGGGAATTTAAAATTGAAATCTGGGCAGCCAGGACACAATTTTGTCCTACACTGATTCACTATGAAAACCCAGAAGATTAAAGTGTTTTACAGTAGTTGTGATCCACATGAAAGGCATTTTAAAATATTTACCCTGTATTAAATACTTAACCATACTGAAAATGAAAAATAGTTAGTGTTTACTAGTGAATTCTGGAAGAGAAGAAATCCTGTTTAGGGCCAGTACATGCTCTGTGGGGCACACACTGGTCACCACCCAGGATTGAATCCCTGCTCCAAGTGTAACAGGTTAGTTCAAGCAGCACCTTGGTAACATCCAAAATCAAAGGAAAAAGCCACCCTCTGCTGCTTACTGAAAGCCAATTCCTGTCTGTACAGCTTCAAACTTCACTCTTACACTACAGAAGCCCCTAACAGAGGAAGAAGGCCCCAAAACTTAAATGTCACCTATCAAAGAACAGGGCACAACCTTCGTGTCAGATGAGGGACCATGGGGCAGGACTAAACTCCACAAATCAGACCAGAAAGCAAAAGGCAGGATTCCTCCTTCCTGTCCTCAAGTCAGACACCATCCTCCCAGAGCTTTCCAAGCTGAGGCAGTATTTCACTTTATGGTCTGCAACATATATTTTTTTCCCTTCTCTATTTTTGCTTCCAACAGCATATCTTTATAGGGCTACTGTCCTTACCTATATAAATACTGGCTTTAATTATCCAGTGAATATTTGCTTCTGACTTTCCTGTAGCTACTTAGAAAACAGAACCTAAAAAGGAAAAAAACAGAAAGCTTTATTTTTGCATTCATTTAAAGGTATTCAGTTCAAAATTAGAGATTAAAGACACTGAGACTTTTTTCCAACCAAGTTTTTAACCAGAAAGTTACAAGAAATTATGAGAGGACTGTTAAAGGTCAGCATGCTATAACCAAATTCCAGTCTGTTAAACTACTGCTATATTATGGTTCCAAGAAAATCTGTATTCAACATCTGTTTTCTTTACAGGAGGTCATTAGGAACAGACAGGCTGAGTTGTAGCCTCATTCTGCACTTACCTCAGGTTTTGAAAGGACAGATCTGCCCCTCCCAAGACAGGACTAGATTCAGACCTGGCCTTGTTGGACTTGTTCACTACTGTGATGTTTTCAAGTTCCTTTAGAGTCAGACATTACCCAAAAATCAGTATTAACGAGGAAAACAGGAAGGCGAGCTGGAGACAAGCTGGCTCTGCTTCTCATCATTTACACTTGCTGCTGTTCAGGCTAATTTTTTATCAAGTCAGAGCAGATTTCTCTCTATGACATAGTTGGCAAAAAGCTTCTCCCACAGAAATTAGTGGCTGATAGTCAAACTAGGAATCAGTGTGGATCCCAACATCCTGCTACTTCTGAAAAGGTCAGTATGGTAAAAATTAAAAAAACACAACCCTGAACACATGCACATTGCAAAGAGCTCTGCAATTATTTAAAGCTGTGGAAAGCAACTGTTATGCCCTAGCATGTGCTAAAACCAGTGTTTTCCAACACCAACATTTTGTTTTTGTGAGATCAACACACAAAATATGGAGACATCTAGGTATCTCAAGGTCAGTATGGTTGTGGATACAAATGCTACATCAAAACAGCATGTAGGTCTGCAGAAGGACAGGCCTCTCCTGAAACAACTGGACCAGAAGCACCACACACTTCTCCCACCACTGCTGTTGCTTTCACCTTCCTTCTATCCCTCCTCTCCCATAATTTCAGTCTTTCTTCCTAACCCTGGCACAAATGGGCTCCTCTGGCTCTGGTGAAAATTTTGAAACTGTTAAACATCTATCAAGGTTGTCACTACCCAAATATTTGAGGCCACAAGCAGAGGTAAGTGTTTCCACAAGAAGGAATTTCAGAACTTACAGGAAAAAAATGAGCATTATTCTCTCTGGAAGAGCAAAGTGCTTGCAAATTTGGGGCAACACCCCACCTGTGGCTTACTGTACCACCAGGTGCTTTTCCATCCCAGATCCAAGAAAGTAGCACCCACCACAGCAGCCTGGCCAAAGGACTATGGGGACATAGTGAATATATGAGTCAATCTGGTTTTAAAGACTGATGAAATTACACAATGCAATACAGATAAAACCAGAAAAGAAACAGCCAGATTATTGTGACCATACAAATTGCAACAATGCTTTTTTTATTTAACCATTTTCAAAGGATAACCCTGCCTGTTTCACTTTTTTTTTCCACATCATAAGCATCATGTTGCTACAATGGGGACAATTTTAAAATTAAAATTAAACTTGGGTCTAGCCTAGTCTAGTTCAGCTCACTGTGGGAGCTCTTTTTTAATTGATTGTTTTGCCTTTGAATTGAGACCTTGAAAAAGAATTTTGTATCTCGGTTAACCCACATGCAGAATATGTATTTACACCTCCCACAAACAGCTATAAAGTTACAACCAATGTTTTTTGCAGTTGAAATATTGACATTTTGAACATACATCATTGATCCTGCAGTGTTTAAAAAAAATGGTAAAGAAAAATTGAGATAGCATAGAATAAAGGGGAAATAGGTAGACTAAAAAAAAATTGGCCTTTATTTGACAGATGAGGGAGAGAATAAAAAGCAGAACCCAGGAAAGAGTGGGGAGGAGCAGGGAAGAAGAAAGATTTATGAAATGGTGCTTCAAAGACCAGTGGAGATAAAGGGTTATCCACAACTGCACATGCCCACCAGGATGGGGCTTGGCTTATTTTTCAGTGACAGAGATTATCCAAAACTGGTAGATCAGAGATTGCAAACTTAGCTACAACTGCTCTGTTTCATTAAGAAGTAGCTGCTGAATTAGAGACTGCTCTACTCAAGGGTGACCATGGTTTTCACACAGCACACATTGACTGGATGTAAAGCAGCCTTCCCGAGGGCCTGAAACTTCCCCTAAAATTTGCATTGGTTTGTATGAAACCTGGCTTTGTTTCTCCCTACAATGGAAACAAAAGTTAAACTGTCTCCTCCTATCCTCCTAAATAAAGCTAGCATTTTCAGTAAACTAAGTTATACCATTTCACCACCACTTTCAGGCAAGAAGACAAGCGAGATGTGACATTTTGAGGTTTTATATTAAGTACCACCGTGGTTTCCCTCCTATAGTTAGCTTTTATCTAAATTATAAGGTTTTTTGAAGTAACACATATTGAAGCAGGTTGAGAATGCAGGATGCAGAAACACACGTACATCTGCTGCTTGGACAAAGCTGAGTGTAATGCCACTAAAAGAACTTCATTTATTTCATCTTGCAGTAGAGAAGTTAAAATTCATGACCTTTCATAAGAAATCTATCTGGAGACTTATTTTCACACAGATTAAACAATTACAAGGTATAGCCGTTTCCTTCATCCCCCAAGGAAGTTTTAAGCTTAGTTAGCAACATTGTTATTTCTATGGCAACAGACAGATATAAACACAGGATTGTAACCTTCAACAAAGAATCAACACAACAAAGGAACAGGAATTGGAGAGAAATACCTGGAAGAGCTGCAAAAAAATAAGTGGATAAAGTTATATTTTTCTTAAAAAGCATATTGCTTCTTGCTGCCATCAGGACTCCTATGAACATTATATCTTCTTAGTAAAACTTTGATTTCAAAGAGGGGAAACAAGATAGGACTGAAGATTATTTTTTTGCTTCAGGCATAATGGAGTCAAATAGTTGGGATCACTGACAACTGGGACAGGGCATGATGGAGTGCCTTGCCTGTGGTGCTTTACAGCTCACAAAATTAAGTTTATGCTAGAAAGCATGTATTTTTATTCTACAAATGTTGCTATAGAGATGAATCTCAGGCACAAGTACATTTAAAATTCCCACATATTTATATAAACTAAATGGAAATGAGCACGTAATTCTAGTCTTTTCAAACCAAAACTGATATTTGAGGGAAAGCACAGATATCACTTTCTAAAGTCTACACCTCTGTGGGCCAAGACACCATTCCCTTTTATTTGTGAAGCCGTTTGAACCACTCCCAAATGTAATCAAACCCTACTAACACAACAGGAGCAAATCCTCTGCTGCCTGTCCCAGTGTAAATAAGTGTACAAAGCACCACACAGTGCTGACTGAGCCCCGTATAAAAAGCAGGTATTTCTTCTCCTATTTTTCCCTTTCATTTTTGCCAGCAGGATCAGCAAGCCCGCTTAGCAGGGGGAGCCAAGGAAGCAGCTGTCCCAGAGGGTGCCCAAGGGCCCAGCTCTGTCACAGGCTGCTTGGGGAACGCACCATGGGCCGTTTCAGGAGAGCTAACCTCAAACACACTAGCAGAGTATGTGCAGCAGCCTGAGCCAAACAGAGAAAGCCAGGGCTCCACTGCTGGTCAGGCAAACCCATTTTGAGCCGGTGTGGGTGTGTCTGCACAAGCTGCAGTTACTCCTTTGAATTGCCCTACAGCAGCCATTTCCCAGGAACATCTGTCTCCTTGGGTCCCAGCCAAGAGAAGAAATGTTACTTTGTTGGGGTTTTTTTTGTTATCACCACCCTCACTTACCCCAGGAACATGCTTCTACTTGAGACAGAGAAAGTAAGAAAGGGAAAGCCTAGCATGTGCAGAGAGTAGCAACAGGTCTGAGACATTACCAGATTAGCAAAAGGATCTGAGAAGAGGCAGGTGCGTGGGAAGCTCCCAGCAAGCCAGGCCATAAAGAAATCTTTAAGCCCCCAGAGCTAATCCAGGGTATGCTTAGAGCTAGGGTCGTTCATCCTGTGCCATGAGCAACGAGGTCAGGAAAACCCTTCATTTGTAGAGACAGGAGGGAGAAGATGCACAGCCCACTAAGGAGCAGTGCAAGAACATCTGCTGCTGGGCAGAGGTCTGACCTGTCACTGGACAGGTTTCCAGGAAGCCAGTAATAAGGACAGCAATGAAATAATTGTGTAATATTGCCTAGCATTAGATTTTAAAGACCATTAAGCATCTTTTGAAGCTTGAAGTAACTATTCCCAAAGCAGGGAAAGATTGAAGGGACCACAGAGCACAGGCAGACAGACCTAAAGGCGGGAAGAAGTTCTCTACATCCTTCAGCATCTTTTGCCAAGCTGTGCCTCATTATTCACTGGTAATATCCCAGGCCCTGGAGTGCCTTTTCACTTTTAAAAAAAGCCCAACTGAGAGTTCTTATTTTGATATGCAGGCACAAAAGTGGCCTTTTGGAAGTCAGGTCCAAAAGCCCTGTACAGCCTCACTCGTAAGTCACCTGCTATGCTGGCAGGGCTGCACACAGGAGAGAGGATGCAGTGACAGCAAATAGAGCCAGGCAGAGCAGACTGACAGAGCCCAGAATCATTATAAAGTTTGCAATGACAATTCCCTGCATGCCTGAAGTTACTCTCATCACTTGTAAAACTCTAAAAACTAATCTACTGCTTTACACATACATAATTCACCCACAGACAGATTTACTGTACAACTGTCAATGGGTCTACAGTGCTCACAAAATTCCTATATTAAAACAGTTCCAGTTGCCAGTAAGGAAGGACATAAGAAAGGATTACTGTTTTCGTCCTTTTCCAAAGAAGTAGAAGCTGCCATAATATTTAACCTTTCCTCCACTCCTCCACAGACATGCACCCCACCCCGCCACTGGTTCCCACACCTCAGATATGAAAGCAGATAAGGAGGTCCCTGGCTTGCTGCTTCCTGATGGTGAGTCAGGGCTCTGAGTCAGCCTTTGTGTTCTAGGGAACCTGGAAGACTTTGAAACACACTGTTGATTTTGGCAAAATCACCTCTTCTTGCTTTGAGGGTAAAACAATCTGCACATATGATGTTTGGCCTGAAAATAGCCACTGAGATTAAAACAGTGAGAGAATGACCAAAGGTTTTCTTGTGCTGGACTCCCTGCACAGCAGAAGCAGAACCTCCCCTTCCTGGGGCACAGTTGCACTGAAGCAAGTGAGCCACAAAAAACCCACTTAAGCATTGAAGGTTCAAGCAAGATGTATTCACAGGCCCTATTTTATGCACAGAAGGTACCACTATTTATGACTATGGATGCAAACACCTCTTGAGTTATTTGTTACCTTTCCAGTGATGACCAAGAAAGGTGTTGTCACCTGCTGGGTCACTGTCTGCTTCCCATACCTGGGTGACAACTGAAGTTAAGTAGTACCAATTCTAGTCCTCACATAAGTAAGCCAACGTCCTCCTCTGTTTTCTCTAGTGCATTCCTTCTAGCACAGTCTGGCCACTCTCCTCAGATGCTCAGATATTGTGGAGCTCAGCATCAGGAGATTCAGGCAGAAGTGTCTTTTAATAAGGATGAGTTTGTTTCATCTTGGTTGAGACACGCCAGTAATGAGGAAAATTCTGGCAAAACCACCTCTCAAGAACCCATGTGTGTCTTTGCCTGGTACTTCTCTGTACCCGCAGATCAGCACTTTACATTATATAGAAAAAAATCTCCTCATTCTTGGCAGAGAAGAGCCCCCAAATTTTTATTAACATGTTTGAACATTGCATCAGCTGCTCATCTCAAACATTCATCTGCATCATCCACTTCTGTGCCTGTTCCTGTAACTGTTTTACAAAACCTTTAATTAAATCAATTATGCTTTATTATATATTTTTTTAATATCCTTTTGCAATCATATGTCAGACATCTTTTGATCTCCTATTGCAATTCCAAAGTACACTCCTTCCCTTCATGTCTGTTTGGTAAACACCTTTACTTGGGCCAGACTCATTAGCATTTTAATTATTTTCTCACTCCAGGACTTCTCTGCTATCCCTTCTTCCCACAGTATGGCAAATTAGGCCATTTCTAGATTAAGCCCTAAACGTACCAAAATGTCTTAAAGCATAAGTGTGACAGCATAAAGAAAAAAGAATTTTTCTATAAAAAGTAAAAGTAAAATTTAGTTGTTACACTTCCTTTCAGAGTGTAACTATTGTTAAAGAAGTTATTTCATGGAAATTGGTTTTAATATTCTTTAATAGGGATTTCTCATGATAAGCACAGAAACTTGAAACATGCCAAAGCACATGAGAGAGCAATGAAAAATATCAGTTAAAACAGTATTATTTTGTTAAGTTTGCTTCAATGAGTGTGAGAAAAGGAAAATCTGATATTTTAAAACTTAGCAAAGATTTAACCTTAATTTTTAACTTCACTTCGAGAGTGAAAAATAGCTTGAATGCTCTTCTCCCTACACATCTTTCAAATAGTTTGTTTAAAAATTAATTACCAAAACCACAGCATTACAGAGCATCTTCTCTATTCTAAATAACTATTTTTAAATTTGGCTTTTTTAACTGGCTACACACTTTAAAAACCAAAGTGAAATATTTTGGCTAACCAGAGATGTCCTCGCCCCTTTCCCACATCTGGCCAACCAAACTATGTATCAAAAGGTTTTGCTCAAGCTCTGCACAAAAAACTCCAACAATTTATCATGCATTAGATGCTAAAAATTCAGGTACATGTTTCTTAGTCTGCTTTAGTCACAAAGCAAGAAAAACGTAGCTTCACTCTTTTATTCACATTTTAGACCTCACTGATTTGTGACTGATACAGTAAGAGCATGCATGTAATCAGCTATGTGGGTCAGCTAACAAGTGATTAATTGTCTGATCCCTTCATTACATCACTAAGCTATACTTTAGAAAAAATATCTACTAACACTAATGTTGATCCAAAAAAAAAATCACAAGAATTCTTAGTACAGTCAATCTCATTCCATAAGGGAACACTCATTGCTTACTTAAGGTAAAGCTTATGTGGGGTCATCTGGACGAAAGGACATTTTGCTGTACTTTTAGGCTTTATTTTCATGGACAATAAGAAATGTTTCACCATGAGGAGAAAAAAAGGTGTTTAACCTCTAGCTCTTTTATAGAAAAGAGTGGAGGCAAAGCCCTTGGTTTCCACATCAGTTGAAATCAAGGCTACAGCAGGGATAAGGGCAAGACCTACTGATGGCATGCTAAAAGCTTCCAGTGCTTTTACTTCTCTTTGGATTTATTAAGGAAAGTCTATGTACAACATTCTTCTCATGGAGGGCAGAAGCAACTGTAGTTCACACTTCTAGGTCATTAGAAATGACTCCATTAAACCACTTTGTTGCCTTTGCAGACAAATTCACTTAGAATGTAAGTTATTTTAGTTGAATTCCCTTGATTAATCCAAATACAAGTGGCTTGTCTTGGGTTTACAAAATTAACTTCTGATGGGAATTATTTAAGCAACATTAAAATGCATGCATTGTGCAACTGGTTCTCCCAGGCAGGCAAGCTTTTACCTTGCTAGCTTGTTTCTTATTCAGAAGAACAATTTTTCTAGCGTGAACTTCTCCCACATACAGTCAAAATACACCTGCCTTCCTATCTGCCAGAACTGTGGGAGCAATGTGAACATTGCACCACCTTGGTATCCTCTCATAATGTTAGCAGGTATCTCAGGCTGGTCTAGCTGAATCCCTCAAGGATAAACAAACAGAGCAGGATCTGCTATTACAGGTCTGAGGCTGCAATCACTCCCAAAAATTATCACAAGCAGACATCCTGTTCTTCTGCAGTCCCTTTCCAATTTATTTGCCTAAGATACTTGAAGTAATTCCCCATAGAAAACTGATGGAGGGCTGTAAACAGCATAGAAGCAGTCCCTTGAGGTCCTCATAGCCATTTGACCATGGCATCCATTTGAAAATGGACATTTCTGAATCTAAGACCATAGGCAGGTTCCAGTGAAAATATTTTTCTTTTTCACCAGCTTACAGTGAATTGAAATGTAAAGGAATGCCTAACACAGTTAAACTATCTTGCCAGGAGATGTATATAAGATTCAATACAGTGAATTCTCCGAAAATTATGCGTCTTGATCAACCTTTTCAGCATAACATATCTGAAGACAAAAATCAAAATGGTTTTCTACCAAAGAGCCAAGAGCTAGGTCTTCCTTCAGGCAGGTAACAATGCTGCCACTTCCTAGCAAAAATTTCTCTGTATGTTCCTGGGAAATACTCCCACTGGAAATGAAAGACAATAAAGGGCTAGGGTGAAGAAGAGCAACAGCCTATCTTTGCTGTCCACCAGCAGGATTGTGAGAGACGGACTCCATAATGGCCTTTAATCCAGCGACATTTACTGACTCATGAGGAGAGGACAGAGGTGCCAGGCACGCGCGCACAGGACCTTTATGGTTTGATTGAGGAAGACAGTATGGGAACCATGTGGGTTCTGCATACAAACAGCCTTCTGATTCATTTGGAGGCTATTCATAGATGGAAATAGGATGGGAAAGCAGCACAAGAGTGCTCAGAAGATACATAACATTACTTGCCACATCTAACAAGCTCTCTCCAGTCTGGCCTGCTACATCCAATCCAGCTTTCCTAATGTTCTGCGCAAGTTGCAAAAGTCTGCTCGAGACCCAGCATATCTGATTTCACACAGGCACCTGTAAATGTAGGGCAGCGATATCAGGTATCTGTCCTACTTCAGTAGTTCCACTTAATGCCAAAAGGCTGCTTTGGAACCTAACCTTTCATTACACAAACGGTACAAAAACAGAAACTCAGCAGGATACTAGCACTTCTATTTATGAAAATAACCCACTGGGAACCAGTATATGATCCAACACATTATCATCACATAAATCAGGATTTAATCTGAAAACAATGACATGCTGTCAATCTAATTGGACTGTTAAAGCCTAACAATGACAATTCTCATGTTAGTTTTTGATACGGGGGAAAATGATGGAAAAGTGTGGGGAAAAGAGAGGGGAAAATTATGGAGAAAACAATAGACTATTCAAGAATAGAGAAAAGAACCAAAAACAGAGAAGGAAAAATTACAGTGGAAGGTAAAAATGCCCAAACTGGGGGCTGTCCAAAAAGTGAATTTCCTTAATGACAATGAATCCAAGGACGAAATAGTAAGCAACACCAACAAAAAAATCAAGGTGACTTTCTGTGGGCTTGAGATTTTCACACTTCTGCCTAAGAACAGATTTTGGCCCTCAGAGACCCAGGGCTACCTCAGTGGCTGTAGGCTTTTGACACCAATGCACAAGGCACATGCGCTTCACTGGATAAAAAAAACTGTTCTGGACTGGCCAGGTCCAAAGAGTTGTGTTGAATGCGGTTAAATCCAGTTGGTGGCCGGTCACGAGTGGTGATCTCCAGGGCTCAGTGCTGGGGCCGCTCCTGTTTAACATCTTTATGGCCAAAGCCAATTGTATGAGTTTCAATAAGGCCAAATGTCGGGTACTGCACTTTGTCCACAATAACCCCCAGCAGCACTACAGCCTTGGGGAGGAGTGACTGAAGAGCTGCCCAACAGAGAGGGACCTGGGGGTGTTGACTGACAGCTGGATTAACATGAGCCAGCAGTGTGCCCAAGTGGCCGAGAAGGCCAACAGCATCCTGGCCTGCATCAGAAATAGTGTGACCAGCAGGACCAAGGAGGTGATCATGCTTCTCTACTCAGCCTTGGTGAGCCCACACCCCAAGCACTTGTGCAGTTTTGAGGACCACAGTATAGGAAGGATATCAAGGTGCTGGAGAGGGTGCAGAGAAGGGCAACTAGGCTGATTAGCGGTCTGGAGAACAGGTCTTACAAGAAGCTGAGGGAGCTGGAGCTGTTCAGCCTGGAGAAGAGAAGGCTGAGGGGAGACCTCATTGTTCTCTACAACTACCTGAAAGGAGATTGTAGTGGGGTGGGTGTTGGCCTCTTCTCCCTAGTGACTAGCAATAAGACAAGAGAAAATGGAGTAAAGTTGTGCCAGGGGAGGTTCAGCTTGGATATTAGGAAAAATTCATTCACAGAAAGAGTGGTGAGGCATTGGAACAGGCTGCCCAGGGAGGTGCTGGAGACACTTTCCCTGGAGGTGTTCAAAAAAGGAGTAGATGTGGTGTTTCAGGAGATGGTTTAGTGGTAAGGGGTTGTAGGGTGGACAGCTGGACTTGATGATCTTGAAGGTCTTTTCCAATATTGATGATTCTATGATTCCTACCCTCAGACAGAAAAGCACCCCACCCAATTCGGTGTCATCTGCAAATTTATGGAGGATGCACTCGACCCTCTCGTCCAGGTAATTGATATAGATATTAAAGAGAACTGGCCCCAAAGCTGAGCCCCAGGGAACACCACCTATGACCAGCTACCAGTTGGATTTAGCTCCATTCACCACAACTCTTTTGAACAGGAACAGGTTAAAATTGTTCTGAGAAAATAATTTATTGGGGCTGACCCAAGAGAAACATTAACAACATTCAGTAAATACAAAAAAATTCTAGGCTTTATGTTTTGTTTTGAGGCATTGTGTCTTGAGAATGTGAGTACTGGGGAGCAACAGTTTAGGCACAAAAGAGACTTTATGCATTAACCACAGAAAACAGGACAGGGAAGGGCCTTTGCAGCTCCTCATTCAGCACTGAGAGTGCTCACCCACCACTTGGGGAAATCCAGAGTCCAAAAACTCTTCTTCCAGGGTCAAAAAGAAGACCTTGTACCACCAGGGAGAATATGGTACAAATAGTTACCCAAAAGACCATTCCCCTCAGTTTGCATGTGCTCCCTGTGGATGCTTTCATCCACCTGCCAGGGACCCAGGTTCCTGGACATGGTGCACACAAAGGCAGTTTCTAGTCCCACATGAATTGGCTCACCAAACCTCTGTCACTTTTGATTTTTTTGAATCAGCAACAAAAACCCTCCCAGACCCTTTTTTAAGTCCGTGTTTCCCCACCTATGATAATTTATTCAGAGCAGTACAAGTGACAACTCTTCAGAAACTCAGAGGATGAAATTATGATTCAATTGAAGAATTACAGTTCCTAACTTCCCCCTTTGCTACTGTAGACCTTAAGTCCTCATTGTTTTAATTTAGAGGAGAGATTAGTGCCAACTGTGTTTAGCCTCTTATCTTTGCTCAACAAAGAAAGTTATATAATGTTTCAGGAAATGAGTTCAAATGAACATAGCCACCTTTTTCACAGCACTAAATGCCTAGGAAAGATCCTAGTTTGCCTGTTCTGGCATCTTATGTTTACTCAGGACAGACATGGTACAGGCAGTAAAAAGCAAAAAAACCCAGAGCTGTAATACTGGAGGACCAGCCCAGGGTTAAAAAGAATTTCCATTCCTAATAAATCCCTACAGCTCTGTAAAACTGTCAAAGCAGGTGTCATTTATCATAGTAGCAATTTTTGTGATGGTGCTAGTCTACTAGCATCTCTGTGGAGACAATTACAAGTTCATCTTTTAAAAATAGAAATATTATTTCACAGGTATACTAAGTACAATATCACAAAAACAAGTGATCTAAAAAAATAGCGATATTCATGACACAAATAGATCTGTACCACAGGGAAGATCTCTGGGTGTTCCAGGATGTATGAGTTAGTGGTAAGATACAAGAACCACCAGCTACAGGGAGAACAACGTGAGCACTCCGTACCATTGTTTTTGAAATTAATGTTTATCAGTTTTCCATGAATCACCAGTGCATGGATTCTCCTAGAGATTATAAATACACCCAGCTTATTTGGTTGTTCCAGAGAAAGCTGTGGAAAGGATGACATTTGTTCTTCCTATATAGCAATGATGAAGAGCTTTCACAGGACTGCAAGAACCTTTTTTCTAGATGCGAATGACAAATTACTTGTGCACACTGTCATATCCCTTTCTGATAGAAGAGAGCCTTATCAGTCTGTTTGATAACACTCCTGAAGTTGTTTTGACTAGACTTTTTTTCCATCTAATGACTCCAGCCTCCAACACATCATACTGTTTGTATTGGTTTGTGGTTGATAATACTTGGTTACCTTCCAAGCTCAATGGGATCACCAGATCAATATTATCAGAAGTCTTAATCTGTACAAATCTATTTCAGTTAGTGGAGCTATAAACCCTTTTGCTGGTATTTCACAGACATCTGTTGTCTTGTACTTAGAACTCCCTTCAGATCAGGAAAACTTTTTCCTCTGAATGAGAAAAAGTAAGAAAGAGTCAAATGGCTTGAGCTCTATTACAAAGCAGGACCAAGCAAGTTATTAATAGTTTCCTATACCACTTTCTCACAGGGAGAAAGTATGTGGCATCAAGCTGCTGAGCAAGATGAACGCACAGAGAAGTTGCTGGAGAGCAGACCTCTGTCTTTCTCTGGAACCACTCACTTTCTTCCAGACTTAAAAGACAATGTAAAAAAATTAAGCTGAGATCTTACCAAGGACACATTTCCCCTGTAGTGGGATGACCCTGAAATCCACCCATCAGCCTCATTGTATTCAAAGTCATCCAAGAATAAATTTGGACTAACAGACATCTATCAAACGTTTAAACAGAAAACAAATCAGTACATGCACAAAAGAGCACAGTTAAGGAACCTGTGCATTTCAGTCCATATTATAGGAAAAATTAAGAATTCAAAAATAGACATGAGGCTATATTTCTAATGTTACCTGAGGTCTACCAATTCATTTGTTTATTTTCCAAGCACTGTTAAGAAAAATAATTCGATGTGAAATATATAATCTAGTTTTATTTTAAAGACAGAACAAAGTCAGTTCTTTCACCTTTCTTCCCACTTCACAAACAGCCCACTACCCTCTCATTTGTCATGTTTCCAACATATTAGCCTTAGCATTTCAATTCACAAAGCTTTGCACAAGTTCTTTTTGGTTCTTACTCACATAACTCTATGCCCTATGAGATTTCACTTGAATCTCAGGTTCACACTAGCCAAACTTGCCATGTCTTCAGCATCTTTCCTACAGAGTATAATTTCAAAAGAATAAATTTCAATTACTTTGAAGAAACTTTTAAAATATTTCCCTACTCAATCTGTCCTATCATAGAGCAGATAGATAATACTACTGCACTGCAATTGTTTGATTCAGGTCAGAGCTTCAAAAGCCTAGAAGATACTTTCAAAAGTGATTAAAAAAATGCTCTATCAGCCTCTCCTTGATGTGCTGTACCAAGCTTGTTTTGTAGGAGACAGGCATCGGAATCTGGGTAGAAATTACTAAGGAATTACAAGAAACACATACTGAATTGTGTCTGTTTTTCTACTATGGCTTCGAAGAAATCAAAGGTTTTGAAGAAAAAGCAACAAACTGTATGCATACCTCTGAAAAAAGTCACGTGGTAGCTGTATAATACACATACCTAAAAGGCTCAAAGGAAAAACTTCAAAACAAATACTTGTACATTTCCCTTTAGAAGAATTACTTCATGGGGCGAAGTAGGCTCTTAAATATTTTAGAGGTATGTTTTATTACATGTTAAATCTGAAGTTTTCTGGAGAGTGGTTCTATTTGTAATAAGAACAATACCTTGACAGTACAACAGCTTTTTGTCGGCAGCCTATATAGGTTAGAGATGGACTTCCCCAGCACAGACCAAATGCCAACACTTTCAGGCTGCTGCTATCACTGTTCCGACAGACAAAGCACACAGATATCTTTCCTTCCCACTGCAGCTGTTGGAAAGTTGTGGGGTTTCTGCATTAGTCAGCACAAGTGGACTTTGTTTTTCTCATTAGCTGCACCAGCAGGGTATATAATAAGCAGCTGCCTCAGAAGGAAGAGGAGTGAAAGGGATAATATGAAAGGAGAGTCCAGTGTAATGAATTAAGTGTAATGAATAAAGTGGTTCTGGTGTAGCCTGTTCATTCTCTTGCTGGCATTTGTGAACAGAAGGAAGTAACAGAAATAACAGCTCTAGTATGCATACAGTCACTAAAAGACTGGTGAGCTCTAGTGTTTCCAAAGCATGTGTGTTTAGCCCACGTATGAATATCGAAGGCATGTTCCTATGCTAGGACTTGGCAACCTTGCTACAAAATTTGGGGCTATTACTCAAGCACAGCCTTTGGGAGGAGTTTCTAAGGCTAAGAAAGGGATCCAAATCCTGTCCAGAGAGCTGCTTGAGTAGGGGTGTGCAGTCATGATTTCTAAAGAGAAACACCCAAATATAGACCCCAGGAAAGGGAAGCACCTTCTTTCAGAGTGACTTGATTTATCAAGAACCTATTTTACCCAGTTCAGACAGGAGAGTATTTAGTGTCTGCAAAGATGGCTGAAACAGCTTAGAGTTTACATGAACTGAAATATCCTCCTACCTTTGTTGTTTATTTTCTTGCCCCTCTTTCAGCTGCTCCAGTACAAAAGGAAGCTGCTAGAAGTGGCAAGTTCTGCTTTATATACATACATGCTTTTATAAACAGCAACATGAAATCCAGGCCCCTCACTCTACACACAGGGATTTTTTCTTTTCTTTAAAATTAAAAATTTTAAAAGAAACCTTAATGGGAAATAAAAACAATGTTCTTCTGGGAACAAGAGAGACTACTTATACCTGAAAGCCAACGACCAAATGCTGTTGTCAAGCATCTTGTTGAAGAAATGACAGTGAAGGTTTAGAAGAGACATCTCTAAATTAATTTAAGGGTATTAGACACTCAATTTATAATATAATTCAGGAATGCTTTAGCTCATCCAAAAAAACCCCTAGCATAAGCATGAAATTCAAGGCCTACAGTGCAAGCTTCATACCCAGAAAGACAGTGGGTTAATTTAGAAAAACAGATTGTAAAACCATTCTCTACCTTACACATTCTTTCCAAAGCAATGGAGAGGCATAACTCCTAGGGAAGGTCTTGGCCAGTGCAAAAGCAGAAAATCATCAGGGATAGAGAGCAGCACCCCACAGCATGACCAGCTAAAGGGAACAAGGGCCCCTGGCTGTGCTTAAATAGGGCCCCAGGCAAGGGCATATGGGGTCACAGGTGGGGCTGCTCAAGGTTGGTGAGGTGGAGTGGGGGCTCTAGCAGGTAAATGCTGTCTCAGCTTGGAAAATTATACTTCCAGGCTCCACCTTTCCAGTTTTTGAGGACATTTTCCTTGCTAATGTAGATGAGGGATGCTGCTTTCTGAACCATGGCAATAAAAGTCACGAGGAGGGAAACTTCAAACAGGCCAGGTTTTAGAAGCATGAATCTCACTACTTGTCAGTGAAAGTTGTACTCTTAAACATATCACTTAGATACATCCATAAACCTCATCCCGAGTGGAAAAGATTTCTAGAAAGGGGGATGAGAAGATGGACACTTAAGGCTATTCTTTTTCCCAATGAAATCCCTCTGCCCACTTCTCAGTACCCCCAAATCCCATGACAAGCCACAGTTAAGTGACTTGAATGAAGCCAAGCAGACACCAATGGGCTACATGCCAGTATGGCCGAAGGAGCCAGAAAGCATGACAAGGAAAGGGCAGAAGAATAGGGAGGGAGTAATTTAAAGCAGGGAGGAATACATCTTCCCCCATAAGAAGTGATCATCTGTGCACTACAAAACAGCCTTGTGCTCCACTTGCCTTTGGCTTTTCTGCTGCAGTCAGGCCGGGGTGGCCACCAGCTTTGTTTGGTACATGCTCAGCACAGTGTGGAGCTTGTGTCACCAGTGGAGCCCTCCAGGCAGCCTGCTACAATGTGCAGCATTTCCTACCATAGTGTCCTTTTGTACAGCTAGAATAATCTGTGCATTCTTTTTAAAATCATCCCTCTGTCACTGAGTCATTAAAATAACATCAATGTCCCTCCAGTCTATGGTTTAGTGGTTAAAATCCACTGTCAATTACCAAGCAAAATGTGACTGAAATGAAGAACAAATTGTCTAACTTCATCAGTGTTGTTTTTCTCTTCTTCCCCTAGATAATAACACCTTAAAATAGAATGCCTTATTAACCACAGACCAGAAGGTTAATAAGTACATCAACAAAACAAACGTAGTAAATTAAAACAATGCATTAACATTCATTAGGATTTCACTGTTGATTCCCTAACATGCTGCTATTGCTATTGTGTTATTATCAGGCAATAATTGTTATGTCAAAAGATAGGACCCATATGGTTCAACGAGTTCCTCTGGGAGCTTCTTCTGTATGAAAGTCAATCAAAAATACGATTCTATAAGGAAAGATGTGGACACGGGAGAGCTGCTGTCAGTATATGAAACCCATGTGCAAGACTCCAGTGACTGTTCAGAATAAAAGTTTTTAAATCTAGGGAAAAAAAGTGAGAGTTAGGAAACCAGCAATAAAAGCAGCAGGTTTGTTCACAGTACATAAAGTTCAAATGCAGGTCTTTGCCAGACTGGATCCAGTTACCCTAGCAATAGAAAATACCCTCTAAAAACACTTGAGGAAAATTCAAACGTTGTATGTATCTTCCTACCCATAATAACTGAGAATGCTGATCCAGGTGAGCTAAAACAGGCTGTTTAGAACAGCATCTACCCTCTGAAGTACCTACAATCTTCAGGCAAAACCAGAATATATTGAAGGTGGCTAATGTACCATTAATTTAATACATTTAATATCTTGGCAGAACTTGTCTGCCATCAAACATTAAATCCTAGTACAACTCAGGTCTTCATGGTAAATATTTAATCCACATAATTCACTTCTAAGGAGTTACAGCATACGAGATGTACAATCTCTGAGCTGCCTTTTCTCATTCATCTGCCCACATCCTCACCATCTTCACTTATCTCGTGACCACTTGCTAGAAGGAGTCAGGACAAGCCGTGGTGGCTGTGCTGTGGCCCTGGGTTTCAGTGCCATCTGATGTCTGCCTGGGACCTTGTGTCACAGCACGCTCCAAAATCCTCTTTGCAGATGGACCCTGGCACAGCGCTGTGGCATCCAGCTCAGAGCAGCCACATCTGCACAGCCAGCATTTGCCTAGTCCTCTCTGCAGCATCTCTGTTTTTTTCCACTTCCCTCACAGCCTTTCCTCCTCTTCTTTTCTCCCTCCATCCAGGAGCAGAGTGGAGCCAGGCTGGCCCTGGTTTGCTTTGACCTCCTGTGCCTCCAGCCGGGACAGCCTGCACAGCTTCCAGCAGCCCCTGCACCTTTAGCTCTGCCTGACTCATTCTTCCACTGATGGTTTATGCCTGTCCCTGTCGTTGATTTGTAGGGTTTGGTGAGCCATACGACTGTAGGGTTTCAAAGCGACACCTGGATTATGTCACTGTCTTCATATTTCTACATGTCCCTTGCAAATTCACTGGAAATCACTGTATGCTCCTTACTTCACTATTTCAATAGCACAAGCTGTCTTGCTCAGCTCTATCTTGCTATTCTATCTGGCAGTTTGTATTTACCAGGCACACAGGTTGTGAAAAGAGTTGCATAAACTGGTTTCTATGGTAGATTTCTATTCGCCATCTGCTTTACTGAAAAAATATCTTTGTCTGTTAACACACTGGGTCTGGTGTTTGCGTCTTTTGATTCTTTCCAGAGGCAATCTCAGAAACACAGGAGGGGCTGCGAGGCTTTGAGGGCCTTTTGAAATAGCCCTTTTAGCCAGTGAAGAAATGCATTGTCCCAGCTTGAACACTGCAGGAAACATTAAGTGCTGAAAAGCTTCTTTCCTTGTACCCAGCTACTTTATCATAAAGGAGATAAAACTGTAAGCCTCTTTCTAAATATACATTCATCCTGTTTCTGGGCTGGCTTCCTAAGGAAACCAGGGGCTGTGGTCCCAACTACCTTGTTCCCCTCCTTCCCCAGCTGATGTTGAGCAGCTTGCCCATTTCTGTCCTATTCAGAAGAGGGCACAGAAAAATGAATGAAGTCTCACACAGCAGGGAAAGGAGAGAGGCCAATTAATGATCCCAAGGAGAGATGTGCCAGAGTGAGAGCCCATCCCTTGCTAGACACTGGGGAGACCACTCCAGAGAGGGATGCTCTGAAGTCCTATTCATGGAAAATTACTTTAAATGGAACTTACAGCTCAGCAGACACAAATGCATCCAAGCAAGTCCATAGGAAACTGCTCACGAGAGCAGTTGTTTCCAGCAAGTCTCTCCAGCTAAGAATATTGAGCAGAGACTGGGTAAGCAGAGACTCTCTAGAGCAGCCTGGATGGGCAGCAAGTGATAGTGGCACAAGTGATGCATGATGAGATATGTATTTTTGGATGTCAGAAAAACACAGTCCTCAGGAGGAAAGGCTTCTGTTTTCCACAGCTGCATGAGGCAGTGGAAAGGGCAGGCTGTAAGATCACAGGTTAAGAGCCAGAGCAACTGAGAACAGGCACGCAATGTATACATCCCAAAGCTGTCCTGGACCTCTGATTCATCCAACACCCACCACTGTGGATTTTGCCACACAAGGAGGATCAAAAAGCAAGGGCTGCTGATTCACTGTGGGGAGCATTTCTAAGAGCAGGTTCCCACTCACCGAGCTGTGTGAAGGACGCTGTGGGAGGCAGCTGCCCCAGCCCCCCTGAGTAGGCTGAGCAGGGTGTTCCCCACACACCACCTCTTCCTCCTATTCAGCGGGCAGGCATTGCCCAGTGCTGGTGCCTGGCAGCACACTGCTGTCACCAAGGGGCTGGCAGCTTCACCAGCCCAGCTCCTGGGCAACGAGTGCAGTCATGGACTGCTTTTCAAGGAGAAAGCTGAACCCACCCCAGCTGTGCTCTCCGGGAGGGGAACAGGGCAGCCGTGGTGAGGAGAGGTGCACAGGCCAGTGCCAGCAGCAGGCCCCCAGGGCGGCCCGATGAACACGTCATCTGGAAGGTGATCCTAAAGCAGTGGACACAGTGCTCTGAAATCCAACTTATCCCCTACACAAAACAGTCTGGGTGCCCCTATGCCCCTGTCACAGGACAAAATGCAGCCTCAGCTCCTCCTGAGCATGTCCCACTGGCAGCTGTAATTCAGTGCCAGAAGTGTGTAAGGACATTATGATCTAAATGCATTTTCCTCTCACATGCTGTTCCCTTGGCCATGGCTCACTGCTGTCCCATTTAGCCTGGGTGAAATATTACATACACCTCAAGCATAGCACAGGTATAAGGCTGAAACTTACTTTTAAGCTTTAATAAACAAAAATTTTAGAGGAGAAAAACCATCAAGATAGCATCTACTCTCACTATGTGCGGTTTTAACACAGAGGAGGAAGCTGTTTCCAGGCTCTCTTCTCCCTGGAGTGCGAATTTTCCCAAGGTTAGTGGTGGGCAGCCAGATGAGAGATCATCAAGAGATGAAGGATCAGGCACCCTTACATTGAAGCAGCAGGTTATGAGCCAGCTCAGTCATCGTGGTGCTTTACTGTAGAAAAAGGTGCACACCCTAAAAGGTTTGGGTATTTGCAGAATTGTTTTTGCAATCTACAGTTTAAAAAACAAACAAAATTTAAACTACAAAGTAATTGCATGCTTTTTACCCTAAAAAGTGAAAGCAATATGGGAACAAGGAAAAAGTATAAATTTTATTTCAACAAGCAATAGTCTGAAGTTCTGAGCAACTGGAGAGAAGAGAAAGAAAGAAAAAAAAAAAAAAAGAAAAAAAAAAAAAAAAAAAAAGGAGGCCCAGGATAAGCAAACCGAAATTTACTTTAAGGGTTATAGCTTGTTTACAAAGTTCAACCAGAGCACAAAGCACAGAGAAAGCATCTGGCCACAATCCCTTTGTGCATTTTAGTAGCCTGCAAATGAGATCTAAACCAAAACTAATCAAACAAAACCACTTCCAGAAGAAAATTTTTCCTGACTGCTCATCAGCAGCACTCAGACTATATTTTTGACAGGCTGAAGAGAGCTCTCTTAGCATGAGATGTACATGCCTGTCCACAGGCACCCAGGCTTCCTTGCCTGCACCTAGCCGGACGCTGCCTCTGATCCCTGCTGAGCTGTCCCTGGGAACATTAAACAAAATGAAATACACAAATAGGGCCCTCTGTCATGGCTTTGACAGCTCATCACATAGGCTTTTTGCATTTAAATACATAGGGGAAAGTTTCCATGCCCTCCAGAAGTCTTCCCGTCACCGGTGTTTGATGGAAATTCAGCATCTTGCAGGCTGTCAGTCACTGAAGCTGTAAATTCGCCTACCTTGGGAAGTCAGATTCTAAGTTATAGGTACACAAGTAAGCAGAATGTCTTAAAGAAAAGTTTAAGTGTGAAAAATAATGGTCCTACAGTTAAAAGACTGAGCCACTGTGGAGATTCACACAGCTGCCTTGGCAGTATCTCACCACAGTCTGGAGGAGGCAAACATTATAAGCTGAGCCATATGTGCATCAGTCAATTACTTTTCATAGAATCATAGAATTGTTCAGGTTGGAAAAGACCTTTAAGACCATCGAGTCCAACCTTATGCTAACCCTATTACCCTATTTCTGATGACCCAGCACTAAACCATGTCCCCAAGCACCACATCCAGACGACTTCTAAACACATTCAGGGATGGTGACTCAACCACCTTCCTGGGGAGCCTGTTCCAGTGCCTAACAACCCTTTCTGTAAAGAAGTTTTTTCTGATATCCAACCTAAATCTCCCCTGACGCAACTTGAGCCCATTTCCTCTTGTCCTGTCATCGGTCACCAGTGAGAAGAGACCAACCCCACTCTCACTACAACCTCCTTTCAGGTATTTGTAAAGAGTGATAAGGTCTCCCCTCAGCCTCCTCTTCCCCAGACTAAACAGACCCAGCTCCTTCAGTTGTTCCTCATAGGGGCTGTTTTCCAAACCCCTCACTAGCTTTGTTGCCCTTCTTTGGACCTGCTCCATCACCTCAATGTTCTTTTTGTACTGAGGTGCCCAAAACTGAACACAATACTCGAGGTGGGGCCTCACCAGTGCCGAGTACAGAGGCAGGATTACTTCCCTAGTCCTGCTAGACACACAATTTCTGATACAAGCCCGAATGCCATTGGCCTTCTTGGCCACCTGGGCACATTGCTGGCTCATATTCAGCTGACTGTCAATCCATACACCAAGGTCCTTTTCTGCCAGGCAGCTTTCCAGCCACTCTTCTCCAAGCCTGTAGCGTTGCCTGGGGTTGTTGTGACCAAAATGCGGGACCCAACATTTGGCCATATTGAATTTCATACAGTTGGTCTCAGCCCATGGATCCAGCCCTTGTTAGGAGCCTTGTATTCTAAATGAAGCAATAAGAGTGAGGTCTTGAGAACCAGGCCATTTACAAAAGGCATTTATACATGTTTATGTGCAGTAATTTCTGAAAACAATCATGTCACTGGAATGCACTGAGGTTGTTGAGCACCATTTGTATATCATAGGGCTAGGCCAGAAATTACATTTTTAAAACTTTACACCTTTAAAAAAAATAAATGAAAAAAAAAAAAAAAAAAACAAAACAACAACCTTATATCCCACAGCTTTTCTTTTTGCAGGATTAAGAAAGAGGCTAGAGCTGCAATCACAGCTAGGGTCAGTGTGGGAGCACCTGGCAGCTGCTCCTGCTGCAGCCAGCAGCTGCCAGAGCTGCTCCAACAAGATAAGGTGCTTCTTACATGTCCATCTAGACACACTGTCTCCTACAGCACCTTTTTTTACTTCTTCTTCCTTTTAACTTCTTTACTTTTTTTACTTCATCTTCCATGAAAAGTTTCAAATGAAGAAGAAGCCTAAAGGTTGTGCTCTGGCAGAGGGAACATGACCTACAGAGAGGCAGGGGCTGGTTTTGGGCCACAGTACCCAGTTGCGCAGGAGGTCTGGAAAGGAGTGTTTGGATAGAACTACTCTTCCTGAGAAGATCATACTGCTGTATCCATCATCTGCCAGCCAGGAAAGCTTCCTCAGGGAGTGTTCATTTGGACTCTGAATGGCATTATCCACTTCCCACTGTCTCCTATATACAGTCTATATATTAGATCATCTGTCCTGGAAGAAGGTTTGGTTCTTCACTGTCAGTTTCTGCTTCATGAATTAGTTGAGTACTAGCACCAGTTTTCTTGTTATCCTGCAGAAGGGCTTGCACTGTAACAATACTAAAGTTCTTTGTGTATATAATCTTACAGTGCAGTTAGGTCTGAGATGATCTCAGACTCTTGTTCATCTTTTTTAAACCCCAGAGCATATGTTTTATACTCTCACTAAGTGGCAGTTTAAGGCAAGTTTTTCTTCATTTGTGATGAAGCACATCTTCTGTCATGAAGGTCTCAGTCAAAAGGGAATAAATCACTTTACTTTTGCTATCTAAAATCTTTTTTTCTGATAAAATACTATTTTTAATACAGTTTTTGCCTTCTCAAATCTAAAACCATGCAATCTTTCCTTTCTTCCCAAATATTTTTCATTACAGATTCAGTGACAAACAGTAATGTATGCAAAGCCAGACAAATGCATGATCTACTTGCAGCCAAACACAGGTAGAGGTGCAAGCTCTCTCCAGCGCATACCTGACCAAGACGTAGGCCCTGCCAGACAGTACCAGCACCAGGAAGATGCAGAAGCCCCTTGGCCATCTCAGGGCTCTGGCTCAGCAAGATCCTGGCAACATCCGCTTTTATTGTCTGCTGAGTTGCTTGTTTTGGGATAAGATAGGTATGCAGAGGATACATGGTGTACAAAGAATGATTGCTGGTTTTTCTTCACTTGCTTTGTGGCTTCAGCTCCCTTTGCAAGACTCACTTTGCATTCAACCCTGGGAGAAAAAAACAACCCTGAGAACAGGAAGTGCCTAAATAAAATCTTCTAACAAGACTAAATATGACACTCATGAAAAGAAGAAAGAAATGCTTATGCAACTGTGCTCAACAGATATATATATACATGTCTGTGAATAGAAGTAGAAAATACATTTTAAAAAACACTCTGACAAAAGAACTGGAATTAGTTCTGTCAACAGGTTCTTAGAGAACGGTGGCAAAACCCTAATGGACTTTTCCCCTGCCATGGTAAGTGAGTTTCAGCAGGAGCAACAGAACATGCAAGTGCATCTGTAAATGTATGGCTTACAAGTTATTAGATACGTTGTAGATTGAAACAAGAGAATTCAATCGATGTTTTACATTGACTTTATAGCCAATTTAAAACAAACTGTAACAAAATTATGAATAAGAGTTCAGCAAAACTTTTAAATGTGTCAGACAGACTAGGTTTTACTCTCTCGCTTCCCAGAAGAGGCATGGTTGCTCTCTAATTTCCAGGGGAAAATCACATGTAATATAATCCTTTGGTAAAAAGGACAGATCTCAGGGTGCAAAGGAAAACAAACTTTATTCCACAGGCAAAGGTTAAACAAAAATTCTTCTATTAGAAAATGTATCCAGTCTTTGGATATTAACAGAAAGAGAGAATTACAGCTGCAATAAACTGAGAAAAAAGAAAGAAACAAACATATTTTTCTTCTGGAAAAGAAGCAGTATTCTGTTCAAATAATGAAGGGAGCTTCCAGCCTCTTTTTTCCCTTTTTTTTTCTTTTTTTTTTAAATTTTTTTTTAAAGAGCTCGAGTAAGTGATATATGTTCTAATTTCTCCCTTTCACAATCTGACAATGGGCATCTTTTTCCTGCAGGCACATAATTCCCTCCATCTGTCCCAACTCCAAAGTCCACACATAAAAAAGCAGCCTCTGTGAAGCAGCTGGATGTGACAAGCAGCTCACTTTTATCTACCAGAAGCAATGAAACACGAAGCTTGCATTTTAAAAAGCATTAAAATGTGTGTCCAAAACCAAAATTAATTCTACCATACGTTTTGAGGCTTTCACCACACAGTACCACCAAGTCAGAACATATTTTACTGCCTAGGAAGGCAGTTTTCCACATCAGCTTAGTGCTTCCGTTGTTTCTGCAGCACCATATTTATTGTGCTTCTTCACCTTATTTCTTCGATGTGTGTGTCTGATCACTACATTTGGTCAGCTAGAGTGATGTTTTTCAGAGCCTGTAACCTGACCACTTCCCAGGACACCTGTAATAGCAGTCATGCTCTATCTAGCTTATGCTTATCATGTGTGAACTGCAACATCTTTGGGTCTTTAATACTAATCAACCAACAGAATAATAAGTTAGATTTAAAAGGAAATCTCTGGGGAGGAAAGAACAGATTTGATTTAATTACAACAACATATCTTGATTATTTTTTTATTAATACCAAGAATTTGCACTTAAATGAGTAATCTTTGTCTTAATAATTAAGATGATTTGTCCCTACAGGTTATTTCCTGTCTGAAACTGAGGCTGTTGCTGTGCGAAGGTGGAGGGAGGGCTGAGCCAGTGAGAGTGGGAACAGAGACACAGCTTCTCATCAGCATGGCATGCCGCCCACGCTGGAATGCACCTCCCGCCAACAGGGAAACCTTGTTTCTGATTGCTCCAGGATCACCTGCAATGTCTGTTTTAACGCTATGAGCATTTGTAAGGGTTCTCTGAGGGGGGGAAATCCAGGGGGCATGTCGAGTTTCTGGGGTGTCAGGAGAAAAACCTGGAGACTCTCTGAGCAAAGCAGCAGAGCAGGACGTCTGTACAGCTCCTCTTGTCTCCTACAGGTCCTCCAGCTCCTGTGAACTTACAGATGAGCCCCACAGGAATGTTGGGACAAGCAAGGATCTCTGTTCCTCTACCCACTGGCAGTTATGACCATTTCTTGCCCATGAGCCTGGAACATCCAAACCCCACATGCCTCATCTCTCATCTTTACTTAGGCAAAGATCCCAAGTGGGAGACATGTATGAAAAAACACATAAAAGCATTTAAGGTATTCCCATAAAGCCTACACTGGTATTCAGGAAGAGGCTGGGCAGGCCTTCAGCTATCTTAGCTCCTGCATGGAGAGGATGGACTCCATGACCACTCAAGACCCCTTTCAGAGCTTTCCCCATGTCTTAATTACTGCACCATGCCTGTATTTACACTGTTTCATCAGAACATTGCTTACACATTTTGTGAGTATACATGCACTATAAAGGCAGCTGCAGTAATAATAATTATAATAATGATCAGAATAATAATTCATAATAATAACTGCTGAAAGATGGATTATGGTTCCTTAGGAATGTGAATAATGTTTTTCTCAGGGGCTTTGATGGCCCAAGTCCTATCTGCAAATGAAGGAAAGGAACAAACCAGCCACAGCAGAGAAACAGCTGCAGAAAAATATGAACCTCTTAACTGCAGCATCTTAACCCAGCGTCAGCACTGAAAATACCACAAATTGGGAATATGCCAGATTTTTACAGGAACTGTGAGAGCAAACATTTAAAAAAACCTGGTTGGTATCTAAATGAAAACAGTTTAACTCTGAAAGGTTTTGAAAAGCTCTGTCAATGTCTGTAACCTGTAAGACGACTTCTAAGTGTTAAGATACATTATGTTGTGTCGAGGTAACGCTTGCACTTTTAGAAAACAAAATATATTTCCAATTAATAAGAGGATACTTTAAAGCGGAATTTAGAGTGCACAAGCACACACATCTGACACTAGTCAGCAGCTGTCATGCACTGCGATGTTTACAAGAGTCACAGCTTTCAGCACATGGCAACAGCCAGTGGATAGTATTTCAGAGAAAATCTTTCTCTTTTCTATATGTGTTATATTATCGTAGGTGTGTCAGAGGCTTGCAGGCATAGCTCCCTTTTTGTATTAGAGGACATGATTGCTCCTAGGTCTGGAGATTCACATCCTGGCCACATGCTGACGTCCCTTGATGTCCCCTTGGGGCTCAGCATTGGAGAAGATTCGGTATCACCAGCAGCTCCAGTGGAGCTAGGCATATGCTTTAGCCTTGTCAACAGCTGTCAGGGACTACATAACTACGACATCACCACCTTTTTTTTTTTTCAGGATATAGTAAGTAAAAACAGTGATTGATGGCTTTTTTGATTTCCAAGCAATGTGAGATTCTCAGTCCCTTACTGTTAGCATTTATCTACAGGTGCCTTTGTATGCTACACAAGACAAGCCAGAGAAGTGTCCTTCTGCTCCTCAGAGTTGGCTGTACTGGTTGATCTGAGACCAAAATCTTCAGCAGGAATGGAGAGACATGGCATTTCCAGGTAAAACAAAGAAACACTTGTAACCTATATATTTCCATGGTATGTGTTGACAGTAAAGCACCAGCTATTTTTTCGTGATTTTCACAATCCAATTTGCCTTGTCAGGCTGCAGCTGCACTCTGCTGTTTGTGCCAGTAGCTGTGTGCACCCCTGCTGAGCACCTCTTCCCTGACAGGGCTGGGAGAAGGGAAGCACCATGCTACCATGGTTTCCTAGCCCACCCTCAGTTTGGGGCTCCTCCAGCTGCCTCGCCCCAGCAGCAGGATGCCGCAGAAGTACATCCTTGACCTAATAAATTATGTCATGTTTGGAAATGGTCCCCCAAGTAGGCTCCCAAGTCACTTGGGCAAATCTGAAAAGCTTATAGTAGCCCATGTGTGAAAACAGAGCCCATAGCTGTGGAGAGTTGAGCACAAAGCCCCATGGTGGAGTGTTGTGGCCAGGCATGATGAACTGGAGACCAGTGTACTTGGCACTTTCCTTGGGGCCTCCATCCCATGGATGTCCATAGGAGCCTGGAAATCATCAGCACCTGCTGATCTGTGTGTGTGTGTTTTCTGGATGTGGATTCCCGTTCCTGTTTTTCAGAGACAGGTTCAGCTATGGAGGTATCAGCTGGCTTTATGACACCATGAAGCAGGGGGAAGAGTTCTCTCTCTCTTTATTTCTTATATTTCTAATTGTAATAATTTTGATGGTGATTTGTTTAAATGCAACCACATACACGCTTCCTCCTCTGATTAATCCTGGCTCTCCTGGTGATCTGCATAAACAGTCCCGTGGCAAACGCCTATAATCACATCACTTGTCTTGCTGAAAGCCCTCAAGGAAAAATGTGCAATGTATAGCACCTACTACTGAATGTTATGTCATAGTAAGCCATTCAGTGGCTAATGGCTGTTAAAATGATCCTGTAGACCAAGCACCACCTGCTGCCCAAAAAACATAAGCTCTTTGAATCTATAACTACCAACCCCAAGCTAACCGCATCAGGCATCACCAAATAATCTGCTGGAGATTGGTTTCACAAGAACATAATGTAAACCTGATCTTGCAGTCCTTATACTCTCATACTGTCCTTTAGCTTTCACAAAATCATAGCAGCATTATTCCTACCCCAAAATAAAGATTAAGACATTCAGATTTATAAGACCAGTCCTCAATTTATTTCATGTGACTTTGCCAAACATGGCGGGAAAGATAGCTCTGTAAACTTTACATTCTTAATTCCTTGTGTTACACTTAGTCTTCAACAAAGCTCAAGAGCACCTACAATTCCTGCAAAGTAAAAATAAGATATTCAAATTGAGCCTTGAGCTTGCCTAAGAGTTTTCTACAGACCAGAGGGGGAAATGTGCTTGTCAGTATTTCATGTCCCCCTAATCCCACCTGCAACTACTATTGTAACCCATAAGAGGGAACACAAGACTTGTCTGGAAATTAAGAATAAAGGCATTCAAATCTCTTCCTAGGTGGCTGTCTTGAAGGACCTCTGAAGTCAACACAGGAAACTGCTGCTGGGATCTGATTTTCCTAAACTTGACCTGAACTGCCCTGTCGCTCAGGTAGTTCCCTTTACCTCAGGGAACCTTAGGACATGTAACAGGAGAGATGCCTTCAAATTACCTTTTCCAAACCCTAAACTGAGTTGTAATTGTCAATCTACAAGAGCTTAGACACCAATGGCTCCTTCAAGTTTAACAACCAGGCTATCATATGTCTGTACCAATGTCATGGCTTTACAAAATCCAGCAGAAAACCTGCTTCTGCGACACTTATTTTCCAAAGCCTAAACTTAACCTCAGCCCCTCCTTTCGATTTATGAAACCTCAGATTTTATAAACGAAGTGTTTCTCAGGGTAAGTTTCTCAGTGATAAGTTTCACCGCTTACCTCTGAGAAACTTATGAAGCATGGGAGAAAACCATGCCCGTGCTCCCAAAACTTGCTTTCCAAACTTGCTTTGTGCTCACCTTTCCAGGTTTAAAACCGTACCCAGACCAGATAGATATTCGCACTGTGCATGACGTTCTGCAGCCGCCACACGGTGCGCTGCGCTGCCAGGAAAGGCGCAGATATCCCCCAAACACAGGGGAACCATTTTGTCAGCGCCCAGACGGCATTTCTCAACCGACGGCTCACCCTGGTGGGGAGTCGCGGGGTGCGCGGCGGGCTCAGCCGGCCTGCCGGCGGCTTCACGGCCGCCCGGGAGGTGGAGCTGCGATCCCGGCCGTGCCCGCAATCCCCCTCGGGAGATGGAGCTCAGCGCCCGGCCATGTCCGCCCCTCCACCCCATCGCTCCCGCAGACGCAGTGGCTCCAGCCAGGAGCCCACATTTAAACATACTGCAATTATCTAAATCCTAATCCGGCTGCTTTATGTCGGCTTATTACTTTATAGTAATTAGTCGCGGGTTACGACGCGCTACAAATCGATGGCTCTAAAGCTGCAACCTGTCCGTACCCCTCGTGTTTCAGCCAGTAGCAGAGCTGAGCTCCCGCCAGAAGTAAAGCAGCAGATGAGTAGTGCTGAAAGTACCCTTTTCCGTTGATAACGATCTGGAAAAGAAAGGGATATTCAGTAAGGGAAACAGAAACCAATACGTTTCTTACTTGATGATAGCAAAGAAACAAAATGCGATATTCAAATGTGAGGAAAGCTGCCCAAATTCACCCAAAAAATATTCTGAGATTGTTTTTTTCAAGAGGCACACTATATGAAATGCAAGATGTTTAAGTCGTTTACTAAGCTAAACATGCAGGAGCAGTATCATAACTGAACATTAAAATCACATGCAAAAATAATCTTAAAAAATCATTTGCAAAATGAAAGCTAAATTTAAAAAGTATAAAAGTATTTTCACTGAGGCATAGATAAAGTATAAGAAATGAATTAACAGATGGAGTAACTGGAGGATAGTACTTAGTGTAATTAACATTAGCCCTTACTGGTAACTGTTAATGGTCCTGTACCATCACACATCCCAAAACAAAGCCTGAGCAGAGATACATCATGAGGTTCACATTAAGTGAACCTGAAAAAAACAGCTCTATTCAGAGCAACTGTATTGTGCAGTCAGAAAACAGCAATTATCAATAATAACTCTGAGCAAAACCCTTTTTGCTCATGAGGTCTTGTATTGGAAAGCTCAGCAGTGTTATAGTTTTGGGAACTTCCTTCAGACAATGGCCACATGTTCCTAGGTAATAGGCAAATGAAAAAGAAGATGGCATTTACTAAGTATGACTTCAAGCCTCTTCACCATCATGCTTGAGAATAAAATGGGGAAGAAAAAAAGTTTTCCTAAAAACAGATTTTATCTAGAAGAGGCACCTTTTGAATTATTCACAAACTCAAAGCCAGTCTGTGAATCTGAGTTTTTCACTTCCTAGGGCCTATCTGTAGGAGAGGTTCTTACAGTGCCATCTTCTGGTAGGCATGATCACCAAGAAGACCATGGCACTGAAGCTGATCTAGAGGTGAGCAGAAGAAATGCCAACAAAGATACTTATTTCTCACAATTTTTTGAAATAGAAAGACATGATCTAATGGCAGATCTTTTTTTCTGCATATGATTTTTGTTGTTTATACCACATATTGTTATCCTTCAATAGATACACATATACACATACCTATATGAATTTACTTATACACAAATAAAAGGAGCACGTGGAGCATTTCTATTTCACATCTAGAATATGTGAGAAAGATTTTAATTCAAGCAAAAGCAAATGTGAGCATAGATTTTTAAGGGGAGCTAGCTTGCTTACTTTCACCATCTTGTAAATATTTTCTCTATTTAGTACACACTAAAAGGACATCCCCATCTTCACTTTCAGAAAAAAACAGACAATTTTTGCAAAGGAGAAGAGGGGCTTTATCATCACTTTATTTTCTGACTTTTCAGAAACCTCTCTGTGCCATCTTCAAGGATGAGATGTGCTGAGATGAACTGAGGACAGAGGTGGAGAGAAAGAAAAACCTGTGGCCAGCTAAAACTGCAATTCCAGACCAGACTCGAGCATTCATAGTCAGAACTCTGCTCACATGTATGGATAGAACAGGCCTGGATGACAAACAGGAGACCATTCAGGAGACACTGATGATACTGCTGTGATCTTTGAAGGCCCCTGCAGACCGTGGAGCACAGTGGTACCTCTCCGAACATTTTAATTGTGCAAGGCAACTGGCAGCTGGAAGAAATTTGAGACATTCATCATCTTCTCTAATTTATTTGGAAAGATGATTGGGAATGCAGTAGATAAATGAGAACAGAAATGGCTTTAAGTTACCTTGTTTTGTTGCCTCCCCCACTCCTCCCACTCATCTGCACAGCACTGCCCTCATCACCGTTCATCTCCCCACCACAGCAGTAATACATCAAAGTGAACTTCTGTACAGGAGCTCCATTTCTTTGCTATTGCCAGCATGAAGCAAAATATTTAATCAAATTTATTTTTCACTTCATTTCATGTTCTAATGTATTTCATTGAAGGCCTCTTTTTAGTGTCTTGTAAACTACCTCACATCATGGTCAAGAATAGTATCTCCAATTTGTATCTTAATGAAATGAAGATGTGTTCTCTTGCAGTTAACTAGAAACAAAACAAAAAAAAAAGCCTTGCTTGAGTTCATTGTGGTAGCTTAAGGTGTACTTAATGATTCTGGGTATTTAAAGAAATTTCGTTTTCTTCGGTTTATAGAAAGGATTAATAGAAAATACTGGATTTCATAATCAAATAAATGTTAGCATTAAGATTGTTTGAAGCAAGCCTCTGATTGTTGAGAGTGATTGTATATTGATCATGTTGGCTGGAAGCAGCAGCTAGCAAGAAGGCCTGTGGTACTAGTGATGAATCCTGAATGCCGCCTTCTCTGATATTGACACTTGCATGTTTCTTCCCACCTATCACTTAGTGAATCCTTTTACAGAACCCCCTCCATCCTGGTGTTAAAGACCATCAGTATCTCACTGGATATTTTCTTCCCCATGGAGCTTGCTGATTTGGTTTCTGACTTAAACAATGCTGTTGGCCCAGCTGGATAAAATCTTCCATCACTTCAAACTGAAAATGTAGACCTAAGCAGCCTTGTGTGTTCGTTATTCAGATTGAACTAGCACAGGTAACATATAAGGGTAAACTTGGAGTAAGAAAGAAAGCCATTGCAGATGGACATTGCAGCAGGTGCGATGACATGGGCGTAAGCCATCCAGGGAGACTTCTGCCTTGCTGAAGACATCTCAGGGATCAATTGTTCAGAGACGCAAACTAGGATAGGCAGGAATTCCCTTCTGCCACTGGCTGTTTCCTACAAAGCTAAAACCAAGAAGGATGGAATAATGTAAACATAATAACAGAGTGTTTCCATACTGGACTACATCAAAGACTCATCTAGCCTGCTAACCATGTTTTCAGAAGGTCCATCCTGGATGATTTAGCAATGAGGAGAAAATGGTGCCATTCCACCAGACATGATGGCTCAATACAGTACCTCACTGCAGCAGAAAATGCAATGGTTTCCTCCCACTCCCTTTTCTCCCTGTCTTTATTCTCCTCCTGGCTGCACATTGCAGCCCCTCACCATGTACTTGTGAAGGTGTTTGTCAGGTCTTTATAAGTCAATATAACCTGTTCAGGGGGAGATTTCTAAAGTGAGTCTCACAGGCATCAGAACTGGTCCAGGAGATGGAGCAGATTACACCGACAAGAGCAAAAAGATGACAGAAATAGAAAAACAAGCAGAGGGAATGAGTCCTCCTGCCTTGAGCAGCAGCAAGCTGTTATATTTATCTGACTGCACATGAAAAGGCAGCAAAACTGAAGTGTTTATCTGCTTCAAAAGCTTGGTGAGGTAATGCCCTGCTTCTAGCTCTGTAGATGTGCAAGTAATCACACTAGGTTTACTGAGATCCCTCACATGCTTGACATTAAGCATGCACCTAAATTGTTACATTTGGGCTTATTTTCTCAGAACAAAGTCCTTAATCAAAGGGTGGGAATACAACAGTGCTGCTGGTGGATGGACAGACCCCCTCTGCAGCACTACCGCTTCCACTTCACAGCTCTTCCACACACTTGTTCACATCAGCTATTGAATGTGCTGCCCCAAAATTTCAGCAGATAATTTGAGATCAAGGAGATCCAAGAAGCTAATAACTACTTGTGGATATATAATAGAATAAATGAACCTTTGAACTTGATTATATGCCTGACACCAACTGAAATTGCCAAGGGTCTATAACTATGTCTATAACTATGTCTATATTTTATCTTTTCCAAGAACAATTTATTACAGAAGTACAAACTTCTCAGAGGTAATAATTCTTGCTATAGTAAATCTTGAACCTGTAGTTAATTTTTTATTATTGTTATTTTTAAAAAAGCAACTAGCTAACATGTGCTTTTGAATTCTGGAGGGATTTTTTTTTTTTTTAATGAGCATGGACAACTTCAACCTTTAAATTCATTTTGGAAAGAATATGCAGTCCTATTTATTGATAGCTTTGTAGAGCACCAGTCTACCTAGAGATCACATGGATACAGAAGAACTACAGGTGATAGTTTGAAACATCTTTTAAAAACACATCTTAACGATATACTCTTTATTTCTTCTTCCACTAACATCTCCAGTCAATTTTAAAAGATGCTAGGTCTCATTATCTATTCCTCTACTGTTGGGTTTGAGTTTTTCTTTGTTGCCAAAAATATTCTGCCAAGTACCACAATATGAAGTTCAAGGACAAATGAACAGAAATGCAAAAATCATAGATTTGTTCTCCAGTGCTTTATATTGCCAAATACAGCTCTGCAAGCCACCTGAGGAGTGTTCAGGTGAGAATTCTCCACTCCCATTAGGAGGGCAGGTTTAACACCTCCTTTCAACAGTGACTGTGCTCTGCAAAACAGTGGAGAGGACAGTTATTTATGTGTTCTTGTACAAGGGAACATAAACAAGTGGATGCTCCAGCAAACTGACAATAGACTACTAAAAAAGGGCCAGATGCTCTTATCCTCTTACAAGGGTGAAGAGGGACAAAATGAGTAAATATTTATATTATCACAGTGGCATGTAACTGGAGCTCAGTTGTGGAGGAAACAGTGATTTACCAGCATGTTCCTCCTCTCTTGGGAATCCACATAAACCAAGCAAAGGTTCAGCAGTGAGAAAAATATTCTGACAGAAGGACTAAGCCAGATGAGAGAGCTACAGGATAGGCTCAGAAGATAACTAGCAAAGAGCAATGTCTTCCTGGGCAAGAGTCACCACAGATAAATACAAAAGGTCTACCTGGGCACATGAGAGAAGGGTATGTGCATCATGGCTTATAGCTTCAGCCTCAGCACCTCAGAAATCTTCTCCCCTAGAGCCCTGGGCTAAAGCTCTGTGTCCAGGACCTCTCCCAGCAAGATGCCTCCAGCCAGAACATCCTTAGCTATTGCGTCACTGGCTGCTTGTGCCATCAGTCCACTAAGGCCAGCCTTTCTCCAAAGGGCACCTGGCAGGCTGCAGGGTGTAGATCATTTCTCATCTACTGTTTTTTTCTAGCTTGTCTGCCCTTCTCCCACAATTATTTAAGGTCAATGGCCATCAGTTCTCCTACACTGACCCCATAAACAAGTGCTTGGAGCCTTGCACCTTCCCTACTGAAAGATCACTGAAAGTTAATTTTGCACAAGAACTTACAATAAAATAGTTTATAATTCAGATATATTTTTGATCCTAATGGAAACTTGCCTTTTAGAGCCCTTGAAATTTGATTACAAGATACTTATGTCTATCTTGTGCTTGGTCTCAGTTCTAGGGCCTTACAATGTCCATAACTCATTTAGGTGAATGTTAAGATTGCCCCCAAGCTGATGGAGGGCAATCAAACCACACTCCCTGTGAGAACTTAGAGAAGAACAAAGATACTTTTTTGGATTACAAGATGTCATCTTTTCAGTGCATCTCTGGAGTGAAAGAAGGCAAAGTGTGTTATCTAATGTTCATCCTGTCCTTTGTGGATAAGAGGTTGAGACACCACTTTGAGACACAGAGAAAGAGCACATCATATGTCAGTGAAGTGTTGGGAAAGCACACTCATAGCTGGGATGGTTAATATCCCAGGAGCATCTCTGAAAAGCAGCCACATGTGACAACACATGCTCTTGGGCATTTCCTACACTATTGTGAAATACCAGTGGCCATCATGGGGATAAACTGCGAGTGATGACAGGACTGGCAGAAGAACACAAACACTCAAAATGTGGTGCAGTACGTAATGAAGAATATCCCCATATACACTTTAAATGCTTAGCAAGAGTTTCAGTTGACTAGTTTTGTTCTACAGCTGTAGAGGTTACACTGTATGGTGATGTGAAAAAGATTCTCCATCACGCCCAGCTCACTGTAGATCACTTCAAGCACAGACCCAGGTGTGAACTCACTCCAAGAGGTAAAAACAAAGCCGCATTATGTAATAAGATTTAATGATTATTTGAATCTCTTTTTCCATCCCTGTGCATCATTGATTTAACCTTCCTTGTTTTGTTCTCAGGATATTGCTAAAACAAGTAACCATGTTCTGAAATTAATCAGGATAATTTTTTGTATAACCCTGTAAGAGCATTTTGACTTTTGCTTTCTCTCTTCAATAAAGGAACAGTAAAGGAACCAGTATCTTTGCTTAGAACTGCAAAATGTTCAGATTGCATGGTCACAGGGAACAAACACATAAGTGATTATGTGCAAAGCCTGGGGTTCAACCATCATTTTCTCTCAGAGGAAAAAAAAATCAGACGTTTTAAAGCCATCACTAAGGAGATTTCTATTTAAAGAATATGCAATAACTCATATTGAGACAAGATTTTAATCTCAGCAAAGCTTTGGATAATCTGCTGGCACCTGTGTTTGCTGCTCTTCCACCCCATTGCACTGCTTAGATTGGGGTCCAAAGGCTGCATCCTGCAAGTTTGTTTGTGGCAGCAGTCCTGCTTAAAGGAGTAAGAGTCTTGGCAAGAGAGAGGCAAAGATTTTTCATGATCTGCACCCGAAAATGTCATCTATGAGGAAATTACACCAGTGTCATCGTCTCTCATATTCCTTTGGAGCCTTTTATTCTTTTATTCCAATTACTGCACTTGTCACCATTATTTGTTGTGGTACATATTGTACTGATGCATCATGCTTGCTTGCTTGAAGAAAAGGTGTGAAGTATAGACAGCTCTGTCCAAGGGAAACGAGTCGAAAGGTATTACCTAGGATGATTTTTGAAAGAATTTGGAAAGGTTTTTCAGATGTTGATTTAAGCTACTGGATACATCAGCCTGTGTGCGCTCTGAGAGATTTTTGTAGTGGTTTCACAGTACAAGCAAGCAGGGACATCTTTGGTACTGTGTAGATACCATTACAGATACTGTAGAGTCTTGTTGCTGCTGAGGCCTGACTATGACATGAGCTCCAGGTAACAAGTGTCACGTTTGTACTAGTCCAGTCTCTGTAGCTCAAGGAAAGAGAAAGAAGTGTAAAATAAAAATAAAAATTAAAATATGCACGATAATTTGTACATACAATGGTGCTGTAAAGGAGATCATGTGACTGGGCATAGGAAAGAAAATAAAAACAGAACTACATCTGAGGTATCTTGCATAGGTTTCATCCCCTTTAAAATGAGTATTATTCATTTGCAGGTGTTAAAAATAACATCCAATTTGTCTCCTTCTTTGCTTCTGTGATTCATGCTTCCCATTTTAAAGCCTACACCCTGTGAAGAGGAGTGCATTATCAAGGAAAGGAAAGAGGCTTGCCAGGGACAGAAGGTAATTTCCCGTAGCAGGTGCGTACAGCAGGTGGTACGCAGTGTACCTGAAACGAAAAGGTAGATCTAGGCTAAGATTTTATTTAATATGGAAAACTTATTGCATCCTGAGCCACTACTGGGGACGTGCCAAAAATCGTGTCTGCAGCATGATTTATTACGTGAAAATACCACCAAACTAATCAGTGGAGTTACTAATTAATACAAATCTGCATTTTTGCATAAGCAATTAGTGCAAAGAGAGTGCAATGAAAGAGGAAGTTTGACTCATTTAATCTCAGTGTCTATTCAAGCGGAAAGACCCACTAGGGCAAGGCACTAGGATCTACATTTGGATTTTTTTTCCTTTTGATTAGTTAAAGGAACTAAAAGGTCATATTATCAATATTTAATTCAAATGGAAATGCATTTGTTCAAGAGGAAAGAAAGGACTTTATTTAAACAAGGTGGGACTCTGGGGGTAAATGCCTGGATCAAAAATAATTAGATTTTGCCGTTATAACAGCATCTAAATCCCGTCTGATAAGAATCCTTTTTCCTAATAAGAGAGGTGGTTTGACACCAATAGCAAAGCCTGCTGATGTTACTTAAACTCTAACCCAGGCAGTAGCTGGCCTACCAATACAATTTAGACATTTGCTTTAATGGTACGTACTTCTCTAATTTGTTTGGGGTCTGGGTTTTTTTGTCGTTGTTTTTTTGGTGGTGGTGTTTGGTTTTTTTTAATCAATTTGAATTATATTTTAAATCTATTGTGATTTCATAATTGTGAGCACTTGACCAAAAGAGTAATTTTAAAAGCTGATAATTAAACCTTGATGGTGATGTATTTTCCATTAACTAAATAGAAGTTTACATTTATAGAATTAAAACAACAACAGCATTTATCTAACGGGGAAAGGCTCAATAAAATTAATTCACTGAGTCTTAAGAGGGAAAAAAAAAAAAAAAAAGAGTAGAAAAGGCACCTTTATCCTTGGTACCAATTTTGAGCCCAGCTGTACATGTATTCCGGAGGGCAGCCTGTGCGATACAGGCGCACCCCAGCACCAAAGCGGTTCCACAACGGTATTTAGAGCGCTATTCTCAGCCGGTGCTTCCTGAGCGGAGGCAGCCGATCAATGCTGTGAGCGTCCCGAAGCGTACGGAGCGGCTGTCCGCTCATCCCATCCCCTCCTCTGGTCGCAGCGCTGGCACAGGGGCGAAGGGGGAGCCCCGCCATGGGCCCGGGCAAGCAAACGCGGGCTGGCCCGTCCCGAGCTCAGTTCCGACCCCGCGATGTGGTGGGTTGGAGGCTTTTTTAAAGAGTAACCCTCGGGCTTTGTGTGCGTGCCCGTCTGGAGACCAAGGGAGCAGGAATCGTGACAGGGAAAGGAGAGAGCCTGCACAGCCCGGGCTGCCCAGGCAGTAAATCACTCGCTAAATTATAAGCGCCGCTTCCCCTCTCCAATAGCTTTAAGCTATCTGGGGAGGCATCCTTTTCCCGCACTCTCGCAGGTACAATATGAATCAATTATCTTAATTAAGATAATGCCGCAAACCCAAGAGATTTCCTCTGGAGCGGATTTCGCTCTGTGAGGCGTTTCCACAGCGCTGCTCCCCACCCCCCCGCCCCAAACAAACCCCACTCCCGCCCGGCCGGGCCAGAGCTCAGCCCCGGCGGCACCCCGCGGAGGGACTGCGCTCCCCCCCCACCGCTCGCCGTTGCGGGCCCCAACCGGCCGCGGGGCTTCCCCTCTGCCAGGGCAGCGAAGCAGCAGATGAGCAGGGATCCGGGGGGCGTCCGGCCCGGGCCACTGCTTTGTTGGGACGCGTGCGGTTCGCGTGCCGCGCCGCGGGGGAGGCGGGGAGAGGGGAGGGAGGCAGAGCGTAGAGGGAAAGAAAAAAGAAAAAGAAAAAGAAAAAGAAAAAGAAAAAGAAAAAGAAAAAGAAAAAGAAAAAGAAAAAGAAAAAGAAAAAGAAAAAGAAAAAGAAAAAGAAAAAGAAAAAGAAAAAGAAAAAGAAAAAGAAAAAGAAAAAGAAAAAGAAAGAAAAAGAAGAAAGGAATTCGGGAGGAAAAATAAGCAGAAGTCGAATTAGAAGCCAGATGGAGAAGGAGGAGTCTGTAGGTCAGGGGGAAAAAAAGAGACGCTTGAAGCGATAAAATCAAGCGGTTGGGGGAAGCGGAGAGATAGGGAAGGTGAGAAACCGGAGCCGCGAAAGCAGGAAACGGTCCGAGCGGGGAAGGCTCAGCCGGCTGCCTGGGAGATCGGCAGGAGAAGCAGTGCCCGAGCAGCGAGCGAAGTGGGAAGGACGAAGCCGGCGCGGCAGAGCCCCGTCGCACCCGGAGCCTCCGAAGCGGCCGTCCTCCCCCGGCGGGCGGTACCCGGGGGGCCTCGTACCTGCCCCCCCGCTCCTCCACGGCCACGCGTGCCCCCCTCGCCCCGCGTCTCCTGAGGCGGAAACGGCCCCCTGGCCCGGGCTCAGCGGGCTTCAAGCCCCCCTGTCCAACTGCCTGCCTCTTTATTTGTCTATCTACTTTATCTGTCTATGGACAATTTGTTGACTTTATTTCGCTCTCGGGGAAACTGACAGTTCTGAACACGCTCAAAGGCACAGGAGCACCCCAAAGCATTTGCCGCTCCCCGGGATTCCGCCCTCTGCCAGTGCCCTACTCCTGGTGGGTTTTTTTGCCTGGTGTTTCTCCAGCTCCCTTCAGTCCCGCGTGTATTCCTAGTACGTCCCATCCAAACACGGGTGACATTTCCCAGCAGCCAAGACAGGCCTGGCCCAACCCCATCCCTCTCCTGCGAAAGCCTTTCAGACCTCACCGCTCCCAAAATGCGCCCGCCCCAGGAGCGCGGCCGCCCCAGCAGCGCCCGGTTAACGGGGTCGCGCTTCCAAGGGGGCGCCCAGCCCGGCCTCCTGGGACACAGGCATCCTCCCGGCCCCTGCCTCTCCCCTCACACAGAAAACAGGCCAGCTTGGAAATAACAAAACGGAGCCGGTCACCCTTCGTATTTGATTACCGACAAGGCAAACATCCCCCGGAGTCCCCTCCTGCCGCCCCGCCAGCCCCAGGGCTATGTAGGTCACGAACAGGAGAGAAACATTTAAAAAATAACCTGGAAAAATATCTTTCTACTCTGTCTCCGCAGGGCGGAATTATTAATTTCTAATTTAAAGTCGCATGAGGATACGAGAAATTTTGTCTTTATTTTTCCTTCTATTGAATCTCCGAATAACGCGTGCCGGTAGCAAAGCTCCCCGTGTTATCACGCAAGGGAGAGATGTTCCTCGTTAAACCGCATCTCTAAGATTTGGCTGTGTTCGCGAACTCCACTTTAAACCCATCGCTCAGCGCCTTTCTTTCCAACTCTACGTTAACCAGCGCTTATTTCCATCAAAAAACACGGAGAAAGCGGGAAAAAAAAAAAAAAAAGGGGGGGGGGGAAGAAAAAAAAGCGCTTTTGCTCCAGACGGCAGCACAGACCCAGGGGCAAAATAGCCCCGGGACGCAGTTTCCCGCAACACCACAGAAAACCACGGGAGGAAGGGGGGTGTCTGTGAAGCGGGAAGGACCGGGACAGGCAGGCTCCTGGGGTCATAGGCGCCCGTTAGGACCTGATTTGGGGAGGGGACCCGGAACAATGAGAACAATGCGGGTCAGGGCAGGGCCCCCCCACGGCGGCGGCGGGGCGGGCGACGTGCGGAGCTACCGCTCCGCACCTCGCTCGCCCCGCCGCCGCGGTGAAGGGGGACAGAAGGGGGGGGGGGGGCGCCCGGTGACAGATGGCGGCACCCGGTGGGGCCCACAAAGGGCGTGGCGGCTCAACGGGCGGGCGCGCGACCGCATACAAATAAGGGGTGTCACGTGGACGGTTGGACCGGAGTGAGGGGGGTGGCGGGAGGGAGAGGGAGCGCCCCTGACGTGGGCGGCCATATGGCGCGTGCCGCCGGGCGGGGCGGGGCGCGGGGCGGGGCGCAGGCGCGTTGGGGCGGTGGCGATCGCCGCCCGGTAGTCAGGTCCCGGTGCCGGCCCCCCCGCCGCGCATCCTCCGTCCCGCTATATATATAACGGGGGGGCAGCCCGGCGCTGCGCAACCTCGGGGAAAAAAAAAAAAAAAAAAGCCAACAAAAAACCCCACCAAAACCGTCAAACAAACAAAAAAAACCTCAACTCACCACAACACGACGCGGCGGCGATCTCCGCCGGGGTTATGAGACCGTCATCGCGCAGGAGAGGCTGAGCAACGGAGGTAACGGGAACATGGGTTCCTTCCCCCCGCGGGAAAAGGGGTTAGAGGTGGCGGCGGCGGCTGCCGCGGTGGCAGAGGAGCCTGCGGCGTCGGGGCGAGCGGGACCGGCCTCGGGAGCGGGAGAGGCTTCGGTTTATGATGTGGCTAGCGGTCGTAGGAACGGGCAGTCGTTCCTGCCGGTGCGTGCGGGCGGCTGTGCGCGCACACCTGTATCCATCCATCCATCCATCCATCCACACACACGTATATATATGTGTGTATAGATATATCTGTAAATGTATATATGCCTCCATACATACACACATATGTCTGTAAACGTGTATGTGCGTCCATACACACATATAAATGTGTCTATGTGCGTCCGTCTAAACGCACACGTTATACATGTATAGGCGCTTCCACCTTTGCACCTCTAACTTCCAGCTCCCTCTCCTAGGCGGCGGGCGGCCGCCGCGGTCCCCCCCCAAGCTGCGCCCCAGCGGGCGGGCGGTATTGTTCCTCCCCGGTGTGACCGGTGTGACCGGGGTAAGATCGCAACCCCTCACGAACGACCCCCGCGGAGAGCAGGGGGACGATGCCCGTCTGCGGCGGAAGAGACGGCCGAGACGGAGAACCGGGGCCGGTCCTGCACCTGTTACCGCGGGCGGGGGTTGTGCATTGCCGCCGCTCGTCACACCGCCGCGGGCACCCAGTGGCGACCCTGGCGACGGAGGTGGGACCGGGGGAGCCTCGAAGGGAGAGGTTGGGCAGCGTCGGTCCGGGAGAGCTAGTGCCTGACCCCCGTCCGGGCGGTGCGGGAGGGGAGGGAGAGCGGCGGTAACATTCGTCTCTATGGGTGCGGGTGTCCCCCCGACCCCTCGCCTTTCCCGCTCTGCGACTCGACAAATGTGTTGGTTTGGGTTTTTTTTTTCTAAGAACGGCTTGGTCTGCCCGCGTCGTGCCGCTCGGGCTGCCTCCTGCACACGTAATCTGCTTATATTCCCCGCTACTATCAGCGAGTTACATAATAGCATTTGAACATATGTTAACTTAATTATACGACAGGACCGCGGAGCCAATTAAAAGTTTGTGCTGGCACCGTAGGGCTTCCCCCGGGAGGGGCCGAGGGGAGCGAGGAGGGGGGTGCAGGGGGCTTTTCCCCCCCTGGGGCCACGGCCTCCTGTGTGGGTGCTGACACGGCTCTTTTCTGTTTCCTCCGCGACTCAGAGGCTCACCATGACCAAGTCGTACAGCGAGAGTGGGCTAATGGGCGAGCCCCAGCCCCAGGGCCCCCCGAGCTGGACGGACGAGTGCCTCAGCTCCCAGGACGAGGAGCACGAGGTGGACAAAAAGGAGGAGGACCTGGAGGGTCTGCACGCCGAGGCTGAGGAGGACTCGCTGCGGAACGGCGAGGAGGAGGACGAGGAGGACGACTTGGACGAAGAGGAGGAAGAAGAGGAGGAGGAGGACGACGACGACCAAAAGCCCAAGCGGCGGGGGCCCAAGAAGAAGAAGATGACCAAGGCGCGCATGGAACGGTTCAAGCTGCGGCGCATGAAGGCCAATGCCCGGGAGCGCAACCGCATGCACGGCCTGAACGCGGCCCTGGACAACCTGCGGAAGGTGGTGCCCTGCTACTCCAAGACGCAGAAGCTCTCCAAGATCGAGACCCTGCGTCTGGCCAAGAACTACATCTGGGCGCTCTCCGAGATCCTGCGCTCAGGCAAGAGCCCGGACCTGGTCTCCTTCGTGCAGACCCTCTGCAAGGGCCTGTCGCAGCCCACCACCAACCTGGTGGCCGGCTGCCTGCAGCTCAACCCGCGGACCTTCTTGCCGGAGCAGAACCCGGAGGTGCCGCCCCACGTGGCGGCGGGGGCGGGGGGCGCGCCCTTCCCGGCCCACCCCTACCCCTACCAGTCGCCCGGTCTCCCCAGCCCGCCCTACGGGACCATGGACAGCTCCCACATCTTCCACCTCAAGCCGCCGCACGCCTACGGCGCCGCGCTCGAGCCCTTCTTCGAGAGCGGCCTGGCGGAAGGCGCCGGCCCCGCCTTCGACGGGCCGCTCAGCCCGCCCCTCAGCGTCAACGGGAACTTCGCCTTCAAGCACGAGCCGCCCGCCGACTTCGACAAGGGCTACGCCTTTACCATGCACTACCCCGCCGCCGCCGCCGCGCTGGCCGCCGCCCCCGCCCACGCCGCCATCTTCCCGGCCGCCACCTCCCGCTGCGACATCCCAGTCGACGGCCTGGCGCCCTACGAGGCCCACCCTCACCATGAGCGGGTCCTCAGCGCCCAGCTCAACGCCATCTTCCACGACTGAGCCTGCCTGCCGGCGCCTCCGCCGCCGCGGGAGGGGCGGGGAGGGGAGAGCCGAGCCCGGCCGCCCGCCGGCGGCCACCGCCTTGTTTACAGGGGCAGCCCGGCGGGTCCCGCCGCTGCCTTCGGGGGCCGCCGCGTCCCCGGTCACCTTCTGTCTTGCTTCTGCTCCCTGGAGCCGCGCTGTAAATTTGGGGTAGGGGCACTGGGATCCGTCAATTACCTGATCGGGATAACAAAGTCACAAGCAATAATTAGGATCTATGCAATTTTTAAACTAGCGATGGGCCAATTACAAAATATATATGAAATCTATATTTTTCAACCAACCTTTTACTACTTGTTACCTTTCCCATGCTGAATTATTTTGTTGTGATTTTGTACAGAATTTTTAATGACTTTTTATAATGTGAATTTCCTATTTTAAACCATGCAGCTTCATCAATTTTTATACATATTGGAAAGGTAGAATTATATCTAATTTATACAAAATAATTTAACTAATTTAAACCAGCAGAAAAGTGCTTAGAGAAGTTATGTTGCCTTAGCACTTCTTTCCTTTCAAATAGTTGAGCTAAAAAAAAATGCACAATCCGGGCAATTTCTTTCCCATGAAAAGTATCTTCTTTTTTTTTTTTTTTTCCCCTTTTTTTTTCCTCCTTTCCCCTCTACAACAAGAACCAGATCCCCTAGGTCTTGAGAAGATATAACAACGAGAGACTTATTTTCTATTAAAACATATCAATTCAACACATTACTTGCACAAACTTGTATATAAAGATTATAAGCAAATGCCAACACCCTTTTTAAATCGAAAGCTGCTTGACTATCACATACAATTTGCACTGTTTCTTTTTAGTCTTTGAACCCCTTGGCATTCCGTGTTGTTCTGTTTTTTCTTTGAAGAGAACTTGAAGATGTTAATGTTTCCAGGCGATATAAATGCATGATTTTATACATATTCACAAAATCCGTGGTTGTCATATGCTCATCTTATAAATCGGAACCGAAAACTAATCAGGTTGTTAAAGTCGGGCTATATACCTATTGTAGTCGATTAGTACGGTAGCTTGAAACAAATTCAATCCATTTAATCCGTAATTAGAACAATAGCTATTGCATGTACAATGCAGTCCAGAATAAGTGCTGTTTGAAATGTAACGCTGGTTCAACTGGAATCAATCTGTACTGTAATTTTGTTTGTAATCCTGTATATTATGGTGTAATGCACACTGGGATTTTAGAAAAAACATCCATCCTTTGGCAACAACATAGTATTGAACATTTGGTCGAATGTTGCATTTCTCCTTAAATGTGATTTTTTTTTTTTCTTAGTGTAAGTAATTCCTATGGGATTATTGTTTTATTGGGATAGCTCATGAAAGGTGCGACACTTATTATTTGTAGAATAAAATTGGACAAAAAAAAAGGACACCGATTCTTTATTTACCTTGAGGGGTTCCGAGGGAAGGGGGGGGAGAGGGGGGGCGGATTTTGTTCGTTTGTTTGCAGCGAAACTGGCCATTTGCAATGCTGATTTGTTGAATGAGGGAAACGGGGGCAGAAGCGCGGTTAGCTGGGGAGCTGCGGCTGCCAATTTGGGCTGCGCTCAGGCCCCCCAGTCCCACCCGCTCTCCCCTCTCAGGCCACGGAGGGAGCCTGGGGGCTCTCCAGCCCACCCCGTGGAACCGGCCGGGCTCCCCGCCACGGGCCGGAAGAGGCACACCGTGAAGATACCGTGGCGGCCCCGGATCCCCGGGCTTCTTCCCCCCGCAAGACAGCCCTGGATCCAGCGCTATCGATTCGCCGTCTCCCCCTCTTCCCAGCCGCGAAACCTGGGCTTCTCTAATCTCCACTTATTCTGGGGCTTAAGAAACCCACAGACACAACCTGCAGCGGAGCGAGTCCCCCAGTGACCAGGAACAATTACAACAGGTCTTTGCCTCCAACCCTCAGAAACAGATTCAAGGCTTTCCCTGAATACCTGATACGAAGCCTATCACAAAGTGGAGGTGTTTTAGAAATATTTCACTTAAACCCAGCTGAAAATACACAAGCTTTCCTGTGGATGAGGGTGCTTTTGCTTTTTTTTTTTTTTTTTTTTTTTTTGCCACGAGAAGTCAAGCTAATGACGTCTGCTTTAAAGGTGCTTATAGCTACGCAAATCCAACGCGTAAGCGCTGCAAACCTGTGCTGGTCCTGCAGCACCCTCATGGCAATCCTTTCGTGCTAAAAACACGTTGAAAGATAATCGCGACGCAGGTTTGTGCGTTTTGCAGCATGTCCCTGCGTTTTGCCCGAGCCCGCGGCTCCGCACGCCAAAACTGTTGCTGCGCCTGAAAAGGAAGAAAGCAAAAGGCAACTTTTCAAGCACCCGATTAACCTTTCCCAGTCAGCGTCAACACAGCTAAATATACCCTAGATAACCCGAGGAGAGAAAATGAATGACAATTTTTTAGATAGAATTGAAAAGATGACCCAAGCTTGCTCGCGTTTTGGTTATGCGCCTTCTTCTTAAACATAAGGATTCTTCTAGTCAGTCAAGGGGCAACTCACATGCCACCATCTTTTATTCAAAGGAAGGCACAGATGTTCCTTCTGCAGGGGAGGTTTTAATTTATGAAAATGATATTGTTTATGCATGAATGCACTCTGCATAACACAGTACTTCCATCTGATGAGAGAAATACCACAGAACCAGTGCCAATGTCAGGAACATATTCTGCAAATTTAGTCGCTTAAATGTTTAATGAATATTTGGAAGGCATTTCCAAACCACAAGAAACCTTTTCAATTACCTTTTCTTTTTCCATGGTTAATTACAAAATTCAACTCCTCTAGTCAATGCAATTTACTTAAAAGTTCTACCTAGGCTATTTGAATGTTTGATAGTGTGATATTTTAGAAAAAAAACAATATTTTAATGTTATGAGCAACCTAATCAGGAAAATTAATTAGGCGTTTTGGTAACTAGAGGCTCCATTTTACAAATCACTTCTGAGTTTTGTTATTACGGCTTCTTTCCCTGACACCTTTATAAAATCTTGTAGCTATTTCCCCCCCACACCCCTTTTATGCTGCCTCTGATTGCTTCCATGGTATTTTTTCCCCTAATGTTAATATCAAGCCAAATCTTGAAATCTCTCTCATGACTCCCACAGGAAGGTCTATCAAGGTCTCTTTCAAAGGAAAGAATTACTCACACTGTTCCTCTCCTCTGAGTGTATTGCTAATTAACTAAGGCTATAGTGGGATTATCAAACTTCCGCACACGGAGGAAACACTGGGGTTGAGTCATACCCACACATACTGGGTCATCCAGCAGAGGCCTAGGACTCTATTTTTATGGCTTGTTGGGACCAGTGGCCTTTCCCTTCTTCTTTATGCCATACTTCTGACAGCAGAAATTGCTCCGCTACTGGTGCCTGCTTGAGAAGACCATGGTGAAATCTGTGCCAGTACAGTGTGTAAGTAACAGTCATGACTCACAGCTTTTTTCCTTCTTGGTTTTATGAATCAACAGAAGAGAGTCCAGAGGTTGCAAACTCATCATTGTCTGCAACCCAACTGAGGCCTCAGCTATGATAGAGGGGCGAAATTCCAGGTTACATCCACAAGAAATCATAAAAGGCTGAAGCCTCAGGTTTTACCTAACCCAAATGAAAAATGCACCTGGACATCATCAGACTTTGGCCCAGCAGCTTCAGAAGGACTCTCCAAGCAGAGAGAAGTAGATTCAAGGAGAAGCAAAATTCCTGAATTCAGCAGAAGAAAATAGAGCATCACTTTCTCCAGAATATACTCTTCTAGAATTATAATAAACTAATATTAAAAAGCAACATACAATCCCAGAGGAAATACGAATTACTAGTAGTAATTCTAAAATAAGTATTGAGAGTAAGTAGAACAAACATTTTCTATTATCTGTAACAGTAAAAATTCTTGCAATTATTTCAGTATTGTAACTGACCAAAACTGGATCCACCTTGACCTTAACAATTACTATTAACATATTAAAAATATGAGTCTCTCTTTAAAACAAACAAACAAAAAAACAAACAAACCCAAAGAACAACAAAACAACACAGTACTTTTGTACAAAGAACTATCTTGTAAAATAGTTTTAGAAATTACAGAGTTGAACCGCACTTCTCTTGTTTATGTATATATTATCTAAAGATAAAAAAACCCCAAACCAAACAAAAACTACTCAGTTCTCACTCATTTCCATTGAGGAAGAACTCACAGAAATTAACATTTGGAGTTCTGCCTGGTGCTGTATCAAGGAAAACATGCAGAAATTGGTCTTTGTTTTTATTGACCAAGATGAGCTATATAGCACTTATTTCTGAATTTAGAAATGGTCTGCACTCTTTCCTTAGCTAAAAATCCCATATTACAAAAAGCCTTGAAAAACATTGTACAGGAATATGTGTTGAAGTAGCGAGCTGAAGATCTACAAATAGATTGCTCTTTAAATAGGTACATAAATGTTTTTTAAATAACTCATATATGTATTTTTAAAACTGTCAGAAGCTATGCCGTGCAAAATTAAAACTGACAATGCTCTCAAAGCATTCTCTTAAGTATTTAGGTTGCCTACAGGGTATGTAAAACTTAGAATATCAGACCTGGCTTTCAGTTTTCCAGCTTGTAGTTTGCAGCATAGAGATAGCTGCATTTTGTATGAAATAAAATAGAAGCAACAAAGATATACACTGACAAGATTTGGTGAAAGAAAAACAGAAAACAAGATTCAGAGCAAAACTTCATTACTTTAAAAAGATAGCATATCAACCTTAGTGCAAAGAAAAAATACAATGTCTTGTGGTCAGCACATACTCATTTTATATTCCTTCCCATTATCACAGTTTCCTCTACTTTGAGTAAGACCAGTTTCAGCTCCTGGTGCTTGTAGGATTTACTTCAACTTCAGAATCCGTTCTTGTTGCTTCTTATTCCTGCATGATAATTTCAATTGTTCTTGTTCTCTTCTTTGCAGAGATTTGTCCATCTTCAAAACTTCAGACTTTATTTTCCTCAATTGCTATTCTTTCTCTCCTTAATGTTTTCCTTCTCCTTTTCAGACATATAGAAAGATGTATAGTCATAGTGATGCTCACTTCTATAGACTATTGATCTTCCCTTCACAATGATTTATGACTTCACTTATTGTGTAAAATGTTTGGTGTACAATATATCTTCTTTGAAATAAAGGAAAAGCAACACAACAGAGATGATTTAATATTCAGCACTAAGAAATATTCTTTTTCTACAGTAGGAATGTAGGAAGGGAACATGCTTAGGAGAGCTAATATTTGGGAATGAACAGCTGAAGTATAACTGACTACACACTAAACCTTCATTGTTTAAACAGACACTGTAGCCAGAAAAACATACAAGTCAAAAGTATGCTGCCAATTTCAAAATCATATTTCTCCAGAAGCAAATATCTATTATCCACTGAAACAACCCAGCTACTAGAAATGTCCAGTTGAATACTCCAGATTGGACATAAGGTATTTTCCGCACAGCATCCCTTCATTGCTTATTGTCTAATTCCTGCTCCTTAACTTCAGTATCACATTATCCATTAATCAAAAACTGGCCTTCCCGTTTCTTGCCTATTTACCTCATTGCCTTTTCCAACCCATTTTTCCTTAGGGGAGAGGATTTATTTTCCAACACCATGCTCTACCTTCTTGCTTTCCTTCAGTAAACACTAGCTGTATTTCCCTTGCTTGCTATTTCTGCCAGAGGTTGTCCTATCTCTTCACTTTCTTCACTTCATAGGGTTATTCTGGAAAAGACATATGAGACTCACACAATTTCTTAGCATCTAGACAGGAATAGATTATTTCCTTCATCCAGAGAGAAACACTTAGAGGAGAGGATAGCTCATCTAATTTTCTTCTACCTCTTGTCTGGGCCCATAGGATGCTCCCCTCTCCTAGTTCATCTGCCTGTGCTCAAGGCTGGCACCCAGACAACATCTCCACCAGGTCTAGACTGCTGAGAACAATCTCTTAAGAAACCATGAGGAGGATCTCCTCTCACTTACTCACTCAAGAACCGTGCTTAAGAAGATGCTCTCACACCTGATACCTGCCTTCATGATGCTGCAGCCATGTCTATGCCTGGCCATATCACAACCCTCCAATAAAGACTTTATATCCTTGCTTGGACCTGCCTTAACAGTATAGGCTTCCCTGGTGGCTGCTGGACTAGCACTGACACTGGTTCCTGTCACCAGACCTGACCCAGAGCTGCTGACTCTGCTTTTTGAGCTTGATGTTTGACCTATTGCATTGTAATGGGTTTGTCTTGCTATCTGGAGCAACGTGCAACTCCCCACCGGCCCTGCCCAAGGGCCAGGAGTTATAATTTAAACTCAGCCTGGGGCCATCAGCCCTTTCTCTAGAGATGCTGTGGAATGCGGGTCTTCAGTTCAGCCATAGTCCTGATGTGGGCTATGACCCCTGCTGGCGGAGATCTGCAAACAGGTATCCTGGCCTTAGCCCTGCCTCATCTCTGTGAACTTGACTGATGATTTGGGTTCTTGGGGGATCCTAGCACCCTCCCCTGGGCTATCTTGCTGAGGTACCACCAGGTGAGTCCTGGCCAGAAATGTCCCTGCCTTGCTAGCCCTGGGTTGCTTGCCCCTTTGCTCCCTGCCCCTCAGGGAACAGCTGGCACTTGCTGTGCTGTGACTGGCTTTGCTTCCCTTTCTGGTGTGCCTCCTGCCCTCTTTTTGCTCTTTCTGCTTTGCTTGAGCTATTTGTTTAGAACAAACAAACAAAAAAATATTAACACAATTTCTAAGGCAGTTCCACTGGCCCTCTAAGTAAATAAAATGAACTAATAGAGTAACCTGGGATTCAGACTATAAAACACAACACAAAACTATTTTGTGGGCTAAGTTCTATGATTTTTTTTTTAATTATTCCTAGTATACTGTAAGAATGCAAGCTTTCCATACTTCTTAACAGAAAAAGAGAATAGTTATTTCTGTAGAGAGCTGTTGATGAACGAGATGCCCTTGTGCACTACATATTTAGTCACCCTTAAATTGAAGGAGGTACATTAAATTCAGATAAAAAGTGTTACTTCATGCATGGAAAACAGCAAATATAAATATTTGAGGAATATCTCTGGAGGCTATTCTTCAACTTATTCCCTATTAAAAGGTGACTAGGGCTTCTCTGTGTTTATATATCTATTGCCATTGTATCAAAATGCACATGAGGGAACAGGAAAGTAAAACACATTTTAGCTGCTTTGGGTGACCTGCAATGCCCTCTACATCATCCTTATTCCTTGTACAGCATACTATGTTTCTAGATGTCCCTTGATCATTCTGCTACCACAAGTACTCATTTGGTCCACTTTCAAATTCTGGTTCTGGTCAAAGATGTAGAAGAAAGCAAGGCCATTATGTGTAGGTTCACTGCTCTATGCAATTTGGCTGCCTGCTGCACAATTCCTCCTACGTATTTACTGTTTGTCATGTGTCTCACTTTTTTTCTCTAACATGGGAACATCACACCAGATATGGCACAGGATCACTAATACACACAACCCTTCTTACAAGATGGGATAAGGAAGTCCTATGTGTAAGAGTTCCAGATATATTCTAGAAGGTGGATAAAAATATATAGATTGATATTCTGGGTTTTTTCCAAATTCAATTTACAAACCTGAAAGTTGTGATCTTTTTAAAGTCTGTTAGAGTGGACTTGCTTAGAATGTTACTTTCTTCTCCCAGGAAAATGTGTTTGTCTCTGATTCATAAAGGAGTGTGGGGATTGAGGATCTGTGACCAGTAGCAAACCAAGAGGGAAGAGACTTGCATGTTCTTCCTATTTTTTTTTTGTTACTATATAGAATTCTCCTTTGTTTTCATCTACTACATTTTAGTATCTTAACAGATACTGATTTAGTACCCCTTTCAAGCAACATCAATAAAAGGGTGTTAGAAGTTTTAATGACATCACTTGAGGGGTATTACAAGTCTCTAAGAAACTGTAATAGTCTTCCACTGATGGTACTGAAAATAGTATTATTTTATGGTTCTAAGACAATTATCAGCTTATCCTTTCCTTAGCTTATGAGAAATTATCTATATACATAGATGGGATAGGCTCATAAATGGTCCCAGAAAGAAACACAAAAGCCTGCAGGGGATGATAAAGGGCATACAGTCTCAAAATTGATTCAACTGCATCCAGTTTCATGTTGTGCTTTATTTTCTAGGTAATGATTTAGCTTCCCTATTGAATGAGATAAATGCAAACACATTAGAGATCACCAATACTGAATAACAGACACAAGTTCAATTGGTTCGTCTACTGCTGTACCAAAATGATAAATTGGGAAAGCAAGCTTGTTTGTTTGGCTCACAGTTTTTCTTGCCTTGTCACTCAGATATCTTTAGGCAAAAAAACCAAACCAAACTAAACCAAACCACACAAAAAAAAAAGTATTTTGCATTATATATCCCAACAAATAAGAGGTAAATATTTTTGGCCCTGTTATTTGTTGGGATAATTGACTGCAGAATAATCAGATAAAGTATAAACATTTGAAATTGTGTTAACTATAGAAGTATCATGCAAAATACCAAGAATACAACTAATGACAACAAAAGCTTTAAGCAAGCAGGAACTTTACATGGTCATGTTATGATTCAGAAAGGCAAATTGCTGAGGGCTACATTTCAGTGAAAGGTGTATCAATGGCTCAATGCAAACTGAGGAGCACTTACAGGTTGTTTATTTAACAAATATTCAGAACATACTTTAAAATTGGCAAAGTAATAGAAATAAGTATCAAAAAGCTCTACCAAAGTGACTTTTAAAGTGTGTCTTAAAACAGCTACATAATGAGCAGCTTGGTACCGATTTTTATGGAATTGTTAAGAAAGGCAGCTTAACAGTTGTGAAATCATGTATAAACTCATGGACTCTTGGCTGGTTTGATTGCAATCAGATTTCCTTACCTGTAACAACATTTCTAGACAAACAGACATCCCAGGAAGAGCCTTGGTATTTTGACATGCGGTTTGAACTGTAATTTGTATCAATCTGCAATATATTTTTTTAATTTATTGCTTTATTTCTTAGAAGGACATTGTATATTTGTCTTATTACAAACACTAAAAATAAAACTACTGAACTGCATCTTTAAAAATGTCCTTTCCATGCACTAAGAAGCCACCATGACATGACACAACTCAGAACCAAAAAACCCTTGCTGTTTTGCTTCAAATTAGGAACTTGCAGGCTCAGAAGCACGTTATGTATTGGAGTTGATGCTGGAGCTTTAATGTGGTTGTCATCAGTGAATCTTACAGCACTTTCTGAGTAAAGTTGTCATACCTCCAACAGTAAAAGCTGTCAAAAAGCTTGACAAAGTGGGAGCAAGAAGTGTTTCTTCTTTCTCTGGATTTAAGCCTTGAGGGTGAGGAATGACTGTGCAACCTTCTAGGTTCATTTTCTGCACTGGCCCACTCAAGACAGAATCCAATGTTTTGTGAGTTTCTATCAGATAATGAGTCATTGTGTTCCTCAGTTGTTATGAGGGGTGTGTATGAGATCCCTCCACATAGGCTTATGATAATACTCTGGTTTGCGGCATGAATGTCAGCATGGTATTTATCTTAAGGCTAAGTCATAAACACAACCTGTGAATGACTTGACCTTTTTAGTATGAAAAGGGTATTTTAGCTTCATGTCATATTTTTCCAAAGCTTAAAAAAAGTTTTATTTTAGTGACAGCAGAAAAGCAGAAGACGTATGGGACTCTGAAAAAAAAAAATGACTCCTGTAGCTAGAGAATGCCTCATTGTTCTCCTTGGAGAAGTAAGATTAACTAGGAGACCAGAACCGTAAGCAGCCAGAGTGCCTTTTGACGGTTCTCCCTGTTGCCCTACGGAGCACCATACCTAATGGAGAGTCTCGGGTTTATGCCGGTGCCCAGCGCGGGCCGGGGGCAGGGGAAACCTCAGCGGCTGGCAGCGGTGCCGCAGTACCCGCCTGCGCTCGGGCCGCCCTCAGGTGACCCGGCCGGGTCCTGCGCCCCTGACGGTAGCCAAGGGCTCCCTCTCAGCGGCGGGAGGAGCTGTTTCCCCCAGGAAAGGCTCAGCGCGGCCTCGGGCAGCTTGACCCCCTCCTGTCCCACCACTGTCTGTGTACGGGACTGCCGGCCGCCCAGCGTACCTGCAGCCGGCATCGGGCGAGAACGCCACCGCAGACGCGGAGCGGTCACTCTCCCGCCGGCCCCCGGGGCGGCCGCAGCTCCGCCTGCGGGGCGGGGCGGGCGCTGCCTTGGCAGCAGCCGGGACGCCACGCTCGGCAGGTGTCGTGGGGCGGCGGTGCTGCCGCCATGCCGGGCGCCAGGGGCCCCTTCCGCCCCTGGCAGGGCCGGGCCTGGCCCGAGCACCCACCCGGCGGCCGCCCCCCGCTCCGGCAGCAGCGCGCGCAGGGGGCGGCCGTTGGCGCCGCTCGCGCTCTCTCCTTAGCGGAGGCGCCTGAGGAGCGGCGGCGGAGGGTGGCCCCGCTGGCGGCAGCGGCACCGCCGGCTGAGGCGGGAGAGAAGCCGCTCCTCAAGGGTATCTTCGAGATCAGCAAGAGGAGCTGCGACGTGGTGCTGAGCGCCCGGCGGCTCCGCTGGAGCCCCATCCTGCCCGAAAGCCCCACAGGTGGGACGGGGCGGGGCAGGGGATATCCGCGGGGTCCGGGCCCAGGCCTAGGTCGCCTCTGGGAGCGGACGGCGGCACCCCAGGGCCGCCCAGGGCGAGCTGACCTTCCCGGGACGCAGCCAGGGAAAGGCGATCTGCGGCAGGGTCCTCTCCGGGCAAGGCAATAGAGTCACCTTAAAACGGGATTACAGTAAACTAGTTAAAGTCAGTGGCCTCAAACATGTCCCTTCCCTTCAAGGTTATTCTGGTGATTACATATATATAAATATGTTTATAATGCAGTGAACATCTTCTATCTGAACCAACTCTTCCTAGGAAGAGCCTTTACTTCTTGGTGGGTGATATGAAAAGAGCAAAATGTAAAAGATGGTGTTTTTTCGGCTTCTTAGCCCCAGGTAGAACAGTAAGAGGATTTGATTTTCTTTCTGCTGCTTCAGCTTTTCTTGGCTTACCCTCTTTGATAGGTACATAAGCTGGAGTGTGTATGGTTTTGTGAGATGTACCTTTGTTTTGTGATGAGGCTTCTGTGGCAGGTTGGGCGGGCTCTGTGCTTTTCCGGTAATGCAACACACTGTGACAAAGTGCTGTTATGATGGATTTGATCAAGTGAAACCAATTATACACCAAAGTTTTAGAAGAAAATTAATGCTCCTGAAACTTATCCAAATAGTCTTTTTTTTTCTCCTAAAAACTGTGAAAATATAACTTATTTCCAAAAGTACACACACATTCTTAAAAGCACTTGTTTACTGTGGTGACCCCCCCAGTGCTTATGTGAAGGAGAAATCAAGTTGGGTTCAGTAATGCTAAATGTCCAGACAGCGCTTGCCTTGAGGTATGGCATGGTTAGTTTGTCCAGGCCTAGAATACTACATTTATTTTAATATTATTTTGGAGAGAGCTTAAAACTTTGTAAAGGTAAGATCCAACAGCCATAAACTGGGCATACAGAGAAATAAAACTTCTTCCATATACCATCTATGTTGCCACAGTATGTTCCTCTTCAAGGTAGTCTGCATGCTGCAGAGGCTTGAGTGGTGTGAAAGTCTGCAATTCCAGTGCTGCTGCACAGAAACACTCAGATGCTCACAGCTGAAGTTATGCTTCATTTCACGTAACCACATTGGGATACAAGAGCTACTGAAATCAAGCTAATATGGTGCCATGCACAGCTATTGACTGTTATCCTCTGAATAGTGTAACCGTGTTAATGCAGCATCATTCTCAGACTTGAGCACCTGCTTTACAGCAGGACTGTTGCCTTCTGATGACGGCTGCAGAGATGTGTGTATGTACGGTCCTTCCTCTTGTGGAGCCAGTCTGGGTGCCTGAGTAATGCTGTAGTACAATGCTGTAGCCTCTTCCTTCCCTTTTGGGACTAACTGCAGGTCTCTGTATATGATCTGAAGTGTGATTTATTAATTATTTAGTTCTGTGTGCAATGCTCTAATTTGATTGCCACTTTATTTTCTGGATTGTTTAATGTAGCTTGAATTGTCATTCATATCAGGAACTCAGAGTCCATGATTGTCTTTTAACTGCCACCAGTGAAGGATTTTAAGGTACAGACAGGACAAATTAATTTCAGTATGTATTGCTCCATGCTTTCAGGGATGGGAATGTATTCTGCAGTTTGGTTTTTTTTAATTTATTTTTTTTTTCCTTGGAAAACTCCACCTCCCTAAGTTGCTACTTTGTATAAGATCTTTTCATCCTTAGATTACTCATACAAACATCAAGAGCTTTTCTGTCTTAGTTCCAGTGGGGTAATAAACTTTGCAGTGCTTGAAGTCAGGCATATTGCAGATGGCAGAGCTTCAGGAGTCTTATGGAAAGCAGCACTGACAAGTTGGTGTCAATTTTGTCAGGATATAGGCTTTTACTGTGTATATATTAAATATGTGCTGGTACTACTTCGTTTCTGACAATTTGGTTTTGTACTATGTAGCATTGAGCTGCTGAATACTTTGATTTCTGAGAAGCTCTTAATATCCTACTTCTTTACTAGCTTCATCAGGATAGGCAGTGTTGTTTTCCAAATGTTGGGGTTTTCCTGAAGTCTGTGGTAGGCTGTGAGTTTTTACTATAGGATTTCCAAATTCTTAAATGTCAAGTACTGACATTGAAGATAAAGGGATTTTCAGTTCCTCTGTTGGAATGTGCCACCACTATGTCATCTGTAGATGTTCCAGGCTCTCTTTGAGAATGAAATAATCCTTGAATGAAAACTATTAGGTTGTTTCTGAGACCACTTTATCCTTATGGCCACATTTTGATTGGAACACAACAGTCTACCTGAGCAGCATTCAGATGAATACTTGTGACTCCTTCCTTTGGGCAAGCGTGGCTCTGTGTGTGCCTGCCTGTGACTGCAGATGAGCTGAGTAAGAGCTAAAAGTTTCACCGTGTTTGGCTTGTTCACAAGGATGAATCCAACAAAAGTCTTGTCTGTTTTTCCTTCCATGTCAGATACAGTAGTTCAAGATAGTTTTACCTCTGCCATTATTGACATTCTTATTTTAGGAAAATACTTTTTTTTTTTTTTTCCTATGGCAGTCACTCCAGTCTGCCAAATCAAAGAACTACCAGGTAGTCACTTTCTCCCCTGTTCCTTAACCTCCCATCCCCAATAGCTCCCCAAAACTACTCCTGTCTGTCTGAAGTTGTTGTTTGTCATCAGCAGTTCTGTGGTTCCCATTGTGTGTTCTTACATGTGGTAGGTTGTGCAGCTTTGGCTCCTTCAGCTTCTTCTAAATAGAACTCAGAGCTCAAGCTTAAAGTTCCCAAGCAAGAGATATCTGCTGTGCCTGGGTTTGATCATCTCACTCCTGCTCATGTATGTGTAATTATGCCCCATTGCACCGTTTCTGTCAAGCTTTTTTTTTTGGCAGAGTGATTATCTGATTATCAGGCAGACTTCCTACCCGTGTTCGCTGAGGATTTGTGGTGGCTTCCTTTGTTGTTTACTTTCCAGCTCATAGTAAGCTCCCCAGCAGCCTCCTCTCGCCTCTCAAATAAGCATGACTCCATATGAAATTCCTGTGTTCTCTATTATAACAAAGCTTTGGGCAGAAGTAAGGCCTGGGTAGACGACTGGAGGTGAAACCTGAGGGAGTGCATTGTGTCAGGTGAGAATGTGGGTAGTGCAAGGCATGGCTCAGCTTCCCCTCTGCAAGGCTGCAGTTACAGCCCGGGTGTGCAGCTCAGCTGAGCCATTTCTTGCCCCTGGAGCCAGAAATCCTCCGGCCTATAGCTGTTTGCTTGCTTTTAACCATGTGGTGGGTGGTGCAATCAGATGTAGAGCTCACAGTCAGTAGTTACTGTTTTTTCTCTGGCTTCTTTCAGTGTGACTTTCTTATGCTATAAGTATAATCACTGAAGTTAAGGAAACACAAGACTTCCCTCTCTGTATTAGTAATCCAGCCCCATACTGTAGAGCTTCGAGTTTTGGATTCTGTTGCAAAACCAAAGCAGAGAAAGCTATCTTCAGTACCGAAATATTCTATGTGATTTTTAGAAGTTCCCAGAAGATAAGAATGACTGAATGATGGGAAAAAAAAAATTACATTTAAGAACAAATGCTTACAGCGAAGATGTTTTTGTTTTTGTTTTGCTGTGGCTAAATTTTAAAAGCTAATGAAATGTGAGGGATCAGCAGCAGTGGATGTGGGAATCTTGTTTTTTAGAACAGTTTCAGTACAAATAGTGTCAATTAGTCTTCTTCATGCTCTTCTTCCAATATGCTTTGTATTTTTGCTGTTGAATGAGAACTTTGATAATGGTATTTCTTTAGAACCCTCAGCATCCTTTTAAAGATTGTCTCAGAATTTCTCGATTTACAATAATTGCAGTTTTTCAGCAGATTTCTCTCAGGAAATGGAACAATACTGGCACCAGTGTTTTACCGTGAAGCCTGGAGCCTTTTGGTCATTATGAGAACTTTTTATAAATGTAGTTTCTTGTGTGTGTAGTGTACATGACTGAAGGGTGTATGAAATTGTTCTCTCAGATGGCAGCATGTAGGCTGGACTGAGTATTTGGATAATATTAATTTGGATAAAACTTGCTTTTTTAGTTTGAGTAATTGAATGTAATATTCTAAATTAATTGACCGATCAGAAAGTTAGATCTCCAGAGAAATCCAAATGTTAATGTGTAACTGAATATATATTTTCATAATGAAGTAAAAAAGATCAACGTGTTAAGTATACTATTCTTATATATAGTATACTATAGTTCTAGTTCATATTAATCTAAAATACAGATTTATAAATATTCTATGTAAGTGCAGCAATCAGAAAAAAAAATCACCTAGGTATTGCAACAGTGAAGGAGTTAGCAATAAAGGACTTAAAATTAATTCCGAGTGCATAGTGGCCTGCTGCCAAGGCTATTTAGGAACAGATGTGGCTGAAATAGATACCAATAGTCTGTTTGGGATCTCTAAAGTAAGACATCTGTCAGTCTGTCGGTCAGTCAGGAATAAAGGAAATGGAAACTGGCTGTTATAAAATGTAAATTACTCAAGTTTCACATTGGTCAAATTCAAAGATTTTTATTCTACTTCTGACATGTAAAGAACATAATTTCTCTAAGTGGCTTATCTATTGTCCAAATAGGAAATCTATTTTTATGGAAGAAACATAAAAATAAATAATATGAAGTGTAACTGGGAGTGAGATGTACATGTATCACATTACTACAGGACTTTAAGATGTAAATTGAAGGACGCAAATGTGCAGTTTTAAACAATTCCATAGTGTCTGAACTTGTAAGACAATTTTTTTCAATGAAGTCCATAAAATTAATCTTTTAGATAAATGCTGCATGAAAATGCAAAATAATTTATTAATTTACAACGTTTTTTGTGAAAAATTAAAAATATTTAAGGAAATGGAGTACACTAAATTCTCTTAGAAACTAATCTCTCAGGTGGCTTATATACATGTCTTGATTCTCTGTGTGTGTTTAATCATTTATCAACAAATCAGTTCACGGGTGTTTGTGGCACAATTTTTGTGGTTTCATACTTTCTGGTGTTTTTTTTCACATCTTTATACACCTCTCTGCTTACTTTGAAAGGGATAAACACATTCTGGCTATCTAATAGTGACTTTTGTGTGTACTTTAATTCTCTGCCTCCAAAGAGAGAGAGCAGATATTTAAATAATTCCAGAAAATAAGTTTCTGTGCTAGGTTTTGCAAATTGTATTTGTGTGTGTTTGGGGTTATGGGAGTTTGAAACAACAGGATTTATTTAGCTTTCGTACAAAGTAGTAACTCTTCCTCCTGGCCTTTTTAACGCAAAACTATTTCTGTTGGTGATACTGTGGTTTGTGGTATCTTTAACTTCTTGTAGGCCATAAAATGACAAGTTTTAGACTTGCCTAAAGGTGACAGGGTTTGTTTTTGTGTTTTGTTTTTTTCTTAATTGCTCCTTTTGTACTTTGTAATAATTATGCCTTGTCGTATGCTATTACAGGTAAGTTGATATTCTGCTTTACTCATCTCTGCCTGCCTGGTGAGTGAGGGACAGTGGCTGCCTGGGTTCTTGGCATATTATGCATCATCAGGCAGTTGGCACACCAGTAACAAGCCAGACGTAGCTGGTGCTGTTTTTTTGGCTGCTGAGCAGGCCAGTTGAAGAAATATAGGTTGGAATCAAGGCACAATGAAAAATACTGTGATGGGGGTGAGCCTATATATTAAGGGACTATAAAGGTTTTCAATGAAGGTGCCATATGGGTGTGGGAAGGATTTGTGGGTAGTGTGGAGAGGGATATTAGTGAGCCGAGGGGAAACTGGAGCTGTTGCTGGGCAGATAGGAAGACATGCAGCATGGTGCTATAGTGTGTGAGGTATGTGTGATACACGGAAGGGAAATCCCTGTAAAGTCGGAGGACACATAATGAGGTGGTGAGGTAAAGAGAGGTAGGATGCAAGTTCAAAGAAAAACAAAACTAAAAAATCAAACATCCATAATTTTCCTGTTCACAGGGTAATTGCCAACTCTTCTGGCTGTGCTTTCTGTGCAAGAGTAAGTCAATGATCTTGCTTGTTTAGCATGATGGAAAGAATCCAAAAGTGTAATTAGAAAAAAGTTGGTATACTAACCAGTCTTTTATGTCCACGTTAGTACTATTTTCATGTCCTTTTCTTGTCCCTATAGGGCTAAGAGTCCCTTCCTCAGTGTAAATAAATCCTCTTTTTAAATAATTAAATCTAGTATGCAGTCAAATCCCTCATCTAAGTATAAATCCTGTATCTCAGTTTCTGGATTGTCCTGTTTTTCAGCCTTTGAGAAAAACTGTTGTTTTTAACTCCTCTTTCCGTAGCACTTTGAGTGGGACAGTTGTGGGGATCATGGTACCTAACTGGGTCTTCTGCTATGGTAAATCCATAAAAGCTTGCTCCCATAGTTGTAACCATCTCAGGTAATAAATGGGTTAGAATTCAGAATATGATGTTTTGTATTTTCCTATTTTGTATCTTGGCAAAAGACACACTCAGATTTAGGCATTTCTATCTTTATTTTACAGCTACAAAACAGAAAGAAAAATAAAGCAGGAAAGTCTGTCATCTGCTCTTGTTGGAATCAAAATAAACAAAACTTAGATAAACAATTTTCCTTTCACTGTGGATAGCTTATGTGTTAACTATGTATGTTACAAAAGCAGCAGCTAAATAATAGATGTTGTTGCAATTCTGCAAAACCCAAACAAATAGGTATTGGATAGAAGGAATCCCTTTTTGTTTGCTGTTTCATTTAGGTGTATCCCAACTATATTATACACTGTGTCCGGAAGAAATTTTTTACTGCAATATATGTAGTACTCTAAACATATTTTTATCCTTAGACAATGTATGAAAAAGCCTAAATGGCTGAAAAATCTGAGAATGAAAACTTGAATAATTGAATAGTCCTTGTGTACCCTGACATTAGTGGGTCATGGAACTAATGTTTTTCTTTCAAGGAAATCAGTGGTCCTGGTTTTTATGACTTATGTTGTAACAGTATGTGCACACAAAAAAACCATAATGTGTTGAGTATGTGATACATGTATTACCATATTGCCATAAGGAACTGCTATTATGTTAGACACCAACTGATTTTGTGATAGTGTTGGATTTCTCTCACATATGCTTATGTTTTTGTACAGACGATCCTTTAGGAACATCTGCTAGTTTTGTGGTGGTATCTGCTGTTTCCTTTCAAAATGTGACCTTTTTGTCATTTACTACTAGGACTGCTATAGAATTGCATTATGCTAAGATCCTTTTCTAAACTATTCCTGTCTCATGCACATTAACTGTCAATCTTCTGAGTTAATTTGGTTTCTCTATTCTCAGACATACTACGGAGTTGAGTAGAACTGTAAAGTTAATAAATTAACATTTAAAAACCCATTTAATGATAATTCTATGTTTTAAACTGCTAAATTGATAATGATGAGAATGTCCTCCTTCCAGCTATTTATGTGGTCTTATAATAATAGAATCATAGAATGCCAGATTGGAAGGGACCTCAAGGATCACCTGGTCCAACCTTTCTAGGTACTGCTATAATTTATATGAGATGGCTCAGCAGCCTGTCAAGCTGAGACTTAAAACTGTCCAATGTGGGGGAATTTACCACTTCTCTTGGGAGACTATTTCAATGTTTGACTGTCCTCATGGTGAAAAAATTACCTCTTGTCTCCAATCAGAATCTCCCCAGGAGCAACTTGTGCTCATTTCCCATTGTCTTTCCCATGTGACTCCTTGGTAGCCACCCTTTAAGTACTGGAACATGACAATAAGGTCTCCCCTAAGCCTTCTCTTCTCAAGGCTGAACAAACCCAGTTTTCTCAGCCTCTCCTCATATGGCAGGTCCTCCAGTCCTCTGATCATCCTTGTGGCCCTTCTCTGGACCCTCTCCAGCTTGTCCACATCCTTTTTGTAGAGTGGGGACAAAAATGAAGGCAATACTCCAGGTGTGGTCTGACAAGTGCCAAGTAAAGCAGGATGATGACTTCTTGATCTCTGCTGGTGATGCCCTTGTTGCAGCCCAGCATCCTGTTGGCTTTCTTTGCTGCTGCAGCCCACTGTGCACTCATGTGGAGCCTGTTATGCACCAAGACCCCCAGGTCCCTTTCCACAGGGCTGCTCTCCAGCCAGGTGGATCCCAGTCTGAACTGCACTCCTGGGTTACGTGTTCCCAGGTGCAAGACCTTATACTTTTCTCTGCTGAACTTCATAAGGTTCCTGCTAGCCCACTCCTCCAACCTGTCTAGGTCATGCTGGAGGGTAGTTCTCCCTTCTGGAGTGTCAGCCTTTCCACTCATCTTGGTGTCCTCAGTAAACTTAATCAGGGTGTTCTTGATCCCAACATCCAGGTCACTTATGAAGATGTTAAACAGCATTGGGCCCAATATTGATCCCTGGGGGACCTCACTTGTGACCGGTTGCCAGTTTGAGGAGGAACTATTTACTATCACCCTCTGGGTATGGTCTGTCAGCCAGTTCCCCACCCACTGCCCAGACCACTTGTCAAGGCCATAAAGAGTCAGTTTCTCCAGAAGGAGGCTGTGGGGAACCGCATCAAAAGTGTTGAAGTCCAGTTAGACAATGTCCACCACTTGCCCTGCATCAACCGAGTGGGTTACTTTGTCATAGAAGGCGATCAGGTTTGTCAAGCACAGTTTGTGGCTTGTTTAGAGTGTAGGATAGTATTAGCTGAGTTTATCTTTCAGGAATGAGTTTGGTGCTCAGAAATGAGTGCATTTGTTTGAAGCCTGGAGCTGTATTGTATCTTTATTTGTATCTTTATTATGCTTGTAAGTGGGAGTGTGCAAAAATGGCTATGTAGAGATTGAGAGGGTGCTTCTGATTTTCTTCCTTCCCCAAATTTTCCTAGTTTTCTTTCTTTTTAAGATTAAAGAGTATGCTCAGTTTATTCTTTGATAGGTGGGTATTTGATATAAATAATTTTGTGTGTGTGATTTACATTTGTCATCCTAGCTGAAGATTGTGAAATATTTCAAGTGTCTACTGTAAATCCAGATTTGAATGTTATTTTATGAGTGCTAGAGATTAAAGACAACAAAAACAAAACACAGAACTGGTGTTGAGCTCTTTATGTATATCTGTCATTGACAACATAGCTCTTAGTAACTTTGAGATCAATGCAATAAATATGTAAGCTCTTAAATTGCAAAAACAGGAACATGCTTAAAGCCATACTTCATTTGGAGGTTTTGTGATACGATCGTAAGCCAAGGCATGTAGAATGACTAAGTCACAATGCTTAATTTTTGTAAAGTTGGAGTGCAGAAACCAGTGTGGATCACAAATTATTCACATGATCCCAGGATAACTTGTATAAGAATTAAAAATTATTTCCACACTTGCCATTGGCTTTGTATTACAAGGAAAATTAGTTTTCCTTACTAGCAATATGGAAGCTGCTGTTTTCTTTCATGGTTTTTTAGTGGTAAGATACACAGATAAATATGTTTGTGGTTTTTTTGTTTTTGTTGTTGTTTGTTTTTTGTTTGGTTTTTGTTTATTTTTAAAGAAAGCTGCATTTTTAAAATGAAATTGTAGGTCTTGAATTTTCATGTGAGCCTTGATGTATGGTAATCTTTCTGTAAGGGATTTGCTTCTTTAGCTGTAGATGTCAGAGTATACTACATCTCTTACCATAAGAAATGTGCAGTAACTTGTTCTACCTCTTAGTTCTCTAATCTAGCATGTAGCTGTTTCTTGCTTGTGTGTTGCAATTTTAAACAAATGGTCAGTTCATTAACAGTATTGAATTCCGAACTCTGGATTTCCTGGCTTTTGTCTATTTGGGCTATGTAGGATGGTAGCTACTTAAATGCTTTTCAGTACAGACTAGTTGCTGTAGTTGTCAGTTTATTTGAACTGTGACAATATATCTCATCTGTCAGCCCATACACTGAAGTGAATATAGGGAAGTGTGCTTCGTGAAGCTCAGAAAATGCTAAGCAACAGATGTTATGTACTGCACAAAGACCTGTTTCCAGGATACATATAATTACATAGTGCTGAGAGTCTTGGAAAAGCAAAATTTGACATACAAATGATCAAGTTAAGGTTAACAGCAATGTATACTTATGACTAAATATAATGCTGTTTTGCAGATACTGTTCTGACTTTGAGTAACTAAATGCTCATTGTTCTATTAAACCCCTGTTTGGCAGATGTTTAAAAATAATCTTTGAATTCATATTTTTCTGCAATTGTTTTAGTACAGTATAGTAGACACAGAGCAAGTATTCTCGCTTAAAATAATGTTGTAGGAAAATGGCTTTTAAGAAGAAGCTTCTAACTTAAGTAAAAATTCTTGTAAATAAATTGCTAAAAGTAAATACGGAAAATGTCAATATAACTTCCCGGCTTTCTGTGTGAAAACAGCACATCTAGGCCTGGCTGATCTATTGACTGTTCTGAAGACAATTAAAAATGAGATTGCTGTTTTCCAAGTCCTCACCCTGGTACACTGTTTGTCACAGGGCCTTTTGTAGACTTGTCAATCGGCTCTGTCAAGAAAGGTGCTGAAAAATTTCATACTTGGATGGTTTTGGACTTCCCAAAGGTCTGCTCTGTCACATTTATGTAGTGTAACTGGGAGTGAGGTAATTAGTTAGGGATCAAAATTATCATAGCATCAGTGAAGACTATGCTGAGAGTTAGATGTCTACAGATGGTGCTAACTCATGTCAATGTAAATCTTTGAATAGATTTGTGGTTTCATTTAGGAAATCCTGCATTTGGCACATTCCAGGGTAAACTTAAATATATTATGTTACAATAATCAGGATAAGTTTGTATACAGATGTCTATTTTTAACTTGGTATAATTTTTATTAAAGTAAAAAGAATGCTTCTGAATATTTTGTGTGAAATCTGATAGCTCTTGGTCACTTAACTGCAACACACATTAAACAAGGCTGTGATTGAACTAAGAATATTCTGCAGGTTTTTTTCTGTTGCATAGATCTTTTGTCATTAAGGAGTAGTAATAACTACAGTTGCTTTAGAAAACAATGTTTAGCAGAAGAAAAGAGTACCTGATAAATGTTTGTTTTGTTTTCTTTTACTGTAGTACAAACAAAAATTAAATTAAAGGGATTTTTATTTTTCCATTTATATTTGTTGAGAAGTTAATTATTTAAAATATGATGAAAACAAGCAAGTGGTGTTTTTGAAATCTTGTCCATAGGTCTCACGTGTTTTATGGAAACCATTTGTGGAAAGTACACACAGAAATTCAGTACTGAACTTACAGTTTAATTTATACATATATGCTTGATTGTTTGCTTAAAGCAGCTACTACTGCTTTTTATATTTGCAAGTTTAACAGTTTAGCAACATAAGTTTGTAAGCAGGAGCAGACTAATATGAACTTAGAGTAAAAAGAAAGCTGTTCTTAAGTATGTTTCTCTTTGTGTTATGTTTCTAATTTTTGTTTTATTTATCTAATTCATGGAGCAAAGGCTGCCTGAACTGTTCATAGTGCCTTTGGTATATTAACAATGTGGTCCAGAAGGCGTATGGAAGAGAAAAAATGAGACGGGATAAACAGAGAAAAGCAGAAATGCTGAATTGTTTTTGGGACTGTTGAAATAGGAATGGAAAAGCATTTAGAGATTGTCGGTTATGTCCTACAACACAGCTTCAGGGCCATGGCTGTTTTACAGATTTGACTAGTCAATGGTGAGTCCAAGAGTTGATATAACTAAGCATAGTATAATGTATTGATCTCTTATTTGAATGCCATCAACTTGGGATTCCAGATCAGGAGCTGTAGTTAGATCATTACTAATGTATATGATCATAGGTTTATTATGCTAAAAATGTCTTCTGTCACTTAAACTGTTACTATGTTAAGGATTATTAGAATATGCATAGAGTCTAAAACAGGTGTTTGTGCGCTCTATAAATCAACAGTCATTTAACCAAATCTAGAATATTGTGTACAGTTCTGCTGTTCCTAAAGGTGATGTGGGACTGGGGAAGGTTCAGGGGGTGACAGTGATTAACAGTAAGAACAGCTCCTGGATAAGAGTGTCAGACTAGGCTGGCACTTTTTGGTCTGAAAGGGGGAGGTAGGTTAGATGGGGCCTGGAGAGAGTAGATGGCAATGGCATTCTATCTTCCAACATAAGAAATATGCTGAATCTAATAAGGCTAAGACTAACCAGGCTCAAAAAAAAAAAAAAAATAAAAATTCCAGCAAGTAAGAGAGCTGAAAAACTTGCTGCCAAAGGGTATTGTTACTGTTAAAAGATTTTGTGGATTCAGCTGGAGAGTGCTGTTAAATGTGTAGAAACTGCAGTCGGTTCAGGGTGTCTCAAATGAGAACAGGTGGGGAGTGGAAAAAGTATTAGTAGACTCTTTTTTTTTGGCATCTGCTTGTGGCTATGGTTTCACTCAAGATGCTGGGACAGCTGGACTTTTGCTCCGATTTGGTATTGCTGGTGTTACACACCAGAAACCAGTTAAATTACGTTTAAAACAGATTTTATGTAAAAGGACACACATCACTAGTCCATAACTCCTTCTATATTTGCACTGTCAAGCAAGATTTCTTGGTAGAATTTGAACTTCAGTTTGCCTAGCCTTCCATTTACAAGGCACTTACTGGTGGATCAATATAGTTTAAAGAATGTGTGTTATTTGTCTGACAAAGTATCAAGAGGTTAATGTTATTAAATGTTGTTAAGAATTACAATACAGTAGCAGAGTGTACAGAAAACCTGTATATCTTAACCATAATGCCTTGAAAATATTTCTCATATGTATGCTTATACTTACTAAGATCTTGTTCTTTTAATTTTTTTTTTGTGGAGAAGAGAAGTTGCATCCAAAATAGAATACCTAAACTTGTATAGGAGATGAGTTTGAAACAATTACAAACCTTTTCAGAAGAGTAAATAGAGTCATCAGCCTCAAGATTAGGAAAAAGCACGACTTCAGTATGCTTAGGTGATATTTTTCCATAATCTCTTTCAGAAGATTTTTGATGTTCACAGGATAGAAGATGATCCTCAATGTAAAACATGCATCCATTATGTCTGTCTCTTAAAGATGCGTGTCAAGGCATCTATAGTAATTAATTATTGAATGCAGGTGATGATAATTTTCTTGAACTGGTTCACTTTGAGGCTAAATCAAAGATTATTGTCTGATTTGTAATGTGTGGCTGGATATGTGTAGGAGCTCACATTTGTTAAATTTACTTTTAAATCAGCAAAGTAAGTTTAATACTATGATGGAGGAAAATTTAGATAGAAAGTAAAAGTTATGTACACACTGTGCTGGAGGCAGTTGGAAGATGCATCTCTTAGTTACTGGAATGGATGCTTTGACTATGAATTGCTGATCCTGCAACCATATGCAGGATCTTTATGCAGTGAGTATGTTTCTTAGGATCTGCAAATAAGATAGTTCAGAGTGGCAATCCCTGCACATATGTGTCCATTTGCTGTAATGCTAGCACTTAAATATTTAGGGGAGTAAAAATTAATATTAATTATGAGGGGTTTGAGTTGTATGTTTGTCATCTTACATGTGTTTCTCCAACAGTGAAAACTCATCTGAAATTGGGGTTTTTGGTATGTTGATCAGTATTCTTCCTGTTTGATTTTAGTACTTAGTTCTAGAGTTAGGAATAGACTGATTAGGAATAGGTATGTAAAGGTGTTATGTAGCTACAGTGACCATACTGAAGTTAAGAGGAGTAGATGGGCAACATCAAGGAATTTGCTTAAAATAGATAGGAGGATGCTTGTTTGAGGCTATTGGTTCATGCAAGGATGAAAAGCTTACATCATGGAAAATTTTGGGGTGAGGCTGTTTTTTAGTTTTTTGACTAGTGGCTCTGTTTTGATGCAGTCGATGTGCCTCTCAGAGAATAAGTAGGCTTCTGTATGTAAGACAGTATACTATGCAGTCTGATGTAAAAGTGAAAGTTATTTCTATGGTAATAGTTAATTTTGAATTTAATGGTACTTAATGCTAAAATTTTATTCACAAAGCAATTTATGGGTTCTGTATGTTCTTTAAAATGCATTCACTTACTCTGCCTTATGCACTGGTTATTACACAAATAAAAAACAAGATGGAGATCTTTTGATTTTTGAAAATCGCATGAAAATTTCAAATAATGTGTTTTAAATTACTCATTACCATTTATGCTTATAATTCCTGAACTGGAAAACAACATAAAATATTAAAACAACTCAAAGTACTGGCTTTCCCTGGTAATTTTGAATGTATTTTGATTTCCAAAATGGCATTATATATAGTTTTCTTATAGTCTAATCAGATATTTCCCAGGATTATTTTTTTCTTGAAAACATTTTGTTGAGCTGTTGATACACAGCTCTACATGTCTTATGTACATGGTTTGAAATATAAATCAGCTTAAAGACATTTATTATTTACAATTTTAGTTTTATTTCATTGTAAGTATGCTGCAGTGTATATTCAACAGTTCTGCTGCTAAATGAAGTAAGCATATACTTAGCTTGCTGTGCAGATACATGGGCACAGGTGGACATCTTGGTAGTACGCACCATGCAGTGAAACACATGGCACTACACAACATGGGGCAAAGAGCACGCAGTTAGAATTAGAACATTTTATGGATACCTTGTAAATTTGTGCTTGTTAATATACAGGCTGTAATTTCTAAAAAGGGTGTACATGTCTTTGTATTGAACATTTGTTATACACACATCCCTTTAATGTAGTCCTCCTTTGCGGAGAGAGGCAGCCTTCTATGAGCCTGTTTATGTCAATATTTTAATAATTTATCTTTATAGCAGCTTTTGTCTATATTTATAGTAACATTGGCACCCTGTGTACAGAAGATACAATCAGTGCTGAAAGGAAACTTGCATCCATCTGGAAGCAATAAACTTTTCTAAAAGACTGCACAGTGTTACTTAATCCTGTGATTTCTTACTGTGAGTGAAATTAAGGTTTGGTTTGGTTGTGTCACATCTTATTGGTATCAAATCTTTTGTGAGAGCTTTGTCATAGTGATAAGCTACAAACAAAATTTAAAAATTGGTGAAAGTCTGAGAATGTAATTTCCTTAGTCACAGGATTATGCATCACTGCAAATGAAGTCAATTCCATATAACAATAATAACTTCTGGAGTATTGCTTTCTGGAAGCTTTCTCTTTATATGTAGGGCTAATTGCTATACTGCACAACTGACTAAATATACCTTAAATTTTGCATTGTGTCCTATGTCATTTTTGTACTATACATGTATCATGTAGTATAAAGTATATTTTTAGTATGCTGAAATATTTTACAAAGGTAGAGAAATATGAACCGTTCATTGAGGAGGAAGGGGGAAAAAACATTATAAAGATAATATAACAAAATTCTGTGGGGTTTTTTGGTTGCTTTTAAATCTGTTACAAGTGTGTTGTAAGTGAGCAAAATAGAATTAATTAATCCCTGCAGGTAAAATGGTGTGGCTTACATCCTTCCTATTACTGTGTGGCTACTGAGCTGAAGAGCATTGGGGCAGGGAAGGGTTTTATGCTTATCAGAGGATTCTGGTGGTGCTGTTGCCATCTCTTACCCTTGGGCTGCTGTAGAAGGTGCAGATACAATGATACAAAAGATGGCTGAGTTTATTAAGAAGGCTCCTTAAAAAATAGACCAAAGATTAATGAGCATAAAGCCAAATGTAGCTGTTGATCAATGAGAAGTTCGTGGATGAGCTTATCTAGCACCTGATAGCTATGCTTCAGAACCTGAATTAATTACAGATAGCTTACTGAAGGAAATAATCTCGTGTTTAGAATGGGATGTGCCTGTTCTACTTTCCTGAAGATGATGTTGGCCTGAAAATCTTTTCCAGAAAAAACATTCAGATATATGAGACACGTTGAGCTCCCTGAAAGTGAGACACTGATGTTTAGCACTGTGGATAGTTCGTAAATCTACTTGAAGTTGAAGCAAATCTTGTGCTAGTAGGAGTCCAAGTTAGAACTAAGTATTAACTTGTAGTTAATAAAACTCAGTCATGTTATGTGGCCACAAGAGGCTTTTTCGCCTCCCCATCTCCCCTTATTTTCTGAAATGACAGAAGTAATTACCATGATTATGACATAAACTAGTAGGTACAAAACAGTGTATATGTGTGAGCTTTTTTCAAAGGAATGTAAAATTAAGCTCATATTTCCTTTTTTGGGGATTCTTTAGTATCTTTTAGCTCTGCTAGCCCATTGTATTAAATCATATAAGCCATTAGATCCCAGTCTTCTGTTTTATTTCAGAAATCTCTCTTTTTTAATGAATTCCACTATGTGATGGTTGTATTGTTGGTCTATGTAAGAATAGTCATTTAATCTGATGCTTGTTTTTGCCGAGATTTTAGAAGGGGATGGAAATCATTGATGTTTATTGCCATGTTGTTTCTCTGAAGTTTTTTAGGCAACTCTTTTCACTTATTACATGAAAAACCCCTAAGTTTCAGGCACTTAATAATAAGGTTTGGTATAATAATGTATAATACTAATAAGAATGGTTTTCCAATCGTATTATGACAGTAGGCAGGATGTGGGCCATGCTCTTAACAGAAAACATAGAGCTTTCTGTGATGAGTTTATTTTCAGTGACCTCTTTCTTGGTGTGGTGTTAATGAGAAGATGTAACTATTAAAAAGCAAAGCCTTTGCTGCATGCATCCTCTTGAATGCTTCAGGCTCAGAATCAGTTGCTCTCTGCCTTGCTTCCTTTCAGCTTGTGTTGTTCTGCACAGAATTATTCTCAGTAGACAATCTTGTTAGGGGGCTTATTTTCAATTTCATCATCTCGTTCAAAATCTTTGTTGGACAATGAAGGGGAAACTCTTCCTTAAGGTGACACTTCTTGTCTGGAACAGTGTTACACCTTGTGCTAAGCTTTAATCACACTTTTCCGTAGAAGTAATTATTCAGTAAGCTATTTGGTTTCTTTTCAAACTACCAGTTTGGATATGTTTTTCTGACAAAGTTCTGCTGTTAGCTTGTAATTTATAGGCAAGTTACTTCACTGCTCTAAACCAGAAATGAAACAAAAGCATTAATGGAAACTTGATGGATAGATGTCTATAAAGCCTCATTAGAAGAAGATGAGCCTTGTGTATTGCTTTCTGGGCATCACAGAAACCCAGGATACTGGGTGCAAGTGTCACTTTTGAGATCTGGTCATGCTCAGTGGGGAACTCTCCAGGTCTGGCTCCTCTCCAGGGGGAGTCGGCTCCAGCAAAACTGACCGCTGAACTGTACTAAACTCTGCCCTTATGCTATGGGATTAATTGATCTTTTCCCCATGTTTGCTCTGCCAGTTTCCAGCATCATCTTTCATTTTGGTTCAGCTAGAAACAGGCAGTTTGTGAGAAATTTGCCTATTGCTATCTTTTAAAGGTGTAGTGAAACTTACCCAAATTTTAAGTCCTTGAGCATGGTCCAACTCAGGACTTCAAGGACTACAGCAAATATCTCCTGAAGCTGCTCTTCCTGCACTTACCGTGATGATATGGTAATGGGCCCGGGGCCGTGTATCTGTCCTCTAGGTTTGATGAGAATGTTCAGAAGAATGAGGATTAGTTTTTAGAAGATATTGGGGAGAACAGGGATTAGAATCAGCTGGTTAATGGGTCTTAGGGGAAAGACCAGTTTGAAACATGGAGAGAAAGAAGAGAGGACAATGAAAGATAGGAGGCTGCAGTTTTAGCTGTGTTTACTTATGCTATTAATGCAGCAAAGTTGTCAAGAAATACTCTGAGCAAAGAATGGAATGGAAAAACTTTCCACATCTTATATACTGCTTTGAAACTACCACAAGAGTGTTAAAACCAGTTTATATTGTTGTATCTGTCACATTTTGACATTTTAAAAATTATTTGTAAGAAATACTAAACAAAGAAATACAATAATGTAATTTGTGCTATCTAGTAGAAGACTTTCTCCCACGAGCTGAGATTTGCATTGGAAAATTACTGGGCTTTTTTTTTTTTTTTTGGCTGAGTTTGAATTGAAAAAAGGGGAGCCTGAGATACAGATTTGTTCAAGAATAATATTGTTCTAGTATATACATTACTTTTTATAGTAATCTTGCTTTTAGAGATAGTACTTTAAAATAAGAAGACTTTTCTAAGCCAGTATACTGAATAATGGTTTTTACTGCTGTATTAAATAATGTGTAACTTCCTATCCAGCAAAACTAACCTAATGTGTCATTATATGTTTATAAAATGAAGTTTTATTCTGACACTTATGATTTTTTTAATTGATAAGATGTAAATAGAGTTCTAAAAATTAAGAAAAACTGTTGTGCATCTTTCCCAGTTCTTGCTGATCCTTGTTGATCTGTGTTTGTGTGATCTTTGGGGAGTTAGCAATTGGAAGTGAAAATGCACAGCAGATTGGCTCAAACCATGCTGACTTCCTGCTGATGAAGGGAGACAGTTCCAGTCCTTCCTTCCTTCCCTGCTGTGTATTTTCTTATCACTTTTAAGCATCTCTGGTTTTGTAGGACTTGTGTTGAACTACTTAACAACTTGTCAGAAGACTATGCCAGCACAAAAAATAAAAGCAAAGTGGACTATGCTACTTTAGGGAGTTGAATTGACTCAGCTTGGTTTTGCCAAGTGCCAGACATAAGGAAAAGGGATGGGCTACAGTAGTGACAGGAGAGTGAGGTATTTGAAGAGGTAGTAGTGGCAAGGTATTGCATTGGCTCAGCAAGACACATCCCTTCACCCTGAGATTCTCTAGACAAAGAGAAGAAAAATTGGTTGTATTCCTCACAGATGTTTTTAAGCTCAATTTCTTGCCCTGAAGGAATACAGCTGTTTGCTGCAAGTGAATAGCTGCTGTTAAAAGCTGGTTAGTAGATGCACCCTGCTTTTACTCTTTAGGTCTGGAGGAACTGCATACTTTGTAGTACTTTCTGAACTGTTTGCTGCTCCCAAAAAGGTCATTACAGAGAAACATTTTTCTAGACTGGAGCCTTTGCATTACGCTTCTGTTACAACACCATTAAAGGTACTAGAGTAGTGTGAAACCAATCTTCAAAGAAAACCAGCCTCTCTACAACCTGGCCCTTTCTGTACCACCTTCTCCTCATCTTACTGTTTGATTCTCTTTGTAAGCAGAGTGTACAATTTTCTTTTCTCTGCTTGCAAATGAGAGCAAGAGGCATAGCATCAAATTTTGCTGAAGGTGTTGAATGACCTGTCTTTTTGAAATGAAAGAAACCCTTGAAAATTGAGATGTTCTGAAAATAGCTTTTCTGTCTCATGTTGAGGGTCTTTAAATTAATGTTAAATAGCCTGGTGAGCTATACAGTGATTTTCAGCTCTTCTGGCAAGAATGATCATACTTATATTTCTCATTGCCAGTCCTTCTTAATCAAAGTTGTAGCTAAAAACTGTAGAGGTTTTGTGAATCAGTTGTGTGCTATTATCACTCTGTGCAGAGTAAGAGAAAAATGTGCTTAATAGTTAGTGAGTTAATAGTTGTTGTTTTACATGCATTAGACATTATCATATTAATTTTAAATATTCCTAAGCCTACATTTGTAGATGTATCGTCAAAACTAATTTCATTTTGTGTTCTATTTGTTTCCTGTTTGGTTATGTATTAATACAGTTTTATTGTATATCCTGAGTGGTTATTTTGAAAATAGTATTTATACAGTGGAGGTTTATCTGTAATCAGTTCTACAATAGCTACTGTTGATCACTGTATTTTCTTTGGTATAGTCTTGGATATTTTTATTTTTAATTATTTCTACTATGTTACACTGTACTCCGCTATAGCAACCAAACATTAGTTAAATAAACTTTGCTTGTGGAATGGGACAGAGAGCCTGAAATTTGTCTGTTAAATGTAGATAAGTCGAGGAAAGTTTCTTGCCAAAGGTAATAGGAAGAATTGTGACCAATGGACTATAAAACATCTTCAGTTGTATCAGATTCTCGTACTTGAATCATACAGTCACATTTCATGTGTATTTTTTAACACTTGCCATGTACTCCACATATTTGTTATGGAAATTAAGTACTCAAATGCCCCTTGTAGGCATTGGGCCTCTGTGGTAGGAAAACAGTCCAATAAGTGTTTGTTGTTGAAGTGTTAGTGTTTGTATTTTAATAACACACTTCTCCTTACAAACTGTTCTATTTTTCAGTAGTCCTGCTTTTTTCTTTGTGTATGTTTTCATCAATTTTGCTGTAAACATGAGATAATCTATTTGTTTAAAGCCTGGCTTAACACTCTTAACTAATTAAAATTTGGTTTGCTGTTTAAAATTAAACTGTATTTGAGTGTATTAGTCTTACCCTTTGATTTATTTCAGTGTGGTCTATTTAGATATATATCTTTTATTAAATAAGAGATTAGACTACCATAAATAGGAAAAATGTAGGATAGTCCCATTGCTTGAAATCAATGAGAGGATAAATAGGGGCATAAAACTTCCTAGAAATTCATATATCCAGGCAGGCTTTTTTCATGCTGTATTTGGGGGGGGGAAGTGGACATGTGCAGAAACTGTGAGTACAATTAGCGTCAAGCAGATAAATCCAGCTCTAATCCTGTTTACGCTCTACATCAGACAGATGTGCTGAGATTGATTTAGACAAGCCCTTGGCTTATAGTAATTTTTTTTTAAGTGCCATATATTTTGTTTTTGTTAGATCTTCGTTAAATGTTAAGCGCTGTTAGTTTTACTCTTCTTAATGTCTGTAACCTACTTTATACAGGTTCCCTCTCTGCTTTCATGATGACAGAGCAGCCTGGTAGAAGAGATTATCTTTATTCCTTGTAATTAAATTGACTTTTTTTTAGAAGATACAACAATGGGAAGTGGGTACTGAATTAAATAAATAGCATGATATTTAATAGATGTATACTTAAATCTCTTGCAAGAACAGATGGTACCAAATATCTTTCTAAGTAATGTGAGAGGACGGTTAATGTCCTGAAACAGCTAGCAATAACCAATATGATACTAATGAACCAATAGGTTTTTGAAGTTTAAAAAAGTGCCTAATACAATATATAGTTAATTTTTAATGTAAACTTGCTCAATATCACATACTAGAAATATTTTATAAATGTAGCTCATTACTTAAATTTTCTTTATTTAAATTGTTTTATAAAATTTTACTGCATTTCTGACTTCTATTTTCAGTAAAAATAGAAGATGAAAATTATAGAATATGCCTAGGGACTTTTATGCAGATTTATTTTCAACTTTAATAGAAACTGTCTTAATCCTACTAGCTATTTAAATATTAGCTCCAAAATGTAAAACTTGAGGATGATATTTTTATACAATTCATATGCTTCTCCAAGCTCTATCTGGACATGTGTTTCAGTAGAACAACTGGAGTCAAATGCTACTTTTGAAACTGTAGTGCTGCCTAGGAAGACAGCATTATTTTCCAAAGTTTTGACATGCATCTGAGCAACACAAGAATTTGACCAATACAGAGTGAGAGGAGGATGTAAACTCAAGTAAAAATCTGGCTGAAATAACAGCATGAAAAGAATAGACAAGATAAGCTTTACCTTGCTCATGACTGAATGTTGTTCTAAGAAAGATAGTGGGGGAATAAAAAGCATTTTATCAGGCCCTTCATTTTACTAGATTTGTGCAGGATAAATAGGCTGATGTTTGTAATTTGTTTGTGATGCATATGAGTAACATTAGCGTTTACCCCCAAATGGTAGAAGAGCAACACAAAGTTTTTTTTAAAAAAATCAAGATCTCAGATTCGGTAATGTTACTATTAAGTTTGCCTGTACAATGTCCACTCATCCTTTGAATGTATACAAAAATCACAGTTCAAATGGAATCATACAATTTTTTTTTTCCCCTCGGTCCCCTGGTTTCATTCAATGGATCTCACAGAAAATACTTTTACAGCAATCATTACAGTACTTTAAACTTTGTTTTGTTCTCTATTGTTTGGTAAATTTCCTCCTGTTTATTTGCTACCTCTGCAAATCTGCACTACAGACAATTTGTTGTTACTATCTCAGTGCACACAAACATTAGCTTGTTACAGTATTCCTGCTAAGAATGGAATTATTATAGTCCGATGTTATGCTTTAGTAGCTGATAGACAGAGAAATTCAGATGGTAAAATGTAACAAGTTGAAAAAATATGTGGGAAGTGTAATAAGGTCATGCTTCTATCTGCAGTAGGTTATTTGGTATGGAACAGGAAAAAATGGGTTAGTTGACAATTGTCAGGAGAGGTAATACGGACGTCAGCTGTGTTGGCATTGCTGAGGTGCAATCTTCCAGGATTTCTGGATAGAAAGATGACTACTGTGTAGCTGGGTTAAAGAAACAAAAGTGAGAACTGCCAGTGTCAAACTGTTACAAGAGTTGAGGCATGCTGCTTTTTTTCTGCTCAGAAAAAGTATGACTTTCTGAAACCCTCAGTTTCATGTGATTTAATGAAGGAGGTGATGCTTGATTTTGCAGTCTCACACTTTCATTTTTCCCAGGAATACAGTTAAAATAGTCTTTTGCAGCTTCTCCCTGGCACTTCAGAACAGCATGCAGCAAACAGCAAAAATACCAGTCAAACAGAATCTGTTACGGCTTTTCCTACTGAGAAACCACTAGACTGAACTGTTGCTAGATTTGGAAAAGATTCCTGGTTTCTAGTTTTTCTTGCTTGGGCTGAAAAGGGACCTTTACTAGTCTAGGATATTTGATCTGCTGTAATTACAAAGAAAGCATGGAAACTTTTTGTGCCCAGAGTATCTGACACCTACAGGAATGGTGACATTTTTCCTTCAGTCTGTGTATTTCACTTTGATTTTGAGGAATCAGGTTTTACAGCTCAAGGGGGCAGAGGAGAAGCTTGTACCACAGTAGTTCCAGCAGTACATCTCCAAAAGGCATGTGAAACTAGTGTCACTGACATGATAGTGTCTGCAGCCACAGTGTCCATGTGTGTAACAGCCCTGAGATTAAAAAAACCCTTTGCTTAGTGTTGCAGGCTAACACAACTCTCATCTGGGGGTGAGGGTCTTGGACTTGCACAAGAACTTCTGAAATGGCCTTTTTTTTACATGTCTTCTAAAGTAAATTCATAATTTGAAAATGAAAGATGATAGGTGACACACTTTTGGTTCTTGTTTTTTTCCTAAAACTATTTTCTGATAGGTGTCTAGTCTAAAGCCAAAAGGCAGCAGTTGTATCGAATGAAAAAATACCTTGAGCATATAGTCAGCTTGGGTCATAGCACACTTTCTGGTCTATGATTTAGGAGAATAAAGATGCTATGATTGCTATGATTTAGAAGGATACAATTAAGAATATGCTTTTTGAATGTGAATAAAAAAAATAAAAGGTTCGCTGTTCTTAGAGACTGCAATTTTATTAATTTTTTTGTGTATCAGAAGAGGTATTAACTAACCTCTTTAAAATAGGTTATTTGAATAGCTGGGTATCTAACCTAAATAACAGGAAGTTGGTAAAAGATAACAGCAGTGATTGAGGCAAATTATATGCAGTAAGTTTCAATATAGGCGTGAACAGAGGCAACAAGTAAAGCTAAAGATGAATCCAGAACAATGTTTTTTGTTTAGATATTACTCTTGATTGTATTGATAATTCTGCTTGCTTTTTTCTTTTTTTTTCACCCCTACAGGTGATTCCAGTATGGTTTCACAGGCCCAAGAGGAGATTATTGAAATGAAAGATGTATTTTCTGTAAAATTGAAACGTCGTCGTTTTGTAGGGCAGAAAAAAGGTGGTACTTTGTTGGGTATCACAGTTTTTAAATGCTTGAGTAAAGAAGAAAATAAACTAACAGACTGTGCTATCCATTTAAATAACTTAAGTGAAGATCATTGTCATTTATGGTTTAGACATCTAAAGGAAATTTTGAATGGTAAGCACTTAATTGGGGTTGATGTCATTATTTCAGACTTGTTTCTTTTGGCAATACGCAGGGTTGAGTAACGCTTAGAAAAATATTTTGCCTGTGGAAATTAAGACACAGATATGGATATTATTGCTGGGAAATGTTTACTACTGAAGTTTTCACAGTGAAGTATAAAATTTTGGAAAATTATAATAATTGACTAATGCATTTGTAAAATTTAAAATGATGCTGGTTTTTGGAAGTGCTTTGGAAGCTACTGAAAATAAGTATCTTACTGTATTCAGACTGAAGAGTCTTCTGGAAAGTGTGTTTCTTAAAGAAACAAAATATATTTTGATGTTTTCACTTGGAATTGCAGCACATCTGATGGTACCACAGTTGTTACAGTCCTGGGCACTCATCAGAGAGTTCTCAATGACTGTTCAGGAGCTCCCACCTGAGGCCTGCAGATTCTTTAAGAGACTCATGGGAGAGGCTTTCCTCTTCATAAATTCACAGGTGGAAGTGCTCTTAAGGTTCTGTAGGACTCTTATTGTATAATTGATACAAAATGTATTGATGAGAGTGATGAGAGGCAATTCTTTATTTTAAAAATATCTTTCTGTGTTTGCCTGAGCTAATGCCAGTTTCAGGGTGCTTTGTTTAACCCATGTTAGTTCCATTTTTTTCATGGAAGCTGTATCAAATTTAAGAAAAAATAATCACCGTTTAGGGAGAGAAAAAAACCCCACAGCCTTTCACTCTAATATAAGAAATGTTGAAAAGACACAGCATATAACACACTTGCGATTTCAATGAAACAAAAAAACTCCAGTAACCAAAATCTCTGATTTAGCTCTAAAATATGTCTCTGTTTACAATGTATAGCAAATGAGTTTGTTTATTACAGAAGAAAAACAATCCATCTTGAGATAGACTATTGAAACTCCAGCTGAATTGTTAATACTGAGCTGGATACCAGAACTGAAATCTTACACATCTGTAGCAACACTTTCAATAGTGATTTATAGTGTACTGCTAGTAAAGTGACTGTCAAAAGCAGCCGTTAGAGAAAAGAAAATAATATGAGTTACTGACAGGGCATTCTTACTTTGCTTACAATATGCTTTGGATTTTCTTAATAAAAATGGGTATTAAAAACTACCTTCCCTTGCTCCTTCTTGAAAGACTTAATAATGAAATATCTAAATCTGCAGAAGTGCCAAGATTCTTGCAGATCTCCAGCTACCCATAAAGGCAAGGACATTTGCATAAGGAGCAAATGTCTGTTTTGTTCCCAGATTACCCTCCATCCATCAGGAGCAGTGATACCATATGTTCACAGAAAAAAAGCTGCAGTATCTCTTGCTCAGGTTGCCTTGACTTGGAGGTGCAGTCTCTGTTTTATTGCTTTGTAATTGGAAGCCACCTGAACCTGAAAAAAGCATTCTGTGCAGTGTTGCTGTTTCGAGTTCTCCCTTCAGCTTCAGTCTTTCTCCAGAAGCTAAAATCTTGCACAGGTTTTTCTTGATCTCTAATCAGTACATTTTTCTCCTTTCCTTTTAGTTCAGGAATAATCAGGCCTTTCTATCCTGAAAATCACCAGAAAAACTAGCAGCATTTATGCAGTCAATGTGGCAAAGACATTATCAGTTTTGCTACAGCAATGGTATAGTTAAGAAACAAAAGTTTTCTTTTTTAAAATGTACCAACATTGGCAGGACGTAGGAGTCCCAGTGGGATGGATTCAAGTCTGGACTAAAAGTATAAAATGCAGTTAATTCTGTTGATTCCTCAGTCACTGAAATTTCAGAAGGCATACTGATATATCTCTGCTTGAAACAGTACTGAATGTTGATAGTTTTTGCTACAGCTTGTTTTCATAATGGTGCTTGTGACATCTTTGTTAATGAACTCAAAATGGCTCCTTTTTTATTTCCTTACAAACTGCAGAATAAAGTTAAAATTTCATGCTTCAAAAACAGTCAAAATTTAAGTGTACATGTCCTTTTTTGTAATCTGTCTGATCAAAAAGTAAATTTTTCTTAACTGCTGCATTATTTACTTGAAGGTGTTTTATTGCTTCTAGGCTGGAGCAAAAGAAAAACAGGTGATTTAGCAAAGTAGAGTATGTTTGGGTATGGCTGTCAGTAAACATGCACCTTCACTTGTCGGAGTGGCTAAATATTACAAAAACGTGTCTCCTTTAAAAATAAATGCAATTTCTATTTGTTTACCTTACTCTTTGACAGGTTTTTAGATTTTTATGCATATACATTAATTAAGGAACAACAATAGGAAGTTCATCAGTGATGATATAAGCTAGAGTTTTATTCGGAGATTTGTTCTAGTGAAGATTTATTTTTTTTCTGAAATACCATGTAGTTTCCCTTTTACTGTGCATTTTGTCTGACATGAATGTTTCTTGTGTGGTTTTTCCTGATCATTTTTACTCTCTTCACAGTGAGTATCTTCGTTACTTTGAATTCATGTTCAGAGTATTTATTTAAGTTCTAACTAGGCTATAATTTTTTATGAAGCTTGTCATCATTTAAGTGAGCACACAGACATCATCAGACATAATATAGTTGTTTAGTTTTAGTTTTAAACAGTTACAGTGGCTGCTATTATGGCTTTTTGTGAGTATGTTACAGGGTAACACATCACATGTACTACCATATTCCCACTTTTAAATAAGTTCTTATTTTCAGCATAACGTTGCTGCTGTTCAGATGAAAGCCAGCTAGATATGAAGAGCTTGCTCAATGATATGATGTTCAGGAAAACTGATCTTCTGTATGGTGCGTTATTGTTAAACTGACATAAAATAACCCCTGCCATTTTAAGGCATGCAACTCCTAGTTCTGGGCTGGCTCCTGGAACGCCCCGAATGGCAGCTTAGACAGATTCTAGTGTGCTGTTGATCTCATGTCAGATCTGTTGCACACCTGACTTTCAGTGTTTTCCATTTATACATTGCACCTTTTTTTACTGGAGCTATAGGTATGTACAGTGGACATACTGTGTCAGTGGTATTAACTGTTCAACGTAAAATCCATATCCTCCGTGGGTGCAAATGCCCAGTGTTACTTAAAAGGTTAAGATAGCCTTAGAACTGAGAGGAAATGCATAATTTTCACAGTTCATCTAATCAATTTTTTTTAGCAAGATAAGACTTATTTTATTAAGAGTTATTTTGAAAAACTTAAAAATTCTGTGAACTATCAGGAGACAGTAAGTATGGTTAAGAAGAAATTATAAAGTAGCAAAAAATGCATGGAGTGCATTTTTTTATCTATTCTGTAGTCTCTCTCAAAGTGGGATTTGATATAAATGTCTGAAACTTCATGCATGAAGTTTTAATTAAACCATTAATGTTAAACATTAACTTTGGTTAGTTAATATTAACAGTGGTGTCTCCATAGTTACATTAACAAATCTGTCTCATATTATTAGTTTTCCTCATGTATAATATTCTTACTGTTGTATAAAGTATTTATAAATGTATGCAATAATGACATGATTCCAAGCTCTTAACTTTTGTAACATAAACCCATTTTCCTAAAGGTAGGAACTGAAAGCAGCACAGATGTATGTCTGAGCATAGCGTCTCTGCTGCCCTATGAGCCTTTGTTTTCAGAACACCCTGATTGACCCACCACCCTTCATGGTTCACTGATTCACTTGATAGATCAAGTTTAAACTAGTGCATATTAGCACATTTGTTAGTACTAGAGGAACAGTTGGCCTTCCTGCTTTTTAGGCTGCTGGTTCATTTCAAATGGAGCAGCCACAGGAAACAATAACAGAATATCAGTTAGGAGAACACCAAAAGGCTGACAGACTGAAATCAGTTGCAGGCTGTAGTAAATGAGATTGATTGATTAATGTAGACGTTGTTTAAAGAAAATTAAAAGATTGTAATTAGTTACAAATACTTTTAAAGAGGTTTCACCATATAATTGCATGAAAGTTTAATTTTTGACAGTTATTGCATATACTTGCAATAAACTTAGTTGTTTGTGTTATAAGATATCCAGTGCATGCTGGGAATGATAAATTTTGTCATGATCATCCTTTTGTGTCAGTTGGCAATCATTTGGCACAGACAAAACCACATCAGTAGCGTGCCATAGATCTGCTCAAATGCTTTGTTTGTGATACCTATTTCTGTAAATAAAAAAGCTTACCCTTCTACAAAAGTAATTTGATATTCAAGTGGTCATAAAGAGAACAGTCTAACACTTCTATCCTGTGAATTCATTTGGTTCTTGAAAAATCTCACTAGGATTTAGGTATTAACTGTGATCTACTTGTCAACAATAGCCTAATATATATAATAATAAATACAGTTCCTGGCTTAGAATAATTATTGAATTAAGTTTCAGTTAAAAATATAACAAATAAAACAAAAAAAATTCAACTGTGTCCTTAAAAATTGGTGTCCTTAAAAATTGGTTTCCTTAAAAATATCAAGTCACAGAAATTACTTTGTCTAAATATTTTAATTACTTCTAAAAGACTGCAACACTACCAGATAGCAGGTTTCCATTAAGTGTCCTGAATAATAGTTAGCATAATGTTTGTATGATGTTTATTTATGTGCTTTAATAGTATTTGGGAACTTTTGTGTAGTCTTCCTTGTTTGTATTGTGGTGTCTGGCTTGGTGGTCTTTGTTACTCCCGTAGTAGATACGTAAGGACAACATTTAGATAGATTCTCTTCCCAAGGTTCTACAAAGCCACCTACCTTTGCCTCTTGTGTGTGGCCTGTTCCAGCCCCTTGCTGTAGTCACAGTTCTCCACTAGGCTTTCTCCACTTTATCAGTCTTGTGCTCAGGGGCCCAAAAGTGGATGCAATTTTTGAGATTCAGACTCTAAAAATATTGAGGACAAGAGCATAGTGATATCCTTTGAACTGCTGGTTGTCCTCTTGTTAGTACAACCCATAAAGCACTTGGCCTTCATGGTATCAATGGCACACTGTTTACTTGTGTTCAACTCCCTGTCCATCAGGAATTTCAGATGGTCTCTAAGGAGATGCTGTGTAGTTGGTTGAACACCAGCCTGCACTGCTAGGAGTTTGCCAGGTGCTGGACTTCATCATTGTCGTTACCCAACATCTTCAGGCTTTTGTCAAACCTTTCTTGTAGCTAATCAAAGTCCTTGTGAACATCAATTCTGCCCTCCAGTACATCTGCTGTCCTCACTAAATTCCTCATTTTCTTTTTATTCCCTTTTTAAAGGAGATACTTTTAAATATAGGTATTAAGGCTTATTACTAAAGACATTCAGGTTTCATCAGGCATTAAGGATCCATCAGGATTAATTTGCCCTGCAATGTCATGGCACTGTGTGTAACATTTTGCTATAAATAGAATTGGAAATCTTGTTTTTTATGTGTGCTTTGTGGTTATAGCAGCAAGCTAAGCCAGTTATTTCCTTCAGTACCTCTAAGAAATCTAAGTTTTACTACCACAAACTGGATAAAGTGCTAGTTTTTATTTCCAGATTCTTTGATGTGCTTAAAGAAGTGATAAAATACTCTATAGGACTTTCATGATTTTTATGTCTTGATCTTAAGGAACACTTTCCCCTTTCATGCTGAAGTAGTATTTAGTTAAATTTTCTCTGAGGAATTGTTTCTATTCAATTTTTGAGGTAGAATAAGTGAGAAGAGCTTCAGAAAGTGCCAGCTGCCACTCTGAAAGTACATGCTGCTGTAAAACTTGAAGTAATACTCTACATGAGGCAGGAAAACATGCTTTCATTCTTGGTTCTTTTTGGAGTTGTGGCCTACTACTAATTTTGTTCTTGAATTTTAAAAGCAGTATACTCGCCAGATATTCCAGCTTTCATTTAGCAAATAAAGTTATATTTTAACCTGATACTAAAAAAAAAAGGAATTAACTGAATACAAAATTATTCAAATCATTCATTTTAAATAACTAGTGAAAAACCCAGCGGTATCGCATGCCACCACTTGCGTTTTGCAGCAAACCAGTCTCACTGAATCATGCCAATTGTAGGAATTCTAGAAAAGAGAACTTGAAAAGTAATGTCATTGTTTTAGTATGAATTATTTACTCTTAAACAAAATGCCATATTCCATTTAATAACATTACTTCATGGGATCAATATGCAAGACAAGGTACTGTTTACACAGCAGTATAGGTCAGTTTGCTACTTTTGAAGACCTAAATGTAACCTTTGAAAAGATAAAATGAACAACGATTCTCAGATTTCTGAATGATACTTTGTATTTCTTTGGACCTCATTAATGATGAGGGAATTTTCTTTGCATTGTTTGATTTGCAATCTCAGAAAACTGAAGTATTGGATTGTAGTATCAGTTCTGTTGGGTGTTACTGTCAAATGCCTGCTGGGAGCATCTGGTATTAAATTCCAAAAAGGATGTGTTTTGATGTTTGATTGGGTTTTTGTTGTTGTTGCACAATCCTATAGCTTCTCCAAATTCACCCTACTCCTATATCAGGGTTAAACTAGATTATCACATACACTTTTCTTTTTTCCTACAGTGTTTTGGTTAGTGTGCCATTAATTTTTGCTGTTTATTAGTTGTACACACAAAAGTAATCAGTATTGTGATTTTAAGATAAATAGTGCATATCCAAGAAGAAGCAGAGACTTGTTTGGACTATAATTTACTTATCCTGTTAAAGTAGTGTAAGGGTCCTAATACTAAAAATTAATCTAAGCTGTAAAAATAGCTGAGCTGTGTGTAATCCTAATGTTTTGTGTTTTCTTTTTAGGCTTTCAAAATAGACCAAAATCCTTAAAGGTGTTTGTTAATCCAAGCAGCCACAAAAGAGAAGCCACTCATGTTTATTATGAACAAGTTGCACCTCTTTTTAAGCTTGCTGACATCAAAACTGATGTCACAGGTAAGTTGCTTCAAAAGCATAGTTTAATCCTTTCTCAAACTAGTACTTAACCATGCAAAACAATTTGCATTTACCGCTAATACTTACTGGCTTTGCCTGCAAGTACTCCATTAGGAACTGCGGTTAATACAATGCAATACAGTTTTATATAATAAAACATATTTTTGGTAATTCTGTTATTCATTGCCTATTTTTCCCCTATAGCTATCAATACGAGTACTATATATTTTTGTAGTTTTTAAAGCAAGCCTCCTATTACAAGAAACAAGGATTTAGTGGCTGACTTGTGTATGCTTGCTGAGAGTTGTTCCTGGATTCTGACGAACACAGGTCCTTAAATATTACTTCTCTTCTGAGAACATCTATTGGCCTGACATCATAAGAGGGCTTATCCAAAGGACACATTATTTCTGGTTCGTGACTCAGTTTCAGGGGTGACCTGAAAGCCTGATTGATTAAGTTCTGTGATGACAAGGGCAGTTCTCACAAGGCACGTGGGCATGACTTGGTGTCTGGAGAATGTGAAGGTGCAGCTTTAATGATTCAGTGATGCTGCCTTCTGCTCAACAATGGATTCCTGATAGCAAATTTGGATTTTAAGGCTCAAATTTCTGCCAGATTTCTGCTTTACATCCTGAATTTGCCCTTTGGCTGTTTCATTTGATTGACCTTTTATAAGAAATTGAACAGGGAAACTATAAATTTTCTTAAAGCAGTAAAATGTTGATGTTCTGATCATTACTTCAGCTCCATTCTGTGAAGAGATCAAAACTTACGCTACTTCACACTTGGTCTCAAAAACCACCCTAGTTCATGGGTGTTTTTTTACAAATAAATGATATTAGTATTTCTATTCAAAATAATTTTTATCCGTAGTATTACAATTCCCTTTAATACTCTGCTAACTTTTGATTATGCATTTGATGTCCAGGTGAAGTGTAGACATTTTAACACCAAAAAGTCTTTCCTATGTCTGCTGTAATTTGATTGCAAAATAATCAGTCCCAGCTTAAATTATAAACCAGAGGCCTTATCCTACAGTTGTCCCTTAAACTTCTGGTGAAATCATAACCAGTTCAGGTTGCAGTCCAAAATAATTCTGAGCAAATCTGATTTAGGCATGATCATATAATAAAGCAATTAGTGTATGAGTGTGTATGCATATGAGATTTCTCTTGCGAATTTTATTGCCTGTATCTATGTATTTTTAAATGACTTAGCCTGCAATTTGAAGTAAAATCAATTGAAGATTAAATATGCACGAGAATGAGTGTGAAAAAGATTCTTTGTTAGAAGTCTGTACTGATAATTACTTAAGTTCCCTTAACTGATAAGGGAATGCCAGCAGCTTTATGAGTTTTGATTCTCACAGACATATTTTTCACCTTCAAGGCATCCATGATAGTGTGAACAGTTTAAATATAATGCTGCCTTTTTAGAAATTTGACTTAGCCTTGTTCGATCATAATTTTTTTAAAAAGCTTTTTTTTGTGTAATGTTACCTGGAATCCTGAAGCTGAAATAATAAGCCAAGTTGGTATAAATATTTTTAAAATTAATTAATAGAATTTACAAGCTATGAAGGTAATTTGTAGTAATTTAAAAAAAAATAAATAAATCCCTAATTGAATAAAAACAGCTTAAGGTTTATTTTTTAGTTCTTTTTCTTTTACATTTTGAAAAGAAACTTCTGGTTTTAGCCAGATAAATGTTCACTGGCTTTTTCTTAAAATAAGGTTATTTTGGCAATGTCCGAATACTATTGTGCTTATTAGCTGCCTAACACTCCGCCTACAGGCAAACTTGGAAAACTGCACTACGGTTTTAAATGCTTAAAAAAAAAGAAAAAAAAAAAGGGGGGGGGGGGGGGGGGGTGCGTCCTGAAAGTCCTGTCTCTTGATACTATCTTCTAATAAAACTAAGTGCCTAATTTCAAGTAAATTGAACATTTTTTTTACCTCCCATAATCGCTTTGTATTTTGTTAAGTTAGAGTGTGCATCTTGCTGTTCCTGCTATTTTGAAGCATGGCCAATATTTAAATACGTAGTGGTGAACAAAGGTGTGTTAGGTAGTAAAAGTTGAAAGCTTTGTACAATTTTTACACTGAAGATCGTTTAATTTTAGTTTTTCGACATACACATATTTAAGGCTTAAAATTCGTTGTACACAAAAACCTTAAAGCAAATTAGAACTCTGAAGTGACTTCCAGTGCACAAAAAAGAAGACTTGCAGGTTACTAAAAAAACCCAGCAACTAAACAACAAACTTTGACAGTGGAGTGCTGAAACACAGAGCTCTCCTCATCCATTCTTATATTTTGGTAGCCGGCTCTTGCTTTCTACATGATCAAGCTTGACAGATTTTATTTGTCACTTTACTTTCTGTTGTAATAAACATTTTTTCAATTTAGAAGTTTGGAGTGGAGATATTCTCTCCTACTCAAAGGATATACAGAAGTCAAAAGGCATGTATGTAAGTGAATGAGTTCTGAAATAACATTTACTTTCTCCAATTATCTTTACGTTTGACAGGGGATTTGGATTTTTTGCCAAATTACTTTGCACACTACAGATGTGTTAATTTTAGTGAAATTAACCAAAGATCTTTGAGTGGATTGTGTGTTATTGGATTTTTGGGTTATTTGTATTACCTGGACTAAACAAATCTCTGAGGTGCTTAGTGCAGTAGAAAGTGGGAATTAGCAAATTTAAACTGAAAGTGAACCTTAACTGTTGTTAAACAACACTTAAAAAATGGTCTTTATACAGTCTTTCAAGAGTTTGGCAATCTTGAGTGCTACAGCTGGGATAGGGCTGTTAGGAGAAGAGTGCCTCTTCTAGAAATCCAGCTCAACAAAAGCTCACTCTGTCTGGGATACCTGCAAGTACTGGCAAATAGTGGTAATTTGAGCTAGTATTTTAGAAATACATTAGTATCTTGCAAAATCTTACGCATGCTCAAGGAAAATAAAGGTAACCCAAAGGGACTGCTAGCTTGTCTCACTTCTCTTCCTAATTTTGACTCCTCTGCTTTGTTTATGCACCATTGCAAGCTGGATGTTTAGGCAAAAACAACAGCCCTTCCCACACTCCCATTTTTAGGTCAGAATAACAAAGGAAAAGACAGCAATTGAGAATTGGACAATTCACATTGGTTAAACTTAATATACTGTAAATAACTAATATTTTTTTCAACCAGTGTCAACAGCAATTAATCTGTTGTTATCATTAGCAGTTTTAATCCTATTGACATTAGTCTGTGACTTGAGTTCCCAGTATTTATATATGTCACATGGAAGTTCCCCATGTTTACAAGTGTTGAGCTAAATATGTGTTGCCTTTTCTCTGTGAAGGAACTGAACCCTTAGTTTTTGTTGGCTACCTGAGATAGGGTGTGCCAATGTTTTGGAGTATGTGTGACTGGTCAAATGAGGTACACTGCCAGTACTCTTCTTTCAGAATTCATTGTGTCATTCTTCTTTTTTGTATTGTGTGTGTGTTTTTTCTGTTTTTTGGTTTTGTTTTTTTCTTTTTCCTGAATTGGAACAGGACCAAATATTCAAACATCTAGCTTTTTTCCAGCTAACAGAATGGCTTTTGTGTGTGTCTCTGGAGGTTGTCAAGCCTGCAGAAAACTTTTTAGACATGATCTCTTTATGTCTCTGTTAGATTATTTCCAGTGTTTTCTACTTGATCGATCTTCTATATGTTCTCATGAAGTTTTTTCCTGGAAATTTTTAATTTTTTCATTACTTTTTTGTCATAATGTTTCAAAATAGATGCCATGTACCTCTATCATTCTCTTATCAGACTTTAAGTTTCTTGGAATTATCCCCATTCTTAAGCCTTGCAGTAGTCCTTCTATGTAATTGCCAAACTTAAGCTAGTAGATGTGAAAAGGATGGAGTCCTCATCAATCTGGCTAACACTAGTCAATTTTACTGCCTTTAATGATTTTTATATAGGCATAAGTCTTTTATTTTCATGTCCTTGTTCTTTGATTGAATTAATTTTGTAATAGTAAACATAACTTCCTTACATTACATGAGGTAACCACTGAGAATGCTTTATTTTACAAAACAAAATCTTATTTACCAAAACAAAATCTCATTTACTGTACCAATTTAATTAGACTGTACTCATTCATAACTTTCTAAATGTCATCATGTTCATTTAAAAAGGAGTGTAACCTGGTAACCAACTGTATGTTTTAATGGGAAGATTTTCTTTCACTGTTAAAAGATAGTAAAACGTTTGAACCTTTCTGCATTGTTGCATGATGCACAGATTTATTGGCCACTTTCTTCACAATCTACAGATGATGAGAGGATAGTTCCCATCAGTAAAAGCAAAACTTGATAGCTTAAATACTGTGCTTAGATCTTCCAGAAGAGGTTCTGCATGAAAGAAAATTCTGTAAATAATTCCTGAAAGCTATTATAGTGCTAGGTATTTCTGTAGCCGAAGTCTCTGCCTTTGACACAACCAAAATAACCCTGGTTTTTAATTAAGAATCTCCAAACCACTTAGGACTAGAACTTTCCTAATACTATGTGGGAGATTTTGAAGTTATATGTTGATATAGAGTTGCTTAGTGTGAAGGATAAACATTTTATCACTTTTATTTAGATTTTGTTTTCTTAAAAAAAAAGTTATAAATACAGTCATTATAATACACACATTCTTGTGTGTGTACATGAATATAGGGAAAGAGAGAAGTATTTTCAGTCCTTGTAAGCAGCATTTGAATAGTCTGTAGAAATACTGTTATAACAGGTACAGATATGGAATGATTGCTTTAGACACCAAGACTAATAATTTTAACAGTGTTTAGAAACACTGGAGAAAAGCCTTGAACTATGCTAGCACCAGGGACAGACAAGCATGAAAGATTAATGTAATTTTGCATATAATGATGCACATTTTTACACAAAAAATCCATCTGCAAGTGTCATGTCAGTCAGCAAAAATCTTTGATGGGTGGCTGCAGCTGGGCTGTCTCTTCTGGCAAAGCTGGCCTAGAAAATGCTAAATGTAGTTATGATGCTTTGTGCCATCTGTAGTATGCCAGTTTATCCTGCCTTCACTGGCATTTACTGTACTATATGGGGTATCAGCAAACACAGTGACATCAATGTAGAGTGACAGATTCATTTCCTCCAGAGGCAATGAACTGTGGTGTATACTTGTGCCACATTCTTCTGTGTGTTATATTCTGTTGTCACTGGTATTCGGCTTGATTTCATACTTCTGTGTTTAACTCCTTATATTTTTAATTTAGCAATTTTCATATCCTAACACAAAGGCAATTACATTTCATTGATAGTGAAATAATTCAATCTTATCTGAGGATGTGCTTACATTTTCCAAAAGTTTACCAACTGTGTTAATGCTAAAAAAATTATTTTGATATAACAAACATCTTCTCTAATCATCTGAATTTAAATGCACTAAATAGCCATGTGTCTGATGGAAGCTGAGTTTTAATGTGTTGCCTTTTAGCTAGTGTGACTGTAAAGCATACCCTCTCATAATTTGAATGCATTTAATAATTAAAAAAAAAAATCTGAACTGAATTACTGCATGTTCCTTATGTTAGAAGGGCAAAAATTACAAAACCCTTTAAAATTACCTAATCTTCTGATAATTAAATAATATTATTCTCCACAGTAACTGAATACGAAGGACATGCTCTCTCAGTACTTAAAGAATGTGAACTCCAGGCATTTGATGGGTAAGTTGATTAGTGACAATGTTAGTCAACTTCATCATCACAGTTTTTAATTTTTATTACATCCAAGATTCTGCTAGTAGGTATTTAATGAGTTCCTCTGTTTCACATATCTATTATGTCTGAGGAAATCAGTTCACATTAGACACTTGGGTTTTTTATTACTGACAACAGATATGTATTTTAGATTAATAAATAATGGTAAGTAAACAAAATTTTCTTAGATATGCTTCATGAAAGCTTTAGTCTCTGTATTTGCAAGAATGGCACAGGTGCCTTGTATTTCACTCTATCCATTCAAATGATTCTTAAGCAGAACATTTTATCTAAAAGCAACGTGCATGTTTGGATTGAAGTCAAAACCGAAAATGCTTGTTCAATAATTTTTAAAGACTTTGCTATGTGGATTAATCCTGCAATCTTTGGTATTTTACATTAATCATTCAATAGTAAGATTCATCAATGTGTAAAAGTAGTTTTGCATACTGTGGAAGTTTACAGCTTCTGGAATACACAAAGAGCCATCCAAGAAGGCTTCTATAGTATTTTGTGTTCTAATACATTTCTATTAGTTCTAGAAAATCACAGAATTAGGTGAGAAAATATATCAGAAAATGTAAGTATGCATTCCAGATTGTGAGGATAATTTCTTTCTAATTAAGACATGATTATCAGGCTGCTAGCTGGGGAACCAGTTTGTCCTGGAAAGCAGATATGAAGACAGAAAAGAAAAAGCCTGGATTGTATCCTCTTACACAAACCCCTTCTACTCTGAGTCATATTTGAGTTGTTTCATCTTTGATCATTGGGTAGAAGCACTAGAGTACTTCTCCTGTGTGACTTTTCTCCAGTATCCAGAACTAACTGCAAGCAGGAACAGAAACTGGAAGAGAATAACCCTTAAGTCAACATGAGACTAGGATTCTTGAGGTGAAAAGATACCTGTCCTTTCTTAGGTAGCTGTTTAAGTGTTGTGGGTTTTTTTCTTAAGTGGAAATTAAGTAGCTTTTATTATCAGAGATTATGAGCAAAATTCATATTTCTGCAGTGCTTGAAAAATAGCCTGGCCTCTTTCATTAAAGTACAATACAAAAAAAACATCCTAACTTAGGATGCTTTTTGATATAAGATGACAGGGAAGATGAGTTGCAAGGGTAACTCTTTGCACTGCTATACCTAGAGATATCTTAATTGCTATTTTCAAGTACAATTTGTGGAGACTGGTAGGTTTCTGAGGTCAGCATTCATATTATGCTAAAGGACTGATACTAATAGCTGCAAAACATCACTAGTTTCTTCGTTAACTTTAGAGTTGTTCTAAAGAACATGAAGAGAGTATTTGAAATAGGGATTTTCTTTTTCAAATTGGTTAAAGGCTTATGGTGTACTTTTGATTAGGTTCTTGTGAAGTCCTTTGTGACTTCCCCATTGCTGTCTAGCACCTCAGTGTTTCCCAAACAAAAAATTAGTGCCGATTTCAGTTTATTGAAAATTAAGCCAGAAAATGAATGGCATCTGGTTTGAATTGAAAATTAATGCCACAGCAATGGAATTACACAACTCCTGATGAAATATCACACTTTTAGGAATTCTAACAGCCACCTGACATCATGTCTTTTCACTATTTCCATTAAGTCTTGAGAAGTTACACTTTAGTCAGCAGCATTGCTTGCGACTCGGCAGGCTTCAGTCCTTTACCATTTTGCCCTTGCGTTCCGTCCAGTTTTGTTCAAGTCAGAGACTATCTGTGACTTAGTTCCCTGTTTAGAAAATACAGTAGCACTTCTGTACCTCCTTTCAGATGTGGAAGGCACTGTATGTGGTGGTAAGAGGTTTTTTGTGCTCTTTCTACATGGCAGAGTTCATGTAGGCTGATGTGCCTTGCCTGAGCTGGGAAGTGACTGGAGGTGAGTTAGGGGTGGGCTGAAGGCCACGCCAGTGTGCATTACTCTGCTGCTGTAACTCAGCTCGTGTGATTGAAGCATAGCCTATTTCAGATGGACTGAAAGCTAATTCAGGTAAAATTTTATAAAGGGCAAGACATATCAATTTTTTATTCATCACAGCAGCTAAGCAGTATAGCAATGTATCATTTCAGATCTTGAATTTCTGAGACTTATGGTTCCTTACATCTTAAACAGCATATGGAGTAAATTGAAGCTTAAGATGTGCAGTAGTAAATCAGAAGTTTGTATCTCAGTGCTTTCTGTAAGCGATACTACTGTTTTAATTCTTTGTCAAAGCTGTTTGTTTCTACATATAATTTCTTCTCTCTGATTTTTCCAGTTCCCATGCTGTTTTGCAAGGTGATAGGCATATATAACATATCTCATATAGTCTACATTTTGCTATCCACTTTATTTTTTCTTACTGACACTGGAAATTGAGCTACTTTGCCAACTTGGCAATGTGGTTTTTTACCCTGCTTTGGGTCTAAGCCTTGGTGACAAATAGAGTGCATTTGTGATGCTGCTATCTCAGCTGTGTTTTTTTGTTTTTACAGTGACAGAAATACACAATATACATGCATGTATTTCTTCCCTAATGAGGAGCCTGAAGTATTATGGATATTGTTTAGAGTAGTCCAGGTTAGTCCTACTTCAGTGAATAGTTGATTAGGAAACTTGTCTCAGATTGTTAGACTGATGGTTAGGTGTTTCTTCCTTGATAAAGCCTTTGTCAAGGTCTTAGACAAATCTGTTTGCTCAACAGTTTCTACTCCTTTTATGTAGCAGGTTCTTGCTGATTAGCTTTGGAATCCCTGGTCCCTAACAGTATTTCTGTTTACAGCCAAAAAAAGGAAACTTTTGATTATTAATGCTAAATTAGTAACAATTAAATGTAGCAGTATTTTTATTTTTATTCATTGGACTCTTCACCTATTTCCAAGAACAACAAACACAGCCCCCCAAAATCAGAAGAAAATGTATCTGTTTTCAAAAGTTTTAATAGCTGGAAGACAATCTACATAAGCCCTTCCAGGTGTACAGTTTATCAGACTATAAAGATTAACTGGTTTTGCTGCTGTGGCAGAAACTTCTAAGCCTAGGAATAATCCAGTCTAAACTAAAAATGAGACAAAAGGCAGGAGATTATGATAAGCAGGAAGAAAATGTGCTCAAAAATTTTGCTATATAATTTTTTTTCAAATGTGGGCTGTGTTTAGCTAGCCATAGGAAACACCCCTAAAAATGTCTAAATTAAAAAATAGCTGGGAAATAATAATAGGAACTTAAGAAAAAATTTAAGGACCAAAGATAACATTTAAGAACATAATGAGTATTGTCTTTAGGGAGCTTACCAGTTTTATATGGTTTAATTATTAGACAGTTTCATAACTGCTTTTGTATAGATGTATGAAAAAGATATTTTAAGTGCCTCCTGAAGTAAATTTGACATTTATATTGTAAATGCTTGGAGTGTACTATTACTATTCTTATAATAAAAACATATTTACCTTAAAAATGTTTCAAATGCATTACTGTTTTGGAGAATCACTTTAATAATTACTTAAATAAACAAAAACAAACAAAAAAGTTTGCTGTGATAGAGCTTTTACAGACTAATGCATTCTTCTCTATAGCCACAGCAGGTGGGAGTTTAATTACATGATCCAGAAGCAGTGATTAAGTACCTCCATGCAAAGGATTGCTGGCTCTAGGGTTTTATACCTTGCTAAATCCCTCAACTGTCTTCATAGAGTGTGGAATTAGCTGTTTTCAAGTATTTTAATTTTATTGTAATATCTGGTGAGTTGTTACCATAAGGGCAAATAAAAAGCATTGGAATGCTTGTGTGAGTCAGCACTGAAAATTTAAAGAACTTTTCCACTGAGGCACTTGAGTATGTGCTTAACTCTTACATCTGATCCGTTCATGTGCATGGTGTGTGATAAGGTAAGAAATACTTTTTATGTTGTTAAAGATATTCACTTCTACTCAGATAGAAGAAATCAGAAATAAGGATGGTTTATCTTGTTAGTTAACATTCACTGATCTGACATTGAAGCCCTAGCTTCAATGTTCTTAAAGAAAGAACTAGTTCTTAAAGAAAAAATCGTTTTTAGTTATTTGAAATATCATTATGTATATGGTGTGTGGTAACTGCCTTCCATTTGTTTGCTCAGCTATGGAAGAGCTTATTTTGGACTTTGTGGCAATTTTGTTTTTTAATAGGGTAGTTTGTGTTGGTGGAGATGGATCTGTCAGTGAAGTTGCTCATGGTCTACTACTTAAAGCCCAGATAGATGCTGGAAAAGACACAGACTATATAAGATCGCCTGTCAGAGCACCGGTTCCTCTTGGAGTAATACCAGCAGGTGAGACTAAGAGGTACTGTTATATTTTCTAAGTCATCTGTTTTAAGTCCCTCTGGCACGTTTTACAGTTTGGCTACAAAAGGCAATTCTTGGTGCTAAAGCATTAGTTACTTAAGGGAGCTATTGAATAAATGTCCTAAATTAGTGATTTAGATTGATTACAAATGACTAGATTTTAAATAATTATGATAATTTATAGTAATGGCACAGATGAGCTCTTTGCCTAAAGGGAGAAACTCGGGAAGAAGAAAACTAAAATAATATTCAGCTGATCCATGCACGGATCAAGTTTTGCCCTTACTGGTTCCAGAAACGATACCAAATGAAAGCTTTGTTTTCTAGAATTTCCTTAATATAAGCCATGCAGTTTCAATTCTCTCCAGTTTTCTTGGGAGGATTCTCAGTTGGATTCATGCTTAGTGTCTATTTTTAAGTTATGTCCCAGGAATACATTTTGTGGATGATATTAAAAAAAATAAAATACTGTGCACAAAACTGTTTTCATGCTCCTTTACTTCTATAGACCTCAAATTGTATGCATCTCTCTTGAAAAATCCTCTTGTTCCTTTATTAACTTCTACTTGGATCTTGTGATGTGGTTTTTGTTTGTTTGTTTTGGCGGGGTGGGTGTGTCCCTTCTCCTCCCAGTTTTTGTATTTGTACTTCTCACAGTATAACTAGTAAGGAAAAATTCCTGCAGCCAGGTGAACAGCAAATAGTTGTCTCCAGTTTTCTACAAAAAAAGAGCAAGCCCCTCTGAAATGAGCGAGCAGGTTTTAGGTGCTCTGACTTTTTTTGCACTTCTAAAAGCAGCATTAAGACAGCAGCTAGTTGCTTGTAAAAATGTAAGATTACAGTAACTTTTTTCAAGTTTAAAAAAAACCTTGGAAGTATGTATCTTGAAGACATGAAGAAAATTAATTTTAGTACAATAGTTGGACCATCACTTGTCAGTTCAATTGTTGTCAATATCTTAATGGTGTTGAGATGGAATCTCTCCAGCACTTGACTCCATGATGTATGGGTGTGCTTAGGTCAAGGTGCCCCATCATTAGTGCTCACTCTCTTCAGTTAGAGACAAATATGTCATGATCAAAAAGGATTTGTGAACCCAGAAGAATGCTGTACAGCTTGCTACACAGAATGCCAGAGAGTTTGTTAAAAAAGGGTGAGGACAATTTATAGAATAATAGTGTGAGAAACTCCTTAATAGGTTCTTTAAAATAATCTATAGTTTATTTTATTTCCATATTATTGATATGCCAAACAGTAGTTGGTTATCATATAAGTATGATACTTGTGTACATGAAGAAGATGGAGCTCAATGGTCAATTAATTTTTTCCCCCCAGAAATCCATTGTACCGAATTATTATTAGACAGCATTTTGAAGTTTCAGCCAACTTGATGGGAAGTGTCTGCCATTGAAACAGTTTACCGCCTGAAGAGAAAGGTCCAGAGGGGAGTATGTTTTTAGTAAAATACTCTCCTGAGCTGCCTTATTCTGGTCCAAATTAAATGGATGAGACGTGGGGAAGTCTGCAGTTGTATCGTTGGCCATTAGCAAGAGTGTTTGTTGCTATGGGAACTACTGCTAAGAAACTGTACAGAGGGAGAATGGGAGAAAGGGGAGGGGGAACTGGAAGGACAGTAAAAAAAGCTATCCAGTTGTTACAGAACAAGAGACAATCTATATCAGATGACTGGGAACCTTTTGGTTCATTTAAATAAATTCATTATTTCCAATTAATTTAGAAAATAAAAATTTCTGAGGGACTGTCAATATCTGTGATATTTCAGGCAAAGAACCAAAATGTTTGTGCATTTTTCATCAGAATTTTAGCTATGCTTGACTAGGAAGTCATTACATCACATTTATCTGTTTGGATGGGGGAGACATTAACAGCCTTATGAATATTCATGTTGTCTGGTTAATTAAGTTAATTGTACTGCAGAAGTGCTTGCACTTCCAAGGACAATTTTTTTCTCTAGAGTTTCTGTTCGGTACCTTCATCAGTCTTGCTTTACATGACCTGCATATACTTTGTCCTTACTGTGATGCTTTTGCTTATTACATAGGAAGGAGGTTGTAAGAATTTGTAATGTCATGAAAATGAGTTAATATTTTGAACACAATTTTGTTCTTTACTAATAAAATCTTCTTTGTTTAAAAAAAATGCTGGTGAGAGATGCATTGATGAAACATCTTGCAATACATTGAATAGTTAGACTGAGAACTAAAAAGGTGACTGACAGGTGCAAGCCCACACATGAGCATTAAAGAAGGTTATCAGTCTCTGAACTAATACAATAGTGTTTAAAGGAACCATCTTGTTACTGGTAGATAATATTCTGAGCGTACATAGGGGAGAAAAAGCTTTAGATTACTTGGGAAGATGAATAATGGCATTAAAACCACTATTATTGAATCACCACTTATATCAGCAGAGCTCATATTCTAATATTTTTTGTATGATAACTGTCATTGTTTTGGTTCTGTTTATAAGCTTTAGTTTTTTTGGTGTGGCTGGTAAAGGACCTAGGTAATGAAATACATCATTCAGTTGTTACTGGGATCAAAATGCTGTTAGGTATGTCTGAAGAGGGTTTTTAGAGAAGGTGGTGGTACTTGCTACTGCAAAACTGTGCATGTTTTAGATCTTCAACTTGTGGAAGGGTGGGTGCATTACTTACATTTCTGAACACAGGCAGAACTTGTTTTATTTCCCAGGAGCCATGAAGGGGTGATGTTTTGCTGCCTTGTTTACTTCTGCAAATGTTAATGAGCTCCACAGATTTAAGAGAAGGGTGCAATTACTTGTGCCTATCTTATTTAGTAAGAATGAGATTTAACTCTCATTAAAGTCACTATGAAGATTGGTATTGACTTCTACTGTGGTCAACTTGAAATTGTTTAAACTTTTTGGAAAGAGGCAACCATTCCTCGTTCAGTATTTTTAAAATAAATTGATACTTGTAAGTCAGCTGATAAGAGCACTGTCTGTCCCATACATTAAAGCAGAAGGGCAAAATTGACATGTATATCCATTTTTCTTGCACAGGTACAGTGACTTGACATATTGTTCATCACCAAACATGGGTCTCTGTAACCATGCTTCTTTCTTTTACAAACTGACATCTAGTTTTCCACTCTTTCTTCCAACACCATGCTCACATTGCTAGCTCTTGACTTTTTTCCTATTTAGCAGCTGATTTACTACTTCTTCTCTTGTTTAAAAATAAATTAGTCTCTTCAATCCAATAGCTGGTAGTACAACTGGTCTGCCAACCTGCAGGCAATGACAAAGACAATGTAGATGGGTCAATTTTAATGCACTGAATGCAAGTCAATAATTTCTCTCTCTTTTTCAGTCATTAATTTGTTCTCGTATGTAAATCTGGAATGCAATAATTAATATTATTCACTATTACTTCTTATTTAAAATATAGCCTGCAAGAAGCACAGCAGCTTAGACTAGATCTAGTAGAATTTTGACTGGGAAACATACAGTTTTACACTAGCTGGGTATTGTGTTTTCAACTTAAAAATATATGCTGAATATGTCTTATTAGATAACCTGCCTTCTAGTACAATTTCTCAGTACAGCTTTTGGGTACAGAAGAAGGGATTTTTAGGGAGATTTTTTTTTAAAGCAATTTTTGTAAAGCTTTTTTTTTTGTTTTCCCTGCCCCCCTATTGTTTTTTTATGGCACTAACTAAGGAATTTGCAGAGAGGATTTTATAGACCTCTGGGAGTTTTAATTTATACTATTAAGGATTATTAATTATTATTTTTAATGAATATATTTTAATTTATACTATTCAGCATATGTTGCATATAGTTTTTCTTGCTATTATGTATCTGTTTTATTTTTACAATAGTTTGTGTTTGCTTTCACAGGTACCTCTAACATTTTGGCCCACACTCTCTATGGTATTAAGCATGCAGTGACTGCAACGTTGCACATTGTAATGGGTAAATATTTTTACATGTATTATCAGATTTTAAGTAATGAAACAGCATTTAGAAGTTTGCCATCCGCAGTGGTCTAATAATTGTAAGCTATCATTATAAGACTTGTAAACCCAAATGGTTCTATCCCCATTTATGATGTACTGTAAAGGAGGTTAAGATTCTTTGAATATAGTTTAGCAACAAAGGTTGTGGACCTTATCTTCTGGTAATGAAATTCTGTCATGGAATAATGTCTGATTTTGGCATTCATGCCCTGTTACTGATGTTCTTTTAATGCAAAAAGTAACCTTTTCCAGACTTGATTGTGTGAAGCTCGAGGAAGTGGTTAGCACTGGACTTTTCAGGAAAATACTTCTGAGAAAGGATCATTGATCTTAGCTCTATGTGCATTTTTTTTAATATATGTCATATTTAAAAATGCACTTTTTATGACAACAGTCTCCATAAGAAAGCTTTGTTAGTAGAAAAACCTGTATCGCTTGCCATTTGGTCTGCACAATAAGTAGGGTTTTGAATGTGAAAATATAATTATGCTAAAGGAAAAGATAGTTTACAGGTCTTAGGAAACAGCAAATACTTAGCTAAGCAGTGTTAATACTAATCTCAAAGCAATTATTCTTTAGGATACTTTTTTTTTTTTTCCAAATAAAAAAAGAGAATAATGGGGAAGGTCTATCGTGAGTATCTATTTTCTTCACCTTAAGTCATTGGTGGAAGAGCCTTTGCTTTATTTCTTAGATTGTAATACAGAAGCCTTTACAGGCAAAATCTAAAACTGTCTTTTTTAATCAGAGACACTCAATCTAATGGAAACCACCCAATTTCTTTTACATAGAATATTTATATACTTGATCTTGAATGGAATTGGATGTCTAAATTCTGAAATTTGAACGGAAATATGTGTAAAACCTATATTTAAGAGTTCCCATATCTCTTCCAGTACAATGTTCTGTAGTTACAAATATTTGGTGAAATGGTTGCAAGTATTTATGTAGCAATGTTACATTTTCTTTTATACTAATTGTCGAAAATTTGAATAGAATTAAGAGTCAGACCCTTTGCAGCCTGATGAAGTAGCTGAATTTTTGCCATAACTTTTTGAACATTTTGAAGCATCTGAGCATTGATCTCTGAAACTTTTACAGAGTCTTAGTTATATCTTGATTGATTCTGGTTTCCATTAGTAAAACTTGACTTCCTAATGAGAGAAGAGTCTGGAGTTTTTTCCTTCAGCTAGCTTAGGTGAAAAAGAAACAGTAAAGATGCTGCTTGTAATTTCTGATCTTTATCTTTGAAATTGTAGGACATATTCAACCAGTAGATGTCTGCACTTTCAGTACTCCAAGCAAGCTTTTGCGTTTTGGGTTCTCAGCTATGTTTGGTTTTGGTGCCAGGACTCTAGCCTTGGCTGAAAGGCACCGTTGGATGCCCTCCAATCAGCGGAAGGATTTTGCTTTTATCAAAACACTGGCAGATCTCAAGTATGCCATAAACTGTTATAATTTTCTAGTATTTCTCATTTTCCTGAGGAAAATGCAATAATTACTGTGGTAAACGGTAGTTAAGCTATCTTGACTTCTTAATTGCAAACAGATTAAACTCAGAGATGATGTATATCCCTCTTCGAATTTAAAGAGGAGATAAATTCTGTATGTTCAGCATCTCCTTAAAATAATCTTTAATAAAAGATAAAAGTCTGTCTATCAGTCAGAATATTGGTTTACATGATTGTAAATGTCTTTTCTAGGCCAGAAGAATGTGAATTGTCATTTCTACCTCTACAGATTCCACAGGAAGACTCTCATGAGAATGACAGGTAAGTAAAATGGAGTCAATTTCAAAGCTACAAAAATGTGTCTGGGAAGATAAAATTGTACAAATTCTTAATTATTTTCTGGTTTGATCATCAGGTAAAACAACCTTCTTAAAAAAAAAAAAATTTTGACAACTGCAAAGTTGCACATTGTAAACGTTCCCTACAGCTTATAGAGGATTTGTTACCCAGCAATCTTCCGCTCAGTATTACTGGCTTGTTCAGTTCCATTAATCCTTTCTTCCATAGAAATCTTACTTCCTTTTTTGTCATTGTTTAAATGTGCTAAAATTAAATATTTTACCTACATGTTTCCACCCTTTTAGAAAGAAGAAAGAGAAAATCAGAAAGAAGGGTGAGTTTTTGCTTTTATGACCATTTAAGAGTGAGCTGTGACTGGTTAAACTGCAGTAATATGGAATTACTCTGTTATATTTAGGTAGCAAGGATCAATGGCAGAAAATTCAGGGCCACTTCCTGAATGTGAGCATTATGGCAATCCCTTGTCTGTGTTCAATGGCACCAAGAGGCTTGGCACCTAATACGAGGTCAGTAAGGATTTAGAGAATTAGTCATGTCTATAAATTCTGACATCTTACCTTAAGACCTTGGCTTTTCTCAGAATATGAGCCTGTGTTTAGGTAGTCTAGACCCTCTGGAATGGGGGAGGGAGCATGGACTGCAGCAGACTCAGTAATCCCAGAAATTGTAATCAGTTTTTGGATCAGGCAAATAAGGTCAAGCAGTCTAACTAGAATAATGAGTGGATAATTGCTGTGATTAAATTAGTTGGCAAGTCTGACTTAAGTAGTAGGCATTGAGCAGTCATCTGTCATAGGATTTGGCTATATGTAGAAACTTGGATATTTTAGTTTTCAAATATAAGGGTGCCCCTCATCTTCTGCTTTGCAGCCAAAAAATGAAATATGAATCTTTATCCTGTTATGAAGAACTGAAATTCACATTTGTCTTTTTTTTTAATTATTATTTTTTCCCCTTGAGCTTGGGAAATGCAGCTTCTACATGTAGGCTTTTGGGAAACAAATAAGTATGTAATCTAGTTGTTGACATTGACTCATTTTGCCTTTAGCACATTGTGGAGAGCATGCTTTGTGGTGACCAAAACAGTTACCAGGTGATACATATTTGTTCTTGATGTATCCAGTTGACTATTAAGCAGAACAGGAAGTACGAACTCTGTAGTTGTACATGAAATAACAATATGCTCCTTCAAAAGGATGCAGAAACTCAGATATATATGTGTGTATGTGTTTATAAAAATAAACTCCAACACTCCGGGAAGTTTATGGAATGAGTCTGGTTTGTCTCAATCCTTAGGTGAAAATGAAGGTGCATTAGAATTGGTTTGGTATTTTTCTTCAAAGTTACTGGCTGATGTGGTAGAATTTGGCTTCTTGGAAGCAATGTAGAAACAAATGTTGAAAAAACTCTTACTGAGAAGTTGGGTTTTTTTTGCTACAGTGGTCCTACTAAGCCTCATATACCTCAAGATAGTGCCCTGTTTCTGTCTTTATAACTTAGTCAGTTCAGCATTTAGTGCGTTATATACCAATCAGTAGAAAAATTCTGACAAGAATTGAAGATGTTGTTCTTTTTTTAGCTTTGCTTTCTCTTTCCATCTGTTCTGGCACCTGTTTCTCAGTGACAGGGAATTTTATGACAACTTCATGCAATTATTGCAGGTTTGAATGAGCCTGTTTCTCCCACAGCGTAGCTGTTCAGTAGATCCCCCTATGCTTTCATATATGGTTATCTTTTTTCTTTTTTTCTTCCCTTTTAAAAAAATTATCTTAGGAGTGTAGTCAGCTAGCAGGGTAGGAAGGGTAGACTCATCAGACAGGTGCTTCATTTCTCATAGTGAATAGTGTCTTGACTGTAAAGTTTTTCAGTACAGGACACAAAAATGTTGCACCAGTTGTTACAGACTCAAGGCCCATAATGGAAGCATCAGCTGAACTCAGCCAGGTTTCTTCGCTCTGTCCTATTTTCCCCAGGAGGTTTTTGCCACGTCAAGACTTCTGAAGGGGAATGAAAGCTTTGACTGCTGCCTGTAACTCAAGTTATACTAGTTGAAATTTGCAGAAACATGTCACAATACCTTCAACTATCTATACTATGCAAGCCAAAGTACAATGATCACCACAAATGTAGTCTTGCTTATATGTAGTAATCATTATACTTTGCTGGAGAGAGAAGTGTAAAGATAAATTTGTGAACCCTGACGTTTAAAAATCACCTGTTATGTAGAAAAGCATTTTTAAAAATTATATGTATTATGTTACATAAATTATGGATATTGATAAGGGAGTACTATTATTACATTATATGTTAGAAATATATAAATGCTAAATAACCTCAGTTGTGCAGTTAATATTGGTCTATATAAGGTAGGTTTGGTCTTTCGTTTTCGGTCTTTGTTTTGCAAAAAGACTTAAGAACACATTGAGACTGTTGTATTACTTTAGTCTTAGTAGCTTTTATTTAAAATTTAGACTTTTGAAGGGCCTATTAAACTGCCAAATTAATGATTTTTTTTGGGGGGGAACTAAATTTGTCTGCTTTTCAGGTTGAATAATGGAAGCATGGCTCTAATTGTCGTACAAAATACTTCTCGAACAGAGTTTATAAAACACCTGAAAAGATACGCCAGCATAAAAAATCAGGTACTGGTAATTTACTTCTGGTGATTACAAAAAGAACAGTTAATCATGAAGGTAGACATGCTGCAAGAGTTAATGTTAGCATCCTCATAAGGAGACTTAGCTTCCTGTCAGAATACATTAGCCCCCTTTTTATCTGTTTTTTCTTTTTCTTTTTTAAGTCACTAGACTAATACCGATTAGCCTATTTCAGCCCATCTGCTGTGGTTTGAATTGCAGTTGTGCTGTACTATTGTTTCCTGGGTGTAAAGCCCTTTCACCACAATAAAGGAAATGTATGTGGTGTTTAAATGTTGTGTAGTACAGAGATCAAGAACACGGACTGGGGGTTATCACATAATTCTTTGTAAGAAGTAAGTGAAGTCCATAATTTCAGCAGATCACTGCACCCTATGCTGGTAGCAGTGGATTATAACCACTGATTTTTAGCAGGTATGCATTCCATCTAGAATTGAATGTTTGCAGAATTGCATTCCAAAATTGTGGTCATTATTCTGTCTTTGAAGAGAAAAATGAAGCATCCAAACACAGTGCCTTCATCCAGTCCTAAATACCTGGCATAGCCTAAGCACACTGGTACTCACTCAAATGTTTCAGGATTAGGTGAAATCACTTAAAAAGAAGGCTTAGGTTTGAATTCATCCAGTCAGAGAGTTTGGGGGAGAGATGGATGACAATGCCATGTGACAGCACCAACAGCTGCATTTAGGGAACAGTTTATGCTTTCCAGATGTGCTTTTAGCTTTGCTTTTATCTCTGCTTTTGTACTTAGAAATTAGACAAGGAGATGTGGATCCTCCTTTAAACTTAAGATGACCATTTACTAGAAGTCTAAGTAGGTTTGTTTAGGACAGGAATACTGGTAACAATGAACAGAGCACAGGAATGAATCTGATTGGAATTTCATGTATTCTGAAAGCATGTGCCATTTGGGTGTATGCAAATTGAGCAAGTCTGATATGAGAGTGCAAATGGAACCCCACTGTTTTTTCTGAGGCACTATTTAGGATAAAAATAGCATGGTAATCTATATGCGAGTTGGAATGTATAATGCCTCATGTGGTCCAAGCTTGATTTAAGTGTTCCCATTTACTTAAGACAAACAAATAAAGCAAGCTTTTTAATTTAAAGTAATCCGGTTTGTTGCTAAGCTACCACCTGTATCTTTCATCTTCATTTAATACATATTTGTGTTTGGTGTAGTTCAATTTTCCCTTTGTTGAGACCTACACTGTTCAAGAAGTAAAAGTACAGCCACAGGGTAAAAGTGGGATTGATGACAAAGAAAACACATCTTTGAACGCTGCTTCTGCAGAAGGAAATTACCCTTGGAATATAGATGGAGACTTAATGGAAGAAGCATCAGAAGTTCATGTTCGGTAAGGTTAAGGATTATATTTATGGGCTGTATACCTGTAACATAGTACTGCAATGTATTGTATCTGTATAGAATAGAGAATTAGAGAATAGAGATTACACCCAGAAGTGGCTGTTGTAAATGCTGTAAGAATAGTACTGTTGTGCACTGCACAGTCTGGCCCTTTTGCCCTGCCTCTGGCCTCTGCTCTGTTGCCTTGTGCCCATCTTGGAAAGGTTTGTTATGATCCACATGGCCTTTCCTTTCTGATGCTTCATCAGCTTCCAGCTCCACTTGCTCTCTTCTTTCTGCCTGTTTCTTTACCCTCCTGTTTCTTAAAGGAGAACAGATGTATATAAAAGTCTGTGAGTCCTGGGAGGAGCTCCTTTTGGAATAAGGATTCCTGCTTGGAAAGCAGTGTACGTAAGGTTAATAAAAACATGTAGTTGTTCAATTGTGCGAAACTTGGTGCTGCTTCAGAATACTCTGTGTATCTAGGATCTAAGAAAGAGACTATGGAGGATTATCAGTGGAATTAAATGGGTGGTGGCTTGTTCTTCTGCAACGCAGACAGGATTAGTTGAAGGCACAGAGCTCTGGTATGTAATACAAAAGGCAGATCAGGTTATAGGACGTATTATATATACTTTTAAAGACCATCTAATAGGAATAGGAGTTGTCAAAATGTAATTCACCTGATTTTATTCCATATAGCAATTCATACATATTTGTTCTCCCCCAGCCCCCCCCAACCCCAAAAGTGGTGCCCTCATGGCAAAAGATAATGAAATTTAAAATGTTTGATTTCCTCACTTCACAGGGTGCATCCTCAACTTATTAATCTCTATGGAGTGAACACTGATGACCTGGAGAGTTCCCAAGCAACATGCAGCTGCATATAGAAGGGACACACTGCCAGTTCTGTATGACAGCATCCTTTTCTCACTTCTATGCAGCTTTCCAAGGTCCCAGTCTTTCACTCACTGAATTCAGTTTTTGCAGCAGAAGCCTAACTGGAACAACTATAATATTTCTGCTTTTAAATTTTTATCAGATTGTATTTAACTCTGAAGAAACTGCTAAGCTTAACAAGAAAAAATGAAACCTGATTTTATTGGTCTCATAAATACAGGGGTTGAGAATGGTCCATCAGAATGGAATATAATTTTTTCTTTAAAATTACTTTGGTTTATTGCAAAAGCTAGAATATCTCATAAGTCTGCTGCCATCCATGTTATCAGGTAACTCAGTTCAAACAGAGCTGGTGAGTGGAGGTATGGTACCACCTCATGCTGAAGAATCGTGGCAAAATATAACTTATTATTTAATCAAGTACTTCAATTTCTAGTTGTAATTTTTAATATTGCCTTAATGTATTCGCTTTCAAATTGTTCCTAGTCAAACAGTAATACAAAAGAATATGCTGATGTCTTAAAAGGCTTTTCTTTGTTGAAATGTATTTTAAAGACTACTCTTTGTACAAAAATATTTTAAAATATTTTATCTATCCCAGAACTAAAATGAAATTCAGCATAGTTTTTGTTGCTGAGAATAAAATTATTATAAATAACTTAGAGTTGACTTAATTTTTTCTAACTTCCTTACAGGGCATAAATATAATTTTTGTGTGTTTTTTTTTGTAACTTATTAAATATTCATTACACATATCTGAGATGACAGCATATTAAGACCATATTATTTCTGGGAATTTGCTTTCTTTGTGATGGTGAAAAGTAGCAGACCGGCAACTTTTTGTCCATCTTGCAGGACCAGGGGGATAATGAGTGTTTTCCTGGTCACTTATCTATGAATTGTTCAAAAGGCAGCTGACCAATAATGGTATGAAAGCTGCATTATCTCTGGTGAGAATGAGCTGCTTTAAGTTGATTCTTCAGTAAGCAGTTGAGCATAATGTAAAACCCAGTCATTTAAGAGTTTGTTAAATCAAGGCTCTAAGCCTTTACATGGGATTGATAGCTACTATATTTTATTTGATTTGTGTACACTGTACCTAAAGCACTGTGGATGATTAGTCGTCTCCTGAGAACAAGCTGTTACTTGTTGGAAATCTCATGCAGTTTCTGCAAACCTGGCCAGTAGTAAAGGCCAAATTCATAGACAATCAAATGCCTGCTTCATAGGCAATTAATTATTATAGGAATCTTACAACTAATTCTGCTCTTTGCACTGGAGTTAGTGGCTGCAGAGTAGGATCAGAGTCACAGCATCCTTTGGGCTGGACGGGGCCCTGGCAGGGCCCTAGCCAACCTGCTCAGAGCTGGTCCAGCTGAGGTCAGATCTGGTCACCCAAGACTTCATCCAGTCCGGCCTTAAGACCTCCAGGGATGGCGATGACACAACCTCTCTGCACCTGAGTCTTCATGGGGAAAATGTCCAGTGGGAACCTCTCATTTCAGTTCATACCCACTCTCTGAGTCACAGTGAGTAGTTTCCAGTAAAGTTACTATAATTGATACTATATCACATCAAATATTTTCAACTTAAGACAATTCAAACTAAGCTTCCTAAAGTTGTCTAAGAAGGAGATTCCAGCTACGTTTAGTAGATTTATCTGTTTTTATTACATAACTAAATATTAACAAAATAATTCAACTTGCAGAAGAAACAGCATTCATGTGCTTAACTTGTTGGGGTTCTTTTAAATAAAATGAAGTTGAGTAATACTTTTTAATCTTGCCACCATGATGATATTGTACATTTATATTTTGTCAACCTGGTTTATAAAAGCTAATTGAACTATAGTCTAAGAACAGGCAGCCAACACGTCAATAAGAAAATCTGAATTGGAAGTATACAATTTTCAAGGCAATTTTATCACATGAACTGCCTTATGTAAACTATTTCAAAGATAAATAAAATGCTTTAGTTTCACTTCTTTGCATTGTTTGTACTAAAAATTATTTTAATGCTTCTTCCAGTATTTGAGGTATATTTTTCACAATATGCTGTAATATCAAATTAATTTCTGTTCAAAGATATTTTAGTTAAAGTGCAAAAAATTCACTAAAGCCATTTGGAAGATTAGCATTTTGTGTATATTTCCACAGACTTGCATCAAAATATTTCATTCTTCACATACCTGATTTAAAGAAAAATATATAGATATAAATGCACATTCATTTGTCCTTACACTACAGAAGATTTTTAGAGAGAAAATTTACTTTAGAGCAATCCACATCTTTGGCATCAAATGAAGTGGAAGGAAATTACAAAATGGTCCCCGATACCTTTGGAATCTGTAGACAATGTGGCTTTTATGTCACCATCACTCTGTTAGCACAAGTGCCTGCTGAAGGCACTCGGGAGCGCGTTTGAGTCTCAGGCTAATGCCTGGATGATGGTGCAGCTTCCAAGAGAACATACACATCACATTCATTTCTCCTTGCAGGTCAGAAAGACACCAAAGGCACGACAAGAATGGCTGTATTGCATACTTCTGTTGCAACAAATGCAGTTATTGAAGAAGCTGTACATTCTCCAGTTGTACCTGGGAGCAGAGTAATGTTTTTTTTTTCCCCTGGCTTGTACTATTTCACCAAAGCTAGGTGGCAGTGCAAACTTATCTAGCTGAAGAAGTTCCTGTAGTAGCAGAGCAGTGGTTTGAACCATGTTTCTATTCAGTCAGTTGTCTTTCTGCTGAGTGGTTTCTGAGGATGCCTGCTTGGATGGTATTTAGCAGACAACTTCACATGAACCCAAGCTAGCTCTCCAAATGACTTCCTTATTAAGGGTGGCACATGTAAAGATAAAATTTGGCCCAGTAAGGTTAGCATTTGGAGTCTTTTGGCTATGTGTTTCTCTGTTTTGTCCTCATGTGAAGTCTTGTTTTTCAGGTCCTGGAAGACTGTCAGTACTAAATACTACTATGCTAAGTACTATAGAAAAATCTTCAAATAAATAAAAATAAATACTTGCTCTAAAAAAAACAACCTCACATAGAAATATTTCATTGGAGAAATCCAAAACATCATGGCACCATTATCTGAGGAAAGCATGAAACAACCAATTCTGTCACACTTGCAAGTACCATGTTAAAGATGGCTACAAATTATCATCTCCAACACATTACTCTTTCTACAGCTGAAAGGATTCTGTGCTGCATCTCCAGCCTAGCCCACAGAATTCCCTGCTCCAAGTCCACCTTGGGCCTTCCTGGTTCTGGCTTGCCTGGGGGTGTCTAAGTCTCTGCAGTGTGTTGGCTGTGCCCGGGAAGCCAAAGCTGACATGGTTACCTTCAGAAGTCTGAGAGCTTCTGTAACCATCTTCTACACCTGTGTGCTCTGTTACAGTCCTGCCAGTGGTTTAAGCTAATTTGCTCTTGTAAAACTGCCAAAGCAAGATGAGGGAGGAGTTGTTCTTGAGTGTCTAATCAAAAGATTACTGAAACTTGAAAACGAATAGAATAACTCATGCTAATATGCTTGAGATCTTATTTTCCAAGATTGGCCAAATGTTGTTACTTGCTATAAATTCTTCTTTCCAGTAAGTAATTCTTCTCTTTATCTTTAGTGTTCTTCTGTCTGTTTGAAACCAGATATATATGTATATAAATGGCATTTCAAATATTACCTTGAGACTTCAAACGGTTTTACAATTGTCATATTAGAAGAACAGCAGTATCCTAAGGTGTAGTTCTCCATTATGTTCAAGAAAATAGAGAGTACTTTGTAAGAGTGAGTGGGCTTAAGACCATTTTCTTTGTCACTGGTGTTTCTCCTGTGAATTAACCTGAATCTGAAATTCTCCATTTTAAAATCAAATGTTTATTTGCCATCTTACTCATCTTTGTTTCCACTTGTAAAACTCCAGCTGTCTCTTCTGTTCTTGTCTTGAGGGATTGGTTTGTATTGCCTTTTGAAAAAGCCGATCTGAAATACATAATTTTGGAATCTGTTGTCAGCACATCTTTGTTATAAAATCTAAACCATAAAAGATGAACTAAAATAAAATGCATATATATAGTGCTTAGGAACAATGGTATTTACCATTGCTTTGTCATACCATGTAATCTAGTGTTACTCATCAATAAAAAAGTGAGTTTGCTTTTAGTTTTGGGAGGCTGATACTCTTCTGCAAGAAGTAAGGACATGTGGGCTTGTGATAATAATAGTCCACAGAATACAGTATTGATTTATTTTATATGTGAAACGGTAATAAAACTTTCCTGTTAAATTCATTTATTTTCTACACTTCCCTGGAAAAAAAAAAGTATGTAGTAAGTGTGCATGTGGATAAAGAAGTTCTTAACAATCTATTAATTACTTGTCAGAGAAGTTGTAGTTTGTAGTTTTCTTTTTTCCTTCTGCACAGGATTGTTGTAGCATTTATGTTGCAGTTTAAAATCAAAAACATTTTATTGTGACATGAAACTGTTGTAGACTATTAAGAATCACATGTCAAATAACATTAAATGTGGAGCACCATCCCACAAATATGATCCATTTGATATCATTAAATTATATAAATCATTTGCAAACATAAGATGCCATATATAAAACATGAGAAGGGGCTTGGGGTATTGAATAACAGAAGGTGTAGAATATGCAGAAGATAAAATGAAAATGGAGAAGTAGTTTGAAAAAAAACCAACAAGTTATATAATGGATCATGTTTCTTTAGAAAGGACAGATCATAAAACATCGTTTATCCTTTAACCTTCATTAGCAAATCCAAAGATCCACCAACAGTGTGAATTCCTGACTTGAGAACAACTGAGAAATACTGCAAACCTACCTTCCATAACATAAATGAAAGAAGCAAGAACAAGGTAACACCAACTATTAAGCCTATTCCAATAATTAGCACCATAACACGGTATTTTGGCTTTTGGTGGTGCACTCCTTCCAAATAGACCTGAAAAGCAGAAAATAAAGTTAGTGATAACTGATTTTTTTTTTTCCCCCTACAAGATACTAAAACAAACTGGGAAAGTTAACTACATTGTCAAGTAATTACCCACTCTATTCATTGCCCGTGTATAGAATTCCACAATTTTAATTGTTGTTGGTTTTTATTCTTTAACAACTTTATCACAAATTCATTAGGAGAATTCTTACATATGCAACTTGCTTGTCCTTGTGGAGTTCAATCACTTTTGCATTTTTTTCTGGTGAGGCTGTTGCTCGTACTTCAAACTTCAATGCTGATGCATCATCCTGATTTAAAAAACAAAATAAAATAATCCTGTCTTTTAACAAATAACTTCAACAAATTAATTCCTACCCAGCAAAAATGGTAACACAGCTGCTCACAGAAACAGTATCTCACACACACATACAATGCTGCCTTTTTCTGATCACAAAACAAATTAATACCAGAAGCTGGAGTGAAGCCCAGTTGGATTTTACTTAAGTCCACATCCACGCTGCTTTTCTTAGAAAAGTACAATTGTGAGTTGAAATTAAATCCCCATCTTACATAACCCAGCCAGAACAGGCAAAGCAATACATACTACAAAACAGTGATAACCTAGAATACATATTATTCAGTGGTTTTCATTTTTCATCTATCACCTTGAGACTTAGCATTAAAAACACAAAATAGGTAACACCTAAAGTACGTGGATTTAATCATATGATTTGCAAAAATATATTAATACATAGAATGTATATGCAGAGAATACTGCCAATGTGCCTTGAAATATTCCCCTCAAGCATGAAAAATTGATGTGTTACCATTTCTAACAGTGAAGGAGTAGCCTCCAGATGCAACTGAATGGTTGCTTCTTTTCCACTCTCCATATTTCCAAGCTTGCAATGTATTTGTAAGCAAAGGCTGTCATTTTTCATACAGTACTGTAGAAGGGAGGGAAAGATTTAAACTTGAGTTTATCAACCTTATCATCTTGGTATTAAAGACACTCAGGAACTGGGTAAAACAAAGATCCATGTTTGTTCTTGAAAGGTCAGGGTGTAACTCTAGGTTGTCATCCATTACTGTCAATCCATAGGTACAGAAGAACAGTACAAGGGGCCAACCCAATTGTTATAGAAGACAACAGGACATTCTGCTTAAAAGTTCAGATTTTTTTTTTTGACTGAAAAATAACAATTGTCATAATTTGGATATATGTGGGTTATTTTACACTGTTATTTCAAATTAGCTTTTCTATCAAGAATGATAAATGACAATATGATATCCAGTATAAACAATATAATGGATTGATCCTTAGACTTGTGCATTGACAGTCATGCACCATTTTACTCAACTTTGGAGAAGACAACAAAGCAAGCCTGTATGTGATTATATTCATTGTCCAAGACTGCAATGCCTAAATTCTGATTTGCTTTCTAGTGCAGGCTGTCTCTCAATAATTTGTTGATGTACCTTGGAGCGTGCTTAAAGTCCTAAATTAACATATTAAAAAACATCCAACTTCTTTTAAGATCAAAGTCTAAAAACCACTGTACTTTATCAAACACAAGTTGCAGGACAGAGATTTCTAGGAGAACAAACCCTCAAAAATGTATCACCAGAATAGCATTCTGGTTTGGACTATGTAGTCAAGTAGCTGATCCCCAGCAGGGCCCATAAGCACATACAGGATGAGCTTCAATAGGCCAGGCATGTACGATATTTTCCAAAATATTCTTAAGAACTTGCCAAGCCAAAAATTATTTCCATATATTTTGTAATTCTAAATTACTTTCAATCCCATTAATGTGTATAGTCTCCCTTGGAATTCACTTATTTTTAGCATCCATAGCACACTTCAGTAAGAACTTCTACCATGAGTACTACTTTTGTTGTGTGTTTTTTTTTTTTAACCTGGCTCTTATTACTTACATTTGATGGCACTTGTTTATGTGGAAAAGACAATTACTATTTGATCTGCATACTGTGTTTGCCACATGCATTATTTCAATTTGTTACTAAATTTCTTCTGCCATTGTGTTTGCCCACTCATTTGGTTATATAAACCTTCAGCAGCTCCTCATAGGTGACTGTCACCCACACTGACGTCAGCGTGGGTGACGTCACCTACATGTCATTAAAAAACTCTTATCTCAGTTCACACTCTTTCACTAAAGTCACTTATGACTACACTGAACGTATCACAGGTCCCACCACAAATTCTCGGAAGGCTGCTCTGGTGACATCATCACGTAAGATACACCACTGCCTTAAGGCTCATTCATACAGTCACTTATTTCCCACTGACACCAAACGCAGACCTTACCATTAGTCTCTTAGCAGGCTTCGAAAAGAAAGTGATAACATCCTTTAATATGTTTTCATTTTTTTCTTCTGCACTACAGTTTCTGGGATACTGATTATAGGAGCACTGTCCAGCTGTTGTCTGGAAGTAAAAATAAGATCATCACTGTTAGAATTTAAACATCTGATAATAATCAGAATCCAGATTCCTGACAGGCAAGAAGCTCGTAAGGAATGTCACTTCTACTTTCAGAATTCTAAAACACATGGGGCTGAAGATGATCCTATTGTTGTTCACTCTGCTTCACCACAGCTAAGAAACTTGTAAGCTTCTGTGTACACAGAATTACACAGAACATTTTAGGAAGGAGATGTGATTAAACCAGAAAGGGGCCTGAGGGTTTTGTGCTCATTTGAGTCAACTACTGTAGGCACAGTTAGACATATTGTAGACATGAGGAATCTCTTGCACCCTATTTTAGCTGATGCTGATGAATATTAATGTTCTCCAAAGAAATTACTATACTATATATTCTGCATAACAATTAACATTCTATTTGATATGAAATAATTAAGACTGATGGGCTATAATCTTTAAAGAGTTACCCAGTGCAGAAAATCTTTGGTTTGTTTTAATACACTGTGATCTGCTACTTAATAGCAAGAAAGAATTAATAAACACACATACAGATGCATGGAAAGCATCAAGCTCTGCAGAGATGGATTCACTGAATTCAGTGGGACTCTAATAAGGACCTAAGGTATTAGCTATGTTTGAGAGAAACTGACAGAAATTGAACACATACAGAGTACCTAGTTCTGCTATGCTCTGCCTCTCTCTTTCATAGAATTCATATAGCTAATAAAATTACATTAACTAACCTGTGCTTACCTTGATATCCAACATGTTGAACAATTTGAAGTCATTGGGTGGAAAAGCATTAGGTATCGTTATCTCTAAGTTTGTGTTTGGGGCCATGCTTGGTCCTGCACTGATAACCTTGTGGGGAAGAATGTTAAACACTTAAAGCTTTCATTCATGGTAGCTATTCAAGTAACAACATATATATAAAGTATAAATACATAAAACTTCACAGAATGGGGTAGCACCTGCATTGTTACACTGTCATGAAGGTGGATTCTGCTAGGAGTTGTAATATATTGCTTCATTTGTTCTGCAGGTTTACTGAACCCATCACTTCCCTGAACCCCACGAGAAAGAAGTGCTAATCTGTGATGACTATCCTGAGGTCACACAGACTGCCTTCCAGGAGTGTGCAAAAGGAACCAGGAGAGATTAATGTCTAATTTCTGCTTTTAATCCACTGAAGACAAATCTGATACCTATAGATCCTCTTATAAGGAGCTCCTAGTTCCTTTTGCTTACTGTAAGATAATTCCTTTTAAAGTGTTTCCTAATGGAAGAATCATAGAATGTCTTGGGTTGGAAGGGACCTCTAAAGGTCATCTAGTCCAACCTCCCCACAATAAGAAGGGACATCTCCAACTAGAACAGATTGCTCAGAGCCCCATCAAGTCTAACCTTCAATGTCTCCAGGGATGGGGCCTCCACCACCTCTCTAGGCAACATACTCCAGTGATCCACCACCCTCATAATAAAGAACATTTTCCTAATGTCCAACCTAAATCTACCCTTTTCTAGCTTAAAACCATTACCCCTTGTCCTATTGTTACATGCCCTACTGAACAGTTCTTCCCCAGCCTTCCTGTAGGCTCCTTTCAGGTACTGGAAGGTCGCTATGAGGTCCCCCTGGAGCCTTCTCTTCTCCAGGCTGAACAACCTCAACTCCCTCAGCCTGTCTTTGTAAGAGAGGTGCTTCAGCCCTCTGATCATTTTCATGGCCCTCCCTTGGAGACGCTACAACAAGTCCACAACCTTCTTGTGTTGGGGGCTCCAGAGCTGCATGCAGTACTCCAGGTGAGGTCTCACCAGGGCAGAGTAGAGGGTCAGAATCACCTCTCTCGATCTGCTGGTCACACTTCTCTCGATGCAGCCCAGGATGCAGTTGGCCCTCTGGGCTGTAATTGCACACTGGTGGCTCATGTCCAGCTTTGGATCCGCTAGTACCCTCCGGTCTTTTTCCACAGGGCTGCTCTCTAGCATGTCTTCCCCCAGCCTGTATTCGTATCTCTGGTGGCAAGTCAGAACTGCTCTGCCACTTTCAATCCTGCCTGTGCTAAGTATTTTTTCTCAGACCATTCAGTGGAAAGTCCAGACCAAAACAAAGTGTTCAAAGAGGGATTAACAGCCACATCCCATCACTAATACACAGAAGTTACTCACTATGCCCTTGTACTCTTAAGAAGTTCCCTTACTGACTGTGAAGACTGTGATTAGATACACTGGAAATCTAAGTATTAACCTTCAAAACAAGGATAATAGGGTTTAAAAGAAAAATTCTTACATGGAAAGTGAAGTTGATATTCTCCTTCATACATGTAACTGGTGACTCTCTCTCATTTGTTCCATAAACAAATGAAGCTGGCGATACAAATCTACAAGAGTTTAGAAGTTGTTAATTAATAGAATTGCTATATATCTTTAGTATAACTTTCTGCTCCATGCTTTATCCAGTAACATTGGTTTTAGGAAAATACCCAAATTTGCATTTAAGTAAATCTGGAGCACTCAGGAGAAGTCCTGTAGCTTTGTACTCTTTCCTCTTACAAAGGCAGATGAATCAGAAAACCACCTAAAACTATGTTCTATCAATGCCACACAAGAAACCCAAAATATGGCCCATGTTAAGCAAGGAATCTGAGGATCTGCTGTACTCTTACTAAACACCTCTTTATATTAAAAAAATTCCAGTTCTTAAAAAATACTAGTCTGTTAAGAAACAGGTTTGAAGCACCATAGATAAAACTGGTTTTATCTCACTGTAGTGGAAACAAGATCTTAGAAGTGCAGGGCTTAGACCTGCACATCTCATTCCCAGGATCATCACACATTCCCAGCTACATCACACTTCTGCTTAAAAGTTCTGGGAATTTAGAATAGTAGCAAGACAACAGTTCTACGATTGTGCAGGTATAGCAATAGCTGACTTACCCATGAGTATTTAACTCAATTTCATATTTTAGAGGTACAGTTAAAGTTAGCACATTATCCAGCAACAAGTTCCTATCTTCATTTTTACTAAAAAAAAAAAAAGAGAAAAATGAGTATCAAATGCATCATCACATACTATACGTGATTTCTATAAATAATATTAAACAGATCTTCCAGCTAATTAAAGATATTTTATTGGTAACAACATGTCAGCATTAAAAAAAAAAGAACGTGTCATATAGGCAGAAACCTGCTAATTATTTAAGTAGCTTTTATCTGGGTTTTTTTGTAACTTCCCTTTTTCTACAGATTTGCAATGGATATGCCTTCTTGCAATTGTGCTTTGCTAAGTCTTTCCAGCATTCCCTGTTCTGTTTTCCAAAGCTAGTAATACTTTTTTTCACGGAGCAATTTGTATTAGACTTTACCAGGTAGCGTTAACGATGATGCTGAGGTCATCTTCTGCTCTGGTAAATGAGCTTGCATCCAAGAGGAAACTGAAATCCAGCTGTAGAACAAATACACTTTTCTTTATATCAAATGATAGTATGTCTTAGCACAGTTTAAATAAAATTATTTTATTAAACTAATTTAGAACTTCCTGCTCTAAAAAAATTCAGAACTAAGAAAATCCTTGCTTTTTGTGTCTTCTACTCCTTTTCTATTGACCTAACACATTTGCTTACAGCCTCACTTGTCTAGGAAGCCAAGCACAATCAATTGATGCATAATACAAATAATGTTGTCCCTTACTGAATTATTGCAGACAGTATTTAAACAACTATTATTAAAAGTAGCAGAGAGATTCAGGTACCAACATGGTGAAAGACATTAGTTGGGAACAAAGGAGAAATTCTGAAAAACAAGGGGTTTTTTAACCCCTGAAAATCCTCATAATTTATTTAGCTAGGGACTTCTGACATAGCTTACCTTTGATTTTTCATCTACATATAAATAACCAACACTGCACTCAAGTTTCACTGCATGATTTTCTTTATCTAATACTTCACAATATATCTGTTTTTCTTCCTAAAAGAAAGGACAAATTATTAATGATGAAAATACAACTGCTTTTTTTCAAATGTTGCAAATTACATGCACACACTGGAATTGGGTGGTTTATATTTCCCTGAACTAGGTGTTTATTATTTCACTGATGCAAATATCCAGAACATTCATATTATGCATGACTAATTTAACATATCCTTATATTGATTACTGTATCTTGTTACTTCATCCTCTGTTGGCTAACAGTGCAGCTAAGGTGGATTCATCAGACCCAGACCCACTCAAGTTTAAAGCCAACCTGTGAAAGGTGTCAGGGGGATTCTACACAGAGAGCAGTTAGAAAGTGAGAACAATTAGATTTGTGACTTCGTAAGACTCTGCATCTGTGAAAACCCGCAGATTCAAGGAGGTTGTTGTGATCACTGAAATAACAATCCTCAGACAAAAAGGAGCACTAACATCCTGAAATACATTTAGAAACCAATTTTTAGATTTTAATTGTTGCTGTCACATCCTTTTATTGAAATGATTGAAGTCATCTGTATGGATTAAATTATATGTGGTTTAGATAGCTAGAAGTCAAAGAACTTAAAAACCAGACTGTTGCCAGATTTTGCGTGTGTAGGTTAATTGTCAGTATCTAAAGAAACTCAAGAATCCATTGATTTAATTTAAAAAATGTCTGGCTGAAAAAAAAAAAAGAAATAAAAAATCAAAGGATTACTGTTTGACAGATTTTTTTGTTCTTACCAGCTCTAAAAGTCGGATGAAATAAAGACTTTTAGGGATTTGAATGTCAAGGACAGTTTCATATGCATCATCACCAACGTTAAGCAGAGAAATGTTCAACAATAAAGTCTTCACACTTCCAACGGTGAGATGTGTCTTCTTATCATGAGGCCTATAAAAATATTTATCATCATATAAGTGAAAAGTAATTCTATATACAGCTTGTATGCAAAAATTTTCTGCCACAGCTCTTCTAGTTAATTTCATTTGGTTCTGCCATAACTCAGCTGGAGATCATTAGGAAGGTTCTTACTCAGTCCTGTAACTGAAGGTACTACACCTGTTATATGATGGTCAACACCAGTATTGTACTTTTTAGGGCCTGTGGTTATTAATGTGAGAGCAAGAAAACTGTTATCAGACCAGTCACACTTCTGGCTTTTACAAGGTAAGTCCTTGCCTTTACAGAGGAGAATAGCAATGTGTGACTGCTACAGTATTTGCAGCCATTGTTTCAAAATTCACTCTTTACTTGAAAGTATAGGATTTAGTTAATATGAAACAGGTCACAAAGAGGGCAAGTGAACATGCCTGTCTTATGATCTATGTAATGTTCTCTAATCATGTTACGAGTACAGACGCTAAAAGTAAACTTCAGCTTGACATTAAAGTTTAATTAAGACTTGTAGAACGGCTGCCTAGAAATAGACATTTATCAGATATTCTGGCTTGAAACCAAAGCATTAGTCACTGAACACCTTTGGGAAAGAAGCTGGCGCTTTGGAAAGCAACAGAAGGTAAAAACACTGCATAAACAGATAGGCTCTGAGGCAAAAGCAAATGAAAGAAAAACTCAATGTTAACATTTCAGTAGCTTGATTATGTTTAGGTTAAATTTTAGGTTGTTTTACTAGTTATATCCTTACCCTTTAGTCCTCTTATATGCATTAAAGCCAAGCTCATTAACAAGATGCTGTCACAAAGATGCCTCCCAGCTTAACACACAAGTACACAAAAGCACCAGGTGCACATCTGGGACTACAACAAAGCTGAACTAGAGCTCTTCCCTGGTAATCAAATTTCATTCTTCATTAAAAAATGCACGGTGCAGACTAGAAATTTACAGAGCAAGCCAAAATCTAAGCAATCTAAACAACACATGCTAGTGTATACCTGCAGACTTAGAACTCAGTAAGTAAAGCGTTACACTGACATCCCTATTTGATTTCATTCTTTTAAGATTAAAAGTGTTTGCTTTGCTGTTCAAGGGTAATGAATGCATTCTGTCTAGACAAAATACATTAACGCTTCACAGCTAACTAGTTTTTAATTGAGATTCTAGGGGCACAATGTAATTTAAGGTGATACTTCACACTTCATCAATATATTTAGCCCATTTATTTACACTGAAAATCTGCTACTGGTACCTCATGCCAAGCAGGTATGCTGTAATCTGTTTTCCTTGCTTAGAGCTTGGAAGTACTTACAAAACTGCACAGCTCATGTCGCAAATGGAAATGCCACACAATCTTTCTTTCCAAAAAGTTTATGATAGTTCAAATAAAACAACCTCCAAGCCTAAACAAACAAAAGGGCTTAAGACTCACACTACAGGCCACGTGCTAAAGGAGGCAGAAAGATCCTCATCTTATTCTGCAGCCTATGAAGACAAAAAAGCTTGTGCTCAGGATGGCACAGGTGTGATTAATCAGCGTTACGCGATTGTCATCATCTTTGGCGTCATTTTAGGTTGTTCAACCTAGTATCTCGATTAAAGTAGAATCAACTTTAAAAGTGATAAATTACACAAGAAACTTCAGCTCGCACACAAAATACCCAACTAGCTGAGATTCACAACAGCACACCAACAACCCATTTTTCTTGCTTTGGAGTATATTAGTCAATAAAGACAAAGGTTGTGATGATCATTTATAACTTTAAATCAAACAATTAAAATAAATTCTGAATACAAACAATGGTACATGGCTTAGAACTTTCCAAAGATGATGCTAACTAGAGATATATCTCATGAAGCATTACTTGGTGTAATACAGATTCTGCAAGACAATCATAACTGCATTTAAATACTTTGAAAGTGCATTAATTATCTTGCATATAGCAGGATTTAAACACGATACCTATTTAGAAGGAATGGAAAAAAATGAACTGTATTAAAGGGTATATTAAAAAAAAACAGGAATGTAAATGAAAAACTCACAAAACAAAATCAATTTGGGAAAATGCAAGCTAACTGATGTGGGGAAAAGACATCTAAACCTCACATAATACTCAACCACCTGGTGTTTCAACAAGCAGTTCAAAACTGAAGATGTAATATTCTTAAGTAAAGGAGGAAAAAGAGACACTTTATTTTATAACTGAATTAATAAATATAACAATGTCTTAATAAAAAACTGAAGTCTCTTCTTTGTAAAGTGCAAGTATCTTCATGAGAGCAACAGAATCTGTAGCTTGTCAATTCAGCAGTAGTTCTGATGTCTCCACATTGCGTATGCACTGTGCCCTGCATCTTAGCCCAGTCATAGATAAAGTGTAGAATAAAAGTTTACCTTTTTGTGAAGAAGACTATTTTATGAGCTGTTCAGTCTTCTAACTATGCAAGAACAGTTCTTCAATAATATAAGTTTCTGTTACATTTCCTAGAAGATTTATGATTTAAAAAGATTTTTCAACTAAACATAGTTTTACTATTCATATTTTCTCAGGGAGTCCATAGTCTACCTTTGCAAATTAATGTTCTTCACATACAACAGGTTAAGGAATAACTTAGATAAAATATTATTGAACCTCTTTGAAAAAAAAAATATAAAAAATTAAAGCCACAGTATACTTACTTTGGAAAAGCAACTTTTCCAGAAACTCTCAAGTCAGCAGAACAATTTTCTTGGGAGCAAAACCTTGCAAAAACAAACTATAAAAGATAAATTTAAAAAAAATCCCTTCAGTGTATTATGCATATGACAGTGAGTAAAAGTATTTCCAAAGAAAGAAGCCTATCTCAATGTTCCAGCTATTAGCTGATTCCAGCTAATAGCTCTTGCTCCTAGAAACAACTCAATCAGGCTATGATTTGCCATTTTCCAAACACATTCTGCACACCCAGAATAACAGAGAGACTTTCCAGACTCAAGTCTCACAGTTAAGCCAGTGGCTGTATGGTCAACTGATTTTTTAATAGTACACAAAAAGTGTAGAGCATCCTGAGTTTTGCTTAAGACAAAGTCAATTAACTCTTATTTTTTAGGGGGGAAAGAAGTTAATTTCATACTCATTTAAGGATACAGAATACACTGTTATTCCCCTGCAGATTTTGTGTTTGAAAACCTGCACTACCTTCACAGAATTTATATTTCAGCAACATCACCAAAACACTTCACAATTAATACCAACATGATATCATGCATCTAACACAGAATTAATTTTAAGGAACAATTTTATACTGGAAAGTGACTCATCTTATGTGGTTGTAAATAAAAAGGAATTAATATATGAGTGCCTTTCATACCTGTGTGTTCTGAGGTATAGAATATTATATATTCTTGCAAGCTTGCTGCACATACCTGTTTTTTAAAAAAAAACAACCCAAACCAAACACAATACAAATATATACCACCTCTGCAAAGATTTTTTTTTTTTTATTTTTTTTTTTTAGAAAAAAATAGTCATTTTTAGTATGCTGGTTTATTAACTAAGATCAAGGCACTACTAGGTGCTGGTTTGGACAAATCCTTCAACATGCTGTGGATGTCTGAAGCATTTTTTAACTGCAATTAAAATGTGAATATTACTGCATTTGAAAAAAAAACCAAACTCATACACTAACCTTGCTTTTTATAACATCTTTTTCTTTCCTCCTTTGAAGAATGGGCTGAAGTGGTGAAAATTCTTGAGTATTTGATTTCTGTAGAATATGACGCCCCAGATGATAACTTGCTTCAACATGTACAGGTGTCAAGATATCCCTTACATCTTTCTATGAAAATTGGAAACCTAATGAGTTAATCATATAAGACAAGACATGTATGCTTATGTTTTAAAGATTATAAAGTTCCTTAAACAGGAACACTTATTTTTTACATGTAAAATAATTTCATACGCCATATGGCTCACACACTTGCCCAGATGTCCTTGTTGCTAAAAGAGGCAACCAGAAACACAGAGGAGTGGAGTGCAGTCCATGGCAGCATCAGGCACTGCAGCGCAGAAGATCCTCTAGTAAAAGAAGTTTTACTGAACAGTGAGCCTGCTTCTGTCAATAATGCTGCCTTACACACCTGTGAAATCCTGTCCTGCCCAAATGGAAAAATAGGCAAAAATTGGCTAAAATGGAGAAAGTTAACCAGTGTGATGATCCCAGACAAAACCCGTGGGTATTTCTGTATGAAATCAAAAGCAGCTCTCCCACAGCACCACTATAAACCAGGTCATGACTGCATTTCATTTTTCTGCCTCTTTATTTCCTATTCTGCATTAAAAAGATTGAACTCAGTAAATTACCATTTTGTACATGAAGCCTTGCCTGTGTAGGAATGTTGCAGATCAGAGCCCAAACTACCTACTTGTGAAAACTGAACAGCTTGAAGCACCAAGTACTAACAATATCAAACCTGATTAAATTATTCTCTAAATGTAGGAGATAGATGCTGATTGTCCCTCCACATGGCCACTACTTTAATTGTGATCTGCAAGCTTGCTTTGGCCAAATCCACATATTATCTAATTCATAATAATTTTCCACAAGGTCTTTTCTGCATCTGCTTTACATTACTTCCATTATACTAATTAGCTATTAATTAGTCTTCACTCAAAATACATAAAACATTCATCATCTCTTTCAAGGGCTGTACATAGACATTCACACTTTCTTAACTTTAGGAGCTTCACACAAGTAAAGAAACCTCAGTGGGTGGAAGGAGATGCTTATAATGCCATTAATTCAGAATTAAAAAGGAAAATGAATTATATGGAGGAAAAAATACTAATGATAGACTATAAGAAGTGATGAGCCAAATCATATCCTTCCTCCTACACAACTACCTGCTGATGCTGGTACAGCAATCTGTACCAGGTTGGCTGTCAGTCAGATCTCTCTTAGTTTACAAAACTCTTATAAGTAAGTGGGCAATTTGCCATTACTTCTGCAAGTCATGTTCACTTAGGTGCAGCTACCAGTTGAGATCCACCTGGGCAATTTTCCAGTAGATAACAAGTTTTCCTTTGTACCCTGAAGCATTATTGTGAAGAATTGGCTTCTAATGGTGTCATAAACAAAACACAAGTAAAAGGAAGGAAAAAGAAAAATACATCGAAGACTTATTCCCTCCAGGTTTTTGTAGCTGTAGAAAATGTAAGTCTGTTTCTCAGCCTCTGTGCAGGATCGACTGCACCAGTCATCCTAATAGATGTTTGTTTCAAAATGTCGCAGAATTGCTACCTTGAGGATTTTAAAGAAAGGCAAACTAGTCCTTTATTTTAATACCCTTGTTTCTCCTTACATCTAAATATTCCCTGTCCTTAGTATGTTTTTAGAGAATTCTTTTCCCCTTTAGATAAGGTCTTACAGGAGATATCAATTTTTTCTGAGTTTAATAAAACATGGGTCATCGGTGTCTGCTCATTTTTTGGTTTGATTGTGGCTTAGGACTTCAAGTTCTTCCCATTTATTCTCCAAAATTTTTGTTGGGATAGACAACCTTTTAAGATGTTTGATAGTCTGAATCACTTTTGTTCTTTCTTGTCCACAGAATGGCCTCTAAAATATTATAACCTTGTCCTGACTTCAGTTGTTTTTACTTTTAGGGCAGGTCCCTCATATATATCCTTCAGAGGGATACATCAAGCATAAATACAACAGTTCATTTCCCTCAGGGCAACAGTGACTTTGAGACTTCTATTGGAGTTAGGATCTTACTGACTTGATTCTTACTGTCTTATTTCCAAGTCAGTACCATCCTTAATTTCAAAGGATCATAGAATGGTTTGGATTGGAAGGGACCTTTAAGATCACCTAGTTCCCTGCCTGGGCAGGGACACCTTCCACTAGACCAGGTTCACTACTAATCTGGTCCTGGATTCAGGTTGGTTTGTCTAGGAGAAAGACAAATTTTTGCAGATTTCACTTCCGTGAGCAGAGAGATCACTTTGCCAGCAGAGTGCATGTTCTTCATCTTATTCAGCTCTGAATCTTTTTACCCCGCTCCACCCCTTAATTCTCTCAGTATTTCCTTTGGTGAGTGCCACATCATTTGCAGGAAGAAAACAAACAATTCCAAGCAAGTTTTCTTCATGCTCTGCTAGTTGGCTTCTTGCAACAAATTCACAAAAAGGGCCACACTATAAACCTCAAACTACAGACTCTTTTCAAGCAAGCAACTTCATTTCACTTTCTATGGGTCAGGAATGGGTTCTTTATTAGGTGAGTTATCTACTCTCAATAAACAGGGGAGCAAGGCCTATGCACATGTTCTTTAAATAATAACAAATGGAAAAAAAAGTCATAAAAACTTTCTCTGTGTAATTACAAGTTTAAAGATTTTGCATTAAGGAGTACACAGGAAAGTTTCATCAGGGATGTTCAGCAGGAAACGTATGTTATACTGTATCTTGTTTGCTCCAAATTGGTCTCAATCTGTGACCCGTCACCCATAAAAGAGGGTGAAAAAATGTCAAGAATGCTCATGTCCTACTTCATCGTGGTGATAGCTGTTATTATTATGCACATTCTCACCAACATAAGAGATGGCAGACCCACTGACTTCCCCACAGAAAGCTGAGAAAGCATCAGAATTACAGTGTATTCATTGTGGAAGTTATGAACACAAATATTCAGCTTCCAAAATTATGAGATCCAATTGTAAACAAAACAGGTCCTTTTGCAGCAGGTGCGCTTTTCAAAGGAGAGCAAAGGATTTACAGGGCAATACATATTGAAAATTACATTACCCTCATAAATGCTGGATGATCTTTGCAGGAAATATTCTTACTGTAAATCGTTACATTTCCTGATATTGAGTCAGATGTTCCATTGGAGGAGAAATAAAATCTTGCTTGTGTATCCACTTTTCTCTTCACATCAACACTCAGATTATAAAGCAGTACTGCAAAATAAAACCCAGGGAAAAGAAAAGTTATTAAAAAACTGTTATAATTGTCATAAATTTATGACTGAAATTACATCTTCTGACTCACTTCCTTAAGTGTGTTCTATAATACCCATTTTGAAACCCCTTAAGAATTATCTGATGTAAATCTATACCTAACAAGCTTCTAGCCCTCTAAAAATTGATTGCATCATGACTGATCCCTGATACATGCTTTTACTCAGGGGCAGTTTTGTCAAGTTACAGTTTTCTACCAGAATGTACTTAAAGAAAACCTCCTTCAGTTATTTACAGGGTTGGCATTAAATTTCAAACATATGTCAACAGACAGTGACAAATCTTGTTTAACTTCACAATTTTTCTATTTAAGTGAGCATGAATTGCCATGATAACAAATAGCAAGTAAGTTTCATAGCATTACTCATCCATAACTTCTTAATCTCTGCCAAAAATTGAGTTAGAACATCTAGAATTTCCTCTAGTCTTTTCTATTCAAGTTGAAACGTCTTAGGTCCAAATCCAGCAAGGGTAATCCAGTCTGACTGCTCATCTTTCACAGCAACTATGAATTTCAAAAGATCTGAACTCGAAACTTCACAGTTCATCGTTAGATGTGTTCTCTGTAACATGTTCCTAAAGGATACTGAATATTCTCACACAGAAGATTTAATCAGTTTAATTTTATATACCATGTATTTGCAGGGTTGTTTGCGGTTTACAAATAGGATGTGACAAGTAGACTAAAAGCACCCAGGCAATACAGTCAAATTTAGACAGTAAACTATTTTAAGTAAGTTCACCATGAATATTCTCTCCAATACACAGTGGTTCAAGCAATACCAGTTTTTGACAAAGCAAAATATGGATTATATAAAATATAATTTAAGATGTATTTTTCAGTAATTTTGATGTGACACCCTCTCTTTCAGATAATGTTCCATGATTATACGATCAGGTGCTGGACCTGCTTTATGAAGGGAATGCCATTTCCCTGTTGCATTTTCCATTTCTCTAAGTGGAAGACTCCATCCTACCCCAGTCCTGTATGGTTCGGTCTGTGTCTGAGAGGACTGTTTTAAGAGGAAATCTGAATATCATGCTGAATAATCATCTGATTCTACACTAAGACAAGACATTCACCCACCGTTAATTCCCTACCTAATTGCAAAGCAACAGCCCAAACATTTGCATATGGAAAGTTCAGACAAACTTGACAGACACTCTGTTGGGCCCTGTGCAAAACTGAATCTAGTCCCTGGGGAGCTATGCAAAAGACAGTGTTCACAGAATAAGTGTGCTCTCTTTTTTATGAACCCTAACGGCATAACAGCTCATTCAGAAACCAATAAAAATGACAGATCTAGTTATTGTCATGCTATAAAACGACCATCTGAAATGGCAACACTACAATGTAGTTCAGAAGTAGGACTGGATCTAATCACACCACTGTTCAGTGAGTTAAGTCAGGCACCAGAAATAGCCTACAATGGTACTGGTTTAGTACTGCTACAAAACCCATGTGAAAATAGTAACTTACCAATATAACCAGGTACCTCTCGTCCTGTATAGGTAAAGCATATCTCCAGATTCATACAGGTGGCAGGCTGGTCATTTTCCATACAGTTTAAATTAGTCCGATTTATTGAACTAGGATGTTTTAAAGAAGCTTCAACAATTATCACTGGTCTTGTTCTAAGAACAGAAAAGAGTTAACCTTCACAAAGCACTTCAGAAATAGCTTACAGAATCTCCACAGAATCTGACAGAATCTGTCTTTATATTTTGTAATTATAACTTTTAAGCTATCTGCATTTTCTGGAATCCAAATAATTGTATGGATGTTACTTATTGCCCCAAGAAGTTTCAGAATTATACTTTCTTTTCTTCCAATGTGTTTACTTAAATATTTCAGTTGTAGAGCATTCTGGAGCCAAATGACTGTAGTTCAAGACACCAAGAAGGGTATCATGAGGTTAAAATACGTTACCGAGTTTTGTTAAATTGCATTAAAAAAATACAGTTAGATTGTATGGTCTTTAAAAGCACTGAAATGTAGGAATCTCACCTAAGCACCACAGCAGAGTCAGAGAGAAATGCACCAACTGCTACATCTGTACAAAAAAAATAGATCAATAAGAATAATTTGGCAACAGGAATTACTTCTCAGGTGGAAGCATTCTGTATCATATTCACCTTTTGGTCAGTAACTAAAACACCATGTGCCCTTTCTTTATGGTAAGGTATATGCTAATATTCAAAGGTGTCCTTCTCCATCTAGAAGATGATTCCTCAAATGCTTGTGCACTGCCCCTTAATGCTGTGTGTTAATTTGCTGGACTTACAGATATTGGCAATGTGATGATTAGAGTTTTATTCTGTGTTTAAGTGGCTGACACTGGAGGAAAATTCAGCTAAGCAGGAGGTATTTGCCTTCTTTTAAATCCAAATAGTCAATATTGCTACACACACAAGCATATACATAAACCATTCAGTTATTTAAGTAACACTATATGTATGTATGAAACTGTACACGGACATAGATAAAAAAAATGTATTAAATTCAATTCCAAACTGAAAACTACACACAGTATATATACCTCTCAGATGAGGCAGCAAAAGTGAATTGCCAGATAAGTCTAAATGATATAAGGGTCTGAAGATGTGACTCCCAACTCAGTTAACAACAGGTGACCTGAGAGCATACTACTTGTACTGAACATTTAGCCTAGCATTACAAATCTACCTGGGTAACTTCTCTGCTGACACAGCCACAGCATACAGCATGCAGGTCATGATAACCTTCTGCTTTCACACCCACAGGGGAAGAAGGACAGGCAATACCTGACCTGATAGAATGCTTATCTGCACAATGTCAAAATAATTTGACAATATGTATAAAACAATGAGTACATCCTTGGAATCAGATATGCTTTTGGACACCAGATTAGCACTTGTGTGTCATGCCCACGAGAACTCCACAACAGTCTTAGTCCAATGCCATAAGCCACGGCTCAGGTTAATGTTTTGTTCACACAGAGTGAGAGTCACAGAGCTCAGTGACTCCTGGTAAAATCCAGACTATGTGAAGACCAGTAAGATGTGTTTAGGTTAGCACACTAGTCTGGACAACAAATGTGCTTCCAGTGCCCACACGAGCTCACTGTGCCCTTAACAGATGAGATGGCTGCCATAAAAATAAAAATTACACTTTTCTTCCTCTTGTGCACAATGATCTTACTACTACATCATTCTCAGTCCTTACATAATAGGTGATGGTGAAAACTGTCTGCTTGGCCTCAGCTTCACCTCTTTTTCTTCCCAAAATGCAAGATGTTACATACCATCTTAACAGAGTTTGCTTCTGTTAAAAGTAATAAGTAGCACAATGTGGTTGTTCCCTATGAATCTCTACTCTTTTACAAATGAAAAATAAACAAAATTGTTTCATTCACCTTGATAACCATTGTTATCTCCGTCAATGCCACTTGCTATGGATTGTCCAAACATGCTTAAAGAATTACTGACTTGATGTCCTTGTATTCTCTGAGGAGGAAAAAAACAGAAGATGAAATTATCCTTGGAAAGCTAATCTTTGAGTTACAATATCCAAGGAAAAAATGTTAGCACAACCATCCTGCTGCTGAAGGTGTTCACATGCTTACCTGTGAAAGTATACCTCTGAAGGTAATATTCCTCAGCTACTGCAAATATATCCCATAACCCCAGTGTCTAAGGTCTCCAAAACAAATTTGTTTTCTGTTACAGGTTATATAATGACTGGGAATCACAGACTATGTGAAAAAGTTCTGAAGTCTTTTACCTCAAATGGTCTGAGCATAAAATGAAGGGAAACTCTCTTGAATTTAAACTTACAGTTTTTCTGGATCGATTCCTTTTCATTAAAAAAGCATACCTGTGAAAATGATGGTGTTATTCCATCTTCCCTGCCATTGTATATATAAATAACTCCTTTTAGATTATCTTCTTGTGGAGCCCCAATTGCTACATCTGTGGAAAAATGATTTAACAATAATCAGTTAACTAAGAAACATGAACAAGGAAGAGTTCAAGAAATCCAAACCATGCAGATTAGCCAAAATGATCATGGTCTTAAAAAAAAAACAACAAAAACGAACAAACAAAAAACCAGCCTTGTTTTCATGGAATTATGATTTTCCTGCACTCTGCTATTCCCACATGGATTAAATCACTGAAACACAAGAAGTACTCTTATTATGCCGTCTGAAATGAATCATTAATTCTTCTATGAGATGGCCTTAGCAGCTAATAACAGGCTTGAACAGGCATTTAACAAGGAAACAAAGGTAGCTGGTTTGTGCAAAGGGATGTTTTATGCTTAGATGATTTAATCCCAGAGGGGTGTGGCACCACAAACAAATTGAACAGCCAACCCACCCACCCACCCTCAACAGTCCTTACGAAAAAGCTCCTTGGTTCAAATAGCCAGAGGTTGTTAGCAAAAAGTGGAAGGGGGGCGGAGTGGGAGATGAATCTTGAAATTCACTAATATAAATTAATAATTGTGAATCATAGAATCATAGAATTGTTAAGGTTGGAAGGGACCTTAAAGATCATCTAGTTCCAACCCCCCTGCTATGAGCAGGGACCCCTACCACTAGACCAGGTTGCACAAAACCTCATCCAGCCTGGCCTGAAAAAACCTCCAGGGATGGGGCAAATCTTCATTCACAAATAAGCAAAACTGAACTATCTGCAAATCAGAAGTACTGCATATTGCACCAAACCAAAATCAAAGAAAAGCAAAGCTCTGACAATTTGGTTGTACTGAACAATTCTTTGCTTGAATTCATATTGATTGAATTCCTACTTCGGTGACTAAAACACACAAACTATGATACATCTCTCTACTGGTGAGATGAAAACAGGACAGCCAAGTTGTGCTAACTAAAATTACACGTATGTCCTTGAGGAGGTCAGATTCTACACCAACACACATGCCATTATCTTCCCAGGGCTGATACTGGTGGTTTAGATCACCGAAGAAGTTGGCTGTCCTGTGCCTTCTTTTTACTTACTACAGACAAAACGGTTTCTAACACTCAATTCCTCTTTATATTTTCCTTCCAGCTGTTTTTCCTCACAAAATTTCTTTTCCTACTGCCACTCTCAATATTGCCTCTACTTTTTCTTTTCAATGTTTTTGTTCCCTTTAAAAGCTAATCCATTTGTTTGCTTTCCCCTGCAGTTTTAGGATGCTCATTTTACATTATATTCTGTGTCATACATCTACTTTGCTATGCTGCAAGTAATTTGATTTTATTTCTCTGTTCCTCAGCCCTACATTTGAATATAGTTTTTCTTTGCAGTTTGGAAGTGTTTTGGGGACAAAAACTGAAGCTTGTGCATAAAATTGTGAAGGTGATGAAAACAGGAGAAATGAAATTTAACAAGAGTTCAAGGAATAGGTACCAAAGGAGGAACAATAAAAAACCCCAACTAAACCCAAAAACCACTACCACTAAGTGAATCACTGTTCCAAGTTTTGCAGGTAATGGAACAGGACAAAGAACACAAGACAAAGGGAAGACTGAAAGAACACTGGAAGATAACTGCAAATAATTCAGAAGTGTGAAGAAAAATGTGGACTTGGTAAAGATACAGCCCAGAAAAAGCTGAGTTTTTGCACAAGAGATAGTTTCCTGCATACAGTCCAAGTTTTGATGATGGAAAAACTGAATGATGATTCATGTATGCATTTTTGAACAGCAGAAAATGCCTGCTGTATTTTTATCCTGTCCTTACACAGCCTGCCCTTCTGCTTGAGGGGAGCACATGCCAATTTTTCAGACATAAATCCTGGCCCTTCCTATTTATTTGAAGCCATGACAAGACGAATGAGGCCACCGGGCCAAGTCCTCTCTGCTTGTCTTCAGTCTTGCTAGAGGCCTCCCAGTCAGGTGTGTTTTTGCAGGCTACCTAAACAGCCAGCAAATGGTATTGGAAAGAAAGAGGCTGAAAGCAGCAAACCATGGGGCTTTCTGTAGCAAATACATTTTAGGCAGCCTTAATGGAAGCAGAAGGGAAGTAAAAGGCCACGGGAGTAATTCTAGATGTTTTAACACATCTTACATCCTTTTATCTCTTTTCTTTAACTAAAATACCTTGTATCTATAACTTTCACATGGCATTCTCTTTCAATGTCTGTTACTTTTATGCTTACTAGAGCAGTCAGACACAAGTCTAGAGACTATGTCTCTGACCTCTGAACAGGTTCCACCTGAACAACATCAATGGAACTTTCAGCCCACATCACATAATATTTAGAGAGGGTTTCAGCGTGGGCAATGGGGAAGGAAAGGAGAATATTCTCAGTTTCTGTTTAGGCATCTAACTTGATGTGCCTGAAATAGATCCTTTTGTATAGACAACAGGAACATAAAGGTCTCTCAGAGCCCCATCAACATTCTGAAATCACTATCAGGGCATGCCCAAAGTCCTTCCCTGTGTTCTGTCCTAGCCCCACTGGGAGCCCATAGTAGCCAATATATGAGTCGTGTGAGGGCTTCAGTTCCACAATAGTCTCCCAGCTTGCAGTTTTGTTTTCAACATCCCTATGTGTTTAGTACTTCCTATTGGTAACAGAGAAGCAGATTTTGACTCCATGTGTAATTTTTATACAGGATGTTACAAAATTGGCAAATTGTTTGAGATGTCTAAAACGGGATTAGGAATTCCGCTAGAGTTATATACTTGAGTTACATTTAAAGTTACATTCTGTGTTATCACCCAATCTCTTGGTATTACACATCAATGACCATGAAACAGCTATACTTCAAATCAATGGCCTAGAAAAGAGAGGTCAAGTCACCAACTGAAAGTCTTCTCAGACTTCCATAATGCTCCTGTGACAGACCACTGCTTAGAGAGAATTAAAGGAGGGTGACGAAGATGAGAGGGGAATTGGAGCATCTGTCTTACAAGGAAAGGCTGAAAGAGCTGGGACTGTCTAGCCTGGAGATGAGAAGGCTGAGGGGAGACCTTATCAATGTATACAAGTATCTAAAGGATGGGTGTAAGGAAGATGGGGACAGGCTCTTATCAGTAGTTCCCAATGACAGAACGAGGGGCAAGGGGTACAATCTGGAACATAGGAAGTTCCATTTAAATATAAGAAAAAACTTCTTTACAATGAGAGTGACAAGGCACTGGAACAGGCTGCCCAGAGAGCTTGTGGAGTCTCCATGTCTGGAGATATTCAAAACCCGCCTGGATGCAGTCCTGAGTAATGTGCTCTAGGTTATCCTACTTCAGTGGGAGAGTTGGACTAGATGATCTCTAGAGGTCCCTTCCAACTCTAACAATTCTGTGATTCTGTGAAACCCAAATGGGCTTTTTTTTGTATACTTACCTTCAAAACCATCGTTATCAATATCTCCTAGGTTGGCTATGGACTCTCCAAACCTGGCGGCGTACGAGTCACTCCCGCTGAGCTCTATGTTCAGTTCCACCATCTTTGCCTCCTGAAGGAAAACAGAGTCAACGGCGCATTAACAAAGCATCTTCCAGGTGACCTGGAATATTACTGAAAATGGTACAACTGCCTTGGATGTCAATATATAATCTTGCCTAATCCCTCGGTGCAGAAGCACTCAGTATCAAAGATATTTAACAGTATTTAGTATAATAACAAAGTTATTCTTTAGGAGAGAGAACAGTGACGTGTTCCCATAGCAAACACCTGTAAACAGCAGCAAGCTTGTATCACAACACAGGGGTGACTGCACTGTGAAGACTGTTTGCTAAAAAGGCAGTAAAGCACAGCTGCTTCAAAGCTATTGTGTGTGCCTTAGTTACTTGTAGGTACTCTGGAATTACTTAGTTCTCTGTGTGGAAAGCATTTTAAGAAAATATTAACTGCAAGCTTAAGAGAATAAATATTTATCACTGTGGAGAGGAAGGAAGGGAAAAAAATACAAAGAGAAAAATTCATAAAGCCAGACAAATTCAAAAGCACACAGAAAACAGTGATCATACTTTCACTTCTGATCCTTAGAAAGAATAAAAGAAAGCTAATTCTAATGCATGACCTGTTCAGCTACTTTATTTGCCAAACTGAGGACTACCAGTCTCATTCCAAACAGATTCCACTAACTGAACACAAATTTCTTCATTCCTTGTTTGTTTCTGACATGATAAAGAAGTTGCTCTTCCTGTGCCAGTTCAATGGTAAGCAGGGCAATGGAGGAGAGCTTGTGAAGAGGCTGTAGTGGCAGGCTGGCACTGCCTGAAGTCACTATGAAACAAAACCAGTTTGTCCTCAGTCCTAACACTAGTATAAGTGACAACATGTCACAGTTCATACAGCCAGAGTTTGCAGGTGTGCTACACCTGACATCCTGTCAGCACAGCTCTAGAGCTGCTTTTCCTATATCCTGAAGTACTGTATAGTAAGAGAGAGGAAATGTCTTCTTAGATGGTATACTAGAATGACTGTGCCATCGTGTGTTTTTTAGATAAAATACTTACAGAACCCGAATTGATAAAGACATAAACTCTGCCTTCTTCTCGGATGGTACTCTGCATTGGAGCGCCAACTAGCAAGTCTGAGAGACCATCTGAATTCAGGTCCACGGCACAAACTGCAGCTCCAAAGTAAGAACCAAGCTGTGTGCAAACAAGAGATCACATTATTTTTGAATTTTGATGAAGACATGCTAGAAGCTTTAGGTGCAGAAAAGTAGTATGAAAGATTTACCTTTTTTCCCCTTAGTTCAAATAGAATATTTAGTTGCTTCTCAATGCTAAAAACATATGCCTAAAATGAAAATAAAATATAAGTGGAGTTCAGCAAACAGGAATATGAAATTCTTTTCTGTGCTTCTCTATAGCATATGGTAGAGAAATCAGCAAAGCAACACACAATATCACATGGTACAGCTATTTTCCATTTCCTATCTGTACCTTTAACACCATAGTTCACAGCAATGTTATCTAGACTATCTTTACTCATTCCTTCTTTGACTTTTCCCCCCTTAAGAAATAATAGATATCTGATACTTGTCTTTAATATATTAATCTAAATAGGAAAATCATGAGTGGTAGGTGGGGGTATATTCTTCAAACCAATAGTATAGACAATCTCTTACTTTACCAGTCTGTTCCTGTTGGGGAGCCCCTCCAATTACTTCTGTACTGGTTGATGACAGAAAATGACCAGCTCCAACAGAGTACCCTGTAAATTAGGAATGCACTATTCAATACTGGAAATGCTCTATAAAGAAAAAAATAAATAAATAGGAGCATGACGTACAAAAGCTGTCAACGCCAAAAACTACTGACATTCAGACCTCATGCAAGTTAGCAATGAAAACAGAAAATTTTGGAAATATAAGCTAAAGGTCCATACAAAGTTCCAGCACGCAGAAACAAGTGTCAGAAATACTCATTCCTTCCCAGGATCTCAATTATCTGCCATCCTTTAAAAGCCAAAACAACAAATTGCAAACAGCTTCTGTTATTGCATATTCTGCAATTGTTCCATGAGTCCATATTGTAATACAATACAAATAAAACCCATCAAATGTTCATACAGTGCAATGTGGAAACACTTGATTCAATTGTTACTCTTTGACTATTGCTGTAACTGGACTGCAGTGCTACTTACATGCACGTGCACATATACATACACACACAAAGCACTGTGGATATACACGCACGAAAATCTCAGAGACAAACTGGAGCAAATGCTTGATTACTTAATAAGAAAGTGTTTTATCAGCTTTTGTAAATGAATCTACATAATAAAGTATTTCTATATGTGGAGACAGCTCTTGCCAAATGGGACCATATTTTGGTGCAAACGTCCAGCCAGAGAATTGCAAACTGAAGGCTAACACCTTTATCTGTAGCTGCACAAGTCATCCTCACTCTTTTCAAAATGCATTATGTCCAAGTTGAAACAGGGAAGACTGTTACCATATTCTGCTACTCTTACATTTACTGAATGACTGTTTTTCACAGCATACAGAGAAAATGGAAAAATAATCTTGGATCAGATGAGAAGGAGCCTTAAATCTTTCATTTGTGAAGACAACTGTCTAGAATTCAAGTTCTCACTAAGCCAGCTTTTTACTTTCAGATTTTAAGCTAAAAGAGGTGGACAAGGCAAACGAAAATTTAAAGGTCAACACCTATTTTTTACTTATTCAATGAAAAATTAAGCTTAATTGGATTAACCTCAATTTACCTCCCCTGACCTTTATTTTGTAGTTATTTTGGTTGTGCTGAACTGTAAACATTGGTAATTCTAATGAACTTGTTTTTTCTTAAAAACAAAGACAAAAACCCAAACAACTTAAAGTAATCAGAAAGTCCTAATTTTTACTGTGTTATTAAAATATTTGATGGGTGAGGATCACAAAATTGACTCTTTGAACTTAAAGTCATCATCCAATGGAAATTTCGTTTCAACCCCAGAATTCTCTTCTCTTTACCATTATTACAGTTACTATCATTACCTGATACCAGTTTGTTAAGTGTTTCAGGTTACTCTTTTGTCAGGCCCACCTGATCTGAAAGACTGACTTATCTGATTCCTTTTAAATAAGTCAGTTATTGATCTTCAAGATACTCTGAAGTAGTCAAGGAAATACTACCAGATGTTATTTATTACCAGCTTCTCTTTCTAACTTTCTTCTTTTCTTCAGTTGTCTGGTACTTAAGCAGCTTTGTTTCTTCCAACTTATGGAAAATGTTACAATACTTTTGCACGCTCTTCCTGACAACTCTTATTTCTTAATTATGTTTTAACAGTTTAACAAAAAATGTAAATAAAGAAGCCAACTTCTAAGTCCCTGACAAAAGAAGAATAGTGTAAGTAGATAATTGCGTCTAGTCATGTGCTTGAATTACACTCTGGTCACAGCATACTTTCACCACCTGGTAGGGACATTTTGGTTCATTATTTGACAGAGAGGCAAACTCAGTCTTAAAAAAAAATATATGTATCTTTGGTAACAGAGTTAATCCTAAGTAGGTTTTGGCCTTAAACAATGCCAAAGATGGGACAGAACAGCAGCTGAGGAAAGGGAAAGAAGGTACCTTCACATTCTTTCAACCACAATATGTATTATTAGGAGAGAACAAAGTGGGTGCTTAAGTAGCATGATGCTATGCAAAATTTAAGGTTTATCACAGCTGCTGCTGTAGTGACATTCAGATTATGATCTTAAAACTGTTTTCCAAGCAAATTATTCTATCCTATGATTTACTTTCCTGCAGAAAGGGCAAGTTTAGAGAACACATGGCTCTGCCAAGCCAGCTTGCTGTCTGTTATGGTTGCACAGGGTCACTGAAGAAGTGTTTTTGAAACAAACTTCAGCTGATCTCCAGTACTGGCTGACCAGAGGAACTAGGAGAGACCACACATATGTGGGAAAGCTTTCCCTGCACTCCCCACCCCAGCATAGTCCTTATGCAAGCTTTTACCCATTTGCCTATATCTGCCTGTTGGCTATCAATGTCTCGACTCATTCATTACAGAGATTCTGACTCTTGCACTTGTAGCAGAAATCTGGAATGAGCTTTTTTTCCCCAGACAGGTGCAATATTTTTTCTGCTGACTGTTACTGGAAAGCTGGAACAAGCATTCCCAGAAGCTTTTTTATTTGTCCTATGAACAGTTAGAAACATTGATGGTTAACGACAGTGATCTGGGTGACTGATCACCTTTTACTCCCCAGCATCAATTTTGCTCAGCCTCCCCTGAGAGCCCAACTGCAGCCTTCACAAGGCCCAGTACTAAAGTCTGAAGTGTTAGCCACTTTGTATTTCTTAACAGCTACTTCATATTTATGTCTGCACCCAATTGTCAAAAGAGCAAAATCAGAAATAGGGAATGTTTATCCATGTGAACCAGATCTATGAATGAGAAAATGCAAAACCCAATGATTACAGGCAAAAATATTCTTGTTCAGGAGTTCACAAAGAACAGACAAATTTTTCTCAGTGTGTAGCAAGAAAACTGAAGCTGCTGATGGTTCCAGCATAAACCGCTGCAAATGACAGCACTAAATCCAGCTAATTACTTGGTTTAGGTACGTATAGTAGGAGTAGCAGCTTAGCAGGTTCATGGCTTTCTTTGCAGGCATTCACAGATAAGGTTTGCCTTCCCATGTATCCAGACCAAGATATCATTAGGGAAAGAAAAAAAAAAAAAAAAAGAAATCACAATTGGAGGCAATTCTGTCTCTCTTAAGATTATAGCATACTTCCCTTTATTGAGAATGCAATTAAGACTTGTTTCCTTGCAGCTTTCACTGTGAGCAACTTTCCATATTTCTGTTATATGTTAAATCATTGCGTCTTTTGCAGTGAAGCACTTGGCAGCACTTCAGACTTAACAGTGAAGTGCAAACCATTGCTAACCAGAAGCATATCTCTACCTTCTAAGTCAAGAAATGATAGAAACACAGTGGAGAGATGATAAAAACAGAAATCCAATGTTTGAGAAGCTGCCATGCAAAAAGGAGAGAGAGGAAATGTTATAATTAAATATTTAACAAAATCAGAACACATCTTTAGAACTGTCGCTTCTGGGGTTAATAAAGACAGCACTGATAAACAGTGTGCGCTCACTTCAAGATCAGCTTTTTAGCTAATTCTTAGATTTATATTTTTGTAAAGTATTAAATATTTGTAAGTACCTAGATAACTGCCAAATTTCACTTGGTTTTCTGAATCTGTATAAGCATGGATTGTATTTGCAGTTGTGTTGTAGACAAAAACAGAACCAGTCCAATAAAATGATCCAGGGGCTCCCATTATAATTAAGTCCTAAAAGAAAAATAAAACAAAGCCACATTATTCATATGGAAATATTCATGAAGATAAGCAAAACAAATCAAATGCTTCTACTTAGATCTCCTATGAACTCAATGAAATGCTACTGGAGATGCATCTAGTTCAGTACTAAGGGACTGACACTAGATCATAGACAACACTTTTCAGACTTTCTAAAAATATGGTTATTAAAACTTCAAGCTGTGAACAACTTAAAAGAGAGTAACAAACAGAATATTCTCTTTGCAAAAGAGTTTTTTAGAAATCATAATCTTAGGGTGACATGGAGATTAAATAATACAGAATATTACCCTGTATAGCAAAAAGATAAGCATTGTTCATCTTAATGTTACAACAAACAGGTTAAAGAGAATAATAAAACTTCATTCTTTGTTATATTCATGCTCTTTTTCTAGATGAAAAGTAATTTTGTATTTAGTAAGGTGTAAAATTATTCTTGGAAATAAAAAGCAAAAGTATTAGTTGGGAATTATAATGCAAAACTTCTCAAGGATAAATTTTAAAAAATGGGCAAAGTCTGATTTTTCCTTCCCACAAAAAAAGACAGTGTTAATGTTTGCATTTACATATACCCTTTTATGCATGTGTACATACATGTAAGTATATACGTTTAGAGAGAAGTTTGGTATCTTTAATACACACCTCAATGTAAAAACTAGACATTCCAGCCTGGCATGACCCATGGTTTTCCCCAAACTTCCGCACATAATCTGGGAATGGGCAAGAAATATTAAAAGGGATGAGAAGCATGTAGTTTCAGAATGTTACCAGGTTTCTCCTAAGAAAACAACATTGTTTCTCAGTTCTGTAATAAAACTAAAAACACTGGTTTCCACTGTATAGCCTTTAGCTTCAGTATAGCATTGTAACAAACTGAAAGCACTATGTTATCACTTGATCACAGCTTCCTTTTAAATCTTGTGACTTTAATGGCTCTCATTTTCTTTTAAATTGTTCCATGAATGAAATAGCACAAATAGTTTGAGCAGCACAGCTAGATAAGCTTAATTCTTCTCTTCCACTGTGCATAATTCAGGCATAGTCTGATGGACAGCCGTATCTTCATAGAAGTTGCCCTGAGGCTCCACCAGTGCTTGTATTATGGCTACCTTAGACATACTGGTACCTATCATCCTTAGCAGTTGTCTTTACATCCAACTCTGCCAGATCCATCTTCCTGCTTTTCTTTGCTAACTGCCTCCCATCAGGGTTCCCTTCAACTCATATATACATTTGTTCACTTAAAAAGGGACTGAAGACAGAAGCATGATTTCACCAATGCTCGTAACAGTTTCCAAAGCCAGCATTTGGAGGTTTGATGGTGTTACTCTATTGGGCTGCACAGAAAGGCCAGATTGTCAGTTCTTCCTTTCATTGGCAATGAGCAGGGTTATGACATCATTCTACTGGATGGGAGGGAGGTATTAAAGGGAAGGCAGGGATGGATCTGTTTGATAGCTTGAGGTCTTGACTCTTGCTCCTGCAGTCCAGCAGCAGCCTTGACGGGAGGCAAGTAAGAAACAGGGACACACGCTGTGTTGAGGAACCACAGCAGCTTTGTATGAAAGGCTAAGGAGCAGACAACAATCATCACTTGCAGGTATTACTGCTGCTCTGCTGTGAGGCACTTCTCTGAGCAGAGCATGCACATGACAGAGTAATGGAAGGAAGGATGTCCTCTACTGGTCTATTTTTGAGAAGCTCACATCCTTCAGTGATCCAGTCCAAGGAGCAAGTATTCCGATGCCCTATTTAAACTAATATTTTGCCTGTTGAAAGCAGTTTTTCTTTAGAGTGCTAAGAATCTTGCTAACAAATTTACATCAGAAGTTGGGGTCATGTCATCAGCAGTCAATCTTCAAACTTTTGTCTGCAGAAAGCCTGCTCAGGGCAAAACAGGCACTTCACAAACTCCACACCAAGCAGTTATGTATCTTACCATTCCCACAAAGGACCCAAGCATTCTGCTTACCTATATAGCATGGGCATATTCTTCTGCTCAGTTCAGTTCGAAAATCAGAAGAGATGGCAAAACAAATACCATGTGGGAGTTTGTGTTCATTTTTTATGTAAAATATATTTTTCCATCTATGTCCACAAGCCTATGAATAAAATACAAACATGACGTTTGACACACAAGCTTATGAAAGGTGAAGGCAGTCTGACATGAAGCTCCCGTGGTTAATACATACAACAATAGATCCATTTTCTTTTGGCTGCCTTGATAAGCTGACACCCAGCCACTGATTGTCACGTTCTTCCAAACAAGTCTTCCCACAGCGCTCTCCACTGGGGTTGCCTAGAGGACAAAGACCAATGCTCTGAACAGGGGGACAAAAACTGTGCTCACACCAGAGCTGAGATTTATCACTGTCCAATGCATTAGAGGGTTTAAATAAATGCACTCCTAATTAAGCGGGCTTGTTGAATTCCTTTTACAGGACATACAATTGCACAATATTGATTAAGTATGGAAACAGAAAAAAGGGATATACCTTGTCTATTTAGTAGCCAGGAGAAAGATGAATGACTGTGGGCTTTGCTACATACATTCTCACAACCAACACTGACTGAAATTATTTTATAGCTAGGATGTCATGGTCAGGAACCCCTCACCATACTGCAGAGAGGACAATGCACCCTGCAACTGTATTCTACCTTCTTACAAAAATAACACTCTTCACAGGGTCAGGAGTCAACTGATCCTCCTTCATCTCTTCTTCACCACTTCCTCTCCCATGTTTCTTTCCCTAAGACATCAAGGAAATAGTATGCAAAATCCAAGTAAACAGGAACCAACCTTAGCGCTCACAAAAACAACACAGTAAAATGTCTTTGGGCCAAGAGATTTTATGTTACTGTAATTTAATAACTACTGTAGGTCACCTGAGGAATGGTAATTAACAACATGTGGACTCCTACTTCCAGACAAGCATGAAGTAAAATGCCTTACTTTAAAAATATTCTACAATGAAGTTGATTTTTCTGGAGGTTGTCAGTTACTCACATTTAAGGAATAAGCTTCCATATTAAAATTCTCCTACTTGGCTAATGTCAGTGACATGAACTTCCAAGTTCATTAATGTATTAGTTTTATTACAATTGAATTTTGGAGTTATGTCATGTAGAACTCCTCACTTCCTAAGGGAGACATTTCCATGAATTTTAGAGCATGTTCTTCTGATTGAAGTCTCCTCAGAAAACAAAATTCCATTACACTCCCACATTAAGAATTAAGCCTCCTTTAAATGACTCAAGGCACTTCTGGTAACTCCCCTCCAGCAATGCTTTCCATCCTTTTATGACAATGACTTACCTGGGACTTGCTTTATAGAGGGTGTAGATTTGCAGGAAATGGAAGAAATGGAGAAGACCAGTGTGATAAATTTAGATCTCAAGGGCTTTGTGATACTTTCTACCATTAAGTCAAACAAGTCCGGATAATGGTGACGTGAGAGATGCGAGGAAGTTTTGCTCACCTCAGCGCTTCATTCCTGTGCCTATTTCAGAGTTCCATAACAAGAAAAAGCACCACAGTTCCTTCATGCTCATTGGATTGTATTACCCTTTTCCTTGGCTCCAACATACCCTCTTGATTCAGGTTCACTTTCGCCCTCTGCTGACCTGCTGTCTTAAATCTCCTCTCTTGCTCTGACTGGTAAGTATTCAACTACCTTGAAAAATCATAGGCCTTTGTGGATGTGAGAAGCATGAGCTTGACATCCCAGACACCATGAAGAGTCCCTGCTCTGGGTATGACATTATAAAAGCTTTATCAAATGAGAGAAGAAAATGCTGTATTCTGCACAAGCAATGGAGCAGCACTGCATAAGCTCAAGAGGACACGGCAGCTTGGTTGCCTCCGGGAAAAGGAGCACACGCTGTCATAAAGTCACCGAGAGATAAGTAATTGCCCAGCCTGTGTACATTACACAGCTGGAAGATACACTTCTGCTACAGTGCCTGCTGCATGCATCCACAGAAACAGCACAATCACATATAAATAAGGTCACAGCTTATAAAGCCACTTCTAACTTTGGCCTCAAGGACTCTAATCCAGATGTTTGCAATGTCATCTGAAAAACCAGTTTTATATAACTTGCTCCAGTGCTTTCCTTGCCCAGAGGCCTCCCATGATCCTTTGTATCCTCCCAGAACTCTAGTCCTGTTGCTAATTGATTAAAACTATCAAGTCTACTGATATCCTGCTCCTGGATGTCAGGATCTCATCGGACTCTTTTCATCTGTTCAGAGCAATCTTTTATCTTTTCAAGGATTTGATAGGTCTTATCCCTCTTCTGTCCCTCAAACCACTTTTACCCAAAACACTGAAGTCAAGCGCCAGCTGTTTCCACAACTCTGTAACAGACCTGTGTCCAGAAGGTCCTGTCTTCCTCAGACTAGTATGGCTGTTTCAAAGAAAATCACTGGCAGGGTATGATCAATGCAAGTGAGATCAAAAAGCCAAGCTACAAAAGGCAAAACTTACTGAAATAAAAGTTGAACAAAGGTGTGCCTTTTGGGCAATGCCATTAATTGTTCACTTTTCCATTGAAATTATTCAGCTGGGGGAGCTAGAGGGCAACTTGTTCATAGGTTAATTGCAGTAGGGACTTAAAGAAAGGATGGAAGCCTGAAACTGCAGGCAGTTTTCTGGCCTTCTGTTAAACAACGTGCACTGAATTTACCATCTACACCTGCAGTTAAAACTTTTTTGGCTTTTTATTCAGACCGGATGGCAAATTTTATAAATTGTTTCCTATATTTTTAGCCAATGAATCACTGTTTCAAATCCGAGCTATTTTGTTGAAGAATTTCTGTAACACCTTGCATGTCCAGATTGTGACAGGTCAAAACATCTAAAGAACTTTGTGCAAGTCCCTCTGCAATAATCTATGACTACCCCAAGCTGACATGGGCAAAATCTTGAAATTCAGAAGACTAGAACACTGGTAGAAGATGGACACTTAGTGCTCCAACTAATAAACCTGAAGCATTGTACTCTGTGTCTAGAGCTGGATTACAAGCCTCTGCATCTTACATAAGTAATAATATAAAATACTCCAAGTACCAATCAGCAGTCTGGAATACTTGCCACCATTGACATAAGTTCTAGAATGAGAAAAGAAACTCTCAAAAATTACTCCGCTATTCAACAATCACAGAGGGAGATTTAAAAATGCCAGTGAGGGGCTAGAAGGACAAAGATTTGCTAGTGTATCTCACAGCAGTGTATCACATGGCTCCTCTCAGCTCTTAAACTAGCCCTGGCCCCTGCAACACTTTAAATAACATTAAAATTCTCTGAAGTAAGCCTGGACAAGTTATTTCCAGATGCTGAGATGGCTGCAGCACAGGACTGTTCCCAGCAACTCTTTCTCTACCAATGAAGCTGATAGGAATGTGACATAAAAAAATATAACAGCAATTGTGTAATCAGAGGCTTCCTAATTGTGTGTAAATCCTTCATTATAAGTTATGCCAGTTTCAAGGCTTCTTTAGTGAAAAAGAGAAGATGTATTCTCATACACTTATGTTTCTAAGTACTTCACATCCATTTATTAAAGAGGTCCAACATTTGGAAAAAACCCTCTTCTATTGTCTGTTGTCACCTCTACAATTCTAAAACTAATAATTAGTAACTTCCTACCTCCAAGATTGTTTTACCGAAATAAATGTAAATTAAAGTATTTAAGAGAAAGATAGAAATAGCTATTTCTGTTTGCCTGTCCCAGCAATTAAATACCTCCTTGTACATATTTCAAACAAAATTACCCTATTCTACAAGATCACAAACCAAACTTGTTGCTGGCAAGAATCCAAGCAGAAGAAGGAGGAGGTCACTGACTGAAAGAAACAGTGTCGATAAAACCATTACGTCCAAAAGTTGCTGACAGCCTGAATGAGTTAGACAAGAGATAATTCAGTTCAGCTTTACAATTGTAAGTTCCCTTGTGTATTTCTGTGACCGCTCAGCAGGATGGCAGAGGCTTAACAAACCTCAGATACTATCCTACTTCATTTACATCCCATGCACCACAGCAGCCTTTGGCTTCTTCATTGACCTCATTGACCTGTTTTACAATGGAGCACTTCTTTTCAGTATCTATTTAATTCAAGAAATACTGTAGATGCACCTCAGTGACGTAAAGATGTCATCTAGCACTAAGGAAAAAAAACCTTCTGCAAAAATCTCTTGTGGTATCACTGTTTTTAAAAGTGTGGGACCAGAAAGTAAACATCTTTGTATAACTTGTGGCCTCCAAACCCGTGAACAGAAGCTGTGTTAAATTAAGCCTTTGGAACTACATAAACATTTTCATCCACCTGTCACATCATTTAGTTTAGAATCCTCTGAGCTACTGAGGAAAAGCCCATCAAGTTACTTCATTAGAACCTTTGTTTCTCCACTGGTTAAAAGAATAAGGTGGGAAGTACTGCACACGTAGGTAGTCTTCAAAGAACCTGAAACTTTCTACCCTTCCCCTCCTTTTTCCACTCAGTTAAGGACTGTTTTTATCTCCAGTTCAGGAGTAGGGGTTTATTGCCTCATAGCATATACTATTTCACCACTTCAGTTGACTTCTTTGACTTCTGCAAGCCTCCTCTTACTAACAATCAGCTGAAGAAAAATTCTCTTACATCTATAATTTTTCAATAAATCCAATATTGAAATGAAATTATTAAAAAAAACTGCAAACAACTACTTAAGCTAGAACAAGTTTAATTGCAGTTCTTTCTACAAGCAACCGCTTGTCTTTTCCTTATGTGGCTACAAGTAAAGCATCACTGAAGTGTCTTATGTTTTTGTAGCTTAGTGACAAAAAACCCCTCTTATTTCTATTTGTAAGAAAAAAAAGGATAGAAACTGTCAGTTCTAAGCCTTATGCATAGATGTGTAGAGAAGCAGTTGTTTTAAGATTTCTGTCACAGAATACTTCATTCCACCCTGAAACTGCATCTGTTCATGGTGTGCTATCGCTTTCATTGGTTTCAAATATTTTGAAAACCCTTTCCCGCGCTTCTTATCCTTACTGAGTGGCAAGTTCATAGTTTTAACGGATCAAATGGTCTCAGACACAGCGGGACAGAAAGTTGAGGAAATTTCAGGGGGATAAAGAGAGCCCAAAGCAGTTCATACATATTAACGGTAGCCCATTACAAACTGTTCTTCTTTTTAACAAGTATTAAACACTTGGAAATTGGATAAGACGACCGTGGTTCAGAGTTACTTTAGGGTGGCTGCTACGAAGGGAAGGCTTTGCAGAGGAAAAGATTATTAAGGCACATACTTCCACACCCCGTGTCTCAGCTAATTACGTGTCCTCTGCTCTGAAAGCTGAACTAGCTTTCTGCTGAGAAGTACAAGATACAACGGAAAATCTCACGAGGCTTTTTAACTGGGTGCTGAAAGGTGCGAAAGAAGACTGTGGGAACGGGAGCTGTCAAATGCACCGTGTCTAAATCAAGTTTTGATGCATTTCAGAAAAAAAAAAAAATGCTACCGTTGCTGCTTTTCTGCAATAGCGTTGATTTCGCCCTTCAGCGAGAGGTAAACGCCTGTTACGCCTGGAAAGGACCCGGGAGAAACCGCCCGCAGCCCTAAAGGCAGCGGCAGAGCCGCGGTACGCGCAGGGCGGGCAGGCTGGCTCGCTCCGACCGTTCCGTTTCGTCCCGTCCCGCCGCCGGCGGGGACACTCCTGCCACCCGGCCCAGGCTCCTCCGCGGCCCAGCTCTAGGGTCTCCGCGCGCCGCCGCCGACTCACCCAGTTGAAGCTGCTCGCACCGTCCGTGGGGGTTCCTCCCGATCTGACACCGGAAAATGGCCCCAGGGTTGACCACCGAGCTGTTGGCGGGCCAGCTAGCCCGTGGGGCGCCGGCAACCAGCCTGCGGGGCAGAGACGGCAGTGTGAGGGGCCTCGGCCCAGGAAGCCGGGAGAAGGGGCAGGGGCGGGCCGGTCGGGGACTCACCATCTCTCATCGCCGTGGCGGTGCAGGAGAACCGAGTACCCGAAAAAGGTCCCGTTACCCCCCCGGAAGAGCAGCGGGTGCTGGGTGTCCAGGTTGTAGGGCCGCGCCGTCGGCAGGCACTGCCACAGCAGGAGAAGCGAGGCGGCCCAGCCTGCAGCCCCCCGTCGTTCCCCCGCAGCTCCGCATGGCTCCGGCCAGCCGAGGCAGGCAGGCGCCCGGGCGGCCTCCCCGTAGCCCGGGGTGGAGGTGTCCCCTGCGGATGGGGGAGTCGTTCGACCACGCCGCCTCCTCCCGCGCAGCGGCAGCCCCGATCCCTCCCCAGGCGGCCGGGGTCGGGTTTCTCTCCGCCCCGTCCGCGCCCACGAGGATGCTGCGGAAGAGTGCTCGGCCCTGTGGGACGCGGCGCTCCCGACCCCCTCAGTCCCTCTCACCTCCCCCGCGCTCCAGTACACCTGCCTGGAGGGTGCCGCGGGGGAGTGGCCTGCCAGCCGGGCCGGCGGGCGGTCTAGGAGGAGGTGGAAAACGTTTTGGCGGCAGAGGGGGTCGGGACAGCGGCAGGCTTTTCCTACAAACTCCCTGCCGAGTTTCCCACCCCAGCTGCCCTTGAAGCGCCCTGGCCAGTTAGTTCGGTTTCCCGCTCCCGGAGCCCATCTCCCTGAGCACCAGCTGAGGAGCTCAGCCAAGAGCTAGCCCATCTTCTGGGAGCGACATTGTGTGAGAAGGCTTGGGTTTTCCTTTCAGATTTAGAAAAAATCCCAGTACCCCCGTGCTATAAGCTTTGCCACACTGGCATCAAACTGAGGCAGTCTTCCCTGCTACCTCCTCGTGGTGGTGGTGGTATTTGAGTCCTGAAACCAGTGCCCTAGCAGCAGAGGACAGTCCTGAACCCCTTTGAATACCAAAGCTTCCCTGCTGCTATAGTCGTCCATATGTACAGATAACCAATGTATAGTGGTATTTTGAGCAAGAGGAAGAACATAAGCTCTTCTTCAAAACTGAAAGTTTTGTTACAAAGTTACTTATTCTATCTGAAAGATAAATCCAATATAATTTCAATTATCAAATATTATACACATTAGAAATAACTCTCAGATAGTAGAGTACCATTCCCTAATGTAAATTCAGAAGAAGCTAGAAATGCCATGTTCTGAATTTCCATTCATTACTGGAAACAAGTTCAACACTTGTGCAAAATGCTGAGCCACTACCAGAGCGGGACACTGAGGCAATGCAGGAGTGCTACATCTTGTCATCTTAAGTGCATACAGATGTGTAACTCCTGGAATGAGATCAGCAAGCTCCGATGGTTTGTCAGTCAGCAGTGTATCTTTTTCAAGTCCTCATCTCTAGAACCATCAGAGGGCTTCCCTGGATCACACTGACGTGGAGCAGTGACTGTTTTGTGTAAAGGAATTAAACAGCTCCTCAGCTGCTATTCATCTTCCTTCCAACTACTGACATCAAAGGAGTTACAACAATCAACAGCAGCTGCGAATCTGCATTTCTACCAGTGAAGAAATTTTACTGTCCTTCTGAAAGCAGCAAAACAAGCATGATTCAAAACTGAAATGCTAGATTGTGGTTTAGTTGGTGGGAAATTGTAACATCATTCTACCACCACCCTCACCACTTAGCCAGTTTTGGGAGACTTTCAGGCATTTCTCCAAGAGATCATTACAATTCCTGGGTTTATTTCTTATTCACAAATATGGACACAAAGTTCTCTCCCTTGAACGAGGGAAAAGAGAACAGTTTCCCAGACTCCTTTTCTCTTGCAAGTTTATATCCTAAACATCTCTGTTCTTTCTGCTCTCTCTCAAGACCAATCTTCAGTCTATGGTTTTGCAAATAGCTGATGCAGGAACCATGTGACTGCATCTGTGCAACCTCTTTGCAGCTGTATTTCTATTTGAGAAAACCCCGCCCAAACCCTCGATTAGATGACTTGTTCCTCACACTTGGTGTTGTGGCTTATCAATGAATGTCATATAGGCAAGGGGTTAATGTTTGCAAGCTGCTTATGGTGCTCAGAGACAAATTATTGTCTCTTGAGACCAGTATTGCTGGTAGTGTGAGGAGTTTGAGGAGAGGCACTGCTGAATGTTATAACATTGTAACTTTGTAGAATATTATAACTTTGTAGAATCTCCAGTTTAGTGGCCCCTGGACTGCTAAAGAGAGCATTGCGCTGGTGGCAGGGATCCCAGCTGACAGGAAAAGGCAGATTGTAAAGCTGTGGGATTCAGCTATTGGCACATAAATAGCTGCTTCTGTGATGCAGATGAGAACTGTCAGGAGGAAATTATACTTTTGTCTCCTAGACTGTGTTAGAGTAAATGTGATCATGATCCACCACACATCAATTACATCAGCTGGAGTGTGAGGAACCCATATTTTGAGAAATATTTGAGGTTTTTAGTACTGATCAGGTGCAGAACCAGGCAGAGAGCAAAATCAATGTAAAAACTGATAAAATATTGTAATAGAGACAGAACTTGAATTTTATTACGGAGTAGGAGAACTTGCAGAATAGGGGGAACCAACACTGGAAGCCAACTACTTGTATTTACAAAGAAAGCATATATTTACATATAAAAAGTTTTCCTGAAATAATGTAAGTTATACTGAAATACTAAAAAGAAACTCCTCCCAAAGCATCTTGTCACTATGCAATCAGGACAGCACATCTCACATAGTCCTCTGTGCGTTAATAACACTAGAAGCAAAATACCACGGTGACTTGCTCTTCTGCTTGACATTGGTTCACCATCTAAGGCAATTTCAGAGAAGCTATTGGAATGGTTTGTTAAATGAGAAAGTATATTAGTCCACAGTTTAGCAAGCTTTTTTTTTTTTTTTTTTCATAGCAGATGCATGCACTTCATCTGACTGTCCTTGCTTCACATCCTCGAATCATACTGCTGCTTGTCTTACACTGACACTGTTCTGTGTCTGAGCAGTGAACCAGATCAGAGAAGTGATCTGGGTTAAAAATAACCCAGCAAAAACCCCAAACCTAGATCAGATTTGCAGTGTGTATGGCCAGTTGTATTGGTTGTGTTAGTAGGGTGGTTTAAGCTGGTGCTGCAGCTTTATGAGCTTTCTCAGGCACCAGCCCTAACTTTCCAGAAGAGGCAAGAGTCTACAAAGCTAAAGCCTACACATCCACCTTAAAAGGGAAGCAGAAATCCATTTTGCCAGCACTGATCTCCTGCTGGAGTTCAGGGATCTTGATCCAAATACTCTTCTGCCTGATGTCCTGAAGGGTCCAGCTTAAAAAGAGCCATAAACCTGATTTGCATTTGCCATAAATGTCAACATACAAAATCATGTGAAGAAGGTCACCACAGAGTTCTATGTAGGATCATGTATGGTCCTTCGAGATGTACTATTTCAATGGAATTATGAGGTAGTAACTACTGCTGATATTTTAATGTGTTAGTTTTTGCATTTGGAAGGGGAAGTTGCAGAGAAAAAAACAACTTCCCCAAAGCAGTTCAGTTTTGGAAAAGCAATGGTTTGGGTCCTTAATCACTCTGTCAACATTGCTAACCTGTAATACATTCCACTGCTGGTGAGAAGAAAGGGAAGAAAATCACTGTAGGAAGAACATATTAATTCTGAATATCTGTCATTAGCTTTCTTCTGCATAACATGTACCACTCCCTTTTTGATTCCCTACCTTGGAAGTAATTTTTATTAAGTTAAGCCCTGTGTATGGGTTGACATTGGGTAACTGATCACATGAGTGTTTTCACTGTATTGCAAATACAAGGGAAGTCACATGTTCCTAAAAATCTTCATGCATATGCCTGCTTCCAGCTGTATCTGTCCTTGTTCTCCTTTGAGCCATGTAAGCCTACTACTGCTTATGGAAGAATGTCTCCAAATCTACTCTCAACAGAAATAAAAACTGTAAGTGGTGGATTTTCTGTTCCTAATTAGAAAGAGTTGAAAGCTTAATTTTGAAATTGTCTAAATACTTAAATATTGTCCACTGACAAGTACAATTAGGCTCAGATGTCTTAGGCAACAAAAAGCAGCTAATATTAGCAAGGGTCTTTTTGCTATTATTTTGCTTATGTTCTTTTTAAAGATTTGAATTTAATTTAGAATCATTAAAAAGCAAGAAGCTTTTCATTTAATCAACAAATTATGTCTTCACACTCGTGTCATGTCTATTTAGGAAATACTTTAAAGAAGTTTTTTCTTCCCAGGAACATTTGAGTTGGTGAAGTAAAGAGGGGCTTTCCAAAAGAGCTTTCCGGTATGTAAGCTTATAATGGTGTCACACAGACAGGGACTATGGCAACCTCACTACAAGAAGCAAACAGTAGATTATTGCAGTTGACAACAACCTAACTAATGACTGAATTCTGATTTATAGATAGGTAAGACTGGAAATTAATAATTGTATATTTGTGTGTGATAAAAGTGTTGCATATATTTTTTTCTTCCCTAAAATTTTGTCTAAGATTTTTGAGTTGCAAGATCAGATCCAACCATGAAAAGTTCTCAGTCAGTTGGGCAGTAACCTCTTTTCCTATCCCAAAGGAATTGCTGAGCTTTTGAAACTCTCCCATCTCAAATTCAAACAAAGAGTGTTTTCATGTGCCATCTCTGTTTTCCACTGCAAAAGTCTGGATCAGCACACTTGTAACATTTTTCATTATTTTCACTTTTTAAAACAAATACTTGAGGTTTGATACAGCTATTTTGATATGAAAAGTAATATGGATGGTCAGAGAATGTCAACATATCTAATTTAATTTTTTTTCCAAAGGGAACAATTTCTTTAAATTGACCCTTTCCTGCAATTAATTTTTATCAACATAATAATCTCTCCACAGAAGCATTCCTGACCATCTCTTGATATTGTGAGGTTCTAGTTTTTTCTTATTTCTGTTCTCCCATAGGTTCCACATATGTGCTGAAGAAATGGAGTACTATGGAAATGGAACAAAACCCATAGAAGCTTTGCCTAAATTTGAGGCTAGGCAGAAAGCAAAGTATATGGAGAAAACACTATTGAGTTCATCCACTTACAGGTAAACTTAGTTATTCTGGCTTCTGTTTTTTGCTGAAGTAAGCCATGTGTATTTATTTACCTGTGTTTTTTTTTTCTGTATAGTTATTTACATAATAGGCACCATAAACAATATTGCAGGTTGTTGCTATAAAACCTGAAATTAAATGAAATAATCAGCCACAAGTTTATCTGAGTTGTCTTGGCTCTATTTTAGAGTACTACTGTAGTAGCTTCAATATTTTCTTTTTTAGGCTTTGATTTTGTTATGTTCTAATGCTCAATTTCTTTCTGAATTGTTGTAATCATAGCTGGATATATTTGTAATGTATGTAGGCTTCTGCTCACTAGCAAACTCCACAGTCTCAACGCCCAAAATACATGTATGAGCAATGTACATACGTATTTTAATCTCATATTCCCATGAGTATGTCTTCTGTTGCAAAACAGACCTGGAGCATTCATAGCATACTCTTATGCTCTTTCATTTACTTATTCTAAAAATTTGCACACCCTATATACATTAGGGATCAGGCCTGAAAAAAGTTATTCTACTTTTCAGTGAGTGCTTATCATACCTTGAGCAGGTGCCCAACTATAACCTGAAATGAGAAGAGAATACCCTGACTGCATTGCTCCTCCTGTTATCAAAGAATATTGATATTCAGCTCTTTGTTGTTAAAATACATCCCTCCCAAAACAATTGTGTGTTAAAGCAGCAGAATAAGCAAGATGCTTTAACAAAGGAAACTGGCAAGAAAAGCCTTCTGATAAAAACAATATTGTATTATAATTTTAAGACATTATTGATTTTCTAAGGCAGGAAGAGTAAGATCTACGGTATTTTTTCCTTTTAATTAGACAGTACTTCAAAAAGTCAAGGAAAGGTCATGTGTCTGTCTTCCACATAGTTGTGGTTTGTCTCCAACTAAACATGATTTTCCTTTGAGGGGAAGAACTGTAAAGAAACATGTGTCACTTATTTTATGTCAAAAGCATAAACGTTTATATAGGAGCAGAATGAACAGTGAAACAGATTATGTAATAACTCCAATAATACAAATGGTTCAGAAAATCACTCATGTCCTGGAAGACCATGGAAGCATGTGTTCAGCTGTAGCTGTAGACCTGTAGCACAGGTCTGAATTTTAGTGAACCCCAAAGTCAGCTCATATGTGAATACCCTGATCAGACACTCATTAACTGAATTTGTTCTGTTTAGAGAATTTCATAGGAAATACTGAAAATATTGCCTAATTTATGGACTGAAATGCATTCCTTTTTTAATTTCTAACAAATCCTGCAGAGATTTTTATGTTCTAGACGGTTGCAATAAAATGTGTTAGCTAGTTCTTGCATATCAGCTTTGCATGGTGGAAACTAGATGTCTGATTTCTATAGTTTTCCTGCCTTCTAATAAATGGACAAAGCCAGTTGAATTAGTAAATAATTGATACGTGAACTGAGCTGTGCAAATTTTGGGAGTATACTAGCTTCACTGGATTTTGGTACACCTGGGAGCATTGTTATGTTTAATAGATGGTGAAATCCACTAGTAATTTAAATGCTTAAGAAAGATTGTTCTGGTCCAGACCGAGGGTTTGCCCAAGCCAGCAGTCCTGTCTGCAGGGGCCGCTGGGGCTGGCCAAGGCAAGCACAGGAAAAACCGGTATGATACCCCCTCATGGATACTTTCCTGGTCTCAATACCCAAACCAATTTTCTATTTAGGGTTTTCCTGGTTATGCATAAAGAACAAGCTCCTAAGGTTTGTTTTGAAGCTGGTTGCCCCCCAGCTGTATTTGTTCTCCTAGAGCTCTTGTACCAGAAGGCTCAAGCAGTAACAGGAGCCTGCACCTGTTCCTCACCCTCTGCTCCCCCAGGACTGAAGAGGCTTGGCCTAATTTGTAATTCCTTGTGTGGAAGCTGTTGTGCCTTTAATGAGTGCTTGCTGAAAGGTTGTTTGCATGAGGCAAGGTACTGGCAGGAAGGTGGTCTGTGTGGGAGAAGGCCAGGAGCTGGCCCGTGCTGGACACAGCCAGTTCCAGCTGGTTCCAGCCAGCTCTGCCAGGCAGGACGGGCCAATCAGCAAAGCCGATGGTGCCTCGGCAGTTCTGTAACGAAGGGCGTAACACTGCACAGGTAGTGCGGAATGAGGGAGGAACGAGAGAGAAATAGCCCTGCGAGCACCAGGGTTAGGGAAAGAGGAGGGGTAGGAGGTGTCCCAGGTGACAGAGCAGAGACTCCTCTGCAGCCAGTGGAGAAGAGAATGCCATAACAGATATCCAGACTGAGGCTCATGGATGACTTAACCGTGGAGCTGGTGGATATGCCCTGAAGGAACTACAGACTGTGGAGAGCCCATTGTGGAGCATGTTTTCCTGACAGGAACTGTGGCCTTAGAAAGCCAATGCTGGACCAGGTTCTCCTGGTAGGAATTCTGGCCCATGGAGAGTCTATACTGTAGCATGTTTTCTGACAGGAGCTGTGGCCCTAGACAGACCATGCTGGAGCTGGGTGTCCTGACAGGAATTCTGGCCCTGGGAAGCCCACATTGTAGCAGATTTTTCCTGACAGGAACTGTGGCCCATGGAGAGACCATACTGAAGCATATTCTTACAGGAACTGTGGCCTATGGAGAGACCATACTGGAACATATTCTTCTTACAGGAACTGGACCCATGCTCGAACTAGTTCTCCTGACAGGAATACTGGCCCATATAGAGCCCATGTTAGTACAGGTTCTCCAGACAGGAACTGTGGCCTTAGAGAGCACACACTGGAGAAGATTTTTCCTGACAGGAACTGTAGCCAATGGAGAGCCCATGCTGTAGACAGTTCTCCTGACAGGAATTCTGGCCTGTGAAGAGCACACACCAGAGCTGATTTTCTGACAAGCACTTTGCCCCTGAGCAGCCCATGCTGGACCTGGCTCCCCTGACAGGAATTCTGGCTCTGGGGAGCCCGCAATGTAGCAGATTTTCCCTGACAGAAACTTTGGCAAATGGAGAGCCCATGCCGTAGACGGTTCTCCTGACAGGAATTCTGGCCTGTGGAGAGCCCACACCAGAGCTGATTTTCTGATGGGAACTGTGGCCCTGGAGAGGCTTGCAGGTTCTCCTGACAAGAACTGGGGCCCATTGACAGGATCTGCAACCCACAGAGAGGACTCACACTGGAGACGGGGCAAAATGTGAGAACGAAGGAGAGGCAAAAGGGATAGCTATGTACTCACAGTAACACTGCATTTACCATCCCCTTTGCACCTCTTGGGCATGTGTGGGGGAGGTAGAGGATGTGGGAATTAAGGAGTGATTTTGAGCCAACAAAAAAAGTGGTGGTGGTGGGAATGGTGGTGTTTTACTTTGTTTCTCACTCTCAAAATCTACTGTAACTGGCATTGCATTATTTTTCTTCAAGTCAGTTATTTTCCTGATGGCAGCAACTTGTAATCCATCTCCCTATCTTCATCTTTACCCATATGCTTCTTAATCATACTTTCTCCCCTTGTCCTGTTTGAGAAGGGGGAGTAAGAGAGCAGCTGGGTGGGTGTCTGGCAGCCTGACAACCAAAAAGTTCCAGACTTTTTCCAATTCCAGAATACTGCTTCCAATGTAAAGGGAACTAGGGCTGTAAAATTCAAGGTATAATCATTATTCAGGGCAATGTTCAAAGTATAAATGAATGTATTTACATAATATCTCATAAATGTTCTCTGTTTAACTCTCTTCCTTTCCTAAAACTTGATTTGGCTTATTTTTCACTGTTTTAGTGCAGCTTACCAATAAGGTCCTGATGAGAGAAGGCTTAATCAAGGTCTAATACCAGCAGAAGAGTCAAGCTATTTCTTCATAACTAAGTGGTAAGAAATCACAAATTATTTTATTTTTCCAGACTTTAAAACGATGTGGAATTTCTCATATTTGCAGAAGGGGAGGTTAAGTCTAGATTTTAGGAAGAATTTCTTTATTGAACGAGTGGTCAGGCATAGGAACAGGCTGCCCAGGGAGGTGGTGGAGTCACCGTCCCTGGAGGTGTTCAAGAAATGTGTAGATGTGACACTTCGGGACATGCTTTAGTGGGCATGGTGGGTTTTTTGTGGGTTGTGTGTTGTTGTTGGTTTTTTGGGGTGTGTGATTACAGTTTTATGTGTTGGATTCTTTTGTTTGGTCAGTTAGGGTTTTTTTGTGGGTTTTTTTATTGTTTGGTTTGGTTTTGGTGGATTTTGTTGTTTTTTGTTTGTTTGCTTGTTTTCCCTGGATAGATGCTTGGACTCAGTGATCTTAGAGGTCTTTTACAACTGTGATAATTCTGTAATTCTGTGATTCTGTGATATGATAGAGAAGCAAATAATCCAGTTCTTGGTGACACAGGTATCTCCCTGTGGTTTATGGCTATTATAAGCTCAGTATTATACCTTGTGATCTTGCCTCTGATAATCTTCCCTACCATGTCTTCCCCATGAGAATCCTCCCTGGGCTGTACAGAGGGTCAAAGAGTTCAAAACGGGCTGAGGATCTTGTCCTAAATGTATGAATTTTTATCAGTTTTAGATAAGGTGAGTAAAGAATCTACAGCATACTATTTATTACATAGTTATTAGAGATAGGAAAATTAATCCAACATAATTTTAAGAACAAAGGATTTTCTTATTTTAGGTAGATAAAAGTTATTTTTTTATGGTCTGTCATAAGTTTAGAGCAAGTGAAAGATGTACCAATAAAACCCCACACCTCTGTTTAAGCATCATTATAAGCCATATGTGAGAGCACTTCAAATTTTATATAAAAATTGGTATGGGTATTAACCTACCTCAGAAAAAAATAACTGAGCCGTCTTCTTTCTTGTGACATATCTGAACCACAGTTTTCTCTTTATTCTCACAGTCAAGATTATTTCATGTACACAAACTGACCATAAATGAGCGTGCAGTTTGTATCATAGACATGTCTGTGGGATAAGACGACATAATATCTGTTTTGAGACAAGAGTGTTGCTTATCTAATATTTTTTTTTTCTGCTTACTGAGATCACAGAAGGCAATTCAGAGAAAAGTTTAGCACAATTTAAGTGTCATCACTTAATGGGTAAAAATAAGTTGTTGAATATGTATTTTGTGTAGCTAAGACAAAATGTTATGTTTCTCAGAAAAACAAACTCAGATCTAGAGCTAACAAATGCCGAATATCTTCACCAATGTGCTATGACTGTGTAACCCTCAGTAGTCATACAAGCTGTTTGACATTTCGCTTAAAGCCGAGAGATTTGTCCATACTATTTATTATTTAAGGTTAGACTCAGTTTAAGATTCTAGCTCTTTTAATAGCTAATGGAGTTTTTCCGTTGTTTTCAACTGGGTCATGATTTTTCCCATTTGTGTATGTGTCTGGGACTGTGTGAAGACTGAAGCATGAGTGTTAGATAGAAACAGATTAATGTGCTTTGTAGTGTGAATTTTTTTAGGATTTCTGGCTAATGAAAATTGATATTATAACTAAAACCTTCACAAAAATGCAGGTATATTTACTGAAGAAAAGAGTGCATAAATACTTGACACAATGTATGAAAAATATATTATCTATTTAAATGAGTTTTCTCAAGATCCTTCTATTTTGAAATGATACAGTGTGGTTTAATGTCTTTACTTTGTTGTATCAGTATCATCAACCTCTTTTTTGGAAAAAAAATACTTTTTTTCTTCTTGTTAATTAGAATTAAGTGTAATATTGTTCATCTCCTTCTGAACAAACATTGTTTCTGCTGTAAATGTACAGCGATTACTGTGAGGAACAAGTCACTAAACATCCCCCTCCTCATGTCCCAGTGATTAATGGGTTGACAGCAAAACTTTCCAAGTCAAGAGTGAAGGTCTTTACAAGCATAAAATGTATAAAACCTAAGAGTTAAAGAAACAGTCATTAATTTTAAAAAAATAAGTTAAAGGATGAATTTGCTTGTGGTAATTTTATGTGTTCCAGATAATTTTACCATTTTGCCACTTGGTTATTTTCAAAGTTATATCTTACCTGAAGCAGTAAATAAGGCTTCCATAAGCAAACCTGACAATTAACCAAATTTTTTATAAATTGAAATGCTTATGAGATGGGTGTATGTCTGCATGAAGAGAGTTACAGCCTTCTGAACCCAACTGGATCATGTGCAGAGATGACTGCATTGCTTTCCATCTTTCTTTTTGTCTAGATAAAATCTTTTATTTACTTCTAGTTTTCAAGACCATTAGTGTCTATTTTTTTGAAATAGAAGATCTGAAACATAGACCTACGTAATCGTATTCAGAAGCTTTTAAATATTCACATTGTGTTGGTTATTTGTTCATCTTTCATAGTTTAGATCTTGAAAATGTCATTAGATGCAGTTTATTAATACTGTGAAATTAAATAGCTCTAGCTTTAGGCATTTCCAGAAGGGCTGGTGTTTTGAAATTAAGGAAGCCGCATGTGTCAGTCTGGTAGTACAATTCTGCTCAAAAAAAATATACTTGGCTCTAGTGTTCATGGTCACTCAGTTTGTTATAGCCATAAAATGCTAAATATTTTAAAATAAATCTTAGTGAGACTTTTCCATAGAAAGGACTATCCAGCACTTCTGAAATCAATAGGAGACTGCAATGACTGTTGGACTTCAAGTTTATGGTAGATAGAGGGGAACCAAACAACCCCCCAAGGTGAATGGTGGTAAAGGTCTTCTTTCCACAAGGGAAAAGAATCACGGCTTTTCAAGTGTTTCCATGTTTAAAAGAAGAAGTTGGCTAATGGAAGCATCAGTGCAAATGTTAGTGTTCCCTAGAGCTTGTTTTATTGGTTTGCTCTTCTAGGAACTGCTTTCTGAAATGAACTTAAATTTTTTTTCTATCAGTCATTGTTTATGCCTGCTGTTAAGTATAAGCAATAGGTAAGTATTCACATGGGATGTTGCTTTTCCATTTTCGTATTGATTTGTACAAAAGATAAAGCAAAAAGAAGTATTGGCATTAAAATATCAGACAAAAAAAAAGAAGTAATCTGAAAACAAAAACATTTCACTTACAATCATTAATCGTTTGGAATCTGTTACTGTGATGAGTCCTTTGAGTACAGGAAGATAAATTTGGAATGTAGATACAGATACAGCTATAGCTATACACATACACTCATAAAAGTGAAAATACTGTCCTTTAAAAGGGTTTAAACTGGTGCCTATGCATCTTTTAAAATCTACAACATGGCAAACAGTATTTCAACAAGAGAGACAGTCACCAAAAAGAGAGAATGCAGCAAGCACTGTGTTACTTACGAGTGGAGAAAGGCCTGTTTAAGTCTGGGGTGGTATCTGAAGAACAGATTCAAAAGCACAAAGGAGGTGTCATGCATAGTTCCGGTATCTGGATCAAAACTGCAGCTCTGTAGCTGATCAGCTGAGCACAGCGTCTGACTTCAATAGAGGCATGTGTAGGAGTAAGTAACTGGTCGCCATCTTAGGCTGTAACAGCCAACAGAGCTTATAATGAGCTGTGACCTTTAGAGAAATACACCATAGTAAATCATGCAGATCGTATATTAAAAACTTCAAGATGCAGCAATACAGTTTGTTAGGCAAACTGCAGACTTGTTATTCCATCTCTCAAAGCTAAATAGTAAGTGCCTGAGGGATGGCTGGGGTTGAGAGGTCAGTGGAGTTAGCTGAGAATCTGGTATGCTGAATTATTTCCAATCACTCCGTGAGCAGTAGATATATATTGTTATCTTTCTAAAATATTTTTCTCTCCATTTGCCTCTGCTCAGTAATGGTTGCTGACATTAAATATTTGAGAGTAATTTTGCCACAAGTAGAGGCAGTTTCAGTGATAGCTGAAGTTTTCCCATAAACTTTTGTGGATTATGCAATTTAAACTGAGAGAATTCAATCTTAGCAGCCTGTCATGTTGATCATAATCACAGCTACTTTTTAGAGAGTATTTTTGTAGTCTTTGCACATATGATCTCTGCAACTCAGAGTGTTTGCATACCATACAGCATCTGGCTCAGTTTTTACAGGATCTTAACAGATGCAGTCAGGAACAATGTACAACTCCCTCAAGTCTAAAAATAATTGTATTTCAATAATCTCTTATGCCATAATCACTATCCTGTGCATATATGATAATCATGCAACAATGGAAATTACTCTGAAAAATCAGAGGAAATGGCCACAGCAGATAGCTACTCAATCTTTTCTATAAGAAAGAAGAAAAATATAGAATACTTAGAGAAATCTATTGAAATCTTTGTATTGGAATAGTTTTGACTTAAAGCACGTTGGAAAGGTTTTGGATATCAAATCAACCCTCCATATAAAAGATGTAAATTACATATTCACTTAAAAGAGCACTGGAATTTGGCTTGCGTTATTTTTTGTTAAGGAACTTAAAAAATTGCGTATAGTTTCTTCATATCAAGGAGAAAGAAATCTCTGTTTTACATCTGCAGTATAGGCACACCATTGTAACATACTGGAAGGAAGTCTAACTTCATCAAGCCACATTTTGGGCTCCTACTTTTAGTTTTTCCACAAAAGTATCATTGAATGAAGTGAATGTTTTCCCTGAAAAACTGAAAGTCAGAGGGAGCAGGATGAAATGCCAATGAAACAGACTGCTTACAGTAACTTTAAAATAATGTCCCAGAACTGTAAGGAACTCCAAGTGCAATTCATGTGTAACCCTTTCAGATCCATGCAGCCAGATCCAAAGTTAAATCCCTTTCTCAAGGTGATTGCTGAAAAGCAAAAATGATTAGCTGTTGAAAAGAAGAAATAAATACGCACTGAAAAGATTTTAGCCATTCATCACTAAAACCATGTTTAGGAATAGTACTTTATTGTAGGTAGAATCTTAAAGCTAACATTTGCCCAGGTTTTCCCTTTCTTCTGTTCTGAAGTTTTTGACTGGCAGGAATAGGGGTGTATGGCTGTTGTCTGGGATTCCCATCGCTCTGGCAAGACTCTGGAACTAGTAAACACTAGTATAGTAGCTGCTACTGGGCTACATCCATTGGAAAACACTTCATATAGGTTGGGTTTTTTTATGCAGGGCATGTGTACTGAAATGGAAAATGAGCAAAAATAAGAACAGCATTAGGTATTGGTCTTCGAGTTAATTCAGAGACCAGTGGCTTCAGGCCAAGAATGAAACAGGTGTCTGAAATAGTGTGCTATTGAGGAAGGATATAGAAATTCCTGCATACACAAATAAGCAAAATGAGATCAGGCTCTGTGGACAGTGTATGTGAACAGCATCAAGCACATGTCTCCCCATGAGACCTGAAAGTCAAGGAAAAGGAAAAGAGAAATTTTGTTAGGCATTTCACTCAAACCAGAATGAGTTTTGAAATCTGAGGTCTTCATATGTTACCAGAAAAGATGTCTCTAGTTAGTCAGATTTACCCTATAATAGGAAAAAAAAAATAATAAAAAAAAAATAAAAAAATCCTGGAATTAGATCTCTGTCTAATCACTTTGAAATTCTAAAGGTAAATGATTTTCAGGTATGCTTAGTTGTTTGAAACAGAGATATCTAATTAACATCTAACTAACATGGGATTTAAGTGATCTATCACATATAATTATGTGCAAATAATAGCCTTACATTTCATATAATCTATAGGCAGTAATTTGTTTGGACAAGTGTCAGTGAACAGTGATGAACAACAGGCAAATTCTGCAAGATCATTATTGGTTTGTGGTTCATTTCTAACAGGGAAAATGACATGTAGTAAACAGGGTGTTAATTTTGAACGGTTCATCTAAAAGGCTTCTTGGGGTAAAGGTGACAAGGTTTCTATTCTCATTTTTAGCATTTCATTTATATATTGCAAATAACTCATAGGTAGCAAGTCAGGAATGTTATCCCTTACAACATGAGTAACTCTAGCTGTGTGTACAATAAAACATTCTTCGGTGACAGCATTCATCCATGTATATTTTCGTATTTGCTTGTCTTCTCAGTTTCACAAGATTCCAGTTTTCATCTCCCAAAGGTTTTTGTTTTCACCAGCAAGGTATACTAGAGAGCACTCAAAATTATCTGACATCCTTTAAGTAGTATCTTTCTGGCATTTCAGAAATTTAGAATGAAAGTCCTAGAATCTGAGAGGTGTGCTGTAGCATAAATTATTTGTTAACACTGTTTAATTAATATGGGCACTGAATGTAACATTCGGCCAATAGCTAGTAATTGTTTGTCTTTTGTTCCATATTACACAAGTCTGCCCTTTCATCTTCTGAATAGCACACACCTCTTCTCCAGCCATACTTGACTTGAAGGTTGGTTGCATGACAAACCTTTGCTTAATCCTTTTTATCATCTTGTGTTAAAGAAATAGCAGACTGGATATTTATCTACTCCTTTTGTGGACCTTGTTGCTGCATGACTTGCCAAGGTTTTAGAGTGCTCTGGTATCCATTCAGACTCAGTTTTTCTTCACATAGGCACTGCTTTCAGCTCTAGAAGTACCAACTGCAACCTCATAGAAATGGGATTTCTGCTCCTCAAGTGAAGCAGGGGTGCTACACACTGTTGTATTTCAATTACTGGGATAGAATATGGTGAATTTTCTACTGATTTTTACACCCTAGTGCAAATTTTATCAGGAGACTAATTTTAAACTTAATGAATTTGGGAAAATTCGTCTGAAAGAAAAAGCATCTAGTAAGTGTTCTTTTGTCAAGTCATTAATCTATACTAAAACAGTCCTCAATTTTGTGATCTTCTTTCAATGCAGATTAGGAAGTTCTTGATCTGAAAGTACAATGTAAAATTGAAATCAAAGCAGGTTTCCACTTTATTATATTCTATGATACATATTTTTCACTTCGATGCAAATTTATTTTTTCCCTACTAACTGAACTATATCGTAATTGCACTTATGCTCATAGCACAATACAGCGACACCAGGAAGGTAAGGCATTTTGAACTTCTTATGAACTACGACAATAAATAACTCTTATGCATATGGAAAATATGAAAGGACTTCTTTTGGTCTTCCTGAAAATGTTTAAAGCAAGCACAATTTTTCTGTGGGGCTTGTGGAAAAATAAAGCTTGCTCACTGTTAGGATTTTAGATTCTGGAGCTAATTTATTCATAATTAGACTTTTTGTAAAATGAATTTGCCAATACTTAAACCATCCCAGAGGGGAATGAGAGGACAAATGCATTCTCAGCAGCTGAAATTAAATATTTCTCTTTGGATAAATCTTTCTGACCTCCCCAAAAGCTGTGGTTTGCCTTTCCTCAAGCTCCTCATAATCAAATAAGCATAGATACTATCTATTTTATGTTTCCAGTGATTGGCCAGAACAAAGGCTCCTGTCTTGTGAACACCTTCTTTCAAGGTGAGAGGACACTAAACAACACAAAAGGCACTAATGAAGAGGAAGGCAAATCAGCAGTTCAGCTTGTACAAAGCTGGGGAAATTGTGAAGCACCTGAACTTAAAACTAGTATGGCAATATTTATGCAACAGGAATTGTAGTTTTCAAACAATACAACATAATTGTCCACCTTCTTTAGACAGTTTTAATTAAAAAAGATTAAGATAATTTTATTTCCAGTTCAAGTGACATTTTCTGAGAGAAAGGATTAGAAGGGATGGATTGTCCTTTTTCAGGTTAGTTTTACCCATGCTTCTCCTTTATTAGCAGTTCTTTGTTCATACTGTCCTCTGACTTCCCTTAAACTGCGCCCTGGGAGAATCTAAACTGTGCCACCCTGTAGTGTGCATAGCTGAATATTTCTTCAAGAGGTCCAGGGAGAAGATGTAATTTTACTTTTCCACAAGGACTGGGGGATTTGGAGGACCTTGATCCCGCCTTAAGAGTGGGACAAAATTTCCTGAGGGAACCTGGATGTAACTGACAGACTTCAGTTATACCAATCAGCAATAACTCTGAATGGTTTGTTAGAGAATAAGTAGTTTTGCTACATTGTAATTTTAATTTGATACTCTCAGAAACACACTAATGAGCCTAGGAGCTGAAAAATTTACAAAATATAGTTGCATATATTATTTTAGTTTTCTTTTCTTGAAATCAGAAGAATAATTATAAAATCTAATTCATGTAAGTAGATGGATTCAAAAATAAACTTCTTTCCGCCTTGTTTCTTTCCTCTTACACTTGTTTTCAGTATCAGTTTAATGCAGTTGCAGGGCTCTCTTTCACAATCCAACTGCAATGTTTTACACAAGATCTTTTTGTAAAGATTCTGGTAACCAAACGCTTGATGTAAACAAAACCCAAACAGGAAAGAGCTTTTTGAGGGACTTAATTTACACACAGGGTTGGATTCTGACAAAGGAAGACTTTTGGAAAGTGTTAGGGATTTTCAGGAAAACAGTTATGGTTTATTACTAATATTTCTTTTATTTTGTGTGACTGGAAAAATTCTGCTATGTATTTCAACTCATAACAACAATTATTTTCTAGTTAAATATTTAAAGTGAAATTTTCTAACTTGTTTTTTGACCACATCTTTATCTCCTGTGAGCTTTTTAGAGATACAGGCTAATACCCCTCAAGTGCTTTTGAAAATCTTGTGGTTAATTTAATATACTCTTTTCTATGTCTCTAGTGTAACATAGTTGCTAGCAAAACATGATTTTTGAAAGTTTTGCCAAGCATATCTGAAGTATTGTTCTCTTATCACAGAGAAAGAGAAGAAAATGTAATCCATACTGTATTTGCTGGTCTTGGGTAAGAACATAAAAATACTGAGAATATTTCTTAATCAGTACCAAATTTATTTCCTGCTGACTATGGGGAAAAGAAGGTTTAAAATCCTTTAGATAGTACTGAGCAGAGATAGTGCTTATAAATGGAAGTTATAGATTAAGTCAGTGAAGAAGAAAGAGACTATTGTACATACGGGGTGAAGTGAGCCGATTTTTGAAGAACATGAAAATGGGTGGGTAAATGGAGTAGGGAAAGAAGTTCGGAATCTCTCGTATATAGTATTTTTCTGGTGTGTTCAGAGGTTGTGTCAGAGTTGTTGTTAGATATGATTATGGTTGCTATCACCAGAAATTAGGATGAAGGTACATGGCGTGAAAAAAAGGAATAATTTTTTAACCCAAAGGTCTGGACATGTGACGTACCCCTGAGTTAAAAGCAGAGCTAGGTGAGAGTAGTTGGAGTGAAAAGCTTCAGTACCAGCAGCACCTGTGAAGTATATGGAGATATGAGTATATATAATAAATCTAAAACTATGCAAGCCATTATGTTTTTGAACTAAAGTAAAAGAATGCAGCTTATTTATCTAAGAGATGTTCCCAGTTACCTACAAATGTCCATTTCCTCTCTGAAGACAAGTCATTATATAAGCAATAATTTGAGGTATGTGCATTATTGCATCTATTTGGGGTTATCTACACTATAACCTTCTGCCCTACACAAAAAATATCCAGATGACATCCAGTATGACTCTAGTACTGAACAGGAATCAGATACAGAAAAAAGGACAGAAAATGTTGAGGCTGATCCAGTATTTCCTTAGTTATATGTAGCAATTTTTTCTTCCCATAAGTAGGGTACGGCAACTTTCAGTGGAAAAAGAAATGAAGGACACATAAGAAGTTATTTAATCTGCAAATAGATTGTTATCTAGGAAGTAATACCTGGCTTACTCACAGAAAATGTGTCTAATAAAATGTTTAATTTCTTGTTTGCTATAACTGTTGTTTTATTATTTTGATTAATTGTTTTGTAGCAATGAAAAACAATAATGAGAACAAGCAACATGAACATTTTTTAAAGTTACTTTGTTAAATATTTATAAAAGTATACAAACTGGATAGCTACTGTATTAAATTAAATTACCACCATTTGTGATAAATAGAACATAGATTATGTAATAATGTGGTTTTCGATTGTTTAAACAATCCAGGTAATGGTGGAGATGAGAGACTGGAGTTTTTCCATTGAATTCAAAAGACACTAGGCTACTGCTGAAAACCCTTAATTTAGTAAATTGGTATCCATGACATACATGTGGAAAAGTCTTAAGTGGGGTGGAGAAGGCGGACCGTTCTCCACAAGTATGTAATATGAAACTGCCACTGTTGTAATAGCAATTTTACTGTGTTGCAAGGGAGAACTTCATAAAAAAAGAAATTAAAAAGTCACATGGAAAAGCTAGAAAGAAAACTCAGTGACAAGCAGAAGTTACTGGATCTGGCCAGAAATTTTTCCATCAGAATATTTTTCTGCTGAGAAACAGAATTTTAGTTCAGTCACATGGACTCAAATTTTTAGTGTTAATGATTATTTGCACTGGGGCAGTAAAAAAGAAAGATGCGATTCCTTGGACTTGTGAATCCTTGCCAGGTCACCCAGCAGAGCCACTGTAGAGCCAGGGCTACTTCAAAGACAGCGACCTCAGCCCTGAAGGAGGCTTGTCCCCCTGTGTCCTGGGAACTTTGGTCACCACAGAGCTGCTGCCATTTGGAGTGGGAGGACTGGAGGCCTACAGAGTTGAGTGCCCTGCTGAGACAGTCAAAGGCCAACTTGGTGGGGTCCCTTTATCCTTAGGCCCTTACACCACAGATTCCTGCCTGTCCCCTTCATTGACCATACCATGGGGTCAAATGTTTTAATAAGGCCATTGGTAGATTTTCCTGACCATCCAGTTTAGCAATCAATAAATTATGGAAAAATAATTCACTAGGAGCATACCTCCTCAGAGGTCCAACCCTATGCAGAAGGCTGAGCCAGAGGAATGAGTACTATACCTGGCAATCTGGGTGGATGTGGATGTGTTGTGTGTTAGAGCAAGCCTCGTGCTCCCTTGAGTAGTGGGGCAAGGCCTTGGCTGCTGTGTGTCTGCACGTAGTGTGTGCGTGTTGTGGAACACAAAGCTTGCAACAGAAATCACCGTCTACCTGCTACACCCATTCTGCTTAGTAGACAAATTGGAGACACTGTGCCACTGAGTGATGGGGTTTGGTTCCTGCTGCTGCTGCTGCTCTCTTAACATCCTGTGACAGACTGCAATAAGCTGATACTCCTAAATTAGACTGGATGAACCTTCAAATATCTTACTTTCCTGTTCAAAGTTTCAAACAATTCAACCACAAAATATATTTATTCAGTATTAACAAGAATATCTCTTGCTTTTTAACTTTAAAAGAGAATTAAACAGTATATTGGTAGTAAAATAGTAAAAATATATAAAGCCCAGGCAGTCCATGATAGAAAACTCTTACTATGATTGCTTAAGTTCTGAGCCAGAATCTTGCAACTCTGCTATCAATTTCTAATCTTTGGGATTTTTTTCTATAATATAAGCAGAAACAGATGTTTTCCACTACCAGCATCTGATCTGTGTGTGAAGAATTAAGGGCATTATATACTGTCAAAGCAATGAGTGATATTTAATCATGCAGACTTCTGTTGACCTGAGACAGAGCTACAGTGATAAGCTCCTGCATATTGTCCTCAAACGTTAGACTAACCTACTATGACAGTGAAGTCTCTATAAATGATACATATGTATTTAAAGAAACAATTTAAATAACTCCAAACAAGGGCAAGGTTTAGTTTCCAGCCATGTTAGAGCCATGGAATAGTTTTTGTTTCCATGATTCAGCAACAATTTCAGGTATAAATCATACATCTTAAAGATAAGTGTGAATCCTCCTCTTAAATATTCCAGCACATTCAGCTTCTTTTGTTCTGCAGGCCAGCCACAGGGTGGGCTTGAATGCCTACTTCTGTTTAAGAGGATTACTGTCACAAAAATGGTGTATCATAACTAATTTTGTTGTTCCTACTCTGTTTCCCTTCTCAACCTGGACCCAAGAAACTGGAAAGTCAGGAAGTTGGGATTTCTCTTCAAGTTTCCTCATCAACCCAGTCTGGAATGCCCAAGATAAAAAAAGGCATTTATCAATTATAGCTGTGTTACTGCTGCTTTAGTACTGATTTCTTGGTCATCAAGTTAGAATAAATTCTCATTTATTTTTAATAGATTCTAGGAATAATATTAATTATTATATATACATATATATACATAAATACAATACATATATTTGTATTCATATATACAAACCACTATATATATATGAATACACCCCCCAATAAATTGATCACAAACTTGAGCCCCATGGACAGACCCTGTGTAAATCAGCCTCAGGGTCATGACAGAGCAGAACCATCCTACAGCTTTTATCCCTCCACAAGGATGTTTTATGGAAAGTTCCCCTGGATCTAACAGGTTTAATGAGTATCAAATGTGATGCTGTGACTTTCAATCATAAAGTGACAATAACTTTTTTTATATGGCCTTTGTGAAAGCTCATTTTTACATATCCAAGTATTTGCTCTAAGTTCCTTGTAGTTCTTACAGTTAAGATTGGTACTAACAGGAGGGAATTCCCAAGAGCAGCCAAGTTGCTTGAGTTGAAAAGAATGCTGGAATTTACTTTTCTAAACTGAAAGCCATTGCCATAAATCTGCCAAATACATTCCAGACCAGTATTTTATGACAGAGTATTCCCCTTGTTATACACAATGGGAAAGACCGTGCCTTCCTGGCATTAACCAAAGAGGCATACTGAAGGATGTTAATTTAGGAAAGATGAACATGAGGTAACATTCCATAGTGATTTGCAGTTTGAATAGTCAATAATAACCATGTAAATCTAAAGTGTACCTAAGATAGAAATGTTGGATTAATGCTTGCAAAGTTGGACAGGCTTTATTTGTGTATTCAATAGTCTTTTGATCTGCTAAAACTCTTTTAACTTAAAAAAACCCAGGCTGCATTCTGCTGTTTGGAGTAATTAGAGAAGTGGAGTGAGAACAATTATAAATAAAAATAGGCAAGGATTAGGAGATACATTACCGTGTCCCTTGCTTTTCCTAAGGTGAAGTTAAACAATCCAGGAATACAGAATGTTGAAGTAGGACTTTGTTCTGTGCCCTGTGATGAAGTTCAGAGACACTGATCTCTTGAGAATGTGAGACTCTGGTGTCTAAGAGTGACTGTGGACTCGTTACCTACCCTTGCCACTCACCAGGCACAAGCCGGGCTAGGTATATGATCTCTGAAGAAGAAGAGAAGCTATGGACCAGATAATGTCATCGTATTTGATCCTTGGTTTGCTATAAAGGAAACATTGCAACTTGATTTATCAGGGCTCATGGCAAAGCCACCAACTAGGCACCTCTCTGAGAAGAGATTTGGACAATTTCTGTCCCTGGAGCATGTTATTCAAGAAAAGCAAGATGGAGTTATGCAATGTGCAGAACAGGGAATGAGGTGGTTTTATTTCATAAATCGTTTGTCTGTTATCGCCTAGATGGTGCTATTGATGACAAGAGGCAGATTTAACCACTTTTAGCTGATCCATAGGGGCATGCAGCTGCCTCTTGTCTCCCTACGGCTAGCCCTCCACGCCCTCTGGGGACAGTGCCCTGCTTGTTGAATGTGTCACAGAAGGGACATTAGGCTAATAGCTTTCATTGTTTTTCCTGGAAGAGAAGAAAGTTAGATGTGAGGGTAAGCTTCCCACCAGCAAGCCAAAATAGTGTGAAATCTCTCCTTCAGGGTAAAACATTGATTGTTATTCTTCCTCTTTTGGGAGTATTTCCATGCTTTTTAGTGCAGCAGAGGACAGGCAAAGCTCTAACCATCAGTTGGCTATAAATTCCTTTGCTTTGAGTGTGTTTTTTCCTATATGCTAAAAAAATTAATGACATCACCTCTTAATCATAGTTAATCGCTCCCCCATTATAGTTCAGCTGTGCTTGAACATTAAAGAAAAATCTAAGAGACATATTTTACCGTTTTTTGCTGCCAAAATTCTTTTCCACAGTTCATTTCCCTATTAAGTTAACTTCAGCCATTTTGGATTAATTTAGAAGGAACGGCTTCTCTCAGTCCTCTGCTCACCCGCAGATGCATACAAAAACTAGAGCTTAAGTATATGATGTACTAGGAAAGTGTGAACAGCAGGCTACATTTCTCCTTGTGATGCAAGGGAACAGCAGTTTGGAGCCTGTACTAACTGGGTTATTAGCAAATACCTTCCCAAGATCCCAATTCGTGTGTGAAACTATGGTTTACAGACTATAAACTACTCTTTTTCACTCTCTCCTGAGTTAGTTTTAGTGATAACCCCACTTATGATTTTAATTATCTCAAACACGTGTAAGTGAGCCTGGCATGGTTAACTGACTTTACATGAGACAGTTTCAAGTACAGTCTACTATCACGGCAATGGCTATCACTACAGTATCTCTATTCCCAGCTCCACACTCCTTTAAATGTACAGCTTCAGACTTCACATGTGTTGCATCCGTAGTATGTGTTCTTAAATATACCATAAGATTAACTCTAAACTCAAGAGAAACCAAGCCTAAACCCTTGAATTGGCCTGTAGTTAAGCAGTGTCACACATAAATCCCTAAGCAACATGGGACATCTCTCATTCATCCATTTCATGCTTTCTTTAACATTTAATGCTCCAATTAATTTTTCTCTGTCTTAATCCACATGTTGTTTTCAATTCCCTTGGATTATATTTTCTGGATTTATCCTCTCTTGAATAATTTTTTAATCCCTGGAGAGTAAGACTCTCCTTAGTTTCACAAAATTATAACTGTCAGAATTATGTCTTCCTCAAAAAGCTAGGGGAAAGAATACATTTTTGCCATTAGACACTTGAAGTGCTTGGAGCATTCTTTTTCTACCATATGTTTCTTTATTTGCTGTATAGAGAATTATAAAAACAAATTTCAGCTTGTGTTAAAATTTGGTGAACAACTTTAGCAGTGCACAGAAAGTTACAATTAGCATATGCCATCCAGTAATATTTCTTCTTGTACTCTTCCCATTGAAAAAAAAAGCATAGCGTAAACATTTATTTATTAAATGTTAGTGAGTGTTAAATGTGCAATGGCATATTTCTTGCTAGCTCAGGGTCAAAGGCTAGTGTCCTATTTGCAAGATGCTATTTAGCTTACCTAGTGAGCCCATAAACCATGATCCATTTAAGCCAAATCGATATTATTTTAAAATATTTTGCCTTGGTTATTAAATGTTTGTTTTAAAATAAAGGGCACCAAGAAACCTCTCAATTTTGGGAAGCATGCAAGTGTTGATGATACAGAATTAATGATCTTTGAACAATTTTTCAGTAGGTCATATGAGTACATCTCAAGTTATTATAGGAACAATCTTTACCATGAATTCAAAATGCCTTTCCTTTTTCATGTAGTATTAATGATGCAAGGGTCTGTCTTGTCGTAAGTTTTACATTGCATATACAATTCACAGCAAAGGCTTAAAGACATAAGAATAGTCCAAAAAGGCTTACTTCTAAAATGTGGTATTGACTTTCATAGCTTCATGTCCTTTTTTCAGTATTTTTGTATTACCAGAAGCAACTTAGGCAAACTCTAGAGCAAATTCTATCAGTCTTGTTTAGTTCTACCTCTAATGTGTACAAAAATATAAGTGTACTAAAAAGACCCTCGTATCCCTGGTATTTTTCAGCCCTAGCAAACTGATTTTTAAAAATACATTTTTTTGCTTAAAAATGAGATGAAAAATTAATGTCACAAGTTTCCAATCAGCAATTACATCTTACAAAGTGTTTCATGACTAAAAAAGGAAGCAAAAATCAAGTGGCATGAACTTGTGTAGACTGCAATTATTGAGGCAAATATTTGCAGTAGAATAAAAGGTACTGTATAGGAAGCATTCTTGCTGATTAGATATAGAGCTTTCTATATTACTGTAGCATGTAGTAAATGAAAACCCCACACATTTGACAAAACAAAGGTGAGCAGAAGGAAAATGTGTCCTAGGAGAGCATGAGCAAGCCCAAACCCGGAGGCTGTTCCAGATCTGTTAGCACAACTGCCTTTAGACCTCGCTGCACAGCCAGATGTTGCTGCTAAAGCCTTCCCAAGCTTGGCATCTGGGTCTTGGCATACCCCAGGAATGGCCTGGGGTGCTACCCCTCTCACTGGGGTAGGTGCACAAACAAGAAAGGCTGGGTGAATTGCTTCTTGTCTCAGCTGAAAGATCTAATTTGCTTCTGACTGCAGATCCCGTAGACTGCAAATATGAAAAGTTTGAGTAAAAGCACCACAGAGTATATATTTCTCACTAAATAAAAAATTGTATGTATCTATTAATATTATTTCCTTTTCTACTGTTGATAGAAGCTCTTTTTTTCCTGGATTTCAGGCACCGTGTAGTACTTTTTCTCAATTTCTAGTAATTTGTAATGACATCTATGACGTTTAAAAATTGTGTATTGAATCTTGGGAGGTTCCTGTAGTCTTCGCACTTGAGATACCCATTAATGGATGCAGTATTCTGTCCTAGACAGCTAAGATTTCACCCACACAATAGCGATACTGAGCAGTCTAAGTGTAAGCCAGATCTTCAGCTGGCACAAACTACACTATGCTTAATCAACTTCAGTGTGAAGCTACGACAGTTTATACCAGCTGGGCATCTAGCCCTTTGTCTGCCCCCACATAAAAATGTGTTTATCTGCTTTTATTGAAGCTTTACATTTTCTGTGTGAGCATAAGTAACATTTTCATCTTAGACTTAAAACTGACTTTTAATTTCATTTCTCATTTCTGCTCCATCTCCATGCATCTTGAGAATTAAATGAACACAGGGGAGGGTAAGTAAACTGCTTAGGAACATCTGGGATGCAGAGTCCCTGTTTCAGTCTCCAGAGTGATCAACCCATTTGCACAGTACATATAGCTATTACTGGAAGCAGTGGCTACTTCACAGGCTTAATGGGATGCCCAAATCTTTCTATGATCCCTTCCCTTCAGCTCCAGTCCACCTTCAGTAGCTACTATCTGAGCCCAAATGCGTTCAGTGAGGGACAGATGCTATATAAGGGACGATGGTCTTGATCTCTGTGACAAAATCCTGTAAAGGCTGTGTGTTTGCAAGTTTCTGTGTCTCCTTACTTCAGTCTGGATGAAATTGCCACAAATTCCAGTCTGCTTGTGCAAGCCTGAATACAGGAGCAATCGTGGATCCACCAGTGCTATTGATTTCAACTTCAGTGTCTAAGTGCTCACCACATGAGTAAGGCTTGAACATAATAGCCTTCTGATAGTGTTCCAAGTTTGGGGGGATATATGAAGGTTAATTGAAGTTACAGACTTGGCAACTTGCCTCAAATGGCTGTATGCCATGGTGTTTGGGGATTTTAGCTGTTATATGTGTAAGTAATTGCTCTTTACCAAATGCTTTAGGGAGGAAAAAAAAATCACCAAATCTAACAATTCGACATAAAAAATGCTCCATGCAAAAGCAAAAGCAAAACTGAACCTTCAACATACTAAATATATTCCCTGGCCCTGGTACTGTTATCCAGCACCAAATATCACATTCCTGCTTCTGAAAGCATTCATCAGTAAATAGTTGACTTAGTAGCTTTAATCTTGCTTTACGACAATTATATTTCTGGGAAGATGGAGACCTGGCATACAAAAAGGCCGCAGGCAGACCGAGCCTTTTTAAGACAATATTTTTTCCACCCATTTGTCCTTCCTCAGTACTGGTGGTAACCAGCCCAGCACCCCATCAGCAGAACAAAGTGCATGCTCATGCACCAGCCATTCTAGGAGACAGTTTGATATCCTAAGACTCAGCAGATCAGATACACTGAGTTAAGCAGCAGCAAGTCAAGCTACTGTGGTGCACTGTGAATTGTGAACTGAAGGAGCTGGGAAATGTTCACTTCTCCCACCCCTGCTACGCAGGCCATAACCTCCAGCAAAGGGGTGAGGTGGACAGCCAGAGCAATAACGTTTAAGTGGCTGATACTAAAACCAACAGAGTACATCTGTTAGGATCCTTAGTGAATACTGCCAAAGAGGATAAGTTTCTGTTCATGATAGGCTTTAGACCAAAGTAGCTAAGGCAGTAGCTTTAACGGTCTTTTCTGCTGTCTGGTACCAGTCAGTGTCTTGGAGCAGAGGGGCAGAATGGATTTCTTGGCTAGGTTATTGTTGATCACATTTTGACAGTTGAAAAACCTGCAGTCAGAATCTAGTAATCTGATAATCTGTATCAAGTATATATTGAATAAAGATATTCTTGTTACTGTTGTTGGAGATAAAAAGAGGATTGTTGTTGGAGATAAAAAAGGCAGTTCTTCGAGCTGACACTTCATACTAAATACTAATTCAACATCTTCCCAGGATCTAGGAATGTTCTTTGGACCCAGGCATCAAGAGAATGCTATAAAATCAACTTCTGTCTCTTTCTGAGGATGGCAGCATTAGATCAGCTGTGCCAGTCTGACTGCAGCAGTCAGCCGAAGCTGTGTGTGTAGCCATATAACTACAACAGAGTCTGATCATCATCCTGATGAAATTACACTGATCTAATTTGCACGCTGTGAAGACATTTGGCACTGGCTGGATCTGAGCTGTGACATCTTCATTGGAACTAAAAGTACACTAAGAAGTGACATTACATTTCATACTCTTTTGTGCCAGACTGTGGCATTTCTTCCTCTTTAAAGGCATTATTTCAAGAACATTTAATTTGGCTTTGATACGTCTGCCATTTTGCTATGCAGGAATGTACTGAGCCAGAAAAGCTCAGCTGTAATAAAGTTTGGCACCATCAGCCCACCATATACCTGCACCATCCTGTGCAATTTAATTGGCATTCAGTGGGTTGATAAATGGATTGGCTTAATGAGACAATATACTTGACATATGCAGGACTCTCTTGAGGAATAAGATTCATTTTTGCACTTCACACATCAACATGCTACAGATACCAACACAGTCACCTCCAGCAGCTGTGCTATAACCAATGACATGTGCTCCACTGTGTTGACCAATAGCTCCACTATCATTCAAACTAGCTTTACATAATTTTCCATATGAAGAATTTTTCTTTCTTAATTTTTTCAGTATATTTTGATCATAAAAATAAAGCAAGATACTATAACCACCTTTGACAATTTCCCTAATATAATATCCATATTTTTTCTGATATAAACCAACAGCTTATCAAGATAGCTACATGAAGGTATGCCTCATGCTTAGAGAAAAAGTTCCAATTATAGTTTGAATATAGTATAAATAAGAACTAAAACTATTCAGTAACTCATAAAAGCAAAGATCTATGTTACGTCATTTTAAGTGACCATGAGTAAGCATGACCTATTCTCCTCAAATGTTTATTTGCATGAATGAATTAGGTTTATGTTAGAGCCATCTCTGCACTGAGTGTGAAGATGAGGATCTCTGGGAAGTTGTACAGTAGCTGGCAGTGGAGAGTGTTTCAGTGCTATTACAGTGCAAATAATTACTGATTACAATAAGATTTTATTCAGCCTTTTTTTAAACAAACCAAATTTTGTCCTAGTCACGAATGAACAAAAGAGGATCAGTAACATCAAGATTCTGGCCCAGTGTTTAATAAATAGCAGTTTAATGGTAGGTCTTTGAATTCTGCCTCTCAGATGTAACTGTAAAGGTAATCAATGTCCTCTGATGTTTTCAGAGGCCCGCTTGCTGGGATTATAGATCATTTAGGAGTTGGGATTTCACAGCAATCGGAAGAGCTAATCTATCTTGCATGGAATAGAGAGATAGGCAACCAGCATGTATTTTACAAAGGCTTGGAAAAGAGTTCAGAGATGGAAAACATCAAACCACTTAGACAACATACACACTGACTTTGTTTTGTAGCTGATACTAAAAGTGTACATATATATATATAACCCTTATTTTGGGGGAAAAAATCAATATAAATAAGTCCTCAGTCATCATTACCATCAGGATAATGAAGATAAAGTCCAAATAATTTTATTGGTCATTCTGCTCTAGTGCAATTCTGAAGTCCAGATTTGGATGTTTTAAGTTAAGTAGGTTTTTATCAGGATACAAAATGGAATCACTACAAAAGATCTGGAAAAATTTGTCAAAATAATGCAGGCAATTTTCTGCATCTGTAAAAGAAAACTGAGAACCACAGCGCTGTTTGACGGTTTTGCCCCTGAGAAACTGTGCAAGGAAATTCAAAGAAACCTAAGGGAATGAGGGGCCAAACTCCCACTGAACATACGTGCAGGTTAATATGTTAAATTCCTTGTATCTGTTGGAAACAAGAGCTAGTCTGCATACCCAAGAATGTACAGACTCACACAACAGGAACAGTCATTGCTTCAACCTGGAAAAGAAAATTCGGCAGAGAGGCAAATGAGGCTGCAGCTGGCTGCTGCTGAGCTGTGCTCTGGGCCATCAGTACCTGCCGCTGGCATCTTTTCCACGAGGTGGAAGAAGCCCACGTGTCACTGCCTTGGATTTCAACTGGGTGCCAGTTTGATGCTTGCAATTCTGCTCTAAAGAAGGCCTCATACATGCAAATAAGCCCAAGGAAACTAAAAAATGAAACGGTGTGTGACAGTTTCTAATTACTGCATAAAAACAACATATGGAAACTTCATTGTCCATTTCATCCCTCAACATGTACTATCAAGTTAGATTTCTTTTGCTCAATCATTCTCTCTAGAGCATTTGAAGCTGTTTCACTTGTATTATATGAAGAAAAACAGCATTTGATATGAGCAGTGTGATGCTTTTACTTTCTCTGTCCAAGCTCATTAATCTCATGGAGGGTTTAAAAAACATTCCTACTGGTTTGGCACAAATTGTAGTTTTCCAAAAAAGGAATCTGTTCAAAGTCCTTTCTCAGAAATATTCAAACCATTGTAATGAATCATGTTTGAAAGAGTGTAAACATTGAGAAACAGGCGAATAACTTAATATTTAAATGTAGTCATGGTAAATTCTAACAAGTAGAGAATGTCACTTACTGATGTGTGTAGGTGGGGTGAAGTATTGCATAAAATTGATGAAGGAATCTGAAGTATGACTTCTTGCTATGTACATTTAAATAGGAGGATGCATTCCTCTAGGCTTTTAAGTGTTTCCAGGAAGATCGCAAGTTTAAATATTTATAATGGAAACATAAGAGGAAATTTAAAGGATATGGTTAGGTCAAAGAAATGAAGCATACATCAAAGTCCCGTTTTCTGAGAGCAAAAGTCTTGCAGCCTTCCCTATCAAGCCCTGTGGCCACAGAAGCAGTCAGTTAATGAATCAGAAAAAAGCTGGTTACCAGATGTCCTTACTTATTAACACACACAGCGCATTCTGTAATGGCATTCACTAAACAATCTGTATGGAGCAGACTCTGCTCTGTTTAAAGTCTCTCTTTTGAAAAAAACACTTCTAACTTTTCTTCCTCTGCGACTGATTTCAGGATAGCTGTTGTTTAAGATGCTGTCAGGTATTTTGTATAATTGAAATTTCTCTGCAATTCTGAAGGCTCCTAAGACACCCAGAAGAACAAAATTGGTTTTAACATTTATTCTTTTACCCCTCTTTCTAAAATGATAATGAAATATGATAAAATAAATAAAAAATATTAACTTAAAAGCAAAGCAGGAGAGAAACTAATTCTCTTTGATTGGTTTCCACTGCTGCTAATTTTAATGCCACCCATTGTTCAGCTCTGCAGTCTAATTTTATGTTAATATCCTGAAAGTTGTCAAATCTTGGCAAAACCTATGCATAAATTACACAGAAAGTAGCTCACAGGAGGGGGAAAGTAATGACTGTCATGGTTAGCCAAACCCATTAATAGTCTGACAAGCAATAACCCAAGAGCTCTGGTCAACTGCTGCAGACATCTGTGAAAGTTTTGCAATTAATTTTTTTTTGGAGGAGGTATCAGCTGTGAAATAGCACATAAGTGACTGATTATTATCAGCTCTGCTGGTGAGGGCAGAACTGATCAACTCCAAGCATTCATCCTTCTTCTACAGATTGATTGTTTTATAAATAGAAAAGTTTTGGTTTTCTTTATTTTCTAAGGCACTCTAATCTCCAGAAAGGGAAAAGAAGACTCAGTTGTACATGAGTAGTGGTTTGCTTATACATACGCTTTCACATCAGCAGTTTTCACATAACTTTACTGAGGTCATTAGCATCATCTCTGTCTAGTGGAGAAACTGTAGCAGAGACTGTCTGTGCATCCATGCACATGACAGTATTGAGAGAGGCTGAGAAATGGTTAGAACTTCCCTGAAGTCAGATATCAAGCCAGGGATATCTCTGCTACCCCAAGCAGTGCTCTATCAGACTGCACAGTCACATATTTAAAAGCTGGAAGGATCACACTGTGCTGAGAACAATGTAGCTATTTGATCAATTTCGTCATATCACCAAAAGTACCCTGCCCCTGAATTCTCTTTTATAAGCTGAGGAGCCAACTGAGATCTCTCCCATGTTTCCTCATGAAGACAAAGTTCTCAGTGACACTAAGTCTTTGGCAAAAATCCTTTCTAATTGGATTGACCTTGTAGAGGTCTGCTGCACCAAGGTACAGGCCTGTTAAAATTGAAAATGAATGTATTTTAGCTGCTGAATTAGTAGCCAACATGACTTATCTGATCTGTAAAGAAGAGTGAATTTGTCCTGTTGCATTATTGTGCCTCTTTTTTCCCCCTCCTTTTGTATACAAGCTAAAATCCTGATAAACGTTTGTCACTGGTAAACTATATTTTATCTTCAGCAAGATACCATTACCAGAAGTTTTGATGGAATTAAATACTATAGGTATCGTGTTCTTCCTTTAAAATTTTTCTTAAGCAAGCCAATTCAGTTTTCCTGTAAGTAGACAGTCTGAAATATTATCTGAATTTCTTACTGTTGCTACAGTATAAAATAATCCAGTAGATGCCAAAACCAAACCTCTAAAAATCCTCAGGCATCATGATTTATATGGAATGCTATACCCCTAAAGAAAATAATTGCTCTCACTAGTATTAATGAACAGATAATTTATATGATAATATACACGTGGCATATAAAAATACAGCAATATCTTATTTTTGACTACTATATAGGCCTTATGTGCTGCTGTAACACAACCATTACATTCCAGATATTTCATTTTCATATTTTGCTTTTTTCATTGTCCACCTTGAACAGTGCTACTATTTTAGTATATGACACAGAATAAGCAGAAAATTTAGGATGGATTCTGAAAAAAAGGATTGTTATTCAAAGAACAGGATTTTAAAAAACAAGCTTATCTTGGAAAACATAAGAAAAATGGACACGCTAAATGTAACACACAAACTGATGCCCACAGTCTGGAAAACAAGTTTGCTACTGCCTTGGGACACATAATTTTTAGAAATAATGGACCATTTGGCAGCTCTGCACATGTCATCTAGCATGCTTGGAAACACCATGGGCTTTGCTTTATTAATATACATGGTTTGAAATAAATTCCCTTTGAATGCTAGAGGAATCTTCAAATCAACTAATTCATCTGACCTTTCTTTATTTAGGGCAGCCATTATACTTAGGCTGTACTGTACCATCAAAAAAAGACAGCTATTAACCAGTCTACTGTTTTTCATCTACAAACTACGGCAGAAATCATTTCTGTGGGATGGATTGCAGTGCATAGATGGCAAACTAGCAATGGCATTTACTTGTGGTGCTGCTTCATTCCAATTAGAAGATAAAAAGAAAACACATCCTTGATCTTTATTCTGTGAACCACTTCAAATGGAGTTTAGCAGACCTTCCCACCTCAATGGATCTGTTTCTAACAGGATAGCACGTGCTGCCTTTTCCAGAAGGGTCCTTGAAAGGGACTTGAACCACAGAAGTGGCACTCTTTCCACAGTGCCTCAGTCAATTCAGTCCTAGGAGTCCTAAAGATGAACATTGTTATTACAGGCAAAATAAGTACTTAGGAGCTAGAAAACTCTGCCTCCCAATTCCAGCTATATCCATGGTGCAGTAATGCAGGTGAGAGGGCATACGCCTTCTCACACATAATTTCTAGGAGCTTTAGCTCCGCAAAGTCCTGTCATTCCATGAGTACAATCACTGCCATTGTGCTCAACATTGTGCAGAGACTGAATGCCTGAAGAAGATGCCCTTCTGCCCTTGTGTATCTCTGCAAACACAATTTAGCTTTTAGTTCCCTAAATAAGCTGATCCTTTTTATTCAAAAGCATCTTTTCTTTTGGCCAAAGGTTAATCAGAGAAGAGGATTTGAACAGACCTCTTTTTTTGCCGTTTGGCACAGAAGTTTCAGTAGAATGTTTGGGCTAGACAAAAGCCTGCTCAGAATTAGCATAGCTTCACATTTTTTTGTTGTGAAATTTACTAATAAGTTAAACCCATGCATTTTTATTTTGTCAGTTTATTGATATGTTACTACAAAGTAGGAAAATGGAGAAGTGAGATAAAAATAAACCAGCGTGTACAAGGTCAGAAGGAACATCAGGTTTTTCTAGTCTTGAGAAGATGAGAAGGGGCTATTTAATTTAAAAAATCTGATTGTGAAAATTAGATAGCTGTTGTTTTCCTGCTTTCCCCTTTCTTCCCACCCTTCTTCCCTTCAATGAAGAAAAAGTCAAGATGTTAATTTTCTTTTTTCATCCACACTGATTATTTCTATATCAGTAAAATAAACTTACTTGTAACTGTTTCCTGGCATGTGGTGCAGAATGGCCCACATCCATGCTATGAAACCCACTGTCCAAAGGGTGTTCGTGTTCACAGTACCTACAGGGAAACATCCTTGTGAATTGTTTGGAACTGCTCTAGATGGGAAAAGCCAGGAGTGCGCCAGGGACTCTTTTAACATTTTAACAGTGTAGACAACCAAATTCCAGTGCCTGGAAGTGCTTCCCTGGCACTCAAATCTGTGAGTCTAGACACCGCTACTGTGGTCAAAATCCGCTTTCGTTATTCATGTAAATAGCTCCAGTGAAGTCAGCTGTGAGATTGGCTGCAAAACAAGAATTATTTTTTTGCAAATGATTTCAAGCATTTGGCCTTCATTCTACATTGGGGAAAAAGAAAACAACCCACAACTTTGAGCTTTCAAATTTTAAAAATTAAATGTTATATGTGAGAACTATCCAAATAGCCAAGTGACCAGTATATTAATGTAGAATGTAGAGGATCATGCTGAAATCTCTATCTTCTCTAAGAGAGAAAGGCCTGTCATATTCCTGATGAGTTTGGGAATCCAATATTTCAGGAATCCCGGATCTCCAGATTATTTTCTTTCTTACACTAGTAAGAAAGCATACCCGGAAGCTGAGGAAATTCCAATACAGAAAAATGTTTACTATGAAAAAAGTGTTTTGTTAAAGATAACCTGGTAATTTACAGGATTAATACATAGATCAGCTGATTCTGTACAGCATTTCTAGGACTCAGACATTTTATTGACACCTGCCTCTAAAGCAAAAAGATGATAATTGTATGTCAAAGAGTTTGAGAGCAACAACTGAGTGAAGGCTACGCACAGCAACCCCCAGCTTTGGAGAGTGGATCATGATGTCATGGCCACGTAGAGGAGACCATCCTCTTTGGAGGCAGTTGGAGCAAAGCCATAAACAAGTCTAAAATGAAAAATATCAAGGGTTTTTTCTGTTTCAACTCCTTTTATGTATGTGACTTACAACTGATATCCTTGCACTGTAATGTGGTTGTGCTGTATTTCATATCTTTCTAGGTAGAAATATGAATGATTCAGAGAAAAATACTCACTGAACCCTAAAATGCTCGCTACTGGCAACAGTGTAGGCTAGGAGAGTTCATGAGTTCAGATTCTTTGTAACTCTTGTGATCTCAGTTAACTAAATAGGTTGAGAAAACTGGTAATCGATCTAACTTGTAGTACAGAATAAAAACGCAGGTTGGATTGAAAAAATGTCAATCATATTTGGAGAAGGCTTAAAGGCTTATGTTTTCTTTGTTTTTTTTTTGTATGAAAATACTTAAAAATCCAAATACTACTGTGAAATGGAAATAGTTTGAAAGGAAGTATCCATCATTAAAACCAGATAGAAAAACTGCAATATCAAGATTACATTGTATAAAGCAGAGTTATTATGCACGCACAGAGTCTTAACACAAGACCCTCCTAACCTTTTGGTTTTCTTATTTCACAAATGAAGATGTATTATAACATCTGAAACTAGTATATTGATTGATTTATAGTCACCATCCGTAGGAATAATTATATACAACTATAGTAAGTATCAGAACTCTTTTTCAAAATACATCTATCAGTCCCCTCTTTTCAGGTATATTCTAAAATTTAAAATATATGAGACCAGTTACTCTCAAACACTCAGCTTCAGCCTGCTTCAATCCAGTAATGCTTGACTGAATTTACACCATGATAATTGAAAACAGAATTAGATTGTCTATACTATATAGTCATATACATTTTCCTCAAACTTATGAATGATAAGCAAATCAAACTAAGGTCTCTTTCAGGCTTTATTACTAAACAGTAGCTGTCTTGCTTGCTCTTACTCTCTCATTCTAATTCTCATTTATTTCTTATATATCTTTCTTAATTCTTCTTTATTTCATTAGATCAGAATGAAAAATTATCCTCGAAGTCACTAAATGGATAATTAAATTTGATGTTTGGTTTTGGTTGATAGTAGGTTTTGGAATGCGTGAGAAGGTTAGTGTCCTTACAAACTTGCTGATTAATTGTTTTCAGACTGATACATTTTTAGTTAGTAGAACTGAAAAGCGCCATTATTTGAGGTATATTTTACAGATGTGTTTCTAAGTAAAATATTCTGATTTGGGGATGTGGATCTCAAGAACTCCAATCTGAAGTTAATCTTTGTAAATCAGGCTAGTGTGGATTAAAATGCAAGAAAGGAAAAACCTTACTACAGGTTAATGAAATGGACTGGATCTAATCCAAAAGAAACTAAGTGATTATAAATTGAAGATTACTACAGAATAAGTCCTCTGTAATCCTTCTATAGTTGACATTGGGTATGTGACTTTCTAAAGGTAGGTCTGTTAGAGTTCAATTCATTCAGTGATTTTTTTATTTTTTAGAACATTGGACTGTCTTATATAACTAGTTTACAGGATTTAAAAAATCCCTTCCTGCTTTGTGTGTCACTCTGAGAAATTTGTACCCTCATCATTATTAACAAGAGGGTTGAGTGTTTTTTGGTTTATTTTTAAAAACAAAGACATTTCATTTCTAGCACCTCTCCCTGGATTTATTTTCTTAAGAAAGTTAAAAGCTAACTTCTGTACATCAGTAAGCTCAGTGACACAATGCAGCAACAACACGTTAAGCATTTCAGATCTCCAGGGCAACAGTCATGGTGATGGATGACTCATACACAACTAGTTAGCCCCTCACTAATCAAGTGAAATAAACTTCAACATCACAGTGGCTTCTCCATTAACAGTTTCCACACTTGTAATTGACTTAATGACACCTAAGTTCAAGGACTTCATAATTTCTTGAAAGTGATCTATATCACCCCAGACTTTTGGTGTGTCATCTCTGATCATAGTTCTCAGTAAATTCCATTGGTTATTCATGGCTAGAATTCACACCCCATCATGCTAAATGTCTGGAGAAACATGTCCTGCAGCAACTCTAGCTTTGCTGTGTTTTACAGATCGTTCTGCCTCAATAGTGTTACTACTCTGGCTTTCCATCTTCTGAAGGCACAGAAGAAAATCCTGTCATCTGCATGACTAATGTATATGGGTATTACAGTGCCACTTGGTTATCATGTGCTCTCTATCTTGCAATCTTTAAAAAATGTCTCTGACAAGATGGTCCTGCATTTCACATAATTTATTACAATCCCTTGTGTGAGCTTTTAGTCTGTTTTAGAGAGTATGAAAACAAATCTCACTGCCTTAATTTTATACCAACATAATCCAAGAGGATGTTTGCCCTATTTTATTGGTAATCCCTATTGCTTCTTAAAAGTGTGAATCCCAAAGCTGCTGCATTGGAGGGGCAGAAAAGAAGATTCCCTCTGATCATGTCACATACCTGATGTCTATTTAGCCTATTACTATACCCCAAGGATATAGTCCTTGGGACTGTCAGTTTGAAGATGTCTTGAAATAGATCAATCTGTTTTGTATGTTTATGTCTTCTCTCATCTCTCAACAGTCATCAACAACTTTAAGTATTCCAGAGTAAATTCCAGGAAGTGGAATATTTTTTTTTTTCCCCCTCTTTTTTATATACAAAATTTTCCATAATACTTACCTTCTTGTCTTGAGTTCAAGTGATGCTTCTTTACACACACGCAAACACACACACACAGAGAAACACACACACATACATGTATGTATGCATCGCCAAGACACTGCTTGGGACTTGAATAAAGTCATGAATAAGATAACGTATACAGTATAGAACTGTTCTTAAGAACTATGGACAATGTAGAAGTGAACAAAGGAACTGTTCTTCCTCCAGGATGCTTAAAAAAAAGGCTGTTGACCTTATTGATTGGGGTGAATCTTAAATTAACTCAGAGTGTTGTGAAATGGTTGGAAGCTCTCTCTTTACCTAGCAAGGCTAATAATCAAAGAATTAGTAAAGTGCCTCCATAGGCTTTTTTTGCTGCATTTAACATAATTTAGAGAGACACTCGGCTGCTGAGGACATACAGTGTTTTTCTTCCTGTAAAGCCAGTGAGAATGTGCCCAAGGTTTTGTGGCTCAGAGTGGAAGATCATCTATAAGCTGAGTTTAAAATAGCAGATAGATAGTTAAGGGATATCAAGTGATACTGCTGAATGCCTGAGGCTGCTCTGACTTTGCGTGGGCTGCATGGTTATGAATGCAGGGAAAATTTTGCTTTCCTGAATGCTTAGGTTGTTTTCCTCTGTGAAAAATGGAAATATAAGTTATACGACAGGAAAGACGAGTACTGGTTCAAGGCACTGATTAAAAAAATCCAGAAACCAAATGACTGTAAAAGATATGTAACCCTTTATAAAAGCAAGCACAAGTCTACAGTCATTGGAAGTCCAGGCTTTTTTGTTACTAATATATCATGACCTTGCCCACACAATGTTTTTACATGCACTATCATTAATCATTAGTGCTATTAGAGATTCAACAAAATATAATTAAATACATCTCAATTTTCTAAAACATTAACATACAAACAGCTACCAAGTATGTTAAATCATAATGCTATGATAAAATGACTAAAACTCAGGATCAAACAATGTAACTGAAGTTTAAACATGCTTTCTGCATTTCTTTTTTGAAAAAAGAACAAGTTATTTACTTTAATATGGTGACATTTTATTTTGTGATTAATTTTAAAATAACATTGTAAAAACTATAAACTCATTTTAATTTGACAAGCATTTGGTAATTAATTTTCAAAAAATGCTATGGGAATCTAAGAAGCACTCTTCATTTGACATGTATTTTATAATTTATTTTAAAACAATGCTGCACAAATCTGCAAAGGCATTATTCATTTGAGAGTTCATTAATTATGCAAATGAGTTGCAATTAACAAATCTGTTCTGAGGATGGCATTTGCATAATAATGAACTTCATGTTTGTGACATTATTTAATAAGATACCTTTGTGCATTTTTAAACAAAACACTCTTGTGAATGCTTGGGTTAAAAATGGACAACCAGCCAGTAACATTAAAAAACAACATACTACCAAGAGCAGTATCACTAAAATAAATGCAATTACCTAAGCTCTAAGTAATAAATAGGGATATAAAAGCTGATTTTTTTGTTAACCTCTGCCTATCAAAATATAGGCTTTAATTTTCATTTGTGGAGTTTTTCAAAATGGTGCTTAAGGGCTGGCATTAGCTAAGAATTGGTATTTATCAAGACAGCTGGAAATAAGCAAATGAATGCAAACACCTATTTAGGAATGCTGCTGTGTGGCATAGATTGAGTCTGTGACTCTTAGGTGATAGATCTTGTTACAATCTTATGATATGCAGCATGTGAGCCAAAAGCCTAGTGATGATCTTTTGCTGCTCATATGCTGAGCAAATGGCCGCAGCATCAACGGCATACCCTGGGTTTAACATTCTTGCTAAAGGAGAGTGGCTTGGTAGGGACCTTTTGTTTGTACCACAGCAGCAGTTAGTTGCAGGTCACTGCAGCCAGAAATCTGTTCCCACACATCACATTAAGACCTTAACACCAGAAAAGTTTTGGGGGCCTTGAAGATCTGCACGGTAACTGAATGGAAGATTGTTGTATGAAGAAAAGGGACTTCAGTCAATCACAAAGCCTTTGTGGCACCTATTTTTGTGTTTAGCCCAGGACAGGGTTGCTTGACAACACTCTGGCAGAGTCTTGGTCCTCTGATGGGAGATGTGAAGCAATGAATCAGTGATGTGACCGATAAATTCAAAGTGGCACCTTCTAGGTGCATTGCCTGCAAGGTCAGAAGGCTGGAAATCCTTAGGCAGACCTTGGGTCCTTCCCTAGTCCCAGTGACTCTCCTCTGGCATCTCTTATATTTATTATTTTGCTGTCTGTCACTGGTGAGGAAGTCTTGTGGATCATAGCTGTGTGTGTGCATTCTTGAGGACTCAGTCAAATGCGTGTGTGACCACAGCTTCCATCTGAGAAAGTAAGTTGTATATGCATTAAAGACAGGAAAACTTATTATGAAAAAATATATAAAAAGATTAAAGTCCTGCAGAACGTTGGTCTTCAAACTATGCAGTGTTTCGATGCAAAGAAATTAATTGGTTACTTTTGATAGAATATTTTTAAGTAATGAGCAGGAAGGGAAAAAGGAGAGAGTATGAGAAACTTTCATATTAAAAGTTTATTGGTGTTGTTATTCACATTTATACTCAGTGAAGTCCAAGACAAATATTTTATTAACATTAGTATTTATAGTGGTGCCAAGGGGTTTCAGATGAGAATGACACCACTTTGTGACAGAGAAGATACAGGGACTTCCAATGTGAGAGAACTTACAGTTGAACAGGCAAGGCAGAGAGAGGATTTGGACATGAAGGGATAAAACAGACATGCCTGTCTCACTGCTTCAGTTGCAGTCTAGTTGCATTCACAGATTTCTAATTATTTTTATAACCTTCTCCTTTGTGATCCCACTGCCAGGAACTAACACCTCACTGGAATTAATCCATGCTGCTTTACATGTGCAGTTTAGACATTCTGGCTGATAGCTTCTTGGTCTTTGTGGCTTTCCCAGCCTCTTACTTCCTGACAGCTTTAACACAGCTTTTAGACACTCTTACTCAGCCAGTCCGCAGGGCCAGGATGTACCATCTCCCTCATTCAGCATGGAAAAGACCAGCAGTGACTTTCAGAATCTTTCTAAGAGTATTAATTGGTATTTTTCTTAAAATTGTCAGATCAATCCAGTAATTTACTTGATTGTCATATCAGGATTTAGTGTAATTTTCTCTCTGCTTCAAGATAAGTCTTCAGGTGGGATTTCCACTCATTACTTGGGCAAGAAGCAGAACAAGTATAAGGGTATTGCCATATTAGCACAGCATAAGTGAACTGTCTTTGGACGGTTTAATGCATTCACCAGATGTCTTGGTTTGTAAAACAGCTGCGAAGCCTTTGATGTACTATACACATTTGATTTGCTATTGCTGTTATTAAACAATAGCCAAGGATCTTCTTCCTTGTTTGTTTTTTGAAATCTTGGTAACTGGGTAGTGACTATTGATCATATAATTGCGCCAGTTTTGAGTGAAAACCCAGTCTTACATGTATGTTCTACTCATATTGATCATCCATAAAACATTACCCTCACCAAATACTTCAACTTCTTTTTATGAACTCAGCTTGTGCAGTTAACTCAATCTACATCTATACAACTAACTAGAACTCAAGACACATTCTCCATATGTAAAACTTCAATTTTTGTTTTATCAAAGTAAAATATGAGTGCTTGAAAAAGAAATAAAATCCATTCACATTTAAATTTAAAATTAAGATTTATCATTGAAATACTACTAAAATGTTGGATTAAAGTTTTGAGCTGTAGATATTTGCTCAATAACAGAGTAAAAATGGATATGAATTTCAGATTTCTGTAATTGTTGATAAATGTGATTCTTCCCACAGAGAGAAAATATTTCTTAAAATTAGTTTTTAGACAGAAGGAACTTACATGCAATTAGATCATGTAAACATTCATTAATTCATGTAAAATAATTATTAACTCAGCAACTGCTGTAGGAAAAAATGTATTAGCACTAGTCAGCTCTTGTTCAATTTTCCTTTATGTGATTCAAATACTGGATAAATCCAGAAGAACTTGGGACAGTTTCTGTTTCCTAAAGTCTCTCCAGATGAAAGCATGACTGGAGTAGCCAGTCGATACGATATTGAAAATAACTGGGAAATTGAAAGAAACTGCTGTATTTCAAATTAGTGATGTTAATATTTTGCCCTCATTTATTGTCAGTTCTCAGTGTCTTGGGAACTTGATTGACCTGCAAAGAACAGAGAATGGGTACTTCTGCAACAGGCACTGATATGAAAATCTGGAGTAAGAGACAGATGGTCTCAATACACATCCTGCTGTGGAGGTGCTCAGTTCTGCAGACTCTTGGTGAAAGTTTACTTGAAAAAGGTTTGCCAGACTGGACTGATGGAGGTTTCAGTTATACATTTTGGCTAGATCTTTAAATATAGAAAGGTATATAGAGCTGCCCAAGGTGAGCAGAGCAATGCAGTGTTAATAAACTTTCTTACAAAAACCCCTAAAACAGTTTTAGGATGACAGCTTTTATACACTATAAAAAATATAGGTGCATATAGCACTGATATTCTTAAGTAACTACTTAGCCGCAGATGTGCACAGCATTCATGGTGTTTCCTCATTGCCCATAAGTGAGACTACCAAGATCTCTGTTAGCACTGAACATTGAGATAATGAGTTAGTACAGCTGGGCATAGTCAGTGCTACAGTAAAAATTGTCCCACTTTTGTAAATTATGTAACACTGTTATTAGTAGCTGTATCCTGTCTACTGTGATAAAACTGTAGAGGAGGAGAGTGAGGACACTGAGGTTTCAAGGAAGCTTTCGTGGAAATGAAGGCAATGCTTATGGTAAGCTGCTGGGGAGAGGGAACAAGAAGGTTACAGCCAACGCTCTGTACTAAATTGACCATTTGTCTGTGGCATCTGGCATATTTCTACTGCTTTGCACTCTCAGCTATTGACATTTTAACTGTTAGATCATGTGATTTCCTAGTTGTCCTATCTTTAACAACACTGCAAAGACCAGTCAGGAGTGTAGTACCAGAAAGTACTGTGAAGCGGTTTTGTAAATAGCTGTTTACTAGTAGGCAGTTTGAGGAAGTGATGTTTGCAAAAGATAAGATATAAATAACTAATTATTATCTTCTGTAGATAAAGAGATCCTTTTCACTGGTTTGTGCTATCCTTTCATTTGTGCTGAGAGCAAAGGACAAATTCCCCTAGAATAACTGTTTTGTTTTGCACTGTCTTCCCCTTATGTATTGACAATGAAAATGAAACTTTCAAAGGTTTAAAAGCAATAGATTGACTACAATAACTAGGAAGGCTTTGTTTTCCTTTTATGTATTCCTGAGCTCTTAAGAAATTCAGATGCTTGTTGCTATAAAGGGAATATATACTAGAGAGCATAATGAATCTTACTGTTGTGTAGGTATGTATGTGTAAGGCCCTGTTTAATCACACTAGCTCCATCAGTGAGATCTGGAAATCTCTTCTTAGAGTCAGTTTCCCATGATGATCCCTTAGAAAACTAAACAGAAGATGAAGCAAGCAATCCTGGCAACAACTAATTTGCTGTAGCACAAGGAGATGGTATTTTTGGCCAAGCTTCATATAACCATGGGCTGAATAATTGACAAGGGAAGAAACAGTGTCCCATGGTTTTGGGAGAGGACCTACTTTTGGGAGAGGACCTACAGACACTGAATTCAGGAGGAGGACTAGCAGCAGCAGTGGCCCTGCTGGGTGGACAGATAATTTTCCCATGCTATTTCATAAATTCCTGTAACACTCATTCACAAGTAGTCTCCAAATCAATGGAAAATTCTTGAAAACATGAAGATTCAGAGCAAGGTATTGCCTGATTTGAAGTACATTCATACTCCAGTTTAATCTCCAGCTTTAATTTTCTCTATTATTCCCACAAGTTTCCATTGATTTCCAGCTCTCTCGTTTAGTTCTGTACCAGATTTTTTTCTGTTTCCTTGACACCAATACTGTATTTTGTTCAACAGCATGGGTATTCAAGAGACTCTTCATGCAGGGATAGAGTATTGCCTGTTCAGCATTGCATAAGTGATCTGCTGTGCTGTACAGTGACTGTTTTAACTGGATCCTGCCAGAGCTGCTTTGTGGCACAGAGGAGGTAGCAGAAGGAAATACTCCTTTCCTTTGTACTTTCACAATCTGTTCTTGCCAGCCCAGATCCGTAATTATACAGGCTTGACTGTGGGCAATGGTTATATAGGAAAAATATATTCTTTGGCCTTCCTAGTACACGCATTCTTTCTGTTGGGTAATTTAAGTCTAAAAACGTGTCATCAGACTTGCCTGCTTGCAAAGTGTGTTATTCCCTTCTGGGACCTTCAGCCACTATCTTCACATCTCTAGTGGTTTCAGTGCTACTGTTATCACTCACATAATACTTACCTTTCTTAAATATACCTTCTTTTCCCTACTCTTCTCCATCTCTCATAATTCTTGTCTAATCTGACCATTTATAGACTCATTCTTCTTTTTGATTAGGACTGTTACACCTGTGTAACCATTAAGAGCATGTTTGAAATCTATCTTACCTAACTGGACACTGCTCTTAGAGGCTGTACAAATTTGTGTTTTGATTGCAGTGAATGAAGCTGACCTGTAAAATATCTATTGTTGTTCCTTCTCACAGTTACATACTTGTTTAGCTTTCCATAGGGTGCAAAGCTTTTGAAGACACAAACAGAATTTTCCAGGGCAGAATAGGTGCTCTGAACACATCATATGTGAAGAGCATATGTGTTATTTTTGGGAAAACATGAGAAAACACAATGAGTATGGCAAACCCTGTGTAATAAATGCATGTAAGATTACTATATTTTGCTTTCAACTTGAATACTGTTTTATTTGGCTAGTACTAAAACACCAAATAAAAGATTGCTCAGGAGGCCTAACTACAACTGGAATTAAAGCACCTCTCTGCATTTTATAAATTCCACACATTGAAACACCAGAAGGAGGAGGGCTTTTAATCTTGTTTCCATTCTTTATTAAGATGCTTTGTGTAATTAGTTGCATTTCTATCGGAATAAATGGTAATTTGGAATTCATCCAAATTGAAAACCTAAATGAAAAAGGAGCATTAGTGCTGGGTTGCATGCTAAAAGAGGCAAAGTTCTCTAGGGCAGATCTGTTCATGCAACTTGGCCCTGCTTAAATAAAATCTATAGAATCCATGTGGAATTTAAGAGGGAATGTAGCACATAAGAGGGATGGGAATGAAAAGAAAACAGATTTTCAGCCAGAAGGGCAATTCAGTTACAGTTTAAAGAAAACTCCTTGAAACCAGACAGAATTATGTATGCTATGTTTAAATTTTGTTTTGAAATAAAAAAGAAAGCATATAAATAAATGCAAAAATATAACTGTGTGTTTTACATTATTGAATGGAGTGTGTTTCAGGTGTGGCTGATACAAGGACTTTGTTGCCAAATGACATTATGCTGTACTCAGGTGACAGTATTATAAAAGTAATTCTGGTGCTGCTGTAGGGCATAGTGTGTCACTGCTTCCAATTATAAATTTTACTTTGCAGCTGATTGTTTGGCCCTTTTAAAGTGTTTGAAAGGAATAAAATTTTCACATAGTTTATTCAGACATTTATAAATTATAAATATTTTTTACTGTCTTTTTTTTTTTTTAGCTAAAGGTTTGAAGACATTAATCTGTGATACATACTTAGGGCTTTGGGGGGAAATGGCAAATGACTAACTTACTTTTGTTTGGGTAAATGGTTACTGATAATGCACATTACCTTTATGGTGATACATTTTTCATAAGGAGTTTTAGTGCACAGACTTGTGTGCATGAACAACAGCCACACAGGACACGATGGACTGGAATGCCTCTGAAAGAGCTGTCACAGTCCATTGTGTCAATCTATGAGCTGGGGTATACCTGAATAAGCCTAAAAATTCTCTGTGTTGGTTCTGTTGGCATTTTGCTTGTGGTGTGAAGAATCCAGCTAAGGAAAGCAGAGGTTACGGAGTCTTGGTACTTGATCAGGAAAGGCATGCTGGTTGGTTCTGGCTTTCATAATGAGCCACATAAATCATAAACTGCTTGACTTTCAATGCCTAATATTCTCCTTAAAGCCAAAGGTAACTGGGCTTTATATCATAGCTCATGATGATTTTTTGTGATAAATCCAAGAAGTTTCTAACTGTGTATGGAATTAATAGGTCACATGTTTACATTATAGCTAAATAGACAATAAAATGAAATACTAAAAGTGTAATAAATTCCTTTTTATAGTGAGCAATGGAGAAAACATCTTTTCGTGCTTTTGGAAAACTGAAATATTCATATGGAAGCCTTATTCTCCTTTGTTTATTGTTTTAAGGAAGCACTTTTCCTTTGTTTGGTGGTAACAGTAAAGATAAAGATGCTTTGTGTTCTGTCTCCTAATTTTTTCAAGTTGTTTGATCTAAATGGAGTTTTCTATCATTGCATTCTAAAGGCAGACTACAGATCCCTCTTCTACATCATGCACCAAATTCAAAGTCTCCTTCTAATACGTACATGAAGGAATCAGCTACAATTTGCCTAAAAATTGAGTTGTTACAAACTTACAGGGTCTTCTAGAAGATGTATAAATTGGAGACTCACCAATAAAATACTCCACTTAATTTCACTTGTTTGAAATAGGACATAAGCTCTACAGTGCTCTATTTCCAGAAATAAAATGGATACTAATGGATTTTTCTGAATAGCTGTAAAATGTCACTTACAAAAAATAAACCAGTTTGGCAGGTAACTTTATGCTCCCTGAAATTTTGAAATGGGTAGTTAGGTGTACTGCTATGTAGAGGCTCACTGCAATAATCCCATCTGGTTATGACAAAGGAATAACACAATTTGGTGGAGAGACAGATCCAAAAGACAGACTGTATTTTCTTATAAAAAAAATCTAGCTATCATTGGACCATGGACCTACCTCCCTCTGAATTCTTTATCTTGTGACCAGCATTTACTTGCTGGAAACAATAAAACCAGCCAGTCTTGAAGACTCTTTTGGCTATGATTCTTTGTGACAAAAAGATGGCATTCCTACTATCTCCCACTGTGGCACCAATATGTCACTTTCTCAAAACACTTTTCTTAGTATAAAGACATCAGCTTCATTTCAAAGTGAGCTATAGTCGAAGTGTTCTTGTATAAGCTTCAATTTAGGCTAAACACAAGGCAAACCAAGCCTGCAGTATTATCTGACTCTGTGATACACCAGGCTAAGTGTGACAGCTAGCTATTAGCAATACAAATTAAAATGCCTCTTTAATGCAAGAAAGGTCAGAAACAAAAGCTGGGAAGTTCACAGGAGAAGGCCCAACAACAGATGAACACTTGCCCAACTTTTTCTTTTTGGAGAAAAATCAAGTGATATTTCTTACACTCTCTTCAGTGTCTGTAGCATGAGAAAAATACCACAGAATGAGACACAGCAAAAAAAAAGATCAGTTTGTCCTGGCCAATTACAAGAGGATATGCATAGCTAATTAGATCAATATTCTGATCACTGAACCCAAATCTCTAATTTAGGGGAGCCAGGAGATGCTTCATCAGGTCTTTTGTCCCCCCTGAACAAGATGATTAAACAGAAGAGACAATGACAAAATAAGTAATACAACCTCTGGTTATAAAATATTGTTGTCATTTCAACATGAAGTATCCTATAGGAAAGGGTGTATGACTTGGTCTCTACCAGAGATTGGAGGATGTGGGCAAATTCAATTTTGGAGAATACTGGAATGGATGCTGTATCAGACTTTTGTATAAAAAATATGAATGCATAAACACATAAGTGTAAAATGTTTAGTACTTGTGACACTGTTTGCAGTGGCCAAAATGATTTTGCTTAAAGTTTCTCCTGTTACATTTCAGGAGGGATCTTTCCAGGATTGTCACAAAGTACAGCTGTTTTTTCCTGGTTGCCATTTTACTTTTTCACATTCACCTCTGTTCTCCTGGGCATGTGGCTAGATAAGTTTGACAGCTTTTCCATACCCAGAACATCATCACATTCTGAACACACATAACAGTTGTGAGTTGCTACTGTTTTTTGATCAATCTTTTCAACTTGTGACATACAGCAATTGGAAAACAAATACAAGGCCTTTGTCTGATAGCTTTTGTAGCAGAGCAACTACAACTTGGCCTGTATTTAAAATCCCAGCTTGAAATGATCCTCTGCACCAGGTGTAAGGAATTGGTTTGATCTAGCATTTCTTTATGATCCTTTTTTATTCTATCTAGCTTCACTTCAAGCAAGAACATTTTCATGTGAATAATCACCTCATACCATAATTTTATCATGGATAATTCAATAATCAACATTTCCTATTGCTTGTTTTTGCCAGTTTCATACTAAATTGTTCTGTTTGGCTTAGAAATTGAAGATATTTGACCATGAAGTGTTTTTAATCACATTTTCTACAAACATGAACTGCAACAGAACTGCTTTCTATCCTTGTAAAAATGTAACACTATAACAGCTCCTTCTAGGTTTGCTTACCTTTGGAGTGTGATAATGTTGATTTTTGAGTTTGTCAAAGACATCTGTAAAACAAAATCAGCTAAAAATTCATTCTGTGTAACAGCAGAATTAAGCCATGAATCACATGGTAACACATTAGAGTGACTAGTATCAAAGGACCCCATGGGGAATTTAGGAAAAGGTAGTTAAGCAATTAATGAAGATATTTAAAATCCTAATATGGCAGAGACAGCTTTGAAGGCAGCAAGGGATTAATATTTATTTAATAGATCATCAGATTCTGTGCCAAAAAAGAAATATAACAGAAGACACCCTACTCAGAATGCAAACATGCACAATTTGTAGAGTATTTTGTGGCAGCAGTGACATCAGCACATCACAATTTGTCATGATAGATGAGAAAAGTATCTTCTCTTAAGAGAAAAGTACTTTTGCTGCTTTTGACTGTTTTGGTTGAAAATTACTTCAGTGATCAAAGCTCTGTCACAACATATTGAATACAATCTTCAAAGAAAAAGGAACATATTGTTACTTTACAGAGGTGGCACAGCTTAGTTGTATGATTGACAACAGATCACTGTAACCATTCTGCAATGTTTTATGGGGTTTGATGTAAATATTACCTAGGTTTTTTTTAAGAAGTTACATGTAGCTGAATGGAACTTTCCAGTTTTGTAAATTGCTGTTCACTTTGGTCACTAAACTTCATTTAGGCCAAATTTTACTTCTCAGCAAGGGTCAACTTGTGTGTTAATTATCATGGTTTTCAGAAACAGTTTACGACTGGCCATGCCTGGTATTGTCTCTGAGATGCAGCCTGCTAGGAGTGGAAAAGATTGCTGTGAAGTTCCATTATTTGTTTTTGCAGAAAACCTGGAATTCATAAAAAGCTCATGTTCCTTAGTGGTATTTCTTTAGGCTTCCAGAACATTGTTATATTGTTATTCTTCCCAGTTAAAGGATTAAAGAGGCTGCTGAGGAGGGTGATGAACAAAACTACTTTTAATGTATTTGTTCCTTCAGACGCAAGTGGTGAGGTTGCCTTATTTATCTTCCTCCAGGGAAAAATAAAATTGTGTCTAAATGCTGGCTTGTCTTGAATCAATTTGACTAGAAGAGAGCTAACAGGTGACAACTGATCCCTTGGTGAAAGTTCAAGGAGTTTCACATGCAGAGGTACAAATCTGGAAAACATGCAGGCAGTGTTTCTGCTGTTATCAGATCACACGGAGAAGACAACAGTTTTCAATGAGTGCACTAGTACACAGAGATTAAATCTATCCTACACTTGGTATGATTTCTTCTATAGCAGTTCCATCAAAATTATAAAATTGTAATGTAGAATTAATCTAAAAACTTCAGGACAGCTATTCTGTATGGTTGCTTTTGCTGTCACAGAGGACTGAACAAAAAATCAGTAGCCAGGCAGAACTGAACCATCAATCTATGCAATAATGATGAGTCAGATGGGATTTTTTTTAACTTCTGCTTAGTATGTAACAGGTTTTTTGCTCTATTTGATTTATTTTAGACCGTGACAGTATTATATTAATTGCTTAAATCCCAAACGGCCTTTGTTTTTGACATGCTGATTCAAGAGAATTTCTCAATAAAGAGTTTAATTGTGGAGTGTTTTAAAAAAAGACCAACTGGTGTGCATTGCTGAGAAAGTAGCTTTGCATCTATCATTCTATTCTAAGTGATATTCTAAAGTTTATTGACAAAGAGAATGCATTTATAACATGGTAAATTTAGTAACTACCACCATGTATCCCTCCTAGAATTATGCAATTGAAAAAGATGCTCTAATAATGAGGGCCAAAGCTCACTGAACACATCACCTTTCAATTAGCACTCCCCGGCTTGAATGCTACCATTAACATTAAACAACAAAACAAAAACTGGGTATCAATTCACATAATAGAAAATAATTGATGAAGTTGGAGGGTCTGATTATTTGTGATTACTTTACAGTCATGCACTGAAAGTAGGAGAAAGCCAGTTAGTAGTTAATCTCTGGCTACCTCTTTGAAGATAGTGAAATTGGCTTCCTACTGATGATTATGCATTAACAATTAATTATTTCTTGGTGATCTGCTTCATTTTCAGCTTCTCACCACAAACATGCAATGGAATAATTACAAGTGGAAATGAAAAAGCAATTAGTGGCAGATAATGCCAACATCTGATTAAAAAACAGTAGAACAGATTAGCTGTTTGGTAACTGCAACTCTGCTGCCTTCAGCAGGAAGATGTAAGTGACCCAGACATATCACAGTTCAAGCTGTGTTTCCCTTTTATTGCTTCCCCTACATCATGGTCTGCCGCATCAAGTGCTTTCTTGTATTATTGAGGGCATTGACTTGTTGTAAATAATTTCTAAAGATTAAGTATAATTTGAGATTATTTGTCATCCTTCATGCTGAGACTTTCTGTCAAGAAAGCAGGAAAAATGTATTTAAGCAAAGTCATTTATTGTAGTTGTAAGCAATGTAATGGGGTTTTTATTTTTCTTTTGAGAGAAGGGTGATTGGAGATTTCCTTAAGTGAAGTGTCCGGAGACGAAGATCCTGGAACTTAGACTCCCTTTCCCTAGAGAGAATTTTTTCTTAAACTAGAGGACACAACAACTATCTTCTGTTGAAACAAATGATAGTTGTATTTACTGTCACAAGCTTATCTTGTTTTAGCAACATGTATTCTGATGCTGCTGGGTCTGCAGATCACCACCACAGAAACTCATAAATGTACACTTTGATCTTTTAAAATTGTGGATATTTAAATCATGGAGTACATAGAATCCCATAATTACCAGACACTTCTTTAGCAAGAAATACAACCAAGCAAATAAATGCTTTGCAGGAAATCTACAAAGCCTGTGAGGGATCTGAAACCTGAACCTCAGCTTTGTTTCTCATCTGTGAAATCTTGCAGTAATAATGTAATATTTGTAATGTTTCAATAATTAGAACTAGTCCTTCACAAAAAACAACCACATTTCTGCACCTATTCCGTTTGCTAAAACAACCCCTCCAAAAAAAAAGGCAATCCAAATCAAAGCCCACAACCCTGCAACTCTGCAGAAGGACAGGATGTATGTATGCGTAATACAGAAGGAACTGTACTGCAGAGCTCTGTGTGCTGCACAAAGATCTCTGCTGTCCTTCTCCTCTTCCATCTCTCCCAGTGTACGTCCTTCCGCTGGGTAGACGCCTGCCTTTGCTTTTTTTCCATTGAGGTGGGGGTTACGCACAGAAAAACATGGCATGTCTTTTTCTTACTTTACTGGCTCCCAATCTGGACTTTCAGGATAGAGTTTTCACACGTGCCAGGTGGCAATGGCAATCATGATGGTGATCTTTAGTCAGTAAGGAAGATTGAGATCTGTGACAATTCTGTGAGTGGATATTTGGGGCCTAATTATTCTCCTGCAAGAGTGAGAGAGAGGGTGTCATGTCAGGGATCCTGGAGAAACTGAGCATGTTTTTAAAAGAAGGAATAAATGGTGAAGAAAAAAAAAAAAAGACAATTTATTTCAGTCTATTTGTCCAGTGTCTCCAGGCACTGCTGCTTACATAGACAGAACTGCTGTGTTTAGTTCAGCAGCTAGCAGCATTCAGAGCCTCACAGAACTCAGCAGGGACAAATTTCTTAAGTGCATGCTTAGGATTAGTAACGAGAGAGTGTTCAATGTCTTGAAAAGACTTTCACAGCCTATGCTGATCCCCACACTTCTCTTAAGTAACTCAGTGATAGAGCAAGCTTGTTTAATGATAAGATGTCAACATCTATATCAGCCACCTGGAGATCTAGTCTTCTGTGGAAATTAGTGTCACATACTGAGTGCCATACTTGTCTGCAAGCTGTGTGATCCATAGGCAATAACAAACCAAAATGCACTCCACCCAAAACCCCATCTATCACTGTAATATGAGTCTGTGGAGGACATAACAAAACCAATGGTTTTGGTTTGTAAACTTGTTTTGTTTAGCACGTAGTTACTAAACATTGTTTCAAGTAGCAATTGTATGCAGGAAAGTTAAAGGGTGAAGTGTTGACATTCATAGTTGAGGTTTTTTCTAGATTTGCTGGTACAAACAGTGTGAATGACAAGCCTGTAGTATAACATGTTCCTTTCAGAAAATCTGAGTTCTCCCTGAAAATGGAGTAAAGCTCTGCATTACCCAAATGAAAAATTTAATTCTCCTTTTATTGAACAGTAGAAGTAGGAATATATAGCTCTCTTTTATTTATACAATGTGTGGTGGCTGGTATTAGGTGAAATGATAGTACCATATTCCTGATCAGACTTTTTTCCTAAGGGCTCAATTTTATCCTTTACCACTTAGAGCATAGATTACTAATAAAAGTTGCAGTTCACAGGGCCTTTTCCACAGACATCTATCCTAGCCAGGCAGTCCGCAGCCCATACAGTTGCTCATTCTTCCCTAGTGCAGGACTTTGCATTGTCCTTGAATTTCAGAAGATTCTTTTTGGCCTTTTATTCTCTCTGGGATTCTGAAAGGCAGCTCTGGCCTCAAGTGTTTTGACCAGTTCTCTCCAAAGAAGTGTAAACTGCAAAGAACCTGAAGTATCTTTAATTAAATATAGAAATTAGACTCCTGTCACCCTGCCACCCCAATTATGACTCAAGTCCACAAGTACGTTCTCCCCAGTAAGTTCTCAGCAGGTGCTTGTTCCTCTGAAGATGCCCGAAGTGCTGCCATCTTCTCCTGGAGTCTCTTCTGGTCAGACTGTGGGACAAGACACCCTTCTGCCCACCACCACGGTGGAGACCCATAGGAGGTATTATCAGGCACAAGGACACTGCAGCTGAAGTGAAGTGCCAAATTCACTTAAAACCAGCAATAGCATCTGAAAAGCAGCAGTTTCAATTTATGTAATAGCTCAGCCTTCAGTCTAAATGTGTTAAAAGGATTTTGTTTGGGATTTAGTTGATTTGTTTTTATACTATTTCTGTCTGAGCACAACCAGTCTTACAGTGCTGAAGCCAGTGAGTATTTTATCACTAGTCAGACTCAGACCATTGAAATCAGTGATGAACTTTTGCCCTTAAAAGTTTTACGATTCACACCTAACACTGACTCCATATATCATCTAGTTTAAGATTTGAAAGAAAGCCAGTGGAAGAGTTCCCACTGTTATATAAACTGTCTACTCAGTTTATAGGCTGCAGACTCTAATTTTAAAAAGTAAACACAAAATTTCCTTTCTGAAGGAAGTACCATCTAGAGCTTTCTAATAAATGAAATGGAATAATTCATATGCCAGCACATGAGTTTTTTCCCCTTGCTTCTGTACAGTCTCTGCAAGTCAGGATACCGAAAGATACTCTTTTCAATTTATTTATTGACTCAGAGGCTGAGGTGAGGAATTAAGCAAACCCTTCTTACTATAAAGAAAATGAGATCCAGATGCTCATTAGAAAATATATGATAGATTTGTTCATACATTTGCTGTTTACCCTCAGAAGAAAATGGGTAGCTCTTCCTGAGCTTACAGAACAGTCTCAGCCACTTCTCTTCCAGCCTATGTCTTGCTTTGGTGTTCAGCTCCTAGACTGGTTTACAATGAATACTGCTGATCTGTGAGAAGCTCTTAATGAAAATCTGAAGTTTCTCATAGAGGAAACATCTCAGCAGCTGACTGAGTCTAAAATTGGTTGAAAATAGACTTGGAGAATAACAGGAAGCAGTTTTAAAGTTCGAAATATTGATCTACTTAAAGCTTACATTAATTCTTGTCACACTTCCAGTAAACTGGGGTCCCATTTCCCAATTAGTGTTTATTTTAAATAATTTTTGTAGCCTACAAAAAAAATTGCTGGTGTTGTGTCAGATTTTTTTTTCTATTTTTACTAGCAAATGTGAGATTTCACAGCTCCTTTATCACATTACAAAAGTCCCCCCATGCTGTGCATCATGGTCACGCAGACACAAGGAAATGAAGCTTACCAGGTTACCCAAGCACAGCTGAAAGAACAGAGTGTACTAAAAATACATATATACACTCTACAGTTACATATGTGCACACATATTATGTTGTTTTGCAAGATGAAAAAGTCTTTTTACCAAATGAAAACACTGAAAGTGAAATGGCAACAGCAGCAGATGCTAAAGCAAATAACCTAATTAAGATTATTTCATCAACCGTTTAAAAAAAAACATTTAAAAAAGCAGTATAATACTAAGTCACCAGAAGAAACGTTGATTATGCTTGCATATACAGGCACAATAATACTCTAACTGAAGCTGCCCTTTCAAGCATGAAAACAAATTATACATTCAAAACTGTTTATCTTTTTTATCCAGCTGTGCTTCGTATCCTGCTAAGGAAAAGTATACACATTAAAAAAATCTCAAGAACTATAACCCACAACCAGGAAGATGCAATTCAAATCAACAGAAGTTTTGCCTGGGTCAGGACTGCAGAACGACTTCCATGCAGCATGGAAAATAGTTTCATTCTGGCAGTGTGAAGAATTTTCAAACCAATTTGCAAACATGGGAAACCTCATTTTCACCTTGTATTATTTGAATGGTTGGGCCAGATTCTATCCCAACAAAATCTGAATCAAAAAGTTGGGATAAAGGCTGAACAATACAATAAGAATCTGCATTTTAGCCTAATGACTGAAAATCAAAATCAAAAGACAGAACTTTTTCATGATCCCTTAGAATAGGTACATCAAACTACCTTCCCCTCCTCTTATACCTTCCCTTCCTGTTATGTTTGCTCTTCCTTTCATGTATAGTGTGGAGTGTAGCACTGGGTTTTTGCTGGTCAGTGCCATTCTTACTGTAAAACATTTAGTGTGAGAGAGGTGCACAGGCTGTCACCTTACCACAGCACCACACATACTCAGTTTCCCCTTTCACTGAGGTTTATAGAAGGAGCACTCATGCCTTCATGCCACTTGTTGAATTTTTGTTCCCTGTTGTTGCCTTCTTTATTTTCGAATTACTTCTAGACAAAAGAGTAAGCATTCAGTAAAAAGGTCAAATATGTACTTCCACTCTCTTTCTATCTTCCACTGGATCCAGGTCTTGCTGGACTTTATACTGGGCAGTTTCATTTCTCAAAGGTCTTAGCTTCCTGTTGTTTTCTTTCCTTATTGTAATTGCTTCTGTACAAATGTATCTTCACTGCTTCTAAAGCAGTCTGTAAAAGCACATTATGCTCTAGAACAAAAGGCAGAATTTTTCTAATGCGAATGTTACTTTAAAGGGTAATAACTCTGTGTGTTCTCTATTTTCTTTTAAGCCATCTTCATGCCCTGTATATCTTTGTCAATTCTCCTTTTACTTAAATCTTCCATCCTCAGAGCAGGGCATTACAACTTCATCTCTTGAGAAGAAGATGACTAGACTCATTCTACCACTGGTGTCATTCCTAACAATTTCAGAAGGTTTTTCCCTCTCATCTTGCCCCCAGCGACTGATTACCAGAACAAAAGATTTTTATTTTTTTTAAAATCTTTGCGGAGTAGTTAATCACAGCATGAGTGAGTAAGCAGGCTGTTCCTAACACCCTCTGCAGGTGGTAGCTTAAAGGCAGTGCTGGGGAAGAAGAACAGGGACAGAATTAACCTAACTAGTTGGGGCAATGAAAGAAGTGCAATGCTTAGTGTAATCAAGTTAAGCAGGGCTTCAGGAACAGAATTTGATTTTCACAGATGACATTCTCAGACCATGAAATTCCTCCATAAAAAGCTCCAACTGAGCTTCTCAACAGGTTTGTCACACGGTCAGGGTTCACTTACATGTTTTTTAGATGGAAACAAAACCATCTTGATAAAGTTTTATTAATCCTTCTTCCTTCCTGAATCAGTTTGACAGCAAATGCATAAAGCAGTAATAAATCTTGAAAGCAAAGACAATAAAATGATGTTTCAACAGTGGATGCTACTTAAAAGTATTACTCATATCACTTATTTTCAGAGGTTACCTCAGCAACGATGTGGAATGAACAAGAAGATGCTGACATTAGAGCTCAAGTGAAATGTTTTCTCTTTCTACAGTCAAACAGTCCCTTTGACACTCTCCTGCCCACTTATATTACAGTAGCATTTTCTTTAAGAGCCTGAAGGTGATTCAGTGAGGGATCCCAGTGATTACTGGGCTGACAAGGACTGACAAACCTGAAAACCCACTGTAAAACAGAAAACCTACAGAGATAAGTTCTCAGAGCAACACCATGTGTTTTTTTGGTGGAGGTGATAAGCTTTTGTCACAGGAAGCGAACTCCAAAGCTATTCTCATTTTCATCAACAGGGAAGTGGATCATCCACTGAGAATGACAAGGATATTATAACTGTTATTAAATACTGAAATTAGTGTTCAAGCCTGCTATTGTTCCAGTCACCATAAAAAAACATCACTGAAGAGTTGTTTTGTCATTAAAAAAGCACAGGTAGATGGTGAGTTGAGATAAACCATTTCCTTCAAAATACATCAGAGAAAAGGAACACCTGAATATTTAAATAGTCAACTCCATTAATTTGAAACAGTGACATCAAAAGTACTAAATATTTATACCATATAGAGGGAAAGAAATTGTGATTTGGGGCTTGGACACGATAGATGCATTGTGACAGACTGTCACAGCTGTGCGGATAGGCTTCTTTTCTGACTAACTGCTCCTTTGCATTTTCCAGCTGCTTAGTGAAAGCCAGTCTACAGCAGAAAAATCAGAGTCAGCCACTGTGCCTGCCATCTACTATGAGGGGATATTTTGGTATTCTGATACACAGCAGTGGTGGATGGCTTCTCACAGAAAGGAAGAACTGTTGTCTAAAAGAAATTCTTGGTGGATGTTGAGATGGGAGTTTCCTAGCTCAGGAGGAAAGTTGAACTCTTTCTCTACTACCATAAGAAAGTATATTAGCAACATCCCTGGCTGCAGTTAATTTATTTCAGTAAAGAAAAATTCAGCTGCGACTACCGGAATTGAAATTTTGACAAAACACTGCTTTTCAAATAAGCAACATTTTTCATTTTTTCTTCTTCATATGAACATTTCAATGAAGCCCTGTCATTTATATGAAAACTCAAAATTTACATTTGAAAATTCAAATTTTGTCTCCAAAAATTATGGGTATATTTCTTAAACCAAACCCCCACACTTTCTACAGAAAAAAAAATAAAATTAAAAAAACAGCCCAGTATCTTAATGATAAATAGATGTTGTTCTGTTAATTTTGAGCTAGTGCCATTAAACTGGAGTTTCTGGATGACTGTGCTAATCCTCATTTGAAACAATTATGAGGTCACATCAGAAAAATGAAACTGGTTACAATTGCTAGAATCTCTGAATTATTAGCATATTTCTCAGACAAATGCCCTATAAATTTCCAGGTTGTTTCACTGCCAATTGATACAAACTATCTTTGTACAGACTTGAATAACCAGCAAAGAGTGACCTTTAGTGCTGGTCTGAAAGCCAAGATGGTGAAACTTTTCCTCTGTGCTTGGTTCTTCCCAAGCGTCTTCTAAAAGAGTAACCTTTCATAGACCTTTGGTTGTATGCCAATGGGCTCACAGACTAGACCTGGTTATGCATTTACAGCCAGAAATTAGAATCTCCTCATTAATTATGACGACTCCATGACTGGCTTGGACAGTAGCTAGGCAGTGTCTATGCTGGGTCCAACAGCATTAGGAGTTTATGCTAAAGTCTGCATTGAACCTGAAGCTGAGCACAAAATAAGGGCGAGACGTTAGAGGAGGAAAAGCTAGTTGGGAAAGTGGAGAGATAATGTGTTAAAACTCCTTTTTCATTTAGTGGTGAAGGAGGTGCTTGTGGTCTGTGGTGAGAAGTGTTTTGGGGTTGTGTGCACATTTAGCCATGTTTTTCATCTGTATGAATAGGTGACAGTCGAAGCCTTATATATTTGTTGCAGCAGAGATAGAAAGGCACAAGCCCTACCATTTCCCCTCCTATAGAGCTGACATTTGTGTAGTTTTGTCTCATGGAGGCACTTAAGTCACGATAGTCTGCTGCAAAGATGCTTGGAGCATTACAAGAAAGGTCAAAAGAAAGAAGTCTTCTCCTTTTTGCTCATATATGTGTGAAGCTGCTTCCCATAAACTGTGCTATGAAAGTTTTCTTGAACATTTTTCAGCTTGAAATACAAAGCCCTGCTGCCTGTTTGCCCTCTTCGTGTAAGGTTACATGAAAGTAAGTTTTGCTTTTACTGTTAGCTAACCGTAGATCTGCTGTGGTTAACATGCCACACCTCAAATGAAAGGTTTTGTTGACAGGCATTGTTTTGTGTGGGTTCATTATTTGCTTCCAGTTGGTTGGAGCTCTGGCAGCATACACAAACTGTGAGAAAACTACAGCAAATAGGTGAAGAAGACAATGTTGCAGGGGTCATCCAGAACTACAGAGTAAAATGAGCTGGAACTCATCTTTAACATGCTGCAAGCTGTTGGCAGACTGGGGTCTTCTCACAGCCGTCAGGAGCTTCTGCTGGAGTTACAGGATTAGAAAACCAAGCACATCTGCACTGTATATTTGAGACAATGTATCTAAACCTGATTTGCATATTTTACCTTTTTCTCACTCATTCCTCTCATTCCAAATGCTGCAGGCACCTGAGAAAAGATAGAGGGTGCCAGTCTCAAGTTGCCTCCTAGGACCAAACCTCTACTGCAATAAACTAATCCTGTGATGCCAAGTTGTCTCAACCTCCTGTTCACTGTTGCTGCCCAGATCAGTGGCTTATCTTGTTAATTAGCCAAACAGAGACTATCTGCAGGACCTAGTCCTGGCACCTCAGTGGCTTATCTTGCTAATTAGCCAAACAAAAACTATCTGCAGGACCTAGTCCTGGCACCATACTGCCCCCCCACACCCCCTCATCTCTAAGGCACGAGAAGACAGAGGACAGGGAGAAAGGAGGGAAATAAGTAAGAACTGTATAAAAATCTGGGACACTATGGGTGCGGCAAAGCACTTCCCCACCAACAACGTTGCTGGACCATGGTGGTAACTATTAACTTGCTAATCTCTGTATTTCTGCTTTCTTTTCTGTCTCCTCTCCTTTCTTTTCTCTCTCTCTGTTTTCCTCTCTGTCCTGTCTACTCTAGGGACTTCGTTGTGTAACTCCAATAAAGTTCAGTGTGCACGTGACATCTGACTTCGTTTGTGTCTTAGTTTCACCATTTGGGATTAGCTTTAAACCTTTTCACAGGTCCTGCTGGACAAACGGGTGCAGCTGCTGTGCGGCTCATACCAGGAGAGGGAAGGCAGAGTCCAGCCGCCCCAGCCTCCCACTGCAGTGAGGAGGGTTAGAAAGCAAAGGGGCTCTGCCCCATCTCTCATAAGACCGCACACCAGCTCCGGTGTCTGTTTGTGCACCTTTGTTATGTCCTGGTGAGATCATAAAAAATTGCCACGTAGCTGAATATTGGATCGTGACAAACACGAACCTTTTCAAAACAAGTAGCCCTGCAGAATACACACCTACTTCTAGTGAGAATGTGGGAGAAGAAAGTTAACTGAGAGACGTTATTAACAGAATTTCATGTTTTCCTACAAGTGGCTGCTAAGGTGATCACTGAAGAATCTATACAGAATATGGTTTTAGTATTCATAATGTATTTTTTGAAAACATCTCTCTAGTGTGTTAAGTAATTAATAAGTTCAAGGAAACAGTAAAATGAAAAGAGGGTAAAATAATCTAATAAATTAGGTGAAAAATTATTAATTTAGCAACTTGTAAAAGCTGGTTACAGGTAAGTTTCTTATTAAATTTTCAAAGTCTATATGGCTACATAACAGTCTAATAGAAAGGATATACCTGCTTCAAGTTAAGATCATATTTATAACGTTAAGCACAACTTAGGATGGGTTGAGGAAATTCAAGCATATAAGAACAATATTAACCAAAACCAATTTTAGCCATGCTCAGACTCAAAAGTCAAAGCTGCTTTATTAAATTTGAGAAACTTCTTAAAATGCACACTGAACCTTGTGTGTCTTCCCTCAGTTTCAGTGGGTGAGTAACTTCATTTTACCACAACTGCCCTGAAGAGGGGGCAATAAAGATTTCAGTCTTGCTCTTTATAATACAATGGTAATGTAAACAAATCCTGCCTCAACAAATTAGCACCACTGAGAAGAGCTGATTGGCAACTTCAGACCAATAAATCCATCGATATAATCTCAGCAAGGACCCAGCTCACATGATTTCTTCAAAACTTTCAAAGCCTGAGAAGACAAGTCAGTTATGTCCAGCACTGAAATAGATGCAGTCTTCACTTCAGAATCCATTTCTTGATGTTACTGTTCAAAGATCCTATTTCTTCCAAGGTATTCCCACTTTCCTTTTTCAATAGCATTCATGAGCCCTGTTTCCCTCAGCAGAGTTACCCAATTTTTCTTTGCAATGCCAATGTCAATTCTCCCAACTCAAGGCATTTGAAACACACTGTATATATGCAGAAATGCAATTAAAAATGATCAGACAAATAAAAAGCTTTGCCTTGAGGCTGAAGGAAAATTCTATCACATGACACAAGTCAAATGTACTGATCATACTAAATAAAAAGCAGAGGGTAATTTACTGCAATAGTTGGAGTGAGTCAGTGATAAGGAAAGAAATGATTCTGTACTTGGCATTTGATTTAAATTCCCTTAAATAACAGCTACAATGGTGACAGTTTATTCTCAGGCAGAAGACAGAAATAAGGAAAGAAAACAAATGTTGCTGTTTCCTGATGAATATCCACTCCTAATGATCTAATTATACCATCTGCAATGCTGGCAAAAAAGTTTCAGTTTTACCAAGATCCTGGGGACTGTTGGGATTCTTTCTCAGCTTGCGGTACTGACCAAGTAACTATGATTCCTTAGGTACCTCTTCAGACTCTGTTTTTTGTGTTTGATGAAGCATGATTGGCTCATACAAAATACATCTACTCAGATTATAAATCACATTAAAGACATGTCAAAACCTATACTATCGTGTTAGGTCAGGTTTGAAGTTTTGTTTTACTTCAGTTTCTGTCTGCTGTAGCTGAGCACTCAGTAGATGTGTGCTAGTGGTGAAACTTGGGCTTGAGAGTGGAAAATCCCTTAAGAAAGGATAAAAGTGACCAACAGCCAACTGGCTCAGGCTGCATCATCCAGAGTCCTCCCTAGGTATCCCTGAGACCTCTCACCACTCCTCTATGTCTTTCCACATCAACAGAACACTTCAGACTAGGCAAAAGCAACACACGGTGAGCTGCAAATCTGTCCTCTCATTTTCAGAGGACTTCCGTATGCATTCAATGAGGTATGGCGAGTGTGACCCCATACTGCACATGGGTGAGCAGCACTGGTATGCCTGCAACTTCAAAGCTGGCACTGCACAGTGGGAGGTGGTCACTGGCCTGCCTGGTCTGCAGTGCAGGGAGGGGAAGCTGGGAAGGCTTCCTTTGCTCATCCTTTGGGTCACTACTACAAAGTAGAATCAGACAGATTTATGGTACAAGACAGGCACCAAATACTGAGACAGTGACAACACAGAGTTGGGAAAGAGCTAAAACTGTGAGTGGTCCTAAGCCACTCTGGACACATCATACTGGCTATTTCTTTCCCAGGAAGACATCATACCTTTCTGTGGGTGGGAAAAAGTGCCTTGTGAAACCGCTGTCTATGCACGTACACCAAACAGCCATCTAGCATGGCTTCACATGGGTACTTCCAGCAAGTGGCTTGCATTAACGAGAAATTCTGGCCACATCTTTGCACAGCCCACATGAGGGCTGTCCCCAGCGTCTCTCTTCTGCTTGCTGGAGGACAGAGGCTGTGGGTGGGTTGTCCATTTGGACCAGCGGTGTGAAAAATTGGGGCAGGCTGAAAAGCATGAGAAGGTAGTTATCAAACACCCCATCAGGCTTTCCAACAGTTGACTCTATTCAGCCCAACTAGATGAATCAAGTAACCTCTGGAGTCAAAAACACTGTGTTATCCCATGAACTGTCAGCCTCATTTGATTGTGCTATGCTATTTAAATTTAATTGTGAACTATAATATGTCTCATTGAAAGTGCTGTTTTAATATTACCATATTAGTTGGAGGGGAATTTTTTTTTGTTTTTCGGCAGGGCGAATTGTTTGGAGGTTTTCACTTTTAAAACTTACTTGGGGCAGGAGTCTGGGGGTGGGAAAATTGGCCCTGGAACCAAAGTGGTTTTTTTATTTTGGAAATATTCAAGTAAGCCATGTAAATGTCATTACAGGAGAACGTGGTGGACTTAAAGATAAGTGTGTTCGGCTACTCTATTAGATCTTTCTCTTAAAGCTAGCTAGCTAGCAAGACTTCACAGTGAAAATCTGTGACAATAAAGCCCCAAAAGATTTCCCCCTCCCGTTTTTCTCCTGCAGCTGTAGCAAATGCTTTGTGCTAGTTATTCTAGAGAGGTTCCATCCTTCATCCTCTCTGGAGGAGCAACCTAAAGTCACACTTTTCTAGGTGGAATTCTTGGAATCATCTGTCCAATGATTCTGGAATCGATCTCAGCACAAATCTTTGTAGGACTTTTTTTTTTCTGTTGTGATTTCTTGAAACAATTTTTTCCTGGGAAAGAGTTGGTGTGAATACCTATCCCATTTAAGAACTTTCACAGCTTCAGAGTGCTCAAGTGCCATTTCACCTTTTTGAGATATCTAAAGTTTTAATATTAAAATTAATTTTTTAAAGTAATTTAGTCTCTCCCTCCCCCCTTCTCACTCCAGTTGTTCAGATTCATCTGTTCATTCAAACACTGAAGATCTTTCAGTAGGTACAATGCTGTAGTATCTGGCCAGTACTAGAAACTAAAATTCAGGCATGGTTTCCAAAAAGAGAAGTATTTCAGAATATGGCAATGGTTTTCATAGATAATATACATACTATTATACATCATAAATAGAATGCAATATATATGTAATGCTTGTTTTTACATGTTAGAAGTCTTAGATTTATCTTTTTTGACTGTGATAAACATTCTCAGGCAGAAGTTCCTATAGTAAAAGATGCACACAAAAAGCTCTGCATAAAATTAAAAAAGCTAAAATGGGCAGAATGTTGAAAACAAAGAGTACATGTATGATTTAGTCTCAAATTCATAAAGATTAGGTAGGAGGAGCTGTAAAGGTCAGATATAAAACTCAAGGTTCCGTGACGTATCACAGGTTCACAGTTTAAGGCTGTGGCCCTAGCAACACTTTTTGTTAATCCCACTGCAGCTTTATCAATAATTCTATCTGAACTACATGTACAAGAACAACATTCTTTGAAGTCTGAAAAAACAAACAAAAAAATCAGCCAAGTTGTCTCTGGGCAAATTTCTGTCGTCACAAAGCCCTGTGGAACTGATTTAAAGTCAATAGGAGCTTTCAATGAACAAGAGAATTGGGGTGGCAGGGGGCACGCAGGAGCAGTCTGCACTTCCCTTGTTCCCCATTGCGCGTTGCACAATACTGGGTTTGTGCAGCAGGCAAGAAGGAAAAGAGACAGCTTACAATGAACACCCAAAAATGAGGGTTGACAAAAAAGGAAGAAGTGAAAAAACTGCTTGTCTAATTCTTGTTGTGGATAGGCGCGTCACACCAGAGCAGACATGCTGGCTTAGGTCAGCATCTATTTTGCCTACTACACTTGTTAATAATAGCTATTAGTGGATGTTCATGTTAGAGGTATATGAAAGAGGCACATACTGAAGGCAGGTTCACAGAGGTTAAGAAAGAATGAGCAAAACAGTCCACCAACTCCAGTGCGACGTATATAGAGCAGAGTATTGCTAATGCTGCTGGCAAGCTGACTAGTAATTATGTCCTTGCTTTCTCTGAGCTTCTCTTTGTGTTTCTTTTCTATCACAACTGAAACTGAGCTAATGGTGCTGCTGCAAACTGGGAGGATATTGTATCCACAACTAAAGTAGTGATGGGGATATAATAGCCCAGAACTTCTCATGCAGTGATGTAACACTGCATGATGTACAGTGATGTAGTCATATGCTGTATGTGGCAAAGAGATAACTTCATCTATCACACAATTGTGATTATCTTTAGGGTAGAAGAGGTGAGCCATTTAAAGGGACATACCACTACCCAATGACTGAGGACAAAAAGCAAAGATTATTTACCAAACTGAAACTACACAGGAACTGTTACGTGTATAATGGTTTCTAATTTCATTCTGCTTCCACTCAAGTCAGTTTGACCACCAATATGGGCAGAATTAGACTTGCTGTAATTCCTCAATGGAAGTTTGATTAAGGCATTATGACTTCTAATATCCTAATGATAACAAAAAAGCACCGCAGGAGCAATTGAGACTACAAGCTGTCAAGATTTTGGAATGGGAAGTTCTACTTACCAGCCCTTTCTGAGAGACAGCCATAGAGTGCGAGTCTCTTATGCTGGATCCTCACAACTTGCTCTGTGTCAGGTTTCTCAGGAATTTGCCCATCCAAGTACTTATTAGTCCTGACCTTTTCTGACATCTGAAATTAATAGAGAATGCAATGAAATGGTACTAGAGCATCTATAAGGCAATCGTCCAAGCCTGTAAATTTGTAGAGATATGATGCCTCCTGGGAAAAAGAAGAATTACTCCTTGACAGCTGGTCAATGAAAATTGTAAGTTTTAAAGACATGCTGTGTTAGATGCACCTAAAGAATGACCAGTAAGCTCAGAATCACAACTGAAAGTTCTGTGATAAAGCATTGATGAAAAAGATACTTTTTACTCCAAAGATGTTGAGTCATTGAAACTAAAACTGCTAGACGGGGTACTTTTCTGTGGATTAGACAGAGTATGCATTTGTTCAGAACAATCCAAACTCAAGTTTCAAACTGAATCAGAAAAGGATATCAGCTTGACTTTTTCCCACAGATACATATGCAATCACCAGTTGCTTGCTTTTTATGTCTTAATGAGCAAGTATGTCTTAAGTTGCTGCATTCAAATAATTATTCACCACACCAAGGTGAACATTTTTGGAGATATCTGTCAACTAATACCACCAAGTCTTTCCTTAAAATCTTTCTTTCTTGCAAAAACTATCAAAACTTGGAGAGCAGGCAGAGAGCTGGCTTTCTGTGCCCCTGGACAGGCACACAGGCCAGTGCTGTTTCCTGGGTTTCCTATACTTCTGTTAGTTTGAATTGTCTTGTATATGAGACATCCAGTTCCTTAGTGACAGACAGATTTTTGCTAGATATTTGTGCATAGAGAAGTTGCTGGCCCATACTACCATGCAAACAAACTAGCAGAAAAAACATACCTGAGTATCTAGAGCTTAGTTCCATTTTAAGCTGTTGCATCTCCCCAAAGCAGACTGATGTTCTGTCTGTGTTACTGGTCTTCAATGTTTCATTTAAGCCACAACATAGCTGAGATGCATTAAAAGAACAGACCACAGTTTCTTATCATTGCAGTGGTGTACTTTTAAGGTAACCAAGGCCCACTGGAGAGGTCTTAAATGCTGCATCTCAAAAGAGATCCTACTGAGAGAAGGGTAGCAAATTAAATAGCCATTTCCACTGCTTTAATGAGAAATCCCTGTGTCTCTCTCTTCATTGAAGCAAGAAGTTGCAAGATTCAAGTTTGCTATATGCTGCTGGTAGGTGAAGAGTAATAGTCTTAAGGAGGGTTCATAGGACAGTTATTCTCTGTCCTAGTTGTCAGTTGGATGAGAAAAGCACTTTCCTGATTACGTTGGTTAAATATCAAAGAGTGCCTCCTGAAAAGTCAGTAGCTAAGAACACAGCTCTGAGATATTGCCAAGCTTGTAAACAAAAAAACCCAAAACACCAGAAACTTGCATTCCTAAAACTTCAAGCTCATTTCTGAGGCAAAAGCTGTAGAATGTATATTGGCTTTTGGCTGCCTTTCTGAACCCAGTAATACCTATTAATAACTTGGGAAGTTTGGTACAGAGTTACAGTAGTGTGCCTGAGTGCCTCCAAGTTAATACTAAGTGTCTACCCAGTTACTTAAATTCTTCAGTTCCTTTGTATATGTGCTTCAGGAGTCTTTCCCCCCCCTCCTTATATTATCTTCTAAAACTTCAAGCCATCAAGTTTCAGACCTGGCTGAAGCCAGGCAATAGTAGTACAGCTATAACAGATTATACTACTTACAGAAACATTTTATCTGATGCAGCACTTTTCCCATTTTCTCAACAGCCTATTTTTTTAGTTGTTTGGCATGCCAAACACCCAGCCAGAGCACATTCTTATTCATGTGGTACTCCTCAACTGTTAATTCCACTATATCTTTGCTTATTCACAACTCATTATATAAGATTAGTAACCTAAATCACATGGCACTGTTCCTACTCTTTGACTGGATGATGGTGAATGCCCTATTGGGGCACCAATACCTTATTTGCAAATAAAATAAGTTGTCGCTTAGTGAAGAGCCAAACATTTGTGTGGGCAGAGGTCCATTAGCACAAATGTTCACGGATTAATCACCAAAAGGGGTGCGAACACTTTTGAAAAGAAATGCAATTTAGAGTTAATGCAAACATTTGTGAATAATTTCCCTAGCTGTTCTTAGGTTGGAGAAGGCCTAATGTTTTGATGTGGGACTCGCTGGTTATTTCAGTGCAAAATGGAGTATTAGAACTGAAAGATGAATTCAAGTTTCAGTGAGACATTTGCAATTAAATTTACTTCATTGTGCTTACAGGTTGTACTTTTTATCGTATTGATAGTAAGAAGAAAGCATTTTACCAAGCACAACCATGAATTTTTCAGCACTGTTGCAGCTCTGTGCAGAAATCAAGGACCATTCTGAGACTCCTCAAGCTGATCAAACAACTTCTGTTTTCAAATCAGCACGTACTTTTAAATACTGTATATTTTAGTGGTATAATCTCATTACTACTTATGTGCAGATGGGTGTATTCTCCACAGTGCTTTATCAGGTGATTGCCACCATTTTCAGCTGCTCTCAGCATACTTATTGAGCGTGCCTCAACACTATCATCTGTATATCATTAAATGCAGCTTTGTAACAGAAGCTGAGACCTCTACCTGTGATTTATAGACTAAAGAAAATGTTTCTTAAACATGTAGCTGTGTGGAAACAAGGCACTCACACTTGCAGGACATAAAATGCTACAAGAGCCCAGAAAGTTGAAACTGTTTTATTAGCCTTTCATTGCTGATTAGATAGCTCGCTACAGGTGGTTCTCTCCTTACTGCAGCCAGAGCGAGTTAGAAAGATAAACCTACTGCACATAATTTTAACAAAAGCAGATAAGCAAAAAAGCTGCTTGATTGATTGTAAACATCAACAAAGGAGCTTTGGAAAAATTTAGATTGGTATGAGAGTCTGTGAATTGCAGAAAACCATCTACTTGGCTCCTGACACTTAATATTTTGAAAGGCAGTTTGTGAGTATTAAGTGCTTGATCTTTGGGATAGCAAAGGTTTACTTAGAACTGAAAGTACAGCATTAGACCCTTAGCTGTGCTTAGCTGGAAATGTGCTTTTAAAGAAAAAATACTGCATTTACATTTTAAGTATGTCTTACTATGATAACATATCCATTAGTTATAAACACCAACTGCTGTTCAAGCACAGCTGCTTAAAATTATAACATATGACCTGACCTTCATAACAAATCCATGTAACTTAATGAAGACCCAATGCTACAAACACAAAACATAAATGAGGAAAGGAAGCATGAAGCCTGGCAAATACTAGGAACATACCTTTTTTTCTTTCTCTGTCCCTCTCTCATTTTTTTTTTTTACCTTGCATGATTTTAATAATTAAAAAAAGACCAGAATTTTTAGAAGATCTCTGAAGTCTTGTGTTATGTGCATGTCTTTCCCTTGCCCATAGGTATAATTGGCATGAACTTATTTAATTTTTCTCAGCAATAAAGGGCTCTTATAATCTGGCAGTACCATTTCTACAATGATAATTGCACTGAATAAATCCTGGTTCTTTCTTAGGAAAAAAAGTGACACCTGCAAAATCATAGACAGGAAACCACCAGTGAGAAAAATCCACAGCCTACCACATACTTTTCAAAACATGTAGCTGAGGTGAGCATCCTGGATCATGATCAGAATCTAGGGACAACTGCCCTGTGGAGAAAACACAGTGGACAGCTATATGAGAAAAACCTTTGTCACTGATTGAAAACAAAGAAGTGAATGGCCTTTCTGTCTCCCTGAAAGTGCAGTTCATGGGTATAAATTAATTAAAGAGAGTGAGATAAGTCACACCAGAGTTGCCTTGTGAGATGTAACCCTGACAGCTGGCTACAAGCACATCAAAGAAGAAATCAGGTTATGGGATGTAACAGACACCCCCATCTTCCACCATCATATTACTTTTGGTGTAATGGTTTTATTTCTTACTGGTGAAGCCCAGTTGTGATAAGATATAGCTAGCAGCTATCATTCCGTCCATGTCCACCTTTCCTTCCCACCACCAAATCCCATGGTGAGCAAAGAAATAATAATGAGTTTTTTCCCATCTGGCCTTCTCCTGTGAGATCCAAAGGCAAAGCCTTCTTGGGCTGGATAAACAACTTTCTATTGCTGCACGCAGCAATGAAAAAAAAAAAGTTAAACTACCATGTGTGGTTGTATGATATTCTTTAAACACTGACCTGCACAGGAATAAGGGATGGTAGAGAGCCGAAGGTAAAACAAGCTAAGTTTATATAGCCTTTTAAAGCCTTACTGAATTGAAATATCACACCCTAATTTGTCTAATCAATTAGTCAGACTCATTTTAGTAACCTAGCAGAAAGAAATGAGGCTTTCTCTTTCTTGGCTTGTAATAACAGATAGATTATCTGATACTAGTATGAGCTAGGAGTTTCTGAGTTGTCAGTTGCCAGGTAAGAGCAGTGCTGTTCTGCCTACACAAAGTGCTGGGTATATTTTCCCTCCCAAAGATGGGCGTCAGCATGCCTTCCCAAGCCACAGTCTGCCATCCAACAGTTGCAATGTGTCATAAAGTGGTGCAGTGCTCGCAGCCAGCCCCTGTAGGCAGTGTGTACCTCCAAGAGTCCCCAGCATGAGCCAGCTGGAACCAGTTGTTATGTTAAGATAGGAGCTTGTGCTTACTAGTGCCATCGGGTTAGGGTACAGGCACTGGATGAAACACTATCTGACTCTGAACGATTACTGAAAACACATGGTACTGGGAGTACAATGAGCTAAGGAAATACTCGGAGTGGAAAATCAGAGGAGATAAAAGCAGATAAAATGCCATAGTTGAAACCATTGAGAAATGTTGAAGACAAGTGGGGGTGGTTTAAACCATCCGGCATGCTGAATCTGCTTGCAATGAATAGCGTCTATGTAACTTTGTATCTGACAAAACTGGTTCTGAAACACTTCATTTTTTGCAATAATTTTTGGATCACAAATGAGAAGGGGCAAAAGGAATTTTCAAGTGAGAAACTGTCCACATTTATTTGCATGTATGAGGAGTATGAAAATGTAAATTTGCAAAATTATCTGGTGGATATGGGAATAAAATTTTAACCCATTTCCAGGATCTCATAGTGTTAATCTGTAGTTCACAGGCAGTTCCTTCACTCTTCCTAATTTTAAGACAACTATTTGTATTTACTAAATCTTCTTCTAACTGCAACTGATCTGAACCCTATAACTTTATCTAGATATTGTACACTTGGATACTTCATTATTGCCCAAGTCTGTTACCAATTTTTTTAATACATCGAAGTGGGAAGTGGGGATTATTTGATAATTTTTCTCAGTGTTTGCTGGCAAGGAGTTACTTTTCTGTTCTTAACCTGAAGGATAGCAACAGGAACAATGCCAAGATAATCAATTGTAAAGTAAGTCTTGGTACTTAATATGTAGAAGACTCCAATAATCCTTCATGTGAAGGAAAACGTGTTTGTCTAAGAAAGAGAAACAGATTTTACAGAGAATTAGATCTATACACTTCCGAGCTGACTTGTCATTTAGACCACGTCAAATAGTCACTAATTACAGGGAAATAAGAAGTTTAATATTAATCCACTGAATATCAGGCATCATCACTGGCTGCCTGTGTTGCCTTGCCAGAATGCCGGAACTCACGTCGTTTGAAAACTACTTCCCAGCTTTAGACAGCAGGACATATGCCTTGCATATGCTGCTCTTAACCACTCTTCAGGGACATCGTCAGGATAAGTACAATGTAAGGAAAAATATTGCTTTCATTAAACTTACGATGCTTACACCTAAAGCTCTGAGCAGTGATTAATACCTAACATGTATAGCATGAAAATATAGAAGTAATATTAATAATGAACCAATTCAGATCTGTTTCAAACCTATCTTTATATTCTTACTTCTCCTGAGTAACTGTTTATTTTCTCAATTTATATTTGTTCTTTTCTATTGTCTCAAGAAACAGTTCTTGATTTGCTAACAATCACCTCTTAGCATCACATGGCAACACTGAGACACACAGGAATTAGGATCCTGCTCTCATCAAGCCCAAGGAGAAATTCCAAGGTGATATCCGTTGACTGTATAGCCCTGTTGATGCCCATGCAGATGTTACAGTATGACCATTACACATCAAAAGGGACTTCTTCTGCTGTTACAAATGTGCAAAGGAAGGCTTGCCTTTCCTTGTCTCACATATACTTGAAGGAAAAAACCCTAATTAACAGAAGATGAAATATAAGCAGTGATGCTCCTTTGGTGCAAGTTATTAAATGTAAAGTGAGAGGATCAGGTGGCTGGGGGAGAATTTTTCCCGCTGTTTTCTTTATTTTCTTCATTTGCTCATTACTGCACAGACAAGACTTTATTACAGGGGTTTCAGTATCTTTTGTCATTGCTCTTTTAAGCTGCATTTATACTGAGCTCTTCTACATATGTAGCAGGTCAGCAGAAGCAATTGTCAGTCGGTCCTGAAGACAAGATAAGAAATGCCTGTAGTGATGGGTTTTATGGTCTACCAGGAAATGGCATAATAGAATTCCACTGTTGTAAATAGTTAAATACCAGGAAAAATATTAAAAGCCTGTTTGTTAATAGAAACTATGTAAAGAAAGGCAAGTAGTGAATCAGACCTTTCACATCTGAGGTTCCATAATAAAATATGTAGGAAAATGTATTCAGAGGTTTTGAGAAATTCACGGGTTTGTTAATACCATAAGAAATTTCAGCATTTTTATCCTTGTCAGCAATGTGTGAGTCAATGCTGGTTCTTGCTTGCAATGTGCTTAGCAAGCTAAAATATGGCAAGTTTTTATTAGATTTTGAAACCATGAAGACTCTGGGACTTGATGCAGAATCGTTCTGTGATATTTCTCACAGTCAAAAGGGGACACAGAGAAACTCTTCCAGCAAGAAGTTTTTCCCTGGAAATAAAGGACCAATTATTTTATTTTATTTTATTTTATTTTATTTTATTTTATTTTATTTTATTTTATTTTATTTTATTTTATTTTATTTTATTTTATTTTATTTTATTTTTTCCCAGAAGGTAGCCAAGAAAGATTATGTCTTTCTGATAAGTACTTAACAAAGAGCATGACAACAATAACATTTAAAAAGAGCTCACAGCCTAAGTAAATGAGAAGTCAGAGGGCTGGACCTGGAGCTGTGGAAAGTCCAAGGGAACTATAGAACCTGTATTGAATCATGTGAGGAGCAGAGGTCTCATCATCAGCTGTCTCTAACCATTCCAAGACCTTGGTCTTAAATTAGGAACTACCTGCTTCTAATGAGATCCATTACTCTAATTCGGAGCCATCAGCTGGGCCTCAGATATTTTTTTCAATTTCAATACTGTTACTGAACTAATCCTGCATGATGGTATATTATTTGCAATATAAAGAGGTAAATATTAAAGAAAATGAGGGAAAGAGTTGGCTAGTTTAAACATTCTTAAATAGCAACCATTTTTGTAATGAAGAGGGCATTAAAATGTCTTGCATAATAAATGAAATAATTTAATTTGTTATATATTGAGTTCATTGTGAGAGAAAGTATAAGATTTTGCATGGTAGTTAAAGATAATTTAGGGATACTTACTCTTTTGTTTGACAGTGGAGGTGCCCAAAAGATGCAACAGGGGCCAGGAATTTTGTCTTCCTCTATGCTCAGTGAACATTACTTCACCTTTGTTCATATTTTATCAAAATCCAATAATCTTAAAAATGAATAATTATGTGGAGAAAAATAATTTAAGCAGTGTAAAACAATTTTTTCTCCTATTTTTTGATAAGTTCTCTGAAAAAAAAAAGTGACTTGATTGACTTGTCATTGAAATGATTTCTGGAGTAATTTTTGCAGGCAATTTATCTTCTTTTCAAAATTTCAAAATTGCATTTAATGTGTATATCCAGCAATATACTGGATTACAAAGTCCTATAGTAATTGTCTCTGTTACAGTGCAAAAATAAAGGCCACTGTGAGTAAACACGTATGCTGAAATAACTGCAAGCAACAGATACCTTATATCAATAAACTGTAAAAACAAATAAATATTGGAAGAAAGCGTTTTTTCTCTATTTATCCTGCTGTACAAAAAAATAATGCTGCACAATCCAAAATGATTGCGTGTGTTGTACTTCCAAAGAAAGGCTGATAAACTCCTGTTGCATAGCCTAAGAACCTGTATACTCATAGAGTTTTATTAAGACTTCTTTTAATCATTTTACATTGAGTCTCTTTCATATAAACTGAGCAGCCCTGAATGGTATTTGGGATTTATAAACTCAACAATATGGACGTTGCTATTTAAGGAACTGAGACGGCATAACACTTGGACAATAGTTTCCCAGAGCCTGCAAAATGTGGACTTACAACAGAGAATATATTTTTCTGATTTATGAACATCTGTACAAACCAGTACGCTGTCTAGATCCCACAGCAAATTAGGGTCTGATTTTTAATTAAGTTTGGCATGCGTCAGAGGGGTACATATGTTCAGCACATGTCTTTACCTTATACATCTTTTGCTCCATTGCTTACCTATTGTTCAAAATGAGTTCTGCTGCTGAACACAAACCCTTTAAATTGCTTTACAAAATCAGCAAATGAAAAGGAATTCACATCTTTGACAAAATGAAGCCATGATATTTCTGAAAGGAAATCCATGGGTTAGGGAAAAAATAACTGAATTTGTAAGTTATTATAATTAGTTGTGAAACCACATGCACTTTCCAGATTTTCAAACCTCATACTCAAGCTAAGTTCTCCAAAAAGGTACTAATTTCTCCCTAGTGTCTGAGGATCCATGCAACTCTTCTCCAGTTAAATTGCAATAATTTTATCATTCTGAATTAAAAAAAAACCCTATAAAAAATAATGTTTTTTTACAGTTCTGATGTGGGAAGGACTCAGAATTTAAAACCTGAAGCTCATCACCTTTGAGAATAATGATTGTATGTACAATTGTAATGATATGCTCACTGGGAGAACTTTTGGAAATGAGCTTTATGGCTTTGAGTTGCAAAAGGATGCGGATAAAACAGAAGCCTTTAAAAATAAGTCTAAAATTACTGCTGTACATACCCTAGTATGTACCTAGTATGCTACCTGGAGGTGTGGGACAGTATATCCCAGAGAACTCTGCTTAGACCCTTGCACCAAGGCAGATGGGACAATATCTTTAGGACTCCATCTCTTGCATCTTTACAAGAGTAAATAGAGATTTGTCTGTGACCATGTGAGCCCAGAAAGGCAGGACTCTACCTGTTACCATGTATGGGAGCTGTCCCTGCCACTAATAGTAAGAGAATAAAACTAAAGATGAGTACCTGCTGGCACCTTTCACTCAAAAAATCTACTCTTGTAATAGCCTGATAGTCTGATTAGGAACAAGATTTAAATGCCCTAGGAAAGAAAATACAATACTTTAACTACCTAATCAGTCAGGTCTCTCAAAATAACTTTATGAGTGAAGGAGAAGCCAGTTTGGCAGAGTTGCCATGGAGACTGGAGGTAGCCCCAAAAGTAGAAGTTCTGTTTTTGCCCTCTTCATCTCTGCTGCCAGATATTCTGCAACCTCAAGGACAGAAATGTTGCCCAGCACATGACACCCTAGGAGAAAAAGAAGAGGATTTACTGTTTGGTGAGCCCCATCAGCTACACAGAAGAGTTAAAGGAAGTTCTGCTTATGGAGAAAGAAAAAAGAGGTTTGGTGCAAAAGAATATTCAGCTGATGTGGGAAGGTACTGACCAACGAAGGGACACCACTGAATACAGAAGTGAGATACACAGACAAGGCTTTGTGCTAATGCAGAGTGCACATGTAAGAACACAAGCAGAACAGGAGCTTTGCCAGAGAACTTATAATAGGGTTTTTTGCCCAGCTTCTTGGTCCTCACCACAAGTCTTCACTCACAACACAGCTGTGTTTGGTAGCTGGAGACTCCTCCTTTTACAGAGAGCAGCCTCTTTTACCCAGTTACAGCTCTTGACCCTCTGTCTTGCCCACTCAAGACACAAGGAAAGTAAAAACAGTGAATTCAGTGGATTCTTATCCTCAGTCACATCCCATAACTTGAAGTGATAATTCCTTTTTTCTAGGGAAAACAATCACTACAGCTTCTTGCTGTACTTTTTCATCTATCATAGTAAGTGAAATTCACATAAGGTTTTCAAACTGCTTCTTTCCATCAGTGAAGTGACTTCCTTGTTTCCACATAAATGCAGTATACAGTAGGATAGACCAGGTCAGGTGTTCCAGAAAGTCCAGTTCAGGAACTTATTCCTTGACACTTTCTACCTAATTGGGTTAGAAATTTCTGCTGTCCAGTCATCCTCTGAAAGTCTTTGTAATTCAGAATAGTGGACTGTCCAAACATTTTTGTATGGCATTGAAAAATTGCAACACTACATATGCATGTATTACATGTACTATAACAAATGTTAAATATACATATTGTATACATACCTGGATGTACCGCAATGTGCACTAAATGTATGTGTTGTGAGGTGCTCAAATGTCATATTTTACCACAGACAGAGTGTGGTGACATTAAAAAGAAACTGAGCTACTCAGAAAGCTCTAGTTTAGGGGATCTATGGCTCTTACGTTCTCTATTTCTCATCCCAGTCAGATTGGCATAGGATACAGGGGTTTAATTGGCCATTCAGATTGCACTCCAGTGATTTCTAATTAGCTTTTCACAATGGGCAACATGATAGAATCCAGAATGTCTCCTGAGCAAAACAAAGCACTGGGTGAAATTGTGTCATGGTGAACGCTTATTTGTGACACCTGGTCCTAATGTTCCCCTTCAAAAGAGTCCAAGACCACAAATGAACCAGAAAAAGGGCAAAGTTTTGATATTGGAAGGAAGTGCATAAGAATTGACAGCAGGCATGTAGTGATCTGGATGAAACTGAATCCAGTAACATATCCATATAGAAGTATGGCTTGCAAAAACTTATTTTGTAAATCATGGCCTAAGTTTAAGAAGGAAGCATAGAGGAGGTAGATAACAGGCAAGGAACAGCCAGATCCGAGGTTGAGACTGGTGGGTAGGGAAGGAGAGATTTGGAGGTTTGAATGAAAGCAGGGAGAATGGGCCACTTGCAGAACTCAGCAGATTTTATGAAGCTTTATGATTTCTGGGAAAGGACAGATGACAAAAGGGATTAGATATTTTGGAAGACAGTTAACATTCAATTCAGAAACTAGCTCTTCTACCATCATTGCTCCAGATAATTGTGTCTCCAACCCAATCTGAACTGATGCAGCTATTCAGTGAATATTCTTCTTTTTTGTAGCCTTACATTATAGTAATTTGTAATATGAAAACTATTAGCTTGAATAGTGCGTGAACAGGCTCTGTAGAAACAGAATACCAAGTAAATACACTGTTTCACTATGTTTCCCAAGAATAAGATTGTATCTTTTTAGCGTCCAGTGTGAGAAAATAAGCTTTTTAAATTGGTAAATGAAATTATTTTCACCTCAAGGTAAAAGTAGTTTGCTCTGTGTGAATCCTAAAGAAGTACAAGAAAATTCTCTCCCTTCTGAAACAAATAAGCTACTTGTTTAACTTTCCTCTTCTGCCCATGTATAAAGTGAAAATCTGAGAAACAACCAGAAAGCAAAACTGGATCTCCATGGAATAGTTCTCAGCCTGCTCTTTTTCATTTGGAAAAGTGCAGAGCTGCCAATTGGAAAGACTTTCTGAGACAAAGAGGGTCTATAAACCACAAAGGCACACTGTGTTTTTGCCTGGCATGAATCAGCTGAGACTCATCTCCTTTATGAATCTATTCTGATTTAAACACACCATAGGGAGCAGGGAGTCATGAGCAGTTGTAGCTCTCTGGAATTCTTTATTCCTTACTGTAACTCCTTTTCTACGTTGCATGCTAACCTGAACGATTGGAAGATACCATGTGTTTCTAAGTAACCTGCATTATGAGGTAGGGATAGAATTCATTAACATTTCCTCTTTTTCCCATAAGCAACTTCATTTTGCACAGAATGAATGTAAAACTGGATATAAAATACATTGCAAGCAATATTTCATTTGTCCCTTTTAGCTGCTTTGAGAAACACAGCTGCTTTAGAGTCTCTTAGGACCACTGCATTTATGCTCCCAGTGCTCATCTGACAAATAGATACTTTCAAATATTCTCTTGATATTTTACAAATCTAGAATAGTAAAGCATAATTGATGCTCACAGTAACTGGCAAAAGAGTAAATAATAGTGTAAGTGTTTCAAAATTAATATATTTAATACTTTTTAAAATAATAGGGTTTACTTTATTTTATTCATGAGGTTATGATACATATGTATTTACTTCTTAGAGAATGCAAGAATTTCTGGGACAGAAGTCTTCCCAAAACATAACCCTTTTCCTTATGTGCTGGTCTACAGCAAACACTCATATGGTCAGAGAGGTGGAAGTTTGCTGCTTTTTTTTTTTTGTAGATTTTTCAAGTCCTTAATGAATACAGTAAAACTGTTTTGAAAATCCCTAACTCACAAGACTCTTGTGAGGATTAATTAGTGAATGTTTGTAAGATGCTTTGAAGATTAAAGGTGTGATGTAAATGCTAATTATTTATTATTACTATCTTCCTAATCTTGGACAAATTTGGTTGATGTGGAAGTCAGTGACTGATCTTGCTAAACCTTGGCAAGCTTCACATTAATAATTCTCCCTCTGAATCTCAGCTTCCTTCTGAATCTCTCCACCTACCCTAACCCTCTGCCTCTGACTTTGACAGTGCCCTTCAGACTAAATTGCTACACTACTGCAATCTCTGGGCCTGATCCAAGAACCCATAAAATCAAATATTCTTCCATCACTTTCAGTGAACTGGGCAAAATAGGCTTTTATGGAATATTTTGGAAAATAAGTGACAAAAAACTGTTCTCTGAGAACTGCCTATATTTGTTCTCTGTATGATTAACTTGATACATAGTGTCAGGTTTTGTTAGTTGTGTCAGCTCATATTCATATCGTACAACTTCCTCTGTGTACAATAACATGATTCCCTGCAGGTCTGCTCAGCTGTGAATCTGTGGCTGTCTGCTGCATTAAATTATGTGCAACTTTGGCATCAGTATATTCTATAACATAGGGCAAGAAATTTTGGTGCTCAGGGCATGAGAGCAGTTTGGTTCCCACTCCTACAGCACATGAAAATGCAATCTTCTTGGTGAGGTGAAGGCTCTCAGCTCCCACTGCCTTCTGAACTCAGCAGAAGCTCCAAGCCACAGTCAGCTACTTTTTATATGCTTATCTCTGTCAGCTGTACCTCAGAAATGTCCCTATACTGGAAGCTGCTCCCCTCAACTTTCTGACTGTGAGAACTTGACATGAGTAGTTACCACCATCATGATCGTGAAAACAGAGATTTGCTTAGAAGTGGGCTCTCTTTGACTTTACAAACCATTCCAGCCTAGAAAAAAGTGTTAGTGTCTTAAACCTGATTAAGGAAATGATTACTTAAACAAAAGTGAATGGGTATATGACAGGATTTGTCAGATACAGTGAAGTGGGAAAGTATTAAGCAAGAGGAAACATGTAGGAATTCCTTACTTGCCAGTACCGGTTCACATCTGCACATGCTGTCAGTGTGCTATAGGCAAGTATCAAGTAGGAGGTAACAGATTTGGATAGCTGATATTAAAACTAGGACAGCTGAGACTAAAATAAACTCTGTTTTGTTAGCAGCAATGGCAGTTATCCAAGGACCGTGATATATTCTCTGTCACTTGACATTTTAAAAGATAGTTTAGATAGTCTGTCTTCATCCAAATGAAAGAGTGAGTCCTGGACATTCCTATAGCTGGTGTGAAATGAGGAGTCAGGATTGCTTCACCATGGAAGCATCCAGGAGTACACACAGTGATGTGTAATGCATCGGGTATGCTCATTACTCACGATTTCTGTCAAGCAGAGATGACATTTATCAGGACACAGCTCAATAAATACCACTCTTCATGGACTATCACAGCATGTCATGCTACTAAAAACTGATGTACAAACAAAATTCTTTTTGTGGCATTTGGTGAATTGGCTTGAATTGTGCTGGGGAATTGTGAAACAAAGCTGTCTTCCTCCCAGTTTGACATGGGTTAGCTGGCTCGGTTGTGTAAGGGAATAGCACTTGAGCTGCAAAAGAGAAAATAAACCAATAGATTGTTCTGCACCTACAGGTATGACAGATTGCATCCATAAAGAGCTGTACCGATGCTCTGGGAAGCAGGGAACATGTATACCCAGATCTAGAATAGATATGTTCCCAAAGCAAGAGTGCTTTTCTTTGTTTGTGACTCCCAAGTGTCAGTAAATCTTTTGGGATGTTCTGAAGCAGTGGTTCTCAGACTGTGGAGTATTAACAATTACAAATCAAGCAGCTGGGTCTGTGGCCACTGAGTGTGCTTACACTGGGAGTTCTTACATGAGCAAAATTCACATAAACAGGTTTTTCTGGCCCCTTTTGAAATCTATTGTGAGCTGTGGGGCTTTTGCATCATCAGACCAGGAAGTAATGTAATTACTTTCAGATCGGTTTGTGTTGGTTATTTGTTCTAGCTGCTTCTGTCACTAAAGATATATATCTAAACCACAAGAATCATTGTGATATTTTAAAATACTGTGTAATTAACACATTGATAATGTTAGACTTGATGCTGCACTCAGGGAAGCTAGTACACAGCCAAGAAGTTGCTTGAAAGTTTCCATTTATCTCAGTGAAAGTCTAAGTGCTACAATGGAGATAGAAGGCACTTAAAGCACCTCTGTATCTCGACAGATCTGGGACTTAATTAATAACTACATCACCCAGTAAAATAGAATTAGCCTGCCTTAGGGGCTTCCTTTAGTCTGCTACTGCTCTATGGTACTGTGCCCTCTGAGAACAGATACAAAAAAACCTACTCACTGCATCTCCAAATTTCTGTGGCTGTTGTCACTGCCAGGTTGCCCTCGCTGTGTATTAGGTTTTAAATGTAGCCTTTATTCATTTGATGCACAATACTGCTGTCTGCCATTAACAGAAATGCTGTTGCCACTGAGAGGCAAGTTTGTCATCATCTTACAAACATTATCTGTCAGCGTTATATTTTTAAAGATATGACAACTGAGGGAAATGACACTGCAAGGACTGAAGTATTTGTCTTCAATGTTCTTTAACCTAGTAATATGTTATCCTGAAGTGCTGATGAGCCACATGAATATCAAATCTTGAGCTTCTATGTACTCAATGTTGAATTACTGCCAATCTGGAAAAGATTAATTATTTGAATTTAGAGAGGGACAGTTTTGCTGAACCTATTTGAGTAGATTATGTGTAACCTTTTCCAGCTGTCATAGGAGAGCCCAGATGGACCTTTCTCAGTCTGTTTGGATTCTAACTGGGATTTCTGAGATTAAAGGCTAGTGCCAAGGAAAAGAATTCTGTAGTAAATACCGGTAAGATTGACAAGGCTATGTGGCATCATCTCTAACATAGCTACCATTCTCAAAACTCATACTAACAGCAGTCCTCCTTAAGCAAAGATCTTCAGCACTGGGAGTTAAGTATGATAACAGAAAGGTGATCCTTACCTGTGTCCAAAATCCCAAGCATGATAGGATAAGTATAGCCTGAGAGACCAAACCAGTCCTTCAGACCACAAAAAATTGTCTCTCTCTAATCTAGTAACAGTTCTTAGATGAGTTAATAGGTACTTTCTGATGACTGAGTGCAACTAATGAAATTATTAGAAGTCTCAGTAAAGATACTGTAAGATGCTTTATGCTTTAAAGGAAAATAATAATGCATCAGAAGCAATATTGTGCTGCAGATTAAAAACTGCATTCAATCTATGCATGTGGACATGCTGTGCATGGCAGAGACTCTATGTGGGAGGAGTGTGGAAGAAGATAAAAAATCAAGGCAGCTCGTGCAAAAAAGGACTGTTTCCATTTTTCAGTGTACTCATGCAACTAATTCACCTCAGAGGCTGAGTGCCTGCAAAACAGTCCCTAAATCTTTCACAGAACATCTGGGCTAGAAATGGGTGGACACAACTGCTCTGAATCAGATCTGCATTTACTGATTTATTACCACCTGCAACAAGTTGATCACATATTACTTTCCCCAGAAGGTAAATTCTAAGGGCAAAACACTTAGGACATGGCAACTGCATGTGAAGAAGTGTTATTTTATTTTATTTTATTGCTGGCAAAGCTTCTGGTGAATTCAACTTGTGATTAGTCAGGTTATGTTTTCTACATGGGTTTGGATGATGGATAGATCCTCCCACAGGGTCCTATAGAAAACAAACAAAATACTCCACTGAGTATGGAACTGGATTTTACAGGGATTAAATGAATAAAAGGATGCAAGATGCAATTTCCCATCTTCTGATTGAATATTACAGAATGAACTCATGAAATCTTTTTTCCCCGGTACCTGACTGGCATTATCCCATGTACTGTAGGTAAGTACTGAAAACAGGACAAATGAAAGTACAAAGAGGCACGGGACATCGGTGTACATCTTTAATATGCATAAATATACATTTGAAAGAAAAATGTAAACAATCAGCAAATGTTGTGATTAATAAGTGGAAAAAAGGCAGAAGCATCTGAAGCACTTCAAACTAAACTATTAATTATAGTTATAATTATATGCCTTTATTCTAGCAGTTATATAAAAGGGCTGCACTGCTCCAAAAGACTTAGCCCCATCCAGCCTTCCCTGGCACCCAAAGTATTTCATGAAAAAACAGACAGATTCAATGATTTAATATTTATTGCCATGTTTTCTTCTCACTGTCTTATTTTTGATATGGGCTGTTACCTTTCATATTTGCTTCTATTCTATATCCATGTGACTGGTCAATGACTATTATATTCTGTATTTTAAGACTAGAGCTAGCTATATGCCATGGAGAAGTTTTCTCGTACAAACAGAAGATTAAAACATGAAATAGAGAAAAGAGAAAGTAGTAGTTTGATCAAAGAACATTAATTTACTCAGCTCTTTCACTCTGAGCTATATTCAGAAAAGAACTCACATTATTCGGCTGGTAACAAACTAAAGTTCACAAAATAATAATTTTATTATTGACTTGAAGTAGGATGTTTTTTGAAACATTCACAAGTTTTTTTATAGTTATAATGGAAATAATATCCCCTGGGCAAGTTCCCATATGGTAAGTTACGTCCAACAAGGATATTGACGGAAGTCCCACTGGGGGTCACTGGGAAAATAGGATGTTTAGTTGACCTTTTTCTCCCAGGGATCTATTTTAAGCAGGGGTTTAATTTAAAATTTTCTTGGTTATATTTTTGTTACTGCATTCACCTCCTAACTTTTCTTGTTTATATATTTTGATTGAAAAAATTAAAAGTATCTAGTCTGTTTCTGCTTTTGCTAATGGAAATAAGGAAAGTCTCATTCATATGAATGCAAACATGGTAATGTATTGCTGTTAAACATATTATTTTATTCTTGTCAAGGGTACAGTATGAATTTCTGTTATGGGTAAATTTAAACTGTTCATACAGCTACCAACTGACTTCAGTGATTGCTCACAGACTTGTTTAACAGAAATAGTCATTCTGTGACTTTTGCCCAGGCCAAAATCTGCTTCTCTTCTCTGTGCTTTGGCAGTACTTAGAATTGAAATTAGGTATCGTATCTTTTTACATACAAGTTATTTTATTTTCACCAAAAGCCTACTGTAAAGACAGTGTTACTGAAATTTCATACACACTAAGGATATTCTAAGAACAGCAGCAAAAATATGTCTGTCATTAACATTACAACATTTCTTAAGAGGTGTGTACCTAAAATTTATGACAAAACAGATTAAATCTGATTCACAGCAGTCAATATGCTCAACAACTTCCGACAAAGTCAACACTTTCTATTTGCACTTACAAGAAGTTAGATGGCTTCAGGAGGGTATTTTTTTGACGTTTGTGTTACTGGTAACAATTTCTAAACCTTCTAGGGTATTGTGGCAATCAGATTTTGCTCTGTTTTAAATAACTTTGCTGCCTTTGTTGATGTGGAAAAAACAGCTAAAGAAAGCAAAGGAGACGTTTAACTATAAAGAAAGGAAACAGCTGAAACAAAGTAAAGTACAAAGACAAGTACTGTCAAGTGGATAATGGAGGGAAAGTGTTTCTCTCTAATTTCCATGATCTAATCTTATACTTGGGAAAGTGAAAAGCAAAACAAAAACAGTCTTAGCTGGTATCCCTTGAAGTTACTCCATTACAAGTAAATCTTAACCATCTGAACCCTGGGAAGGACTTCAGAATTTGCAGTTTAAATTCTTGAGCTTTCATAAACTGCAGAGATCCACTGAAAAATCAGTACACATCCAAACTCACTTCATAGAATCTATTTCATCTTTTGAGAAGGCAGGTGGTGACCATTATCATAATGTTCTGATCCAAAGATGTGATTAGAAGTTCACTAAACCTAAGGGAAACTATTTAGAGTGAGAACAGCAAACCTGCTCTTGGAGTTTAGGTCACACCAAGTAACGTGTTACTGATGACAATCTCTTGTGTCACTTAGAAAACAAGAATCAGTCCATTTTTATGCATTACTATCACATACAATGACACTTCAAATTTGAACAATAAACTAGCAAAGAACTAGAACATTTAATATCTGATTCAAATAGCTTTACAGATATTTCTTATGTTCTAAAATTTGTCCCTGATCATAGGAATTTGTACTTACTTTAAAATTCCTTTTTTTTCAAATGTGATTTTAATAATGTTTCTTGCAATTTAATCTTAATTTCCTACAGAAATTATGATGGTAAATACTAGTTGTTACACAAGTGTACCTTTTCTTCTTTTAAGGCAGAGATGCTGAGAACATCGACAGGAAACTGTCTCTTGACATCAACAGTGAGATCACATCCTTTTCTTGTACTAACATGTCACACTTGATTTAATGATTTCCAGATAGAAGAAAACACACTGACATTTAAAATAATTGTATAATATAACTATTGTTTTAATGGTATTAAAAATCTCCTTCAGAAATAAGGTACAGTTTTACTAAGGAAAAGTGTAATTATTTATGCCACCAAAAAAAGACCAATTTTTTTTCTGTGCATGACTGAATCTTTTTCCTGTGTGACTATGTGGGAGTCTTACAAAAGAGGAACCTACAGTATTGTTAGGGCATATTAAAATTATGAATCTGTATCCTGGTTTCTTATGCTGTAAGGTACCTCAATGTACTTCATCATCTCTCAAAATGTTGCAGATATTGAACCCATCGTGGCTACTTCTAATAATATATGCTAGCTATGAGTAAAGCAATGGAAACTCTATTCAGCTAGTTAGTTTGTTTTTTAAACTGAATGCTTTATTATCATACCTCTTCATTAAAATGTACATCTTTACCATACAAAGCACTAATTAAATCATAATGTAATTCAAAAAGTTCCCAGACTTCATGCACAGCTAATACAGCTCAGGTTTCTGTTACATACCCTTTTTAAGAGTTCCCATTCCCTTGAGTTTAGAGATCACAGCAGGTCACCCAGTTCAACCATGATCTATCATGCAACACTCAACAGTGTTGCTATTTTCAGTTAATTCTCCCATTTCTCAGTAAGCTTATTAGAGATGAAGCTGACTAGTAAAATATTTAGATAGGGTAAGAAACATTAACAGTAATCAACATTTCTTGATTGACATATATATATATACCATGATTGGTATATACGTGGCAGATGCTTGATAATGGGCACTCACATAAATCTGCTGGCAAGAAATCCTCCTCTGTTTTCCTTTGTATTTCAGGATTAACAGTTCTGAAGCAGACCAAATACTCTGAACATAGCCTGCTCTGACTGAAGAGAAATGAAGGTGGTTCTGAGATTTCAAAATAGTTGGGAGCTTTTTTTGATACATTTTTTTCTCAGAAGCCCCACAAGAGCTTCCAGCACATAATTTCTTCACTGTAAAACATAGGAACTGTCAATAAATGCAAAATAAACTCAGTGCATAACTGGTGTTTAGGTCAACAATGTCGATTAAAGGATACATGGCTGTGAAGTCCCTTCTGCATTTCTGTTAAAACCAGGAACAGCGTCACCCACATTCCTCAGAAAGAGCACTTTTTTTTTTCTTTTTTTTAATCTGGCAGTCTCACATTTAGTGGTTTACATCATGTTCCTACCCCCTCTTCCTGTTCAGTTAACCCACACCCAACCAAATTGTTCCTTTTTAACTTCTATAACATTCTTGGACTTTTGACCATTAAAGGAAAGACACCTTTTTATTCTCACAATAGTAGCCTGACTGACTATGCTGAAACACTCCTCTCCTCTTCCCTGTGAAGAATGTGTGACAGGGATCATGGTTACTCTTCTTTGAAATGACAGACAATAAATGCTGTGTCTCATGATGCTAAAATACACTTTCCCTCCCTTTTTCAATTTTTTATAGGAATGGGATCAGAACAGGAATTTAGTGATGAAATAAGGGGGCAGGTACAAACTTCCTATCACTGCCTTTACATAAATCAGCATAAGCAAAACAGCATAAATCAGATTATTTCTTACGTGGAGATGTCATCTATTTATTTCTATCAGATATGGCACACATGTTCCTGCCATGCACTTCAGAGCTGACCTAGGGAGACTACCTCCAAGGCTAGGGCAGCTACAGTCACTTAGCCAGGTGCCAACTGGTAAAATTGTCTTTTAAAAAGTAATTGACTATGACTTTAGAAGGCAACTAACCTCTTCAAGTTTCTGGATGTCAAACAGGCAAGCACAGGGGTCGTTTTGCAAGAGGGAGTTCGCTGTAGCATTCAGCTAAGCCAAAATAAGACCAATGAGACAAAGTAACTGGAAGATGCATTTTCTTTATCAAATAGTAAGATAATCAAGAATTTAGCTGTGGAAGTTTCTCCTGCATAATTCACAGCACCCACTTTTCCTGATGACTGTGTGGTACAAGTTATATAGGAGGGGAAAAGCAGCTTTTAAGTTAAAACTACAGAAACCCAGCCCCTGCATATTTATTGTTACGTAGCTCTAACATTCTCCTACTGTACTGTAGAGATTAGAAAGCGGATCCCCAAGAATTACATTGAAAGAGCTCCATAGTAATTTTTATTATTTTTTTTTATTTATTTTTGTGCAAGTTGCAAGGTAAATAAGCATGGTGCTAGGGGAAGGGTCCTCAGGGAGCTCCACTGGGGAGAAATTGGCTTGGTTTCCATGAATGTAGAGGGAGCAATTCACTTTGCCTCAGTAACAAGAATTACCTGCTAGAGAAAACCATTCCTTTAAGTAATCTGGATGGATTTATTCTTTTCTGTTTTAGAGTCCTCAAATCTCACATGAGTACCCAGAGAGGCATGTATGATTCTGATTCATGTGTGAGCTTGAGCTGTCCTGGTTTGCTGGGCTGAAATAGCACCAACCCAAGCATTGTGCTTTAATCCTCCACCCTGAACAACCTTAAAACCAAGTTGAAATGCACTGAAATGACTTTGTCATCTCTGGGAGCATAACTGTAAGAGCATGTGAAGAGCTGGCAAATACGCAAACCTGCTGACTCTGTAGAGGACTTCAATAGCACATCTCAAGCACAATTGCATCTGTGTCTCCTAAGTTTGCTTTTCAGAGTCAAAGGTCATTAACTGAAATTAGGCCAAAAGAAGAGTGCTTGCAAGCAGAACATAAAAGTTATAATATAAATTCTTCTTAAAATCAAGTCATGTTTCAAGTACTTCAAAGTCCTGATTAACACCTGGTATAAATGCACCATGTTTCCTTTCCTATGCCAAAATGTCTTGCTTCATTGCTGTAACAAAAAAAAAAAATAAAAAAATTAACGGTATATCAGCAGAAACATAATTTTAAAACAAAATGAATGTCCTTTTGGGTTTATGCTGTTTAGTGCTGCTTTTAACCAACACATTGCCTTTCCTCAAGAGGTTCTGGGCAGGGAAAAATATGGATTTTGGGCATAGACTGTATATGTTCCCCACAAGTGTTTTAGCTGCAGTTTGTCAGCTGCATACCATACAGCCCCATCACATCAGCAGGTATAGTTGCATCTTACACAGGTGAAGCAATCTGCTTACCACAGGTGTGGTTGAAAGTGTCCTTAAAAGACTGCAACAGTAATTGTATGCCCCAATACAATCTTTCAATAAAACCCCACTTCAGCATATGAACATCTTACATACATTGTCCCATGTATTGTGGAACATTCCTTCTCATATGAAGTCTTTCCTCTGCTGAAGTGCTTCGCAAGTAGGATCTGAATGCCCATGACTGCTGCAATGAATTTTATATTTTGCAATAATTTAACTATTTGCATGTAATCAGAGTTGTTTGTTGTTGTTTTTTTTTTCATTTTATAAGTATTAATCAAAAGACCATTGGTCTTGTGTTAACATGTTATTGGTTGCTGGTAGTTGACATGACAGGTGAGTATGCCATTTTATGTCTCTCGTCTATATTTATAGCTTAGAAAGTTATCACTCATCTTGGGAAATGCACAGATGAAAAAACAATTGCTATTTCAACCTTAGTGGAGATTCCATAAATACCCTACATTGAACAGTCAGCTAATAATATATATGTGCATCAGTTAATGGCTATAAATAACTGAGAATGGAAGATCATTAATCAGTGTTGGTCTGTATTCACTTTATCAAATACAATGATCTTGTGACAATGTGAAGCTCCTGACAGAGTATAATCAAGCTTGCAAAATAAAACTATTGATACTGTAAATGTTATTGTCTGTGAAATAACTAAAGATATAAAAAAATGTTATGAAGCATACAAACTGCTGCTTTTTGTACAGTTCAGCAGAGATTTTAGCTTTCTTTTTCTTCCCTCTTTCATGTGTTTACCAAATTGTTACAAAACATATGCACTATTTTTGAGGAAAAATAACACAAGCCAAGCAGAAGGATCTATTCATGATCAGAATGCAATGGCCTTCATTATATTCCAGTTTGCTTATAAGTGACTGATCGAGAGTTAGCAGATGGTGTTTTCTTTCACCCCTTTGCCTTCCTCTCATTTAATTACTTCAAGTTAGTTTATGTGCTGGCTCTATAATGCCTAATAAGCATATATATTTGTAAGATAGTAACTTCTATGATCTTCAAATTCAGCAATGTTAATCTACCCTCACTCGAGTATCTTAGACAAGGTATTTAAGCTGTATGTCTAAGACCGACCCAACCTCTTACACTTTAGGTTGCTCTTGGACATATTTCCATCAAATGAACAACCTAGCATCCACCTAGGAAACTGTAGCACCTGTGGAATATCTGACTCATAAGTAATGTATTATACTTAAGTGTCCTTCCAGGCAGCAACAGCCAGCATTAGTGGCACAGAGGGACTCTGCAGGCTGCCTTCCTAAGCTGTGAGAGGTCTCTTTGGTCTGGGAGGGTAGTTTTCTAAGGGCTGATATATCTCCAGGCAGGAAGAAAGCTTGCAGACACGGTGCTCTGGAGCTGTATAGATATAACAGTGCCTCCATCTGACATGGTAATTAAAACACAAGCTGTTATGTTATTCATAAATGACAACAATCCCATTGCTATTTGCATAATGATCCTCTCTTCTTCCTCAATCTCTAATTTTATCCCAACTTCAAACATCCAAAATATACCCAAACAAGATTTATGGTGGGCCCTGACTCTCATCTTATGATGCTTCTTTCCCTCCAAAGCTAATTGTATTTCAAAACCAAATGTTTCTCACAGCTGGTACCTCATGAACAACAGTTTCTATCAGGAATTCGAGGTCCAGTATTGGTGGATTTAGACCAAGTCATGACTCCTGAAAGCCTTCCCTGGTCCAGAACCTAATGGAAGACAGCTCAAGGGGTATCCCAGAACAGAGGGCTTCCCTTAACAGAAAACCACAACGTGACAATTCACTCAACAATTCTTCTCAACAACTGTTGAGAAGACTGAGGTTGGGAAGATGTGAAGGATGTGGGATGAATAGACCCTTCTTCCATCTGCCTTTTCCTTGGTAAAAACTCAGGAAAGGAAGATTCCTCCAGCAGGAACATACACAATTTGCAGGGCTTGTGGGGTTTAGAGAGACAGTCATATCTCCCTTCTCCCTAGTCTGCTGCCTCCAGTGCAATCTGACAGATCTGGGAGTGTAGCAGTTAGATGAAGAGGTTTTGTCTCCCCAGATTGCTTTAGATTTACCATTCTCTCCTTTTAATAGAAGTCCTGTAGGATCAGAAATTCAAATACAAGTTCATTTTAAAGCAATCAGCAAATATGATGCTGACATAACTTTTTTTCCTATAACTAGGGAGAATTCAAAACTAACCCACAGCACCTGAACTCTTAAGAAATGACACTATTTGATGAGTGATTTACTAGAGGGCAAAGACAACTAAACTGCAAACCTTTGTATTGAATAAAAATCAAGAAATAATTTTATTTTCTTCATACATCTGTTAGCGCTGATGTAAGTAACCCAAGTGAATTTATTGATACAGAAATTGTGGAAAGATTGCTGAAATCAATAAAAATATTTTTCTCCAAGTGGCCTGCATTATTTATATCCACAACAAATGTCCAGCAAATAAATTCTGCTTGTTTCCATTTAAGGTGCATATTCCTGGACTTAGCCAGGTTCCTTCAGCAGTGATGTTTTAATATGTTCCAAGACATCTGAAATTCTGGAATACCTGGAAATTTATTCTTTTGACTTGCAACCTAGAAGGCTGAGCATGACATCAATTTATTTTTCTTTTAAGGGAGTTTCAGGCACCTGGTGATTACTAGACAGAAAAATCAGGCTGTTTGTCTTTCTTCTGACTTCACACTATTTCTGAGCTAAGGAAAAGAACTATGAAGACGGTGCTTTAGAAACAGCTAATACAAGACCTAATTCCCATTCCTGTGAAATCACCAGATGCTCCATTTAGCTGGATTTCTGGGTTGCTTCCACCTCAACAGGAGTATCAATGGCCCCAAATAATATTAATTATCTGGTTCATGATGTTTAAAGATGGAGTTTTAGGTTTCTTGCCTGGTTTATTCATGATGCAGTCACTACAAGCCCTTTGGATAAGCACTTCCCACAGTGGGTGTGAGGTTCAGCTCTAAAGACAGGGTTACACAGCATTAATCCAATGACTTTAATACCTTTACTCCTACACTATCTTACAGCGATGTAGCTGAGAGTGAATCAAGCTGAAGATTTTGCGTATAGGTGATTCCATTATTTTTATGAGGCCCTGCAGGCTCTAATTCTTTGCACCATGTGGGAGTCTTCCATGAATACAGAGTGCCATCTGTGCTTGGGTCTCATTCCTTAAAGAAACATTTAGCTTTCTATTCATGCTTTCTGCATTCCTGGGGCTGAGCAGTGTGTGAGTGTGTTACCCCTTCCTCCCTTGTGTCACAAGAGTTTATTGATCAGCCTCAGGACTAAAACACAGCAAAGAACCCTGCTGTTTCCAGTAGCTGTTGCCTATCTTTTGAAGCAGAGCTGAGTGTTTGAGCTATAATATATTCTTTCGACACGAGAGCATTAACCTATTGTGAAAAATAAATGCAAGAGATTCTCAAACTGGGAGAAAAGGCATTGGAGCATCAGAAAGCTTGCACACCGAGCCTTTTGCTTCAGCTCTTGCAGCCTGAGACTCTTGTATCTCTGACTAATTCTCTCCCTGTTCACCACAGGAATACTAATTGCCAGATGAAGCTCTTTGTTCAGCTAATGCTCTAATTATTGCTTAGAAGAGGAATTGTCTCTAGCAATCATTTACTCCTAAGGAAACTTGAAACCTTATTTCTATAGTTAAGCCCAGAGAGTGCAGTTATAAAGCTATGGAAATTACCACACCAGAGTCCCTGGGTCAAAAAAAGCACCCTGATTCTTTCTGAAATGGGTGGTTCAAATCCAGATATGTAACATTTTGCCTTACATCACAGGTGAGCATCATTCTATTGTGACATAAAAACCACAAGACATCTGGAGTTTCAGTATGAATGAGAATCCAAAAGTTCAAATATGTATCATAGTCACGTTTGACCTACCAGCACTAAACCACGGGAGCCTATAAAAGCTACCTGAAAACAAGAAACATTAAAACAGAAAAGCACAATCTTAATGTAGATAAGCTTTCAAACAGAATAGGTCTTTGTGTTGCCTGCTTTTTTATTTATATCAATCTAGCCTGTACTTGAATCTAAAAATTTAAGAGAACACTTTGAAGTGTGTGTCTACCTAGTTTCCCAAGAGAAAAAAAAACAACCTAAGTATATAGGACCGAAAAATATATAAGTAGAAGAGAGATGTACCACTACAAACAGATCAATGAAATAGTGCCATATGATATGCAAGGATAAAACCAGTAAAGGAGAAAGTCACATAAGTAATTAAGAATTCTGAGACTTTTTTTTTTTTTGCCAGAAAGCACTTCCTGGGCACCTTCCATACCTTACAGAAGACTACTTAGTGCATGCTTTGCTGACTGTGATCGTAGGCATGGTAGCTACTGGATGTCATCCATTCATTAACACTGAAGTGGTTTAATGAAAAGCAAGATTTCTTAAGATCATTGGTAGTATAAAATAAAGCAAGACAAACATATGCATAAATAGCTCACTAATGTATTGGGTAGTATATTTTAGAGCTAGTTACAGTATATTAAAAAAATCCTAGATATTTATTTACAGAAATGTTTCTTCGTCTCTGGTCTACCAAATCTTTGAGCATTAGAATGATCTCATTTCTTTTTTCTTGACTTTTGGTAATAAGCTTGGTAATACCTTTAAGCTTCTTTTATGTGGTCAGCTTTCTTATGATAACACGTAATTCCCAGATTTGCTCAGGGTGAGACTAACTATACTCAGTGGCTGTAGCACCTTTTCCTCTTCATAAACCAGTGTGAATGTTGACTTTTGCAAACACTCATTTCTAAATATAAAATTTCATACTCTCACTGTACTGAGGGAACGAAGGTGGTGGCTGTGGAAGAAGCCCTGTAAGGACAGCAATCATCATACTTGTAAGTGCTTGCTGTCCCTGACCAGGAATTCATTACTTTTAACACTAATTCTGCTCTATATGAAGTATGAATTAGTGATTAATGAACACCAGTCTGTTCCAACTACATCCTACACCCCATATGGCATATAAAAACCCTCTCAAAAATAAAGTTATAAAAAGAGAGCTAATAAATCATAGCCCAACCCATGACTAAAGTAGGGGTTTTATCTATAGTCTCATAAATTACAACATTATTTAAAATAGTTTTAAAAGTGAGTAATAAGGATTCAGATGCTTCTTTGGGAGACTTCCTAATTCCCCAAAAGTGGTGTTATCAAATTTTCCCACATATTCCAAGCAATTATTTCTTCCTCTCTAGTAGACTTTCATATTGAGTTTAGCAAGAAGAATAATAGATAAGATACACAAAAATTCTGCATAAGCCAAAAATTCCCTGTGCTGAGAATACTATTTTAATGAATAAGGAGAAAGGTGTTCTTTTACTACTTATCAGTGATGATGGGATCACATTAGATGTTATTTTTTTCAGTAATGCAGCTATGTCTCTGATTCCTTACAGAACAACTCTTTTCCATTTAATGTCTTCTTCCTCAGCAATGCCCAGAGCAATGTTATTGGCAGTGTCTGGCATCTGACAAAGTAACAGCTGTTAGCAAGGACATTTCTACCTCAGCTATGCAAAAAGGAGACAGGGAAACAAAGTAGCAGGGACCTGTTTGAATACCTAGAGCAGGCTACTAGGCACATCTGGAATGCGATGGAGCTCTCCTGAGCCATGTCTAGATGGCACACAACCCCAAGGACAACTGCCCTGGGCTCCAGATTGTCCAGATTGGGAACCTGATGGCTGTGAGCTGCTGCTTCCCTCTCTTCTGCTTTCCAGGTCCCTGCCAATGAAGCCAGGGCATGATGAGAAGTGGGCTGGCTGTCCCAAACTTCTCCTAGCCTCATGATGGAGTCCAAATGAAGCATGAACCTGGGTGTCAGAACTCAAAGCACTTCTGGCTCTGCCAGTTCAGACATAATGATGTCTTGCCTACATCATTGTGCTTGTGTCATTAAGTTTATGGGAGTCGGGGTTTTAAAACACTCAACAAATAAGTTTGGCATCAAGTTTAACAAAAAGGCAGGGGTTCATGCAATAAGTCAAGCACTGCACAAGAGTTACAATTCTTTTCAATGAACAGGAGCAAATGCAACTATTAGCAGAGACTAAGTCAATTTTACTTAAGGTGTATCTAAAGAAGATTAAATCAGCATGTAAACATACACAGAGTATAAACCTTGTATACATTCCATTGCGTTCATGCCAAACTCCAGTTCCAAAAATTGAAAGTTAGTACAAATGAATATCCAAAGACTATTGGATGTTAAAACCTGAAAAGACCGTAGAGGTTTATTGGGTAGTATTCAACTACTTATATACTAGGACTTATACTGAGGTTTAAGGACTGTTTGGGTTTTCCTTGTTTCTGAGTTTTTCAAAGAATACAGGGTCACTAAAATTCAATGTTTCCCTGTCATCCACAAATAGCCCTTAAAAAGAAGATTTTTTTTTCTCTCTCTTTAGGACTTATTTTAATTTTAAAAGTATAGATTTGGTTATTTACACATACTCCATAGATGCTACTTTTTCTATAACATTTGAAAAAATCTACAAGTGATATATAGATCATGTACAACTTATTCTGGTCAGGGGACATAAGGTACTTATCAAAATTCAGCCCTGTTACTGCCTCGCCTTTTATTTCTGTCCACTATAGCAAAAAGCTTTGTATGCCCTTCCAGTAAAGAAGGCAAGGCTGGCTAGCAGTCAGTGTGACAGAAGGAAAGCAGTGCAGCAGAAAATTGGATAAGAGGATAAAAAACACAAGGACCACGGGAAGCCCATCAAAACTGCCTCCTCTTGTCAAAAACCAGACAAGTGACAAGTACAAATAGAAAGTATTATCCACAATTCAGTATTTCTAATGATATCACAATTACAGTCCTGCTTCCTATAGGCAACCACTTAACTTTTTAGGCTTGACCTTACAATAGCAAACCAAATGTGGTGTGACAAAATAAATCTGTGGAAGAATTGTTTACAGTCAGATGTCTGACTGTACAGTCCCAAACTAAGTTTTTTGGTTTGTTTTTGTTTTTTGTTTTGTTTTTTTTTATTATTATTTTTACTTAGAAAAAAATGTTTAAAGATGATTGCTCGGTCACTGATCTAAAAAAAACATGTTGACTTAAGACCATGTGCATATTTAGTGATACCACATCATGCATCAGAAAGAGACAGGCAATTTAAATTGTCTGCCAACAGTTCAAGGCTGTGGCTAATTCATTACTCACACATCTCTAGTTGGAGTACTAATTTAAACTCATGTGTGTCATATTAATTGTAATCTTGTTTCAAAGTGACAAGATAAATATCTCAAGGTACATAATATATTATGGACATAGGTCAAAATAAATGAGTGTCTAAAACAGATTAACACTAAATACATGCAATATGTCATGTTTGTAAATTAAGAAAGGATAAATTACATTAACATTTAACAGATTGTTCATTATACTTCATCTATGCTTAGGCTTAAATACATTAACAGATACTTTTCCTTTATATAAGGTCTCCTTAAGTGACTTATACAGAATGTTTAGAATTGCATACTTGGGATACAGAAGCAGCAGTTCACAGATGCTATAAAGAATAGTACACAGTGCTCCAGGATAAACAAAACTGGCACCCTGTTGTAGTTTCCTTGATTTATTCTCATTATTAGTAGGAGTGTAAAAGAAAAATTCAAATGTATTTCCTGGTTTTCTGCTTCTTTTTTGTTACAAGATTAGTTAAACATGTTGGAGATGAGTGGTTTAATTTAAAAAGCAGTCTTCTTTCAGCTGCTTTATCAGTGCAATCATTTGGGCCTTACACTGTCCTTACTGCACTTAGAGAGCTCTGTGTCCTGCCTCAGCAATAGTCAGTGTCATGTGGGGGCAACCAGCCTCCAGGACATTCACTGGCACAAGTCCTCTCTAAATACAAACCTTTGCCAGGTTCAGAAGCTCACAAGGATGGCTCTGAGAGTGCTCCTAGGTAAAAACTAATGAAAGTGTATAGGAAATAAATATAATTGCTCCTGTGACTATAGAATTTGACATCTCCAAGAGAGTTTATTCATATTTCTATTGCCAGAAATGTGTACTAAAAAGAAAGGAGATATCTTTATATTTGCTAATATTCAGAAATGGGACTTCTGTAAAAATCTGTATGTATAATGTATGTATATCTGATATATGTATTCATCCTTTTTGTCACCTGCATAGGAAACATATTTTACGTTCACAACTTCAACTGCTATCCAGTTTCCTGGTTTGATAATTTTCACTTAAAGACCCTTTCAAATACATTTGTTTTTTCTAAGGACTGTTCTTTCATACTTATTTTCAGTTATGAAGTTAATTCCAAAGCAACCTGGATTAGGAACCCAGCTTCCCCAGAATTTATCATACAGAAAGAGAATGCTTAAATCACAGTACATGAGTATTTCATATCATCGTAACTAAACCTGCACTAGAATGGCTATCTGCATTAGTTGTATTACTCACCAAAATCTACTTGTAGTCCAGCCCACGTACACTTCCAAAAGCAAGTATAATGCCATTGACTCAATGCATCTGTCCATACAGCTAAAACTAAGTAAGCAGGAAGCCTTACAGAACTCATGTTTTAACCAATTTACTGAAAACAATAATAATTTCAGGCTGAAATCACTGATCATGCTGATTTTATCAGATATGCTGTTTTTTCCCCGTTTTCATTTAAAGACTTCAGTGATAGAATGAATAATAATAATAATAACAACAACAATAATAAAAGGATTAACTTTATTCCAGATGACATTTTAATTAATTCAATTTTAATTACTCTGACTGTCAAGCTATAACACTTCTTTCAGATAAGGAAAATCCGATAAGAATTAGGTACTGAATTGAGGCTTTTCCATCACTAACTCATGCTATCATATATCCATCTATTTCCACATAAGACTGCTGTAACCTCATAGTCTTTAATTACTGCCTTTTAAAGATAATACTTTAAATTCCATTGCTTTTGCAATATGTCATTCCTTATACAAATAAGGCCAGCCATTTAGATGTATGTGTTTAGATATGTCCTCTAAATTTCATTTCATCTCTCTTTTAAGGCACCATGAGGCTTCTCACCCTGCTGTATTTATCCACCTGTCTGTAGGACAGCAGCATTGTTAACACAATTCATGCATCAATGGTTGTCATCTCTTGCTATTTCCAAACCTCTTTTAAAAGAAGTCTACCAATTTTCATGGAAATGTACAAACTAATCAAACCAGCAACAACTCTAACTGCGGGATAAAGGAAGGAAAGATCAGAAATAGGTGGGATAAATCAGACTTCATTGCTTACTACTGCAAATGTCAGTTCATGTGCACAAACAGCTTTTCCTTACTTGCAGACCTCACATTCTGCTCAGTGGTAAAAAAACAGAAGTAAAATTGAAGCCTTTGCTGTTCCTATATGCTAAACAAGGGCCCCTGGTAGCCAATAAAATGGGCAGTTACCTCAGTGTTAACAAGGCTGATGGAACAGTGTCTTATTCCATATGCCTGAAACCCCTGGGTAACGTGGCTGTGGGGACTCATCTGATTAGAAATACATTTGCTACATATTTTGGGTGTAAGTAGTTTTATAGACATATTGTTTTCTGGTTCATTTGGAATCTCATTGGGCTTCCACGGGGAAAAGATCCTCCAGTTCTCTTGGTAGTTTATGGTTAGATTACCTCATGATAGTTGTATCTGCCAGACACTGGCTGATACTTTCAGGAAAGCTGTGCCTAGACTACTCTTCCTCATTCAAGCAGGTAGTATCAGACTGACAACATGGAATGACAGAAACGCAAGCTGAAACATCACATTTGGAATCAACAACATGTAAGACAGAGGGAGGGTTGGAGTTAGTAATCAGCAACACCATGAAAAAAGGCATCCCAAACTAGAGTAATTTTGTTTCTCAATCTGTTCCTATCCACTTCTTTTGACTGAACAGAAATACTATGGCATTATTTTTTGTCTTATGGAGAGAGAATATTCAAGGAACTAAAACTTACAGATAAATTTAACCTGACAAAACAATCCAAAATATGCATGAAAAAACAAATTAATTTATAAATGTAGCACCCAGCAGAAGTATTAATGTGCCAGGTAGATGTATATATGCCATCAGGTTATGATCACTGAGATAAAATTATTTTATGAATATTGTATGTAAGTTGATTAATGAGGCAGAGCTGTTCAATGACCTCCAAAAGTCTCTTCCAACTTGAAATATTTTATGACTATTGATATGAAATTACTTTTGTGATGTGTCCTAGGTCATTGGAACTTCACAAAGAGCAAACCTGAGGGCAAAAATGTGATCCAAAGGGTACCTTCCTGAGAGTCTTAGTAGAAATGACAGGAAAATTTTCTGTTTTCAATATTTTAGGCAGGAGCAAAAACATCTTGCTTGGCAAGTCTGAGTAAGCAATAATACAGTAAAATGGCGTTTGCCAGTGAGCACTCAGAGAAAGAAAAAATGGCCATGAAAGTGTCTTTCATGGACAACTACTTCCCATGTTTTCCTGTTGGATGGTGAGATTATGAGCAGACAAGACCTGTGCAGATTGATTTATTACTTCAAAAATATGCTTTCCATCAGAGGTTTTATGTTATAAGTGATACTTCACTTCAAGGATGTAGTCTGCTCCATCATCATTGCTGTAAGAGCTCTAAAGAAGGTGCAATGAAAGGACAATGCCCTTGGTCTAGAGCAGGGCATTTTTTTGTAGTTTTTAAAAATAATTTGTGTTTGGAAACATTCAAGTATCTTTCTCAAACCTGCTGAAATATATAGAGATTGCATACCGTATTTGAACAGGCAGAGAGATCAGAGATACTTTTTGTAGGAATAATGACAACATGTGCAACATTTTTTCCCCCAGGAAGTTCTTAGATCTTGACATTTTGAAGGCAGTGAAGCCATTTCTCTTATTTGTTGTTTTCAGGAGGATTTTGAACTACATTGAGCAGATGCTAAAACAGATGGACACTGTCTTTTGCAAAAGTGGGAAAAATATCTGATTAGAAAATGCCATGCTATTGTTTTTGTTTTTTTTTTTTCTTACAGCTGAACAAACTATGAAAGGACTTTTCCTTATGTCATAATTTAAGGAAAAGATAAATGCTGACATTACCTTAGTCAATAATATGTAAGCAGCTAGGTCCTGGCCCTGATCCACTCCACTTTTCTTAAAGAGGGATCTCATTTTGGGTATACCCAGTCCCTCTTTTTCCCTAGAGAAGAGCATTTCAGGGTGGCAAGAATCACACTGGGCAGTAGATGAAGTCAGAGCAATCTCCAATGGGCAGGAGGCCCTATGGACACAATAAACCCTACTCTGACTGGGGATAATGGCAACAACTTGACAGGCTGATGTGTTTGCTGTAGTTTGTTCTTTCATCACCTGGGTGGTGATCACTTTCACTATCTGAGCTAAATATCTTTGTGGGAACCCAGCAGGACTGGGAGAAAGAAACAAGACATGCTATTCCTCACTTCTTGATAGGATTTTTCCTGACTGCTGCTTGCCCAGGGGCTGGAGAGGCTGTTGCTCTTCATAAAAGTCTCCCTAAAGGTCCCCATACTCTTCCTTCTGGCCCTGCAGGAGACTGTTTGCCATTCAAAATTGGTGCATGGGGACATTGTTGCTCGCATATAGGTGTTTCATCCCCAGATTCAATCAGCATGAAAGAAAATTCATGCTGGTGTCTAGTCTAACTTGCATCATAGCCAAAAGTATCTGTTTGCCCTGATATTGGAGTTATATGCTAGAGATCTGCCCATGAAAAAGTTGCATATTGTGAACAGCAGACAAGGGGGGGGAAAAAAAGGGATTTGGTAACTGATCTGTGTTCTGACATTTCCTCTTCTATAGATGACTCATGTCTCCATGTTTTGTCTATAAATTAGATAATGGGCTGCTTAATAGACCAGGAAATTTTTTCTCAGGCTCTCCAGTAACATTTGCAGAGGTACCAGCTGATGGGGGAATTCTCTGGTCTGCTTTATCCATCACATCAATCTGCCTTTTCCTTTTAAAAACTTTCTTTCTATTGTATTCTGTTCTCTGTGGTTTGATTTCTACCTCTGGCTTCCAAACATGAGAAACAATTGCAAACCATTAGAATCAGTCTGAATAATTGAATTTGCTTGATTGGAAAAAGATTAGTTTTAAGACAAGCTGGAAGAAAAGCCTAAAAATTCAATTTTATATCCAGCAGAATACTTCACTCATGTCTAAATGGAATATTGGTTTCATATTTTTGGGTCTCTAAAAGTTAACAGGATTTAGATCTATTTTGCAGTTCCTGCAAGAAAAGCCATTTTGTTAGCAGAAGCATTAATTTTTAGATTATGCAGCAATGTGTTTCAACATTGGATGGTTTAGGAGTTCTGTTTTTCTTCACTGAAAAGAATAAAAATTAATTCAGGAAATGCTATTTTCAACTCAAGTTAGTAATTTGGGGTGAAAAACATTTCAGGCAAAAATATTCACTCATGTCCTGTTTGAAACAAGTTTCTTTGTGGTGTTGATTTAAAGTAAATGTGAAAAAACTGCATTTAGTCCCAGTTTGTCCTTTGACATCATGGAACCACATTATGGGTGGATTTTTCTGATGATCTTTTTTGAGGCAAACCTGAAACATATTGGAGCATGCCTTCTCACAGCCTTGAAACTTGAATAAAATGAAGTACATGAACGTGCATAAATGCAAAAAATTTTAGTCTTACTGAAATTGCATCAATTACAACATAGGCTGGATTTTAACCTCTTATAAATTTGCTGCATGAAGTGTTTAACAGCCTAATTTTAAAAAGGAACAGCTTTTTGGCTACACAATCCGTTTGCTAAATCCATTTAAAACAGTGGTGAACTGGCAATAAATAAGCCACACACATGAGAGAGAATATTGATGCAACTAAGTTATTTCATTGCAACAGTATGGTCATGTTATGTCCTAAGAGTGTCAGCTGAAGCCTGAGAAGAGACTCCAACCCCTTTAGACCACTGACTTTTTATGCCACTTTGAAAATGGATAAAAGAAATTAACCCTCATGTTAAAGGCATCACACTATGCAATGGAAAATGAGTCAACCTTAGAATTTATGCCTTCTTCTTCTCACATTTAATTCTGTACAGAATGGATTCAATGAACAAGCTGAAACAGTATTTCTCAGCCTCATGTTTACCTCCCTCTAGACTTCTATAACCAAATATTTAAAAATTCCAGAAATATGCATTAAGGTATTTGCATGAAGTAGTTCAATAGTTATTTCTTGTTCCATGCTTCTCTTTCAAGTCTTTCATTAATTACTTCTTTTAGGTACAGTTAAAGATAATGCTTATCCATATTTCAACCCCTGGTCTTCTGGAAGGATCTGATGTTTCAGGCTTAAGTTGAGTGCTCGCTTTATGCAAAACAGTCTTTCATTATAAAGATGTTCTGGAAGCTTCCTCAGTGTTTCTTTTACATCCTTCTCTTCGTACGAGGTATCATCTCACATTAATCTGAGTTTGTTGAACTCAACTGTATTATAATACCACTTGCAAATCCTGTCTATCAGGTGACCACCTCCTGCAACTGATACCCTCACTGCCATCTTGACCCCTAGTACCTAACAAAGCTGGACCAGATGATCCTTGAGATCCCTTCCAACCTGGCATTCTGTGCTTCTATGTACAGAAATATGAAACAACCACTTATTTTCCACTGCGTATCCACAAATCTTTAATATTTTTCTTCTAGGATAGATCATATTCTCCATGCTTTTTTCCTCACATTAAAATTACATGGAAAAATGGCTGTGTACCTCCTAACATTTTTATCATGCAATAACCACATCCAACATTTAACACCTTCATTAAGGTGAAAATATTAAAAATATCATTAACCCTGTTTTTCTTGCCTTTGACTCAGTTTGTCACTGTTGTTGTTTGGGTTTGGTTTTTTTTAGGATTATATGCTCCAGCTAAATCCTTAATTTGATTTAGGAATCATCCTAGTGGCCCTCATTCTTCTTTTTTTACTCTGTATAAACTAAGAAGACAGTGCAATAGTCTATCAAGCAGTTGTTTTATCTCAGAAATGGCCTAGATAAGGAGATCAATAACTAAATTTCACAAAACTTATCTTTTTCACCATATTTTTATATAATTTCAAAACACTTCACCTACCTCCCTTCTTTCTTTCCACATAAAGAGTTTCTTTCATGTGAGAAACAAAAACAAACACAGTCAAGAACTGAGAAGAAACCAGGAACAAACTACGATGGCTTAAATAGTGCACCAGACTAGTTACCTCAAAGAGAGGTTGTTGAAATGGCATTTTAGCTCCTTCAGCACAGCTCACAGGAACTCCCACTCCCATTGCTTTTCAAACAGCTGTGGGTTATTAGAAAGAATCTTGAACTGAACCAAAGAGCCCTCCTTAGAGTAATTTCTTATCACAAAACTACTAATGAAGATCTGATGTTGATGGAGAAACAGTCCTTATTACAAAGGAATTTTATTTCACTGCTGCTTTGTTGGTGGAATATGCTACCAAAAGTTGTCTCTCTTCTCTGTGTGCTACTTCCACTTTCTTCCAGTCCCTTGAGACTAATAATTAAGAATCCTTGCACATTGTTTGGTTTATCTTTTAAAATACAATTAGAGAAAAGTGGATTAAATAAAATTTATTCACCTTTTAAAAGTTGAAGACTTTCATCAATAATTAAAAATACAAATATTCATTATCTCAGGAAAAACAACAACAATAAAAAAACAAAACACAACTTGAACAATTCTGGAATTATACTGTTAAATCACCAAATACTGCTAAATAAAATGAATGAGTGCCAAATTACTAAATTAATTCTACACATCCTTGAAAAACTCCTTTCACCTGGGGGCTAAAATTTTGTGTTCAGCAGCATAGGTCAAAAGTTAGTGAGTTTTGAAATTTCACAGGAGATCAGTGTGAATTCTGCAGGGTTGAAAAAGTGGAAATATGGGAGCTTAATTCTGTGCTCTTGCCAAAGCTTAGTAGCAAACCACATTCTTTTTGGTCAGTGCCTTAAGATGCTTTCAGAAAGTCTTCTGGAATTGGACACTGGTAATTACACTGCTCCAAGACAGCAGCGAAGGAAATAACAGTGAAGTGAAAAGAAAACTGCTTGCCACCAAAACATACAGTGCCAGTTATTTTTAAAAACATGAAAACCTCTAAAGCTAATTCCAAACTTCATCAATCTACTCTTATAATTAAGAACCTGTATAGGAAAAAAAAGGTACAGTTTTCCTTCCAGTATACAAAGAGTTTCCATTTCTACTGTGCAGAGCGAAAACATACCATATTTTGATAGCTTGTGGTACTGAGTCTTGAGAAAGTACATAAATATTTATACATGTTAGTCATTACTAGACAATAGATACTTTCAGTGAGACAAATGCCAGCTGTGACACAAATAGCATCAGGTATTAACATTCAAAGTCTTATGTTTTGCATCAAACCTCAATTAAATAGCAAAAAATATATCAGGTCTATGCTGGAATAAAATACACTGTTGTTTTTTCAAGTCCCAGTATCAAACTAATAACCATGAGAGCCTATCTGTAGCAATACTTGCACAAACACTGAAGTGTGTATGAGTGGTATGTAACAGGATCACATTTTCTATGAAGTTTTAATGAAAAGGAAAAGAGTCAGCTAGAAAATAAAAGGCTGTCAAGGGATGAAAAAAAAAGAAGTAAATATTCATCCTTACTAGGAAAATGAGAGGCTTTAATCCTCATTCATTGTAGAACATAATCACAACAGTGGCCATTACCATATCCTTATTTATAAAAGAAACTAAAAGTCTCCAACTATTTTAAAAACTGGGATTCTCACCCTGAGGAATACCAGAGCGTGACAAGGTGCACCCTACAGACAGATCTCTGGGCTACATTATGTGGTGCAGAAAAACTCTTGCTCTTTCAGAAAAGCAACACCCTGGTTTTATATGCCAGTCTTTGCATTGTCAGAGGGGGCTTAAGAAGCTATTAAGTAACCTAGACAAAGACCTAGGAGTTCATGAACTGGTGTTTGCTGGTGGCATTTAAAAGAAAATAGATGAACTAGTGTGTGCAGAGAAGCATCTTGGCAAAATTTGCACCCTACAAAACACGCATTTAAAATTAGTGTGTTATTGTAAAGGCCGGATGGCAACAGCTGAGTCTCAGAGGCTAAAGTATAGAGGGACAGTTGAAAATTTCTGCACAGCATAGTAAAATGTATTAATGGCTAAAATGCATCTTTTGCAATCTTGTAAATACTTCCTTGCTATTATAATTAATATTTATATTGCTGTCTCACTGAAAGTGTTCACAATTTCATAATTTTCTTAGCTTCCAGGAATCAGAGAGCTGTGGGCTTTGAATGGTAGAGAAACAGCCTTTACAAAATCCTCTATTTCATTACACAAGACCTATTTTGCTAAAACAGAGCATGTCAGATGTCCTAAGTGGAGGAAGGTTTTAAGCTTTGTCTGGGACAAATTTTGCCAAGCAGGAATAGCTGGCTTTAGCATTTCATTTGTGCCAGTGTAGTTAGTATCTGATCCAATTTGGATGCAAAATGCCTGTTCCAAATGTTCAGCAGATGGAAGGGTGGTGAGTAGTCACAAGAAACAGGTTATTTCTATTACAATAAATTGCTTGGAGAACCAGGTATTCCTCCGCTGCCACTGACAGATATCATTATAGCAGAGTGTCTGTAAATCAGATAGATTACTGTCAACCCAAATGTAAGGTCTCTCACTCTGGGTAGTGCTTCTTTGTAAAAACCAATTGCTTTGCAAATGCTCTGCTCATTGCTCATGCTCAGGGCAACTGTCACATTGTAAGAAGTTCTCCTGGCACCTTCTGCTATCCCTTCAGAGCAGGATAAAGATCATTGATTTGAACTTGAGATTTTGCCACTACAGTGACTATAGGTTCAGGCCCCTCTCTGTTTCTAGCATGAAGAAAATATTTCATAGAACTGTGGCCACTGCTTTTACTATTAAAAGTAAAAAGTAGCAGTGGGAAAGGAACAGAATCAGTATGTCTTTCTTTTCCATACAACCACTTGTAATTCTCTTGGCATGAGAGCTGCCAGACACTTTGACTCATGCAGTCAGAGCTAATATACCAGTGTAAAAATAAGAGATACTGGGACAGGAGGAAGTGTTTCAGAAAAGCAGTCTGATCTTCACACAGCTTCTTTTCTCCTTTCTTCTACTTGGCATGCTGTATTTTGCTGCTCATTAGTTATCATATGTTCACTTTGCTCTCTGATTCTAATGATAAATACCTCTGGTAAAGAAGAACACAACTCAGAGAATCTACCTCCCCATTTTAAGCACAATGAAGAAACTATTGTTAATCCTATCATACTCAGTCCCAGGTAGTAGTTATGTCTTTGAGGTCCTCATCTCATATTCCATTTTCTGTTGCTTATTTAAAATAAATAAATAAATAAACAACAACAACAAAAAATATACACACACACACACACAGAGTCAGTCTAAGCTGGTAATCTTGTTGCTATTTTGGGGGTCTAGGCAGTATCCCTAGCATTGTTTTTTTCATAGAGTGACAGATGCAGCAAAGGCTATAAAGTTGGAATACTGATTTAACACTGAGCTCCTTCAGCATGTGTAGAGTACTATGTTTTGTGGCTTTTCCTTTGGCCAAATGCATATAGAGAAAATTCTCAAAGTTAATTCAGAAACATCTGGTCCAAGTTTCTGATTTCTTTTCAATGGAACAAAGAGAAGTTTTATCATTTTTACATTTTCATTTTCAGAATAATTGAATACTTTCTCATGTGGTAATTGTACCATTACCTTGGTACAATTCTAGCATGGTGCTCTCTGTGACAGCAGGAAGATTTGTGCCCTGGCACACATCAGACATTCAAAACTTTCTGATACTGAAAGTACTGTTGTCACTGTGATTCTATCCTAATGTGGCCAAGGAAAGATGTGAGCGTGGCTTGAAAGGCAGCACTGCAGGAGCACTGTGGTCATTACAAAGCTTTCTTCCTGCTTCTGTTTCCAGAAAATCATCACTGGATGACAGAAATATACTACAGGCTTAGACTGTAGCAAGAACATGTTTTGAAGGGCAAAATGTGCACTAGGGCCATTTCTCTGTCCTCTGGCTGTCTTACAGATACCTCCTCATTTCATTAGTTTTGCTTATTCTTTAGGGAGTTTCTCAGTCTTCATATAAAGCTATGGCAGTGTTCAACTTTATACTTCCATGGATTCAGTATGTGGAGAGCAGCTGCAGAAGAACAAGTCTGAAACCTCCAAGATTTATACTCTGATCTCAAGAAGACCTGTTTTGATCTCCTGTGGGACACCTTTTCTATGTGTGCATGTTCACCTTAATTTGTAAGAGTTCCCTGGTATTTACTTTGTGAAATTCTTCTTTATAGTTGTAGGAGAGGATTGGTAAGGATATGTTAAACCAAGATGTGCAAATGCTTCTGAACCTAAAGATGCCAGCAGCACATTAAGAGCTCACTTTCTGTGAAAGCAAACCTCAGTGCTCAGTCAAAAAGACATGATAATTCAAGCTCCAAAGACTGGCCAAATAAAGAGTATAAACATATTTTAGGCAAGTCTCTTTGTATAACTTAAAACTTCTGCTCATGTCTCTGCCAATGCATCCTTTTCCAGGAATATGAAATTGAGATCTTCCAAATTTGGCTTTACATGTTTTTAGCAGCTTTTTACTGCTGGATCCAACATCCAAACTGATACCATAGCTCTGTTTTTCCTCACTGATCTACTGCAGATTGATGACAGATTGAAAAACAGCTTTATATGGAAGGAGTTTCAAAAAGCCTCCCAAACTGTTAGCAATTTATTTATTTTTCTTCTTTCTGTGGAAACGTTTTGGCTCTGCATTGCTAGGTAGCAACTTTAACTGACATCACTTAGCCAGTTTCAGGCCATTTGGTTCTACAGGGAAGCTCTAGCTGCCCTCTGAGAAAGCTGCAGAAAGGGTCTCCTTGAACCTGCAAAAAATTCACATTCTCATCTTCACACAGTCCCCATTATTTTCTTAGCGGAATCAAGATTCAGACACTTCAAATCACCTGTCAGGAGTCAGACAGGAAAGAAATATTGAGTAGGGCAATACCTGTGCAATCTACACCCATGCTGTGTAATCGACAGCAGTTTCATGGAACTCTGCCATGTTGTGTGTTCTTGGTAAACGAGAGCCCATTCCTGCTCTGGCTGCAACGTAGCCTTTTTTTCATCTTTTCTGCTGGATTTGTTCCCCTGGGACCTGGCAGCACTGGCACGGAGCAAGGGCAGGAGCTGTGGAGGGAAGAAACCGTTGGGTGGGAGAGTTCCCCCTTCCAGGAAGTGTTATGAGTTGTTTAACTTGACAGACACGTAGCTTATGGGTGCACAGCTCTTGCCTCAGAGCCAGACCAGAGCAAGAAAAGGAACACGTACTATTTCATTTCTTGTGAAAAAACAAGAGGTAAGCCAAGATCCCTGGGTGCAAGATGCTGTGCAAAATAAAACACTGCTCCTAACCCTACTAGCAAGTAGGTACCATATATAAAGAGAATCCAAGGGGATGTAGTAGCACTTTCTAGACCTTTATATGAGAATGTGAGTTGCTCAAAGGGAGATTTTGAAGGAAAGGGGATCAAAGAAATGGGTGTATGCAGCATTCATTTTTAACCACAGATAGTCAAATTTGACCACAGGGAACAAGACTCCAATGATTGAGGTAACCTCAGAGTTAAAAAATCAGGCTGTATCTCAGATCTGATCTCTGTAAAGCCAGGTGGCTTAATAGGCTGGTGTTTTCTGACTCTGACAGTCTGCCCATGCTGAGCTCTCTGATTGCAGATGTAAAGACACTCTTGGCCTTTGCAATTTTAACTTCTGAAGTGTGGCTAAGATATAATTCCAACAGGTTGGCCACTTTTCTTCTTTGTTAACATTATATATATCTATGTACATTTTAGAGGTTAGTAGTATGCTATTTTCATTCATTTTGTATTCTACCCTCAAAATGTTTAGTATAGTTCCTTTAAAGACAGATAACTCAAAAAAAACGTTTCTCTAGAGCTTGATTCTTTGACATTCAACTCTTTCTCTTGGGATCCACATGTAATGCTTCCAAGTATTTTAATTGGTTTTCAAGCTCTTCACTTTATTTAAATACTCTCATTTTCCATTTGCATGAAAATGTCCAGTTTCAATACCAGATAGGCTAAGGCAGGAGTCTCTTCCCAAAGACTTGACAACTCCAGTGCAGTGGTCTTTTTTCACTCCACCAGCATCAGGGAGCAGCTCAAACTCCCCTGAGAGCTGGCAGGGGAATCATAGAAATATTTAGGTTGGAAAAGACCCTTCAGGTCATCCAATCCAACCATAACTGCCAGCTCCTTGGCCTGGTGATGGCAGTAACAAGGGCACTGCATCTGAACTGATCTTCCTCTGCGTGAAAGGTGCCTCTACTGCTCTCTGTCATAGGAAAAAAACTAACTTTTCCTGGTGTCAGGAAAAACAACTAGAATTTGAAAAGTAAATAAAGACAAAGTACATAACTCTGATGGGCAATCATCTTAAAAGGTCACAAGTCAGAGCTGTGCAGACAGAAGATGCATAAATGTAACTTCCTGAACCCCTTTGAAACTGGAAATAATAATAAATAACTGCCTTCACACAGTGAAGGACTCTTCCTTCTGTGTGACTTTCCCATTAGCCAGTCACTCCGTGCTATGCAGCAGTCAGCTAAGCCACTCAATCAGTGCCTTGCTAGGTCTTCTTAGATTGTTTGGCTGATGTGTCTCACTTTCCCTGCAAACTCTCACCCTTGCTGCTTCATGGTCTGTGGCCTCTTCAGATCTGGGATGCATCACTGTATACTGGATTGCCTGGATTTAAGACCAAAATTTAGACACTGACATTCACAAATTGTGTGTGACCCATGTCCAGAAACTTAGTGAAATAAAAGTTTCTGAAGACGAGGAAGTAACTGGTAGGGAAGGAGCTTGATCCTGCAGTGCACGAATGTGGATTATTGTGTATATTTCAACAAGGCAAATGTGATGAACAAAATAAGAAGGCACAGACTAACTTATTCTTGCATGATTGCCCCTTCATAGTTCCCTAATGAAGCATGACCACAATTCTCAGAGGCAGATGGAAGAACGTACAGCTAAGTATTTATCTGCACAAAGAAGATCATGGTTCAACTCGTGCTTCCCTACTTTTGTTCATTCACTGCCCACGCCTTGAACTTCTTTTGACCTGCACACTGGCAAATAGGCAGGAGGAGATGAGATTAACTTTTTTTAGGGCACAGGGATCTATAACTAGATGTGACTTGAAGTGCAAATCATCATGTCTCCTGGGACATATCACATGAGGAGCTTCTGGCTCAGCAAGGACAAGGTGTGCCATCAGCCATGTTACAGCCTCAGAAAGCACTGATTAAACATCAGATTTGCAAGTAAAAAAGACTGGTGTAACTCTCATTCCTCAGATGAACTGTACTTAAGCACGTGTACATACTGAAGTACCTGGGTGAGTAAGAGAGCCAGTGCTTATTGATAAAAGATATTTTCAATTGTTTCAAGTGCAGAATGACTCCTCCTAAATTTAATTTTTAGATCTTTTACCACCCAACATATAACTTCAGCTGTTTCTTGCTGCTGATATTTTTTAAGTAGATCAGTCATCTAGTCATCTTCCTGCCACTGAGGGGAAGAAGACACGATAGTGCATGCCACACATTATGTGTTACCAAAAAAATTATTCTTGAATAAAGAATCTTATATAAAGAAATAATTTATTTTACTGATTCTAATAGCTACTTTTATAGGCATTTCTGTGTTTTATTGGTTGCTTGGGAAGAGGGAGAAATGAGATAAAAGAACTACAGAAATAGATATTTAATGTCCCAAAACCTGATTTCCCATAAGATGTGTAAAGTTTTTACAATTAAAACAGATTTATTTTTTTCAACAGAATATTTACAAGAGGATTTTCTGCATTTGGCTCTTGTGATACCTAACAAAGACTTCAGAAATCTCTGCCGCCTATCTCTGGGTTTGACATATTAAAAGAAAACAATTGATCTCACATTCCTTGCCTAACACAAATCATCTCAAATGGAAACATCAACCGTGCACAGGATCATTTCAGAAGTTTGGGCCTTGACTTTCCAACCACAAACAACCCACGTGTAGGTGAAGCAGGTGAACTCACCTGTAAAGCTTTGATCTGCACCTGAGGGCAGTGCAGGGGCTCGGGCATATGCTGCGGCATGACTATGCAGTTTGACAGAGCCCCTGCTACTGCTGTCAGCCTGCCCAGCTCATTCATTCTCCAATGTCACAACATATTTCCTGGAATACTGAATGGAAAATAAAACTGCATCCATCAAACATAAGCACTGAAGTTTTGCGTAGCATAACTCTCCACCCAAATTTTTTGGTTGCCTTTAGTCATTGTAAGGAAAATATGAAATTCCAAACATTTGATGTTTGAAAAGCTTCCACAGCACTTTTTGGTGGGAAGAGAGGGAAGCAGAAACCTCCCAAACAACCAAAGAAAAAAACACTCTAAAAACCCAGAGGCATCAGTATAGTATCCAGACCAGATTTCTGGATTCAATTTTTCCTTGAGAAACTAGATGTACATGTTACCTATAGTCATGCTTTTTACAGTATCAACTGGTAACACAGGTCCAGTGTTACAGAAGTGTGTGCAGCTACGTGCACTGCTGAGAGGATGGAAGTACAGCAAATGCAACATTATTCTTATATATTTATTGTGCTAGGATTACATGTAAGGCTGGCAAGTGGGAAGGAATGTAAAAATTGCTATCTTTATTTCCATATGCAACTCACTGTTTACCTTAGACTGTTATGGCTATTGACATTTTAATGTTTTATGGATTAGTCAATAATCTCCCAAAGGACAGTAAACCACAGCAAAATCAACTTAGTATTACAAACTACACTCGTAATGAGCTGACCATTTACTTTGGTGTTTCCTTATACAAGTCATTCTTTTGTAACAGGAAGTCCCATGTTAAAAAAGGAAAATGTTAAGTAGAAAAATACAAGCTACTCTCTGTTTTGAGAAAGTCCTTAAAGTCTTTGTAGAGCAGCAAAAGGATGTGGCTTCAGTTTATTCCCATCTCTGAATGTGGGAACTATAAATACTGAGTAAACTCACTGAGTTTAAAAAATAAAATAAAATAAATTTAAATTAAAAAAAAAGGAAAATAAGAAAAGGTATGCAAGAGTAACACACAATCAGGAAATGAAAAGAGACTTTATATCTTGACACATTCAGTCCCACTTAGGGGAGCTACCTTGATCAGTGAAAAAAAGAAACATAAAAATAAAAGGCTAAATTGCTCTCATTATTACCATAACATATGTTTATTTTTCTCTAAGTTATTTTTACTTATTCCCTGAAGTCATTACTTTAAAATTGCTTAATGGAAAACCAATAGAACTTTTTCATCAACAGTCCGAGGTTTTGAACTTATAGAGTCTCTGTGGGTCTTTTATGCTGGACTTAACAGGAAAATGTCCCCTGATCAAAAGATGGCTACAGCAAGAATGACACAAGCTCAAACAACTCATGGAAGGTGGAAACATAAACCATATTTCCATCCTCCGTCACTTTCTTAAACATAGCATCTAGGTGAGCTCAGTCTGTTCTCAGGTTGAGTGAAGCTGCGATGTGAAAACTTAAAAACTGGATTCTTTTAGGGAGAGACCATTAACATGGACTCAGATTTTTTTTTTTCTATGTCCTATGTGCATAAGGTATGAAAGTAATACCCCTTGCATTTCTGGGCTCTGCCTGTATTTTGCTCTGAAATTAGCTCCTTTTTTAACCTGTATTTTGAAACACTGTCCATTTCTTAATGTTGAATTCTTACAGTTCTGCCTTTTTCTGTTGTTCTCCTATCCCTTTAGATACAAAACCAAAACATAATGTTAACATTATGCTAAGGGCTTGCTTTTGTTTTAACTTTATCTTGTCCTCCAAAGTGCATGCTTTTTCTGCCGTGCAGATTATCTTGGAATTTCTAAAGGGTCCATCACAACTACCTCCTTCTTACAGCATGCTATATGAAAGATGATCATTGCAGAAGTTTGCCCTGACAGCTCTTCAGGGGAGGGATTTATATCCATGGCCTCATATTGAAAAGATGGTGCAAACACTGCTGTTAAAAATGTTAAGCCTTCCTAGCAGCTGAATTTATATAGGGAAACAGTCCCTGTGGTAGCAGGATCTCTTACAGAGCTTACTCTTAGATGAGGAATGCTGACAGGGAATTCTTTTCTGCACTGCAGTGACTCTGCAGTGGAAGAACATGGCATCTATTCCACTATATTGAGAATGAGTTGGATTTCCTCCTCTTCTGGAGTGTCTGGATATCAAAGTTCATTCTAGCTAGCTCTTATGCCAAGAAGTCAGCATTTCTTTATGACTTAAGGAAACTCAAGGAAAATTCCAGTGCATAGAAAACTCCAATCATATTGTGCAAAATCAGATGGATACAGGTGCATGCATTTATCTGACTCTTTTGAAAACCCTGTGTTAAGTTCATGGAGTGATCAGCAATGTAAGAATATGTAAAAGAAATTAAACAGGGTGGAGATGTATCCAATAAATTAAAACACTGAGAGTAGCAATCAGACTCTCCTTTGGAGGACAGCTGTTCTGTGCTGACTAGGAAGTCACAGCCCATGTGGTTCATTCCTATTAAACCAGAATTTCTTACTGGTATGGACTTGATCTTTTTTTGGTTTTGTATTTATAGGCAACAAACAGAATACCTAAATAGGGATTGCATTTAATTAAGACACTGGATAAATGCTATTATCAATTATCAACCTTATTTTCACTCTAATGGAGCAGAGGAAAATCTACACTGTTATAAAAGCTATTTGCTCAGCAGGTCTACTTAATGGAATGAGAAGAATTAAGAGAGAAAGTCCTGGTGCCTTAGCACTGCAAGACATAATTCCCATGGCTTGAAAAAGGATCTGAGAGGGTAAGACTGCTAAATATGGAATTCGCTCAAGTAAAAGTTCCTAAAATCCATATATTGTCAGCTGAAAGCACTGAAGGCACAATTATCAATTAAGAATACATATAGTCAGATACTTGTAATTGCGGGGAGAGCACTTGTAGCATGACATAAAAACTATGATGTTCTCTTTCTTCTCATCATAATGGCTGATTATCAGTACACACAGCCTTCTTATTTTTGTGAAGCCAACAACTAAAAATAGTTGTATATATAAATAGTAGTCAGTAGTTGTGAGTATAATAATTACAAAAATATAAAATTATAAGAACTGTAGTACTTATATTTAAACTCATAATGAATCCAGTGCTGTCTGTATTTCTGACTTTTTGTGTTTGTTGTTGAAAAACATTAGATTTGACATCATCCTGTAATTTTGCACTGATTTTGCATGGAAAACAATAGGAGTAACTTAATGAGATTTTTGGTTGTTCAGGTCCCCTCTTCCCTCACTAACCCCTATCCACAGTGAACAATGTGTTAATTTCCCATAGATTTTAAGTAAAGTTTATGATTCTCTAGTGTAAGAGTTTTGTTATGTACATACCTATCAGCCTACAGGATGATTTTGGAGCATAGTGTTCATAGCCTTCTTAAATCCCCTGCTGGAGTGGCACTTCATCTCAGCAAACAGCAGTGCATCCATGATTTCTGTGCACTTTCACTGAAAACTAACCACAGTAGATAAAAGGCTGCATTCTGATTTATCACAAGAAGGACTGCCCCAGAAAAAAACCCACAAAATGAAAACTGTAAAATATTAAAAATATTCTCATTGTTGATGTAACTCACAGGGGCACATTAGAGTGTCTAGGACAAATTATGCTGACTTTGAGGCCACTGCATTTGAACTAAGGAGACCTGGAAGCCAAAGAAGATGTCAGCAGTGAGGTCTGCAGCTCAAGCATGCACTCGCACACACAAATAATCTAAATCGTTAACCAAGGCCATGTGGGAGCTGAGCTGTTGACTCCCTTCATGGCAGGGATTATTTGGCCAGAAAACCTGGGAGGGTTCTGTTACAGACAGGCCCAAAAGACCACAACTGTCACCACTCTGTCAAAGGAGCACTCCTCAGGACCTCAGAGATGCTGAGATTTTACATTAAAAAATGGATGTCAATGTCCAACTATGTGTATGAACCCAATAATTCATTTCATTGTTTGCCTGCAAAACCCAAGACTTCTTAATTGATTCCCTACAATCTGTTCACTGAACACATGTGTTAGTGTAGGCAGCAAACACTCTGCAGTGTATCAGGAAAGAATCACATAGAAACAGATAAGCAGCTGTTCTAGACAACCAAACAAACCTATAATTTAATGCCATTTCACTTTGATGTTGGTGAATAAAGTGCTTTTGGTGCCTTTCTCTAAACAGAGGTTCCCATTGTGACATTCCTGTACAAAGCAGTAACAACATGGTTTTACTTCTGTTTGATAAAGTTGCATGCTTGAAGTCTGACAACATTTATGATACCTTGCTGCTTATCAGCACTTTGAACAAAGCTCTGTTTTTCACTGGAAAACAGTGCTGATACATTATTAATTAGGAATAAAATTGAAGGTTATAAATGGTATTTTAGAAGATGCTCTCAAACACTGAGTTTCACAACCCAAAGATGAGATTTCATAACAGTTAATAATCTAGTTAAATATTAAACATAAACTGCACAGTGTCATTATTGTGCAGTCAGTCACAATGCAGTCTAAATATCTAAACAAAAATTCCATTATTCCTGCTAGGTGTCTCTCATTATTGTTCTTACTACTCCACTCTAGTTTGTGGACCAAGTATCCAGCAATTTTGCATGATGAACATTAGCTAGTAACATCAGGTTTTCTATGCAGGAGAGTGAAAGAGTGACTGTCAGAGAATATAATAATAGAATAAGCATCTGTTGAATAGTCCATTTAAAATACTTCTCCAACTATTAATAGATCTTAACTGAGCCCTTTTATGGCAAACTGTCAGTGGTATCGAAGCTATTATCCTTAGCTAATAAAAGATGTCACTCATAAAAGACTGTCTTCAATGAGACTTTGTAAACAGAACAGGAGAAACCCTTCAAAAGGTATTTGAAACCAGATTTTACACATCTGTTTTTAAAATCCTGGCTTCTTCATGACCTACATGAATACACTTTGCTGAACATGTGAATTTCTTGGATTTTAGATTAGCTAATTTGGTGGATTAACTAAATCACACTCCGGACGTGCCTCTCTCATCTATTAGCTATACAGAGAGCCTAGGGAGATGCAAATCCCAATTTAAGCACTTCGTGTAAAAGCCAGATGCTGAGTGGGATTGTTCCATGTCTCCATTCATGGAGAGGTGGCCCTTCCAGGCAAAGCACAACCAGATGAAAGATCATTTTGATATAACTGTGCTGCTGCTTCTTGACCACAGGCAACCTCTGTTTCCCCTCTCAGCTGCACAACGTTTCTCCCTACAGCAAACAAAGAGACCTTGCAGGGTCTCCGCTGACCCCAGTGGGACCAGCAGGGAGGTTAATGGCAGACAAGATCCAGTTTTCCTTTCAGCAGCAAATACAACTTTTGTAATACCTCAGAGACTAGAATATAAAAGAAATGCAGCCCCATGGATGTTAGTGACAGTACTGTCTCTTGGCTTCACCAAGTTACTGTTTCATCCACCTCTCCAGCCCGGTTTTCCTGCTAGCTGAGGTATCTTCATGCCACAGTGAATTGCTCAGTGCAGATATAACATCTCACTTCAGACCCTCACCTTGAACCACCCCCAGCACTTTTTCAGCTGCTGACGTGGCTCTGGGAAATGGCAGGGAGCTGAGACTCTGATGCACTCTAGTTGCGGCAAAAAACGTTTCCTTCCCTATGTTTAAATTTTTAATATCCCACTGGAACATGCTCCCAGATTAACACATTTCTGTACAACCACATCCCTGAACAGTGGTTAGACAACCTTGTGAGAAGTTGGCATTGTCCTCTGACTTTGTGTCACTTGATGGACTGAGTGATAACTTCACGATTCACTGCAAATATAGTCATTCCACACTATCATATACTGCAGGTTTTGTTATGCACTTTTCTATAGAAAGTGCCAAAAACTTAGAAATCAGGTCACTTGAAATTTCAGCATGTCTTGTCTTCTCTGAAAGCACTTACTGTGTTAAATTAATGGTCTTTGGGTGGTGGTTAAATTAAGCCTTCATTATGTCATCTATCACCTCTACGGCCTGCTTCAAATAAACATAAGGCTTCATCCTTCCAAAATTTGCTGTCTATATTCTTGTTCTTGGCAAAGTTGGACACTTCTATAATCTATGAAGCTAAGTTCCAGATGTGTTTTCTGACACTTAAAACTCGTAAGTAGAAAATGTGTTGCTCATAATAATGTTTACAGGATAAGATACATTTTTAATTAAAAGTAGCAGGAAGACATTAGATCATAGAAATGAAATAACTGCCACATTGACTGATTTATTGGAAAGATTTAGCAGCAACATTTTACTCCAATAATGGTGATAGCAACAGTTTCCTGTTTAATGTATGTTTTCAGAGATATTTAGCCCACAAATATTTCACAGCCATCTCAAGCATAATATCAAGTTTTTATGGAGGAGCCATATAAAAATAATCTGAAATACCAGATTCAAAATTACAAGTACATCTTTTTCCTCTTTGAATCTAGGCTGGGGAAGTTTAAAAAAAAAAGGTTTATTTGATTAAATATTAAACATAAATTAGAAAATGCAAAGATTGAAAAAAATATATAATTTTGGAGCAATGGTGTTATAAATAAATCTAATAAACAGAACAAAAGCCTTAAGAAATTACATATAATTTAAAGTTAGCAGCAGCTCCCATGTCATCATAATTTTTAAGGTAAAGGCATACTCGAAGTGATAAGTTACCACATTCCAAGAAGAAAACTTTCAGTAAATAAGGAGAGTAAACTATTACTTGGTGATTGATTTTCGTATCAGTTCTCTGCAGGTGTTTTATACAGGCAAATTATTTTAGTAGCAAAAGATACTATGCAGAATCAAGTTTCTGTTGTGATCAAAAGACTCACTGATTATAAACTCATGCATTTCTTGAGTTGATGAGCTTTATTTTTAAAGGCTTTGTCTTTGTGAAAGAGTTCCTGCCAAATAAAGAAATAGCTGCTTTAACATCATGAATAGTGAATCCTTCAGCAATTACAAGCAGATTGTCCTCAGGTGCCATGTGACTTTGTTAGGTTTATATCAGTTTGCTTTGTTTAACCTGCCTCCTACATCATAATCTGATTCTGATAATTGGCATTTAAAAAAAAAGAAGTGGAAACCAGTGAAACCTTTCTCACTTACTTTGAACCACAAACATCTGAAACTGGCATAAATTCTAAGGTGTTTTATTCCATTTCTCAGCAGATCCTATAAAGCAATGATGGTCTTAACAACAAATTGTTCCATAACTGCCTGGAACACTGTACAGTCAGTGAATGAAATCACTTGGGCATTACTCATGCTTGTATTACCAGAGCCATTATCTCTTTGCAAGCTTTCATTACTGCAGTGATTCAAAAATAAAACCAACTTCACAGCCTTCTTTTAATTTAAAAGAGATTAAATAACTATCCGTGTGAGGAACATATCCTAGCTCCATAGCTATTTATGCACACAAAACCAATTTAAAAGCAATAGAGCAAGATGGTAATAGTGCAACATAATAGCTCCTCATTTTACAATACTACCCTGAAGTCTTGCTCAGACAGACTAAACATTCTTCAACGATTGTCAAGTATTTGACTTCACCTGAACTATGAGAAATTTTGATTCAATCTCTGCAGTAGAGATTGCAGAGAAGGTGGAATAGTTTGCTGTGTGTGGCACCTCTATCCCGAGCTGACTCTTTTGACATTTCTACAGTTCCAGTATGGACCTGACAAATTAATACCCGAGGCAGGTTGTAACTTTGAAGTTAAATGTGCAATTATTCCAGTTGAATGTGAAATGTTTTTATAACATGAAGTGCCTGTGAGGCAGAAATTCATTTACAAGACTACAAGATAGAAGGTTTAACATCAGTCATTCAAATGGCATTTTAATTTTTTCCTATCCTGGACAGAAATACTTGCAGGGCCTCCTGGAAATCAGTAATATGACCATCCTCAAATGCTTTCTTTTTTTTATAATTAGGAAATGTGATTCTCGTTCATGGTTAGGAATCCCCCAGTGACAATTTCCCCAGTGCTCATGAAAAGAACAAATCTCTTTCAGAGAGTATATAGGATAAATAAAATTAATGTTGTTTGTAGGAATAGGACTACATGTGAATGATGGGTGAAACCGATATCTGCACACAGAACCCTGATTTTTCTTTTCTGCCTGTAATGTAAAATTTACACAGTTACAGGCAAAAACAACAGACGAGCCCAACAAACACACACATCTCTCAACAAATAGAGCAGCTCCCCAAAGAAAGCTAATGATCGAAGTTGAGATTTTGTAGAAATTTTTGGCATGAGCATGAGGCTGATCACCTGTTATTTTTACAACTTGGTGCCTGTGTGTTTGTATACTCACTGCATATAATTGAATATCAGTAAATAAAACCATGAGCAGAAAGGTAACCCACTAATCCATTAGAGTTACACACACACTAAGCAGACCTGACCCAAGAATTCTGTCATTCTTTCTGGTTAAAAACAGTCTAAAATCTTTTCCTCAAAGGGAAGGGATGGACAGAGATTCTGCTAAGAGAGGTTGTTTGCTCCACTGGGAACCACGACTGTCTTCTTTTCCATCATTATTTTCATGGCAGCATATCTAACTAAATGCTGTTTCTTATTGTTTTGGGTTTGCTAAACATAAACATTAAGTAAAAATGATTTTGTTCTGCTGTTTGCATATACTAAGACTCTCTTGCAAAATGATCCTTTAGCTTTTTGCACAATGTGAAATAAAGTTCTGATCCATTGAAATTAGAGGAAATTCCCAATAAATATAAAATTTCACCAATGCTGCTAAAAAAAGTGTGAAAGATATCTCGGGGAAGAATAGTACTCAGAAGTTAGGAATAAATAAAAATGAAGCAAAAGTTCTTGTATTTCCTACTGTCCCAACAGTGTAGTTTTTCAAGTAAGTTTAGGAGTAATAGATTTGAATTCAAGTTCCCTGAGAGCGTTGCATACAAATTCTCACATGCTTGTGCATGTGGCTTATTAATAACAGTATCACTTATTTTATTTATTAACAAGCTCTTTTATTTATTACCTTGCTGTTCTAGTTTTGAAGTGACAAGGAACAGCAACTCATGAAATACAATTCTTGGTTCACAAACTCCACGCATGTCACAACTTCATGGGCACAGATCTGTTCTTCAGTCAACCAACATTTAGTTCTACCCAAAAACTCCCCATGAGACTCCTGGTGGCTGGCACCAGAGCACTTTATGGGGGTGCCTGTAGAGAAATCAGGAGACAGGGAAACCATTACATCAGCAACCATGTTCAGCAGTAATGCCAGATGTGAAGCTCTCTTTAACACTGATCCTGGCTCTGAGGAAACCAATGACCCCCAGATATGTTCCCCTGAGACATGTTCATAACACGAGAATGCTGCTAACCATGTTAGCATTAATGTGCATCTAGGAAACAGGAAGCCTATATTTAGCAAGACAGTACAGACAAAGTATAGATGGTATCTATAGCAAGGCAGTAAGCTACATCTTAAAATGTATGTGAATCATTCACCAATACAACTTAGCACAAGTCAGTTCAAATTCTGTTGCCAGCTATGTTAAGGCACTGTTCTGAAAATGGTTGGTTGCACATAGTAAATCAGAGTGGCCCTAAATTTCTACTTTAAGTAAGTATGTTGTGATCAATCCTATAGAATAATCTTAGGGCAATCTCTCCTTTTCCACTTAGCTATTTTTGGAGTTATTTTTCTCTTTCATATTTATGAAACAGAAGAAAGTAATACTGAAGCAGATGGCATGGCAGAACATTGATTTTAAATAAGAGAGTGTGAGTCAGCCTGTATCGAAATTCAGACAGGATGGATTAGGAGAGAACAGTGACCTCCTCACCAGGAATTCAAAACTCACATGAAAGAGGAGCCTGTGAATGCTTGTGGATATTTTGGTCAAAGTGGAAACTGGTGAGGTTGCCACCGGGAGCCCAAGTTGGCAATGCAACTTGGAGGGAAGGAAACAACCAGTTTCTCTGGTGCTGGAGAGAAACTGCATCATTGGACCTGTCCCACTTCTGCTATTTCTCTCAAGGAAGTGCACACATAAATCATGCCATTTTGTAAGAATTAGTATTACAACAGCTAAAATGCTGAATGCAAGAAATATTTTACTAAAATTCGAAGTCGTTATTTTTTTCCTTTCAGAAGTAATACTTAAAGATAAGGGCTGCAAGTTGAGAGTCTAGAATGAATGAGAGTTCCTTACCTTCTAAAGGTGTTTCTGTATATGTTGCAAGCCAGAAAAATGCAGAATTAATGACTACAAAGTCACACTTCCTGCATAATTCCTTCTGTAAAGATCTTGTAATGAAGTCTACATCTTGAGACATACAAGATCTTTTTCCTGTGCTTACACATTTGTTATAGATTCAAGATTCTACATATTACTGTACACCTTCAATGATATTCAGCCAGGTCAGTTCAGACACTCTGGGGACAATACTTTAAAATGAAGCGGTTAAAAATTATTCAAAAGTAGACTTAAAAAAACAAGCCTCTGTCCTCAACTTTTTGCTTGTATTCATGGAGTTTAAAGCAGAATGGACCATCAGATACTTCTGCCTCATGACCTGCTAAACACCTGTTAAACGAATGTTTTGGGAATTACTATTACTTGTATTTAATTAGACTCCAGCCTACTCATGTCTCTTTGTTTGAAGTAAATGTGTGACTATGACTACATGATCCCCAAAAGCAACTCATTCTAGCGATTCATCTAATAACCTCTAATGTTCATCTAAGTTTCATCTTCCATGGCTCATTTATATTTGTCTGGCTTCAGCTTCCAGGCACTGGTTTTTTGTTTTGGCTTTTTCCGCTAGGTTAAAGAAACTGCAATATGTGTTTTTTTCTTTTCATGGGGTGGCTGTTTGTGCAGGGTAGTCAAATCACCTCTTTCCGAGAAGCAGGCTGAAAATTCTTTGCCTCTCTCGTTCAAAAATGTAGATACTGGAATGAATGGTTTCCATATCATAATTGTCAATGAGAAATTTGGAGTTAAAAATGTTAGCCCTACAGGTATGTATTTAGTGACAGCATAAGTGTTTGTTTAGTCAGAGTATAAGTGTTTGTTTAGTTGTCTACTTTGACCCCAATTCTTCTTGAAAGTCACTGCTTTCCAAGATATAGTCCCTTATGCTGAGCATGGCATGTGGTTTGCATTCATTGTCCCTAGATGTATTTTGCATTTAGCTGTATCCGAATGCACTTTGTTTCAACTAGCCCAGCCCATCTTTGTTGAGATTCACCACTCTGACCCTCTTTGGATTATCTGTACATTTTATTCACCATGATTTTATGTGTACTTTCCAGTTGATGTGAATATTCAGTACTGGTAGGAATGGTTGCAAATCCTTATAAGCCCTGTATAAAATCTCCCGCTTAAGTCCCGACTGAAAAGTTAATGCTACACTTTATCAGTAAACCACATATTACGTGGTTTTGTGAGACAAATCTAAATATAAATCTAAAAATATCTGTCATTAGGAATAGTATGCCAAATGGCTGACTAAAGCTTATTACATTTGTGTAGTTACTTTTGCCAACGACATTTAAAACTTTTCCGGTGACAGAAATCAGCCTATTGAAGTAATGGGACAATATGGAAAATTTCCAGAAGGCTGAAGAGGGCTCTTTTTTAGCTTTGAGCCTCTGGCTGTGAGTATTGTAAAGCTCCTTCCTGCTTCTGTCAGGAACATTTCACTTTTAAAGGTGCTAGGAAATTAGTGGGTCACTGTAACAAAAAAAAACACCCCATGTGTAAATGATGAGAAAAAGCCATCTGTAAAGGTTAGCTGTCAGATCAGAGAAGGCGGGAGAGAAAAGCAAGAACTGAACATCCTCCAGTAGGAGACAGCATGACTGACTCACATGTTTGCTAACACTTACTCCGTTTAATCAGCATCGGTAAAGGTCTGTTTGAGTGGATTTAAACAGTAAGTCTTGGTTAAATATAATGAGAAAAAAAATAAAATGGGAAGCCCAGTAGGGGCTTGCAAACAGTTTCACTCACCCAAGTTCCCTTTCCTCCTAGCTACAGTGTCTGGCTCCCTTTCAGTGAAAGCAATACCTCAAGGGCACAGTCTATGACCAAGTGCAGATGTTTATTGAGCACTTTGTTGGGATCCTTTTCTGTGGAGTTTTATCTTAATTAATTGCTCAGTTTATTCATCTAGTGATGCTGGCTGAGCAATTTTTGGTCTGCAAACCATGTGAAACACACACAACCCATGTACGACAGTCTGTTCGCCACAGCAGCATCTCATGGATAGCCCAGCTTACGCTTGAGGTGCTTCTCAACAAGGATGAAACCACATGAGAAGAAGGAAAGGGAAGGTCACTGGGCTCCAACTGGCCACCACTGCTGAAAGATGGTAGGCTCAGTTTTCCCCTTCCAAATCCTTTTCCTGCACAATCCCATCTGCTTACGTTCATTATTTACATGGTGCCAGCTACGATATCCCTCTGAACTACCATGAGATGCTGCAGCTCACTGAGCCAGCACAAAACTAAACTTGCAAAAAGACAAAGTGGTCAGTTTTTGGTTGTTCTGTTTGAAGTGGCTTGTAGAAGGATGTTGTGAGTGTTGGGGGCTCTGCAGAGCTGAAAGGCAGGAGCAGAGGTAGAGGAGGAGAGCAACAAGGTAGGAAGAGCAGGAGTGGGACCTTCCACAGTGGTCACCAGGTATCAGAGGTACCCTATGCTCTCGGGCTGCACTCCTTAGTCTTCCAGAGCCAGAATAAGCAGTGCAGCTTCTGCCCACCCTCCACCTCATAGAAGTGGGCAGCTAAACACCTGCTTGGAAAACCTCTTTCCCAGAGGTTATTTAGACTAGATGGTTTCAAAATGTTTATGTGTAGGATTTCCCTTAGCTATAGAAGGGCCACCTCTACCTGCTTACTAATATAGGACAGAATAATTTGTCAGTCACTGCCTTTCCTGAATCATTGTTACTAGGTTTTCCTGCCTGCTTAGAGTAATGTTTGGAGAGAACTCCTAATATAGTTCTTGTTTCTGCTGCTTTTAACATTTTCCAGCTTGCTTGTTTTCTAGCTGCTTCTATCATCTTTTCATACTCCATAAATCTTTTTGTAAATTGCTGTCTTTTCTTTTTCTTGGAATAAATATTTCTTCTTTTTCTAGTTTTCCTCAGGTGTAAGACAGTAAATACACATGTGCAGATAGATCTCAATGTACCTTGGCTCAGGATATGCAAGAAACACAATATGACCATTCATGCACACATTCTTCTGAAAATTTCCATTCTAGCCACAAACAGTAGAAGATTGATATTAAAATACATTTTAAAATAAATATGTAAACTTCATAAATATTCACATTTGAATGAAAGTATAACAACATCCTAAGCTGATCAAATAATAAAACCTTTCAAAAAGACTATTTATTTAACAGAAATCAAGTATGATTGTCTGCTATACAATCCACAATAGCTCAATCAGTTGATGTATGGTTTTTACTCTGTATAAGAAACCATGTTTGGAGCATACAAAACAGGTAAACCCAAATAGCTGTAACCAAATCAATCAGTATTACTGTCTTTAATTAGGAATTTCCCAAGGTTATTTTCCATGTTAAAGTTCTGACCTTTGGCTTTTCAGTTTAGGGAGGAGATGATGGGGCATTCATTGTGAGATTAGACAGGGAGCAATTTCATAAGAGAACATAAAATCTGTGCCTCATAGTTCAGAAGGTTTCATTGTGTGATTTACTAGGCTTTTGTTGGAGTTGTGTTTTTTCAGGCTTTTGTTGCTTTAATTTGCAAAATTTCGTATTCTAACAATTACTAATACCGTGTGGGTGGAGAACAGAACCCTGTTTCTCCAGTTCCCACAGAAAAACTACAGAGATTAAAAGACAAGCACGCAGGGAAACTGATGTCCTATTTCCTGGGGTTCTTTTAAACTGACACCCACTTAAATTTTCTTTAGGCTGCCATAGAGCAAATAAACATTAAAATGTCTGCATTTTTTTCTTTTCTTTTTGTTCTTTGTAAATAAAGGAGCATCCATAGATACTTGGGTTGAAACAATGACTATTCATTCCATAATAGCTCTTTTATAACCCACTGTGGATGGTAATGATGTAATTACAGTCCTTTTAAGGCTACATTGTCTACATGATAAACTAGCAATTACCTGATTAGAAAATTTTAGAGACCAATATTCAGAATACACTAGACCACAGTCTGGTCAGCTGTGCAATTATGGAACAGGAACTCACGCTGTTCCTAGTCAAAACTTATCTAAAATCAGTACTTTGTTCATGTGCAAAATATAAGTTTAAAACCTGACTGTCTCCATTTCCTTAAATATATTAAATAGTAACAGATGTTAGTTTGGGTTGAAAATAATTTTCTTATTTGTCCATTAATTTTAAGTTTATTCTAGTTTTACACTAATGTAAGTTTGCCTTACCAGTTGATGCCATTGTGCAATGCCACTTTTGACCCAGCTCAGTGACCCAAAATTGGAACCAAGGTAATTGTGTTAAAGGAAACAGGAAAGCAAGGCCATCTCCACAGAAAGTGAAAAAGGGTAACCTGAGTATGGGGTCTATGACATGAAACCTAAAGAAGCACCAGGCTTGTCCAGAGAGTCTGGTAGGGAAATAACTCTATGACCTAGAGACTGGTATGCCCTGAAGAGGGTGCAGGGTCTTGGGGAACATCTCCATCCTGGCAAAAGCAAGGCAGCTGCTCTTCTGTTCAGGCTGTGTACCTGTGGTCTTCCCATGATGAAGGAGCAGGGGATGCCTGGTGCTGATGGTGCTAGAAGTGACAGGAAAAAGGTGGCTGGGTATGGGCAGCAAGTCGCCAATATGGCTATGATGGAATCACCCAAATTTTAACATTGGAAAAGTTTCTGTGCAAACACGTTTCACTACAACAGAGGTAATCTTTATCATTTTTTTTTACTTTCAAATTAGAGAAGTAAGAACATCTCTGGGAACTGTAATAATCCAATGCTTATGAATCACATATCTGCATCTGAGCTGATCTTAGACACTGTGTCACTGCTAACAGCTCGCTTTTCTGAAGTGCATATTACACATGAGTGAATACAGTATCCAAAAGGCTGCGTATATAAAGATTTAGCAGGGAAATCACTTTAATTCCAACTTCCTTTTATGCACCTGAACCATAATAATAATAACAATAATAATAATAACAACAACAACAGTATAATCCAACTGAGTTTTAAAAAAACCCTGTTATAGATGTTTTAATGATGCATGTACGAGAAACTGGCATCTACATTTACATTTTTGTAAAACAAAATCATACCATCCTCAATGACAATGAAAATATATGGTCCTATATCTTGGGATTTGCTCATGTCCTGGGAAGTACCCCCAGAACCATTCTGCAGTAAAACAATTCCTGGCCTGGATCTCTATTTGACAGCAATATTTCCCATGTGTGACAGAAACCAGCTACTCTCCTACCATACACATTTGTGAGTTCATGAACTATTACAGGAAGTTTTCATATTGTGAACATCTGTTTTTTCCCCATTCAGCTGTACAACTACAGCTGGGAAAGACATGAAATGAGCTGTTACTCATTTCTGAAATAAAAATAGATATAGTCTGTGACTTTAGATTTGGCTATAAGCCTGAGACCATCATTTAGGGCTTTTTATTCCACTACATTGCATTACATTAACTTACCTAATTACAGGATCCTTATTTGAGGGGGCATATGAAAAGAATAGAAGCAAAAGCACAATCTTTTCTGGTAAATTAAAATGCCGAAGGCATACAGTTTTTGTAGCACTACTCTTCAGTCATTGACTAGCCAACACATCACAGACAATATGCAGGGATCCAAATAGCTGAAAAACTGGCACACTGGTTACTCTTCTTCCTGGAAGCACTGATTTCTGGAAGTAATTTTATTTAATGATGGAGTAGTACAGGTGTGGCCTGTGCTTTCACCTGTAAACATAGTACTGAGCAGTATAATACATAATATATATTATAATATATGAAAAATATCTCAGAATTGCTTATTATGAGTAATTTCATTTGAGAGTTAATTTCAACATGGTGAATAGAAGAGGTTCATGCATTCTTTTGAGGAAATAATGGAATCAGGCAGATTTATTCAGTGGAGACACACATGGAAAGAGTGCTTTCCAGCTGATTCACTTGTGCTGCATTATTGCTTCCATGTTGGGGAGAACTGGGGATCTCTCAAGTGAAAAAGGTATGACCCAGGTTAGGGATCTAGTGGGATCTAGGATAATGTAATTATTTTCCCCATGAAACCAGCAGAAAATTTTAAGCAAGAGTAAATCAGCTTAGAATTTGTTAAATTCCCTGTAAGAACTTTCAAATAGAGAAGACTGTTACAGTCTTGCTCTGGGCTAATCTCATTGTGGTAGCCTGACTCTGAGTGACTGTAAGGGTCTTCTGCACAGTATGTCGTAGCTCTTGTTGAGAAAATCTCCCACCCACCAAAACCATGTGAGAAGGCATGTCAAAGATACATGAGAGACTTCAGAACTCTCCCAGTTCCTAGTTATCACCTGAACATTTTACTAAGTAAAAAGAAGCAATTTGGCTAAATGACAACATGAAGACATATGTGTGGGTCTGTAACACAGAACATGAATACATATCAGTGAAAGGCAGTAGGCTAGAAGAGGATGCCAGCTGAATCTTTGCTGAGAACACAAAGGTGCTTTAAATTAGGTGAAGCATAAGCAAGAACTATCCAAGACACCACAGCAAAAATACAGTTTCTGCAAACTAACCAAGGGAGACTAATACCCATCTTGCTTAAAAGACAGCAACTCTCAACACTACAGATTATTTCAGTAGCATCTTGGGGTGAACAGGGTTCAGCATGCGAAGGTGTTAAAATCTGAAATTTAAAAAAATGGTTTTGTTAACTTGATTTTCAAAGCCATTGACATAGATGATCCTTAGATTACAAGGAAAACCAAAATTACAGTTTCAGAAATGTAACTGCCTTTGACTTATTAGTTTTCAAGTTTCTCAAATACTTCACAGTCTTCCAAGGCTGTTTTATGCTACATTTCACTCTCCATAACCCTTTAAGTAAATCTAGGCAATAAACAAACCAATGTAGGTGATTGCAGGTGACTTAGGTTTGCTTTGTTCAGCATAGAACTTAACTTACCCATTTCTAACTAGTAGCATGAGTATTTTTACAAAGTTTTGCAATGATCTGTGTGCTCTCCATTCCAAATCAGCATCTTCAAGCAGCTCCTAAGAAAGCTCATGAGATGCTGTGACAGCAAGCACTGGTAATATTCCTGTAAACACAATTTGACAAAAAGATATCACATACTCATACACCAACAATCCCAGTCAGTCTCAGTGGCTGGATAAGACCAGATAATGACCAAAAAAATGGCTGCTTGAAAATGAATCTTGGAAAGTGATCTGCAAAACAAATACTTGAAATACTTGAAAAATTTGCAGATGTGGTAGAGTCCCCTTCTTTAATGGTACATGTGTATGAGTAAGTTGTTAAATCATGAATGACATCATAGAAGTCATTCAAGTAAAACTTTCTGCTGCCTCTGGCTGGTAGGGTGATGTGTCCCACCCTGAGAAGTGGTGGCGTTATCTTGGTTATGTGTATTCTCTAACTGAAAGGAAAATAGCAACACATCTAGCCACGAAACTGAGTCTCTAGGAAACACTGATAAAGAAGAGAGGAGTTTGGTCACCTAACTGCTCATCTCCCAGAGACCCTGTCCCCCTCTCTGCACCTTCTCTTCCTCTGTGTAAAACTCGGGAAGAGGTTTTGAGGCTGATAGCAGAAATCCCAACCCTAATGCCCAAAGTTCACGTGTGCAGAAGACAGAGCTGCTCCGGAGTAATCCCAGATTAGAGAACACATCTGCACCAAACTTCAGAAATGCCTGCCCTCCTCTCAAGTGAAAAGTGCAGCACTGTGACCTGTCTCCTCTCATACAGTTGCAGTAGGACAGATTTGTTTTATTTAAAAAGAAAAAAAGCAAACTCCCAAGTATTCACTTTTTCCATTAAGGACAGGATGAAAAGAAAAGAACAGCATGTGGTAGATATTAGTCATGTTACTTAGTGCCCCACTTACTCTAACTTTTCCATATACTGCGGTGGCAGGCATTGTTGTGAAAACTTGTATAATCCATTTTGAAAATTCACCTCCAAAAATTAGTGAGGACGAGGCATTTTTTCTTTAACATTTTCCCATAAGTGAGTTAAATACTGTTTCTATTTACAAAATGTGCAAATAAAACATGGGGTGTGTGAAAGGCATCACAGGGGTGAAATGGGAACTTGGACCAAGATGAGTGTGGCAATAATTTCTACCCACTGGCAAGGATCAGCTGTCCTCCCTCCTCCTAATTTTCCTCCTTCTGCTCTTCCTATCCCACTTCCTACTCTCCTACTCTTATCTTGTTGTGAATTCTTCCATATGCTTCTTTTTTTTACAAATCCTCCCTCTCCTGGATATTGGAGTTAACTTAGATCATCATCTTCAAATATCTTCTGTTGAAGTACACTTTTTCTGAGATGTTTTCAAGTGGGAAATAATAAGAAGTTGTATTGGCATAAGAGGGCGGAATATGTCTGATGATAGATAATTTTCATGAGTTACCAGTTACTGTAGATAAGAAAAGAATAATTAATTTAATCTTGCTCCAATAGGGAATTATATTTTGCTGATTATTTCACTGCCCCCTCTCTACTTACAAGAAAATAATACACCTATTAACTTCTTATGTTAAAGGAATTAATAGTCATTCTTACATATATTTCCAGACCAACACTCCACTATCTGGAGGTTCTTGATACTGATACCTCTGACCAGATCTGTGAAACAAACGTAACCTATGTAATTCAGAGGAGTCTTTGTTTCAGCAAGAACAAGCTGCTTCTTTCCTGCTTCCTCTGGCAAATCACAATAAGCACACCTAACCTATTTCTTTAGCTGGGATATGAGCCCAGTACAGAAGATAGTGGAACTGCTGGTGTCCTATTCACAGGAAGGCAGATTCATCAGCAAATACCCTTTTTGGAGAGATATAGGTGTATATCATCCCTGCTACATTACTGTACAGTGTTGCCAGCTCATAGAAGGGAGAAGCTTGGTGGTGTTGATGGACTACAGGAAATAGTGGTGAAAGAAAAAAGTGATGGACAGAAAATTAGGTGCTACTGCAGCTGTGGTTAGTGAGAAGAAAATACGCAAAACCATGTATTGATATTTCCTCCGATAAATCTGTCTCTGTGGCTCACAGACTGGAGCATCTGCACAAACTCTGCTGCTTTTACTACCAAGATTGCAACAGCTGCTGTGAGAATTGCTTTATTTTCCTGCAGTACAAATAATTAATCTTTATTCAGCTCAGTTATTGCTACCAAATATTACACAAGGTTTGAATTCCCACACAGATTATACAGATAGCATTTCTCTGCATATTTATCAGCAGAGTGCACAATGCTATAACGAATGTGTTGAGCTTCTTTTTGAGCAGTCACCCTAGTGTTGCAACTTGAAGCATGACAAAAAACTCAAACAAACATTTCCTGAGGTTTTGAAAAAGTCCAGCTGTCTTTTATCAAGTTGAGCTGCTCCTTTTCTGCAGCCTTTACCGTAGTCTTGATGAAGAATGATGTGCTGGAATTGCAGAGGTACCAGTAGCTACTATGCATGAGCCACAAGTACCTTAACTCTTTTGCACAGCACAGCTGGGACAGGGCATATCACATATTTGACTCAAAGGGAAACACACAGACCTTTACATGAATGTGACTTAGCTTTCCCTGTTAATATCTTCTCTTCTTTGTGCTACATGTGCCTGTACTTCCTTTGGCCTCAGTGGGTCAGCTCCTGAAATCCCACTAAGAAGAATATAACTGCAGCCTTTAGATAATTTTTTTGTTTTAATAAAGTAGATACCTTGAAAGCAAATGTCAAGTTTCAGTTCTTCAGAATCCAGGATAAACTAACAAAAATTCTAACTGGGAGGCTAAAGGAGACCAGAAAACCATCTGCAGGTTAATCACACAACAGGCCCAAGGGCAGCTCCAGGGCCACCAACAGAACCGCCTTAGGAGAAACCAGATGCTTCTATATGCAGGAGAACTCTTTGTCATTTATGCCCCTGGGGCTTCTCTGTACTTGGAGAGGAATCTGCACAGAGGACAATGTACCCACAGCATCCCCCCTTTAAAAACACCAACTATTAAAAGACAGCTCAAGAACAGAAAATAAATTAATAAACTGACCAATGAGTGAAAAATGAAATTATTTGGTTTGGATATTCTCTGTGGCAATGGAGATGACAGACTCCTCTTCAACTACAAAGCAGCATATGAAGCAGGCAAAGGTTCCAGTAAAGATTTGGACATGCTCTGATTCTTTCTAAAAGAGCACAGATTGGAGAGAAGGTCACTCCTTGCTTAGTGGAGAATTTTATCACCTTTTGTTTTCAATGTATGAATTTGATTATTAGGTTTTGTGCTGATTTATTTATGACTGTGAATGTCTTATTGCATGAGGATGATTCTTAAACTCTTGAAAAGAGCTCTGGTGAAAGTAAAGACTTGCTCCAGATTTCAGTGTTGAAAAACACCTATGCTGTATAGCTGTCTGATGGTAATTCTTATCTTTGAGTTTGCTTTGATTTTGGATGCTCAAAATCAAAATTTGTCTTTTTACACCATGTGCCAGCCACTAGACTTCTACAACTGCCTAATGGGAAACTAGTATCACAACAATAATTCATCTCCATTTGTTTAAATGCCACCTTTTCCCCTGTATTCTTTGCTTACTCAATCTCTCATATGACTATCAAGAGGTCAGAGATGATGGGACATATCCTAAGACTGTTTTACCTCCATCCCATCTTTCTAATTCCCATTAGACAAGCTGCCAAAAATGTAAAACCCTTTTCCTAAAATAGAGTCCCAGGAATAGTTCAGATCTGTTAATGAATTAACAAATATAATATCAGCCCAGAACCTCTTTTTAAAGGAAGATAATGTTTTTTCATTTTATGAACTGCAGCTGCACATCTTTTTATGTTTCCTTTTTTTTATGAGCAGTTTTGCAGATTTGTTCAAAATAATTTTCCCATTCATATTAGATCTATAGAACAAGCACAGTGAATTAGTAGTTTCATTTAAAATTTGACAGGCATTGATGTATTCTAAAGTGTCATGAAGATAATTTCCGTTATGACTGAAGATTTTAGCATTGTTGTTCATGTTTCATAATTCAAAACATAATTTCCTACAAAAATATTCTACAATTCTTTAAGCTAATACATTTCCTGACAAATTCCCAAAAGTTTATGTACTTTCAAAAGCACAAATTTAATAACATTTAATTTATGAGCTTTGAAACATTTCCTTAAATAATGTAGAAAAGACTTTAATCCAGAAAGAAGCTGATGCGTCAAATTAAATGGAAATGCATTGGGAACAAAGGAATAGATTTGAATTGTTAGATAAAAGTTCCCTTGAAGCATTTCACAACACAGAAATGTATAAACATCCCATCTAACATTTGGCTGTGTTGTATCTGATATCCTGGATTGCTGCAGGATCAGAGGCTGAGGAATTATCCTAGGACATATGGAAATCAGAATGTCTTCAGATCCATATGGAAAACATCTCTGAGAGCAGAGCAGAGATTTACAGGCTGATGTTACTTCCTGTGTAAAAAAGAAAATCCTTCCTACACAAGTTGTGCTTGTCCTGGGAGTTTCCAAAACTTTGTTTCCTAAATTTTGTATTTAGTTGGGTACATTTTCTTGTGCCTACAAGTTGTTAGTCAGGCTTTCATAATGATTATAGCATTTCTATTGACTAGTTTTCTTTCTTCAGTGGAGCTAGTTGGGCTGGTTTGAATTTATTAGGAAAATTATCTTGAAAGCATATAATTTTTTCTTCCTTCCCCTGCAGTATCTTTGAAACATTTAATGATACAGAATAAAACTGTTTACCTAGCTGAAATCAACAGCACACTAAAGGCAGGAGAATATGGAAATGACTGACAAAGATTCCCTATGCCTCTCCTTGAAGGTTATTTTAACCACATTAGGGCTTGTTTTGTGAGCACATACATATTTGTGTGTTGCAAACCTGCCAACACCAAGAAATTCAGAAGTGGCTGGTTCATAACCTCCCAGTGCCCATGCAGATGAGTTTAGGTGTACAGATAAGCTTGACACCACACGCCAGGAGGAGTGCTGAGCTGCTATCCAAGCTCTTAAGAGCACCACGTCTCTTCCCTGCTACTCAAACACTCGAAGAGGAGCTGATAACATCTGAGGGAAGGACTCAGATTTCATTAACCTCAGGACACTGTCCTTTGTTCAGGAACAGGCAAACACCCGGTGCCATGTTTGCTTATGCCAGTGCATGTATGTATGTCTGTGAACTGTTTTTTCCCCCAAATGTACAAAGAGAAACCAGATAAAGTGGTTTATATTACCAATAAAATATCAAAAGCTGTTTGAGAGAAGTGGTTAGGGTAACTATCTTATGTTCTAAATCACTGTGGCTTAACATCTCTACAGTAGTTAATTAAAAATCTGGGTTAAAAGCAAATTTATCTGAAAATCAGGCAGTACCCAGTAAAATAGAACTTTAAAGAAAAACATTCAGGCAAATAACAAGATTCTCTACATGGAATAAAAGAGAGAAGAAAAGACTCTTCAAAAAACCTTTCAAAATCACTAAGCTATTTGACATGAAGTAACTTACAACCCTCAGCTCTCAACCTGGAATCACAATAGCTCAAAATCTCAATACCAGTGAAAATCTAACTATTTCCCTCCAGTTTAAGTGATTGATTTGTTGCTGAAGGATAAAGAGTAAAATTTATTAACAAATGGATGCAAGATATAATGCGGAAGTATCACTTATTGCAATTTAAAAATCCCCCTTACATCTGCACAGTTGAGCAAATGTCATTAATGTATAGGAATTAATATGTTTGCCTCTTTCTGCCTTTAAAACAAAACCACTGCCTCAAAAAATAATTCCCTTATAATTCAAGTGTGGCATTAATCTCATGAGCGAACCTGTCTTTGTGTCTGTCCATTCAGCACTACCTGCTTGCACCAGCAGCAGGCAGCTGTAGGATGGCATTGCTCAGGCAGCATCAGTAGGCAAACCTTCAGTCTGGAAAAAGTAACAGTCTTTATTATTGCACCGATAGTTGTTAGTTTGTGTGCAAGGGGACTACTGAGCTTACTGGAGAGGAGCAGAGGAGGCATAGAGCCGTGGCAGAGAATGCTTTCCCACTGTCTTCTGCTTCAGCACAGCTGTCTGCTAAGAACAAAATTGCCAACATCACTTGCTGATCAACTTTGTATCTTAGTACCCAGACAGGGAATGGAAAGTGAAGCAAGTAATTTGACTACCATTCATGCTGTTAATTTTGTTATCTGCCTTCAAAGCTGAAGAAAAGCTCCTCCCTCCCCCTAAAATGTTTATGTGCTCAGTAAGAAACAAATACAGCAAATTCACCGTTTGCAGTATTATTCATTTTATATGACCGGCACTTGTAAAGTCAGTCACCAGTTTTAATGCTGACAAAGGTTTATTTTGCATCACTTTATCTATTAAGAGAATAATGCTTAGCTGCACCTATCTGGCAGTTCTCATCTCTGGCTCTCAGCTTCAAGTAATGCTTGGTACCTGAAGGAAAAAAATGCTGAAGGGTTTTTCCATCTTAAGGCCCTCCTGTAGATTTTGCTGCACAGCAGGACACAGCACAGAGTGCTGAGACTACATCTTCATTGCTTGAGGCAGCATAGAGCAAATAGCAACTAAACTGTGCCTGCCTCATGCCTCCCTCCCTCCACCCATCTCAGCAACCCCCAGGACCCGTCTGAAGGTGCCACAGTCATGCCCAAGGGCATCGTTGCATCCAGCAAGGGCAGTGACAACTTGTCTGCCAGGTGCTGGCTGTAACAGTGCCTGCAGTGCCTGCTTGGCCTTGCTGCAGCCACGGCTGTCTACGGAGGCTGTCTACAATCGGCCTGGATGTGACCCCCTGCTGTGTCAGGAACATAACAGAGGAAAACTCCTCTGATGTAACCTCGGTCTAATACAATGCATACAGCTGCGTGGCATCCAGATAAATCCGTGTGACAGGGCTTGCTGGGCTGTACAAATGTCATTACTGTTCAAACACAGCAGTCACACAGGATGTCCAACAGCTGCCGTCGCTTATGGCTACCCTCAGCTACTCTATTCCCTTAGTGGGAATGGGGCATAATGAGGAAAGACTCGACCACCTGTAGGTATTTACAAGTCCATCAAAGGGAAGAAAAATTAAATGCCTCTACTTTGCTTTATTTCTAGTGACAAGTGCATCACATTACATCTGAATGTGTCAAAATGTGTTATGTCACACAGTGCTCTGTAACCTGGTGGCACTTAGAGTGTGTGTCAGGCTGCAGAAGCAGCTTACTCTAGACAGACTTAAAATGAGCAAAAGAGAAAAATTAAATAACAGTTTCCAAGCTGGGGGGCCCAGCAGAATTTGTTCTTTTGTCTGTGAAAGTGTATTAGCTGGGACGTCTCTACTCACAGAAATGCCTCCTTAGCCAAACCACCAATTATTTTGCCCCCCCTTGTATCTAATCTCTGTAAAGGCAAAAGCTGAAGTTTATTAAGCAAGAGAGGGAAAAGAGAAACAATCAAAGAGAAGTAATCCTTTGTTAATTTAAAAGTTTTGGGATATTCGAGGCTTTCTACTACAAACTGTTCATCTGGCTGCATCTCACATGTATGAATGTATGTTTCTGCAGAGTGAGTTATTCTTTTGTACTTCTGCTACAGTAACATTAAATAGATACAATCAAATCTACAGTGTTAAAATACTAACAATTTCATTTACTTTACATTATTTGGATTTTAAAACTTGAATTTTAAATATAGCCTGGTGCTTGGTTTTCTATTCAGCATTTTAAAGAGAAAAAGAAGTGTGAATCTTAAAAATATCTAAATGATGCCAGTTAAACACTGATGCTCATATCTTGCTGAAATAACTGGATATGGGAGTATCTAGAACTGTTGCAAAAGGCTGAATTAAATGATGGAAGTAAACAGTAATATATTGTGGTTGAGTTATACTTGTGACTGAAAATGGTAAAAACATATCCTTCTTTAAAAGAAAGACTAATATATTTTGTGTATCATGTATATACTAGAAATAGGAAGGAACTCTTAAAATAGACAGAATGGATTTTATTTTTTTTCTCCACTCATAGCTTTATTTTACTAAGCTTCAAGGGCAGTTTTGCTTGTGAAGACTCTCCTGTTGTGGTTCCACTGAAAGATCAACAGGCTTCTGCATACAATTAGCTCAGCCTCAGTCCCCTGGGCTTCCCACTCTGAGCAGTGAAAAAGGACACCCTGATGCCACAGAAAGGATTTTATAGCTCTCTAATAAAACTCCTGTATTAGTAATGGTGATGCAATCAGCCCTGATAGTCTAATTCAGGAGAAGCAGAGTTTATTTGCAGGGAGAACCAACATCTTTTGTTAGACCAAGCAAAAATAGCCAGGGAAAACAGACTTGTGTTCAAGCACACAAACATGACATTAAACAGAAAGAAATGAAGGGTTTGTGTGCCTGCAGTTTTGTCCCTTTTCATACCGTCTTTACAATTCTTTCATATGTTCCAGTAAGTTATTGAGCTTTCCAATAAAAGTCAAGGTAAAGCACATACTCCAGTGATTTGAAAAACATTTTAAAATTTGGTTGATTTACTTTCTTTTTCAATGAGGCTCCCTTCATCTCTCTCAGCAGGCACATTACAGAAGGGCTCTACTTTTTTAAGGTGTGGGTGAAAAACCTCTATTTAACTCTGTAACAAGAGAAACTCTAGCTGTTCTTGCTGTAGAAATAGAAGAGAAGGTGTTCCTTTCAGTCCAAAACAAATGTTCTCTTTCACTTGCAGCTAAACATCAAGAGTTTTACCCTGAAAGGTGATTTTTTCTATTTCCATGCAAGTGAAAATAGCATGTAGAGTGTATAACTGAATGTTTTCTCTTGGTTTGTCTCTAAATTAGCGCAGATCAGAATACATGGGTTCTTGAGTTCTAACCAGTATTGATTTAGCTTTGATAATGTGAAGGTATAGAAACAAAGCTGCACAAACTCATAAATTTCTTTTAGCCTATTTCCATGATCATCTGTAAAGAAAATACAGAAGAAAATAGGGTTCTGTTTTTAGCACCAAGAAATTGCAATAGAGAAATGATAGTTTTATGTGTGCTTGTGATAAACAGCTAGCGATAAGTTGTGGTCAAGGAAGTGGTTTTCTGTTCCATGTAACAGCATGGGGTGCTGCTTGAATCAGACACAGAATTTCTGTAATACTAAGAATGAGAAGTCAAAGTAAGTTTAGAAGCAAGTAACAAGAGTTACACCTTTTACAATGCAAGGTATTTATTTGGCCCTGACCAAGTGAAGCAAGGAAATGAACATTGCTTTTAGCAATTGCCACCAAAAAAATGTTTCATTCCCAGAATGTAACCATCCTTAGGGTGCTCGTGTTTTCCCTGTCCTCAACATTACCAAGTTTCCAGGCTGTGCAAATGCAGAACTTCACACTATCTGAAAAAATTCATGCATATATTTCCCATAATTTAGTCCTAGCTCATCAATATATACATACTAGCTTTCAACAGGATTCAGCCCCAATATTTTACTGCTTCAAGTCTGCCCCAGTTTGGCTACGTTGTGCTTATTTGCACCTCTAACAGGCCACAGTAAAACCATAATTTGCACCTTTCAAGGGAGGAAATTCACAGGCAAAAATAGAAAGGTGTTACTGTTCAAAAGGTGTCAAAACAGAAACTTAATCAGGGAAATCCATATAAAAGGGAATGTGGGACGGTATGTGATGACAGCCTCTTGTTACAGTGCCTGTGCACAGCATGGGGCTTCTGGATCACACTTCTTCTGAAGCAGCTGAGACACACTTTCCAGGTGTCTGAACTAGGTAAAACAATCTCTTCATCATCCCGCTTCCTCTGTAATGTGATCAAATCCATCATTCCTTTTGTTATTGCCTTTTGTGTTTGCTTTGCCCCACAGTAATTTGCTAACTACAAAGCAGGCAAGTGCTTAAAAAACATACAAGCCCACTGCAAGTTAAATCATACTTATCAGATGTGCTGGTAGTGAATCATGCTGACAGATTGGCTCTGTTTACTTCAAACAAACTGTCAGAAATGTTCAGTACACGAACCAAAGCATGCAAAAAGCTTTAAAATACACACACAGATCATAGCCCAGTGCATCATATTTTGCATATTTCATAAAGGTATCACATGTACATTTGCATGTCACAATCTCAACACGCCGTTTACAAAGATATTTGGTATTTCTACAAGAGAAAGCAATTAAGACTCATGTAGCTAAATGGGTCAGGAGTGGCTTGTCTCTTGCTTACTCTGCCCAGTTAGGCTGGCTGGGGGGTGCAGAAGCTGCCGAGCTGCCAACATTGTTGTAGTTCCTCCAGTGCTCTGTCCCTTCACTTCCTACAAGGCTTCCAATGGTTTTGTGCCTCTCTCTGCTGTGCTGGCACTCGGGCTGGACTGCAGGACCACGAGGCATGTAAGAATACAGGAGCACAGGCACCACAGCCTGCCTGAGTGGCCAGAGCACTCATTTGTCACAAGCAAAGAGCCGCAGTAAAATGTGCTTGCTTTACATTGCCTAGGAATTTCGCTCTCCATAGAGGGCTGTATATAACAATCTTGCTTTTCTTTCTCTGTTTCAGCCTCACAATTTTCGTTCTAAGACTGTTTTTCTTAGCAATTTTAGAAACATTTTTAAATTAACTTTCTTGAAAAGACACATTCTGTCAATATGATCGTATTTCCAAAGTTGTAAACATACACACACAGAGCTATGATTTCTGACAGCAACCCTAACCTACCTCCCAAAGAGACCTCTCTGTGCGTGGCTATAAGTTGGGAACCAAAGGTGATATTCTTATAAAAAAACCCTCAGATTGGTGTGATTCCATTACCAGTGCTCTTAAAAGAAACCCCTTCTTTGTTTTAAGAGCTTTTAAAATAATCTACTTCCTTGCACAAGATTCAGAGTTAAGAATAAAGTGATACAAAACCTGCTGGAAATTCATAATTTCAAAGTTCAGAACCATAAAATCAGCAAATATGAATAGCTCATACTAAACAACTTACCCACAGCCTTGCTCCATATTTAAATGGAAACCAGGTGGGAAAATCTGATGCTAGAGTAGAGGGAGCAGCAGAGGGTTGGTTTGTTTTCCACTTCTTGTTTTGTTTTTGTTGTTGTTTTTTTCTACCTGTGAAAGTGTCAGAAAGCCTCCCGCTGTGGCCATGAGGCATCATTTCTAATTTCCCTGAGCAGGGACCAACCCAAGATGCTCCAGGTCTGTACTTACCCAAAGGGGCTGGAAAGCATTTAAAATGCAAGCAAGGTTTCTCATTAGAAAGGACTGAAAATGAGGAGTTCAGACCCAGGAACATCCTGGTGAGAGATGGAACACTGGTTACAGCTTATTTATGTGTACAGGAATTCAATTAAGATCAGCCTGAACACCCACCAACACTGTTGTGATCCAGAGACTTAGGAGAGAAAGGCTTTCCAGGGCTGCACTCTGCTATGAAAACTGGCTTAGGGCTGCTACGCCTGTCCTATCCCTAGGTCTTCAGGCTCCTCAGGAAACAACAGTTTGTTTGCATCCATTCCCACCAAACATGGCAAATAGGGAGCTCTGAAAGGTGCTGTGGTCATGGTGGGTGGCTGTGATGCTAATGCCTATTTTGTGTTTATGATCCAGGACAGGATTACAAACTGGCATCTGGCCATGCTAGACAATAATTAAGTAAAAATTCACTCCCTCAATCTATTTTACTGCTAGTGGAAAATTGATTTGTTTATATAGTAAAAAAAAAAAAAAAAAGGGGGGGGGGGGAAACAGTAAATTCTTGACTTCCCTTCTTTGAAGGGAAGGTGGTCATGGGTCTATTCTGCTGGGGTAACAGAGCTCCTCAGTGAGTCATTTTACAACCATCGTCATGTTCATGAAAGAGACTGAGAAGACTGCTGTGCTATTACTTTTTGCACTTGATTTTCATTGAGTTAGTTCTGCTTCGGCATTACTTTTTTTTTATCTCCAGCCATCACCACCTTAAGCCAACACTTGCCAACAGTGAGAGAGGAAACTGCGAGTTGTTCTAGTCAAAACACCTGCAGTACCCTGGCTGCTGGCAACTTTGTTTCCCCGCTCTTATGATTGTCTGTTACTTAGGAGGAGAGCAGCCGCTGTAGAGGATAAGAAGAGGAGGGTCTAAAGTGGTTCTTGTGGGTGTTTCAGATCCTTTTACAACTGTTATTTTAGAAGGATCTATGACCTCCAGAAATACATCAGAAAGACAGAAATGCAGGCAGATGTAAAAGCTGCGTGAAAGATTTCTTACCTAGGCATTTATTTCTCTTTGTTTTCAAGGCAGTTGGCAACAGCATTTTATTCTTGTAAATATGGCAGATAGAAATTTTTCTATTTTTATGCAGCTTTTCACCTTCATAAATCTGGAAATGATGTGCCACTTGCCAACTGCCAACTCCAAATGAAAATGCAACCTTCTGTTCCCTCTTGAATAGTATTATATGTATCTACAGTACAGGCTACTAGAATGGGGGGAAGCAAGCTAATTAAGGCATTCTTCTCATTCTGTAATATTAAAGCAAACTGCAGATAAATTAAAAATATTCCCTCCACAGTACTTTGCATGTTATATAATGCCCTAGGAATGAACAGTCATCAGATTGAAGATATTTTTAAATGACAAAATAAAATGAAAAGAGTTTCTGGTGGTATTTGCATAGCTCTGTGAAGCAGACCCAGCTCAGGCTTCAGCTTTAGGCTCAGCACTTAAGTGACGGATTCTCAATCACCAAGGGGCCGTGGGCTCCTTCTTGTCTCCTTGGGTTTGTCGGCAGCAGCTTTTCAAGTCTGCAGCACCCTGGTGCACCACCTACACAGACAGATGTTCATGAAACATTCAAAGTAGTAGGACAATTTGAACTGTGTTTTGGAAAAAAACCCAGCTTTTCATACTGGATAAAAACAAAATTGTTGAGGAGTATTTTTAATGTTGTTAAAAGTGTATTTATTTAATTGTTCCTTCCTGGTTTTCCCTTTTTCTTGCTAAAACCATTTTGATTCAGTTCCCTGACCAAACTACTGAAAACTCAGCCTTTGGGGCACCACAATGGGCCATCTTTTACATCACCAGACAAGAGATGAGCGTAAGAACAGGCTTCACAACCAAAGGGTCTAGTGTGAGATAGATATGCTAACATCTGCCCACCTCACTCTTTCTCAGTATCTAATATCTAGCAGTTTCAGTGGAGTCTTTCAAATCTTGATGATGTGTGGGATGTCACAAGCTGCTTATAAAAATGAAAGACACTGTGAATCATCAGTCTCTTTTTCCAATAATAGACCTAGGTAAGCTCAGGGTCTGTCTGACTCCTGGTTTATCAGGTTTTCTGTCATAAATGACATGGGAGATTTAAAGATTCTGATTTGTTCAGATGTGTTACCTATCTCACTGGAATTGCTCATGTTTCAGACAGAAACAGACCTCCTAGCTGAACAAACTAGCTGAAGATGTCACACGGCAAATTTCTGTTCATTTACTCATCCTATCACTGTAACTTTTTCCATGTTCTGTAAACTCCCTAATTCTCTCTTCCTCCCCCATTTCTCCACCACCACCTTTTAAAGTAGCACTCGGCTTTCCTGTGTTGCTATGACAACATTTACACTTGCCTTTTGAAGGCAAAATATGTGGCTTCCTTCCATATTTTTGCTCACATGCTTTTGTGTTAAGGGGCACATAGGGGAATGAAGAAAATTGCAGATAAATCTTTAAGTGGCAAGCTGCAACTTCATTTCTCAATACAAAGAACATTTGAGTGGCTCTGTCATGGATTTACCTAAAATTCCTCATTGTAGTCCTAAAAGAGATTCAGTCAGTTTGCTCTTCTGAATCTTCTTCCTCACTGCAAGAGAAAATAAAAGGAGAAACAGTGAGAACTTCAGAACTGTCTCACTCTCTCCTGCCTCCTCCCATGCAGGCAAAAAGACCACCAGCAAAATTCGCAGTGGCCTTTACTTCTAGGACTTGTCAACTAATTCCAGGGAAGGAGAGCAGCTAAAAGAAGCTGCAGATTAAAAAAGGATGCAGATTACTCTTAAAATGAATCAGGAGGCAGAAACAAAGAGAAAAAACCCTTTCCTTCACTCTCCAGCTGCTCACAGGAAGGCCTTTGCAAATGTACCATATTGCACTGCAAAACATAGCAACTAATGCTTGCACCTGATAAAAGTGACAGTTGGTCATATGGGCAGAGAGGGGTGCTGGGCTCCAGCTCCCAAACTCCTCAGTGCCACAGCCTTGCCCACGATTTTCCACATTATGAACAGACCAACTGAACTGACCTCTTCACAGGTCTAGAATCTGGCTGGCAGGTCATCTGCAGCAGAGGTAAAGAAACATCCTCCTCCAAAGACAAAGCCTCTACAAGATGTCTTGAAACAATTGAGTCTTTATTAGAAATTCCAAGAGTAAAAGCTGCCTCCCCTCTCCAAGCACCTGGCTCTCCTACTTAAGCCACAGGACCCGAGTCTGATAAGTCTTACGAGCTGCAGCACACTCTGTTTGGAACATAAGAACAGATGGAGACATCACATTCCCTCAAAGCAACAGAGACAGGCTGGCTTAGCTGATACTTATTTCAGATCTCTTTAAAATCCTACAGGAGAAGATATGCAGCAGAAATATAGAATATTTCTGGCACTGTTAGCAGCAATGTGAACTGCCTCTTCACTCAGGCTGTGGAAACACTGTCCTTTTTTTAACAGAATGTACATTTGCAACAAGCTAGCTAAAGCAAAAGCTTGCACTCACTGAGCGTGGGAAAATACTGAACTCTGAACACTGCTGACAAGATGTTAAACCATGTCAACTGACTGTGGAACAAATAAATTTGCAAACAAAATGTGTTGCATTTAAATGGATTGTAAATATGTTCTTCAGTGTATAATGGTGTCAGCCGACTGGGCTTAGAAAACTCCCTGCAGTCAGAACTAAGTCTTATAAGAGGCATGACACTCCAACATAATTGTATGAGCACACCATGAACTCAGCAGGAACCACAAGGGTCTGTCTTGCTCCAGCCCTGAACCCTGTATTGTCCAGTAATTCACTGTCACACCCACTTTCAGAGATAATTCTCAACAAAATGCAATGCACACAGACTTTAGAAGGCAGATAACTACACTGAAAATTATCAACAGAGAACAAACATTATTTAGCATGCTCAGAGACCAAATCAAGTGTGCACAACACTGGCAACAGTACCACTTTTGGGCACTGACGATGTCTCTTCAGCTCCCATCTCCAACTGAAGAGAAGCAACCTAGCAAAATGAGAAACAGAACGTGGGTACAGCTGTCACAGAGGGAACCTGATGACCTCCATACTGAGACCCTGAAGTCTAAATCGCAGCTCCACTTCTCAGTTCCATTTTGATTGCCCTGTACTATTCCATCAGTAACAGCTACTTCTCTCTGGATCTGCTTTGCGGTATCCAAATTGCAACCACTGTCAGCTTCTTAATGTTTGTTTTGTTTTGTTTTTTAAATCTAAAGATGGACATTAGAATTAAATCAATAAGTAACTCTTCATCTTCATTGGACAAAGCAGCTGCAACACATGGTCCTCAAAGCACTTCCACACTGGAAGCAGGCATGAGCGATGGGTGGTAGTCTCATCCAGCCTCTGTTATGTTTTGTCACAACAAACCCCTCTCATGTGGTAAGAAAGTTTAGGGAACGCCCTTTTCCCTGAGGTATGCAGTTTTAAAGCTAGTATTTCAGCCAAATGGTGGGGAAAAAATAGGAAATGAAATACACAAAACCTCCTGAAAGCGTGTTTTACAATTTGAGCTGTATGCAAAGTTTTGGCTTGTGTTGCATTGTTCCCATATTAAACTGTGTTTTAAAAATCCATAAAATAAGTATACAAAAGCCAAGGGTTTGGGTTTTTTTTCTGACTGCACAGTGATATTGCTGCATATATGCTAATAAGGGTATCTTTGTTTATCCATGGTGCTCTCTCTCAGATCCTTTTTCTGTCCCAGGAGACCAGTCTCAGAATTTTAAGTTTCCTAAACTGAATAATATTAAAAAATACTTCAGCCTAGGGACAGTGAGAATTACTTGCTCATGCTAAATTCCCCAATCAGAAGTGTGAGCCTCTGTACTGCCCTGTGGCCACATAACACTGTGTGTATATTCCTAAAAGATTATATTATCTATACCTGTAACTCCTACCAAATACAAATAACAAGATACTGCTTTTGATTGGCTTGGTACAAAATGTCAGTCTGGAGACACATGTGGATGCAGGGGTTACAGTCAGACAAAGCCTAACCCATGTAGAGGGTGTGGGTTCCTGTTCTGTTTTTATTAATTATTTGGTTGCTTTGTTTTGGTTTAAAGACCCAAACAATGAAACTTCACTCATCAGCCATGGAAAACAGTTCATAGCCTGACATCTTCTCTGACAAGGGCTCTCTTGATTTTCAGTCTCAATTTTCTTTCCTTTAATTTCTACTTCTTAATTGGACTAGTGTATGACATGCTAACTAATATCTCTCCATCATTAGGCTGTAGTCCTGCACATATTTATGCACACGATTAACTTTGTTATCACAAGGAATCTGAAATGAAGATGGCAGAGCAATAAATGTGTATACATGCATAGTGTGTTGAGGATCTGAACCTCTTCAAAAGTCTCTTGAGTCAGACAGCTACAATTTTCTTAAACACTGCATTGTCAACCTACATATTTTGCCTAGGTTAGTCTCCTGTCTGGAAGCAATCCATCCAGATAATTAATCATGTAATAACTTTCCCCTGTTATGTATCCAGTGGCTTCAGTTAATTAAGAATTCCAATATGAACACAATATTCCAGGTCTCATTTCTTCACATCTGTCCATTATCCATATACAACTCATTCACACGGTTTGTCACAGCCACTGATGTACATCCACGATCAGAAAGATACAGCCCCAACTGTAAATGCTTCTAGGGGGTGAACAGCATATATTCCATTTTATAACACTGGAATGGATGTGTGTTGCTCAAAAATCTTCCACACTTTTTTTTTTTTTTTTTTTTTAAATGCATAAAATACATTAAACAAGACAGAAAGATTTGGTAGAGCAAACGATTATTTATCAAAAGGAACCAGGCAAGTCTAAAGGAGCAGTGTTATTTACAATGCTCTAAACTGCAATAACAATTTAATGTAATTCAAAGCCTTTATCTTAAATAAGAGCACTAGAAGTTCCAGAATTTCGTGGTGTTTCCCTTATTAAAAAAAATAATATATATCATAAGGAATAAATAAATAGGCAGTGCAAGAATGTTAAATAATAGCAGGGTAATCACTCTGAGCATATGAATAAATGAATAAATAAATACTTATTTAAGTCTCATTCTTGCACACTCTTAATGTCTTTCTCACACACAAATGATCTGACATCCATGTCCAACAAAATCCAGGCTCTCCACAAAGTGCAATGCAAAACTGACAGCCACCCCCAGGATTCAGCTAATATTTTCATTGGACAAGAGAAAAAAAAAAAAAACAAAGTTACATGAGCTCTCGCCACTACTGGTAGCTCCTGCAAACAGTAGCAGGTGGAAAGTCTGAGTAAATGCACAGCGCTGTCCTTTTTTTCTCATGATTCTTCCACACATTATAATACATTTAAGTGCTGTGCTTGCTCTTTAAGACGGCCTCATCTTGATAATAAATGTAGCCAGCCTAGTGAAGTGCCACTTTCCTGCTGAGAGAAAGCACAATTCTTCTTACTGCCACAGCCCCCTGCTGACATGTTTTACAACATTTAAGCAGGAAACTGTTAAACCTTACTTCTCTTTTTTCCCTCTGTGCAGAGGGAAATTTTCTTTCCTGCTGGTTTCTCACTTGAAATAAGAGCCGTTAAGATGTGCCCCGGCTTTTGTCCTGAGCATTGCCCTAGTTTTAACCTTGTGCAACGGTTATCTTAATTTTACTCAGATTGTTAAAACTGACTCATTCAGTAAGACAAACTGTGAAAGTGTCTAGTAAAAAGATAGATTTCCAATAAGCACGGTTAAAAGGTCACCTACACCAACTTTTCTTCAGAGACAGGTGGGAAGCAGCTTCAGTACATTAACTTACAAACCACACTGAGTCAGCTCAGGACATTCTTGTTGCTGTAAAGAATGCAAAAAGCAAAGAGACGGGACTTGGAAATCTGCATCTGCAATGGAAGGCACAGGTTGCCATGCCATGAGCCCCGCTTCTCATCAGCAGCACTTCTAAAAAAGGAAGGGAAAAATGAGGTTAAGGGGCTGGTAGCTCCATCAAGCTGAATAAGCACCATTAATAGATGTTAAAGGTTATGACCGGGAAGCTCATAGATATGCAAGTTTTATGAGTTTTAAACTTTGACTTAAGGAGTAAAGTTAAAGCTGGAGGCTTTTATGCCATTATGAGAAGCTCTGTCATTGAGCACTGTAACCTAATTAGTTTTGATGCAGCAAATCAGCAAAGCCACTATTGGTTATGACCTCTGCCAAGAGCACGAGAGAGAGCCAGACAAATGAAGCTTAAGATGTTATTATTCATTCTGTTGCAAAGTTCCAGATAAAATATGACAGGATCTTGTTGCTTGACTTAGGCATTGGTTCTCCAGATGGCACTCAGCACTGGCTTGTAGCGAGGCTCGCAGGGAGGCTGCCACATTGTCTCTGTCAAAAAGAAAGTTTTCCAATTACAAAGAGATAATGCGAAGAGATGCAAACTTAATCTCCTGAACGAAAGGTTGCAAGCTGTGTAATAGCAGTTGAGGGGAGAGATTTTGCATAGTTCACTTGCTTTAAATACTGCTGTTCAGGAAAGCTTTATGTCCTGCCCCGTAAAGCAAAGAAATCAAATGCACTTGACTCTGTGCATTAGGGCAGCTGTGGCTGGACACAGCCAAGACATGGCAGCTCTTGTGGAATTAGTGGGTCTGGTCCTTCTTCTGGGCTGTTAGGGTAAATCAGGAACAGAGACCCATGAGATAAAATGGTGTAAGATGGATCAAAAAGGAAAATAAAATGCTTTTGAAGTAGTTCTGAGCTGTTAACTTTTATTTAGTGGTAGGGGAGGTAATTTCTGCCAGTTTGTTTGAGGGGAAGTACTGTATTTTCTTTCTCAAATTTTTGTGAAATCTTTAGTGGAAAAAAAACCCCAAATGTCATGCAAGTGGTGAGCTTATAGGATTTGACACTGATGTTATGAAATATTATCTTCATATTTATAGAGTGGTACCAGGCATGTTGAAGTTATTCTGTAGCCACAGTGACAGAACAGGGTAATGGCCTGATAACCAGCAGGAACAGCATCTCACTTAATGACGACTTTGAGCTGCTGGGAAGCATTGGGAATTGTATGAAATCTAGAAAATGTGGCAAAAAAACTATCCTTCACTTGACCCGTGTACATAAAGAGCTGTTGAACAAATGTACCACATCCAATTTTAAAAGCTATCAGTAGTATAGTTTTTATATATCACTCAGTATCACGAAGTCAGTCATTATTTTACTTTTCAGGCTGTGAGTGTGCTCTACCATCTGACACTCTTCTGATGTCTGAAAGCAACATATTTTAAGAACATTATTTGAAATACTTCAACACAAGAAATTCTCTTTAAACATAATGGAAAAACCATCCTCTGATGGTGGTCAAACACCGGCACAGGTTGCCCATGGAGGTAGTGGAGTGGCTATCCCTGGAGATGCTGGAAACACAACCGGGTTGAGCTGTGAGCTGCTGGCTCCAGTTGTCCCAGCGCCTGCCAGGGGTGGGACTGGACCAGCTCTGGGGGTCTCTTCTGCCCCAGTCCTTCTGAGTTTCTGTTCAAATATTATCTAATAAAAATTGGTATCCGTTGCCAAACCAATTTAAAAAGAAAGCCAAAATCAGCTTAAAAAGAAACACACATTTTGTCCGATTCTCGGGCTATGCTTTTGACGGGAAAACACATAAATTCGTGCAAGCACTACCAAAACATGAAGCAGCAGGATTATTTTCGATGCTCTGCTGTCTGACTCGGACAGCGCTACCCGAGCAGCCCCGCCATGAGCACAGGGGGGGCCGAGTCCTGCCTGGACGCAGACGAGCGCCAGCGCGGCCACCCGCGGCTTTGGCCGGACGCACCTTTCCTGGGGGTGACCAGCGCCCCGCAGGTTTCCAGAGAGCGGGCCCAAGCCCCCGCCTCCATCCCGGCCCGCCAGCCGGCGCGGGGGGTCCCCCCAGCCGCCAGCCGCGGTGTCCCTCCCGGCCCCGGCACCGCGCGCCTCCGCGTGTCGGCAGCCCCACCTAGCGGGCAGCGCGAGGGCGAAGGGGCTCCGCGCTGGCGGAGCCCGGCGCGCTTCCTCCGCCACATCTGCGCTCCCGGTGGACGTCCATCTGTAATAAAGGACAGGGACAAAAATGCCCCCAAACTTTCCCCGCTCGGAGGCAGCGCCTCAGCGGCGCCAGCAGCCGATTCCGTTGCAAATCCGCAGCCCGGACCTGGCGTGTTAGTGCTGCCCGAGCAAGGATGCTCTGGCCCTGCCCGCTGCCCGGGAGGTGGGGGCAGCCCTCCCCGAGGGGGTGGCAGCAGCCAAGGGCGAGAGGGGCATCGGAGCGGCCCTCCTGCCTGGCTCTGGCCGGAGCACTGCCGAGGAAGGGGAGTGGGGGCAGAGAGGGGGCTTTTCCCTCTTTCTGGTGTTAAAAAGCCCTTTTGGTACTGAAACTGCATGACGCAGAGGTAGGAAGGAGACCCTATACATGAATAAATTGAGTACTTTTTTTGCCTTTTGGGAAACTAGTTGTAAGCTTAAGGATGATAAAGGAAAAGGGCTTGGAGGGCTAGAGAAAAATGAATTGTGTTGACTGGAAGAAAATCTCCAGACAGGTCTCCAGGAGGGGCATTTCTGTGCTTGATTTTTGGTTTTGTTTTTTGGTTTGGGTTTTTTTTTGTGTGTGTTTGTTTGTTTGTCTTTGTTTGTTTGTTTGTTTTTGTGTGGTTTGTTTGTTTGTTTGTTTCCTGGCTAGTCCAAACAGCAAGTTTAGAAACAGATTTCTGACTGAAGTCTGTTCTTCCAACCCCACTACTCTTGCTTCATCTACATTAGGATGTTTATTTTGCAAAGACTGTATCACCATACTGGTTAAACTCTCTTGACCATTACACTAATGGCTGTCATAAATGTTGGTGTGCCTCAGCCCTGTATATTTAGTAGGAAAGAAATATCTCTGGTTACTAGAATGAAGAGGAATGGTGATGTATATGCCTGTGCACAGAGCCAAGAACGGCTTTGTTTTCAAAGATTCTGCTGTCAATAGTTTGCCTTTGCATACTGCATTCTTTTTCCTCTAGATTAGGACAGGGCTTTTGCATAGGTACAAACACCTGTGACAGCCACAGTGCTGCCATCATGGAAAGAGAAGCGTTAAAGAAGTAGGTCACTGAATGACACAAGGCCTTACCTGAAAAGGGATGTTCACTTTTGCTTTCTATGGAATCCAGTGGGAGTAGGATACTTTGAGAATCACCATCAATGGTGTAGCAAGAGATAGTGAAACCTGAATGTGAACTAGATGTGACAGCATTTCCAATGCTTCAGAGTTCAGACAGCCAAAGATAGCAAAGATGAGGGAGGAGATTGTCCCATTTAAAAAAAAAAATACCAAAAACAAGCAGCTCTCCCAAAAAGCTGTCTCCAAAAGCTGGAAGTGCTCATGGATCTTCCCTAGGAGCTTTGTGCACAGGAAGAGGTCAGAAGATGTCCTGGAGCTGTTTGCTGTGGCTGTGCTCTACCCAGTAAGGAATGGCAGAGGAGAGACCACTCCTCATCTGATGAGTGAAGAAGTGAGTTGGACATAAAAAGCCTATAAAGAAAAGAAAAATCTTCTGCGTGTTTGATTTGGTAGAGATAGGGAGGGTTGTTTTCCCTCAGCAAAGTAGAACACCCTCTCAAATAAGCAGCAGACCAGGACCTGCCACTGCTTAGTGTTAGAAATTATATTCTCCCTTTTGGCAAAAAAGAACCATGAAAACATCTTACTCCAAAGCGTAGCTGTAAATTCAACATTAATAGTGCAACAGAGGACAAGAAGGGCATTTTCTTTTTCATTGAAATAGGAGGATGTGAAAATCTCCAGTGCATTTGAAGCAGGACTGAAAGGAGTACTCTGGAAATGGGAGTAAAGAAGTAGAAAAATGCAAAATGTAAAGAGCGGAAATCAGAAATTCACACACAGAAAAATGAAATTCTCTAAAGCAGAACAGCTTGGGGGAAGTGATTCTAGTTTCAGATAGGTGTGGATGAGAACAAAACCGTGGTGAAGGGAAATGCCCTACAAGGTGACATACACATTTACTGAAAAAATTAGCAAGGCTGTGAGGTTTATGGGTCTGAATTTGCCTTGCTTGCAAGATCTACAAAACCTTTTGCATCTAACCATCCCTGCACAAGGAGCTGATCCCTGTCTTATGTTCGTGAAGAAAATTTAATTCTGTTTCCTCATCAAGGAAATATCGATTTGATATAATCAAAAGTTTTGCAAGAGCACATGATGTTCATCAATATTATCTTTCATGGAAATTACTGAGAAATCCCTCTGTGTTTTTAGTCAGGTGAAGCCGCGTTGTTCTGGCTGCTCATTCAGATGTTTATGGTGGTGCTCTGGAAGGCACACATGCGAATGGTAACATCAAAACAAAGTGATCTGGTCTTATCTCTGCATAATGCCTGAATAAATTCCCTTTGGTATTCCCGAAGTGCATGGTTTTTTCCATTCCGTGACTTTCAAAATTTCGACTCCTTATTCAGTTTGGGGATGAAAGGAAATTCTGACATGTTAAGCCTGTTGTTTGTTCATGCCTGTGCAGCAGAGGCAGAGAGCAATCGAGGCTTAAAATTCTCCTCAGTTGGACATTATGTCTGAACAGTTTTTTAATAATAAGATTCTGTGGCATGGTTGAAAACATTCTTTCACAGCTGTTGATGTGTTAGCCCAGCATGGGGAAAGGAAAACTGAAAAGACACTTCAGCCATAGGGTTTGTATTTATATATAAAATTAGTATACGGTTAAAGCATGTTTACATCTGGATCCTGTATGATAGCAGTTGATGCATTTAATATGGTATGTGGCATAAAACACGATTGGATAAGGTTTTCTGCTTAGCTGTACTTTGTGCAAAAGGATATTTATAACAATGTTCTCTACAAATCGCTTTGTCATGATGAACAGTGTTTTGAAATGCACTGTGCATCAGCAGTATTTTCCAAAGGTTATGTTCCTGTGATACATGCTAATTAGAGAGGAGTTGGCTCTGGGGTAGAAGACACGCTCAGGAGGATTTTCAGAGGTTTGATTTCAAAAAGCCAAACTGACCAAACCATTCCCTGAATTAGCTGGTGTGAATGGACCTGAAAAAATAGGCTGGAGCAGGACCTCACACAAATTCAATCATTTGGAGCTAGATTATGCAGAACTGAGAAAAAAAATGCATGTTAATGTGAACTTGGGAAAGCCTCTACTCAAAATCCCAGGCAAGGGCCCAGATGGTACTTTACTATTTGACATTTCTCATCCACATGACTTAGTCTTCAAGTCCTCCCAGAATCTGAATCTGCATAGGTCTGTTTGTGCAGTCCTTCACAGCTGCTAATTTCTGTGTGCTCCCATTTCCATCTCCTCAGCTCATACAGCACTGTCCTTTCCAAACTGAATACACAAGACCTGAGTGTGATTTTTTTCTGAAAAGGCTGACTAAATCATCATAACCTGTTCAGAGGAAACCTTCTCACTCATATCCCAGTGCTGAGTACCTCTGTGTATGTCTCTACGGTACCTGGCAGTGTGTGCTGGAGGCTGGACTGCCTGGCACTGTGGTCTCCAAGCAAATAGGGAAAAAAAGTGAACATGTACACCAAAGGTGGCTGTAGTGTGTACTACTGATCTCAGTCCACTGGAGCCTGCTGCCCAATACCGGGAAGAGATGAGGGGAACAGACACTGAAAATACTTTCCACCTGCAAGTTAACAATAGTGAGAAATCAAGCCTGCACATGTACTGCAGGTACATGTCCAAATCCACTTTTAAGTACTACAGACATAAATGAAGTTAAAATTAGATGGGAGGCAGTGCTGCTAGTCATTCTCTAGGCTATAGGTATAATGCAGGGTAATGTTTGATGCTATCAAAGAATATGTAATTCACAGCCTAAAGAAAAAAATGTACCTGTGTTTTCATATAAATCCACTAAAGACCAGAAAGAAAAATCCATGCAATTTCTTTTGTCAGCAGTCAGCACTGCTGCCATCACCCTGTGTTTGAATAAGAATAGACACTAAACATTATGAATATGGAAATAATGATATATAACAGGATTTCTATTTGAAGAGAAAAATGGCTTATTTCAGTCTGTATCTCGAGTGAGTTTATGAGTCATGTAATCTAAATTATGAGAGAGTTCCAGCACCACAGACAGGTAATAAATAAAGCCGGAGAAATTCCTGGTCTCACGTGTGTTGCTCTGGCATGAAATGGAAGCATTCAATACAGAGGAAAATTGACCTGCCACTGACAGGAGATAATGGATTTATCTGTTAAGGGAGTGGAGATAATGTAATATTTAATATGACATTCCTGATAACTAGTCAGAAAGATCTACCTGTGCTGGATTTCCAAGGTTATTTGTAATTGAATGCAACTGAATATCACTAGAAAGCAAAGTAAAAGGCAAAGAAGTCTCCTGAAATTTATTATCAAGTGCAGAGTTCCTTCAAGCCTGAAGACAGTCTCCACACAGAACTACAGGCCCCAATTTAGGACTGGTTTAGATTTACTTAGCAAGCAGCTAAAGCAGCTAAGTACTTTGCAGGGAGATGGCAGCTCATTTTGCTGCCACTGAGAAGGGTAGATGTCTTCCCATGCTCCTGTCTCTGCATCTCTGTTCCTGCTCATGGCTATGGAGTCTCACCCATGCCTGTGCATCAGCTCTGGCACCTGTTTGACCTCAAACTGAGCTGATGTAGTATAATGCAGCTGCACAAAACTAGATCTTTTTTCCCCTATATTACTTGTCTGCTGGTCTAATGAGCTGTGTTGGCCTGTGGTTCATTTCTCAGCTGTTAGAGGGCTGGAAATTACAGTTGCTGATAGATACAGGCCTTAGGCCTGGGTGTGTGGTAGTAGCCGTCCATATGAATGGGGCAGAGTGGGGCTGGCTTCTTATAGTGATTTAACAATGTGATTCTTTAAGTTTTGAATTATTTTGGTTTGTGTTTTTTTTTTAATGTAGGGTCCAATTCTTCACATCTGTACCAGTGCAGTATGTGTTAGTTTCATGGCAGCTGCTGTAGGGCCAACAGAAAAATGAGTTACTTGTGAAAGGCATCTGGACTTTACATATGTGTAAAATCAAAACCTTCTCTTTTTCTCTCCTTGCCACTTTTCTTTTCTCTATATTTCCAGCAAAGATTGAGTTCCTCCAAAAAAAGAACATTCATTTCTTAATGCTGGAGGAATTTAGAAAAGATGTAGAGAACAAGCAAATCAGCAGTAAATGGCATGTCAGCATTTAGGCATGCTGACTTAACAGTAGTATTGATAAATCAATATAAAAAAGATCCTTATTTGGGGAGTATAACATCCTCCTGATGTTGACAGGAGTTTTGCACACATAAAGGATTTAAAATTTTATTAAAATTGTGGCATTCACTTTTCTGTCAAGAAGCAAAGTGTAAAATTAGTCTCCTGACACATTTCTCACCTATCATGTACTGTAATAACTATTTTCCTGAGACAAAAAACCTGCTACTGGCACTGCAAAGTACTCACAGAAAGAAAGAAAGGAACCTGAGCCAACAATACTGCTAGACGGCAGAGTGCAGTGAGAAACTGTCCAGGGCCACGGAGCAGCTCTGCTTTGTGCAGCTGGTCCCTCAGCAGGGCTTGCTTGTCGCCACCCACTTCTGAGCGAGCCCACTTTGCTGTGTGGCACTCAAGCTGGGGCTGGTGATCTTCAAGGAGCCCTAAGGCCAGGCGCAGGGAGGTTGAGGCTGTCTGCACCCTTTTGTGAAGAACAGAGAAACATTTAAGCAGAGTACTACTCTGCTTTTCACATTTCCCAGAGGGCAACTGAAGCTTTGAGATACTTTTCAGTTCTCAGTCTCTTGGGAGCTGGGGTTTTTGGGAACCAGAGCCTGCCTGCTGCAACTGCTGCCTCTGAGTCACTCTGCATCAGCCTGCAGCTGCTGGCAACTTCCCCATTGATAGATCTTTTCTTTCTTTCTTTCTTTTTTTTTTTTTTTTTTTTTTTTTTTTTTAATATTTCCATTTTCAGAGTCAGGGCAAAACAGCCCTGCCTGGAGCTGGGTGTCAGGAATCACGATTTCACATCTAACATGCTGGCTTTGTGTTTGGTAAGGTGCTCTTTATTGAGGCCATTGTCCTTCTTTTTCTTGCCTGGTAGCAGATGTTTCTGATTTACAGTCATACCACATACAACTTCAGAAATACGTATCTCTTCAACTCCAAATGATATCACCATGTTCATCAGTTTTCACTATGAAACTATGCATTGTGTGTTCATTAAATGGAGTATTTCTTTGCCAGTTTGAGATTCCATGGATGTGGCTAATTGTTTTGTTGTTTGTAATTTCTAATTGCTATTGCAACTGCCTGATTTTAGCCACTAGAAAGAGTCTTAAGGAATGTTTTGGAAATCTGTAGGGTTTAGGACACCTTTTCTCTACTAGCAGCTCTTTCCCCAGAAAACAGTCTTTTCTTTGCTTTTTATATTGGTCACTGTCAGCTGTTGCACTCAGAAGAGCAGAACAGGAAAGGATAGATAGTACTTCACATAATCCTTCCTGGAAGCACCAGCAGCTCTAACTAGCAGAAGGACTTACCTGACAACTTATGAGCAATGGGGTGCCATTTATGAACTTGATTTCTTTATTACTGTCATTCCCACCTACGCAAGAGCTCCTGTCCCAAAACATCCAAGCCGCCGTTTAAATCAGCCCAGCACGTAATCTATTTCTTGTAACCTCTTTGTGTCTTTTTTTTCTGAAAGTGCTGAGAAAAACCAAAGTGGAGGATATACAGATAAGTACCCTGGAGCACTAGTCTCGTTACAGCCTGTGATATCCCAGAATCTTGGCACAGATTTTAAAGTGGGTTGAATGTAATTATGACTTTGTAGAAGATTAAAATAAGGGACTGATTGAAGTACACATTGAATTTAGCATAATGCAACAATACTGATCCACCTACACTACTCTTGGAAGAATCTGAAGGAGAATATTTAAGCCAAAATTTTCAAATTTATATTCCAAAAGTTTATGACTTATCAGCATATGACTCGATTTCAAAGGCTCTCTTGTTGATGTTAATGTACAGGCTAAGGCCTACCTTACCTTCAAAAGAGAGAAGAAAATCAATAGGATTAAAAATCCCTCTCTCTCTCTCTATTGCATCTTTTGAGGAAGTCAGAGAGATAAACAAAGAACTGTAATTCCCAGATTTGCAATAAAATCCTATCTGACATGAATCTCAGTTCTTGGATCCTCTCTGGCACTGCTCCAACTGCAAATTTTGCTGAGTTAAACTGGGGGGCATATGGCAGCAGGGAATGGCCGCTGTGCAGCCTTAACTGCAAGGAAAAGTCAGGTATGTAGTTACAGCTCACATGACTTCTTTTGCTGAAAAAAACCCAACATCTGGTTCAAAACTGCCATAACCAGAGATAGGTGTCAGGTAATATTTTTCTAACCCAATGTAGGTTTCCATCATTCACAACAACATCCTTGAGGAAAGGAATTCCCTAACATGCTTCCTCAGTGGTTCCAGGAATATTCGTTGTCTTTAGTTTGTTTTAAAACTGGCCTGTCCTTGCTTCATCCAGTCATTGGACGAGACAGTGAGCAATCAGTCCCAGGCACTAGTCTTGGATGGCAAGCAGCAGCTCAGTACATAAAGTCAGACTCTCTTCCCCCTGCTTATCACTTTACATTTAAATATATTGAATTTTATTGGTTGTATTAAATCCTGGCAACTGTAAGTTATTTTGGTAGTTCTTCACAGTCACCTTTCCTCTTAATCACTTTGAATAAATATAAAGCAGCAGTGAACTTTATTCCCTTAGTATTCAGCTGTTTATTGCTTGCTTGCTTTTAATAGCTTCCCTTATCCTATAGATAGATTGTTTTTTCATATTTTTAAAAATCTTTCCTGATAAGAGTTTTTCTCTGAGACCCAATATGCTTTCTTAACAGAAACAGGTTTCTTTAGATACTTTCTAGTCTGTTTATAATGATTTTACTTCTTTTAATGTTCTCCTACTGTGCTGTTAACAGGCTTCTACATTTTCATGTAGTTATTTTTTTATTTTCTTTTTACAAGTATGTCTTGGTTTCTGGAGCTCCAGTGTGGATGCCAAACAGAAATATATTTTGGGCCCCATTACAGGGTAGCTCTGCAAAAGTAGCATTTTGTCTGCAACAAGTAGGGCTGCAATATTTCTTTTTTTCATTTATGGGTGCTTTCTGTAGTTGCTCAATCTTAGGCTTCTAGTCTTCCCATCTTATATGATTTTATTAAATAAAATGTGCCAGAGTCTCACAGTTCCAGAACCAGCTTCATCCCTAACCCTAGTCCTTATCTTTGGCTGTGGCTGAGCCTGGGACCCCCAGCCACAGCTCAGAGGACAAACTCATCTGGGGACCAGACTTGGGCAGCGCAGCCACTCCCTCTGTGGCCTTCATCCAGCAGCACTCCCACCCAGTGCCAAGCTTTATCTAGTCCCAACCTTATCCCTAACCCTAACGGGATAAGATCAATGGAGGCCCAGTGGGATTATGGCCATCTCAGGAGGCAGCAGGCATGGCAGACATGATGGGGAAGTCTGCACCTTTCCATCCGCATCTTTTGTCTCTCAGTCGAATTACCGTCCCTCTCCCTAGGAGGAGGATGAGTAGAGCCGTCCATCTGTTCATTTGTCACCAGTCAGGCCTGGCTCCAGCACGTCAGTTTTGTTTTCTTCACTCCCACTGTCTTGCTCCTCTTGTTTACTAGAGAACTCCTTTAGACTGATCTAAGCTTTTGGGTTTTATTCAGTCAGGCTTTATCTCTGCCTTTTGCATTGTGTTGGATTTTTGCAGGCACAGTGGCAGGCTGAGCTGGCCCTCAGTTACTGGCTCTCTGAGGAGCAGAGACCCCATGCTGAGTGTAGCTGGCTCCTTGCCACCTGCTCCTGTGATAGAGGATGGGTGTCAGAACAAAGCTGGCGGCATGAATTGGCATGATGAGGTGAGAAAGTAGGGTGCACGGTGCTCCAGCTGATGCTTGCCAATGTAATTGCCCTTCAGGCAATAATTCTTGCCAGTGTGATGGCCTCCAGGGATCTTCTGCAAGCAAGTGTAAGCCAGACCCACTTCTGCTTCCCCATCACTCAGCTGCCATGAGTGTTAACCTTATATTAATTCAAAACTGAACCTCTAGGTTCACATTAGTCAATTTTTCATAACAAATTGAAGGACATTACTTCTTTCAAACCCTCAGAGTGGAAGGAAAACAAAGCAGTAGCAAGGTTTGCAAGGATGGTCTTGGGAGAAAAATCTTTTGTACTGTTGCACAGTATAAACAGCACAGTATAAACACCATGACAAAGCTGTACTCATCTGGTGTTTGCAGCCTGCTTGGCACTTGCTACAGTAAATTGATTGTTCTTAAACTAGCAAGAAGCACCTCGCAAAGCCACTTTTCCAGTGTGTCCCTAACAATGGCTACGAATGGCAGAGTCAGTTGAACGACAACAAAAGCAGGGAAGCAAGAACTACCATGACATTTAGGCAGAAAAATAAAATGGGGAAAAAATATATATCTGAAAAGAGCTAAGCCAGCTACCTCAGTTGTCTCCAATGAAAACAAAATATTCTAAAACTTAAGATTCCATAACACAGCCAGATCCTCACAGTGAAAGTCAGCTCTAGCAGGTCGGAGCAGGTGGTATCCATAGGGACTTTGAAACCTTCCCTTCTCCAGAGTTTCCTGTTTCCCAAATGCTTGAGTCTCAGGGCACTGTAAAGACCTCATCCACTTCCTTCTTCTGAAGAGTAGGAGGTTGAATACCAGGGACTAGCTTGTTACTAGGCTTTCAGATTGCTCTCAGATAAGCTTCTCAGTTGATTCTTGTTTTGTGAGAGTTTTAATTTTGCTTTGTGGCAAATGTTACTCAGCTCTGGATGACTGTTGTTATACAAATAAATAGTACCTCCTCTCTTAGTAGTTCCTCCTCTGAATGGAATTTTGAAGGTTCCCAAAGGCCAACTGGACTGAACAGCATCTAGAAGGTCCACCACCCTGAGGGAGTGAGCAAAAAAGACCCTCATGACGTAGCAACTGCCTGTAGGGACCTTCACTGAGATGAATGGGGCAGATGGGTCATGAAGTGCCTAAGGTTGGGGCTTAGTGCAACGGGAGCTCCACACAACCCTGTCCTACTCCAAACTCCCAACCAGAATCCTGGCCTTTTTGGAAAAATCCTGATAATTTAAAACCAGTTTTCCAAGCACCGCTACTGACTATTTAAATTGTTACATGTTTTAAAAGCCCACAGCCAGGAAGTATTGGTTCCTCCCAAGGCAGTCTGTGGGACTTGGCAGTAATTTTGTAGGATTTCCAGTATGTTTGCAGACCTACAGCACATTCTAAGCATAAATCTCAGCAATTTGCATGAACCATCCGTCTTTGCAGTTTATGGCTCTGTAAATGTCTTTAATAAAAACCCTGCCACAGAAAACATCTTAAGATGACTGCTATTTCACTGCTTCACTACAGGTTCCTCATGTAAGTTAATAAGGCAAACACAATGCCTGATGTTTGTAATGATAATTGCATGGGCCTCACTTTGAATGCAGGCTAAATCCGATTGTGCGTGACTTCCTTTGCAGAGTGTCTGAATTACAGCATAGGCTGAGAGCTGGAAAAGCAATGGCTGCTTTAATCACTTGATTAAAGCCTTTGAAAATCATTAGCAACTTGGTAAATTTAAAATATTTATCCATACATAATTTTTAAGCAGAGTGTGAGACCAGCAAAGCTCCATTTGTTGTACTGAGGAACTTCTGCGGGAGGGGTAAAAGGAATAGCAGTAGTGCATTGTGCATTGTGGCTGAGTCGGCAAGTGTGCCACCCAAGCTGAAAGGCTGAGAAAGTCACAAGTCACCTCTGTCAGCTTCATCCAATTCTCATTGTTTAGCTGAGGTCACCCTTCGAGTGGCAAAACACAAGTCAAGGGCCAGGAAAAGTCACGCTGGCTTACAGAGCAGTAGTCCCCGCAACTGTCAAGGGTGTGGATAAGCACCTCCCAGACCTGAGGCAGCAGAACTGACCGTGCAAAGGAGGAAAAGAAACAGCGCCCTAAGAATCCTTTGTTACTGAAAGAAAACCATCTGTCTGCAAGGCCAATGTTCAGAGTGGGACTCATGAATTAATATGGCTTATAAGAAGAGGAAAAATAATTTTCTGATGGCAGGAGCCTAATATTTAACCTAATCAGGAAAAAAAGAAGCAACACCTAAATATGATATTTCAGTCCATCTGGGCTTATCTACCCATCTGCAAAGATTTAACTTCAAAGGATCTCTCTTCTTAACTTGCATATTTATTTTCTTTAACTGACTCTTCTTTGGCAGCAGCGGCACCTAAGCACAGCATCACCGTTCTACATAGATGGTCTCGCTGAGAAAAAAAACGATGCTCAGAGAGGATGAACAAGTAGGCTGAGGGGCACTGTACTTACTCCAGCACACCAATGCTTCATGTCCCTCTCGGGCTGTCAGGCCTATGGAATTGAGATTTAATTTTGTGGAGCTCAAGGTAGCTTAATGAACTTGAGACAGATCGAGTACTGGCAGCAGGAGCTATTTTTCAGATGAACTGTTGCAGTTTCTTATTTTTTAACAATTCGGGGGGTAAAAATATAGTTTAAATATAGTTTAAAGCAAATAGCCTGTCCTTAGGGTGCAACGTAGTGGCTGTGTAGTAGAAAAAGGCAGTAAGCTATCCCGCTGGCACCCTCAGGAGTAGGAGATGCCCCGAGTTCCCCCCTGTTATCTCTGGGGTGGCGGGCCGGGGCCGCGGCTCCCACACGCGCACCCAGCGCCCTCACGCGCGCCGCTGCGAAGCCCAACATCTCCGGGATTATCAAGCCTGGAGTCACTCACCCACCTCGGGAGGGCAACCGCAGGTTGTGTGAATGTCCAGCTGAAGGTTGCAGGCTGCGGGTGGCCAACAAGCCACCTCAGGGCCGCTGTCTTAGCGCCCCGCCTCCCCCCCGTCCCCCCGGCTCCGGGAGCGCGTCCCGAGCCGGGGCCGGGCGGCGGCGGTAGCCGGTGCTGCAGCGACACCTAGCGGTGCGCAGCGTGCCCCGCAGCACCGGGCACCGGAGCAGGGGGTTGGTCCCTGCCACACACCCCCTCGTCCCTCCGCAGCTCGCCGGCACAAGCCAGGACCCGCTTAGTGGAGGAAAATGGTGAGAAACAGGCTGGGCCACTCGTGACCTGACTGTGGGGGAAGCAGGGGGTCCCCACCGCCCGGCTGGAGGGGAACGGCGCCCCCGCCCCGTAGGGGAGGGGCAGAGAAGCTGAGGCGGATACTGCGGCGCTCAGCAGGAACCGCTTGTGCTACAGCCTGATTTGAAAATGCCCGCTCAAGTGAAAACTTTGCAAATGCTTTATTTGGCTATTTCCTTGGCTCAGTATGTATTGTTTTTTTGTTTGGTTTTTTTTTTGTTTTGTTTTGTTTTGCTTTGTTTTTTTATTTCCTGTATTTCTTCAAGGAAATGCGAGAAACTAGCTGAGCCAGAAAGAACAGCATTTGGCTTTATTTGCCTAACTTTAGTTTTTCTCTAATACAAAGTTCAGACATTTAATGCTTTTTATATACGTGGCAGTTTGTATTTTCCTTCTTTCTTACTCCAACAAAACTCCATAGTAGTTAATCTTTAATTATTTTGTCTGCTAATTCATAACTGCTTGGATCAAATAATATGCAGTGGGCAAAGGAAAATTGTAGTCAAGTCCGTGGTTTACCTATGTAATGTACTGAAGTAGGTAAGTAACAGACCTGCTAATAAACAGCATAATTTTCCAGAAGAGCCACTGTGTAACTTAATTCTTACTGTCTTAGTTTAAGAAAGATAATTCAGGTCATTGTACAGTGAAATATGGAACAAGTCAATGAATGAAGCTTAAATTACACCTTGATGTTTTAAGTTCTTCATTAAATCCATACTTATGAAAAAAATCAGCTGGAAACAGCAACAGTCAGAGCTGAACAGAATGAAAAATGTTGCTTGTACGTAATAAGTAATCATTCCAGCAGTAAAAAGATAGTACATCAGCTTCACAGCTAATAGGGAAACTCAGGCAATGGCAGAAAAGCACAGAGCATATTAATATTTCCCTTCAGAAACTGACAAGAAGTTTAAAGTAATTTGTCACTTTAATTCCAGTGCCTGTAAGTTAGGAACCCTAAGTACTGCTAACCTTTTTATTTAGCATGCAGTCAAGAGGGTCCCAGCTCAGTTCAAGTTTTCCCAAATGTAGGCAGATTTAAAATGCTGGAATACATTAACACAACCACAGACTTCTACACGTGCAGGAAGCCACCTTCCTTGGTGTAAGAAATGCCACCATGCACTGCTGTACTTAAACAGCTTCATTCCACTTCCATTTATTGCATCCGTATTTCCAGCCTCGCTATTGCTGCCTGGCTCCTTTAACGAACACTAGCCTGCAGATTTCTAACACAACTGTATCCTTCAAGGACACATCTAACTGCTACATTCAGAAGAATGGTCTCCCACAGGATTTGCAATTCACCCCATCTACCTATATGATATCCCAGAAAACTAATCTCCAGGATGACAGCTCATTCAGCACTCTGGAAAATTTACCCACGCTAAACTCCTCTCTAAATAATGACCTGACATTAGTTCTGTAGAGGGAGACAAAGCCCAGACTGATGAAAACAGTTGGCAGCTGCTTTCATTTGTGCCATTCAGAAGCCAGCTGATAATTTGTCCTCGGAGACCCATCACTTCTTGGCAGTCAGACCTGTCCAGTGCACTTAGCTATTACTTTTGCTGTCGCCTCCCACCCCTTGCGTATGCAGTACACACAGAGTCAATATTCAAGGCAGACTAAACTAAACCTGACTGCCGAGAGTCGTAAAGTATTTCATGATGATCTGGGAGTTAAGAGCATGGATTGATTTGGTGATTTGGGCCATGAAGATGATCAAATGGCTGGAGCACCTCTACTACGAGGGCAAGCTGAGAGTTGGGGCTATTCAGCCTGGAGAAGAGAAGGCTCCCGGGAGACCTTATAGCAACCTTCCAGTACCTGAAGAAAAGCTGGGGAGGGGCTTTTCACCAGAGAGGGCAGTGGTAGGAAAAGGAGTAACGGTTTTAAACTGAATAAGGGGAGATTTAGGTTAGACATCAGGAAGAAATTCTTCACCATGAGGGTAGTGAGGTGTTGGAATAGGTTGCCTAGGTTGTGGAAGTCCCCTCCCTGGAGGTGTTTAAGGCCAGGCTGGATGAGGCTTTGTGCAGCCTGGTCTAGAGTGAGGTGTCCCTGCTCATAGCAGGGAAGTTGGAACGTGATGATCTTTAGGGTCCCTTCCAACCTTAACCATTCTATGATTCTATGAATCTATGATAAATACCAATTGGCAGATATTAGGAAAGACAAATTTGTTGGACCTACATAAAAGGTTAAATTAGCTATTGCTCAGAAAGGAGATTCCAGCATCTCTGAACACAGCTTAATGAAGACATTAGCTAAGCTGTAAGCAATGGTCAAAAAGGCAGAGTAGTACGAATTACTAGTCAAAGAGACCAAACCAGGAAACACTATTCCAGATGAATTGTAACTTCACTTTTTGCATACAGCACACAGCTCTCATTCCTTTAAATTAGGTGGAGCAAAATAACGAAAGGTGCTGACAATAGTGACCAGGATAAGCAGAGCATCTTCCCTACAGGGAGAGACTTAGTAAGAGAACTTTCCAGACTGGAAAAAAAGAGGTTACTAGGGGCTGATAATAATAATGGTACATAAAATCAAACATGAGATGGAGGAGAACAGATTAAATTATTTTTATTTCTCACTGTATAAAACCAGGAGACATAAAACTGAGTGTTCACTTAGCAGGTTACATCAAATAATCACATAAAGTATTTTTTCACACAGCCCGTAATTAAACTGTAGCATTTGCTGTCACAGGATGTTGTGAACTGTAACAATTTGGGATGATTCCAAGAGATGTTTATCTTGGACAACAAAGTTACAAAATTCATCCCAAGTACTTGGAAACACTTCATAGATGGGGCTGTCCACACATTATCTGCAGAAGACCAGTAGCAACAATGCTGAGAAAACTATATCCACTTGTAACCGTTGCATGTGATCCCGCCACATCTTACAACCGTACAGATGCAAGGCCTAGATGCCCTGAGGGGATGAGTACATTTTTTGTACTATGCCTTTTATTGTTTATTTTTAATGATTTCCCAAATTGTTGCTATGATGTTGGATGCTTTCTGTTCTACCCAGCAACAGAGGCAGTCATAACTGCACTCCAGAGAGACATGCATGCAGAGAGCTGGGGGAAGACAGGCTGAAGTAGGTTTCCCTCTTTAAGGATGAAAAAGCAGAAGCCCCTGTGTGCTGCAAACGTTCCAGCAATTATCTTCCAAGTGCATTATCTGCTCTACCACCTAAGCTACAGTTGAATGTGTCTAATTATCATGGACAGCAGCAAGGTCAGGCAGCAGTACAAGCAGCTGCACTGTTGTCTGTTGTCTTTAAAACACATGCTCTATTAGATGGTCTCTCCTGTTGTCTTGGGATCCTCTCCAGTCACTTTCAGTTAGGGTGGTTTGTGAGGGGAAGGGAGCAGCAGCCCAGCCTCAGAAGTCACCCTGCAATACATATGCAAGCGGTGGCACCGTGCAGAGGGTGGAGGGACGCTGTACACAAAGCAGCACTGGGTTCTCCAATGCATCCATTTCCCTGGCTATAGCACAGCTGCAGAAACATAATACTGGTTTATGACTAAATCAAATCTCATTTCAGTCATGCTACTGCCAGTGTCCTTTGAAGCTGTGTAAGTTCAGAAGGCCTGCACAGACCTTCCTTTTTTCACATAAATATCCAATGCTAAATTTTGCTGAAGAAAATGAAGGAAAGATGAAATTAACTCCTCAGACTGGAGTCAGGAGTCCTTCCTTTGCTGCCTGCACCCACACAGACAAAACCCCAGGGGCAGAAGACCACGAGATCAATGTAGAAGCTGCTGCAGTCTCCAGTGCCCTCCCCTCTGGTGTGGTGACCCGGGCAGGGCCATGGGGAAGCCAAAGCAGCAGAGTGGCAGCAGGGGCTGCTGTGTGGCTCAGGGCTGTACCCAGCTGGTGCAAAGCCCCTCAGCACAAGCCCTGCAGCTCTCCTGTCGTGGTGCAGACAAGTGAGGATGCTGCCTGAGGCCACAAATGTCTTTCCCATGCATGCAGGTGAAGAAAGAGAGAAGACTGGTCTCACTTTCTGCAATGCCCATGGCCATAAATAAACTGTTACAGAGAAGGAACTGGTGTGCAGCAAAGTGTGGCAGTTTCCTTTTCCTGCACAAGAGGCAGGGAGGGAGCAGAGCACAAACCAGATCTGGTTCAGTTCCTGTTTTCCTTCAAGGCTGTGCAAGCCTGGCCCATGGCTCAGGCTACCCTGCAGTCTTGCTTTCTAGCCCCATATGACTCCCTTTCCAGCTACAGACTCGGAACAATCCATCGCTAGTCAACATTGATCAGTAAGCGAGATCGTCTCCACATAAAGGCCCCCCACACATCACTAAGACATTACAGAACATGAAGCAGCTCACCAAGAACATGTTACTACATAAATAACAAGGCTGATTTGTATTTGCCTTTCCATTGTATTTAATATATTTATATTTAATACATTTCTATTCACCCATACCTTCTCATTTGATATGATGAAATATTTGCTTTGAATGTTCCCACCACCTCAGCTGAAAAGCAAAGAGATGTGACCATGTTTGCCTGTTTGGTTTGGCTCTCTCTGTTCCTCAGCAGTGTCACAGCTCAAAGGCTGGGGTAGACAATTCCCATTCAAGTGCTCCTTGTGCCAGGAGATCACAGAGGACAGTTTGGGCATCTTCCCAGCCAGCTGCCTGTGTTCCCCACTCAAATTCCAAAGACAACAAAACAAGAAAAGCCCATGCAAAATGGAGAGGAAGACGGGATGTGCAATATCTTTAGCTGTACTTTTACAAAAGTGTAATTTCAATTCATTTTTTCCCAAATACAGAACCCAGTGATTGGTGGTAAGAAGAAGGAACTGAAAATTAAAACTGTGAAATGGTCAGTGCTGTGCTTTGGTAGTGTCCACTATTCACCCCAGCACAGCCCGGAAGGAAACAGTTTGAAAACACCAGATGCTCTTTGCAGCTGGTATTTTGGACATATTTCCAGTGGGGATTTCTCCCCTCCCCATGAAAACAGACACACATTCTCATTTAACAACTAATTGATTTATTTAACAATACAAATTTCTTTCTACTGCATGGTTTAGCAGAGAGAACTTGAGAAACAAAATTAGCTTCTTTTCTTTTTTAAAGTTTTAATGTTTACACAAAAACAACCTTTACTTCAGTAAATATAAAATTTACACACAAAAAAAACTACATTAAAAAAAGAACAGAATCATGACAAACCAACAGAAAAGAAAAAAAAAAAAAGCAGGATGGGAATTCAGTGTAAAGGATCCAATTGCAAGGAAGGCAAGATGGGGCAACACTAACAAGGCATCCCACTTGTACACCTAGGTATCTGAAGATGTAGGTACAGTACAAAACCAAAATACATTAAAATTAGGATTAAAACCTGTACTTTTATACCATAATATTTGCGGATACAAATATCTGTAAATTGTGTAGGCAACACAGTTAACATGTGAAATACATAATTTGCTCTTCACTGGAAAGTCACTGGAGTGGTGTACGAGCACCGTGTCACCCACGAGTGCGATAATGGTCAGCAGTGAGCAGACTTTAAACGTCCAGCCCAGATGTGATAGCCCCTTGTTTCTTTGCCAATCTGTGCTATTTCTCACACGTCCAATGACATAATGAGAAACTCTGGTCACCTTCAGCAGTGATTTCCAGCACTTCATCTCCTGGCATTAGTCTGTTACCAGACTTAGGCATATTCACCTGCCAGATCCCCTGTTTCTCATTCCCTTTTGCACTTTATAACCTGAACTCTAAAGCTATATTGTAGCTACCAAGAGAGACTGGCTTCTAGGTTGAGATATTTGGGATACACAGTTCTTCAAGCCACCTTCAGGAATCTGTAGAAATATTTAAAGTAGGGTGGACAATTCATGGTCAAAGGTTATGTGATACAAAAACCAGGGACCTATATAGTGATGACTAACTTTAGATCTTAAACTTTAACCTTTTTTCTATTGCTTTAATATTTAAACTTAACATTCAGTTTTCATATATTTAATGAACAGAGCATCTTAATGATGGAAGTGCTACATTATCTCCAAAAACACCAGGTAGTAAGGGAGACTGTAAAGTTTAAAGTTAAGTGTAATTTTAAAAATCATTTATAGGGATCAAGTCTCTTTTTTATAATCAATATTGTAACTGGCAACCTATAAAAGCTTAAATTATAAAACTATTAGTGACTCTACTTTTTAAACTGTATGTACTATAAAGCTGTATATCTTTGTTACTTACAGATGTTACAAAATTTCCAAGCCAGAAAGTAAAAGGGGGGAAACACTCTAAAAGTTTTACAGATTTAATTGTCACTAACAAAGGTTTGTTTCCCCCACAATTGTTTTTATATCACAAAAGTCTGATTAAATTTATTCTACTACTTTCTTTTCTGGACAGATGTTAGTGTTCAATCATTCTTCGGAAGACCATTTTCAATGGGTACCTGTAGCTCTCTAGATCAGCAAGTCCAACTTGCTTTACTCAGAAACAAAAGCACCAAATTATCTCTAACTTGGCCCTTGTCCTGCAAAAAAAAATTGTAGCAAGACTCAGGCAGCGTGTCACGAGAGCAGGACTGGCCCTGAAGCAATCAGCTGCATCAACTTCTGGAGTAAGCATTTGCAATGCTCTCATTCCAGGTTGAGAAAGAGCCCATGAGTATTAAATTTAAGGAAATCATAGAAATTACATTTGTTCTGTAAAAAACAAACCAGGGAAAACTTAAACAATCCACAGGTGTGCATTAAACATTTAATAGCAAGCCTTTGCTTATGTATATTAATTTATAGTTTATCCACAGGGATCTGTGATACATTGGCCCTGCCTTGTTACTATAATTAAATTTATTCAAATATTAATTTAAAATAGGAAAACAAAGAAACTACTCCTTGGGGAACATGTTTATTGTGTTTGAGATGATACACTGGGTGCTCTCTGAGCTACAAAGGGAAAAAGGAAATCCTTTCATTACAAACTGACAAAGGTAAAAGTTAAAACAGTTTTCACAACAGCATGTACCACATATTGGAAATAGATCTGGGTTTAATACAAATGACATAATTCCTAGCAATCTACAGCTACCTTTAATAACTTCATACAGATAATGAATTAGGCTAAAATGCACTATAATATTTGGTTGACTTCAGGAACAGTATCCTTAGTACATCACAAAATACATTTTGATATCCCAAAGAAGCAAGACTTGCAAGTAGGCATTTTAAACAACTAATCTACAGCTACAAATTTCTACTCTTGATAGCATTTACCTTTTTGGGGGGCAGTATCCCAGTCTTCAAAAGGATAAAAGCAGAGTAGAATCAGTATAACATATACACAGAAGTCCGTATTGTAAAGGCTATAAAGATTTGTTGCACACTGCAAAGTTGCCTTCTGCACCTTCACACTGCACAAGTAGTTTGTCATTTATGTTGCATATCTCTTGGTCCATTGTCTGGCTATCCTGTCATGTTCTGCTCTGTTGGTCAGGTACTGAGTGGCTATGCTTCCAACCAGAGGGTCAGCTGCAGAAGGCAGAAGATATATTATAAACCATTCCAAAATAACAAAAAAACACACATGATTTAAAATACAGAATCTATTCTGAAATATAGTCTTTGTTAGGCCAGAAAACACTGTAAGATATAGTAGGAGTCTTATCACACAAAACATTTCCAAGAGAAAACACACAAGGCACAATGAACAGAGAAAGAAACTAGAAAAATCTGTCGTGGTTATCTGTGGTTAATGAATCTTGCCCGAGCCAGGTGCCCTGCTTTCACTTTCACCCCTTTGGAAGGTCTGCTGGGTGCAGGGGACATTCTGGGTGCACAGCCTGGCACACTCCTGTCTCTCACACACAGTGCTTGGACAAGACTAGTGTACATCAGGGTATCAGGACTATGGACACACACTGAGGGGATCCAGTTTGCTTCCAGAGTCATCAAACTTCTGTATCAAAGAGGCTAATCCATTCCTCCCTGATCATTACCAGTCTTTTGTAAATGAACTCTTATCTACTGCTCAGTTCCTGCCCTGACTGCTGGCAATTAGCATTCATTGCCTAATGACACTGGTCACACAGCTGTTGCTGAGAAACTGCACTCCTTCCAGTGGAGTTCCTCCTGTCCTGACAGGAACAAGGAATTCTCTTTGAACAAGAGAAAAATCTCTCTGAACATTGCCCCCCTCACTTTTGCAAGATTAAAGGTTTCAATAGCTGTCTTAAGAGAAGGGACTTCCTGTGGCCCCTTCCAACCTGCAGGATTTACGAGTTTGTGACTCAAGAGAACTTTGTTGCTTTCCTGGATCAACTGCTCACTTGCTGCATCTCCTGCAATATAGACCTTCAATGACATCAACTTATTTTTTCCACCATGCCTTGGGGAAAAAAAGGGCTTAATGCTATTTACTTTCTGTTGTGACACAGAAGTGAAAAGTGCACCCAAGCAGGTGTGTTTCATCCTCAATTTTAAAAGCATTAATTTTTATTTAATCTGTATACAATTGAACATGTAAATTACATTCCAAATAAGTAAAACTGCTAGGAGTGGATGCTCAGTAAACTATCAGCTCCTTACCTGGATTGCAGTCTGTCAGAAGAGAACAAATGGACAGCAGAACTTTTGAAATAGTCAAAGCAGGGCTCCAGTTGTCTTTCAGAATATCCAGACAGATGACTCCCTGACTGTTGATGTTGCAGTGATAAATTCTGGTACGGAAAGTAACCTAAAATCACAGCACGAGAGAGAGAAAGAGCTTAATTCAGTGTTGCCCAGGGATGCTGCTCCTTGCCTCTGAGAGGCCGCAGTGCCTGGGGCACTCCCAGTTCTGCAGAGCTTCTGTGGAGGCAGCTCCTCGCTGCTCATTTTCTAAAACACAATTATTTAACAGAAGAGTGTGTATTTACTGTAGTCATGGCTACCTTTAAGAAACCTACGATGGAGATCTTTGGTGCACAAACTGCTTTCTCAAGGCCCTGTGTCTGGTACCCACAAAAATTAGGACCTACTTGGTAGTACTGTAAGCTGTGTAATGAACATATTGCATGTCAAGAACAATCTAATCACAAACGTAATTTTAGTGTGGTTTCTGAAGGTGAAGAAGTAGACTGAATTTGGCTACATGTGCAGTATTAGTTGATCTTTCGCTTTTTTTCAAAAGCCTAAATATAGACCATTAAAATTAATATTTAGAATTGGAGTACTGCATTACTGTAGTTCAAATTAGCAATGAAATCTTTGCCTGACCCTTTATTAGGCAGGACATAATACACATCCAAGACATTGATATCATACTAACAGCATCCTTGTTTTTATACTATTTCAGACTAATTTCAGTAGAGCATGTCAGCATCATTCTGCACAAGTAAGAAGTTAAAAATATTTAAGTGCTTAATAATATAAAGCACAAGAGGATTAGGAAAATTTTCTTTTTCATGCTGATGTAGGGGGGAAAAAATACATTATGTTTTCTGAAAATACTAAAAATTAAAAAATTGTCACAGTCTTTAAAAAAATCCACAAGATTTTCATGAGGCATTTGTCTAAAAACCCATACCATTTTATTATAAACACCTTCAGTCAGAGAATATTAAATTTTGTGGGTTTCAGAGAAGTGTGAAATACATAGAGGATACATTATTCTTTATGCTGTAATCCTTCTGGGAATGAAAAAAGATACCTGATTTATAATAACAATGTTGTAGCCATGAGAGCCATAAGTTGCAGTATTTAGTCTTTGCGAACGGCAGCAGCATCCCCTCTGGGGACTTGGTCAAGAGCTGTAACTTGGCATTAAAGGAGGGGAGAAGGGAACAACCCTTAACTTCTTCAATATCTATTGGTAAATTATGGTTTCTTAATTGTTCATAGTATTTGTGAGCAAGGAAATGAAACGTCAGTTTAAGTTAAGATTAGTTTCATTCAATAAAAAGCTTTTGTTTAAAAATATTATCAAACAAGGTTGCTGATTTTGCCAGTAGTAAATGGATTGACATTTTACAATGAAAATTATCTCAGTAACATACCCAATTTGAAGTCACAATGTAACACTCTAGTTGTCTAAACTTATTTTAGCTTTCTGTTATTTTGCTAAAAATTTAGTGAAAATATATAATATAGAATCTGGTTCATAACCGAGAAAAGTTTATAATAAATATATTTTAGTTGCTGAAATTAGAAGAAGCGTAAGAAGGTCTTGCACTGTCTTCTATCAAAATTAAAATGTATTGAATCTTAACTCTTCATGAGAATTATCTCATTTATCACTTGGTAAAGATTGGAAATCGATACTGACTGTGGTAATTAGGAAATAAATTAGACACAGGATTTTTCTGAAATTGCAGGCCAAGATTTTGGACCTTTTAGCTTTCAAAAGACCATAAACAAATTTGATATTCAGAAAGTGATGAGCACTCACTCACTGCAAGTTACGGTCTTCTCACATGTGACAAAATGATAAACACAATAAAAACCTTAAAACTTCACCCTTACCTTTGGTGGCTTGAATGGATAGTCAGATGAAAATGTGATATCCAAGAAAAAAACGCCTCCTTCATATACAGAACCTGGAGGTCCAAGAATGGTAGATCTCCACTCATAAATGTTATCCCCTTTAGGACCAGCACTGTAAAAAAAGAGGAGAGAGAAAGAAAGAGTCAGGAGTACTTTTGAGAAAGGCATTTCATGGATTTCCCTCTACCTTCATTTTGGTTAATACAAACCACTTGCCTGTCTTTAACATCTGTGTAATTTCCAACTGATTGCAGTGGGCTCAGTGTTTTACACAGGCATGAAAGCTGGGCACTCCACTGTCCCTTTGGAAATAACAGCAATGAAACAGACTGACCATGGACTATCACTGTCTGAAACATACCCTCAGATCTGCTTTCTCGAGTCTATGGTTGCTGAGCTTCTACATCATGTCTCTCCAATTACATCATATCCATACACAAAAGGAGCTCTATATCTCAACCACATTCATATTCTCCAAGCATTAAGCTGATCATACCGTCATAAAAAATGTAACTTACATGTGTATTGACACACATTTATTGCCAGTTGTTTCACAGGCTAGAGTGAGATGTAATTTCTTTGGGCAGGAAAACTGGGGATGGGAGAGACAGAGTCAAGTAACCTAGAACTGAGCTTCTTCTAGCACTGTTAATCCAAATAACTGTTTTCTTCAGGATATATTTGTGTTATGCCTCCAGGCAATCAGCATTGGGACTACCAGCCAAAAATAGTTTATTTTAAGAAGTACAATACCAAATGCATTACTCATTAGGAGAAAGGCTATTGAATAATTAATTATTAAAGTAAAGCTTTGAAAAAAGGGATAATGAACAAGCATTTTCTCCACTTCTGAGACACCATAGTCAATGCTATGATCACAAAGTAACCATCTAACCTCTTCACAAAAAAAAATCAAAGCACAATCTTATTTCTCAAGGCAATTCTTGGGGTGAAAACTAACCTAATCTTCCACAAAAGGTCCTGAATCTGAACCGCTGAGATCCAGACTGATCGCTATGGAAATGAACACCACTGAGCTCACATAGGCACAGTGGATTCATCACATCTAAGCAGACAAGTGAACAACGTGGCACTGTAAAAGATCTTTTTGTTTCTCCCCACCTCAGCAGCCTCCCAGGCACCACCTACATCTCACAGACACAGGGTGAAGCATCCCCACCCTTCTCCCTCAGTGGTCCCAAGGAACAGGCACCGAGGACTGTCATATGAGATTGCAGATGAAGCAAGGGACAGGGCATGGCACCAAGCTGTAGCCTGGGAGTTTGTGGTTTCTGGCACTGCTCGACACTCAGAGGAGCCTCCCTAAAAGCCCTCCAAGTGTTAAGGCCCTTCCCATGTCATGTCACCTCATGTATTTGTCAGACATATGTCCACAGTCTATATAACATGGCATATTGGACGTTCATCCTTATTATGTAGCCAAACATGTGGAGACACTCATCAGAGACAAAGAATATGAGCAGTCTGCACTATGCATCTGCAATTCCTGCAACAAAAATGTAGCTATTTTTACATTAAGATAACATTCAAGAAACAATAAAAAACTGATTTTGATTATGAATTCCCTTTCAATTAATAATTTCCCAAAATGTTTTTTATCTTGTGAACATTTCACGTACCACATGTTTAAATTGTTGGAAGCCTTTTGTAACAGGACAAAATAATAATGGATTTTGGATGACTTCCTATTTAATTAAAACCAAAAATTATTTGATGGAGCTGGAGCTATTTTCCCATTGCCAAAATAACAGTAGGTAACAACATCATGCTGGCCTCCAGAGTACAGCTGAGAAAGAAAAACTAGAAGTGCTGTTAAAATAAAGTTGGGTCTAGAATCAATGATCTTACCTTTCTATATGCAATGCACACATAGAAGTAGAAGAAAAACAGAAGATCTATTTTAGGGAAAAAAAGGAAATCCAGAGCCAAGAAGGTCCATTTCTGATGATGTAATGAACCGTTCATACCCTCGGTCACTCCACAAGATAATTCCATTCATGCTCTCTAAAAAGCAATTACTGTAAGAACTGAAAATATTGGGGCAATAATGACAATATTTAAAACCCACACAGGCCACTGAAATGTTTTAATTAATTCTTGACATTCATCAAACTTACAGCTAATTAGTATTGTGCTTGGAAACCAAATTTCTGTGGAGCAATTAAATTTCAGCATTAGATGTCCTAACAACTGTTTTATAGTTTAATGCAGAGGTTACTGCTCTCGCTTCCTGTGTCAGGTACCTTTCTTTCATGCACCTCTAACAGCTGGATGCAATTCAGTCACATTAATGAAATAGCTGAATTAAATTAGTGACATATTTCAGCCCAATGAATCAGTCACAAGTAAGTGTGGCCCCAGTCCAGTGCCAAACTAGCTGGTAATCACTCACTGAGTCAGAGCAAGGGCATCTATCAGCCAGCAGCCAGAAGCTAAGTGCAATAACTTTTGGCCTATTACTATCTGCAATCCTCTTCTAGGCTACCATTAGCAATATATTAAGGGATCAGGCTATAACGTGAAAAGGAGAATTTCTAATCTTGCAAAAGGAAGAAAGCACTTTGTTTGAAATCCCTCCTACAGCTGAGAAAAGATTGCTGCAATGTCAAAAGCAATACAAAGCTGTAACGATAATCACGCTCAGATAAAGGAGAAAATTGTTAAATCAAACAATATCATTACGCCTTATTGAGGTTTGTGAAATTTCTATTTAACAGCTGAAGTGGTGTCTCACTTCCAGTGATGCAAAAGATATCCCTGCTTCATTAGCAACCTAAAAATCCCTGCCATTACTACTTTACTGGTGTGAGGAGACATGAGATTAAAGAGCAGAGACAAGACATCACACTTGGCTTCTGTCACCTGCATATTTCCAGTGGGGATCACCCTCAGCCAGCCATACCCTACTTTGTCTTTTGTATACATACCAAGGTAGCATTTTTAGAAGTAAACTACTCAGTCTCTAAGGCTCAACAAAATGTACCAGACCCATCCACAGCAGTCTCAGCCTCTGCAGAGATTTGCACATGGGTAGGACAGTGGGGTTACACCCACTTGGATGGCTGCAGAGAGGAGCAGACAGCGCAGACCTGCCTCAGGCAACACCTTGGTTGTGTACCGAGCTGCAAGCAAGTGCTGGAGCCCCACTGGAGTCACTGCCTTCAACTCTCCATCACCACAGAGCATTGTCCTGGTGCTGCAGAAAGCCACAAAGAGGGAACTGCCACTCCCCACTGCAAATCTAACTTCTCTGTTCTCACAGAGGACAGTAAAAACCCTGGGCTGAAAACTGGGAATAAGGAAGCTCTAATCTGTCTGCAATTTTCTATTTCATTGATACACCCAGAATAAATATTCTCCTCCCTCTGTTGGGCACTAAAGAGGCTAGCATGGGAGGTGCTTCTAGGGGCTTTACTTGAGCTCTTTATTCTCAGAAGTTCTCCTGCTATTCAAGAGCCTCTCTCCTACTGTGCAAGCACAGGCTTCAAGCATCTCACCTCAAACCTTGAGAGTTGAGGTGACAGCCTAGGAATCTCTCTCACTGCCCGCCACACTGGACAGAATACCCCAGGCACTGTGCTACAATGGGGAATTTCCATGGTTTTCTTCACTTTCCTTTTTCCCCTCACTAAAAGACTCAGCTCCTACTGACTTCACCCATGGAATCTACGAGGACACAAAACCCTCCTCTATTCTGTCCTTTAAAACACAAAATCCTGATGGAGCAACAGATCTGATGACAACTTCAGTGTTTTGACTACACAGCTTACATGTGCAGTTCATTGCTACCAGCCTGCCACCCTCCTAAATTAGCTTACAGAACATCACAAATTCAGTAAAGGCACTAAAAGAACCACTAAATTAATTCTTTTAAAACTTGGCTAAAAAAATTCAGACAGAATAACAAAGAAAATTAATTAGAATAACAGAATATTCTTTGGAAAATTAAAGGGTTTTTATTTATACATAAAAGCTGGATTGATTTTTTTAAAACAAATTAAATAACTTGGCAGAATAAAGTTAAGTGGTTACATCTGCTTCCTAAGTAGATATTAATTATGCCATTTCACTGAGGGGTATATACCTGATCCAGATAAGACAAAGGATTTACAACCATGCTCTATCCAAGCTAGTCCACTGAACAGATTTAATTTACAAGTGTGACTTAAGATGGTGAATCTGAGAAGACATGAGGTTAAACTCTAGGGGACCATGTGGTTACACCAGGTTCTTTAAATCTAACCCTGCTGAACCCTGTCTCTCAGGTTCCACAAAGATGAAGAACAGCTTTCCCAGTACAGTGTTAAGTGCATTCACATGGATGCAGCAGCATTCACACCAGCAAGAAGTCTGTTAGAGACCTAATGTAGTAGTTACAGAAATCAGAATTCACCATTTGTTACAATTCACTACATCAAAATGCATTAAAGCTGCCCACATGGAACTAGCTGCAGGATGAGAAATTAGGACAAGAAATTTCCAATCTACACAATGCTAGTAGCATGCTGCTTTCTGCACTTGCTAAATGTGCTTCTCCTGTCAACAGTATTCCTCTGAAACATGGGGCACTAAATCTGGTGACAGAATGCAATTTCATAATACTGAGACTTGATAATTAACCAGAAAAAGGGTGAAGGAAAACATAGATTAGCTAGATTTGATGTTAACTCTGTGTTATGCTTTATTGTGAGAAACAATTTGGGTCTGTAATAGGAGATGACTGAGGGGAAAAAACAATCTGTATTTTAGAAAGCTTCCTGAAAGTGAAGTCTGTCAGAATCTAGAACAGTCTTATGAGAAATGTCATTGGTACCATAAAACTAAAGGTACTGGTGTATATCCCACGATGCCCATTGGGGGTGCCTACATAGCACAGATTTAAGTGGTGGAATATTTTCCTACCTTCTCCTTTCAAAGGCCCCATCCTTAGGTCTGATACCCAGGAGGGTACCTCAAAGACAGCTGCTAACAAACCAAATGGAGTACTTGGAGTCAGAGTTATGTAAGGGAAGATCCCTCTCCATCCTCCCCAAACTTTTATCTCAAAATGAGATTCGGTAAAGCTCAACCACAGTGACTCTGTCACAATGGGATAGTGGCAATTTTTACAGCAATGTAAGTGCTTTAAGAAAAGAGTAAGATATAATTCAACTGCAGGTACTAAGGAAAGAAAGAATGAAGGCCCTTAAGTATGTTCCACAATCTTGTGTTTGAAAAATCCACTTCATAAAGATACACAGTGAGCTTTGCAACATCTACAACACAGTTAAGAAATTGAGTTTTACAAATCCAGCTGTAAGAAAGGCACTCAGCATGTTCCCAGCATGAAAGGCTTTGCTTTGGACAACAATGTCTCAGCTAAAGCTGTTGGATGTTGTTCTAGTTAAGTACCATGCCACTAGAGGCTAATGGGGCCGTAACAGATGCTGCCAGCATATAGAATTCAGGCAAATATACAGATTCCACCTGTAGTAAGTCTGCCTGCCTCACCATCTAAGCTGCTGAACTTGATAAATTCATCTGCAGTGGAAGGAAAAAAGCCCCAGGGTCAGGTAACTTCAAGTTATTGCAGAGGTGGGGACTCATGTCTGCCATGTAGGGTATCTAGCGTGGATGCTCATGTTTGCACCTCAGACTTCCCAGACAATCAGGGCAGACAGTTTGGTGACTCTGTGGCATGAGAAGCATCTAAATACTCCCTAATACCAAGGTTTTCCATCCCCCTCTGGTGATACCTATTTTTCACTGACTGCACAGGGAACTTGGCTCCTAATTCGAGCCTCTAAGCTCTGTACTTTAGAAAATTCTCCTCATCCTCTATGCAGGGAGAAAGGATTTTCTGGATCTGTATTTGCATACTACCTTGTGGCACACTAGGCTTCTATCTAGACATAGATCCATACTGCCATGCTGCTGGTAATTAAAAAAAAAAAAATAATCTCAAAGGAGCCAAAGCATCTCTGTCTGGTGCAAGCTGTCTTAGAGTTAGCTCAGTATTACTCCATAAAGCCTGGAGAGAGCACAAATCACTCACCAGTAGTTGTTTTTTAATGTTATACATGGGAATGGAAAGATGCTCAGGTTATTTTTCTGCTTTGATATTTTCAACATTTTGAAGAAAATTTATCAATTACCTTTCTTTCTTAATCCTCTTTCCCATACGTGGAGGTGCTCTTGTACTTTTTGTTACATGGCAAAAGGAAGGAAATGAACATTAGCTAAAAGACAGATGTTTGTAGCTTTTAGTCCTGTGACCTTTAAAAACTAACAAGTGTTGACAGCAATTTCCATCTTCTTTATTTTTAAAATACCTCATTTACAGGGCTTTCTGGAATACTTATTCTCAGCGTTCATATTACCAGCACCAGTGCCTAAGCACCTCTTCTTATAGAATCTGAGTAGTACATCCTCTATACATAGAAAGCATACTGGTTTCACTGACAAGAGCCTCAAATATAACCCTAATTTTTTGAATACAGCATTTTTCTAGGGTTGGACACATGTTGTCTACAGCAATACATCAAATCTGTGCTGAAAATGCTTTTTGATAAGGTACTTACTATTCTTAAGGTTTCCAGGTTATGTGCAATTTCTTACAAAGAAGAAGGTTCAGTGTATTGTGTTCTTTATATAGCTACAACTATTCTTATTTTACCTGCCACTGAACTATGAGCTACATCTGTTATATACTGTTTCTAACAGATGTACAGAGGCTCTGTGTAACTGAGGATACACGGAGTTTAGTCCATTGTGCAAACCTTTGTTTCTGTCACCTTCCTTGAAGTCTGTCTTGCCCTTAAGACTAAAATCTAGACATTACTGCTAAAAAAAAAGCCCTATTTTTAACTCATGGATCCTCTGCTAATGCAGCTGGTTGTAAAGCAGTGCAGGACTTGTGCCTGAGGCCATGGTTCAATGCAACAGTAAATCCGACTTGAGAGCTCCTCCTACCAGATCAAAAGCAGCATGGCTACTCAAAGCAAAGTGCTGATCCAATGTTAACTAACTTGGCCAAACTGTATACGTTCCAAACCCGTCAATGGATTAGCTTTGTAGCACCAGGCTTTATGCTTAATCAGGTATCATTTGTCCTCCTGCAGCCAGCATAACGAGCGCATAAACTTTAGGTTGCACGGTCTGGCTTAGAAATGCAATCATGTGGCTGAATTTGGTTCACATCAAAATGTACCATTAGGGGAATCTCACCATGTGCAGACCTACTATTAATCACCCTAAAGGCAAAGGTGTCAAATTGTAGAGTTCTAGATGGTTAAAACCTCCAGCGCTAAACTTACTATCAGTAGAAGAATATACACTGTTGTCACTAAAGGAAGCTGAGTATCAAATCATTTGATAATTCCATCAAAGCTGTAATATGTAGATAACCCAAGAAATATATTTTGGAAAGCTGATCGTTTTTCCACTGCCAAAAGGCCCATTAAATTAGTTGATTGTTACAACAGCTCAACTTGAGTTTCCTCTTTCTATTTCTGCTAGTTCCTAGGACCTTCCTTGCTGCTGTTAGAAGTCTGCTTAGGTTCTTTCCACCTTCCAGAACAACCATAGTCAATTATGAAGGCAGAATTCCTGTAATTTATTTTTTTTAAATAACTACCCCAGAATTTAGTTTGCTACATTACAACAGAAAACAGTGTGCCCTGTGTCAGATGCCTAACTTGAAGCCATAGAAGACTGATGGAAATCTCTCCAACTCGTAATAGGCTGAATTTCTCAATAATAAAACTGACCTTTCCCAGTTCATACACATAAGCTGCAAAGTGACCCAACAGTGTGAGCAGTAACTGCCCTGCACTGAGCATAAAGGAGACTTGTTTCAGGTGCTAAAACAGCCCAACAACATACATTTCACTAGCTGAGTGTAACAATTTGGAGATTCTCAAAACAAAAGCAGCTAAGGATAGAAATCTGGTTTGTATAATGCAGCACTGGAGACACTTGGTACAGAGTAGATATAAATAAAACTTTGTACATTAAAAGTATTAAAAAACCCAGTGAATACCAGCTTTAGTTCCAAAAGCACAGCAATTCAAAGGAACGGATAAAGCATCATGCACACAAATACACAGAAATCAATGACTGATGTGAGTTCATTTCACTCCACATGTGTACTACATTGAAGAAAAATGTGAAAATAATAATCACTTCAGGAAAAAAAAAAGCCAATAAACATCTAAGTGAAACAAATCTCACTCAGTAAAATCTGTTTATTGAAAAAACAGCTCCAGCCCAACTATTGCTCCCTCTAACAATGTTAATTTCATCAGTAACCCTTTCAAATGAACATTCTCCGTGGAGACAGCTGTAGTGTATGGAGCAGAAGCTGCTTGGGTTAGCCCTGGGTGCAGGGCTTTGCACCCCCCCTCTAAGACAGCTGCCACCACTAAGGATGAGCGAAGAAATTTGTGATCTGCACAGAGCTTTGCTGTAGAGCTTGGACCACTGGTCTAAGAAATGCTCCAACTTCGTTCCACCTTTTTACAAATCTGTCTGTTCAGAACTTTGATTAAAAAGAAACATAATTGCCCTCCCAGCCCAGACTGAGGCTGATGAAGGCAGCTGTTAGGAAAGAGGCAGTTCACTGCCTGCAGTAGTATACAGCACCTCAGACCTCAGGCAAAGCAAAAGCACATGGACAGCACCAACCTCCTCCTGGGTACTAAATCCCTCCTTCCAGTAGATCAGATTGCAGCACCAGTTGTACCGCATTCAGGAATTAGATATTGCTACAACAACGTACACAGAATAACTGTAATCTCAGGAAGAAAAGGCTCAGACTGTATGGTTTTAATTTGAGACTATAAGCATGGCTTATCAGTGGAAAGAACAAACTTAATTACTACCAGTTGCAAAATTCATCAGGTTATATATAAATTAGGTATAATCTCTTCCAACATGTCCTAATATTATATATTGATATAAAACTCTACTTTCTTCACATTCTCAGTCAGTCATAATTTGGTGAATGCCATTAACCACAAATTTGCTTACATTTGCAATCAAGGAAAAATAATGTTCTTTCTGATAACTAATCTCAATAAAGCTTGCTCTTTACTGCAAATGCCCAATTTTGAAGTACAGCACTGCTAGAAAAATTAACTTAAAACAGGATGCCTGCTTGCTTTATTTAACAGATCCAGAGCTGAAAGGACAAATGTTTTTAGTCGTAGATAGCCTGCTGGGATTGATTACTGATGTTTAGATGATAAAATATTTGTAACCAAACAAATAAAAAAAGTATTAAATATATCATTTTGATCTTAACCACTTCTACTGCAAGTGCCTAAGACAAGATCAATATTCTGCTTTACGGACAGAATAATAAACATGACAGGGCAATGACTTGCTAAATAAAGGTGACTGTATAGGTAGGGGATGGAACAGAGTACAGAAGCAAAGTCTCCTAAGTCTCTGACAAGTCACCAAAGCACCAGGTCTCAGAGATTCCCATTCAGAGCTTGAAGGTTTATATGCCTGAATTTCAGAAACCACACAAACACACCTTAGCCTACAACCACGGTGTGGGAAGGTGCTACCAAGAGACAACTTACAAAATGAATCCAAATGGAAAGTTTGCTTTCTTGTTTAAATCTTCCCTAATGTAACAACAACAATAATAATTATAACAACAATGAAAGGATCAAACTTTGTGGCCTGAATATGAGTCCCTTGCACCCAAGCACGCTGCCGTGCTTCCCTGGGGAAGGTTACTCACGAGATGCTCAGCTCTAACAGCACTCCCTGGCATCACTGGCATTTTGGGGTGGACAGAGGGAGGTAACTTCAGCCAGTCCTACTTCAGCAACTCCCAGCTGCTGCACCGTCCCCAGGGAGTGCAGCAGGCTGGTGTGGGGGACACTGGAATATTGGGAAATGGGCAGGGAAAGTCATAAACAGCTTTTTGATAGCTTGTTTCCTGCCCCCTACCTCACCAAGCTGATGCCAGCAGAGAAGACAATCCTGCAAAGGGAAGGATGCTGGGAATTTTTTTCATTGGAGGTAGTTTTTCAAAGAGGAGCCTGGAGACACTCCAACAGCCCACTGATAATTTGTGAACACAAAGATCTATCTTTTCAGGGTTATGCTTCATCTCCCTCCTGTTTCCCCCTCCAGTGCAAGCAGCAGCAGCTTTCACAGGGCAGGACTCCATAGAAGCTGGAAGCTAATTACCAGATGTCTTGTAAATCTTTCCAATCTGCACAACTTCATCCAGTTTGCAATGCTTAACATCAGCTCTTTTGGAACCTTTTCATCCTTATTTTTGGGTAACAAGTTTTCAAAAAGCCAGGAGTTCTTTGTTCTCTCCTAATAAAACAACCTAAAATGTTAACAGTTCAGCATGAAACTAATGAACTAAATGCACTTCTCTGGTGATCTGAGCAGAAGTACATGCATTTCCAGATTTATGTGAAAATCTATTAATTCTGGAAAAAAAAGTGCTTGTGGCTGTTTCTTAAAAAAATAACTTAAACATTATAAAATGAAAACAAGCAATGGCTGTTAATTATTTATGTGTTTTGCCAAACACATGGCCGCCCAAATGCTGTGGTTATAGAGGACAACTTAAATGAAAATCTTAAAGGGGGCTGAAAAGAAAAGTGGACCAAATCAGGTATTTGCTCAGATACAACTGTTCTGTCCACAAAATTTTACTCCAAATAACTGCTAGTGGCAATGCAGAGATATTCTACAGAGTGTTGAGCATTCAAGTCTAAAATTTACATAAATGGAAATTTTCAACTGCCCTGTCTTGGGGGATATAGTGAAAAAGATGAAGAGAAAAGAGTTAGTCGTCTGAGCATTTCTGCTCCTGCAGTACCGCTGACAGAGGAGACTGTCAGTTCCCCTTAACCTATTTCAGTGGGATCCATACAAAGTAACCATATGGATTAAGTATGAAGCAGGAACATAGAGCCCCACTTACATGAATCCTTCAGCTGACAGAGTTGGGAGGTGTTTGAACCATCACAGGAGAAGTGTGGTAACATCTCCGTAGGTGCAGCTGATTGTGAAGTGAATGCCTGACCATGCTCTGACTGTGCTATGGAAGGAAACACGACTCTGAGCTACCTAGGAAATGTGTCCACGGCCAAGAGGAATGGGTGGCATGTAGCTTTTTGCTAGCTGTAGGCAGGAATGCCCTGTTTAACATCAAAGTTGCTGTATTTAAACCCCTTTGGCCAAAAGGAACAAAGCAAGAACTTTCACCTTGAGCAAAAGACCCAGGCTGCTGGATGCCACCTGCTCCAGGAAGTCTGTCATGACTAAAACTGGAAGCAGTACCTTCACTTTTATTTTGTACAAATTCTACTGTGTGGATGCTGCAGATTATGTGGTGTAAAAGTAAACAACCTTTTTCATGACTCAGTATTACGTGTATTCAGATGCATGCATTTTGGATAATAAGCCTAAAATACACCGTACTTCTTGGCAGCTAAAGATCATTTGCTACAAGTAGCATCTTTCACCCCTCCAAAATACTAACTTAAGTACTTAAAATCTTGCTCTCAGCAGATTCAGGAAACATCAAATTTATAGGAACTGCTACTATAAAAGGAACAGCTATGCCCCAAACCAACTGACACTTAAATCACAATTTTCATTTGAGCTGCTGCTGCAAGCACACACTAGTATTAACTACAAAACCTCTTGCTAAAAGGAAAAGTGTCGAACACAGAATTAGTGGCTGTATGTGGACATCTATCCAGAAGCATTATGGTTACACGAAGCTCCCATTTTGGCAGGCACAGAATGACATGATCCCTTCATCACCAGTATGGCCACAGCTCCCAGGCAGCAAAATTCAGTGAGAGGACTGGACCCTTCTACCACGTTACATCTCTCATGCCTTTGGAAGAAAGGAAGCAAGAGGCTTCATTCCTTTAATTCAGGACAAAAGGATAGAAGAGTTGCCCCCAGTTACAGTAGCACAGCTGCAGTACCTGGCAGACAGTGCCGCTGCTGAATGACATGACCATGATGGACTCGAGGCCCACCTGGCTGTGCCAGACAGGAGCTGAAAGTATAAGGCTAAGGCAGCAACAGTGTTTTTTTCCAATCAGATTGAAAGCAATAAACTGTTTAAAATATACTCTACGAAAGGAAGTACTGCAAGATCTAGTACTATTCTCCTGCTGAGGGTCAATGCTTAAGTGATGACACCAGTAATTTCTATCTGACTTTTCCCATATGCTTGTCTTGCGTTCAATAGGAACAGTTGCTCTTGTCAGCTCTAAGGAGCCCACCCTAAGTTTTTCTGTATTAAAGATCTTCACTGTTTTCCTCCAGGGCATTTGGCTCCCCATGCTATCTTGAATGCCTTAAACACTTATGAGTGCTTCTTTTCTTTAAATGTTAACAAATTTTAGTCATTATTACAACAATTTTAGGAGCGTGGCTTTGTGAAAAGATACATCTCCTAATGTGCTCTAAAACAGTCACCCTACAGAACTTCCATGCTCCTCTCAAACACTTCAGAGCAGTGATCTGCCCTGAAGAGACCTCCAGCACCTTGCATGACCTTATTAACCACTGACTCGTCTGAGCCGTGCAGTCCACCTTAAATACAAGGCACTAAACCACTGAAGGTATGAAGGCAGTGATTAGCAATATGAAGTGGAGGATATCACAGTGCTATTTTCTTGATGATGATGCTTAGTTTTCTTCGTTCCATTTTTAAAGATTTATATATACTCTGCAGATTGGCATTTCTCTGCTTCTCAGATCAACTAAGTGGCTATGCCAAACCTTCCTACAAACAAGAATTACATTAGTCACTTGAACATCAACTGCCTACACAGTCATGAACTGATCCACTCAGCTCAATTATGTTGCAGTTACAAATCCTGATGAGATCTGCAGTCTGATAGAGGGAGAACTTTGTGGAGCTCAGAAAAGGGTGAACTTGCCAGGCTCTGGAGAGCAGATGCCATTGGGATGCACCTTGGAAACCCAAGCATCGTCCCCAGGCAGCCCAGAGGAGCCACCTCTCAAACAGGTGGGCAGTGAAAATCTCTGATGCTCTGAAGGTCAAACCCCACCTTGAATCCATCTAGAAGCCTGGAAGAAATTCTGTTGGCACTCCAGACAAAGTGCTGCCTAATAAACAGGCACAGGCTGGATTTTAGCTTCTGAACAGTCTCTAGGCACAGCTCCAAGCAGTGTATCATGGAGTTGAGGCAAAAGGTGAAGCAGGTACAGGTAAGGGCCACGTTCAAAACAACATGGTACACTCAATATGTTAAGCAGAAATAAACTAAACATAGCTGTCTATCTGGCATCAGAAAGCATCCAGCAGGAAAACAAATCCCAACTTTCAAAAACTTTCTTCACCCCGCCTTTATCTACTTGCTGTTTGATTGATTTTGACAAATTAGGTCCACAAATCTAATGTATTGCTTCTGCAGACTGTTGGTTTCCAGCCTCCTGATAGTTCAAATTTTCAAGCTCTTCTACACGTTCCCACTCCATTCACAGCGTTCCCGACGTCCCTTCAGAAAAGCAACGGATGTAGATGTCACCTGCTAAAATCTCAGCCAGCAGAGACTGACCGTGGTTCTCCCAGAATGTGCCTACATTTACTCTACCTCTCCCTCCATCTGGCTCAGCTGGATGCCTCCCATCCAGTCTCAAAGAGATCTTCCTTTTCTATTCCTCTTCCCTTGAATATGCCTCTACTACTTCTTCAAACTGTTACTCTTCTTACAATGAAGACAATCTGCATCTCATGAAGACAAAATTCCTTTTCTTTGACAATATAGCAAACCCAAGGAAGAAATGTTAATTTTAAATTACTTAGTTATCTGCTTCATATCTATTGAAAATATTAATCAGATAGACAGACACAATACCTAAGTGTGTTTCACCATTCTGATTCCAGCACAGACTGAATTATTCACTTTGTACTCACATTCAAACTGGAGAAGTTTTGTTGGCAAAACTTTTCTTCTAAGCATGCCTGAGATAACTACATAACAACCAGAACCTACTGAAAACTAGATTTTTTTTTTCTCTGTCAATTTCTAGTGAATTTCTAATGAATTATTTGTGCATGGTAAAATACTTCTTAATTGGTTTATGCCTGTTGCATAATAATATAGAAATAATCTATCACGTTTATACTATAAGTCTAGAGAGGATGGCACACTGCCTCTAGCTGTCTGCATGTTAATCCCAAACAACTATATCAATGCAAATCTGCTGTAGTTACCTCCAATACTTTGCTCTGTTAACAGTGTTTATCTTTCTACAGTCAACATTTATTTCTCCTTAAAAAATATATTTCTTTTTAATCTAGAAATATTTCAGTAGTGAAGAATAGAAATAGGAAAGTGACAAGGAAATATTAGAGATTGATTAAATATTAATTAACTAGGAAATGCTAAATTTGAAGTTGGAACACACAAACAGAAAAATTTGCTTTCTTTGGATTTAGTTTTCTCAAACACTTTATTTTTACTTTAGCTGAGTACTCAGATTCAAAATATATCTGTATTACTGAAGAAGGGAAAAAATGATCCCAGCAGCAGCAGATATAATCCTAAACCAGGTCTCCATGATGGACAAAAGAAGTTCTTCATGAGCCTGAGGCTGGATATCCCAGTCTTGCCACCCAGAAGCACCCACAGAAAACACATTGGCAAAAGCACACAAAACCCACTTAAAACCTACGAAAACATTCTCAGGGATTCCTGCACAGCTACTGAATCATGACCAAATCTTTCAAGAATGATCAGGCTCCAGCAGCAGAAACAAGCAACTAGTAAGAAGCAGAACCAGCAGAAAAACTCCACCAGCTTGTGCTGCACATAAAATAAAATGGACGAGCATGAAAGTTGGTTTTCCCAAAACTCACCTGAGTGTCACCATGCTGCTCTGCTCTGGGATTATAAACCACGTCAGAGCCTGGGGGAGGCACAATCTTGGCCTTGTCTGTGGCAACTCAATTAATGAAGTCTGGAAACAAGCCAGCTGGTGTCTGAGTGCATCATCAATCTGTTTTCTGGCCTGGCATAAGACAGGTAATGCTGAGGGGAAGTTAAAGCTCTCTACATGGTGTTAATATTAATCCAGGCCTTTACCAGCTGGGCAGTGCCTGGGCTGTGCCCTACTCTGTAACTGAAAAGAGTTTTCAAAGTCAAACACTACTTCCAGACTTCAACGGATCCCATCAGTGTTATAACAACAAAAACCTAACAACAAACCATAAAGACTCAATGCCCCAAAACTAAACCCTCAGACTTCATGTGGTTGCTTTTTTTTAATCACACTTTCCTCATAAATATCAGAAATAAACTCTGCTGAGGTAGGGAGTAATTTGCTTATTTGACAAAATAAACCAGACTATGTCAGCAGACTCACTGCATTCCAAGGAATTACCATCAAATGAAGATGCTCACATAGGGTTTTAAAGAAAGGAAATTCTAGCTGGAAAGTGGTCAGTACTGTTCCCTCAGCCCTGGGGACCTGCCCTCAAAGGATGGACGAGGTACCCTACACTAGACCCATTACTGACCTCAGATGGGAATACCTGTTGGAGGAGAGGTTACAGATGTCTTTGTCCTGGGTGAAGTACCATGTACAGTGCAACAAGCGATACCAAGTCTGAAATTTGACTCCAAGACAACATTCAACTTCTTTTCCACATGCTGACACAATGCTAACTTTTGAAGTCTAATTATGATCATTGAAATTTCAATAAACTCACTCCACTGTTGAACAACAAACTGAAACATGTTATCAGGCAGGGATTTGTTCAGAGCTGCCAAGGATACACTTGGCATGTCCCACTCCTCTGTTCGTTTCTGTGGGGCTGTTCAGAATAAACACACATTCAGAAAAATTTAAATAATCTGGAGCAGCTGGATGCAATCCTAATTCTTACTTAGGAGAGCAGCATTCAAAAGCATGTCTAAAAATAAACCAAAAGCTGTGTGCTCAGGTCCAGGCTCAGAGGGGGAATTCACTTGACTGCTGAGGAGCTGTCAGCAGTGGGTCCACGGGAACTGGTGGAGTGGAGCAGAGAGTAGAGGACCACTTTCCTGGTGGTTACGGAAAGTCAGACAGCTCGGTTTTATTATCTGGGAAATGTTACAAATGTCAGCAGTGAGGGGTCAACTAAAAGGAGCCTTAAAATGATAAATGAGATCAGCATAATACACAGTATTGCCTTCTGCTCCTAAAGAGACAGAGTTTATATTGGCTGGAACAATTTTAGAAACATGCCATGCAGAACATGTTACAGGAAGATTTTCTATTCTCCCGTTTCCTCAAGATTTACCAGACACTTTGACTAGCTCTCAGGAAACTGGGGGGATCTGGTGGGAAGAGCTGGTTTTCTCTCAATCAGCCACTGCTTCTGTCAGTGTGATGAGCAGGTTTAGCTCTTGAGCTGTTAATGGCTTTTAGTTGCAAATCCAAGAAACGTGCAACAGGGCAGGAGAAGGAGGCAACGAAGACCCAAACCCCCAGATATTTTTCTATTTAAATGCTTTCTGCATAGATGCTCCCCCCAAATTTAATGGAGGTGGTAGAGAAGAGTTCAGCATAACTATTTGAATATGTAGTTTTTTGCAGGATGTACAGAGGGTATATACTGGTTAGTAATTTTAGTTGGTACAGGAAAAATTTTGCTGGCATTAGCTCTGCAGAGCATTAGCAAAATGAACAAGTGTACTCAGTCTCTTTGACTGAATTCTGTTCTCAGTCTCATCTGAGGCTTGACTAATGTCACTGAAGTTAATGGAGTTGCTTTATACCAACACAATATTGTATTTCAGACACTAGGAAACACTAGTAAAAATTAATTTACTTAATTCAAAATTTATAAAGATAGCATCTTGTGCTTCTATCTAGAAACATAGTAAAAGCATAACATATAGATAATGAATTAACATTAATAATTAACATTTAATAATTAACAATAATTAACATGAATAATGTATAGCTAATGAATTAGTATGGCTAATGAATTAATAAACAGTGAAAAAAAAGGCAGTAAAACTGAAAATGGAACAGACCCCCAGTGCTTTAGGCAGAAATTGATTTATAATTTCTTCAGATTTAGTATTTGTTTTACAGAAAAGTGTCTCTTCTGAATAAGATACAAAATCTCCATAAGATAAAATCTCTTAGCATAAAATACAAAATCTCTTCAGATTAATTCACTGTTACTGTGAGCAAAGTCAAAATCCACAATCTTATTATTTGGGTTTCTTGGTAAACAGATTAGATTCGCAGATGCAGCTACTGTTACATATGCATGTGACAACCACTGGCATATTGCTCTAGCAGTGCTCATGAACACATTTCTCTACCAGTTAAACAATCTTTCCTGAAATAAACAGATTTTTTCTGTTATCACAAGCGATAAAGCAGTTCAAGAGCCCTGAAATGATATTTTCATTAGTTTGAGATGCTTAAGCATCCCAGTACTGAAATGTGCCATATAGGCCTTATGAGACAGGAAGAATACAAATCTTGCTCTCCCGTTCCCTTAACGAGAATGCCTAATAAAAATGTAAACTAATCCTCTTAGCTGCCACTATCCTGTCTACTGAATGAAATCTTCCTTTTCACCCTCATATATTTATCTTTAAAGCTACAATATCAGTACGGCTGTTTGAGATTACTCATCCAATGCCACAAGCTGGCACTAGTGTCTTGACTTCCCTCAATTTTTTTTTTTATCTTTTTTTGCCTTGTCTGAGAGCAGACAGGATCACCCACCCTGTTCACAAACCCACCCTCTTCAAGTCAATACTAACAGCCTCACCAAAGTCCATCCTCCATCGTCAACAAAGTAATCACAAACACCTTAGCTTGCAACATTTCCTTGTTGAGGTATATGTTAAGAAATTTGAATTATCTGATTATAAACATTGATGTGATTTTAAACACAAATATATATTAAATATGCTTAAATTGTCCTTTCCTTTCTTTCTGCAAATGCCTTCTTATCCTTCTAATACAAATACATACAGTGCTTCTCCTGCAACATTTGTCAGTGTTATTAGCTGGGTGGACGTTCTGTCTCCTGTTCTACTTACACAGAGGTCCTTGTTCAGCCTTTCCCTGCATCCCTGGCAAATCTCTGGGGAAGTCAGAGTTTCAGGCAGGCAACTACCTGACTGTACAGCAGCAAAAAGAAGAGAGTGGAGACTTCAGCTCATTTTCATGCCTGACCTGGAAGCTAGCCAAGAATACCAATAGCACCTCTGGACAATTTGAAAAGCTATAAAAGAAAAAGTAGTTCTGAAGCCTCCAGCTAAAAGCCAGGGCTTATAAGAGAGATCCCAGAAATCCTGGGATGATGCAGAAAAGTGAGTTGTCAGGAGAATGGGTCAGGAAGCAAGTTGAAGCACGGGCCATTCCAGGTCACAGCCAGCAATGGCAGCTAACTGCAGAGCAGAGCCACGCCGCCTGCACCAGCCTGCTTTCACCACTGCCCGGCCAAAAGCAGGATCACGAGGTGCATTTCAAGGCAAAGAGGTACCACAGTGGAAGCTGTCAGAAAGAACATGTAGAAGGTGAGCCTGTTGGAGAGGTGGTCTGCCTTTCACCATAGAAAGCTGGTAGCCAAACCATGCTCATTTGGTCCTGATCAGCTGTTGAAATAGCTGTCAAGTCTACAGCTAAGAAAGCGTCTCCCCCAGCTCACTCCTGAAAGCACACATCTTCCCAGGGTGAAACAGGGAGAAGACTGCAAATGTGCTCTTTCCTCCTGCAGTAGGCTGCTGCTCTTGTAGCATGGTTAGCAGATGAAAAGAAGCTCTTTGGGCTTCAGCTAGCCCAACGTGCTCTCATGAGACACAGCTAGACAAGCTGGTCTTTTAGGTGTGCTTCTCCACACTCTTGCTGAGCACCCTCTCTCCCACTGCCCCCCCACTCCCTGCTCTCTCCCTGTTTGCCAAATCACAGCTTTGGAATGGACTGGCAGGCACCCAAGCTTGTTCCTGGCTATCCCAGGTAAACGCTCACTACTAAAGAGATGTACTCTCCCTGGAAACAGCAATCTCCCCCTCCTTGTCTCACATCCAATAAATAGGGTGATAGTGTGTCTCCCTGGCCAGAGAGCTGGCTTCCAGGCAAAGAAGACACTCAGGAGTGGAGCACCCATAAAAATAAAGAGAAAGCAGGAACTGAACACTACTACTCTTTGTGGGTTTGTACAACCACATTAGGAATTAGAACACTTAGGAGACAGCCTCCAGCTCATTTGTTTATTATAAGCTGCCTAATGCATAATTAAGCAGGGGCCCCTGCCCTTCAAAGTCCTCCTTCTTTCAGCCTGTGCTCTATAACCTTTTGATGAAAAACAGACAGAAGAAAGAAGCCAAGTGTGTTTAGTACACGTAATATAAGCAGGTCTGGTGGCATGCCGATACTTCCCAGTCTCCAAGGAGAGGGTCACAGCTGTCTTGCTGCTTCAACCTCCTGCTCCTGAGTTTATCCACACAGTGTCTGAAGAAAAAAATAAAGCCACACCACAGTGCCTCTGAGCTGGGGGACAGGCAGAGGAGAGCCTCATCACACAGCCTTACACAGAAATGTCCCACACAAACCATTCTGTCCCCACATGAATCATGAGTGTTTCCTCCCAGCAAATGCCAGTCGAACCTTCTGTTTTTTCTAATGCTTTTTTTTTTATGCAAAATACCCCCACAAAACCCCAAACATTTTCCTTTTTACTTCAAGATTGCCATTTTCCTGGAGCACTAGAAGATACAAGGCAAGGGAAGAGTTTCTCCTGAGAAACGCTCTGCCAGTCTTCCCACCTCAGGCCACTCCTCTTGTCTTCTCCACACCAGTGGAGGATGTGGAAGGACCCTCTCCCAGGGGCACCAGCTGCCTTGCCTCGGTTGTGCTCGTCTCTGGTGTATTCGTACAGCTCCTCACAGGATCCAGCGATGTTTCAGTACTGAGCAGGCAGCCTTCAAGATGAAGTTAGGCCAGCTGGTTTTCCCTTAGAGTATTCATCCCCCTATGAAGCTCTGCCTTTTGGCGGTCCCTGCAGTGCGTATAGTCAGGCCTGGCTGCTCACCTGCGCTTCAGGCTCCTCCCCATCCTCCCAGCGGCACGGGAGGGGAGCTCCTGTCATCCCAGCCCCGCTCTGCCTTTCCTAATGCTGGCAGCTACACACCCTGCTTCACAAGGAGAGCAGCTCCCAGAGGAGACAGCAAATTGAAACAGACCCTCTGGCAGCTGCCCACTGCCTGTACACCTGGTCTACACTTTTTAAATACGCATCCAACTCCAGGTAAGAGCTCACTGATGCCACAGTGCCTCTCACCACAGCCCTGCCCACACAACGGCTGAGGCCCCTCTGAGCTCCCAGCTTCTGGCACTTCACACAACTTCCACGTTCACAGAACAGCCCAACAAATGTCATCCAAGCTGTTTGGCTCTGAAACAACAGGAGTGGCATGAAATCACCTGCAATCTCATAAAGGTGTGTTTCAGGTGCTGAGGGCAAGCCAAAGGTGGTTTGTTTTTTTTTTTATTGCAACTGATTTAAAGCAAAGAGGAATTCACATGCCTGGTACTGAAGTCATACATCAGATCTGCTTCAGACGCTCTCCTGCAATGCTGACATTACACTGAGCTGCTCAGTTCTGCGCAGAGGAAGACAACTTTTGCAGTGACGGAAGCCACTTGTAACACAGATCCTTAAACCTGCTTCACAATCACTAAAAAGTACATTTGCTTCCATTTGACATTTTTCCCACCCTCCTGGAAATGCTATGGTTAAACAGCCGGCTTTTTTTTTTTTTTTCCCAAAAAGTTGTGATTTAAAACACAAAAAGGTTCTTTTGAAAATGAGAACTCAATCCCTATTTCAGTGACCATGCGACTGCTAAAGGAATAGCAGTGCTCAGCACCCAGGCCAGGCATGTCGGACAGACAGACACAGAGAGCACTGGCAGCCACCTCCAGACTCTGCCCATTCCCGCCTGGTGCCTGAAAGAGCTTGATCTTCTGGGGTGAAGCATCCTAAGGCTCATCTCCTCCCATCACCTCACCATGCATATGCAGACATTGCCTATTCAAACAGGAGCTGCCATGGAGGGAGTGAATGAGGAGGATCTGGAGCAGCAGTTGCTAGGGGTTATAAACTGCTCTTGCTACAGAAGACAACAGGTCAGAAAGACATGCTGACTCCAGAGCTGACTTTTTATTCCAACACCCACCCAGAATACAACCCAAAGCCTTCCTCCCTGTTTCGGTCATTGTCCATTTATGTACACTGCTAATGAATTCCACAGCTGCAAATCAGGCAGAGGAAAAGGGTCTTTGAGATTTATGACTGTTTCATCTGGCTTACACCTGCATTTCTCGCATACATGCAAAGTGCATCCAGATCACACTTTCTTCACTGTGGATACTGACCACAGGAATTGCCTGTATCATGTGGAAAATGTACATAATCAACTTTACCAATGACCAAGATCCTCTGTAAGAAACTGTGAAAGGGGTAAGTGCTATATCCCTATGTGGGGTAACAGCCTGGGCTCTATTTCCCAATTATGTCTGACCTGGAGGTCATCAAGACAAGCCACCTATTCCTCTTTTTCAACCAAGAAGGAGAACCGTTAACTATACAGGGTAAACTCTTCAGAGCTAAAACTGTCCTGAATGTGTTTGTGTTAGGATTAGCACAACAGGGTCCCCTGACAAGCATCCCAAGGGAGAAAAGGAGGTATTTGCAGTGTTCAGGAGGCCTGTACAAACAGACAGTGAAAAGGAAGAAGAGCCCATGTTACCTTTCAACCCTCTTAATTACTGGGTAGTGCTAGGGGTTGCCCACCCTTCTCCCACATGTGAGCCCGGAAAACTTCTGCCCTGAGCATTACGCCCTTCAGCACTTACTGATGACAAAAGAAGGTGCAGTTTACACTTACTTTTACAGCTCCATTAAAAGGTGACCTGCAAATAAAAAAAAAAATCAAGCACATTTAGTATTATGTGCTGAATGCCCCCAAATAAACAGGATTAGATGAGCATTCAGCCCTCATGTAAAAATTAGGTGAAAAAACTAACACTGAATGTGTACTTTGATTTTAATCTCATGAAACAAGAGTCCTTCCTAACAGCAATGTAGTGAGCAGCTCCTGACAACTACTGGCTTCACATTTTTGCCTCCTGCTGCTTGCTGACAGCATACTGGGGTGGAGGTGTGGCAGTAGTATTCCTTTGAATAGCATATTCCTGAGAGCACCACAAGAAAGGTGGCAAAGGCAAGGGGACAAGCAGGCAGGTCCCACTTTCCCTGCTTTCTCTTGCCACACCCTGCTCAGGTACCTAAGGCTTGCTTTCCAGATGCACTGGCCTGACACTGGGCTAAACCCCACACAAAACCATCTGAAGATGAGGCTTTGAGATCTGTTACAAATATAATCAGGGTAATTGCATAGGTACAGGTAGAGCTTTCTCCTGTCAAATGTCAAACGCAATAGCTATTCCCAGCTTGCAATCACCAAACTGCTTTCCCCTTTCCTTCTGCTCTTGGCCCTGCTTAACTGACTCCTGTCCCTTGAACTCAGCTCAGGAAAAGTGTTTCTGCATGTGCTTAAAACCCACTGACCTCAATAGGAGATGAGCACATGCTTCAGTACTGTACTGACTGGGGTGTTTGCATGATTATAGACCTCTCCCATCATTGCTCTTTTGAACCAAATTTTGTACCTCTATTATCAATTACCCTGTATAAAGTGATGACAAATTAGCCCATACGCGATTTGATTACTCCATAGCTACTCGTGTTCATTCTGACTTAAAAACATATGGACATTTAAAAGAAGATGAAGGGTTTTTCTGTCATGGTATTCTTATACCACTCCCCTAGCACACAGGAGGAGGCTGTTAAGCATCGTGCTGCAGTTGTCAAACAACTTTGCTCTCCCCCCAGTTCTTATTTTATCTACTATATTTATCTGTTATATTATCTACATTAACCTCCAGAAATACATTGCAGTGGTGTTCAGAAAGTTGTTCAAATGAGGTCTAGCACCCAGTTTCAAATCTCTTAAGTAAACAGTAGCTTTGGTGACCTGTAGTCATCAAAATACATTCTGGTATATGCTTGCTGTTTGGTCATTTCTTTAATTTGGCCTTTTAATTTTTCATTCTTTTGCAAAATGTGATTCTGCTTCATAGGTGTTGGAGCTGTTAATGTAAATCAGCAACATTATTCTACAACTAAAACTCTATGTAAAAACTTTAAAAATACTGTTTTGTAAATAGAAGTGTTAGAGCAACCCGAGGTGTGCACACTCTACACCTAAATGTAGAACTTCAGGAAAACTGATTGACATTAACCAGAACCATTATTTAAACAAAGAAACCAAACAAGCGAGTTATACCAATTCCTGTCAACGATAATTCTTTAGATTTTAGTAGACTGATAAAGACATCTGCAATAGGTTAAGAAATAATTTTAAAATAACAATAATTTTACGTAGGAGATCTTTTAAATTAGAAGTGCTGGTGAACCAATAAAAGGGAGTAGGTTATGCCAAATTCATGCTTACATTTTAGAAGAGGCAGATGAAGGAGTTGAATTGAAAGCACTGGAAAAAAGCTGCTTGGGTTCAAAATTTCTCCTTACCACCCTGAATAAACCCACCTAACCTGATGTCTTTCTGCTTTCACCTAAATATGCTGCTGATGTGAAAAGCAGGTTTCCACTTGCCTTTCCCAGGAAAAAAAACATGCCAGAGAACAGTGTGCCATCATGGTCATGCCCCACGTGCAGGCATCGTGGTGTCAAGCCAGTGCTGCAGCCAGGAGCATGACTGACCCCTAACAAAACAGAAGAAACCAGCCAGAAAAAAAAATCGCATGCTGTCTAAACCACAAAATAAACAAACAGAATAAAACCCCCAAACAAAAACAACACTTTTGTTTATTTCACATTGCCTGTAATAACAGTGGACATCATACTTTAGAAAAAACATGCCATCCCAGGAGCTTTCCATAAAGTAAGACTGGAATGGCTTTTTGTTGTCATGTGTCTGATCTAGCATCCTCCAAGCTGCCCTTCTTGTAATATTTCAGCATACAATTAAAAGAGGCTAATTGTGTATAGAGGGAACCATGCACAAAAGAGCAGCGTGGGGTCTGGCTGAGCCTCAGTCTCTCAGCAAGTGACTTCAAGAAGTTTTCAAGCAAGCCAAGGAAGAGAGCAGAACCACAGTGGAAACTACAACAGGCTGCTTGCCTAAGAGCTGTACGTGCAGAAAGAACACTTAAATGAGATGCCTTCTCTTGAACAATTAGAAGCACGATTCAAAAGGGTAAAAAACTTTGAGTCATACACACTGAAAGATTTAAATATTTTTTAATTACTCTGTCCATTTACATTTATTTTAGCTATTTTCAAACTAACACTCAACTGTTGGACTACCAGGCAACGCCATCTAGTGATGCTAGTGGAAAAAAAATCATGCTCTATATTAGAAAGGTTCACTCTTGCAAAATTCTTGTTAGTGGAACTACAGTTTCAAGAGATGTAAAATGTTCAGCACCTATGAGCATTTTCAAAACTACAGTGTTAATTTAGCAAAAAAGTCTGAACCATTTTATTTACCCTGAAGTAGTTCACAGAACTGACAACAGGGAAAGTGAGCTGGGTTAATCACATCAGAATTGAAACATGCACACCATGTAATCTTGAAATTATACAGAGATACAGTGCAAAGCCCAATAAATTACCTTCCACCTTTGGGAATAGCTAAAGATATTATTTGTGTGATAAAGGAACAGTGTGGCCAGCAGGAGTAGGGATGTAATTCTCCCCCTGTACACAGCACTGGTGAGGCCTCACCTCGAGTACTGTGTGCAGTTCTGGGCCCCTCACTTCAAGAAGGATGTTGAGGTGCTGGAGCAGGTCCAGAGGAGAGCAACAAGGCTGGTGAAAGGACTGGAGGGAAAGTCTTATAGGGAGAGGTTGAGGATGCTGGGGTTGTTTAGCCTGGAGAAGAGGAGACTCAGGGGGGACCTTATCACTCTCTTCAACTTCCTGAAGGGAGGTTGTAGTCAGGTGGAGCTCTTCTCTCAGGCAACCAGTGACAGGACAAGAGGGCACAGCCTGAAGCTGCTCCAAGGGAGGTTTATGTTGGATATTAGGAAGCACTTCCTCATGGAGAGGGTGATTAGACATTGGAAAGGACTTCCCAGGGAAGTGGTGGAGGCACTGTCCCTGGATGTGTTCAAGGGAAGGCTGGATGTGGCACTTAGTGCCATGGTCTGGCTGATGTGGTGGTGTTAGGTCATAGGCTGGACTTGATTATCTTAAATGTCTTTTCCAGCCTGGGTGATTCTGTGAAAATAATTTACCTAATTTTTGCATATTTCTGTTGGCATGTGTAAAATACTTGCTTGAAAAATTTTACCCCAGCCTTACAATCCCAAGGGAAAAGAAGCCCTGTGCAAGTTTAAACTGTCATTCTTTAAGAGGTGGAACTGTTCACTCAGTCATCTGCTGGTGATAGCTGCTAGCTGTAATTAGCTTCTGGTGGAAATTGCCAGCAGACACAACTAGAAGTTTTAATCAATTGGCTCTGCTTCCTCCTTACAAGAAAATTGGCATTTCAGGGCTGCATTCCAGCGTGATGGATCTAAGAAACCAAAGCCAATTTGACAAGAAAGGGAAGTGTCCCGTTTCATGGCCTGCTTTAACCCTGACCATGCTGCATGTTCCTGGAAAGGATGTCTCATTTTTTCATTTTATTTTAATTGTCAAAGAAAGTAACTACAGAGATACAACTAATATTCTTCTGAAAACACCAGTGTTCAGCCCCAATTATTTTCGCTTCATAGCTGTGAAGATGTGAGAGGGAGGGACAAGATGGAAAAAGTCAGAAACTGAGAATAAAGGTAGCACATGAAACAGGACTTGCAAGTGGAAGCAGTGCCCAGTGTGTGGAAAGCCAGTCAAACCCCTCAAGCACCAGTACTGCAGCTGGTTCACACTGGCCCCAAATGCCATGGGCTCACAACAGTTCTCCATTTTGGCTGCACCATCCTGCACTTTTCCACAGTACCACAGCACCTGCTGCACAGGTACCTGCTCTCACCCTGCTCTGTGCTGCACACTGCTGCACACCCTGCTTTCCCCCAGTGTTCTGTGTTTGATCAATATTTCATTATTTCAACATTCAGGCCGTCATCAACCTGTAGCTCTGCATTGTTGTGACCTGTACTGAGCTTCATCGTTCTCCTTCATGTCAACTCTTTCAAGCAGATACTTAATGTTCAGCTGTGATGAGTAAGTGGCACCAATTGCTTTACCAGCACTGGGCTTTATGTAAGACTTGCTGGGATTTAACCTCCTTGTATCTAACTCCCGGGGCTACCTGAAGACCTTGAATGGTATAGAAATACTTCATTTCCCAAGGCCACCATTAGTTTGCCATGAATGTGTCTAACATGTGAGCAATTGTATTCAACAAGATGGTATCTAGAACTGGGTGTTGTAACTACTCTTCAGAAATAACAACTTTGTAACAAATCATGTAAACATCTACATCAGGAAGCTGCCTAAAGTCTCCAAGTCAACGGCACACATGCTCACCTGCCTTATCAAACCAGGCAGGACGTACATAGCAAGGATTTCTGTCAGGCTACCTTTCAGCATCCACTTTATCAGTATACTAAAAAACTTAGTCAATGATGTCTTCAGACTCATCAGAAAGTAATGTGATTTGACATATATACGAAACTCACACACAAAACATACTAAGTACAGCACTTACACAAAAGCTTAATGGAACAGGGAAGAGCTTATTCAAGCAGAAACTCAAGCATGGCAAAGTGGCCTTTTTTTGACACTAGGTATACTGGTCACATTGTAAACTACTGGAATTATGTAGATCCTGCTACAACAAAGTGAGGACAGTGACTGTTTTGATGCATTTTCTGAAAAGACGGGCAGTGACAGCACAGCAGAACTGCCACAACCATTCACAATCCAGCTGCCCCATATATACACAACTCTCTCCTAAATATCTTTTAATACTGTGTAACCCTAATTAAACAGGTCAGCTTCTGAAAAAGGTGTGTGAGGGGGTTATTTACTAGAACTTTTCTAGCAGATTAACCAGAAAAAAACACGCGTGCACACACTTGACTATATTACTCACACACAATATCACACTTTTCAGAAAGCAGTTTTAAGAGCACTCTAACAATTTTATTTCTGTTTTTAAAAAAGCTCATTTTAATAGCAAAACTCTACCAGCATGCTAGATGGCTTTAGCTAGAGGAGATCATTTCCCCTGCAATTAAGAAGAAAAAATTCTGTAGAACCAATCCTGCCTACAGGCTGTTTCTTTTCTTTTTAAAAAGCCAACACTTACTACTTAATTATAAATCTGGAGTTTTGCACAAAGATGGGATTTTTCTTAAGCTCTCCTGTGCTCTGAGTTCCTCTGACCTAAAATTGCAAAGCTGAAAGACTGCCATCATGTCTTTCTTGTTAAACAGTTACTCTTCTTATTAAACCAGCAATAGAACAAATCCTGATTTCTTCTTTAAGGAGTGGAAAAGCAAAGTTTCTGACAAAAAATCTACATAGCCAAGAATGTTAGTTAATGTACATTCACTGCTGTCAAGGCTAAAGCAGTTAGCATCAGACAGGAATCTCAGCCAGGAGCTGAAAATCTCCAAGACGTGCTCTTCAGAGAGAGATTGAACAAGAGATTAATAGCTGTACAAAGAGGAGCAGGGAAAACTGGGTTCATACGTAGTCCAAGGATTCCCCGCACACTTAAGTGCTGTGGAGTGCTTAGCCCTCTGATATCCCGGTTTCTCACAGCCTGGCTCCATCCCCCAGGCACTGTGGGGCTGCAGGACACAATTCAGTAGTCAGCTCTGCCATGAGTAACATGAGCCTTAAGTCTTTCCTGATGGAAAGCAGGCGGCTGCCAAACCAAACGCGCCGTGTACGATGCGTCTGCATCGTACTCTGAGACATCGTTCATTCAAAACCCAACGTCCTCTTCACCCCAAGTTTCTGAGCAGAAATATGGCCCATAGGCTCTGCTGCTCCCACTGAGACCTCAGCTCAGTTTCTGTATGCTTGCTCTTTTCTAAAGGGCAGAACAAAGATAATATTAGGCTTTAGAAATGCCTCAGAAACTACAAATGAAACATTACAAGAGAAGTGTACAGCTTTAATTACATCTCTCAAGGGGAGGAGACAGCATTTTTACATCCCCATCTTGTCTTCTCTCTGCTCTGGAAATTCGTGAGATGATAGGAGGTAAAAATCTTTGGATTTGTAGAGGAAAAAACCCCTACATTACATCCTCAGCAGATCATGTAAATAACAGCACATAAAGTCTCACAGAATTAGTTTACATTTGAAACATTTTCAAAATATTGTTTTAGCTGTGTATAATAGACCAACATAAGATGTGACACACAGCAAACACAGGCCTTCAATTAAACAGCTGGCAAACAGCCAGGAAGGGATAGAGGCCCAGGCTGTCACTTGCTAGACAATATAGATGGATATTTTGGCAGCCAAAACCGAATGTGATAATTGAGCCATGACATTAAAAAGGCACACAATTTTCAAAGAAAGAGTTCCTGAGCACTAAACAGGACGCATCTATAGTGTGATTACAGTGAACCAAGATTTAGGAGTAATAATGAGATTGGACTGATTACAGTTCAGTGGTGCGAAGCCAACTCTGTTTAACTCACTATACAACTGAAAGCAGTTATATACAACCAGACACAAAAATACATGTGTGAAGTCCACAAAGGCTGTCAGTGTTAGAAACAACAGGAATCTGAGAAGTGTGTGGCACTGTCTTGAATTGTTTCTCTGTGGTTTTTATATATTAGTAAGGATTTTGTACAGTACTATTCTTATCTCCAGAAATTACAGTGCACTCAATTTGATTTCCAACACTGGGAAAAGGCTCCATCAGTTCAGTTTTAAAATAAAAATATATAGTAATACATGAAGAGTAAATAACTCTTCAGAATCACACTTAGTCTGTAATGAAAAATGACTGTCTTGTTTAAGACATTAAGAACTTTAATACTGACAGTAATAGCTGTTTGGAAGACAAAGTCCAGGAGCATTTCTTGTCTTTCACTGCATGCTTTATTAAATAACCTAAGCACACAACAAACAAACAAACATACATACCAAATGAAGACACGGTTTTAAGTTAACACCCAGCAGTTATATAAAGCCTCCTATAAATGAGCTCCATCAGATTAACGTGCTGACACCAACTGCATTTCCTTCTTGAGTAGAGGACTTGAAAGCCTATATGTTGCCAGCCCCTAGTCCATTCATTCACAAACTTCCCACAAAGTGTAGGTACTTCATGATCTGAAATTACACTTATACAAAGTCAAATTTAGGCTTTGTAATAGGAAAATTCCTATGAAGAGTTTACTTCCTAATCTTACTCTAAACTTAAGCACATTAAAGATGTATTCCAATTAAGAAATTATGTGTGTTCTTTCCCTAACCAAAAGTTGCAGTGTAACAAAGAGAGCTTAAAACAAGTTATAGGAATCCACTTTTAGGCCCACTAGCACCAGTGATATCGAGAAGACAGCTGCACAGCTCTTCATAACATCAATACCAATGAATCAGAACTGAGTCCAGTGATACCAATAAAACATTTGGAAATGATCCCCTGCACTGAGCATCACAGAAAAATGGACAGGTCCCTTCAGTTTAACCTGATTTCTTATCTCAAAAATATCAAGGTGCTCTAAAACATGCAGATTTCCCCAAAACAAACTCCTTACCCACCTCAACCTCAAACTCCCAACACACACTTTGTATTTAACAATCAGAGCAAACTGGCACTGCCTTATTGTGCCTAAATGAAGCATCAGCCTCAATACTTGACTTTGCATTAAAAACGGTGTAACAAGAAACTGTAGTAATTACATTATCTAGTTCTACAAAATTATCTTTAAATGACTGTGATAGTAACTCCATTAAGTGTTAGCAAAGGAAATGAAAAAGCTTAAAGATGAGGTCAGAACGTGCACTTTTGGCTGCTTCCTCAGGAGATGCATCAAATATGTTGTTTCTGTCTGAAGAACAGCAGAGTCCTAAGGGTAGCTGTTAAGCAGCCCCAAAAAGAAAAATTCAATCATGATACGAATTTTTCTGACCCCCAAATTAAAAGCAGCATAAGGGGACAACTGCAAGAATCAATTATTTGATTTTCACTTGAGAATTTCATACTACTGCATGTATAAGTGGCATATTATAATAGTTAACTGTATTAAAGAAGCATAGTCTGTACTGCAGCAGACACACAGGCACATTAGTGCATAGGCTCTGCCAAGTGATGCTTAGTGGCAGCTGAAACAGGGCCAATTCACACTCCCTACAAAAAGCACTTACACACAGTTTTTCCTGAAAAATGTGATAAAGGTATGGTGTGCTTTCTCTGACTCAGGGCCACAAAGCAGAAAGGCAATAATTAAAAAGGTAGAAAAAAAACAGGAAAGAAGATTCCTGTGTGATGTACTCTAGGTGAGCCTGTTCTGGCAGGGGGGTTGGACTGGATGATCTTTCAAGGTCCCTTCCAACCCCTAAGATTCTGTGATTCTGTGTGAGTAAGTCCCAGTTTACTAACATAGCTCATCCACTTGCCCCTTGCCCAAATATCCTATGAAATCTCAGTAAAAAAGGATTTTTTTTCATGGATTTCTATTCTGGCCTGACTGTGAACAGCCAGTTATGAAAATAGCTCTCATGGAATTAAATGTCATCCAAAAAGTAAATTTTCATACACATTAAGTGAAAATATGATGGAAAACTGTTTCAGGACAAGAAACAAACAAACATTAAAAAGTTGCTTTGCAGCATGAGAATATTCAGGACTGAGAATAAAACTGTGCCAGGCAGAAAAGGAAACACTAACACAGATAAAAAATACCATAGGTTTATTTACACCTACCAAGGTGTGTTTCTTGTTATGACTACATTAACTCCATTCAGTCTTTGGCCACTAGTAATCAGCTGTGATTGCAAAAGAAACTTTGTCTGAAAATACGAGGAATTATAGGTAAAAGTTTTTACACTTCTGCTGCATAGACTAGTAGCTGTAAAAAGGTGTGTCTCAGTGTAATACAGAGCACTAATCCTCCCCACAAAGCAGAATACCCTGGAGTAGATAATAACATTCTCTGCAAAGTAAATCCTCTCTTTATTTATACTCTGGCATGGTTTCCCAATGTTTACATTTATTCAGCAAGGCAAAAAATTACTCAGACTTACTTTTTCACATTTAGAAAAACAGCAAAGCTCTGAGCACCTGGACCATAATTAAATCTATAATTCATCCAGCAGCATGAAGACCAATACACAAACAAATTAACTCCACCTGCCAGAAGAATTAATAATACTGGGAATAACTTATTGCAGACACCAAAAATGAGAACAGAGAGGTTTTATAGTAAAGCTTCTGTCTTTCAAACTTCACTTAGGAAGATCTTTTTCCCCAAGTTCCTATTCCAGTGGCATTTCAGACTCCAACACTAAAACTTCAGAGGCTAGAAAAAGATCAGAGAAACTACTAACCGAGAGACTGCGAGGCACAATACTGCTTAGCACACTCATTTTGAGTGATGCCACAAGCAGAGCATGGCTACCACATCAGCACACTGGACCAACACTGCTCCTCCCAAGCAGAACAGGGTGCCTGTGACTGACACCGTGCTGCTGGCTCTGGAGCAGAGCTGGGGCACCCCAGAAACATGTTCACTCTTAACACAGATTTCAGCCATTAGGATCTGCATGTAGCTGGTGCCACTTCAAACAGCACCCCGGATACTGCAGGTTATACACCCAACCTAGGACAGAAGAGTGCAAAGGTGTGTTTCTCTGTCCTGTTCTGTATACAGACTGGATAAAATCCAGGGTCTGGGCTGCACCTCTCTTAGAGACTGTAGTTATACACTCCAGCAGTGCCAGGATGACTCATGGGGCTTTGCACTGTGCCAGCTGACTTTGTACCAAACAGAGATGTTGCATATGGAAAGCACAAGCAGCTGCAGCACAGCATCTCACAGATGCTGCTCGTCAAGTAATGACATCTACTGCAAAACTAACCAGAACTGGCCCCTCCATTTTGTCATCACTGACCAACTTCAGAAAAAGATCAACAGAATTCCTTTCAGAAATAACATTCATTGCACTGCATGGACTGCTCACTGCACGCTTTAGTGTTGCCTTTTTTTTCCTTCAGGCTTCAAAAGTCAATGGTTCTTTCAAAGTTAACAAACATAGAACACTTCTGGGCATAAACAGATTTGGACAAAGACTTGGGGCAATACGATCTCTCATTAACTACTTGTCCTTCACTCACTTCCAAGAAGCAGAAAACCAAAGTGATATTTCTAGTGGTGCAGCAGTATTTTTCAAACAGCACTCTTACCTCCCCACCTCCTGAAACTAGCTGCTATCACATTAGTGGGTGAGTGTCATCTTTGCTGGAAAGCTGCCCAGCCTGGATGGCTGGATGGAGGATTTTAGAGGGGAGGTAGCCAGTTTATCTCAGGGGTAGGAAGAGGTACACTCACTGCCACTTCTGCCTCCTTACTCCCATGTTTAAAAACAAAAAGAGAGTGCAAGCACAGCTGAGTCTGACACGCCAGGTAGAGATTTTGTTAATATTTACTCTCCAAAGGTCAGAATCTAAATACAGGAGTAAAGAAAAATTAAGCACACCAAATTTGTATGTAACTGTCACTGCTGCTGGTGGAATTAAAGTTTTATTTTGAAGTGCATTTGTCAGAAAACAAAGCAGAGAGTTACCAAAACCTCTGTTACAGTCCTGCCTGAATGAAACATCAGCAGCAGTCATTTGCAGAAGCTACAGGTACCCAAAGGACCTGCCAGCACACAGCCCTCCCTCCCTGCTGGACTCAGGCTATTTCAGTTGGCAGTGCTGTGGCAGGGAGCCCACCAGTGCCATGTGCCTACAGCCACGCACACCAGGCAGACAAGAAATCAAGAAAGCTGAGTCCCAAGTTGAAAGATTTATTTTTCCAACATTACAATACAGCCTAGGTATTTGTGAGGACAGATTCATTCCAGTTTATGATTTCTAGGCCAGCAAAGCTTTGTCTGCCTCAGAATACAGAACTCTCCCTCATGCTTAAATGGGATAACGATTTGAAATTTTCTAGTAAAAACTCAAGTGTGAGAATGAACGTGTCAGCACCTCACAGTTTCACAACTGATCACCAAACAGAAGCTGCCAGTAAACACATTTGACCCATTTCACAACCCACTCCCACCCAACTCAATCCTTCCCGTGCTTCAACTTTTCTCGTCAAGTGCCAATCCAGACACGAGCACACAACGTACAAAACTAACCTCGCTCCATGCAAAGCAGAAGGTGCCAGCATACAGATTTAACAAAAAATTGTAAATTTTGCATAAGATTCTCCAGCATTTGAACTATGCTGGAGCACAGGACCTGGCCACAGAGACTGGGACATCACTGATGCAGGGCAGCTCCATCTGGCCTCTCCACACCCACCCCTGAAACAAAGCACTAAGCCAGGAAACCTCCACAATGCAAACAACGTAGTTTGTTGCAACAACCAATTCCCCTTAGGAAAGGGATAGAAAGACACTTTGAGGAGAATCTAAAAACACCTGATAACTCTATTAACAATTAAGAAGTAAATACGATTTCTCACTGGTTATGTCTGAAAGGATAGAAGGCTAAAGGTGAATAAGGTTAGCTATAGCAGAAGAAACCTTTTCCATCTTTCCAGCCAACAACTGCCTAATGGAAAGTGCCTAATGTAGCAACCCTTTTAACTGTTAAAAAGGAAAAAAAACAAACTTCGGGTTTTTTTTTCCCTCTCAACATGCTAGTACCTTTTTTGAGAATCTGCTACTGAAAATAGCTCTACTTATTTGGCAACCCCAGCTTCAGTGCTATATACTCATGGTTCCACAGAAAAAGCGCAAAAGATCTCTCAGGTGCTTCTATCCTTTGGCATCAACGTGCAGAACCAGCTCCTCCTTTTCACCTCTGTTAAAGCACCACAGAGAACAGTAAAGATCACTGCCGAACAATGCCACGCCAAACTGAGTTTATTAGACCTTCAGCAAATAATTATTTCTAGCTTTATTTAGACATTGTGTGTATAGTATAGAAAAAGCACACAAAAGACAAACAAGTGCAATTCACAGGAAGTAACAGTTTCCAGCTCCTTCTCCCCAGATCAGAATTATCGAAGTCAAACAAAGGCAGAGCTTGCTTTCAGTACAGAACGAAAATAAAGTGATAACAACATATTTATGTGATTAGTACAGCTCACATCTCTCTCTATTTCCTCCATCCCTGACCCCACCTTCACTAATTCCTAGTACAGCACACTTGTCATTGTACAGGAATTTTGCCCAGAATGCCCTTCATATCTAACAGAACCATACTTAGGTGTGTAGGCCTACAATAGTTGTTCTAGTATCAACAACCATTACTGTTAACTTGCCTTCTAACTGATAAGAAATTACTTTGTTTCTTCTATTTTAACACAAAAAACTCAAGCAGTCTTAACAAAAAACAAAGACTTAAAATAATGCTAGTCTGCAGTATTACCATGAAAAAAAAAAAAAAAGCCAACCAACTCTTGAAAGAAAAATGCATTCACTGTATTTGTTCTCAAATAATCTAGAAAGTAATTGATTTCTTTACATACTGACCTATTTAAGGTTTAGTACTGTGTATTACCAAGCCAACCTGCTCTCTTACTGCTCTGTTTTGCTGATGTCCCTTTTACTTAAGTAACTTGTTTCTTTTTAAAAAAAAAGTTACAGTGTGTTTGTTCTGGTGCAAGTAAGTACATCAGTTGTAATTCTGGCTTTCAGTTAGAAAAAAGATGCAAATCCCAGGTTGCTGTTGCAACTCTTCACACTAGCCCAGCAATCCCTGCACTCTGTGGAGGAAGAGGAACATGCAGCTAGGCACTACCTGGCTGTAGAAAATCTGTATGGATATCATGCAAAATATTTACTCCAAATAAGCAAACACTTCTGCAGCCATAGACCATGATTTAAACAGTTCATCAGGTGAAGTTCACCCTCTAAGATCTGATTACTGTTTAATCCCACTTGTAAAATTTTATAGTTGTATAGCATTTCTACCTTTTGCATAAGAAGTTTCTTTAATCACGCAGAGTATGCTTAATATGTAGTAAGTTGTGCTGTGTAACTTAGATAAATTAAATTTGCTTCTGTGGGAATATAGCATTTGTTACTGTGTCGATTACAAGTTGATTTTAGTGTCTTAAGACCTCTCTTTGTTTTTGCTTTATAGGCTAGAAATTAAACCAAATATCTTTCCCCCCCCCCCAAGATGTTGAAGTCCAAAACTTTAAACACAAAACTGGGCTTTGGCATAATGGGTTTGGTTCAATGGGCCCTTCAGGTGCCTGCAGAGAGAGGTGTCAACAGCTGTAATGTCCCACCATAGGTTTTGCCAGCGATATTAATAAAGCAGATGCAGATATGCCCTGGGTGTCTATGAACAAGTGAGGATGAACACTGATGTACAAGGATAGCACAGAACTCAATGTCAAACAACCATCCCTGCACCACTTCACTTGTCCTGTGGCTCCTTCAGCCTGGATGAGGTCTCTGATGTTGAGACACCAGGGGGAAAGAGAAAAGCTAGTTAATGTATGAGCATACCCCAGGCAGTGACTGCACAGTAGACAAGTCCTTTGTTTGTTAGAAAAGGTGCCAGTGTGCAGGGAGGACTCTGGCTGTCCATTGTCAGCAACAATAGCTGCGGGTTCACAGCAAGAATCACCATCAGCTGAACATATCTCCTATTGCATAGCTACTGACCTATTGTAACTCTTTTTGTTTTATTTCCCCAAACGTACTCTACTCAAAGCATTTACAGTCTAAACGCTCTACTAAAATTGCAAACAAAAGCAGCTTTCTGCTGCTAACCTCCCCTTACAGAAAGGAAAACATGAACGTTTCTCTCTGTTTTCCAGTTGCCCCATGGAATCTGACCTGCTGATGCTCTGATTTACTCTGTCTTCAATTTGGTGACTTCCATGTCTAGGTTTCAGAGTGAAGCGATAACCTGAGTTCAAACCTAAACTGCATCACTGCAGCTTCAAGCTCAATGAACTGACCTGGCATGATTGAGAACCCCTGGCTTTCTGCAGCACCCTGTACTGCTGATCTGGTCATGAGGTGGCTTGAGTGCTGGGCACAGCTATCTTTGCTCAAACTAATACAGCACCCACAAGTCAGGCTGGCTTCACACTAAATGCACACCTTAATTTGCTTTCCAATTTCCAGCCCTGCCACTGGAGCTACATGGAAGGCTTTTGGCAAGGAAGGAACCCACCTCCAAGAAAAACGCATTGTGAATCCTTGAGGCTGGCCTGTAGCTTTGCCGTCTGCTCTTTGCCTTTGTTGGCTACTTTCCCAGTGCCTGCACCCTTCTGCATGCCTCAGAGAGGAACTACTGAAGTTTATAGTAGCATTAACTCATCAGCTGGAAACCTGCCAGGCTGCTTACATTTTCACTACAACCTTCTGAGCCCTAACTCCAGAGGGTGCTGAGACAGGATCCGTGGTCAGAGGCAGCATGCTACACAACTGTTTTCTCATGTTCTTAGATCCATTTGGGGTGTTGTGCACAGATGCATTAGAGCTTGCATATCTACTGCAAACTGCCTCTCTGAAGCAGGGAAAAAATGTCACTTGCTCAGTGTTACAGGTACTTATGTGCCTGTGGAATAAAAATAGAGAATCCAAGCACAGAGCACATGAAGTCTGAAAAAATCAACATCTACTGCACAACTGTGCTATTAGTTTCTCACAAAGCTGATATACCTCTGGAGAACTGATGACTTGTCCATAGCTTATTTCTAGTTAGCAGAACGTGACAACTTTGTACAAGAAAAGTAGGGCTGGACCCAAAATGAAAACAAAGCCAAAATGGGAAAACAAACAATTAAACAAACCCAAACCAAAACCTTAGCTTTCTTATTTAATTGACAACAGGACAAAACCTGTGTGCTTCCAGTGACTTTTTAAATAATTGCTGTTACTGCTGTTGCTTGAAATTACAGAACCTGTAAATTTCCAGGATTATTATACTACAAAACTCTGATTAAAATAGTTTTTAAATGAGGGGAAAATAACTTCCTGATGCTTTCCTTTAACGTTGTCATTTAAATCTGGTATCACAGATACCTTGGTCAAACCAGTCCTCAAGAGGTCATTCTTTGCTTAAAGATAGAATCAACTATCTAAACTGCTCCTGCCAGTCATGTCTTAACAGTTCTAAAACCCTTTGGTGATGCAGATCTACCACCTCTGTATCCACGTTGTCTTTATAGCTAGATACTGCTCATGTCTAAGCTAGGTCTTCATTATGGCAAGTTAAGTTGCTCTCCACAACCACCAGACAGGACTAGCAACAACTGCCTTACTGCCTTTGCAGCAACTGTCTTCTACATTCAAAGACTATTCTTTATTCCTTTCCTCTAATCTGTATTCTTTCCAGCTAGCCCATGTCACTTTGCAGTGTTGTGCTTAGAACTAGATAAGGGTTGGCCTTTACCAGTGTGGAACTGAATGGGATGACTTTATATACCATGTCTCCAACTTTTTTTTTTTTTTAATAGACTCCCCTATTACAACTGTTCTATTTATTTCTCTTTCTGTGGCCTAGTATTGTTGATTCCTGGAAAGTATGTGATCCTCAAGAGCAGCTACACCTTTTCTGAAGAGCTGCTCCACCTCTTCCACCTCTTCTGAAGAGCTGATCCACATCCAGTCTTTTTTTCCCAATGGATTTGTACAGATTATTATGCCTACTAAAGTGCCGTGCCTTGCAGTTCTAATTACATTCTATTTATAAGGTCACTTCCTGTATTTGCCCACAACACTTTGCATTCTAGTCCTGTTCTCCAATGTGCCTACAACCTCTTCCTCCCCACTGTTACCTACAAATCCAATATTTATGTGCTGTAGTCCAGTATCCATGTCAATAAAGAAAATATCAGTTACTGACTGCAGGATGGTCCTCTACAGACCCTCTCTACAAAGTCTTCCAACCTGAAAGTGACCCACTGGCAACTCCAGATCACCGTGGTATTTTATAAAGGCAATGGCTCCTGTCACTTGTTTCTAAAAGTGATGCTTACAACAGTAGTTTCAACACTATCAACTAAATCTGTATCTGAGTTCCTAAAAGATCTGGCCAGTCTCTTTTAAAGTAAGTTATTAAAAATTAACAACTGCTTCAGCCACAGGTCTGAACTAGGTAAGAGTATAGTGCACTCTGCACAGGGAAAATTAATCCAAATTAATTTAGCAGGCTAGGACTTGTTTATCACTAGCAGTTACTGGCTCAAAGTAAGGCATCAATTTAAAGTTACAGCATAGTTCCTGGCTAGATTGACAGTGTGCATGCTCCCATCCTAGATGGCAGCTGAGTGTCCTGCCTACTTAGCCCTGAACTCAGAAAACATGCCCAAGGTATTTTTCATGATGTCCATATTACTTGTTTCAAAGTGTTCCACATATAAGCAAATCCTACTTATATCAGCGCCTGGAAATCTCCACACGAGTTTTACATGAAGTAGTCAACTAATTTTAAGTAAAGGGTTTAATGTAGTTTAGCTGATTCCTTTATATTTGCACTTTGTTAATTTGAATTAAAATTAGGTGTCCCAAATCTGTAAAAGCAAAGATTAAGATCAAAGAGTAACTGGTAGACACAGACAAATCAGTCTGATGGGGAAGCATTCAGTGTGGCGGGACCTTTCCATACATACTGTTTATCACAAACTAAATATGACAGGCAAACAGTGGTGAGCAATGCACACTTTACATGTAAAAATAAATATATACACATGGCATATTTTAATCAGTTTTATCACAAAGCCTAAAGGGCTTTTGTACAGTTATACATATGGGTATTTGAAAAGCAGATTTATCCTTAAATCTAAGGACACATTACTTTGTGTTTTTTACAGATTTTTGCACAACAATGCTTAAAGAATTGTTAAAAAAACTGGTCCAGCTCAGGCTCTTCTTTTATTTCCTGTTAAAACTTAGACATAATGAGGGTCAGTTCTCTAACACAAGTAGCTGAGTGACAGGTGTTCAAACTATTTCAACAACACGAGGGTAGACAGACAGCCATGATTTTTTTCTTTTTTCATTTTGACAGTAATGCTAATGAAAACAGGTGAAAGATTTATACAACCTTTTGATTAACACACAGACATTTAAGAGCATGTTAGAGAGCACTGTGGACACTGCTTAAACAAAGCCTAACCTGCAAATCTGTAGGCATGAAAACTTACCCCTATGAGTAGATTTGTGTTGCATAACCCTGTCTTAATTATGCCACTGAGATTACTTGCATGAGAAATTCAGTGTGTGGGGGTTGGTAAAAAAACCTTGGTTTATAGCTTGCAAGAGGTCAATACCAGCACAGGGGAAAAAAAATATTGAGGCATTTTGAGTTAGTGGACCTGTCATCTACTCACAACTGAAAAAAAAGTAATTTAAATATTCTCAAAATTCAATACATGCAGGAATTAGAAAGTCTTCCACTGTTGCATTTTTTAAAATAAAATCATGTTAAGTATCAGTGTACTACAGTTCTACTTAACACTTAAGTCTTTTACTGAAACGCCTTTAAAGATTTGTTTCATCTCTACTCCTTAAGAAACTTCACTGGCTACTGGCAAATAAGGTAAAAGCCACTCTGCACACACAGAGATGGCAGAATCAGGCTGTTACTACAAATGGAAAGAAATACAAAAATATCAGACTTCTGATTGCTGTGCTAAATTATACCACTCCTCTCTACTCTGACCTCAACTACACTCTTCTAGTAAAAAAGAGGGGGGAAAGAAAGAGAATAGAAAAAACTTACTAGAAATAATGGAAGAGAATGGAAGAAAGCTTAGTAGAAATAGTTCTACATAAATCAAGGCTATCACTAGATAAACATATATTTAAATCACTGTGAGCCATGGATTTATATTCAGCAACTAACTAGGAACTGCTTTAGAAGAAACCACAGAGCTGTTGTTCAGAGCTGGACAATACTAAAAAGTAGTATTTCAGCATTTACTTAAGAGCTATTTCAAGCACATTCTTACAGGAGTTGTGAACCCTCTTCATTTTATTTTTGTAACTGCAAGCTTCTATAAAGGGAAGGAAGTGTTAGAAATAATCCTGTGGGTTTGTGTTCTCAGAACCATTCTGCAAACTTCAGCTTTCTTTTCTTGTAGCATGCATTTATTGCACTCAGTAGTGAGAAAGTGTGGGGCAGGGAGAGACAATAAAAAGTATAATGTAACTATGAGAAGATGCATGATCAAGTGGAGCCCAGTTGATTTCTAAGTTTTGTTCATTCAGTTTCAGCACAGGCATTTTTGTAAATACTCCTAATATATTGTCTCTTACATACCTTAATCAAGTTTTCCTTCTATAGGGAACTATTCAGTGTTCACAGCTGGAGTTTCAACTGTAGAGGTGAAAACAAGCAAAACTGACATGTTTTTCTTCTCAGTGAGACTCAGTATTTAGCAATATGAAGTAGTTTGCCCAATAAGAAATTAACAGAATAAACACAAAACTGTGGGACTGCCATTGATCTGAAAAGTCAACAGCTTGACTGGAACAAAAAAAAGTACATGTGAAGACTTGAACACACGTTTGTGTCACTGTGTAAGGGCTTGGTATCTGACTGCATTCAGAATTTTCTTCCTCCTACTGATTTCAAAAAACCAAGAGAACTAACGTCTGGCTTTGACAAAGGAGAGATGGTAACTTATTACATTTGAGAGACAAAGGAATGGATTGACTTATTCATATCCTGGTGTGCCTGACAAAATGCTTTGTGTGAACAATGCCTACTCAGAAGGGAGGAAGGAAAAATCCAGCAGAGTTAGTTTGAATCACCTATTTAAAACAGTTAAGCAAACGGATGATTTTCCCCACACACCTCCAGACCCCACCCCAGGGAGAACTACGGAGTGATCACATGAATCTGCTTCACTTACTGACTGGAGTAGTCACCTCCGTGGCAGAACTGAAGCAAACCACAGCTGTGCAGTAACATCTTCAACAGGCACAACTGTTAGCAGAGTAAACATTTGCCTATGACCTTACGGTAGGTTAACAAAAGGAAGGCTTTTCTACCAGCCTAGCTGCAGCACCCTCCTCCCTAACCCAAGGCTGCATTAGCTCAAATCGAGTGCTACCTCTGCACGAGGAAGTGCCTGCACCACCAGCACAATTGCTCATTGCTCCTCATTGTTTCAGACAGCTCAATTGAAAGAGCTTAAATTGCTGGTCTGAAGAATACCTTCACAATATTGCTTTAAATACATACTGCAATGCTTCCATTGATGGGGTAATAACCACAGTGAGACAGTTACAAACATCTGGATTCATGGGTCCATAACTAAACCAGTAATAGCATTCGTCTGCCAGGGTTTTGCAGGCATTTTTCTTTGTGTCAAACTCCAGACCGTGGGGTTGGGTTGGCAACACTCTGCAGAGTAGAATTAGCCCAAGATGTGGCAGTAATGAAAGGGACAAATGCAGTCCTTAGGAAGCAGAAGAATCCTTTACTAAAACAAAACCCCTACATGTCTTGCTCCCATTGTGCTCAGTACACATACGTTGGAGTGTAATTTTAAAGTAATTTTAAAATGAACTACTCATAAGTTATCAACCTACTTGCAAGACTTGGAAAGGCTAGGGACAGCAAAAATCATCAATTGCTACCTTCTGTAGCATTGCTCAGGAAATCACATTAGTATGTATTAGTGTACAAGGCCTGAAAATAAACAGTAATCAACATAGTAAACCCTATTGAGGAAAATCATTTCAATAGACCTATCAGGTCAGGCACTCACTAGCTAGAGGAGGAGACAGCAGGGAGCCTCTGGGATGATCCAAGCAGCTCTCCCTTGGTAAGAATTACCATTTCCCTGCAGCTATGGAGGAAAGTTGTCCCTCTGACCAGTGCTCTTAGCACGTGTTGTGTCTGGCCTTTTTTTTTTTTTTAAACCACTTGCTATCAGATATCTGGTCTTTAATTTAACAAAGATAAGAGAGTAAAGCCAACTGACAGAACAGACTATAAAGTGCTTAAATTCTCACACTTGCATGGAAAAGATGCACTATTTAAACTCATCTCTTTTTAAACCACATGAATTAAGCTCTGAGTGGATACACTGACTGTGGTGTTTGCTTTCATTTCCTACAAAGTTTACAGCAAACTAAATTTGTTGTAAAATGGCTTCCAAACTATACACTAAACTGACATAGGTGTTACTAAATTTATTTAATACTGGGTTGAACTTGAAAAATTTTCCCATGAACAATGATTAATTTTGGAATGGAGATGAGGAGGAGTGAGGAAAGAAGACAGGGAGCACATAATTTTGCTATTGTGGATCAGCAGGGCAGCCAGGAATAAGGAAAGGAAGCTGCTATTAATCATAGTACCCCTGGGAACAGCCTCACTTGTGCCAGTCCTAAAATCCAGAACTACAAGGAGCATCAGCACCAGCTGCGCCCTGGTCCACCTGAGCTGCAGCCTCCAAGTTGGGCAGGTCAGAACAGCAGCCTCAGATATAACCGTAACTACTGAGCAGTGACCTCTGATCTAAACAGTTTTATGCCATGTGAACTGAAAATAGTTATTCCAGATATGTCAAACCTATTTAAGAGCATCTCTGCAGCCCAGATTTACCACGCATTACGTGGTAATGCATTACGTGCAAAGATCTTTGCAGCATTTTCCTGAGAATGTGTAACAGTGGGGTTTGGCACACTTCCATACCTTGAAGTACGTATAAGCACTTGGCCATGGTTTGAAATTGAGCTGCCTAGGAGCAATAAGGCCAAGACCTTTTTAGCTTTGCTTTATGCTATTAAAAGCACAAAAGAAATTAAATACAGCACACTGCAGCAAGTAGCACAGCTTTGAGTTAAGCCAGCAAGAGCAAGAAAATACAGGATCAGACACCTGTGTCCTCAGTTTACCTATCTGTCCTCGTGCTACGGTACTTGTTGGATAGTATCTGACTCTTCTCTTGGACAGCGAAAAACCTGAAAAAGCAGTACTTGATTTCCCCCCCAGCATCTTTAGTGGCTTAAGACCAAATCTAATTTTATTGTGTTCGATGTTCTGTCTTTCTTGGAAATCACACTGAAATCACAGGAATTTAGAATATCTCTGGATGCTAAAGAGTATCATCATAAAGATACTAAGTTTTATACTTGGTGCCCCCAAGATGCAGTTCACATTCAGTGCTCACAAACATGCCAACATGATGCATGACAACACAACGTTTCTAACAACTCATTCTCCAATTAACAGAATCAGAAATCAATCTCTACTGTTGAGATAAGCAAGCAAAAAACTGCTATTTAGACATTTTTACTGTGGCTGTCATTTTGCTATCCCAGCGCCTAAAATAGAAATTACTGTGCAGCCCAGGCCTGCTCAGCACACCCAGGAACGGGTCTCTCTTGGGGGCTCTGGCATTTTCATAGAACAGATGTTATAGCAATAGATGTGACTGTGGGAAATTTCACTACAGAGAAAATCTAAACCCCTTTACATGAGAATGACAGTGCAACCAGTCGGTGTCTTTTTTAAATAGCCAAATCAGCCTCGGATGTCTCTGATGGAACTGGAGTAGGGAGTCACTCCACATGCAGTTACACTGGCAGGTGAGAAGTGGCAGCAGCCATCGGCGTTTAACACAATACAGGAAAGTTCAACAAACTCTTCAGTATTGGCACTGGATCTTGTTAAAGTAACACTTACTGTTTTACATGTGTCATTGTCATTTTTTTTTTTAAATTGATAATGTTTATAACTTCAGTAACTGAGTAACCAGAATGGCTATCAACCTCCAAAAGCATGAGTTGGTGGTTGTATTCTTGAGAAGCCTGCAACATGTGGACTGCAAATGATAAAGGTGTGCTCTAGAACTGGAGGAGAAACAACTTTGCAAAAAAAACCTCTTTGGGAGAACTTATGACACAAGGTTTTTTATTTTTAAAACACATGCTAATATGCCCAAGTTAGACAGGCTTTTAAACGCTTTTTTTTTTTTTTTTTTTTTTTTTTTTTTGGAGAGGTGTCATGCCTGCTGTGTCAGTCTGTTGCCTAACCTGTGCTACTGCACCCTATAAGAAAGTGCTTTACAAGCTTTAACTGCTCTGTGCATAATGCACAGATCTATTTACCTTCTGATACCAGAAAGGCTACTTCTAACAAGTAAATTCCAGTGTACTGGTAATCCTTCAGGCACTGAAACTGTTCAAACTGTTCATCAAGAAAACACAGAATTTTCTGTTAAAAAGCAAATGTCTCTTGTAAATATTTTTGATTTTGCAAAAGGCAAAAATGCACTTGTCACACAGTTGCTTTTGAGCAAAAGGGTCAAACTCCTCTTCAAAAACAATTGTGGGAACAAGATCGCTTAATTCCTCACAGGCAAAAAAATAATATTTTCCCCTATGCTCTACAGGAGAGAAACTTGAATAATTTTAGACACATTGGGGGGAGGGGGGCCTAATTCTCCACAACTTTCCTGGGCATCTGGTAGTACCAACTCACAAGAAAAACTCTTTGCAATACTCTAGTGCTAATAGGAGAGGAACACGCTTTCCCAAGGAGCTAAATATCAGATGGTATTGGAGTGTGAGGGGGGAGGCTTCTCTTTCCAAGAGCCAAGCTGCAACTTGCTGTACCCGAAACTGCTACAATTATCTTTTTAGCAACTGTAAGGCAAAGTGTTGGTGTTCTATTTAATTTAAATACTTTCTCTCTTACATGGCCCCTCCAGGGGTCCAAGTATAAACTGCATGGACAACACAGAGCTAATATATTGTATAATAAGTTATTTAAAACAGTTATTTCAAAACAAAACAGAACAAAACCACCTCTCCCCCAAAAAGAAACAACCCCAAACCCAGCAGACCTTTGCTCTCCCGACAGAGCTTGCCTCTGTTGAGGGGGAGAGCCACTGACCCTGCATGCAAATACATCAGACTGCCAGAGGCATTCCAAGGCACAGTCCTCAGGGTAAGCACCTTTACCACAAAATTCAATGAAACACAGCTCTAGTTAGTCCGTGCTCTCACGGACCATTCACATAGAAGAACAATGCACATTTTACTGAACTTGTAAGACCAGCACCAAACCTTTCCAAGTATTCAAAAAGCCTAACGATTCCAACACAAAACCAGAAAGCACTTCCAGCATTTTTTTAAACGTGTACAAGGCTTGCTGTTACACATCAGCTATTCATCTGAAGCTACCTTGCAGTAGAAAATCTTACTGAGATGCATCAAGTGAAAGCAACATGATTTAAATGCAGTTTTACTGCAAATTTGGACACCGGATGCTCATAGCTAATGACCATTTTTATGTCTCCTTTAAACAAGAGTAAACCATGCAAAAGATTTAAAGAAATTAGCTAGCTGTGCTCCTATTTCACTTCCCTGCAGTTCAAGTGCTCCAGTTACCGTCACTTTATCTAAGACTAAATTACTCAATCTTGCAAGCTTACAAATTTTTTCTCTAAAACCTAACGCAAGTGCCTCCCGAGTTGTAATATCCTTAAAAATATCCTCTTATCAAGAGACTACAACTTTGACCAATAGACACATTAAATTTATGGCAATAGTTCAGCTTATCTAACTGTTAAGCAACACACTAAGAGAAAGCATATAAAAATCACATATGGGTCTTCACCTTAACTTCAGAATTAAGCGATAATTCTATAAACCTGGCACTCAAAAAGCCAGTTCAAAATACTTGCAGACATTAAGTTGAAAGCTTCTGTGTATTTTGAAATTCATGTAATTGATGTTTCACAAAGGCAGTGATCAGCTACAAAAAACAAACTGAATACACTTTACTATGTACATCAACCACTAATGACTACACCTCCAACACGCAAACAAAATAGCAAACTTCAATATCAAACGCTCCCTTTGCTTGTTCAAGCTGCTGTATGCAATTTTTGTCTAACAGTCACCAGTCGTAAACACTAAGTTTCCCACTTATTAGCCTGAGCACATTAATCTCCTACCACCGTCCACAATTTAAGAAGCTGTTACATACCTGCAGTTAGGAGGAGGATCAAGGGTTATTTCAGCTAGCTCCTTCTGGATTCTGTTGGCGAAATGAGAACAGACACAAAGCATTTGAGATAGTCTATAGAATAAATCAGGGAATTACACTGCCCTCTACCACCATGCAGTTAAATGCAAGATTGGCTTTGCCTTCAGTAATGCTAACATGGCTGCTTCCTCTTTGTTCTCAGAGGCATAACCCAAATCCCACAGCTGAGAAACTTTGCAGCTTTTTTCCTGCTCCACGCTGTATGTAAACAGATCACTTACAATCGAGTTGGGTAGAAATTTCCCACAAGTATTCAGAAAAGTAACTCTTTTTCACATCCGAGCACTTTTTACCAGAGAGATTTTCTTTTCAAGCTAATATGCAAATTAGGCGGGGGGGTGGGGGGGGCTGCACAGGCAAATGTGACAATGACTTTAAACCAGCGCTACAGACCTGTGACCAAGGCTGAAGAAGGGAACCGTGCTGGCCACAGACACACACTTTTCACAATATTCTACCTACTACTTTGCAGTGTGTTTAAAAAGTGGATTTGCAGATCTCCCAGGCTGTCTGTTACTGGAATAATCTCTCTGGATCAACTTTGCTTCTCTCCACACCTTCTGCTGCCTTTCCTCCCCCAGCCTTATACAGTAGCCGTATTTACAGAAAAACTTATATAATAACTTGAAATAATCTGTGCTTAGCTTTATTCTATTACAACCATTCCCAAAGTGTTAAGATCCTGAAGAGAAATAGCAAAAACTTTTTTGTCAATTTAATAGTTTGTCCAGATACATAAGAGGTGTAATTTCAAAGGTCGCATGGTAAATTCTTCTCAAAAATATAAAATAAGACTTCTCCTGAGAAGAAGACCTGTACGAGCATGACCATGAATTTCATGTGAATAGCATGCCTTAAAATGTTAAAATATGAGCTAACAGAAACTGCTCTGCACACCTTTGCACTTGTACCATTAAATTCAGTCAGACTATTGAACTGTTTGGGATGTACAGAATTAGACTTACAGCAATTAAGTGAAATAAAGGCAAGAGGGGAAAACTTCATCTGGAAAGCCTGCATCACAGGCTTTTAAAAAAAGATGAGTTGTAGCAAATTACAAAGTAATAACAAATGATTACTACTTAGTAATTCTGGGACCTTTCTTTGGCCAGTTCTATTTCAAAGGGTTTCTTTAACAAGTTCAAAAGTCATCAAAGCCACCCAATCTTTGCAGCAATTTTAATATATTTCAAAAAGTGCTTACTGAATTTAAGTTCAATACAAAATTACTAAAGTGTTCCTAAAAGTAAGAACTACAGTATTCATGCTGAATAAGCAAAACTTGAAGTTAATAATTTTTCTTGAGACAGGATATATGTGAATGTTTGAAAAGTAACTCCAGGGAAAGGACTGGAAAGGAAAGTTACGTTGTATCTCTGAAGACCACTGCAATCAAGAGATTTAAAGTTTGCTTATTTCACACAGATGAACTTACAGAAAGTTACCAGGGTGCACTTTTTGAGAACTGGACTGCCAGAAACCTTACACACAAATAAAAATGCAACAGATGTAACTAAACAAGGTTTCTGGAGAGTTCAATATCTAAAGGCATAGGCTACCTGTAGAACCCCATAGTTTGAATCTGCAGATATTAAGGAAGAAGACTTGCCCAAATTTCTGCTGAAAGAACTGCAGATGGAACCTATTACTTCAAGGTGTGTAAGGCTCTCCCATACACTGACATGAAAAGCAACTCATAAGACCCACAGAAGCCCCTGGGGTTTTGTGACTTCTTTAATTAAAGCGCAGAGCTTGTCATCAGTCTACAGACTACACTAAAACACACCAAGAGGACTCCACCCTATAACAACCAGACATGCAGACCTAACTCTGGAAAACATACCTGAAGCTGACACTCTTTCCCACATTTTTGCAAATACGAAATGTATTTAGGTGCCCCCCAAAGCCAGCTGGTAAGTTACAAAGTTCTCAAGCAGCTCTTCAAGAGAAATGTAACAAGTCTGTGTAATTATTACTCCAATAAGACTTGGATTAATGAAGATACTGCCTGGCAGGCTCATGACTACAAAAGTCGGTACTTCACTCATTTTCATACAGCTCTACAAGAAGAAACCCCTCTGCCTTGAAAAGTGGAATGCAAATACTGTGATTCAAAATTCTGCGCAAAAATAGTATAGAATGTTTTACTGTCCCCTTTACCTTTTAGCACTAGTCGATAGCTTAGCAGTAGTTTTGCTGGACAGTTTGGTGTTCTTCTTCTGCTGGGTGGCAGAGGGTTTTCTTTCCTCTTGCTCTTCGGGCTCAGGTGCAGGTGGATCCCTCTGATCGGCATCTGAACTACCACTACTGGTACTTGGACTTTCATCATCTGACCTCTGCCTGTCACTGGACATCGTGGGGAACTTTTTTGGGGGGAGGAGAAGAAAAGAGGCAGAGTTAATACAACAGGCAGGACGCTCTCTTTCCATTCCCCAGGTTCAAGAGAACACCTGAATCGGTGGCAACTTAGTTTCTCTGCAAAATTTACCAAAATATACTTCTTTGTCTGGTCCCCAAGGGCTGTAGTTTGACAGCTACAAAGAAATATTTACACTCCTGAAAATACAGATATTTCCAATTTTTAAACCCACTCGCATTTTTTTCATACTTTAAACAATATGCCAATTGTTGACTTTGTTCTAAGGCATGAGACAGATTTAGCTGGGTACTTAGGCAATGAACATTAATAACTTATGACACATTGTAAATAACAGACCTCACCGAAAATGTTTTTTAAAAAGTCACTAATACCCTGTAAATATTTACACTGGAGCAGAGCATTTTATTGGGTCCAAACGCCAGATCCCCCCCTCTCCCCCTCTCTCTGAGAAAATATATTGCCAATAACACTTGGGTTGATTTCAGATGGAAACGCTCACTTGCTCTGTGCATTTAAAGGGCTGGGATAGGGAGGTAGGCGGTTGGGGGGGCGAGGGTTTTTTTTTGTTGTTATTGCTTTTTTTTTTTTTCTTTAAAAAAAGGGAAAACCCCAAGATGCATTTAAAGGAACTCGGGCAACAGCAACCCCGGTTATTTACATGGCCAGCAGCGAGAACTGCATTCGGCCACCACAGAGCTGCCGGAGGGGGAAGAAGCATAATTCAAACTGCACCTTCTGCACAGCTCTCCCCGCCGCCGCTCCCCGCGCAGCTCCACCAGCAGACCGACATTTTTCCGCCGATCGGGGAGAGGGAGGAGGGGGGAGGAGGGGGCTGCCCCGGCGGCCGGGGGGGGGGGGCCGAGGAGGAGCACGGCAGGGAGCTGCGGCAGGGCTGGAGGCGCCCGCCCGGCCGCGCTTTGTGGGGAGAGCCCGGCGCGGCGCGGCTCGGTGCGGCTGGGCTCGGCGGGCGGCGGCAGCTCGCCCGGCCCCGCATCGCACCGTGCGTGTGCACCAAGTGAGGCGTGAACTCGGGCCGGCTCCGCGCCCCCGGCCGCCGCCAGGCAGCGAGCGCCGAAAACAAGAACAAAGCTCCTCTACCAGCCCCCCCGCCTCCTCCCCGCCTCCCCCCACCGCACTCGCCCAGCCGCCGCGGCAGCCGCCTCGCCCGCCTCTGCCTTACCTTCGCCGGCGTCCTGTCCCGCTGCTGGGTCGTAGGGGCGGGATGGCGGGGGGCCGGGCCGGGCCCGCGGCGCCCGAGGAGGGGACGGAGGCGGCCGGGGGGCTCTACGGCGGCGGCGGCGGCTCTGTGGCCGGGCAGTGTGGAACATTGAGAGCCGGAGCAGGGGGGGACGGGGGGAGGCGCGGTGCGGCCCCGCGGCCGGCGGGTGGCGCTGGCGGGCCCCGCTCTGCGGCGCGGGCTCCCGCGGCGGGCCGGGGGGCCGGGGCGGGGGGCGGCGGGCGGGAGCGCGCCGGCAGGGGAGGTAGGGGCCGGCCGCCTCCGGCTGCCCGCCGCCGCCCGCCCCAGCCCACCGCCGCGCCCGCGGCCGCCGCCGGCGGAGCTCCCGGCGAGCGGGGGGAGGGGAGAGGGGGCGCTCGCTCCCGCCTGGCGGTCGCTGGAGCGCGCCTCCCTCCGGGCCGGGGCGCGCGCAGGCGCTCTCCCGCCGCGGCCGAGGCCGCGCGTGCTCCGGGCCGGGCAAGGACAAAGCGGCGGCGCAGGGGTGCGGATCGTCCTCGACGGCTGCTCAGCCCGGCCCGGATTGGTCCGACCTGGCTCGGCTCGGCGTCGCCCCGCCGCAGCCGAGCTCCGGCTCCAACGGTCTCCTGCCTCTAGCCCGCTGGCGCCGGCGGGGCCCCGAAGGCCAGTGGCCGCCGACGGCTGCAGCCTGGTGGGGGCCGTGTGGCCTCCAGAACAGCCGGCCTACTCAGCTAGCCTGGCCTCGCACCTCATGCCTCCTAATGCCTTGTGGCCGGTGTTGGGTTGGGGACAGATACTGCCTGCCCACACAGGAATGGGACCATTGGTGGTTTCTCACCTAGCCACTACCTTCCTCATGTATCCCCCTCCAAAAAATCTCCACTTGTGGCAGATCTTCACACATGGGAGCTGGAGAAACTCTGATGTTTGGTGTAGCATCTCTGCGGGAGCCTGAGCAGCCAAGCGTCAGCCCGGGCTATCCCAGCAGCCAAGTCCTGAGGATAGCCATCGGCATGGAGGGCCTGTGAGGTGAATGCAGGGCTGCACCCCACTGCCGCAGAATGCCACCCTGCAGCCTCACCCCTCCTAACAGGAGTGCTCGGGGTTAACAACTGAATTAGGAGTTGTTCCATGAGCAGCCAGCATGCCAAATTCTGGATATTTTAAAGAGGTGAGGGGATAACCGATAGTGGTTGCCACAGTTGACACAGAAAGATGGTAGAGGATGGAGATTTAGTTTATTTTCTGGCCCATCATAAATGCTCTGTCCTGGTGTGCACTTGAATTGCTTTCCATGCCACATGCATAGAGTACGCCATGTGGTAAAAGCAATCCACCACTTGCAATAACGTAAATATTCCAAACTTAGAACCTGATCATACTAGCAAAATAAAATCCACTTGTAAAAGATTTATTCTATCTGTGAAAAGTAGATGAGGCTGTCAATAGCTGGCTTAAGCAGAGAAGGAATTAACAATTACTGTAAATGTTTGTGCAATTTACATGAAATTTACATGAAATCTCAGGCTAATGTTGCTGTCCAGCACAAGGGCTTTCACCTCGATGGCTTTTACCTCAAGGGCTTTCATTATCAACAGCCTAATGACTTAAAACTACAGTATTTTCTTAGCTTGTGCAGGATCAAGGGGTCAGAGAGCATAAATTGTGCTCTAGAGGGAAAAAACTGCCAGTGTGTTGGGGAGTACCCTTCTCTGGTAGCTGAAGTTAGCTCAATTGAAAAGTATGCTGAAGATTTGGTGAGAGAGTTAAGTGATGTGATGTGGAGGAATACTAGAGGTTTGTTTGTTAAAGTAGGCTATAGAGAATTCCCAGATCACCACTACAGGCAATTTGCCCCTGAGGTATGCTGAAGAAAATTCCTAGCATAAACAGTATCTGGCACGATGAGCAATCTGGGCATAATTAGTAAAAGGGAAGCATGGCAATATCAAAAATCTATCAGTCAGCACCAAGAGGCTTTTTTTCCCCCCCTTTTTTTCACTTCCCATTCTGTTGATGATGTTCAAGATGAGGCTTGCTGAAGCCTTGAACGTTAGGATTAAGTGTTTAAATTTATTATTTTTATTTCAGATGAAAACTAGCACAGGTGTCAAAAAAAAAAAATTACTGGAAGAGTGTACATCTACAGAATGAAAGTATGTAGGTTGGTCAAGGGTTGCAGACCATATCAGCTACTACACGTTGTGTGGCTTCTGTGGCTTTCAGGATACAAAGTGAAAATGAAGAAAGCCTATTTAACAGAAGCTACTTGAAAAGCCAGTCTAGATTTTATTTTTTCCCAGGCAGTTGTACTTTATTAAACAGATTTACTACAGAAACGTGTGGATATAACAGATGTTTATTTGAATGAATATTCATTCAACATCAGGTCTCAAAGGATGACACTTTATTCTTCTGAGGTTGTGTTTTCCTTGGGTATGTTTGTTATGTTGTCAACTGTAGCAAAAGTACTGCACTGAGAGGTACGCTGCAGTTTGAAGGAGAGGGAGAAATGCCGATTTTAATAGCCATTGTTCATTGTTACAAAGCTACACATCACAATCTCTCTGGCTTTTCATATCCCTTGTGACCTGATGTTAGTGTAATTTTAACAGATACACCCGTCATGAATGCTTTTTCTCTGTCAGTTTATTGGGTATTTGAACTGAGAAAGTGAAGCTGGTATTGTGATGTGCAGAGCCTTCTAAGGACAGTTCAGACTTGTCTGAACAGTCCTGGGCACTTGGGAGTGGGTGAGGCCTCCATTTTTTGCCCCAATCAGTTGCCTTTGTTGTTTGTGGGTTTTTTGTTTGTTAGTTTTTGGTTGTTTGGTTGTTGGTTTTTTTTACAATCCACACTTCCAGAGGTGCTTGATGTTTTTTCAGAAGCCCTGTGCCTTCTTGGGTATGTCTCCATCCCTGTTCTGGTAGAGCACAGATATGAAGTTACTGTCAGCATGTGGATGTTTAACAGCTTCTTTGGGCTGCACAGACAACTGAAAATATTTTTCTACATTTAGGAACTCACAGTTCAGTCTTTTCCATCTGACATGAAATGCTGTAGTAGCAAACAACTCAATGCCTGGCACCAGAACTAGGGTGAAAGGCAGTTTCTACTTCTCACAAGAAAACTACGAGGGGTATAAAAATCATTGCTTGATATTCTTGCACCTATGGTTTTAAGGGTATACAGATGGTAAAATAAGGCCAGCATACATTTTTCATTATTAAGAGCAGCTCAATTGAAAATACTACTTAATGTTTACAGTTGTGTACTCCATCTTCTTTATCACAAAATCGTTGCTCCTTGACAGTAAATATATCTCCACCTAGCAATGCATCTTTCTCTCCTATGTGTGCTCCCGTACCAGGCTGTGTTATTAAAACACCTGTTGAACCTCTGCTACAACACCACAGCTCGGTGGGCAGAAAAATTCACAGCCAGGAAAGGAACAAATTATTTTTAAAAAAGTAAATAAGATAAAATTTATATTGTTTTTAGTAGTAATTAGTGGCGTAGTAGCAACTAGGGCTCCTTGTAAGGAAGATCCGGTACAAGTATCCAGCCTGTCTTTTCCAAAGACAATTTGAAATTTTTACAGAGAGAGGTAGGAAAGTAGATTAGGCAAAAACCTTGGGCCAGGAAGAGATGTAGTGACTTACAGAAGGGAGTGCAGGAAGCCTGCTGCAGAGTCAGTAATCGCAGCTCATCCTGTTGTGTCTTGAACTTAAACACTGTGATGCTATAGGTTCACTTGGGTTTATGAATGAAAAATAAGCCCCTAAAGAACAATGTTGCTACTCTGTTTCAATTAATTTGTATCTTCAAGAATTTACAAGAAAAGCAGAGGTAATATTTTTGTTCTCAAACCAAGAAGTACGGTAAGCGTGGCAGTGCGCAGGAACCAACCACTAGGAAACCACCTCCCAGTCCCTTTGTCAGCTGGTGTTTAGCCCATCTGTTGGTTTTGTATTGTCACCTTACAAATCCTGGCACGGGAATATGGTGGAGGAAGGATGAGGAGAGGGGTGGGGGAAGAGATGAAGGCAAGAGCCAGAACACTGCTGGGCTTCAGTTGTTTGAAGAGTGACTTTTTGGAGGCTGTTGTAGCTCAGCAATAGTCCTGAGACAGCTCTAATGCAAGCTGTCATGAGGCCTAGAATTTGGGATGATTAGAGGAGTTTTCAGGATATCTTCACTTTGTCTGGATCCTTACGTGCTTAAATAAAGCCAGGAGAAGAATTTTGCCAATTGTATTTTGATACAGGAGTTAGCTAGTTATCTAGGGTTCTTTATTGTTGAGCGCTGCGGTATCTAAATCAGTAGAAAAATACGTAACATACACTAAAGCACTACAGATATTAATTAATCTTCATCATAATCCTATGAAGTAGATAGTAAGTTCTACTGTATGGTATAAATCGTATTTGACATTTATTTTTTACACACTAGAACACTAAATGATCAGTTGGGTACTAGTTTTGATGGGCAGATTAGTGTTAAGCGCTTAAAAACACCACAGGTAAATCTCTGTTTTTGAAGCATGAAGTCTTGTGGAACTGTTTTTTATCTTAGTGTTTCCGTGGAGTCCTTGTATTCTATAGTGTAAATTCTGTCCTTTTGTTTGGATTATTGATGCAAGAAAAAAACATAACGGCCCCTTTGGAGTTCCTGTAGTAATTCATATGAATCCAGTGTCAAATTAGTATCAGTGCTTTAAAATCCATATTTTGTTTGTTGAAAGCAGCTTGCATTAACCAGTTTTTAACCTCTATAATTCTAATTTTATTTGGAAAACTGTAAAAAAAGTGAGAAAAATTAAATAGAGAAAAGTCAGGTGGGATTGATCTGTCTACTGTGCAAGACTAATTTATACTTCATAAGGGTGTTTCTCTCTATAAATAAGCATTATTTCAGTGAGTCTTCATCTGCAATGTCATGAGAAATTTTAATTGGAAAAAAATATTTGATGTATATCTATATATGTATAGTTTCAGCTTGCTTTAAGACAGACTTAATTTTTAGTATAGTATCATGTATGTTTGACTGTAGTAGAGTAAAACTCAAATACTGTCAGACATTTACCTGTAGCAAAGTGTCAAAATGATAGGTCTAAAAGCAACTATGTAAACTCCATAAAATAATTTTGTGTGGTGTATTCGACAGCATAGTGTGTAAATCATAAGTTAGAGAGAACTTGGCTCTACAGATAACAACCCTGGCAGACCAGCATTCTGAGAAAAAATTCTGAGAAGAATTCTGCCCCTTTTCTGCACACAGGGTGCAGTAAAATACCCCTGTCATTCTCACTGTCTGATATTCTGCTGTGAAAGTAGTAGCTGTTGAAGTGAATAATGTTGAAGGCCCAGTAAACTTCTCATTTCCCTGCTACAAAGAGAGATATTCCACCCCTAAACTATCTCAGATAAAATTATCTATAAGCATATTCACAAGCATAAATCTTAAGTGCTATTGACAGTCTGCTTTGATTGGAAACCTTTGGCTTCATAAAACCCTTGGCTTCATAAAACTTTTGGCTCCAGAAGACCGAAGTTTGTGTGAAAGCAGAAAGTTAATAGGCTGGTAGTAATACAGCTAATATCCTCATTCATGCCAGCTAGAAGAAAGCAAGATAGTTATAAAGCCAAACTCACTTGACTGAGTTGAGGTCAGAAAGAAACATACACATGGGACAGGCATTAATCATAAGCTGACTGATGTTTTTTTAAAGAAAGTAAAATATTAAAATGTACATTACTAAACTGGTCCATCCTGAGGGTATAATTAAAAAAAAGATCTTGGATAGCTCCTTACTGCTTCAGCCGGGCTAACCTATTTCCCCGGAGTCAGGTGGGTAAAAGATTTCCTTCATCACCTTTAGGGCTGGCAACAGTTGGCACAAACAGCCCTAACTGCCTTATCAGCAGTTTGACACATTGGCCCCCAACAGGCTCTTCAAATTCTGGTTTCTGACATCCAATGGAAGAGGAAGGAACTGATCAGCATTTAAAGAAAATCTTACAAATCCCTGAGAGCAGTCACACCCTTTAGTGATGAGTCACGGTGCTTTACATTTGCCTGCCTGGAAAGCCTGTGACACTTCTAAATGCACCCTAATTATAGGGTAAGGCCCATACATATTTTCCATTATCATGTCTGCACGGGATAAAAGGCCAGCTTGGCCGATCGCCTGTTCTACAATAAAGAAGTAATACCTTTTTAGTGTATAAAGATTAGGAGTACAGAAGACTCCTGTGGAGTGGCTTTATGGCATCTTGCTTTTTGACTAGGAACATTACTGTCTGCATTTATCCACTCCCTTCCTGCTGCAGGAGCCCTAACCTCCCACAAAGGGACAGGAAAGACAGGTCAGGGCCCCATTATGATAAATCACTGCTGCAAATAACTGGGCAGGGCTGATTTTCCACAGCCTGGACTCCTAAGCTTGCTGGGCAGTCTCTGCAATAGAAGGTGTTGCAACTCCCAGCAGTCTCTTGTGTTCTGGTCAGTGGGAGTTATTCCCATAGCAGTCACAGCAAGAGCAAATGTGTGTCAGGAATGGATCTCCTCACTAGTGGTGAGAGGGAAGGACAACCCTGGCTGAAGAGCTTCCAAATATTTCCTCTGTTATCTCCCCTGCTGGAGTAGTCACTTCCAAGTGGAGAACCTTAGTGGTGCTATCTTAAATAATTGTAGCTAAAGCCACCTGAGATGGAAAGTCAGGCCCTGGGGATACACTGGAAAAACTCAGGGCAAGAATGGATTGAATCCCGCAGGGTAGTTGGAGGGTTTATGTTCGTTATTGAGCATGTTGAAAGATTTCTCTGAAATGTTTGAGTGGTGAAGCGGTGCACACTTAGAAATGAGCTGCTTTTAGTGTTACAGTCATTTTTATCACCCCTGTCTGTGTGATGTCAAGATGTGACTATCTTCAATGAGCTCTTTTAGGATCACCAGCCAGAAATCTTTGCACAGGAAAGAAATTACAATTAGCAGGTGTGAGGCCAGCCTGATTTTAGTCTTGTACCATGGTTTCAACAATAAACTCTTATTACAGCTTTTGATTATTTCTATAATGACCATTTCCATTTTACACTTTTGAGCAACATCTTCCTTCCCTCTGGAGTCCCTCATTACTGCTGGGCAGGCTGGGTAGCTGCTGATGGATGAGTGTCCTTCCTGGCCAGCCACGTGTGCTGTCTCTGCTGCACTCGCAGCAGAGAACGAGAGATCAAGGATGTTCTCCGTGCCCCTGCAGAGCACAGCTGCACTGCCAAGTGCAGTTTTTTCTCAATTTGTTTTTGTCTTAAATACCCATTGTGTCGTTGCCCTACCTTTATTCACATGTATGTCAACAGACTGACTGTTGTGTGTTTGCCAGTGCAGTAATCCCAGCTGCTACTGGAGCCCTCCTGCACAATGCAACATGGCACTGCAGTGCGTGCTTCTACTTACAATGTTTAATAAATATGTAAATTAACCTACTCTGTCTCTTCAGGAGAGTTGTATGACTGCACTTGTATATCACTGAATGTGCTATTCATGAGGGTGGCACAGTGTGGAGGGGCAGGAGCTTGAGGTGGAAGTTTGAAATATAACTAACACAATGAAAGCATCAGTTAAAGTGTAAGTTTAAAGTGTTTTAGTGTTTCCAACCAGAGTTAAGCTGAAATGATGCTCCTGTGCTCAGCACAATGCTGGTGAGAAAGACTAGGAAACGTAGGCTTCATTTCCACCAACTCTGCTTGGATCAGTCTTACTCTAGCATTGCCTTGAATTTCTAACAGTTACCTTTTACTACCGCTTTACTATGTTCTCACCAATATTTAATGTGAATATTAGCATACTGTGTTTTTAAGAGTACTTTGGTTAAATAAAAATAGAGGAGACTGTTCTATGCCAGAACAAATATGTACATGGTGCTAACTTGAAAACAGTTGAAAAAATGTCAGTGAAGCTGCTTCCACTCTTCTAACATCAAAAGATTACTTTACTTTGTACTACATCCATGATCTTGAAAGCCATGAAAAAAATCTCTCAAGGGTATTCTTATTCCTAAGTTACCTTACGTTGTTTTAATTAATTTGTTAAATTGAGATCATAATTCCTGAGGTCTGCTTATTTTTGTCCCTGCTTCAACTGTGTGTGAGAATGAACTCTTGGCCTTTGCTGCCAGGCTTGATCATGATTTTAAATAGTAATGCTCTTGCTACTAGATTGTATTAATCCTACCAGTGGATATTTTAAGATAGGGAATGTCTTGGTCAATTCATCTAATAAAATTCATCTAATTTAGTGTTGAGCTGAGACACAGGTAGTTAAAGCTAAGTGTTTAAATGCTAGCATCTAAACAGGTGGCCAGATTGTTTTTAAAAAAACTAGTACCTCCTATCAATATTTTATGTATGATATCTTCTAACATCTGGTACAGATATCTGACATATCGGTGTGGTACTTTCCTGTCTCAGCATCAAATTGAGGAGAAAGGAGATGTAGAACCAAAGTGGTTTTCTTAGTCAGAATTGGTTAAAGCATATCTATTTAATAATGGACATTTTGCAATGTGTATTTTAACTCTCCAGAGTACATTTTTTCCTATTTAATTACCTTTCTCAAACTTAATTTTGAATAGTATGGTGGTATTATAATTCTGGCTAAAATGCTTGTGTGACACCTTTTTCAATGGAGAAATACAGTGACATTAAGTTCATTTTATCAAATTAGTAGCTATTAAACTTTGGTAACATAGATATGTGACTCAGATTGTGTAAAATCCTGAAGCAAACAAAAATCTTTTTAATGATGCATTATTTTTCATTGGTTTCTTGCACCAAGGAAGCAGTGAAGTCAGTCTTTACATTCCCAAATTTATCTTTGACAGTATCCTACCCAACAAGTAGGATTATGGTTGGACTCAACAATCTTAAAAGTCTTTTCCAACCTAAATGATTCTATGATTCTAAGTAGACATGAAAAATTAATTTTAAAAGGGCAAATCAACTTATTTTCTTTGCGTTGTTTCTCAGCAGCTAATGTGCCATTGATGGGGACATTCTGAACTATCAAAAAACACAGGTCATACAAGTAATGTCCAGCAGAATAGGAAGACTTTTTGTGCTGAGGCTCAGTGCTAACAGGTGATAAACTGTGATTCTGCTTCCAGGAAAAAAAAAAAAAAAAGAAAATGAGAAACAGGTGAGAGAAAGCATCTATCTACCACTCCACAGTATTTATATATGTATAGATCTCCATTAGCGTTGTCCTTTGCTACACACTGATGCAAAAAAGCCCTACAGAGGTGAATAAATGCATCATTCTCTTGAATAATTAGAAGTGAATTGATTATGTCTATTTCTTCATGTCCTATGTTAAAAGAAAGAACTCATGCTGTTGAGTGCAAGATCCAGAATTGTTGAATTTCAACCTCAGAGCTGATATACAGCTCCCCCCTGACCTTCATTAACAGGACCAGATCAGATGGTGCCAGCTAGCCAAAGCCAGTGCAGGCTGTTCAGTACAGCAAGGGGGGGAGTATGCTGGACTATTCAGCCACAGCTGCTAAAATGGTAGTAGTTTCATTTGAGTATATCTACCTTCACGCCAGCTCTCACATGTTCCTACAGAGAGGATTCCCAAGATTGGTCCTTTTAGGTTTTACATACTGGGGAAGCTCATTTCTTAAGGCACTTTGATTTTCACACAGACTGTACTCAGACATTGCCAAATCATCTCTCCAATCCATCACATGGCTGTCATTGAGGTAACCACCTTGGCACATGTTGGTCACATCACAGCCCCAATTACAAACATAGGTGTGGCCTGAAATGTAAAGTTACTCACCTACCCTGGTGTGTCTGTCCTCAAATTGAAAATCTTTCAGCTCCACTTTAAATCTTTAAAGCATCCACTAAAGGAAAAACTATCCTTTTTTTTTTTTTTTTTTTTTTTTTTCTGAGAAAGTGGGGCCTCCTGCAGGTAACCACCACTTGTAAAAATATTTCATTCTTCCCATCTCTTTCCCCGTTTTCTTGACAGTGTTGTCAGACACTTTGGTGGGCAGTAATCATGCAGCAGGCACAGGACTTAATATCATTCAAAGATGCTTGCAAGTTCCTGGAAAGAGGCACTCCCTAGAAAAGTACAATGTGCCTACTTGTGATTTTGGGTGCTGCCTGTCCACCTTTGCTGCAGGATGTGTCAGAGCCTGGCGGAGGAGCTGTGAGATTGTCAAGATTGTATCTAAAGAAGCAAACTTGTATTTTGTTCAGCACCATGCTCAAGGTAAATGACTTTGCCTGACATTTCCACATACAACAGAACTTCCAGCTAACAAATAAATAGTCTTTTTCCACCAAGGGGAGATTTCCGGTCTGCCTTCCTGTGTATCTGTTCACTAATAGTTACCCTGCTGCCTGGGATCTAAGAAGTGTGCTTCCTTCTGTAGGATTGTCCTCCACAGAATTTGGGTCAGTTTCAGAATTTAAAAGCTTTGTTTTCCAAGTCAGTAACTTGAGCAGCTTATTTTCACACAGTGTTCTCTCCTGCCATCTACTTTACTTAGCAACAGTGTTTCTCCTAACCTCAAGGGTAAGCTCCATGACAGTAGAAGACATTGAAGACTTTCAGACCCCTTGCTGAAATGGGAAAGAATGACCACAACTTTCACAGCCTTCAGGGTAAAGTGTAAAATGTTATTTTAGCCCTGCTATACCCACGATGTATACAGCTTAAAGAAGCAATGAAGAAAAGAGGAAAGCAGAAAAGGTCAGCAAGGAGAGCAAGAAGAGGAAAATAAGTTAGATAAACCCTGTCTGGGGAAAAGAAAGAGAGAATTTAGACTTGTGGCCTGTTGTAATATTGGATATTAATTCTTGAGAGAAGATCATATACTGTGGGAAAGGGCAGCAGGGATTGACAGATGAGATAGATAGCATTGCTACACTCTGACCCCAGCAGTCACAGAACTGTTCTGTGTCTGTGTTTCCTCATCTGTAAAATGACAATTGTTCTTACTTACATTTCAGGGACCTTGGAGGCATTAATTGGTGCTTATTTTTAAGGCTCGTTGAGACCACCAGTTGGAAATGTAGAATAAACCGCTCTTCTGGGCTGTCTTTTCTGTCTGTTTATATTCTAGCCAAATTCATTTAAAAAACAGGTACTCTCAGTTCAGAATTTCTTGGAAAACAATCAACTATAAAAATAATAAGACGGAAGGGTTGTTGTGAAACATGTCTAGTTTTAAAGCAGAGGAGCTCTACTAATGCACTCTCCTGTCCACTCTGTTGTGATGCTTGTACCCCCCTCCCCATGCCCATTAAGCACAGCCAAACTGCAGAGACTGCGCTGGCTGCTTGTGTGACAATTCTCTGGAAACAAATTAGATATTTTCTTTTGAAGTAAAGAGATTATTTATTTACAAGAGCTGAAAATAAGATGCCAACATTGCCTCATGCCTCCATACCATGTACTTTTCTTACCACCAAAAAAGAGGACTGTTCAGCAGCTGCTGTCTTAGGAAAGGTCAAACTATGGCATGCATTCTTCTGGGGAAGGTGCAATAGAGAAGTGCAGAGGTCTTACCTCTGTAGGGTAGCTGATGCAAACAAAACTGTAGCCCTTGTGCTCCTCTCCTGATGTCTGGCTTTCCACAGTTATGCAGGATGTGAATTGCACCAGTGGCATGGTTGTGAAGAGCATGGTGGGCATGGGTACTTATTGAGGTGACTGCCTTTTACATCATCATCAGCACTACCCACTACAGTGCTCCTGTTAGCAAGGAGAGTACCAGAGTTGATGAGCTGGTCTGGCCCTCATTAAGCCCATGTCAGGAAAGGATTAAAATAGTCCAGTTGCTTTTTTACTTTTTAAATTAACATTAAACCTGCAATACCTTACTAAATGAAACCAAAGAGCTTTTCATCCTCAGATCGGGTTAAGTTTAATCTTTAAAATTATTCCCAGTTTTATAACACTCCAAACCAGCTATAGTGTCAGTGGCCACATACAGTAACTCATTATTAGTTACATTATTAGTTACATCATTAGTTATATTATTAGCTGTCACAGAGCTCTGTAACTTTTCTTACCATGATCTCTTTTCCAAGAGCACGAACCTTCTTTTACTGAAGTTTATCTTCAAATATTATTCAAATATCGGTGCTGAAAAGCTTCTCATTCTTGCAGTTGCAGTATGTAGCATTCTTTTTTGTTCCATCTTGAAGAGTATCAATGACATCCAGAGCCTCTGATCACTGCCATCTCTTGTGTCACCTGAAATATATAGATTTTGTTCCTTTTACAGGTTCCATTGCTTGCATCATTCCTTTGTGCTCCCACAACAGATATGTTCCATGGGACAGTTCTTCAAACTGTTACAGCCCTGAACAAGCTTCCAGTGGATCACAGGAGCTGTTAATTTTTAGACTCTTGAAGAAGCAATGAACTTCTTGGCAGCCTACATCTGCAACTGTTACATAAAGCTGGTTTTCACTTCCTTGCCTTGGAAGGGCTGAGCAGATGCTGTTTCCTCTGAGAAGTGGAAGGACTGAGTGGTTATCATCTCCTCTGAGATGCCCTCCTCTTTTCCCCTGCATAATTTGCATAAAGATGAATGAATTTTGCTTGCAAATAATTTAAGACGATGTCCTCCAGAGGGACTAGTTCTTAATCAGTGTCAATCTTTTCCCCTCAACAAGGCAGTTTTTACTCTCTGTATTCTCATCCATTCTCCTCTTTCTCCTTCATTTATTCCTCCCTCTCTTGTCTCATTTTCTCTCTCATCTTTCTCTCTCCTTGCATTTGTCTGTTTTCATCCCCTTAAGTTCTCATTTAGCAGGCTGGCCATCCACCTCATTGCTTCACTTGAATTTTCATTTTAGATCAGCTCTTGACTGCCTGGTTGTCCAGCCTTGTCACCTCTCACCATAATAAAACAACTGTTCTTTATTGGTGGTTCATTCATCTGGTTTTAGGCTTGGTTTCTTAGGAAATAAAATGTTTGTGAGTATTCAGTATGAATGCATATATTTATCCTGTACTGTGAATAAAGTATTAAGCCTTTGGCAAAACTTGGAAAAGTAGTAGAGAGATTTAAAGGGTCTTTAAGTTTTATTGAAGAAGATGTCCACACAGAAGAAAAATTTATTTTGTATTCCTCTGAAAAGAAAGAATGCAGTTTGAGCTCATTCTTTCTAGACAACAGAAAACCCACACCGGGGGTTCTTGTTGAACTAGGTATTACATTATTAGAGATTAGATTGTTAGACCTTCAGTGTAGGTTTCTCACCTTCATGGACTCTCCAGATGCAAACTCTGGTTTTGGCTTTCCCACAGTTGCAGCCTTCAAATTATTTCTTTCCTGTGAGTATTCTTTGCTGTCCAATAACTAGTGAACTCATGGTATATCAATATTATTCATTAACAAAACCAATGAATCACAATGCACAGCTCCAATGGAAAGAAGACCTCATGGATTCTGGTATTCACAGAACTACTATTTTCTGACACTTGGTTCTTAATCTATTGTCTGGGTATTGTTTAGATCATAAATATTCGGGAAAGGGGTAATCTCTGGTTTTTTGACCACTGCATTGTATTGGAGCAGCAAGCAATGGTTATAGTTAGAACAATGGTTCCCACAGTTTTTAAACATTTCTGTATGTTAGGTGTGTTTTAGGAAGATTAAAAAAAAAACACATGCTTTCAGTTGCACTGCCTTTTGACAGTACTAAGTTGAAGTTCCTTAACACATGCTTGGAATATTTCAGGCTTAGCTTGGCACTATGGAATTCTTAATACAGGCGTTTCTCAGAAACAGAGAATTTACAAGTGTGAAACATGTTGTAAGAAATAATGAGTGAAGATAAGTAATAGCATCCCAGTTGAAATCAAATCAGAAAATAGCTAAATCATTTGAAAAGAGATGAATTGCAGTAAAGTAGCTGTGCAGCATAGACTGATGAAAGGTGTCTGTGGTCTACAGTAGAATGGCCTCATCTGGCAGTGAGCGAGCCCAGGTCCTCCAAAAATGGCAGGAAATCACACATAGACAGGAATATATAATCAGACAACATCAGAAAACAGGTAAAAATATCTGTTTTTTGTAAAGATATGTTTATGCAATTATTCCTAAAGGAATCTTGGTGCACCTGTGTAGCTCACCCTATGTTATCCTGAATTCTATGATACTAATGAGTGCAAAGAGACATTTTCATACATACACAAAAAAAAACCCCAAAACCAAATGTATGAAAAAAATTTGAAATTGTGCTTAGGTGGATTTAGTGTTGGTTAAAAATTTGTCTGAGTGAAAAATGGGAAAATTTTTGCATTCTGTGCAGTCTGCTGTCCACGTTGTGTCCTGTGTATAATTAATAATATACACCTGTGTGGAATGTCACAATTCTTATCTGGTCACTTTTTGCACTGGGATAAATAATAGAGTAGCTGTAGGGATTTGGTAAATAAATGGCTTTACTTATTTACTTATAATCTTTTCCCCCAGTTAGAATATGTTAAACATGTTTCAGACGTGGCTTGGTTTCAAGTATGAATAGGTTTTCAATAGCAACATCATATATCTTACTTGAAGGTGTGAAAAAAAGGAAGAAACAAAAATGTTTTAACTCTAGCAGTTTTCATGCTTCAGCATACTTACATCCCTTGGGTATCAGATAAGTGATAAATGAGCACTTTTGACAGCAAACATATTTCTGTATAACCTTCACAATTGGTGCTAGTTACCAAATTTAATTGCTAACTGTTCTCTCACTGTAAAAATTCTTGAACATCATAGAATTTCATGGACAGATTTGCAGGGAAAAAGGCCTGACTAGATCCTAAGAGGGGGAAAACACAATGTATTCTGATTCAGCGTTAACTAAGTGGTCACAGTAGGTATGTTTGCAAAAATAACCAGTTAGTTTGTACAACCCCACTACATTGTCAGACCCCATCTTCAGACAATAGATTGCTTTTCCTTTGAGGATTCCTTTTCTATGGAAAGAGATGTGTGAAATGTTCCATGGGAAAAATGAACCCACAGCATATTAGTGTTTTCTGGAGCTCCTAGTAAACTACCATGAGAGCTGAATCCCTTGCACTTTTCATTTGAGCCAGGAAAAGGAATTAACGATGATGCTGTCACCAGTTCAGCACCTCTGTGAGCAACACAGAAGAACTGCTAAGAATGCCAAAGTGGCAGTTGCTACGTGTCATCTTTCTATGCTGTTGATAGCACTTGGACCAACTGTTGTTAATGTCGGAAAAAATAAGAAGCGTCATTTGAAACCTGTATAAACCCCACAAGATTCAGTTCAGGCACATTTTACACAGTTTAAATGGTTGATTTCCATGGAGCTGCAGTTACACCACAGCAGGTCTGGATCTGGATGCAAGTTCCCCACCAGGAGCTGTTGTACTGCCAAGGGTTTCCTGCAGCAGTGTGTGTCAGCTGTCTCTCCTGCTTTGTCAGCTTTTGGTGTCACTAGATTGCCAAATTGCCCTCATGCTGAAGTGTAGCTTCATTTCTGGGATGTTCCAGTGCCTTTATTTTTCTTAACTATATGAACAATGTTGCATGCTGTTATCATCACTTTGGACTGCTGAGACAATGAATTTAGACCTTCAGCAACAGCAACTTCAATACCCTTATTAAAATGAGATTGTGATCACCATGTCCTACATTCATTCTACATTGATATTTTTTATCACATCCTGTGCCAAACCTACTTTACTTTTTTCTTGAGGACTGATGTGCAAATTGAACTTACTATTTCTAATGTAAATATTTCTTTAGTCTGAGTCCTCTTCTCTTCCCTGGCTTTGAAATATTTTCTGGTCCACAACTGAGCAGTGCTGGCCTGTATACATGTACTTCTCTACATTTCTCATCCATTATTTGTCATATTTAATCAGTGCCCAATGATATAAAATACAGCAAGTAAGAGCTGTACAAAAAGTATTTGACATGTTAAATGTGGTCATCTCTTCCTGAAGAAAGAAAAGTCAGATATGTTGATAAACTACTCACTAAGCAGGGAAGAGACATAATCTTTCTGTTCTTTTTCTTTGGTGTCTTTTCTATATGTGTTTCTTCTGTGATTATGCCAGAAGCAGCTGTGTTTAGGAACATTTAACCTTAGGAAATTTAAAATCTCTAACTTACCTAAAATAGAAAATAATAGTTTTCTGTCAACAAATGCTATGAAAGTAGCATCTTTGATAGGTGTTTCTGCAGGAATTAAGGAACTTGCGCAATGTAAATTTTCCAAAGACACATTTGAAAATATTGTGGTCTTTAACATCTATTAGTATGTATCTGCTACTTATAAGGGACATTTTCTATAGGCTGTTAAGCACATATAGGAAAAAGTTTTTAAATGCAAAAATGAAAACTGCTGCAATTTTCCCTTCAATATCTGATTTCTGTTATATGAAGGGAGAAAACATTCCATGAAAAAACCCTTCATGAGATTACATTTGTATTGTATTATATTTTATACAATATTGTATATTGTATCCTGTCTAAAACTGGAAAAAAATTAGTAGTGAAAATTAGATTTCATTACAATTTGGACTTTTTAGTTTCCCCCAGTTGGGTGTCTTTTTCAACAAAATGATCTCTAGTGAATATTTAAACTGCCTGTCTATAAGAATAGCACATCGAGGAGTGATGATGTAGCTTCACAAGTCACAGCATCATCATTCACACATCATCTCCTGCTGAACATAGTACTTTATCTTCAAGAGATGAATTCAGCATAATTGCAGGAATAGAGATTTACGTTAGGCATCAAGCAAAACTTCCCAGCCCTAAGTGTGGTACAACAGTAGGGCAGGTTGTCTTGTGAGATTGTGGAATCACCAAGGATTGCTGAGAAGCTGTTAGAGGAAAATATCCATCAGGAATAGCTTAATCCTGTTCTGGAGTAGGGAGATACATTCCTGTGATTCCAGTCATGATTGTCTCATCATGACCAGAACAATGTGATTCAGCGTTGTCTCAAGAAATGAAAAATTTGAAGCATTTTCCTTCTCTCAGAAAATTTGATTTTTCTCTTTTAATCAGAAGTGAAAGCATGTCAGCTGTGAGAATATCCAATTTGTTTCACAGTCTTCAGTACATTGAAAGAGTGGGCTTCCTAGAGTACTCCACCTTGCCCAGAGGGGCCATTTCCTAGTTGGAGGAACAGAAGAAATCTCTGCAGAGGTCAGGCTTCCTCCAAGAGCAGTCTAGGTCTTGAATGGTAGAGGGCCAAAGTAGACCTTAGACACTTAGTAGCCGAGAATAACTACAAAGCTGAGCCATACACCCTGTGTAGGTCTGTAGGTGAAAACTGTTGTTACTTTTGAGAGGAAACAACCTGTTGACTGGAAAACATCCCAATGACAAGCTTATGGGCTTTCTTCTCTGCTGCATTTCTGCCAAAGAGTAAATCTGGTCCTATGTTAGCACAAGATTTTGTACACACAAGTGGATAAATAGTTTCCCAAAATAACCTTAATTTGTGCTTACATAGTGCTTTGTATTGCAATAGTTTAATGTGTACTCTGTTTAGTATGTTAATCTCTGCTCAAGGCAGCATTACATGTGTTGAGGATATAATAATTATTAATTTACTGGCTTAGTTTTGTATAAACCTATGGCCTTACTCATCATATCAACATCTTTTGCCTTTCATTTCCTTTTCATTGAATACTTCCTCATCTTCTGAACATATCTCTTAATGCCAGAAGTGTAATATTTATACACACTGATTCATCAGCATGACATTTCCCCTCGAAAAAACTTTTCTAAAGTCTTTGCTGTTAAGTTAACAACAGACTTGAAATATATAAGTTGAACTAGTGAACATTTTAAAGCATTTTCAAAAAGTTTAAAAGTTAGAAGCACCTGGGTAAAAAGGCTTAGAAAATGTCTTCTCAACCATGACTCTAGTGTTGCTATAGCAATGTTATAATAGTGCTTTATTATAAGAAAACTACCCAAATATGCCTTAAAAAAAATCTGTGCAAATTTGTCCAATAATTTATTTTATGTCAATGCTAGTAACCAGCTTAAGAATGTGAAGACACCAACCCCTTTTGGTTTTGGCTGCTTTAAGCCAGGATGTAGCATTCTGGTTTTATCTGTTTTGCTTTATCTAAGCATAATGGTTATCTAAGTTTTGTAGATAACAGAAAAGCCTGGTTATATCTTCAGTTCCTATTTACATGCACCAGCTACATTCCCAGCTCTGTACATCTTCTTCTGTGCACAATGTTCCCTAAATAGTTTTGTTGCTTTAAATGGTGCCTGACTATGTCAACCCCCTGTTAGAATGTCAATTGCAAAATGAACTGTTACCTCTGTGCCGTGTGCTGTTTTTTTCTTGGTTTGATTCTTATCCCTCCCAGTGTGTTAGCTGCTATATAAGCCCCTGGAATTGAATTGAACCAAACCATTGAACATAACAGCATTCCACTAATTTTGGCAGAAGGATCTATTTGGGTTTTTTTTTTTCTATAGCATTTCCTATTCCTGTTACTGACTATAATAATGAATAACAGCAGGTAAGATGTCACACTGCACGAGAACTTAATACATTTTTCATGCTCTTCACAAAACCCTTTTGAATGTCTACCCTGCTTTGAGGTCATGTCCTTTAGGAAGGAAAAAGGCCACTGTGATCAGAAAAACAGTTTGTCATGAGCCCTAAGAGTTAACTCTATCATCTACAAGGCTTGTATTCATAGGAGCTATTGCAATCTTGATTTTTGCTGTTGTGGGCTTTAGAATGCAGTATTTTGTGAGCTAGGCTATTTTTTCAAGATTTTCATTACTTCCAGTGTTTCATACTCAGTATTTCACCTGTGAAAGAGTAAAGCAAACAAGAAAAAGTAGGAAAAAGTGACAAGAGCTGTTGATGTCTCAAGTCTTTGATTTACCCAAATTCATAAAGCTCTTTGGTAAAGGGAAATACATTTTTCTCTTTCTGTATGGAAAACAAACAGAATATAGTATTGATGCTAGGCTCTTTGGGTCTACTTGTTTAAAAAGTTAACAAGTACTGAACAAGATAAATGTTTTTAATTTTGTCTTACAAGTTTTTACACATTAACCAGAAGGTATTTAAATCTCTTCTGCAGAATAGGACACCTTTTCAGGAATGTCCTGCTTACTGATCAGACTTCTTAAAACATTGCCATTCTTTTAATTTTATAGTAAAATCACTCTTCTAGTTTTCTCAATGTTTTTGTTGAACGATTTCTCATTTAGCTTAATTTTTTTCCCCTTCTAGCCAGAACATTTTCATGTGGTTTCTGAATGTGGTGATCACAAATAAAATTAAACAAACAAATAAACAAACGAACAGTGCTGGTATGTAGAATAATTGTTTTTATTTTCATTATTTTCAAGTTAAGATTACAAATAATCATCACAGGTGATGGCTAAGGTTGACTGATGATTAAGATCATTAGGGTGATGAATCTTTGTGACTGAGGTCCGATATGAGAAAGAAGGATTTCCATCTGGCAAAAACTAACCTTCTTTTATGGTGATTTTCAACACTTTAGATTTGTCTTAAAAGCTTTCTCCAAATTAAACATTCCCAGATTATCAGTAGATTCTGGTTCAGATGAAGTTCCTTGTGCTCAGGAAATTGCTTTCATGTTTGCTTAGGTCATTGTTCAACTGTTTTTCTGGACCCTTTTTCTCTAATCTCTGGCCTTTATCATAACAGAAGCTTCATTGCTATGAAGTACATCATTTAGGCTATGGAGCCTGAATTATTTTAGCTTGCAGTGAAGTTAATTTTCTCTTGATTTGCCTAAGTTTTTCTGAGCTGTATTCTGCTGCCTTGTGTATTTTCATTTTTTAATTAAGCTTTTTCATTATGCTGTTTTCTCCATGGAATTAAGGAATATTTCAGCTTTGTTTGTTTGTTTTTTGTTTTGTTTTGTTTTTTAACCAAAGGCTACTTGTTACATTTAATGCTATTTTTAGCTTCCTTTGGGGAAATTTTAATACTTCTACGTGATTCTTCTGTGAAATTCTTAGGATTAGAGCTGAAAAACAGTCCTTAATTATGGATTCAATCAATGAACACTGTAGAGTATTCACTTTCCCTTTTTTCTCCAGTCTTCATATTTGAAGTTTCTGAATATTTACTAAAATTAAACAAAGTTCAGAAGATTCAAGTATTCATCTGGGCATACGTATCAAAAGTGTATGCTTCTTTGTTATTTCATTGGGACATTCTAAGTCATCCTCCAAGAACGGAAATTTGGGCTTGTGAGATAAATGATCAATTACTTGCTATGAATGGTCAATACAAGTGATTCGCAGACAATGCAGAAGATTGTGGCATGCTTTCATATAAGCACTTTGGTGTATGTCTATAAATAAAGAAAATCTGTTAACAAATGATTCATGAACAGTTAACTTACAATAAATCTTATTTGCAATGTGTAATTTGACCCGATATACATGAAATCAAATTTCAGGTGTTTAGCCTTTTTGTCAGATTTAACATTCAAGCTTCCTGTACTGACACCAAAATGGATTTTATTTTAGAGCTCAACCTTCATAAACTGTTTCCAATTTAACTCAATGGCTGCTCTATCTGGCTGCATCCTATGTGTTCTTCACTCACAGTATGTAATTCCTACCCTTTAATATAATTAACTCATTCCCTGTTATTTCAGAATCCTCTGCATTTGCATTTCCAGTCATCACACATCTATGTCCTCCAGCTGATTATATGCAAGGACCTAATGTAGCCAAAACTGTGTGCTTGGCCTGTGCCAAGGACAGCAGATTAGTGTAAAGTCTGTGTAGGAGGGCCCTGTATCTGTTTGCTGTTAGTGTGACAACAGTAGTTGCTCTCAGTGACAGCACAAAAGTGTTCTGATGCCACATGGCCACCTCGACCCACACAGATCTCTCTCAAAGGAGGGGTATGTTCTGCACCAGCTTCTCCATCTCTATTAAAAGTTGATTATGGGGACAGCCTGGGACAAGCAGGATGTAAAGATATTTTTCCACCAACCTGTGGAACCTAAATTTCTGATTGCATTTCCAGGCCAAATTTCCTAAAGAAAACTGAACCAGGTAGCTGACCAGTTTCAAAAGTCAGTTTTCAGCTGGTCTGCAGCTTTTTATGTAGTTTGGGTTGTGACTCTCTTGAAAACACATTCTAGGATATTTCTGTAACTTGGAGACAAAACTGCAGGGAGCTATCTGGAAGGAAATGGAATTTTGTAATGGCCAATAAAACACTCTTATACGCTGTAAAATTACTGAATTTATTATGCCACAAGTTAATAAGAAAGGATATATTTATAAGAATTACTGTACTAATATGAGTATTACTTTTTAGGTATCATAGAAGCTATTATCTATCCTAGTAATTTTTTTGCATTAAAGGAAACCTGCTGTCAGTTGCAGTTTTGCATATATAAACAAAATGCATTTGAAAGCAAAAGTACCTAGAAAATTGCTGATTAGAACAATATTTCTTTGTGTAGGACACTGTTACCACCATGGCTTGTATGCCAATAGTAGCATTTTCAGGACTTCTTTGCAATCGTGCCTGACAAAAAGTTTTGGCAATAACATTTCAGACCTCCAGATCTTTAAATGTTGACAAACACAGTCCTCGCAACCGGTTTGTGGTGGTAGTGTACCCGGGCATGCTCTGTTTTACATGTATGTTGATCAAACACCATGCTTATTACATGTGGGTGATTTTTTTAAAATGAAACAGGCAAACCTAGAAGCTACATACCCTTTGAAGCTAGTGCTTCTCACCTAAGATACTTGCTGCCTCTTGCACTCACTGGTTCTGGGGTGTCAGGAGTAAAGGAGGGGAGGGAAGGTGAAAAATGGTCCCTTTTTAAAGGGAGATTAACTATCTTCCAAAATTAAAAGGATTCCTCTGGCAATAGCTGCATAGGGTCTGGTGCTCAGAAGGGCCATGGGGTGGCAATGAGACATAAAAAGCTGTGCATTTGTAGTCCTCCTTCCTCTCTGTACCTCCCACTGAACATCCTTAACAGAAAAACAAAAACATTTCAGTTAGCAGTCTTTCTGCATCTGAAGGGAATCAGCAATTATGTACATAAGCACACACATACACCTGAAACGAATAGCCATGGTGCAGCATTATGTAGCAATAGAGCATCCATTACCTCACAATTGAGCATAAAGAAAAAATGCAACCCTGACAGACAATTATTATGCAGATGTTAAGTATTTGTTTGAAACCACTGCCTGTGTTCTCCATCATTTGACAATATTCATTTCAAAATATAAAGGATTATTACAAGTTAAAAATAATCAATAGTCACTTATCATTTCATTTATCACTACTTTCTCAAATGCTGGAAGAGTGCTTGATATAATCAGCTGAAGATGTATCAGGATAATTTAATACATTAATCGTTAGTGGCTCCAATTGAAGCTCCAATTTCTTTCTGGGCTTGATTATATATCTGTAAAATATTTCTCTCCAGCTACATTAATTGGTAATTTGGCACAAAAAAATTACAGTGAATTAACCTCTAATAATAATCTTTTCCTAAATGTGTTTGTAGCTTCTTATTGGAGAATAGAAAGAACATTTAAGTGCATTAACCCTAGTCCACAGAGGATACTACTGAGACAGTGCCCTTGGGACCACTAGCTGGACCCCAGCCTTGGGACCCAATGCTGAGTCCCATGGTGCTAGCTCAGTTAGGCAATTTCTAACTTCATCTAACTAGACTGTTCCTGAATCTAGACTCTAGCCTTACGCTTAGTTGTTAGTTGTTTGGTTTCTTCTGGACTCATCACTCAGCTAGAAAAACTGGCTGGTGAGTCAAATGATGAAGGTCACAGAATGAAACACACCTTTAGGAGGCAGGCACTAGCTGCAAGTGGCTTTTGGTCAGTAGATGGAATTTGGTAGGTCTGAGTTTGAGGCTAAGTCTGTGGATCCAAACATTGGATTAAGTTCTGCTTGGTACTTATGCAGGAGCACAGACAGCTCTGACTGACTAACCTGAAGAAAGGTAATTAACTATTATCTTTCTGTGATAGGTTGACCAGTGATACACTTAATCTGCTGTGGGATTTGAATAGACTTTCAAAAAGAAGTTAGGACTAGAGTTCTCCATCTAAGATGTGGCAGACAAATATCATTTCTTCCTTCCCATCCCTCCATCTTTTAACACACATATACAAGACAAAGATCCCCCAAATGGTCTGGCAACAAGTGAAGGAAGAACTGGAGGCTAGGCTCCCTCCAATAGCTGGAACTGATTAAGAAGAAAAGATGACCTTCACAATTCTGTATCTGTCAGGTGGTTACTGGATAAATTAAAGTAGCAAAGGCACAGCTTAATAGGTCACATACTTCTTATTTTCGTGTATTTGCATGTCTGGGGCAATGCAGCAGGTGACAATCCAGACAAATTGTATGAGGCTGGTGGAAGAACTAGATCACAGGCACATAATATTTAGACTGCACTGGGACATTGGTGTCTAAGTATTAGAAGTCTGAAGTAAGAAAATTACTTTTTTCTTGACAGTTCATTATGTTTTAATTTTCCTACTCCCTGTGTAATCTAAGTTAGTTCAATGTGCAATGCATAATTTGTAACAGCTTTAAAGTATTTGTACCTCTTTTTATAATTGAATGTGGACTTTTCCATCTGTGCAGCAAATTCACGTTTTCTATTATGGATTCTTACAGTATCACATAGCATATTATTTTCCCAGATCTGATGGTATTTACACTGGAGTGTTGAGTATCTAAAGCAAGTTTAACATGTAGAGTAATCATGAATAGTTATGTGATGATGCACAAACCTGAGAACAGCAGGGAAATGCACTTCTTTGCAGCATACAACATACAGCTACACAGCAAACAACGGCCTGACAAACCCAGATCTCCAGGCTGTCCTTCTCAGGGGTGTCATACTGAATATGAGTAAACAATTTGTACTGGATGACAGCATTTGCTAGGTCTTTAACATGTCAGGTTTGTTAATTGTCTTTAATATGTTCGTTATTGGCAGAATTTTTTTCCGCTGAATTCTGGAAAGGGTGCAGTCAGTTGACTTCTGAGTGCTAGTGCTTGGTATGAACTTTTGCTGGTTAGTTTTGATGAGGCTCATGTTTCCTTGCATGATCTCTTTCTCTGACTGAATAAGCATTAAGACTGAACAAACATCCTGGTGCAGATTGTGTTATCCAAAAAATTAAAAAAAACAACCAACCATCCAAACTTATTTTAAAGGGTTTTTTTTGTTTTGTTGTAGATTAAAAAGGCCCCAACAACTTGCTTCCAGTATTTGGCAGAATTCTCTGCCTTCTGAAATAGTCTGCCATTACTGCTGGTGAGACCATCAGGCCCACAAACAGAACTAGTAAACACTGAAAATGTGAATGCCTATTCCTGGAAAAACATTTGCACTGTTTATATTAGGCCTAATAATGAAAACTTATGGCAGCAAAACCACTCCAATTCATACTGCAGCGACTCACGCTGAAGAAATATTTCTGTGGAAAAGATGAACAGAATAGCCAGTGAGAAATTTCTAACAGTTACAAAGACCATAACAAAAGCAGACATTGTGGCAGTAGAAAACAAATTGCCAGCTATTGTAAATCCTATTATTTTCTCAATGTGCCTAAATAGAGTACTACCAGGACTCCCACTGACATTACTAGCATGGAAATAGAATATTATTATGAATGCATTTTCAAAATATTATAGAAGCTAATAAGGTCCACATAATTGTCTATTGAATGTGCAATATAAGCTATCAAGCTCTCCCTCTCCTTTGGTGTCAAACAGCATGTTTCTTACACAGAGTGAGCCTGATTTTTGGTAAGGCCTCTTTCACCACAATAAAGAAAGGTAAATTTGACTAGTGCATTCCCAGGCTTAGAAGACATTTTTACAACCTGATTTCCATTTGACTCATGCAATCTGCTACAGTTTTGACATGTTTCAATTTCATCACAAGACTTTTCCCTACATGAGGAATGTTGTGAAGAAATGTGACATGTCATGGCTGAACATTATATCCATCTCGTCATGCTCAGCCGTGAACAGTGGGAGATGATTCCAGGTCACTTGTTTCAGATACAAAACAGGTGACACTGAGCGCTACAGTGATACTGAGAAAAGCTTTCCCAAAAAATCTGTACAACAAAAGTTTTTTGCCCAAATCTGTAAGATCTATCAAAATTCTTCCTGCCCCCTGCTAAATTGTTGCTTTATGCCTACCTTTTAAAACACAAGGGTTTTTAAAATCCCATTCATCTTTTCTACTCTATAATTACACTGGGAAAAGCTCAGTTGGACTTCATGAGGCAAACAGTTCATCTTGTTGGTGCTACATTGAGGAAAATATGTTTGCATGCACACATTGTGCACACACACACATTTGTACTCATTTTACACATCCATACTCCAGACAACTGAGCTTGCATCATAACATTTTGAAAAGTTCCTAAGTGATTTTACAAGCTTTAATGAAGAGTCTGAAGATTGAGATTCAAAAGCAATCAGGAAAATAAATATTTTTGAAATGAAAGCTGAAGACTTACAACACTGGCAAGTACACAGTAAGACCTGGGTTTACCAATACCATTTTAAATTCAGTTCTTCCAGCTCAATTGTTTTTGCTGTTGTGTGACACTGATTTAGATGTCATTGTTGTCAATGGGAGTTTCACAGTATATTAACTGATATGATAAAAAATAGGTTGCTTCAGATGTGTAACTTTAAAAAAATAAAACCAGCAAACTGCTACTTAAAGTAAAATGTACATTATTTCTACTTCAGATTATTTGTACACCCAATACTGGTTTCTTACATGATCCTGGGAGTTTAGATTTTTCAGCCTTTTAACTTAACTTACCCTATAAATTCAATAGTAAAAGTGGCCTTTTAAAATAATTATTTTGAATAGCCAGATAACTGGCTTGAGATGTATGACTTTTAACTCAATGGCTTAGTATTTCTCCATTGTTTTCAGTGTAGAAGCTTTACTATAATTATCAAGCAATTTAAAGAAATTAGTTTTCTGTAGTGGTGGCTGATTTTTATTTGGTCTATGTGCATAAAGTCTTGCTTTTTCAATTCTTGCTCTTTCATTTTAACATTAATAACTTTAACATGAATAACAAGTTTAAAGTCTTTCATGAGTGTTTGCTATAGGGAGCTGGGGCTGTATGAAAATACAATGTGTATGAAGACTTGTGAGTGTGGAGGATTGGCAGCACTGGGTCTGAGATTATAATTTTTATCATGCATGCACAGGGCAGATCTCCAGAATGAGCTCAATTTGTAAAGCGTTCATTCTGATTGTCAAGCCCATAAAAAGTTTCTCACTCAAATGTACCTAAATTCTTTTATGTGGAGCTACATTTCCATATGGACTTTCATGCAGAATCACATGAAGATCTGAGGTAAAATCATGCTGCTATTGTTGGTAGTTAGAGTTTTGGTGATGTCTGTAATACCTTCAAGATCATACTGTCTGTGTGCATCCACGTGTTTGTGTACTGAGTGCCTGGCTTTGCTACAGCACTACCTGCTTTTGCTTGGGTAAAATCTGATCACTCCTTTACAATGAAAATTTCATAGAATATGTAGGTTGTGAATATCTTCTGGGAGAGAGAAGTGGTCTGCTTATGGTGAATTCAGCCCAAATTTCTCATTGTGTAGCTGATTTCCCAGCACCCATATGTAATTTGGAGCATTTAATACAGTTCCTTCAGCACACCTGAGGGAAGTGCAAATAGTCCCAAGAATAGCAGCATGCGTGCACTACCAACATCACAACAGACAGAGAACAGATACACAACGTGTCATGCATTTTAACTTGCCTGATAAAAATTTCTCCACCCATTCAAGAACACAAAATTAGTAGCCTAAGTTTCATGCTGCATGCAAATTAATTAATTGCAAACCTTACATGACTAAACTTTTACAGCAGATCTTGCACTTCTTTATGGTGCTGGAACGTTATGAGCCAGGTTATGTACATTCCACATCACGTACCACGTTTTCACAAAACACTTACTATATTGCATCTTAAAAGCTTGCATGCAGAAGGGGTGCAGAATCTCATAATACAAACATCAGAAGATCAGTGTGAATTTCACTGAGCAAGACAAGCTGCATATTGTAGTATAGATTGAACAGTCTACAGCTGAGTGAAACCTTAATTGTATGGATCGATTAAAAATAAATTACACAAGAATATGTCCCACTAGTATTTCCAAGAACATCAAACAAGTGCCAGCAATTCTCTCATATACTAGCTTCAAATTTCATAGGTTCTAAATTCCTGCACATCCCATACCTGCACATGCACACACATGTCTGCCCAGCTGCAATTATTGTTTTGTTTAAACAAAAAAAACCCGCAAAAAAACAAACCAAACCAAACAAAAAAAAAAAAAAAAAGAAAAGAAAGAGGGGGAAAAAAATCCCACTGAGTCATTATTAGGAATTTAAATAGTTCAGATTATAGACAAGTAGCATTTGGATTAGGAAGTGGAAAGCCACTACAGTACACTCCAATACAGTGGTTAGACAGCTAACGTAACAAGCAAATTCCAGCAGCTTGGAAGTGCTGGTAACAAACAATGCAAATTCAACAACTGTGATGAATAATTCAAAACATACCTTCAGTGCAGGCTTTCCTGCACAATTTTCCAGATTGACACAAATTCAAATTTTATAGTGTTTGTACTACACAGGTTTCACAGCACGCAAAACTCATATTCAATAAATGAAAATTATCTCTCATGGAGAATTTCTGTGCAGTGTGGCTGAATGTGCAAACTGTATTTTGCAGGGCTTGCATGTGTAAAAGCCCCAGCAGAAGGCTTTAAACTTTGACTTTGGTTCTCCGTTGACATAATCTAGTAAACAGGGTTAAGAACTATCTGCTGGAAATGATGTTGCATGTTTGCTACCAGTTGTTTTAGGTGCAAGCTGTGAATTTGTCTGGTCCTCCTGCAGCTTCTACAGTCTTGGTAGAAGATAGATTTTGAAGAGGACAGCATGAAATGTGTTGCACAACATATTTGCACTTTATGTTGCAGAAATTTCTTTATGACTTGATGCCAATTTGCCATCAAAACACTAACAAAGAATAGGAAAGGAGATTTGCATGTATTTATTATTGGCATCTGCTTTAAGTTTGGAGGGACAAAGCTATTTTAACAGTATATAATCTTGCCACCTGACTTCCTAGCTGCTGGTTCTCTCTGAATCCTAAAAATTCTCCAGGAGCAATGAGACATGCTAGAGCGCATTTCCTCCTGTCAGCCAGCCAAAGGATTAGAGCTGGAGCTGCTATGCACTACCCAACCTTAGCATCAAAACAAGTTTGCTGTGTTTTTTTTTAAACTACAGTTTGAATTTGCTAATGACAAAGGGAACTCCCAGTGGGTGTGACAATCATGAGATAATCAGCTTTAGAGGATTAGAGGACCCCAGGGGTGTGATTAGCTCAGGTTGGCCAAGTCCTCTGTCATGAATTAATTCAGAAATGAATATTTGCATTCCAACACTGCCTCTTGCCTCTTAGTGAAATCAGTTTCCAGCCTGAGAACCATTTTATTTTACTTCTTTTTTTTTGTTTTGTTTTGTTTTGGTTTTGTTTTTTTGGTTATGAAAAGCAATTCACATTGCACAAGACAATTGGCAGCTGTGGCTAAAGAAATGTGAGATGATTAAGCAATAAGGATCTGAATTTTGTGTGATTTACTACTGCCAATGATCTTTCAACACAAAGAACATGTTCATTGTTATTTTTAGTCCATCTTTTTCCTGCACTTTCATTAAATGCTTGATGGAATAAATTCAATTCATTTGATTCCATGGTTGACAATCAGATAACTTTTCCTTCCATAATCAGCAATTATCAACTGTACAAGAATGCTCAATCTGTTCAGTTTGCATAATAAACAAAAAGCAGAAATGATGGTAGCAAGTTTGCTGAACTGAAAATATATCTTTTGTGCACTTGACAGCTATTTGAGAATTTCGAATGGCATTAAATACTCAGGGATGCACGGGTGAAATGGCCTGTATGTCTGACAGATTAAATCCAAGCAGACAAAATTGTTGCCTGCCACAGATCTAGCCAATGCATGTGATAAAATAGGGCTGAGAAACATAATCTGACAATGCAGCAGTAATTTAGATCTGTTTTATCAAATAAAGGAAAATAGTTATGTGCAATAAGAGAAACAGATACAGATTTGTATGGCTAACTTTTTGCTCTAAGAGGGCTCATTATATATATGGAGGATAATAGATGAATAGCAACCACGTGGGCTGTTTAGTGTGGCTTACATGTGCACTATCTCTCTTTATATCCATTTGCCTGCTGGTTCCACAATCTGTTCTCCAGTGTTGGCAATTCCTTCGATGTTTTTTGGTAATCTGCTTGTTCTGATCATGATTCTCAATTTCCATGTCTATAAAATGAAGATAACAGTGATGGATTATCTCTAAATGATGCTTTGAAATTTAGTTACAAAAAGTGTTAAATACCATCAGTAAAGACAATTAATTTTGCTGTTTTCTTGCCTGAACTTAATTTTCTTTAAAGATGTTTGTTCTCTTTGGGGAAAATTAAGAGTAATTCTGTTCCTGTACTGCCTATGTTCCTATCAGAAATTGATTTTTAACTGAACAAAGATATAATATAGGTCTCATGTCTGGCTTTATGCTTTATCAGTCCATTCTTTCATCATTACTACCAAATCTTATTTAATCTGTTTATAAAACTTTACGCTTTGCTGTTGTTTTTTTTTAGGTATTTTAGTTACATTCCCTGGGAGAAACTGATGATTATTTTTTTGTTTAGTTGTCTGTGTTGTCTGCCTAAGAGCTTCAAATCCCTCAGCAAAATCTGAATTTCTATTCCTTTACCAGTAGTAGAAATAGTTATAGCTGTAGCCCTGATGACAGAAAAACAGTAACATTGCATAAAAGCCAATACTTAAGCCTCTTAGTCTTGAGTCTTAAATTGTCCTAGGCTACAGAGACCTGGACAAGGCAAGGAATAGAGGGGTTGGGGTTGATGGGCTTTCACTGGCTTTGGTTGTCACGTGTTAATCCAAAATCTGAAGGTTAGCTGCTACTTTGTTCTTAACATTTGCATCTTCCTTGTTTCCTTGGAGCACTTCTCTACTTAATATCCCTTATTAACATTTTAAAGGAAATTTTTTAAAAGTGTGTATGATTCTATATCATTATTGAGATTCTCTTCCCTTAAATCCCTTTGCAACCTGTTTTTCTCTCTGCAGCTATTAATCTCTCCTTGAGTACACTCCCAGCCACTGATGAATTTATTTGTGGGTTGAATGGTTTGAAGACTGTATCTTAAAAAACTAAAACTCTAAGTGGGGCAGTGCAAATCTTACCCTATTGTTATATACTGCCATAAAGCATTAAATATAAAATAAAGTAGAATTCTTGGGAGCACTGGAGCCATTAATAGCCCAACTGTGAAAAAATTTGAGACATGATTCTCATTTGATTTTAGCGGGTGCGTAAGTGCCTTCATAATTCTGGCCCCCAAAAATGTCTGAAGAAATAGCTTTTAGCCATGAGTGGTCATATCTTGGGAAGCAGTGGAAAGCAGTCAGCAGTGAAGGCAGCTTCATTGATAATGTTGCAGTTCATCTATATTCAATATAACACACTGCCAACAAAGTTGTGCTCTGTATTCCGCCAAGTAAATACTAATAAGCCCACATCCATGGGATTAGGGGCAGTACCTTCCTGAGATGCACTTTACCAGCCTCACTGGGAGAGAGCAAAGGACTAAAAGAGCTCCTTCCAATACAACTGCAGACAAACAGTCCCTGTTTGGGGTGGTCTTTTTTCCCTGCAGCCACAGTGGACAAGGCTTGCAGAGCCACTGGCTGTCAGAGGACAAGCTACTATGTAAACAACTGGGCAAACAATGCTGCCCAAGCGAGAGTGCTGAGCAGAGCTGGCCCTCTGCTCCTTCAGAGCAGCCCGTGGCTGAGCCTGCTCAGAGCCAACCAGACCACGGACTTCTCAAAGAAAGGCAACAGAAACTGCAGAGTAAGAGGGTGTAAGGAAGTTGCCCTGTTTTCTATATTGGCTATTTCTATGCCAATAAAAAAGGAATAGGGCGCAAAAACCTAAAGATGGAGACAGATGTGTCCAGCACAACATTCATATTGACAGAAACGTGGGTTGAATGTATGTGTGGGGATTTTTGGAATTCCACAAGATGTCTTTCCTTATCTTCAGATGCCTCTGTGTCTCAAAACTGTGGCCCCTAATGTTTCTGTTTCAGGTGTTAAAGTACTTTTCAAGTTCCAGTATTTCACAGTTCTAATTCTTAAGTACTGATTCCCTTCATGTATCATGAACAGATTTTTTTTCCTTTTTGCAGTTCAGCTTGAATGTTTCACACTATGCCATTTTAGGATGATAAACAACTGTGGTGCAATATATGTTTCATATTTCCCTTAAAAGGGTAAATAAATCTAAAAACATTTTTAAGCTGACTTTTATCCAAATAAAAAAGCTTTGGCTGCATCCAATCAAATAACATGGATATTAGGTCACTGAACTGAATAGACTCTTTTCAGGCCCCTAATGCTATGATGAGCACGAATGTGAAATTTCTGCTGCACGTGTTACAGATAACGGATTCTCAGCAGTCACTCAGAGAAATACCCTTTCAGATGCTGTTTTATTTACAAAAACAAATAAGTTTTAATCTTTTATTAGAATACAATTGATGATATTTTTTAGTTAGGTTTATCAGTAAATGACTTCCTAAGCTTAACTGGAAGGGTAGGTTGGTGGTAGTAATGTAACAAATGTGACGGGGATGGATAACTCTCTTTTGTATTGGTGTTCTAGACTATACTGCTGTTTGACAGCAAGGATAATGGAAAGGGTCATACTCAGCACTCACTAAAAATACAAGAAATCTTGCTGCTGTACTAAGTTAGGGTATGAAAATATCTATTCTGGAATTTGTATATGGTGCTCTAAGTTTATGTTACTGAGCAGCACTCCCTTTTTACAGTCACCGCCGGAGGAGTCTGCACCAGCCGGCTCCTTCAAACATTAGGGAGTTGTAGTAATGGTAGAGGCCAACAGTTCAAAGGCTGTGAGTCCTTGGAATCCTCAGCCCTTGTTAACTCCATGAGGGTGGTCTGCATCTAGTTATGGTGGTCAGCCATCATTTCTGCACCAGTTCAGTGTCCACCCGGACTACAGCAATAACTATTTCTACCACCAGTAAAGAAATAGAAATTCGGATTTTGCTGAGTGCTTTGAAGTTCTTAGGCAGACAACACAGACAATTAAACCAAAAAATAACATCAGTTTCTCCCAGGGAATGTAACAGAAAAATCTAAAAAAAATCAGCAAAGGGCAATGTTTTATAAACAGATTAAATAAGATTTGGTAGAAATGACAAAAGAACGGACTGATAAGGCATACATTGGAAAAATTGGAAAAATGTGACTCTTGGGTTTTCACAGAGGAAGAGGGTACAGAGAAGGATTGAAAAGACAGGTACTCTGACCAGTATTATAAAACATTACTTAAGCTTGTGATCCCCTGTAGAATGATCCAAGGCACACAGCATCTCAGGGGACATTTGTGGACAACCTGCAGCTAGCTCACAGGAGATGGATCTTTAAAACAGTATCTGTGTCCAGGACTGAAGTTTTCTTTGGTAAGGTAGGAGTTGATCAGGTTTGCTTCTTGTGAAAGTAACTGTCAATATAAAACCTCTTTGTACAGCTTCTGTTCTCAACAAGGGGCTGTAGAACCATAAAGAAAATACCCTCATTAACAATAATACGAGTGCCTAACTAATGCACATTGTTTTAGTGGTCTGTACTGTCGCTATAAAATTGGTAGGAAGGTCTTCCAAAGGTGCCTTTTTAGCTGTAAAAAGTTACTAACTTTGGATTTTGTACAATATTTTTGCACTATTGTTCTATTCTTCCCTTGGACAAAATAGTAATCACATAAGCATCATGAACACTTAACAGTCAATCCAGCATCTGACAGAGCTCAAATGCAGATTAACATGCACATGTTTTGTTGCATTTCTGCCTCCTGGCAAATAACCAGCCAAAGTCAGTGTTTCACATTTACAGGAGATTTTTCTTAACTAAAATTTAGGTACCAGATAGCCTGCTATTCTGTCTGTAAACACAAAATTGAAATTAATATGTGATGAATTTAAAACTTAGGATACAGGGTCAGTTTCTAGAAGGCACCCAGAATATACAAATTTATGTGTCAGATTTGCAACAGGAATCTTCTCAAAACACGGTCCTCTAGAGAAAAAATGCATACTTGTTTTCACTCCTGGAGAATTTGAGCATGTCCAAAATGATGTTTCGCATGGAAACAACTCTGCAGTGTGCAGTGCTGCTGTGTAATTATGAAGCATTTTAGAAAGTAGTTTCAATAGCTATTTTCCAGATATAAGTACCCAGTTCCTCTCACAACAGCAAAAATAATTATCCTTCTTTTAAGTAATAAGTGCTTGCTAGCCAATATTTCCCTGCCCTCCCAATAGAATTTTTGGTTTAAGAGCACAAAAAAGAATGGCTTTGCTTGGTATTAATTAAATTATTTGTTCCAGGAAAAGCTTTATAACCACTTTTTATGTTTCTGAAAAGGACATTTGAATGTTTGCTTCAGTGATAAATCAAAGCACTTTTCATGAGCACATTGCTGGGCACATAGGTGCCTTGCAAAATCTTACATATAAACTTAAACATACGCAGTGTACAGTAATTTCAAAAGACCCTCTCTCCCTTCCCAATGTAAGCCTTCATTTAAAAAATTGAAGTCTCTGGAAATGTATGACCTAAGATAAGATATTGCTCTCAGCCAACACCCACTTCATATCCAGCAGCTGACAGCAAGGTTAAAACTGAGATTTGATAAAAAATTTTCCCCAGAATTAATTAACTGAAGGGTAAAGCTTATTTTTCAAGGCTAGGCTTCCTCAGATGGTTCTCCAGTTATTTTCTGTGTTTTAATTTTGTGATGACAGCTCTATACCAGTCTGCTAGCAGTGTCCAAATCCCTTTAGATTGTAGTTAGCAGGAGCAGGGTGGCTGCTTAGCTGCAGAGAAGGAGCAGAGGCACAGGACTGCCTGCTCTCTGCGTTGCCTTGTTTGAATGGGGAGACGGTCAGCTGTGGATCTCACAGCTGCATTTTGGATCTTCCAGAGTGGAACATTTCAGGAAATCTCTTCCCAGGAGAAAAAAAAAGTGTTTGCATTGGCTTCTTACTTGGCATTAAGTTAACTTTGCAGTCTAGGCCTGTCTCTAATACATGGCAATGGAAGGAAGAATCCTTTGCGAATGCTTTGAATACTTGATATTGGAAGTTTTGAGTTTAGAGTAAAACACAAAGTACTTATGCAATTCATTCTGAGAGGGAAGAAGAGAGGGATTTCTTGACAGAAAACAAAAGGTGAAGTTAGATAAATGCTGCCAAGGATCTGCATGATAATTAAAAATTCTAATTGCCGTGTCTATATCCAAAAACATACTTTTAAGCAAAAGCGTTGTTTAAAGGCAAGTGGTCATCTGGGTAGGGCTCAAAATAAATACTGGTGAATTTCTAATTTTGAACTGTGTCTCTACTATTATTGGGTGATGTAATAAATGAATACAATAGCATGACATCTTAATTATTATTATCTTAATGATTTATACTGTTTCCTTGAAAATAACCAGTGCTCTAAATTCTCTGTACTAAATTTAAACCTATTAATACTCATTAATTATACAAAATATAGTTTTATATCTTGCAGTTATGTGTGAGTTGAAGTAAAAAATATCTTCAGAACAAAATCTCTCCCACCCTAAATCAGCAAACAAAATCCAGGGAACTGAGTGAAATATCTGCCATCCTATTGAAGGAGTCTGGGCACAACTTTGTGCACATCAGGTTTCTTTTGCATCAGTTTACCAGTCTCCTTAGAGACAACCTTACTACTGGAATGAAGCCTGACTTTAATGGCTGACGTTCATACTGGCCTTAATCTCACCAGTTAAAAGGACCAACAATGGAAAGACCCTGCTTAAAACAAATCATCCATCTCAACAGATTTGCAGGAAAAAACCCCTATGAATTTAAATGTCACTATGTGATTTTAGATAACACTGGCATCTGAATTGAACTACCATTACTTTAAGTTTATTGATCATAAATTTTTTATTCTAAATTATAAAATGCACTTACTTTTCTTTTCCCCTTCATTCATAAAATCCTTGGAATTAAAGCTTCTATTTCTAAAGGAAATGTGGACCCTGCTAGCACAAAAGTCTGGCAACAGACACAGGTAATGTTGTGCATGGTGTGGTGTAATCAGAAGTCAGCTGCCAGGGCTAACTACAGGTGTTCTAGTAAACTGGACCAAGTGGAGCCCATGACAAGCCCAGCAATATTACATCAACATCCATTTTTAGTGGAGATAGGGAAGTTAAAATATGACATTGATTTTCCATTGCTGAGATGGTGGCCCAGGAGCTTCCTGGGAAAGACCAAATATGACATTGACCTTGTAAGTCTGGAAGGGTTTACTGTTGTCATCACCAGAGAGAGGTGGTAATGTCCAGCACCATATCACCATCTAGACACCTGCACCAGCTATCCAGTTTGCCTAGTACTAGTATGAGCTCTGAAGTATGAGATCACCATGGAAACTACTGAGTGTGTATAGTGTAGAGGTAATATGCTGCTATTACAGCTCTGTGGTCCATGCCATTACATGCAAACAGGTTTCTGGATCTGCAGAATACTTCAGTATCTGTCATTTAGCACAGTTATGTTTGATCCGTTTTTGAAGATGACTTTTCAGGTGATACATGGTGTTTATTCAGGTGTGATACATGCTATGTGTGATCTCAGATAAAAAAGTGAGGTGTTAATCAAATGGATCATCTTTGAGTTAGTTCCTAACATGCTAAAGCAAGACCAAATGGTATAAACATGAATGAATTAAGAACGCAAGTCTGGGAAAAATGTTCCTAATTCTTATAGCAGTGAGAGTCTGGAAGAGCTTTCCACTAAATACAAGAGCTTTTCCCTAAATAGAAGGATTGTTTCAAATATGGAACTCCGTTTTTGTAGGGCATTTATTTACAGGGTTTCAGTCTTGGAAGTCTGGCCTTGGTTAACTAAGAGTTTCCTTCTTGTGTTTCTAAGGCTGCTAACATGCAGATGTACATGTAATTTCACTCATCTGAACTACATCAATAAATCCCTGGGAATGTTCACAGTACCATTGTTAATGTGGTTAAAGGCTGGAAGGATCAGGGCTTTGACTTCCCATAATTTCGCAGAGGATCTTCTGAGTCTGAACTGGTAAGTATTAGAAAAATACAAACACTTTGAAAAGTCTGTGGTACATGCAGGGAAGGCTGTGCTCCCACAACATAAATCAGCAATCTTGAGGAATGCCCTTAGAATGTTTTGGATTTCTCTTATTTGCTTCATGCCCCAAAGGAGTGAGCAAACTTGTGATACACAAAGTTGTGTGCCCCTTGTTTTTTCTCAAATTCTGCATTTCACTTGCACAGTTTCCATGTGACTACTCATATCAAGGAACTGTGTAAGTGTCTTCAGTCAAACTCAAGATTTCACAAGGATGATTTAAAAGTACATCTCCAACTATAATCATATATTACTCATATTAATACAGGTTTTAAGTCTGAGTAGATTTTACAGTATAAAAAAAGCACCTTCTTTATCTCTATATGAGTCAAGTGAATAATTTTCCATGAATAATTTATGAGATGAATTGAGGTTCCTCTTTCATGTACCACCTACATGAAATAATTTCATTTATTTTACTTTTTTTTTTTTTAATTCTGAGGTATTATGCACATCTGAAAAATGGAGCTTCCTTACCTATTGGTGCCTGGGCAAGTAAGATACATGTTTCTGTATCTTGAATGGATGAGCAGAATATAAATACGTTGTGAAAGCAAATGTTTTAATTACAGATTTTAAATCTGCTTTTGACAAACACTGTTTAATATGAAACATGCTGTCAGAAGTTTTTACCAGGAGTAATGTGAATGTGATAAGATGATTACATAAATCAAATACAACAGGGCAATCAGAATCATCTCTCAGTTAATGTGCAGGTATTTTTACGGTGAACGCTCTTTTGGAATAGATGTACAGGAGGTATGTTGCCTATTTTAAAGGACCCAAAGTACCCAAGGAACAGAGCAGTAAGCACGGGCAGAGAACATGCTCCCTGGCTCTGTGGTGCCTATTAGAAAGGTCTCCAGAGGGAGCAGTATTCTACAACGGAGAAGGCATGACTGAGGCAATCATATTGTTCCCTTGATACATCAAAGACTGTCTCTAGAATACAGGTTAGGGCAGACTCAGCCCTTTTTTAATATATGCCAACAGCTAGACCAATTCCAAGCTGCCCAAAAGAGAGGAAGCAGGAGCTGCCTCCTTCCTGTGTCTGTGCCAAGCTCTGCACCAGCTCTGAATCAACTGGGCCTATGAAACCTACTTTATAGAGAGTTTCAGGCTCTTAATCTTATTTAAATTTTAATATGAAGGCTTGTTATAGTTTCTATAATTTGAGGCATTAAAAGCAGATGAAGCATCTTTAATCATAAAAGCTTCATTGCTCTAATTTATGATACCTGCATTTTAAGCCCTACCATAAAGTGGATTGTGTTTGGGGGATGATAGTTGACAGTAAGGAAATGTGATCCATCAGCAAACCTGTTTCCATTAAAACATTTTGACAGCAGTAGTAATTAAACCTGTTTCGCAGGTGCAGAGCAATATTTTAAATGCCCCTCTGGCTACAATACCATTTGGGTTTGTCTGTCTTTCTCCCGTAACATCCACTGCAAAAACAAGGTAATGAGAAGAGGGCAAAATACAAGGAGGGCTGGACTAGCAAATAATAATCTAAGTATATAATCAGAATGTTAAAATCTCATTTTAACTGATTTGTGTATTAGTTTGTATGAAAGTTAAAAATTCTTTTGTGCATTTCCCTGTGCCCAAGAAACAGTAAATAGGAAATCATGGCACCAGAGCTTGCTGCTGTGACAAGTTACAGCTTAACACAATCATTTCTGACTTTGAAACATGAGTTGGCTTTAGAGCACAGCTACACAAACCTTTTTTATGCAGACAGCATGTGATTTTTTTTTTCTGTGAACTTTTTTTGAGTACCAGTGCATGAAGACTGGCAAATCCTAAAAATCTGATGAACTCATGAAAGCATAATTTGGACAAGAACATACTTGTGCCATGAAGCCAAGGGTAAGATCTATTTGACTTACATACAGCATAGGTCAGCTGCTGCTCCCTGTCAGACTGCTAGAATGCTTGTAACACTCTGTGCCCAGGCTAACTTGTTTCCTATCAGCCTTGTCCTTAAAACCCCCAAACTGGCCTGTGAATGGGTGCTTAACCTTCCACTTATTGCTATGTTTTGGGAGTAGCCAGTCAGTCCTGCACTCCTCTTCATCCACCAGAATAGCTGGCCACAGTGCAGCACTTCTGAGCCATGCATTTAAAATCTTTGGAGGAGATCTTTGGAAGTAAGATTTCAGGCATGGATCTGCTCTTGGTAACTATAGCCAACATAAAATTTTCCTGAAGGTTTGGCCCTGGTAGACATAGCTGTTAAATTCTTTCATGGTTTTGACTATATTGTCAAGGTCACTTTATCAAAAGTGGGCAGCTCAGCTTGGGAAATTTTGTTACTTTGGAGGGGTGTGGTGACTTCTGGCAGTGGGCTGAAAGCAGGAATAGCAATCCACACATGAGCAGTTTTGAGGGGGAGCAGGACAGTCACAAGAGGTCTGAAAAAGAAAGGTTTTAATACCACCCTATTTCACAGCCAAGTGCGTCTGCCCACCCTTTCCACTGCAGTATTTTCTACAGCAGGTAAATGAAGATTTTACACCATTTGTAAATTCTTGAAAGCATCTATATCATGTGCTTAACTTTAGTATTTATCATTTAAGAACACATTTAAATATATCAGAATGTCATAATTATCAAAATACCAAATGTCATCATTATTGTTCCTACACAGCTTATATGCAAAAATATGCTGCTTCCTAGAGCTTGAATGCACAGGAAATGAAATGGAACAGCTCTTTTCCCGCTTTTGTGTCTTTTTTTTTCACATTGTGAAATAAGATATTGCACAAAACTGGCAGGTCACTTGTACAATCTATAGTAATTACAATAAAATCTTCATTGCCAAATCAAAACACCTAATCAGAACACCAGAACACTCTTGGGAACACCTTCATATTCAGTGGTAATTCCAAGCATTTCTATGGCTGCTCACCAGCTCAGCACTGTGGTCCAGGAAGCTGTGTAGAAATGTTAGTAGCATGGTCTGTGCCTGATGTAAATGAGACCCACTTCAGAAGAAAAGGGATTTTTGAGCCTTCATTACTTTCCATAAATATACAAATATATACAAATATTTGTTAGAAGCAAAAGCCAATGTTCACCAACCATTTTATTGATAATGGAAGTGATCTGATTTAGCACAGCTATAATGATCATGTTTTTATATGTATGGTCCAGAAGCTATTTGTTTAAAAACCACAACAAAGCATATCACCCTAGCCATAGCTCATAAAAGAGAAAATATGATCATTATTCATATGGTTATTGTCAGAGGGCATAAGTGGGCAGAGCTGGTAAACTGTTAATACTCTGGGTGTCCTAATGCTCACACGCTGCTCATCTGAAGTACAGCACACTCATTTCTGTCTGGGTTTCTAGGGTAAGAGGCTGCCTGGATCACCAGAGGGTGATCTCCTAAGCAGTGTAACAAATATCTGTTACGAGTTGTAAAAATCTGTACTACAGGAAAGATCATAGTTTGCAACAATGACTTGTGCTAGTCTTAAAAAACCACAGCTCGATGCTGTGCTGTGTGCTGGTGCTGTATCTGTTTAGTGTTTGTATACCAACAGTCAAAGTGCTGCTGTAACCACAGGACTGGGTGGCGTCCTGTCTTGTTCATTGGGGAATTAATTGTACTTGTTTCAGAGTTAGCTGTTAAGGAGATTAGGAAGGTGAAGCATGGCAGGGTAGCTGTGGTTGCATGGCAACTGGAAAGAACAGTAACACCCGATATTCTTAATTTTTTTAGAACCTATAGATCTTTGTGCCATTTTATGAGTATTAATATTTATACCACCATGCTCCATTTTTCCTATTTGTTAGCCAATAGGTAAAATTCTTTATGTTACCAGTCAACCCAAGGGCAAAATCAGATATGATGTTAAAGTCAGCTTCCTAATTCTCAGATACGACTAGCCCTAGAGGATACTCTCAAGAAACAGCAGAGAGGACAAGGCCTATCCTTGTATGAGAGGCCAGCTTTCAGGTTAGTCAGCCAGTGCTGTTAGCTGCTTCAGTGTACGGTGTCTCTCCTGTCTGTGGAAACAATAGATCTATTTGAAATTTTGTTTACTTTCCTCCCACAGGGCCATTTCTTTCATGTTAGGATGGCAGGAAGACCAGGCCATCTGTCACAAGCATGGCATCTATAAGAAAAACTGCATTAACTGCACTTTAACTCATCTTCCTTAATAATTTCCCCACTTGTGGCTCCAATTGATTCATGTTTTATTTGACAAACAAAAGAGCCTTACTAAAGCAGCGGTTTGCTTCACTCATTTTTGAAATAAAAACTCAGTAAGTGATGGGGTGTCAAGTGTAGACCAGACTGGTTTTGTTCAGCTGCCTTTAAGCATTTGACATCACTCACCCACCCTGTGGTTTTCTTCAGTGGTTGCTTTAAAAGAAAAGGAACAAAAGAGGGGTGTCCACAGAGCTTCCCACTGGGGAGCAGCAGACATGGGGCAGACTCAGCAAGCACCACAGCACTTGGCTGGTACGGCACCTTGGAAAGCCTCCCTGGTGTTGCCGTCCCGGAGACAAGTTCTATTTTAAGCTCTCCTTGCCTCTGTGTAGGCACCTGAATCAACCCATTCCTGAGGCAAAGCTGCTGATTTCATCACGGCCAAATGTCTGTGGGGCTTTGGAGAGCAGAAGCTGCGAGGGAGGGTGGGTGTGCTCCCCACAGCGCCCAGCACCCCTCTCCTCTGGACCCACTGATCTGTCCAATGCTGCCAGAAAATAAAGGAATCCCCTGTGCCAAAGCCCCTTTTTTCAGCCTGAACACTTTGCTGGAAAGATCCAGCAGGGACCTGGAGTTGATGACCATTGATGAGGAACTGTTTTCCTCAGTCTATGAACTTCAGTGAACCCTGTGTGTGCATTTGCTTGGCTGGTACAATTCTCATTGTCTCCCAAGAAGCTGATGAGAGCATTTTGAAATAGCTAACAATTGTATAAACATGGAAAATTAAAATATTTTAAATATTGACTAGATTAGCAGATTGTATAACCGATGCATAAATTTTTTTTTTGCATATTTTGCATTTAAGCCTTCATTTTATAAAACCACCTTTATAAATCCTCTTTTGCTATTTCATATTCACCCTTTTGTTCAGATCTTTTTGAGAGTTAACCTAGATTAGAATTCATCATCTCTAAAAAAATGAGATGCTAAGGATATTCTTTCTTCAGTGAGTGTCTCCAGCCTTTCTTGACAGGCTGTCAAGAAATACGTCTCTAAAAAGCCAGGTTAGATCCTGAGAGACAACGAGTGATGCAGTTCTTAGTAATGTGCTAAAACACAGTCAGAGTGCCCCTTATTGTTGCTGTGTGCAGTGATGTGACATCTGAGTTATTTGTTTGCTCTGCCATAAGGTAGCATTAGTGGGTATAACGTGAACAGATCACTCGTTTGTGGAAATATTTATGGTGCTGCTTTCGAGGGACCATTCCATTCGGAAGCAGATGGCAAAGCATGGATATTCATGGACTACTTTAAAAGCTATCTTAGGTAAAATGTTTTCATACAGAGCAGCTAAAGCATGTAACAATCCAATATTTTACAACACTTATTACTTACTGTTTACATACATTTACAGTAAATCTTCGTAAATGCTACTTACTCAAGCAAGAATTTGCTAGTTCCAGTTTTTATTATAGTATATCCCATGAGTTCTCTATCGTTCAGACCCCTGACCCTGCAAGTACCTACTCATGAGTTAAACAACACGCAGCTGAGGGAGCCTACTGTGTTCAGCAAGACTGAGTGTTTGTAGCTCAGTAACCTCCAGGAACACGTGGTGTGTGTGTCGAGATTTTCAGTTGTTTGGGGATTGGGGACTTCCGGCTTATGACAGCTAAAAGTCTAGCTTTAGAAATGATGTGCTTGTCTGCTCAGAAGTGCCAGATCCTGCTCAGTGTTATGTTGGGCATCCAGAAAAAAAATATTTTCTAAAGATGTTGTCCAAAGACTTTAATATTCTGCGAATACAAATTCAGCTAAATGTGAGGTAGCCGTTTAGATAATACTATATCCTCCTTCCCTAACTGCCTGAAGCCCAGCTTTCCATGGGTTCAATGTTTAGAAAAGGTGATGTGTAAACTCTGTTAATTGTGTTGAGTTAGAGGACTGCCCTTTTTCATGGAATAGGTGATATAACATGTATTCAGATGCCACAAACTTCTCAGCTTCCTGATTGTACTTGGTACCCCTCACCTGGTGCTTCCCAGGCTCCCTCTTACTATCTTCTGTCCTTCAGGGAACATCCATACACACCTTTCACACAGTGACTTTAAAGACCTGTGTATGTTCCAGCAGCAATATCCCACATGTTGTCTTATCCAAACACACACACTTAAGTTAGATATAAAAGAAAATAAATAAATAAATATCAGAATGGGTTTTAAAACTATTTGCTTAATAAAACATATCACATATGATTTTGATCTGCTGAGGTTAGGTAGTGTTCACTAGCAGTTCTCAGCTGTCTGGTGTTTAGGATATGTCTCCATCACACTGATGTATCTCAGGTGTGGGCTACGGGCTGGCCTTTGGTGGGGCTTGGCCCTGGGTTCACAGCTGGAGCAGTTTGGGGTGTTATTGCCTCTCAGCTGCTTGCAGTGGGTGTGGTGGTGGAGGCTGTTTGATTTGGGAGGGAGTTAGCCACCAGTACTTCTCTTTTTGTCTGGGCCTGTGGGCTTGACTGCAGCATAGGAGCTGGTGGGCAGTTGTCAGCTTTGTGTAGACCCATTTCTGCAGGACTGGGAGGTAAGTTATTGAGGTTTTATGTTGCTGAGGCTGTGGGGCTCTGGAAGATGAGTAACTTCCAAGAGAAGAAGTAAGGTCTGAAGTGCATTAAGATACCATAACTGTTTTCTAAGCAAGTATCTTTTGAAATGCCTGTTTTAAAATTTGCTGGTTTGGTTTCTTATATCTGTATTAACATGGAAGCATTGAGCTGAGTGTGGGTCAGGTTTTTTTGGTTGTGGTCTGTGTTATCTCTGAAAGACTATTACTGGTACTAGAGATTAATGAATTTGAAGTTTGATGAGTTGAATGCACTGGTCCCTGCACTGCTGGCAAATCTCTAGATGTCAGGCTGAGTGGTGTTTTTCTTTTTTACTGTTTGTGTGTTGTCTGGTCTTGTTACTACTTCTCATGATAAAAATTATTAAGTATCCTGCTGCTTCTGCTTCTCTCTGTTTTATCCACCCTATCTGGAGTGTGGCTATTTCATGTTACAATTGAAATAAACCCTCTGACTGAATGTGACCTCTGTGCCTTCTGTGGGCTGTGTTCATTCCCTGGTAGTGCCTTTGGGAAGGGGCCATCCTGCAGCTCTCCATCTAACTCGTCTTATTTTCCAACTCAGTTTCCCTGCAGCCTTGTGACGCTGTTCTCTTTACTCTTTCTAGTCCTACAAATCAGGCTGTCTCTCTGCTAACAGTAAATGCACTTGGTGGCACAGCAGGAACAGTAAAAGCTCTGGGAAACATTGTATTGAGTAGTTCAAAGGCTTGTGCAAGAGCATGTACTTATATGCATATGTTTATAGTGTTTATTAAAATGTACTTGAATAAGTATTAATAATGGATACAATGCTAAATGTTTGCAAGCCACTGGGGAAGGTGGAGTATAAACTACTGTAACTTGAAATAATTCCCTGGTAAGAAGTAGCTAGGTTACAAGTACTGCAGTGTGCTCACTTCCTAGGAGAGCAGTTGGTTAAATCTGATTAATGGCATAAATTGTCTGAAGAAGATAATACGTATCTGAAAAATGTTTTTAATAGGTAAAAAATTGTGTCCAACCATATTAACAGCATAGCAAAGACTTTCTGCATTAAATAAAACAACTCTATTATCTCTGTAGAGAAGGATCTGAGTAGAACAGGCCTGGGATTTTCAGTCTTTATCACTTGTAACTCCAAGTACTACCAATTTTTGTAGAAAACAAGTTGGAAACTTAGATATGGATTTCTTTTTTGGTTGAAGCCTAGTGCCAGTGGTTAAGATGGTGTGCAGAGTTTTTGTGTTACTTGAATTAAATTGCTTCAGCCTGGTTTTCACCAAGTTAGTTGTGCTCTGTGGTTGTTGATCCTATGAAAGCCTGTGAAGTATTGCAGCAGGATTTTTTCAAGTTCCTCATCTTGCCTTGCAAAAAGGAATAATAAGGGGTAAAACCAAAACAAACAAATGAGACTCAGCAAAACTTACTGACTGCACAATGTTCAGGCATGCAGTGTGTGGTTGACATTAAATGAAACAAGAGCACAGGGGACTATAATTTAAACACCACTCATCCTAAAATAACCTGCAGAATGATTGTGGTGCAAACAATGTAATAATGTAGCAGCACTGTCACTACAGTCAGTATTTAATAGTCTCTGGCCAATTTCATTATTTACACTTAAAGCACTTTATGAAAAGTGAAAATACAGATACATAAACCTTACTGAACTCTCAGAGATCCCAGATATTTGTAGCTACTGCCTGCCATTTCTCAAGGGGGACAGCAAATGGTTAGCAGCAGAGTTCTCTTGTTTCAAGATGGTCAACAATGTAGATGAAATGGGCTCCTTCCAGTTTCTGCTTCCATGTGGTGTGTGAGGAACCCTTGCAAATGAGAGGTACTGTTTCCACTTCCTACACTGAAGATTTGGGGTTTTTTTTAATTTTACTTAAATTTAAATGAAGACCAGGCTGGTAGATTGTGCTGGCTGGAAGATAGATCTCAGGGACTGCCCAAGAGTGAATACTGAAAAAGACTGTAGCTGCACAAAAAAATATCTTTAGTTGTGGTCTTAAACTTTAGGTTTTATTACCCTGTATTCCAAAAGTTCCTCACTGTAACACAGGCCCTGGTGATTGTGGAAAGAAGTGGAATAGCCAACTTTTTTATTTATATTTGTGTGCATATATGAGAGGACTGCTAAATTCAAGCGAGTTCCACTGGCTATTTTGTTTTAAGGCTCTGGAAGTCCTCTTGCCTAATAGTGGGAGAGAGCACTTGGGCCTCTGTTTGCTTTACCAATGGGCTTTTCTTTGTTGATGGTTCATGCAGACATAGCTGGGTTGATAGTTATAGTTGTTGTGGGGCTTAGCAAGGGCTTGGTAGCTTGTTTGAAAGAGCTAAAATGGACTCCAGAGAGCTTGGATATTTCCTTGGTTCCTGGCATAAGCTCAAGCAGCAAGTCTCAGCCTTTCCATGTTGAACTACTGCAGCTGGGAGGTTTGCATGCCTGCTGAGTATTTCTGTTAATGATGGATTAAGTAGCCGTAATTTAAACTTGGAAGTGTAACTTCAGGTGCACCTCTGTTGGCACCTGACCTGCAATAAACATAAGCTTGGAGCTGCTGGCCTCCTAGGCAAGGGTGGTAGATGTGAGAGATGAGACCAATGATGGTTTACAATGCAGAAAAGCATTCCTTTCTCTTCTTGTGGAGCTTCTGTTAAGCATCTGGGAATGCCATAAGGCATTTGATGGATGTTGAGGGTTCACTTGAGTTACTTTCTTCTTGTCTGAAGGTGATATCTTGAAATGAAGAAAACCTTGATTGTAAGGAGAGGGAATTACTCAATTTATTTTTAATACAGAATTCCTGAGATACCTCCCCTGAGTACATTGGTTTCTCTTCAAGTGTATTTCAGGTGAAGAAAAGCTAACAAGTGTCTATATCCTTTTTCCTTAAAATTTGTAATGTGTCCCCACAGTGGTCCTCTTTCATGTTGTTTGATACTGTGGAGTTTAGGAAGTCCTGAATGTGTATAATACATTGGTGCTGAATTTCTGAAGTCTAGATGTTGACTTGGTGCAGCTTTCAGCTGACACTCTGGGAGCACTTGGGCATAAACTGTGCTTGATTTAAAGACAAATTAATGCTTGAATTTTTTGGGCTTCATGTGATGCTGTTTTGGATATTAAAAAAAACCAAATTCATTTGAAGTTTAGATTAAAATTAGATTACTTATGTTCCCAGTACCTCCAGAATGTGGAGTGACAGGCATGCATGGCCCTGCTAGGACAGCTAGCCAACTTAGGACAAATTGAGCTAACCTGGTCTTAAAATTCACCCCATGCAGCAGAACCTGGAGGAGGATATGCAGCCCTATGTTATGGTGGCAGAGTGAACAAACTTGGTGCTATTTCCATATGCTTTCCAATGCATCCATGTGCCCTGCCTCCCTCCTGCTGGACTTGTGCTGCCTGGTTGGCTGTGTGTAGCTGAAGTCCCTTATTTCGTGAGCTTTCTTCACTGTACGTGTGTCTACAAATGTACTGTAGGAGTGAGTATGCTACAGTCTTGCAAGTTGGGACAGTGATGAGATTTTTTCTGGAATCAAGGAAGAAGGGATTTTTACAGTGATGAGGGTTACCTTTGGCTGAGCAACCATGTAAATTTGTTGCCTATTCATAGAAATGGTTGGACAGTGAGAGCCCAGCTTTTTTCATGTCTGCTCACATACCTGTCCTCTTCTGCTTCTGGGCTGTCTGGTTTCTTTCAGAAATTAAAGTTTGTGCAGGGTTGCTCACAGTAACAAGGGGTTGTGGGTTCAGTCCTTAGTGTGTTAACACAAAGGTACATGCATGCAGTCTGGCTCCCGTGGCTGATGCTGCTGAAAGCAGAAAAACTTGGTGCTCAAAAGCTGAGGTGGCAGGCTGGGCACTGCCTGGGGTGGGAAGGCAGGTGAGAAGATCTGGCTGAGGACCTGAGATGTGGTGCAGGATGAGGCTGATGCCTGCTCTGGGCTGTGCTGGGGGTGAAGCTGACAGTGGGGGAGAAGGTGATGGGAGGCCACTACTTAATCTCGTGTAGCTCTTAGGGATGGATTGACTAAACTGGGCTTGTTCATTGAGCAAACCATTAAAGAAGTTGTCTTCAGGGTATTTATTTCAGGCAGTTCTAGTGAAGTAATCCCTTAATTCCTCAGAGTAAGTGCTGATGATTTACTGTGGGCTAGGTGCTGTGAAGGTCACTGAGTATTACAGAGTGTTTGGGAGCAGCAAAGCTGCTGCCCCCTGGGGATTGGCAGGATGACCCCATGGCAGGGCTGTCCTCTGTGTGGGCACTGGTGACTGTAGGTGTGTGTTGTGCCTGGGAACACTTGTGTTTCTGAGCCCAGAGGAAGGGGATGTTTCTGCTTCAATTGTGGCTGAACCAAGTCCTTCTCTGAATGTTCTGCTCCTTCTTCCTCTTGTGTATGCTGCTCTGCCTTCTCTTCTCTTCCTTGAATCTTCCTTTTTCTGGGTCCTCGAAAACAAGAGGAGCCCCAGCTCCAATTGAAACTATGCTCTGTTGCATATATTTAAACTTCAGTGCCATTTCCTCTGTATATGTCTTCTCACCCACAAAAACATACTGATTTGTCACTATTTAGACCAGATAATTTATTCACTCTCTACAGAACGCGGTCTACTTCTTTGGAGGCCAGGGGATGGCGATGGCTTGTGCTCTTCCATTTGTTCAAAATGGATGTACAGGGCTGTATGACAGTGAAACTCAGTGTAAGTCTTATGCCAGTAGCTCACATGGTAAGCTGAATGGTTGTAGAACAGCATGTGGTGTTGAGAAAGATGAGACGTGTTATGAAAAACAAATGGTAGCCTGAAGCAGCAGAAAATGTAGGTGGAGTAAGTGGCTTGCTATTTGCTCTGGAAAATCCTTTGCTCAGGGAAAACTTCTTAGTGGCCAGTGTGCTTGTGGTCTAAGCAGGTACTCCTGGTCTCTCCCTGGCACTGTGTTGCTCTCAGATTCTCTTCTCTAAGTTGTCCCTGCTAATGAATACAGTATTGTTATGCAAAAATCTAATAATAGAAATTTGTTCTTGCAAATAATAAACAAAACCCTGAAATAATTGGAAGAGCAGAGTCATGTAGAAACCCAAGACTTGTAGCAACTTCTGTGCTGCAGAAAGAAAATTAACTACTACTGTGACCAATTCCAGGTTCTTAAAAAATTGAAGTATCATTTTTCTAATAAACCAGATCCTTTCAGCTTCTTCCACTTCTCAGTATCTTAGCCGGGACTTGTAGCTGGTTAACATGTATAACTTGTTATATGAGAAGTTCCAACATCTTGTTGTGTTTTCTTTCCATATCAAACAAAAAAAAATACATTAGAACGTTTCCTGCAATTAAGTATTTTAGAAGGCATTTGAAATGCCAAATTGACTAATAGACCACTGTAATTTTTAAATGTATTGTGCTTATATATAGCTATTATATATAGTTTTTTGCATTATTTCTGGTTAGGTACTGAGTAATTGTAGTCCCTGACAAGCGCCATAGTTAAAAGGAGCTGTTTTAATTTAGTACTAGAAGCTCAAAGATATTGAAAGCAGCTGCTCTTCTGTTTAGAAAATAGTCTAATACTTTGATCTGGAAAATAATGATGTGTCTCATTATGGGGGAAAAGGAAACAGTTTTATCTAGAAAATGAGGCAAGAAGTTTCAAGGAGTGGTAAATAGCAGCAGCTACCCTTACAGCTTCTAAAAATAGAATGTTTCAGGTGTGCCTTAATCTGATGTGTCATTATGATTATAAAACCTGTGACATGCCTTGGTACTATGATGTGTTGTATTAAATGTTATTGCTCACCTATGTAATGAAATAACTTATGAATAATAAATGTAAAATCAGATTTTAAAGTATTTTTCAACATTAAATAGAATGTAAAAATATCATTATTTCTGGAAATTTTTCAGAATGTGCAGTGTAAAGTCAATTTGAGTGACACAGGATGCTGAGTAGCTGCATGCTCCTGCAGCCTACTGTTATCAATGTGGTGTTGGAAATTGGTCAAAGCTACTTACACTCTGTAGCCTCAGACATGGGTGACACTGAGTCTCGTGGGCGTTGATGGCACATTTGCCATTGACTCCAGTGGAGCCAGGATTTTGGCTGAAGTTCCAAGAGCAGCTTTGTGTGACCAGTACCCATTACCCTCGTGGGAGTGGGGACCAGGGAGTCCCCATTCCTGTGGGGACAGGGGGATGTGCAGTGGGCTGTCCCAGATAAAGCCTGAAGGCTGCTGGGGGTAGAGAGGAATATGCTGCAGAGTGAGAAACCCTGGTATAGCTTCCCTCTTTTTGCAGCAGTTGTTGTCTTAATAAACCATCTTCTTCTGTAACTTTGGTAGACATGGGAACTTCAACTTGGCGTGTTTAAAATCGCAATACTGAATTGTATTTTGTAAAAGAAATAAGTCATTTTTCTGAGTATTCAAGACCTAAATGCAAAGCTTTGATAGGGAGAACAAGTTAATGCCATGGCCAATGTTTAGCAGCCTCCTTTCCCAGTTACCCTATACAGATCAAAGCACTGAGTTACTAGACCCTAATCAAGGCTTGATTATTGGCAAGTTGTTATTTGAACTCTTGGAGGGTATTAAACTACTGCCTGTTAAATTGCTTTTCCTTTTCCTGGTGGTTAAACAGTAGCAGATATCTTGAGGGGGAAAGAAGTGCCAAGGGCAGTGATATAACAACTTTAAAAAAAAAAAAAAGGTGTATACTACCATGATAGGCTTCTTATGTCTTATGGACTTGTTGCTGACTCAGTTCAGTACTTCATAGCTTTAAGAGATAGTGGATCTTACAGAGCTTCTGTGTAGTTATCTACACTTTCGCAGCTGAGAGCCTGAAGCTTACACAAGTGATGTGTCCAAGGTCACACAGGAGAAACAGAGGAAGCAAGGATACTTATGTCCTCCTCTGGTACTTTTTGTGCTCCACCTTGTTTTAGTTGAAAAACCTCAGCTCACCTTTTCTCATATCTATTGCTGTGAGGAAAATGTTTTTCAACGCATCTTGTAGGAGCAAACTGGATGGGGAGCTAGAGAACAGCACTGCGTTGTTGTGTTGGTGGCCTTAACCAATGCCATTTACCACAAGGTGTTTTGTAAGGCTTGTACTGAGGACTTTTCTTCCATCACTGCTAGTTTGCCTAACAAGCAGGAAGAGATGAACACAATTGTCCCTGTTAAGTAGAGAAACAGTACTTCAGGCTAGAAGTTATGGTGGTTGCAGGCTTTGTAACCCTTAGAATATTCTGTTGTTTAAGGTGACTAATATTACTAATGTCAGTAAGTGGTGCTACAGCTGCTATTTATTATCACTAGTTTTGTCATGTACACATCTCAGATTTGGTGTGTTTACTTTGCTAGCCTCTGCACTATGCTCCTGCTCAAATTAGTCCTGTTGAGAAATCAAAACAGCTATAGTCCTACTGTTGTTTATTTTCTCCAGGGTTTCTGTCTTCCTTCAGATTGAGTATTTGTGGGACCAGTGGCACTTAGAAATACAGTTCTGGGAGGAGATGCTTGCCTATGGCCACATATGGTCCTCTGAAGTCTTTCCACACTTCCTTTCTCAAGGCTCAGCCTTGTGTCACTCTGCAGGTCTGCTTATTTATGCAGAACAGGATAAAGGTCAAGGATAATAATCAATGTTGGTGGTCAAATACTTTGTGTGTGCGGTGGCATCTGAATGTTAGCAGCCTTGACTTCTTGCATCTCTCATACTTACATGTTTATTAATTTCTATTATGTAGTGTATATAACCAGATAAGACTTGTGTGATAAGAATATTATTTTTCCACTAATTTTTGTATGCACACTCTAAGTGAACAAATTAGTATGCCATGAGTTTTTGGTGTAATTTTAAAATGCCATATATGGACCTTTTTATATTTTCCTCTATAAAATGCTTCAGGTGTCTTGGTTACCTTCATAAGCCATTTAATAGACTACAGGCATCTTACTCAGTGGTCTATCTGACTCCTTATCAGCCTTGCTCTCAAGTTCTGAACATTGTCCTATTACAATAATTGGGCTTTGTTCTTATTGGGTTTGTGTAACATAGTGTTAGAGCAGTTATTTTTCTGAATATAAATGGAGTGTGAATAGTTTTAGAGGAGTTGTGAGGGTTACTGTACAAAAAATGCGTTTGTACTTTTAACCAACAAAGCCAAAACTGTGCACCAGGTTGAGAAACTTGATGAGTCAGACCTGCTAAAATAGTAGAGAAAAACACAGACCCTCTGCAGAGATAAAAGATTAAAATGGGAAGGTGTTCAGTGTGGATACCCCTGCCTTTATGTCAAACGATAGAATTTCCTGCCTAATTGAGATGTGTGAATGATCTGCTGCTGTCGTAACTATCTGCAGATCTTTTTGTGAGCCTATGGTGATGAGTGACATAGTTAAGTGCAAGGTAAAAGTAGCTATTGAAATAGGTCAATGTTGTTGGAATCTGAGGATTCAGGGGGAAAAGTCAGGCCAAATAAGAGTGGTCTGTACTAGTTCTTCTCTATCTTTAATGCCTTTAAGTCTGAATTGGATTTTCGGTTTCAGGTGCCGTGTGGCAGAATGACAAATCCATAGCCTGGCTTCCTTGTATGTAGTACTGCAGAAAGGTCAGCGCAGGGGGAAGGAGGAGGGTCATTTAAGCATCTGTGTTATTTACAAGGTCCCCTACTGGTGGAAGCAGGGAAAAGCTATGGAAACAAACCGGGATGCAGAAAGATGGAAGCTGAGAGAGGAAACCACAAAAATTGCAATAGGAAGGCTGTTTCTTATCTCTGTCTGGAAATGTTACTACTAATGTTTAAGTGCATGCCACTGAGTAGGATATCACATTAAAGCAGCAGGGTAAAATTATTATAGGAGTTATCAGTGTCATCTTTGGTTAGCAAGAGCAATAAGAAATCCTGGTATTAGCTCCAAGGTTGCATGTGAGGTCCCAGGCATCTTGTCATGCTGGTTGTGGGGAGAAATAAGCTTCCCACCGGAAGCTGAGAAGGTGGTCATGGGGAGCTGCCATCCCAAAATCTGATACACCAGGAAATCACCCACCCTGCTCTTAAAAATGCAGTTAAAAACAATTGCATGTGACAGTGCAAATACTCCTGAGCATTTGTGTAGCTTTAATGTTTTCAGTGATTAGTCCATATCCATTTAGACACGAGATATGCTAAGTTCAAAATAAATGCCCTATCAACTGTATTGAAGATCTCGCTTATTACAATGTGGTAGAAACAGCAGAACTTTGCTAACCCACGATATCTGACAAGTAACTGTGCTAAACTCTGGCTGGCCTACAGGATTAGGCATAATAGCCCTCCATGCTGATGCTTATGGGTACAGCAATGAGAGCATTAATGTACATCTATAGTCTGGCTGAGAGTGAGAACTAATCTGTCCAGAGCCAAGAGCTGTACAGAGGGACCTTTGCATCCTCTGTATGTGCATGGAAACATGTGTGCTCTGACCTTGACTCTAGGCTGTGTCCTTTCTGCAGCTTCTCATTTTTACACTTACTTTGGTTTTGGGGGAGAAAATATATCTATCACTGTTTCTCTGAGACTGTTTTATGAGACAAACAGTGCATGACACTTGATATACAGAAAGGAATGGAGTCAAGTCGGATGTTCCATTTAGATGGAATAAATTAAATTTAGCTCACAGCTGACTGAAATATAGTTGACAAATCTGATTCAGCATTATCTGAAGCAAAAATTAGCTGTACTTAGGGAGTTCTATCTCATTTAAGAAGGGGCTTGGCTAAACCACAGCTGAAGGTTTTTCCCCATTTAAATACTGGGTTTGGCTCAGTTGTTACAGGACTTAATATTTTTCTTTAACTTTTATTAATACTAATCAGTTGCAAAAGTGTGACCCTCCATTGAAAGAGTTATTTTGTTATTGCTCAGTATGACTATTTCTCTTTTACAATGACTGACTTGTTTGCCTCTGAATATATTAACTTTCAGTCTCTATAGTAGAATTAAATCTGATCCTTTCTGCCAGAAAAATTTACTTGCAAAAATGTTGAAATAAGACCTTACGAACAATACTTACTGCAAAATGTTGAAATGGATGTACTAAGTGCATTTCATTTTTGGTAGCTGAACGAACGTTCAGATTCAAATACTCAGGAAAAACTCAAACAATAGGAAATCTATTATTACCTTATTTTGAAGCTGTGTTTTGAGGAGTTGCGTGGGAATGTATTAAAGTTCTTGCTCCGAGGCAGGCACCACAGGTCCAATCTGGCTTTATGTTGGATCCCTGTAGCAGCTGGCAGAAAGCTTTCAGTGTATTCTGCAATGCATTTGTGAACTGAGTTGTATGTAAATCAGTGTTGTTTTCCACCTATTTTAAAATAAAATCCAAATAGTCTTCAGTGTCTGAATTCAGTTCTCCAATACATGGTAGGCTTTACAGGTGACTCTAGTTTCTGGTCACGTGTCTTGTTTGTGAACCTTACAAGGCTTTTAAACTCTTATAACTATCAAATGAGTTGGAAAGTCAGAGCTGTCATTTTAAAAGATAATAAACAATATCATGTTCAGTCTTACAGTACATAGGTATTGTTCCTAAACTGAATAGTGCAGAAACATAGGGTTTTTTTAAGATCAAAACACTTAATTCACCAATGCAAGACTGACCAATTTCAAGATTGGGGGTTGATAAGCAGCTCTGGGGACAAAAAGGAAACAATGGGATGGACCTGTTTAGCATGATGCTCAATCTGAAATAACTTGCAAGTATGGAAACTGTACCAACTACTTTTGCTAAGATTCTGGGGTCATGTCTCATTGGCTATGTCTGCAAAACATACTAGCTTTTTATCCTTCTTTTCTCCCTGTTTAAAGCAATACTCTGCAATATTATTGGGTGTCTGCACAATATACTTCAACTGTCATGATGCTAATTGGTTTCAAATTGTGCTCATTCACAATAGTACATGTTATTGTAGTTACATTATTCTCTGAGGCTGCATTAATCTTTGCACAAGATGCATCAAGTAGCTGTTTTATGGCTTCAGTTTACATGACTATGGCATCAAGTGTCTTAGGCTGCCTTACACCTTTTTGCTGAATGTTATAGGTTACTTGGATCTCCCAGGCAAAGAAAACCTTTTGCATGGACAAGAGCCATTAGAAGCAGCAGAGTATGTAAAGTTCATTATGAAACATACGATCTTGATAAGCTGGCTACTGTTTTGTATTACATTTCTTTGTCTGCAGAGTTCCTTAGCAAACTACCTGTCCAGGTTGAATTGTTACTAACTCAAAGCTTAGTGTAAGTATGAAATGGGGCAAAATATTTATGCTTTGCTTTCTGAGTATGTATTTCCACACCTGTTTTTCACATCTTCAGAATGTGGGGTTTTAATTACAGTGTAAAAGAATCTCTACTAGAAAACATTAAAGCTGAAGCTAAAGACATTCTTAGAAATCTTGTCAAGACTGAAGAATTGGGGTCTGAATGGAGAAGAATATAGCTTAAAGCCAGTATGTGCTAATCTCAGTTGATATCATGGCAGCTATTCTCTGGCCAAATGGAGTCTGCCCAGTACTACTTAGGAATAAAGCTGCCTTAATATCAGCAAAAATTATCAAATGACACTTGTCTTAAAACTGTAATATGCTATTAGTACCACTTGCCTTTACTCTCATTTTCACTGGAAATAGGCTGTGAGAAATCAGAGTATGCTTCAATTTGTGGGTGCTGCTTTTGTTTCTGACAGGTACAGACCATTCTGTACATGAGTACTTATCCTATGTAGGATCTGTAATGCCCTGATGAAATAATGTCTTTCTCATTCAGGAAATACTGGAGCAGAGCCAGTTCTGACCTGGGCTATGCCCCCATCTGAAACCAATGGCACAGGTTTAAAAGGAGGGATAAAATTTGGCCTGAGCTGTGTGTGCTTTGGAGCAGAAGAAACTGAGAAGTGATCTAATCAGATATATAAATTGTAAAATACACTCAGAGTTCATTAATGCTACCTTTGAAAAAAAGTATTAACTTAATCTTAGGGTCTTAGGACTTTAGAGGCAGGGTCTGAGTAAATTAACTAGTGTGCCTTGATAGGGAGCATTGTTTAATGTTTGTTTTTAGGTGCACCCTGAAGCAACTCTGGACAATGAGGCCTGCTTTATGACTGATTAGTAGATTGGCACAAAAACCTTGCTAAGAGTACAGATCAGAAATAATTTTCTTTGGTCTTTTTCTGGTGAGAGACATGACTTGGTGTGGAAGAGTGGGAAGTCTGAGAGGTAAAATAACTAAGCCAACTAATTCCTGCTGCCACCCTCTCTTCCCTATTCTCAGCTACTTTAAATCACTCCACTATCCCAGGATATTGTGTCACTCAAAACTATTTCTCTAGAGTGAAATAGCTTTTTACCTTGAGCAAGCCAGGAGTCATCAACACTTATCCTCCCCCCAAATCTATCTTTTCCCCACAAAATCAATTTTTTTTTTCCAGAAGGAGTTTTCAACTGGGGGAAGTGTTTAAAAAACAAAACAAAAAAACCAACCAAGCCAAAAGTTTCTCAGCTGCCTTATTGTCATGAGCATTAATTTTTTTTTTTAATTTTACAGGCATAAATGGGGAAATTGGCAGGCTCCTTGTAGGCAAAGTTGTTTCCATCCTGTGACAGCAATAAAAGCTGAATTCTGAGGTGATAGCTATTCACCTCTTCATCATGATTTCTTTAACAAATTAAAATTCTTCTGGGTTTTTGATATTTTTGTTTGGGGTTTTTCCCTTTCTTGAATAACTTTGTTTTTTAAAAGCATGTTGGCTTTGGCTGGTTTAAGAGATTTGCTCATGGAGGCAACATAACACTGATAAAAAAATGAAGTGTCTGAATGAATCTCTGATGTCAACTACAGCTAATACAGAGTTGGCCTAAGCCAGCAAGTAAAGCTGTTCCAGCACAGCTCTCAGCTGGAGCCAATGGCTGTGAAGAAGATGGAAAGTCATGCCCCCTTCATGCCTTGGGCCAGCTGAAGAGTGCTGAAGGCATGCCAGTCACCATTCCCTTCTGCTTTCCCTGCTAGAGGCAAGAGAGCAAATGCTGCCAGATATGGAGACACCCTGCCATGTGGCAGGACTGGTGATCAGGCAGCTTCTCTGCACCCTTCTCAAACCACCAACTGCACAGAAACTTGCCAAGCCATGACAGGCATGGTTTAAATAGTCCCACAGCATCAACCCAGGTTTCTTGGCTGCTGAGTGGAAGGTGACTTCACATGGCAGTCTTGTAATTTTAGCACACTTGGCTTTTTGATGTAGGTTTGGGTTTTGGTTTTGTTTTTTTTCTTTTTAAAATAAAGCTTTCTATATCCTGAACTTGAAGGTTGGTGAAGTCTGTAGCTCAGGGTAGGAAATGCATCACAACCAATAGCTGTTCTGAGTAAAAGAAAAAAATTAGGTTTGATTACTTCCACTCTTGTGTTTTTCCAAAACCTGGAAGCTGCCACCAAATCGAAAGCTGCAGGAGCAAGTTGGAGAAACCTCTAAGTGTCTCCCTAAGATGTCATGCTGCACTCCAGCATAACACTTTCCAGCCTGTTCCTTGACAGCACAAGGAAAGGAGTCCCTAATGGGATTGCAAAGCACTCTTCTGGCTGTTCCAAGTTTGAGATTTCTCCTGCAGAATGTTTTCTCTTCCCACCATTATATAATTCAGCTCAGCATGCTGATCCTGGCATCAGTGATAAGTGATATATCTTGCCTGGAGCACTTGAATTCCTAAGCTGCTGATGTATTGCTCATGCTGCAGGCCACCTTCCAGACCTTGATGTGTATGACAGTTTTACCTTTGACTTGAAGAGGAACAGGAATTTTCCTTTCTTGATATCTGCGTTTCTGTCTTAAAAACAAATGTGATTGTAAAGTGAAGATCAGGTTTGACTTCTGTTGCCTGGTATTTTGACCTCAGCAATACCAAAAAATACTTGCTAATACAATAGTGCCAAAAAGCTTTAAAGTATAAAGTATAAAAGATGGAGCACCTGGCAGGATCTGCCTAGGTCTAGCATGTCTAAGATATGAGGATGCAGACAGAGCCATTATTTATTTGAAGGTAGATTGTTCCTGGGAACCCCAGTCATATCCAGATATAAAAGCTTCCTTTCTTTCACTAGAAATCTTTTTTCCTGCAACACTGGCATTAAATGTTTTCTTGAGTGCATTATGTTTCTGCCTGTGCTCATTTGAATGATGCATCACACCTACTTAGTGTGGTGAGTATTGTTGCTCATTACTACGAAGAGTTTCTTTCCCCAGTTTTGTAAGTTACTTCAGTAATTGCTCCTTTGTATCTTGGGTCAAAGTGTTCTCCTAGTCAAAGGAACAGGTATTAAATTACACTCCCTACTTGGCTTTCCAAGGTTTCTGCTTCTAGCTAGCAGCTGGTCTCTAGTCACTTTAGAGTCGTAGCCTTCAGCCTCCCAGAAAACAGCACTGAGTGTAATCTCAAGGTGAGCCTGCACAAGGCAGAGTGCTCCAAGTGCCAAATGGTATTGGCATGATTATTAAAAAGAGCAAGCAAATGTGCCCGGCAGTGAAGCAACCTAGCTTAAAGACAGGCAGTGGCTTCTCAAAGCTTCCACGTAAGTGCTCGGTAGCTGAACAGTGTTATGGAGTACAGCAGCACTGTTGAAGCTCATTGCTTGTTTTTGTAAGTGAGGTGACAATAGTGTTGCAGATCTTCTGTGTTACACCTGGGTCTTCATGTCTGCCAGCAGCCTGTGAGAGGGCAGTTCTGCTTGTAAGCCCAGAGCAGTTTCCATTCCAGGCAGTGTTTGATTTTTCTGATATAGAAATACATCTGGTAAGAAGTGGAGCAAGACAGCTGGTCTGCAGGCTGCAGCAGACCAAGGAGGATCTCTGCTGATGGGACAGGAGTTAGCTGGCAGCCTGTCTATGAAAAGCTACTTTTCCATTGCCAATCTGTATTTCATTAGCAACCCTCTGTGTAGTCCACTCCCTGAGGTTGAAACTAGTGCTTGAGCAATAAAAAGAAAGGAAAAAATCTTTTATATGATGCATTATAGATCTTATGCTATTATATTTCATGGTAGACATGTTTTCATATGATTATTTTTGTATTGATTATAATCTTTGCTTCCTTCTTAAGCTCATGTTAGTGGCATTGCTCTCCAGTTGCATAGCTTAGAGCTCATTTATAGCTTGCTCAGAAGAACAAGGTATGATTACACTGTTCTGAAAACCCTTTTAACATTTCAGGCACTTCATACTTCTGGCTCTTTTGCACATCCCTCCACCCTTGTCTTTGCTACCTATTAATTGATGTGCCATTGCATTGATACTGGTATCTTTTTTCTGTCTGAGTTCACCCCCAGGCAAAGGCAAGTTTTGGTTTAGTTCTGAGAAGAATGGCCATGTTGTATGTGTTGCCAAGAGTATGCTTTCTATGCATTACTTGGATAGTGAAATCCAAGGAAAACCTCTTAAAGCCAACTTTCTATTAGTCAGCTTTGTTTCAGGTGCTCATTCTGTTTAAATGTGAAGGGCTCATACCAGAGATCTGTATGGGGCCAAACTAATTGTATGGCTAACTTGCTCTTAATCCTTTTTTCAAAGGGCCTCTAAATCCTGCAGCTCAGCAGCAGTGTAGTTTGTGTGTATGTGAATGGTTAACTTACTGCAGAATTCCCTCTTCCCTCAGTGGTGCAGCTATGGCAAATCTGCTCCTGCCCCATGGAGGTCTTAAATGTCTGTCTCTGTACTGTCACAGTTTACCTAAACTTTGTGTGTCAATGTATCTCCTTCACATTCTCAGCAGATTAAATGTGAATGTGTATAGAGAATGTGTAAGTTGTCATTCTTCCTACACTATAATTTTTAGCCACAAACAGATGCTTTTTGGTATGCTGAAAAAGTTAGATACATCTAAGGTGATTAAAGAGGTTACTTCATAATTGCTTCTTTGTCCTATCTTTTCCACCTAAACATCTGACAAAGGTGTTCTCAGTAAACCTTGCTTTTTGTTCCTTTCAGAGTAATGAAAAGCACTTTTTGCCCTTTAAGCCAAGAGCTTTTCTTACTGTTTTTTTTGTACAAACGTTGCTTCCCTCCGAGGCCCTAGGCAGTCACTCAGCCTCTGTTCCAATTCTTTCTGCAGTGTAAAAGGAGAACAATAGCATCACTAATCGCACCTTCACAGCAGTGCCATAAGAATTACAGTTTGTGAGCAGCTTTTTATGGTGATGTGCATTATTGGTTCTAGCCTTGTTCTCATTTAAGTCAATGGCCAAAATTATATACATAGCATAGTATTCTTCAGTATGCACACACACAACTGCCAAGATAAAACCCAAAGTCTGTGGGGGCATGAAACTATCAAGGAAATAGAAGACAAAGAGAAAAATAGAATTATTCCCTAAATTGTCGTAGGATTGTATGAATTGTGGTTAATATCAGGTTGCATCTATGAAATTTGCCACTTTATTAAAGTTCAATAAGGTGGCTTGCTTGTCTTTTGAGCTCTATAATTGTACTATGCAATCTAAGACTCTAGAAAACAGAGTGTGAATTTAAGTGAGCTCTTCCATGCCCCTTTCTGTAATCAAATTATTTGAAATATTTCCCCTGACAAATAGAAGATACCAATAATGAGCCTTGTGACAAACCTAACAGGGATTGTCTGTATTCAGGTGATGTTTTTGATAACTGATCCATAGTCCTTCATCAATAGCCTTTATATAATCTGCAAATACTTGAGCTAGAATGTTGCTCGCAAAGCTGAAGACAGTGAAAAACAAAGATTGTACCTTTCATTGTGTTGAATCCCATTTTAGTTGTCAATAAAAAATTACCTCTAGTCTTGTGTTGTGCTTTTGTATACATTGTCTTGCAGTGATAAGGTTAGGTGTGTGTTGTTACATCTGAGCCAAAAGAAATCTGAGTTTGTGTTGAAGCTCCTGTTAGGCTGGTGGCAGGGGCAGTAGCAGAGGTGCTGCTGGTGCAGGGTGCTGCCCCGACCTCCCTTCTGAATCAGAGGAACCTGAGGGCTGGGAGCTTAGTTCACACTGTCAGTTCATGCACAGACTGCATGCAACAGCCTTTTTATAAGTAGGACACAAGCCTTTTAATTTGTTCTGTTCCTTCTTAAATTATAAGGTGGCTGGAACACAGCTAGGAGAGAAAATACTTCACTATTTTGCCTTTCTCTGCCAGTAAGGAAAATTCATGTTCTCAGACTATTTACTGAACGAGTAACTAAACGTGATCCTAACCTCTAGTGAAGGACGGTATTGAAGGACTCTGCAATGCAAAGTAGTGTTTCCTACACAGCCTAAAATAAAGTGTTAGTTACAGGATGAGTCACCAAGTCATTAATGGAAGGAAGTGCCTTAACCTGCTATGTGATACAGCACATGCATAAGATCACCTTGAGTATTTGCAGCAGCTTTATTTGTCAAGATCTATCTCGTAGCATGGTGAAAGCTTAGTCAGATTTCAGGAGTGTCACTTTATGAATGGATGTCACAGGATTATGATGTTTAGTTTGACAGGTTTTTTGTTTAAGTAAAATGACTGCTCAGAGCTGCGTTCACTTTTGCATCAAGTATTCTGTGTGCTTCAGAGTAAGAGCATATAATTACTGATCCTTGATACCTTTGCAAACCAGAACTATACCCATTGGACTACTGTGTGCAACTGTTTCAAGCAAGTTAGTCAATTACTTACTATGCTTAAAAAAGAGCTCTTTAAAGTGTAGCGAGAGGCTTCAATCTGAATCTAACTTTGGGGAAACATAAGCAGTGAGTCTATGAAATCTCTTTGGTACTGGCTCATGCCTCAGAGTTTAGCACTACTTTAATCTACTTTAGAGACAGTCCAGTCAGGACTGGATCCTGACTATTGTTAACAAACAATTTTATCAAAGGAAATATGCTGATATACACTTGCAGGGGCACTAACCATCAATACTTTTAGGTCTTAAAGAGGCCTATTTGCAAAGGCCTTAATATATTTGATAATAAAAATAATACTTTTAGTTCGAAAAAGTTTAAATAGGAACATCAACATCTTAGGTCTGCCAGATGTAATTTCAGGTCCTTCAAATATTTACATGTGCAAATGAGGTGTATTTAGAGAGTGAAACTAGGGAAAACCATATATGTAACAGTGGGAGAGGGGGGGAAAAATGCATCATAATAGAAGCTAAGATATTTCCCTGGCTACTGGGGAAGGGAGAAGCAGGTACCATTGACATGTTGGTAAACAGAGTAGTATTAAGGGTACAAACCTTATGCAGTGCTGAGATAAGAAAAAAATTATTAGAATATTATTGCAGGGCAAACTGAAATGTTGTGAAGCATTCAACCTTTCTAATGTTGTAAGAACAGATTAATTTTCTCAATTAAAATGACTCACCAGAGTTTAATATGCTCTAAAGTATACTGTGAATATAGGTCAATAATAGGGAATATGATGGGTGAACTGCTTCATTAGAGCTGACCTGCTGAAACCCTTGCAATCAGTCAAGTCTCATCTGGTGTTCTCTCACTTAATATATTCAGTTTGTGTTTAGTGCTTCAGGTTAGTTCAGACACATGTCAGTAAGTGGATTGAATAATATTACCTGATCAATGTTGGATATAAGATCAAGTTCAAAGCTGCAGCAGTTCTGTTCTGTCTCTGGTACACCAACCCATTTTTAAGTAGTCTACTGACTTTAGCAGCTGAACTTCCTAAACTTCATTTGGGCATGAAAATAGAGGAAAGGCACCAAGCTATTTCTTATTTATAATGTGACAGGAAACTCTAGTGTTGTCTAACACTTTTCCAACCTATTTAATATATTAAAATTTTGTGAATTGGTGGATTTTTCTCAGGTGTCAGCCTGAGGCATAGTGACCATCTAGCTTTCTCCAGACAGTGAAGTTAAGTGCCCTGATTCTGCTTCAGTGAACTGATTTGTAATATATTTTTTGGGGATATGAAAGTGAATGATATTGTGCTGTTTTAAGTGGAAGACAGACTTTGTGAGCAGCCCTCTTAGGTAGGAAGAGCTTGATGTTACTTTCTGGAGATGTGCTGTGATGGTTCTTCCAACAGCTTGCAGGGATGAGGTGATTTCAGCTTGAGTCACAATGTGCACAAGATGGTAAACTCTTTGCAGTATTCTGAGTGTATTTTTAGAAAGCATAAGGTGAAAAGCAGTTAGCTAATACTGGGTTATGAAAGACTAAGGTGATTCTGATGCCATAAAGTAAAGTTCTAGAGGTCTTTGGTTGCCACCAGTATTGATCTACTTGGTCTACACACTCAATGCTCCTCGATTCCTGGTTTACAGCCTTGCATAAAATAGGTTGGTTTTTTTGTCAATTGACTAGAACAATTATAATCTCTGCTTTACACAAATATAACTGGATGGGCAAATGATTGTTTAATAATAATTTACTGGTAAATTAAGATTGTTGCCATATTTTTTAGAAGCAAAAGTTTGGTTCTGGTGAAGAGAGAAAGCCAAGGGTGCCCTGGCGGCCTCTTGCCTCTAGGGGCTTCCAGAGTCGCTTGGTGGCTATTTCAGGCTTAGGAGCCCCAAAACTCTTCTGCTGATGAAAAGCCCAAGTCTCATCATCAGAAAGAGGCTCACTCTTCTCAGATTTGGTCCTTGACATTTAAATACTAGTTTTTAATCTGAGGAGTGGACTACTGTAGAGTGCTCTGTATTCGCATATACTTGAATTGTGCTCAGACTGGAGCTAGCACAAAACCCAGCAGTTTGCTTGCACACCTTCTGAGCAAGCACTGTGGTACCTATAATCCCCAGGCTGCACTCGTGGCTTAGTGGCTACAAGATATTTACTGTGCTACGTGTGCTTTCTGAGTCCTAAATAATGTGTCTAATATGTGTGTTGTCTTGTTTTGCTCTGCTGTGCCTGTTCCATAGAAAGGTGCTCATGAGCTGCATGACAGCTGGTAGGCACCAGTGTTACTGTCCTGGGCTGCTCCTCATGTGTAGCCCTTTCATACATCTTGGAGATAAGCTGGCAAACAGGGGAAGCTTCAAATGCAGTTGTGTGGATTATACCTTTATGAAATGGTAGCAAAAACCTATTTGCAAAAGACTTTGTTGCTGCTTTTGTTCATGGCACTGTATGTAGAGCTTAAGAAGGACAATATTTTAATTTTTAAAAACCTGTGTTAGCACATAGCCCTCTGTATTGGTTATTGTAAGGGTGGGAAGGGAAGATGCTGCTGTAATTTTACAAGTCTGGAGAGTGGACAAACTGCTCCTCAATCACTTGTTCCATGACAATTGTTTTTTTTCTAAGTTGAGAGAAAGTTGGATATACAATAAAGAATGAACTCAGTAATACACCGTTTCTCTGGGGCTGCTTTTCCAAGCAGAACTGCATTTTACACTTTTATGTATGAGGCTACAAAGGCCTCGCAAAAATTTTGGCTAATTTTGACATATGGTAAATAAATTTCCATGCTCCCCAGGCCAGAAATGATGTATTATGCTCCTTGATTGCTGTTTTTCTTTCTAGGGAGTAATGTTATTGAAAAAGTGGCACTTGAAAGCTGTATGTGAGTCAGTCTGTGGTCCATGAGACAATTTCTGTATCACTAACAAATACAGGTCTTCTAACTTAATATTCACCCTGCATTTGAGGAAGCAATGTAATGAGAAGGCCTTTTGATTTTTCTGATGTGGAACAAATACCTTATGGGGAAAAAAAAGCTCAAAGTAGCACTGTTTTTGTGAGCAGCGTATGTTGTTTGCTCCTGTTTTTTTTTTTCTCTGGACCTGGTATTATATCAGTATGTTTAACAGAGCCCTCCTGCTGCTGTTATAATAGTTACTGCAAGCAACGTTGCATTCTGCTTGTTTTTAAAGTAAGTTCACAAGAGTGTGTGTGTCCCTCAGCTGGGGAAGGTCAGCACTTGCAGTTGGCCAGGACCTGATAAAGCAGTAAGAGGTAGGAAGGGGTCCCTGAGGCAGGGCCCCTGCTCTTGAGCCTACCCTTGCACCCCCTACCCTTGGGGTGTTCTGGCTACCCCCAGCATGGTGGGGGTAAAAAAAAAAACAACCCTGAGTATTCCTCAGTAAAACTATTTTTGTTTCCCATCCTTTCAGCATAATTCTTATTTCAATAGCTTTGTATAAGGGACTAGAATTTGTATTAGGATATTCTTTTGTCCCAAGGAAACACTGGCAGATTGTTCTAGTCTGAAAATATGTAATCTATGCTGAATGAAAAATTAAAGACTTCAAATACCCTGACTGCTCTAAGCTCATCGTTTCCAGACCTTCATTGCTGGAGATGTAGGGAAAGAACAGATGAACCAGATTAATGTCAATGGTTTTCCATAATGACTGGGAATTTGCTTGACAGGCTTCTCTTTCCAGCAATTTCCTCATCCTTCTTAACTCCTAGCTCCTCTTTCCCAAAACACAGAAGCCCCTTTCTAGCTTTCTGTGCTCCTCTCTGGAACCCACCCCTTACCCTGGCACAGCAAAGATGCTGCACCATGGCTCATTTCAGAGCTCTATCAGGTTTGTACTGGGTAGGGCTCATTTGTTAAGGGCTGCTGAATCAGCTGTGGTGGGAGAGAGACCTCAGCTAAATTCCACATGTCAGGCCAGGAGGAATTTAGACTATGATCAGCTGTAATAAGTATGTGTATGAATATATAAAAAGGTAGTCTAAAGTGTGATATTTTCTCCCTGCTGCAAGTATGTAAGTATTGTAGGTACAGCCTGTCCTTGAAATTGCCTCTGTGGGTGTAGTTTTGACAGCTTATTTCCATTTGACCACTTTGTTGTTTAGGGGAAAAACTTGATGCTTGTATCTGCAGATATGAAAAATTAATCATTTTCTGGTGGCATTAAATTTTCACCGATACCACAATCTGAGCTTAAATTTCTTCAGCCTTTGGTTGTCCTACCGCAGCTACTACTTACTGAAGCTGTTCTATGCTCAAGGGCCTTGTGCCTGTTTTTCCATGTGCCCATGCTTCCAGCAAGTCACATGCACCACTTTGCTTGAGCAGGTACCACGTGTCTTCTCTACATTTCATCTGCACACCTTAATATTACTCATGTACTAGGATTTTTTTTAAATCTTACCATAGCATACTTGTAGCCTCTTTACTTTCCAAAATGGTGGCTGCTCTTTCCAGTTGCTCTTCTGCTGGCTGATTCCAGAGATGTGGACAGAAACAAAATGCCTTTATCATTTCAATAATTTTGTTTGTGAGACCTTGTCTGAATCCACCAGGAAAACGTGCTTCCCTTAGTTTATCCTACCTGGTGCGTTTTGAATGTATTGCTGAGTGATAAATACAAATAATTTGTGAGACAGTGGAGAGATGCTTTCATCTGCTACCCAGTGTGTTCTGCAACAGAAGCTCTTGTATCTTATGTTATTAAGGTCCCTAAGCTCCCTCCATATCTATTTGGCCAAATAGTTAAGGGTTCAAAGCTGAGGGATTTCTAAGTCTGTTTTTCCTGTTTTTTGGTAAGACATGTATGATCAAGTTGCAGGTGCACAGATATGAAAAGCAGAAACAAGGGAGTTAAAATACATGCCCACATAGTCTTAACTCTGGGTCCTGGCACTGCCCCAACACACCTGCAATATGTGGATTTCTCACTTGATTTTTAACTCTACTGCACAGACCTTTTCCTTCCCATCAAGTCTCTTATCCCATCATGAGAAGAAACACGATGTTTGCTTAATTCTGCAATTCTTGTCCTTTACATCTCCATCCCTCTCATGTTCCCTGCCACAAAATGTGATGCTTTGCTACCTATTGTTATCCTAGACATCATGTCTATCTGCTACCTGGCTGCTGACAGTCCCTCTGGCCAAAACCTTCAGTTGTGACAGATAAACTCTAAGTAATGCACTTCTGAAATAAGATGCTTTTGTTTCTCTGAGAAGACTTTTAAAAAATTTTGCATTTAATCATACATAGAGGGTCTCTACTTCCTTATTTCTACCCCATGACATCACTGTTCCTCTGATATTTCTTCAAAGCACTGTGAAGATTCTTCATGAAATCTCCTTGCTCCTCTTCACCTACATCCCTCCCAATGAATGCAGCTGTTTGTGGATAGTTTTGGCTATCACTAGCTTCAGGGTTGGCTGTGAGAAGGCTGCCCTGGGCTGCTGTGTGTATCTTGGCCCTTTGTCTTCACACTTTCAAGTCTGAGTTCCTCTGCATGTGTCTTCTGCAATGCAGTGGTTACATTTTCCTCATGGTGGATATTTTTCCCCCTCTTGGAAGAAACAACGTTCAGCAGTAAGAAAACTTGGCTAAGAAGTGCAGAGCAGTTTTATATAGTTTGGCAGATCACCACTAACTTAACTGGATGGGGTAACAGACAAAAATAACACCTTCAAGCTACCAGGGAGGAAGATCTTGTGAATGAGACATAGAAGAACTAGTCTTGTTCAATGGAATTTCCAAGGGAGTTATTCCTTACCTGCAAGAGATGTAAGAAGTTTCTAGTTTGGCTCTATATGCTAGAGAAATTACCCTGAACTGGAATGGTGCAATGAAGGTAAGATGCAGTTAACCTACCAGCTATTCATGGCAGCTCCTGGAATATGGCTGATGGGCTGCAAGAATAAGGTGCTGCAGATGTAATGCATCCATAGTAATCTCAATGACCCATGCCTTTGGAAAACCTTCCCAAATGGGAGTGAGAGGGAAAAGAATCCTGCTGAAAGAATATAAGCCAAAGAGCCTGGGTGGACTGCAAGGAATTTTCTGTTACTGTCAACCTATTAATACATTTGTCAATAAATACATGAGCACTGTAAATAACAAAAAACATTAGTTTTCTACAATGTTTCTAACAGACATAGATGATGTGTGAAAGACACATAAAATGGGAGATTAACCTTTATTGTCCTCTTGGAGAAAACTGTTGTAAACATTCAGTGATTAAAAAATGTAAATAATAGATTCCCTTATTTCTGCACTCTCCTTGAGCTGTCCAGTTGTCTCTTTGGTTATAATTAAAAGTTATATTAGAGTATTATAAGTTATGTTTATAATCCTATTAATATATAATATATTAATATCAATAATATATACAAATATATGAATAATATAATTATATTATAAGTTAGAGTATTCTGTTCCCTCATACATCCTTAGTTATGCTTTCTGGAGCAAAAAATGCTTCCTGTCCCTACACTTGTTACCTTACAACATTTGATGTGATATTTTGTTTGCTTTATCAAAATACAAATTTGGTAGCACATGTTCAACAGTAAAAATCATCAGCAAGTGACATCTGGATAAACAGAATTAAAAAACTTTTTAGTGCATAGGTCATTGACACAAATTTTCAAAGTTGTTCCTTTGAATGCCAGGATTTTGGGAGTAAGGAGACCCAAGAGGTATCTGAAATACTGTAGGTTCTTACTTTTTGCTTCTTTTTTTCAGACAGCTAATATTTGTTCATTTGCTAAACTGGTGCTTTCCTCACCCTGGACTGAATCAAAACTATTTATTTAAAAAGCCTGTTGAACAGTCTGCCTAGCACAATGGAACATTAAGCCACCACTCATCTTTGAATTTTGCTATTGCATGGGTTTAGCACTGTCATGCTGCTTACAAGAAAATATTAAAAACCCTAACATTTTTACAAACAGTTTATCAAAATAGAGCATGAACTTAAATCACACATCCTAGAACCAGAAAAAGAACAATGTAGATTCTATCTCGCACAAAGCAGAAAACATTTAAATTGGGCATGCAAAATGGCATAACAGTAACCAATTCATCTTCACAGACCCAAAATAACATGGTTCAGTGCAGGAGTGTTGCTGTGCTATGGGAGTGTATGCACATGAACTTGGAAATGCCTGTCTCAAAGTATGTAACTCGTATGAGCATTAACTTTTAAGAATGATGGATTGGATTAAAACATGTAAAGGTTATGTTACATGAAACACTGTAGTGCAACTGAAACAAGCAGGTCAGGACAAAAATGTTCCAGCTGTTCTGGGCAGCTTTAATTCTCTATAGGAAAGAAACATATAGCTCTCTGAAGCAAACCTCTCCAAGTGTCCCTCTTGTGATTTGCTGTAGATGACAAGATCCAGCAGGACACTGTGTTATAACTTGCTGGGCACTGCTGTCATCTGCAGGCAGTGCTGACTGAGACTGAGCAAGCACACAGCTTGTCCAAGTTGTGACAGGCAGTTTTAGCCCTGAAAACAAGCTAGAGCTGGATGATGTAAAAAGATGTGCTCTGTCTTGGATACTTAAGGTTTCCTTTTGCAGTTAGTGTGAGGCGTGCACGTAGATAAATGCATGCAAAGGAGGACTTTATCAGCCCTCGTGCAATTGAACAGGGCGACTGAAATACCCTTGAAATCCCAGAACATGAGGGAATAATGATTAATATTTCAAAAATGTGTGTCTTATTAGTTCATACAAACTCAGACACTGTATAATCATGCTATGTGACAGAGCAAGCTGATGCTTTCATCTGGATTTATTAACATGAGCTACTTATGGGAGAGTTCAAAAATCTGTCTCAATGTTTAAACATTTGAGCATATAACTGAGGACAGACACCTAACAATTCACAGCCCTACTATAATCAGCCTTGCACATTGTAAAACATAAAACAGAATCCTTTCTTTTAAAGTGGTTGTTAAGTCTAGATCAAAGGTAAAGGTTTATGCAGCATGCCCAGTTTAAGAAAGTGCCATTCAAGAGGTTAACTTAAAACTGCAAACACTAACACTTCATGCTTAGTCTTATCTATTATCTTTCTATCATATGAAAGCATTAGTGAGTGTTACAGCCAGCTATGCCAAACTTCATTGAGCTCAGAGGAGGAAAGAATAAAGGAACCCTTAAACTGTGGGGTTTGTATTTTAAAGTGACTACCTAGAAGTGGCATCATTGTGTGATCAGTGTTTCTGATCACTGGGTGTTTGCAGGCTTGCAGTCTCTTACATTATTTCAAATAGTAAGGTGTTGCATGCATGTCAGCCCTCTGAATCTGACCCAGGTATGAAAAAGTATATACTGGGTCTTGTGGCCCAGTGGTGATAGGTCTTGAAGGAAGGCCAGCTGCTCAGTATCCTTTTTGAATCTTTGCCTGTTACATGCTCTATGTGGTTCCCAAGACTGCAGGATTAAAGGGTGCATAAATGTGGTATGACTTAATGTGCTTTTTAACCACACTTACGGAGATTTTTGCAAGTCAGAACTAACCAGCCTGAATTTCAAGTTTCTTGGGGAGTTTGAAAGAACAGTAAATAACACTGCTTTCCTGCTCTGGGAGCAATTTTGACTGCACTGTTGAGATTCACAGATGATGGAATGTGGCTTTGCCCTTTAAATAAAGTCATTCTTCAGGGTACAAGTACATTAGCAGGAATTCCTCCTCTTCAGTCCTTTGATTCTCTGTAGCTATCTGTACTTTTTCAAGATTTATGGTGACTCCCATAATGAGAGCAGTCTTATATAATATATGCAGCCTTTGTACTTTCTACACTACAGCCCTGTCCAGCTCTTAGTCCTTTGAAAAATGCCTGTGTCTGCCTGCCTTTTTCAGATCTTGGGCTTTCAAAACATAAAGATATATACTTTTAAAAACCTATATTTTTATTATCACTTGGCTATATTATTTCCTGAGGAAGATCTTGTAAGCTTAAAGGAAATTGTGAAACAGATCCAGTCAGAAGACCTGGTGGGCTGAGTGCATAAATATGGATAAACACACAGGATTTTTTTAATGATAGGATGGAAAATATGTAGATAATCTATTGATAGAGTAATAAGTGTAAGGACTGCATGAGCTTTTACACTTGGTATTGTGGCTGATTAGTGCTATCCTCTGTGATGATTCATTCTTGTAAAGCCTAATTGTTACAAACTAAAGTAGTGTCTTGGGCAACTTGGCATAATTACCCTGTTCAAGAAAATGTAAAGCCTGCCTTTTTCTGGCAATTGATGAGTAATTGCTGAACAGTTAAATGTTTAAGTGATATGAAATAGAAATGATACCGTAATATTTATTCTGTCTAACTGCCCTCCCTAGGTTTTTGGTTGTGGTTTTGTTTTTGTTTTCTGGTTCACACATGAAATGAGTCTTCTCTTACTAGTGCATTATTGGTAAAATACATTGTGCTGTTGCTGCTGAGTTGGCTGTCCCACATGGTTTAGCAATTAAAACCTAGACTTGAAAGATTAAGTGTCCTCCCCTGGGATTCTGTGACTTCTAGCTAGCAGTGTGTTGGATTCAGATGTCATTGAGATTTGTACTATGAAATGCACACTCTTCTTTCTGTGCTGTGCTCACAGTAATTGAAACTTCCACCACTTCTGAAAGAAGTCTTCGTTGCTGTATTTGGCATTTAGGTGGCTCTCAGTGTCTGATGCAGTCATTGATTGCTGTGGTTGTGTTTCTGTTAGGTTTTTGGGCAAAAGGAAGAGAGGGAGTTGTCCTTCTGTTATAAGTGGGCATAGAAAGAGCTTAATCCTATTTTCATAGGTAGTTTGGAAGTAGATGAGGCTTCCTAGGTCTTGGTATCTTCTCAAATATCTTTATTGCTCTTTAATCTTGGGACCATTTTCTTTCATAGAATGGAGTCTGATTCTGTCTTGTGTAACTCAAGTTATAAATCTATATGGGAGTAAAACACAGTTACAGATTAGCAGAACAGTTTCTTCTGTCATATAACTTTAAATAGACCATTTTGTACCTAGGTAGTGCACTACATAACATGTAAACCATAAGTAGACATGTACATTGTGTAGGACAGCAACGAAAAAGATGAGATATGCAGTTAAGGTGTAAGAGTATTTGTTCATGGGGTGTTGTGCTGACGAGCACGTGTGTCCCAAGAATGGCTTATGAGGAGTCTGGAGCATGGAAAGGCCTGGACAGGAGTTTCATTTGGAGCCACAGCTGCTGATCAGGGACAAATACCTTTGGAAAAAACACAGCATTTTCTTTCTCTGAAAGAGAGCATCCACTAGGCTCCATGGGATTTTGCTCCAGTTAACCTCTGATTTAGGAATGCCATATGGCATGCTGCCCTAAAAGCTGATGATTCTACTATGTGCAGCAGAGTCCGGAAAAGTATTTTCATGAAGGGAGCAAGAGATGGAGCACTTGGTATTCCTGATACATCCAGTGCTTTTCAAGAAATGTATCGGGGCAAACAATAAACATTGCTCAAACACTGTTTCAGTGCTTTGTACAGTACTTTAATATCACCATCTGGTGAACTGAAATCATGTTACAGCTTATTTGTACATGCTTTTGTATAACTTAGTGTGCTTATCTGACAAGATGCCATGTTTTCACCAGGGATCTGAACTTCCTGAAGTAGGATTGTGGAGTAATTTTTGAAAGGCCACGCACTTATCTTGCTTTGTTTCCTGCAATACAAGGACAACAGGAATGCTGCTTTTGTAGGTAGAATTTTCATGCCATGTTCTGCCTGTTTCATGCTGCTGAACCACTGGAAAAAAAAAATTGCAGCTCCAATTGCATTCTAAAAAACCCCATTGCTCAATGACTTGTTACAAGTTTGACTCATGAGGGTTTTTTTGGGTCTGATTACTCTTAAGCAGACAGTCTTAGGATGCTTATCTAATCTGAACCTCCAAACCTTCTGATATTCCACCTCACTAATCTGTGCTCTTCTTCTTGAGTCTTGTATTTTTAAGTATTACCCTGTGTTGATTAATGTCATAGTAATGTAAACTCCAATGGATGTTCATCATGCTCTGTTCTAATCACTTTGTGGTGCCCAAAATCGCCATTTTAGGTGTTTCTTCATCAGTTATTGATGAATAGGGTTCCTAAGCTGTGGAAGAGTTCTCCCAGACTGTCACTCTGGTTCTGTTCCAGCTTAAACATATTTTTTGTTTCAAATAAATTATCCAACATCTTTAACAAGCAATTGGACCTGACCTGAGGCTGACATTAGTTGTTGCTGTTCCTGTCTCTTTGAATTGCATCCAATTCAAACCAAGGAACTATGGCAGACATTGGCAAATGCAGAAAAATATATCTAAACAATTCAAAGTTATGTTCAGTTTTTCCTAATTATAATATTTCAAAATCCCATAGTATAAACTCAGACTAACAATTAATTGCTCGTAATTAGTATATGGCCCAGTGGAAAAAGAGGGTTTCTTTGCTAACAGAATAAAGGGAAGGAAACTAACCATCTTGATTCTTATCCTGTGGGGAAGATTTGCTTTATTATGAATTAATTTAGATAACTTACTATTAACAAATACAAGTGTTAGAGCAAGGACAAATTATGGTAGCCCCAGCCTGCATGTTCACACTTAATAATCAGTGTTATTTCTTTGATGATAATTCCTTCTATGAACAGTAGTGACCATATCCTTGTAGCAAAAAAATCCTTTGCAGCTAAAAGAAAAAAGGTGTTGTGTCCTCGTGCTGTGACCAGAGCTAAAAGATAAGATCAGTCTTAAACACCTACACTCTAAAAGGTATTTATTCTCTCATCTACCATGGGAAAAAAGAAAAAATGTGGAATAGAGGAAAGGAAAATTACTTTTCTAATGTTGACTGAGTCATCTCTTTTCAGTGTTTATAAAATTAATGTGAGGATTTCAAATCAAAAGGAAATTAGTTTTTCTCTTAGGCATTGGGAGGCACATGAAAAGTTTGCTGAAATGACATTCAAGTTTGTCCAGCAGAGCTTACTTTTTAAACCTGCCTGTCCACCATTCACTAAAAATTAATAATGAATAATCCCATTACATTAACATATTGGAACATTTGGGTATTATGGACATCTTAGTCTGCAGACTTGTAATGGATATAGGCTTCCTAATTTGTTTTTCTAGTAATGCTAGGAGCCCTGTATGAGGCAAGAACTCTAAATTAGATTTAAGCCATGGTCCAATGGTAATATATAATAGTGTGGATCACTGTTTAGATATTCCTCTCCTCTTAAACATCCCTTTTTCTTTTATACTTTAGAAAATTAATTTTATTTGAAACCTATTTTCATATTTTTCAGACTGGTTAAACAGGAGTTATCAGGCTAACCACACTGGGTTTCTGTATTTTTTTAATGAACCTTTTCTTTTTGTTTTACCCCTTCCTAAATTATCTACATATTTCCAACTGTGTGTGTGTTGTCTAATTGCTTCAATAAAAGCATACTGCCTAGGCCAGTTATTTGCCTTGGTTTTCATCACTTTTTTGTCTTACTCTTTGCAAGTGGGAATTGCTCAGCTATTTGTTTTGTTCCACTAAAGGTGCTTTACTAGAGGATGGTTATGAGTGTTGTCAGCCTAGGGATGCTGTATTCTCTGCTATTTGCATTTAGGTAATACTGAGCTGCACTTGTATGCTAAATGTGGGCTGAAGTCAAATTGCATGACCATGGAGAAATACTTTGTCATGTATCATAGTTTCCACACCCCCAGCAAATGCATGTAACTGACTGTTGCAGTGGGAAGCAGGATCCCACCATGCTGGAGAATCTGGAGAAATCACTCCTTGCCCAGGATCAACAGGAAGCTAGGGGGAATTCATGTGGCTATAACATCCTGAGGAAGTATCTTGGATGTAAAAATCATAGGTGTGGTTACAGAGGAAAAGGGAGCAAGAGTATGTGATTAAATTTAGTTTGGTTGCAAGTGTCAAAGGTTCAGGTTTTGTATTTCTTATTATGCTGAAGTGAAAGTCAGAGGAGGTAGAGGTTATATCAGTGGAATGGGTAACACGGGTTGTGGGATAAGAACCTGACCTTGCAACAAGTCTTACTCTTGCCTTCAGAGGGACCAAGGTTTAAGCCAGGAACTTGTTTTTGCTTCCCCAGTGTATTTTATTTAGTGCTATTGTTAAGATATACACACATCTTTATTTTCCTTCCCTGTATAACAGTATTAATTGGGAAAAGGCAGCTGAAAAGATAAAAGTAAGAAGTTCCCTGTAAGAGCTGGCATGTTTGGGGATATCTGTGGTTTGCTGCTGCAGCCCATGACAGTGGCATAAGGGAAAACTGACAAACGTGTGTGAGGGAGTTTGGGCTTCTATCTGCCCTCCAATATTTATCAAGTCTGATCAAGTAATTTAGCAGCAACTGTTGAACACAACTATTCAGTGTGTGCTTTTTTGGCAAGTTGGTACCCTTAGGTTTGAATAGTTTTACAAAGAGAATTATGCCACTAAGTGAACCAGTGCATACAAGAAGACAACCAGTGAAAACAAGGATTCCCCTCTCCTTTTTAAGTGAAAAATAGTTACATAGCACTTACAAGCATTGAACACATAAGCAAGTGTGGAAAATATCTACTAGTGTAATACAGGGATTATAAAATATTTTAAAGGCACTTTATGTATTAGAGTGAATACATCTAACTGATATTGCTGTGTATAATTCTTTCAGATTTAAGCACCTGGTTTCAACCCTTAAAGGATTTATATAGTGAATATATGGATACCAGAGGCATGTGCAGGCTCATTTACTCTACACAGTAAAATTATAAGCCTTGAATTTCCTCAATGGTTTAATATTTTTAGTAATAAGAGATAAAGCATATTATAGAATCACTTCATATGCTGCATCTACTTTTTAATGGAAGTTGAAGAAAAACGTTTAGTCTACTTGTGCTGTCCTTGGGAAAACTGATGGTACTCCTCTTATAGCTACATATTATAGTTACTGGTGAATGGAATGAGCAGTACTCCTCCAGGTTTTGAGTATTCAAATATAAACACCTAGTTGTGTAATCATCCATTTGACTGTTATGTTTTTATAGTGTTAATGATAAATTTCGGGTTCCTTCTATATAAATAATGAAATATTATCCTGTTTTAAAAGCAAAATGAGTACTATCAACAGCAGTTAGTTATTTTTAAAAACTCCTGAGAAAGCTTGCTGAACACAAGTCAATAAAACAGTCTTGTATTTAATTGCTAATCTATTTTAGGTTTTATTAAATGCTTAGTGTTTTCCTAATTCACTTACGTGGTAATAGGTAATCAAGTAATGATCATTGACTTATAATCTAAAAATATCTTCATTGCTTTAATTCCTCGAAGGCTAAACAGGACCTGTCATCTGGATGGATAAAAAATGAACATCCATAACATGTTTTCCCAAGAAGCAGTAATTGTTGTATTGATAGCTGGTGTTTGACTTAATGTTATACCAGTCTGCTGTCTTCTGCACTTCTGAAAACTGACTTTTGGACTGAAAACCCCAGGCTTGAACTCTAAAGGCATTATTTTTTTGTTTTTCTTGTAGTACCCCATGGGTGTAAAACTTAAAATGCTGGAGTCTACCCCATTTGACTTTTAAGATGGTGTGGGGCAAGTCATGCATGACAATTCCCATTGTTTAGAAAACTACATGGTTATTTAAGCATGGATCTCTTGGGCATGGCCAAACTCTAGGCTTTTTTCACGAGAGGGTGAGAAAATGCCATCTAGTGAAGGTGAGAAAGGCAATGACTCATTTCAAAACCTGGTAGGGGGAGAGGGAAGGAAGAGAAGTTTGTAGTGAATAGCAGGATGTACGTTCAAGAAAGTAACAGGAGTAAAAGGCTATGTGTTGCATCTGTGTGAAATTCTTTATAAAGTAATTAAGTCCTCCAAGCATTGGAAAGCATAGAGTTGCAGTGTTTTTACAGAATATGTGAACCTCTGTGTGTTGCCAATTATAGTGAGGTTCATCAGGTAGATGTGCCTGTGACAACCTGACCATATGCCTTATGTATCCTTGCTTGCCTGTACTTGAGTGGTCATGTTGGTGTAACAATATCTAGCAATAAAGAGAACATGTTCTGAAATAGCCCTGACAACTCATTAGCTTGTGCAGGCACTTAGAACAAAACCCAAGTTTTTAGGGTACGATTTTCCATCATAGACTGATTTCCTCCCAAACTCCTAACAAGGAGGCTTTAAATCAGCAGCCTACAATCTGTTTGCTCAGAAAAAGTCAAATTGAGAGTCTACTCCTGAAAACTGACCAAGTCAACTGAGGTGTTATTTTACAGTTTATCAATTCCTCAGGTAGCTATATACACAAGCCAGTAAAGGAGATAATATATCACATTTAAGTCAAACCACAAATTTCATTTCTGGGCTGTCTAGTAATTTTTTTTCCCCAAGGTTAGAGTTCATTTGTGTAGCCAGAAGCACTTGCACCCTACATACCAAAATTTTAGCTTGCTTTGAGGAGAAGGATATTATTTAACAGCAGCATTTATATACTTCACCCCACACAAAGCCATGAGGGACAGCTAAATGTGTTAGGCTGACAATCTGTGGGGACTTCCAAATGCATACAATGAAAAGCTAACCACTGGGTGGTTGAATTAAAAGATGAATTGCTCATCACTGAGGAAACAAGGAAACAGAAGAAAATATGTGGCAGAATTCTGGTTTCTTTCCAGATGTGTAGCATAGTCAGAGGCACAATGACCAGAAGTGCAAGGGAAGCAATGCCTGTGCTACAGGCTGCTGGTAGCAGTGTTTCTGTGCAGATGGCTGCTTGTAGAAGTGACCCAATACAGCTTAGTGACTATCTGTGTCTTTTCTGAGTGACAAATTTCATGTTTTAAAACTATGTTTGCGGCTTCAACTGAAATCTATTGAAGGTGGCTGAAGTCCTTCAACTAGCATCACCTGGCTTATTTTAAGGTATTTAGAGACCCCTTTCCATCCTGAATGAAGGGCTTCAAATAATATTTAGGGAGCATGGATTTGAAGTTGAATGGCAATAGGTGCTTCTAAAGGTTATTAGGTGTAGAACTATTGCCTTAAATGGTTAGATGCTCCTGCTTTCATCTCTGTTCAGTGGAAGGAAACAGTTAACTTTGAAGTTCATCCTCTAACAAAAAACAATGTTCTCATTCTGATAATTCAGAGGTATGCAGTAGAAACTAGAAAACTGCTGATTATTAAAGGAATAAGCTGGAAATTTTCCTTAACTATTTGTATCTACATCCTTTAAACATGGTTATTAGAACAGAGATACTAAAATGTATTTAAACAAAACAAAACCAAGCCCTAAACTAACAACAAATCCTTAAAAAATTACTACAGTGGGAAGATGAAGATGTTAAGTAGGCCACTGAAGGGGGTGAAGGGAGAATCAAAATATGCCAATGGCATTAATAAATTCTCAGAGTAATCTTGTTTTCCTTCCAGGGTTTTAGGACCTTACTACAGAAGATGACAAAGCACATTTAACATGAATCATATTGCTAACTGTAAAAGTCAGGGTACTTATTAATCTGTGACTATGTAACTCTGTTCCTCCTAGTAGGTATCATATTAAACAGTCATCTTTAAACAATCATCACTCTTCGGAAGTGACAGGTGTGATGGAATATAGAAAAAAGCAAGAGGGGGATATACAAGGCAACAGCAGTTGGTTTAGGTATGCAATATCTGGAAACAAATAACAGATTAAGTGGCAGTGAATGTTAATCAGTTTTGACATTGAATTGGGGACACTCCCAAAAATGTAGCCTTGGTATAAATGTACTTTTAAGACATACTGAAAATTAGCAAGTTGTACTTTGCAATATTGAAAGAGCTATGCCAGATATGAGCAAAGGGTGTGGACCGTATCCTTGCTTTAAAAAACAATAGGATTAATCTACTGGCACTTGGAGGACTGCCCTTCTGCCATTTAGTGCTGGGCCCAAGTGCATTCTTCAATAAAATACTCCTGCTTTGAGCAGCAAGTGAGGCTGACCTGTCTTAGAAGTCTACCCTGCTGATGATCCTCTGATCCCGAAACAATGTGGTGCCCTTCTGGGGTGTCTTTGATTTAGATCTTGACTTCAAATGGTCACAGGTGGGTAGCTCACCAGTGTCTCACAGAATGTGGCAGAAGGCTTGGGTGAACCTGCCAAGCATTTATTAAAGGAGTAAGTCTTAAACTTTCTTCAAATGTGCATCTCTTGACTGACTCAGCTATGGTTGTCCCACCAAGTGCAGGAGCATTATAAGGGTATAAAGGCAGCTTAGTGGAGTATTTGCAGTTGTGTGTGGTGCTCAAGAAAGCTGCCCAGGCATGGGGGGCTGCTCAGGCATGAGAAGGAGAGAAAGTAGTTAAGAATATGACAAATTGAGTTACAAATACTGGTTTTACAGGACAATTTCTGGTTAAACTGTCACTGAACTCAGAGCATGGCTTAGGCTCAAATTTGATTTTTCCTGGAAGCTTGGCTAAAGCTAGGGTAAGCCTTAGTTCTCTAGGGGTGGAGCATGAGCCATGAAAATCTGGAGGTTATTCCATAACCAAAGTTATTGACTGGGGATGGCTGCAGGAGGGGGAGAGAGGGGGACAGAAGGTGATAGAAAAAGTTTGAAAATCATAGTGTCGTAGTGCTTGTGTGTACTCAATATTCTTCTGAAGATTCACTTACCTACTGCTTTGCCCCCTTATAACTAAAGTACAAAGGATTAACATTGTTAAATTGTAATGTAAGTATATAATGCTGTTCAGGCTTGAAAGAATAGCAGAGAAATTATTTTATTGCATGCACTGTGGCTGGATGTTAGGTGAAGATTAAAGATTTTGTGTGGCAAAGGAAGACTGCTGTTAGCAAAATACCATGGAAGGCTTTAGACTGTGGCTCCTGCAAACTGGCCTGCCTTCCTTTCTTTTAAGAGTTTGAACTGTTTATTTTAATATTGTTGATCGTGCTTCTTTCAGTCTTGCAAGCCATGTGACTAAAGCAAAGTAAATTAAAAAGTCTGTATTTGAGCTGTCATTGTGGCTTAGGTTTTTGTTTTCTTTTAACCTACACCTTCAAAGGAAGGAAATACCAGAAGTGTTGCAATATAATATGCATAGCTGACCTTTCAAGTTCTGGGTTGCATCAGGAAGGAGGAAAGTACTTCAAGCTAAAAAAGTGGAAGGTTAGAACAAGGTTCTAATAATTCCAGCACTTTGAGTCACTAGAAATAATGTTGCAGAGATAATTGTGCAGTGCTGCAAGCAAAGATGAAAGAAAAATTCAAATGTATCCTGAACCATTAAAATACTAGAGCAATGTTTCCAGCATCACTAACTCTCTCATTGGTATTGAACAGTGAAGTACCGCAGAAGCAAATGCCAACTATGACAAAATACATAAAACAACAAGAGAAGGAAATTAATACCAAATGGTATCATCCAAAGCTATTAAATGGGAATAAAACACAGCTACAATATCCACTGTCTCTAATTCACTGGCATGAACTTATTCTGATAAGCAATTTAGCAGCATCTCCTCTATTTTGGCTAGGATACATGGTAATAAATGGATAAATGAAAGGGTAATCATGGTAATAAATGGATAAATAAAAGGGTAATCTCTGGGCTTGGAAGTTGTATGTGAAAAGCAGGAATTGTCTGTAATCTTTGAACTGTAGGAATAAAATCCTGATTTTTTAAAACTGAGATTTGTGGCAAAACTCCTATTGATGTTAGTTTCGTGACTATGTTAAAATAGTGATGGAATTGACATGGGGCTCCCAGCTGCAAAGCAGCTGGGACACAAAATCAAGACTTGGACACTTCCTCAGTGTAATAAAACAACACAGCTTGTGGCTTGCGATTGCTAAGCGGAAGAGAGAAGCAATAAACATGCTGTTGCCCATTGTAAATTAGATTTTAGACTTTTCCTGTTTGATCTTCTGCCAGAAGGGGACAGATGTCTGTTTGTCTAACAGAGGCAGTCTAACCGAGGTGCTCTGCTCAGTTCAGTTTCCCCCCCCACTTCTGCAGGCTGTGCTGGAGAGCAGACTGCAAGGCCACCTAGCAGGAGCTTTGCACCTTGTGCCTGAACCAGGTTAGGCGTCTGATCACGGAAATGGCAAAAAGATACAATCTTTTTATCCAATACTTTTTAAAAATAAGATTCAAGACTGCTGCAAAACCTCATCGAGCATCTGTTTACCATTCCTTTGTGCCCTAAGCAAGTGCTTGATTTCAAAATTGTGAGCTTGGGTTGGTCTTTAATGCGGCAGGTGAGATACTTATTTTAATCACAAACTGGTTCTTTTTCCTGTGGTTTTATAGCCTTAAATTCCAGCAGCCTGTTGTACCCAAAGCACTGTCACTTTGTGAAAGAAAAAACACTGCTTGCTATGCAGAAAGCACAAACCTGCTCAGTAAGTCTTTATTCTTTGTGATACATAGTTTTACTCTTATTTAAAAACGAACTTGCTTAGGTTGAGAAAATATAGTTACTAGTAATAAAAAGCTGTTACACAGTATTAAGATGTCAGTCACAGCTAGGCTGGTATTTTTCAATAGCATTTTGTTTTCATTGTAAAACATGCTTTTTTGTGAATCTTACTTGTGGTCTATGGCCCTTGAGGTTTTTCAGGCACTCCCAGGTGCTGTGATGGACACCAGACAAGTAGTGAAATAGCAGTTTCCATACTTCATGATGTCCACAGGTCCATTAATACTGCACTGAAATAAGAGCTTGGGGCATCTTGGTAACACAGGCTACCGAGCCACAAAACTGTCCCTGTGTATCCTAGTAAGATTTTGTAGTGCTAGGGGCACACTTTGACAAGGAAAACTAAAATCTGAGTGTTTAGGCTGCCTTTTCTTTACAGTGGCTTCATACAGCTTAACACTTAAACTGTTGGGAAAATCAAACCTCCTTACCATCCTCATTCAGATGCTCTTTCATATGCAGTTCCCTATCCATGCTTTGCTGTGACTGATACAGCATCTTTTTCACAGTGAAGGTACTGATTCTTAGGATCTGGAGGCACACTGTGAGGGTGGCTGCAGTATTAGATGAAGACCTGGGATGGTGTCAGCCCTCTTTTCAGTGTGGTCTGCTGTTCCACAGCAGGGCCATGGGAAGCCCCTACTCCTGCAAATCTCAGGGCACTGTGTAAGTGCCTACAGAGCTAGACCCAAAACTTACTCTAAATGCTCAGTCAAGCTTTGGCTTCTGTATCCTTTCTTGATGTGGCCACAGATATCTGGGTTTGTCTGAATGGTTCCTTATTGATTTTTATCTCCAGCTGGAAGGGCAGCAGTTGTCTGCATATATTCTGTATTGGAAGTGAGAGCTGTGGCAGGCAGTTAACCACTGATACAAAATCTTGTTTCTCTGGAGTGAATGTTGGTAACTGCATAGTTAGTGCTGAAATTTGTTCTTACTGCAAATTAGCAGCTGCCTGCAGTATATAATGTTGAGTATTTTTTTCTGAGCTCTATGGAAGGTTTCTTGAAGAAAGGAAAGTGTCTTTTAACAGCTGGAGCATTTATCTCAATTTCTTCTGGTTTTGGGTCACTTTCAGACAAAAATGGAAAGTATGGCCCGAAGTGCCAAACACTGCTATGAAAAATACCTTTCTGGAGTGTGGAGGGGGAGCCATGGCAGATAAGATAGTGGTGACCTTGAATAAATGAAGCATTTTTCAACCAGATCAAAGGCAAAACTTACTAAAAACCAAAGCGCTTTTTCAAACATTTAAAAAACCCACAAATCCTACAATGAAAAATATTTATCTTCAGATTGGCACAGGTGGAAGAATTGTATTTACTTTTGCTATAGGATCCTCTTTGCTTATTTTCCTCAGTGCATATGCCTACCAACTCTTAATTATGAGGTTAAAATGATATCTCAATGATTAAGCCAGCAAACGTGCTCTTAAAAAATGAATTCAATCTTTTTTCAGTTATGCTGTTTTTATGCTTAATGTTAAATATATATATATGAAAAGAAAATCAGAAGTCAGACTGGCTTTGGACTTCATAGCACTGAGGTGACACACTCTCATACTTCTGGTGAACCAGAAGCCTGAAAGACAGTGTCGTAACATCCAGTACATCTAGCTGGACTAGGGTAGTTGAATTTAGACCATCAGTTTAACAGTTACCACTGTCTTTTTTTAATAAAAGTAAAAATTAATGATTTAAAATAAGTTACAGAGAATACAATAATTCTTGTGGATGAAACATTTTGTGCAATTTAAAAAAAATATGAATAATCATGTGCCACGAGGGAGAAGAATGTGTGTGAAATCCCCTAACTGCGCAACAAATACGGTTGCAGAATTGCAGGGTTCATATGCTTGGCTTCTCCATTTATCTTCTGGAGGTATGAGATTGTCCTCACTCTGCACAACCTGGTGAGCAGAGATTCTGTCAGAGCTATGGCTATGACTTGATGGTCAATTTCCTTGGATTGTAAAACTAAGCACAACTTTGCATTTGTGCTCACTCCGTTTAAACTTGAGATTGCAGAGGATCTTGCACAGTAAGGCAGGAGGCTGCTGCCATTGAGATGAAATAGTTTTTCTGTTCTTTCAAATAAGTGTGTTACTTAAAATGCTTGCCAAATGTTTGCACTTAGTAACAAGATATTCTCATTACTAAATGCAGAAGACTTGCATTAACAGATGAGCCCTGATCAATCTTGCTTTGTCCATTTATGATGATGCTACTTACCTTTACCGAAGGTTATTGTAGTCTTAGTAAAGTTAGCAGACAGCAATATAGCCCATGATGTAGTGCATCAATTATGGAGTCCAGCACCTTGATCAAAGCTGTTCTCCTACAATTAAAGCAAGGGGCAGGACTAATGGGCTCAGGTGCTAATGTTGAAATCACTCTAGGTAGTTGCTGGGACTTAGTTGCATGTCCAGCCAAAGCAGCTAACCTTTCTTCACCAGGCAGGCTCTTGGGTATAGTAGGACTCACTGAAAGGGTTGGGTGCAGCCCAGGGTGTTAGCTGGAAATTATTTCATTGACATTTCTTAGTTTTCATTTGAAAACGAGGGGAAAAAAAGGAAACCCAATTATCCATCTTTAATGGGGAATATCTGGTTCCTGAAAGAATTTCCTGGTAAAATATGATGTATTTTTGGCAGTTTCCATAGTCTTCTTTACTGTCTTGTAGTTGGAGAACATTTAAATGCCATGTTCTGCTCTCAACATTTTTTTATTTTCTGAGGTTTAGGTTTTCCCCTCTTGGTGGACATTATGACCAAGTGTTCCTGTCAGCTGCTATGGTGTGTTATGGGAGCAAGGAGATCATAAGCCAAGGTGTTCATATTTCTTTTGTCTGTTCTTGCACAGTAATGCTTGTCTGCTGATGTTTTGAGAAGTGAAAAGTTCACTATTTAGAATTAATTAATGGATGGGTGAGAGGTGTATGAGGCCAGGTGGGCTGAGGGAAGGTCTCTTTTATCCAAAGCTGAGCAGAACACTGTTGTTGCCCTGAATTTGTAATTGTTTTATTTGTCAAGTTCTGAACTCATGAGCAGGGTAGACTATACAAGTGTTGGTAGTAGGAAGAAAGCATTTTGTCTAGTTTAAGAGATTACTTTTGTCACCAAATACTGCTTATTACAAAATATATTAGGGTTTTTTCACTGCATCAACATAATTAGTTCAGTCTGTTAACCAGCATATTTCGTCTAATACTTTCGTTTGCATTTGCTGACAATACAATTAGAAAAGATTACAAACCAACTGAAAACAATTTAAATACATTTGTCTGTTTGCTGTTTCTTCTACGTTGGCAGCTTGCCAGAGATGACGTGCTTCAGTAAATGTCACTAAATATTATGTACTTAGGACTTAATTGTGCCTTTAAGGCACTGGCCCTTTCAGGGAAGAGAGTGGATAGAATTGCTTCCTTGAGAGCTTTGAGTCATGCTCTAGCTGAGAAAACATGAAGCTGGCAGCGTGGTGGGAAATCAAAAGGCAAGTTGATCATCTATTTGAGATTATGGAGCATATGTTCTTGCCCACACCTTCTCAGCTCCATTGATGGGTGAACTGTCTTACTGCTCTGGGTATTAAATAAACCTCTGTTAAAGCTATGTCTGCATCTGTAGCCTCAAATTCTTTTTGTCCTGTTATCTGCAGCTTACAGTGAGGATGTAACTTTCAATCTATGAAGCCTGAGAACCTAAAGGCTTCTAGGTTTTCATACACTAAAACATAGCATGAATGTTCAATTTAAAACAAGACCCACTTTGCAGGCTTTTGGTCCAACACTAATTCTGTGAGCCAGGAGGACTGAAGGGAGGAGAGTCTAGACTGGGACCTCACTGGTCTCTAAACGGGCTATATCTGACCCAGGGCACAATTGCTGCCAGCTTCTAGTTATTAACTTATTGAAAATAACATTTCATAGCATATTTATAAACTTCAGGATATATATATATTCAGAGGCAACCCTTGGGAACACAGCTAAATCAGGATTATATCGCACAGTGGAAGTATGTAGGATATAGCAGCTGAATAATTTAATGCTGCTTTTTTCTAGCAACTTTTTAGTCTGTCCATTCTCCTTAGCATTTAGTCCACTCTTAAAGATTCCCTTATAAGTTCTTTCTGAAGTAAAACTTCTACAAACCACTGCAGATGTGAGTCAGTAAGTGCTATCAGTAGTGTTGGATTTCCCAAGAGCTGTATCACATGTCAGATAATTTCTTTGGGAGTTCTGTCTTTAGAGATTGACTCATGAACAAAAACAGTACCTCAGTTTAAAAATCTGCATAATCCAGGTTACAAGAGCAACTGTCTAAGATGAGTAACTTCAGTGTCAAAACTTTTTCTTACAGTGCTTCCTCATGGTTCACAAAATCACTGTGCCTAGTAACAGACTGTAAATTCAGGAGCCAGCCCTGGCAATCACCTTTTCTCTGACATAGTGTCTTCCACCTCTAATGTGAGGTTTTGCCAGCTCACCTCTGCTGTATACCTTCACTCAAGCTCTACTGGGCTGAAGTTTTGAAAGGATTAAGATGGCACCTGTCCTCATGACTTGGGGTTGGAGACCAAGTGCTAGTGATTTAGCCTCCTTACTGATTTCTGGCAACCTTTTTTTCCACTTTTTTGGGCACTTAACTCTGCTATCCATACATGTACAAAGCCAGAGATGATTGCAGCTAATCCTTTAATCATCTTTGCTATGTGTACTCAAACATGTGTACCAAAATGCTGTAGATTAGAAGATGGTATGCAGCATATGCTCCAGTCTCAAACAATGTCTTGCAAACCCAAAAAAGCACAGCCTGAGTTCTAGTAAGTGAAACAGCAAGAGCTGCTTTTCACATGGGTTGCCTGATTTTACCCTTGACTTCAATAGAGAAAATATCCTAGAATCGTTCTATCTTCCTTGCCATAATATACACAAAACCCAAATGAGTTTTAATTTAGTGTCACCAGTGATATTTACATAAAGCACTGGGTTTACAATGGTACATAATTTATTGTTGACATTAAATTTAATTACATTTAAATATTGACTGTATGCCTTTTCCCATTCTATTATAAATGCAGTTTAGCATGCTTCCTGCTTGCAGCTGAAATAATAGATTTCACAATTTGAGTTATTTGTGTGGGACACTGGAAATGGGTTTTCTGTCAGTAAAGAGCCATTTTATGAAGTTGTTATGGTGTGGGTATTCATTGCTTCCTTTCTTCTTGAAGAATAAGTCTCTGAGCAGTAGTATTTCACACTTAAATGCTTTGGAGGAGCTCATGTTGAAAGGAGAATAATAGAGTAGATATCAAGTGATGTTTTTGTCCAAGATTTTAGTGGCACACATTTAATAATGCTTCACTAAAATGCTTACCTTACATTTGCAGCCTTCTTTCTGTGTTGTAATTTCATTATCAGGGCTTTTAAACCAGATTTTTCTTTCTCTACCCTAAAGTTTATCAATATGAAATGCAGCAATAGGCCCAATACTTTTTGTGAAAGGTATTTTTTTCTCTTTTAGTGTGTGGTCACATGCATTATTAATTGCTTGCTATTTCAAACCTACAAAAAAACAACCATGTTAATGTATGCCTAGACTTCTGTATGGCACTGTCATCCGTTGTGGTATTGTGACAAGTATTAATGAATTCACCTGTAAATCAGATCTATTATGGGAGACAGTGTGTGTATGAGAGAAAAATGTGTGTGATTAGATATAAATACTATCTGCATCTCATACATGAGGCTCTGAGGTGCAAGGTTAGTATTATAAACTTAACCAACATTGAGGGCTCAGTTGGGAAGCAATATTTTTGAAGTGCATCGTATGTTAGGAAAAACTTTTTAATTATGAGATGAGTGCATGAGTACTTGTCACCTCTGCAAATCACTCTGTAGGTATTGGTGTATTCAGTGTCTGTAGGTGTATTTGGTGCACAGAAAGCATGAAGAATTCATGTTAAGAATGAAAGGAATGTCAAAGGAAGATAGAGGCTCTTCTCTCTTCTTACTATTGGAGTAGTGGAGCTGTTCTGGCACAACCTTCAGAGGGAAAACTAATTGGGCTCAGCAGACAGCAGTGTGGATAATTGCATACAAAAATTTAAAGTTTAGAATGGTCAGGTAAGGAAAAGGCTTATTGGAATTGAATGTTTTGAGCAGCTTAAGTGGTAGACTTCATTCTTTGATCTAAACTCATATTTCTAGCTTGGAATATGTCTGTAGCTAACAATTCTGTTTCTCCTGTGTTTTTGGCCATTTTATGAAGGGCTAGGACTAAAGGGTTAGTACTATGTTGCTTTTAGGAATGTGAATGCACAAACTCAGTCATGATTTCATACCTAGACTATTTTTTTAAACAATTGCTATGAAAATGTGACATGATCTGTGCTATGGATGCTCTAAATGAAATATAGGGTTAAATCTAATTCATTTCAATGCATTAGAAGTGCTAACAGACAGTGGGTGTCCTCACTGGGTGAGTCAGTTCCCCCCACATTCCTCCTCATTTTCCCTGGATCTCGCATCAGAAGATGCTTCCCTGATCCTATAATCTGTACCATCAGTTATTAATAACAGCAATGCATAGAACTAAATGCAAAATGGCCTTTTGCTTTACTGAAGTGGTTTATATTTTAATTTTTGCCTGCTGGTGTTTGTTGATTTATTGTTTCTAACATTTTGTTTTTGAGGATCTCCCATTCTAATTCTTAGTAGTAGAGATGTTCACTTCAGTTCCTGTTTGTCACTAATGTAAATTTTTATTACTGTGGCATAAATTTTACAACATACAACTTACAGGAATGTCATGACGGTCCACTAACATATATGCAACATGCTAGAATAGAGTTTCCATTGAAGTTGTCAACTGCAGAATGAATTTTAGCTTACCAAACTGACAAACTAGCTATTCAGAGCCACCATGAGATGCAGTATTACAGACTACAGTGCCTCGATTTGTGCTAGCTGTAAATCATATTTTCAATAGAATACACAGAGATAAACTTGCTGCATTGTCAGCTGATGGAAAATAGAAGCTATTATCTTAGAAACAATGGTGACAAGACCTGATAGCAAAGAGCAGCTCCAACAATATAATTAATAATGTATAAGGCCATTGTGTTATCACATACAAACCATAAGATTTCAGCAGGTAAGTTCTAGTTTGAACTGAACTGTATCTTAACTGGAGGCAATGGAGAATCAACCACAATTAAAATAGTTGCCTAACAGTACTCATAAAAAAAGAAACAACTTTAAAGCATGCCTGTGACTTAGGACTGTGACTAAATGATTGGTGCTTAAGTGTGAGGTATTTGGGTACCATTCCTTCTTCAGCTTTGCAGAATTAACTTTCTTCCACCACATATAAAGGTTTTCACAAAAAAAATCGGTAGACCCTCTTTTGAAAGAAGTGATTGGGCTCTGTTGTCAGAGATTATCAGCAACTCCACTCCCTTGCAGGCTGACAGATTTTAAGTGGAGACTGACAGGTTTTTTGCTGAGCAGAAAAATTGCCATTTTCACAGGAAGGTGTCCAAGATTCAGAGGTAGTTACCTGCAATACTTTTTCAATACCTGGTCATTACAAAAAAAATCTAAATTAACAAGTGAGTATTTTCAATACTCATCAACTAGTATTGCATCAGCAGTACCAGAACACCTGGAACTGCAAGTGAGGTAAAGGATCTGTTGTTCGTTGTAATGTAATGATTTCCAAAGCAGACACAGCCTGTAGAAGGCATTGGAGGGGAAGTGTCAGAGCCAAAAGGAGATTTTCCTGTTAGGGGACTTCTTGGAAGGAAGAGTATAAATAATGGGGGAGAAAGGAAGGGGGATGCCTGATTTTTATTTTTTTTTTACCTACTAGGGAAAGTATTTTTCCTTCTCCTTCTTGAAAGAGTTTATGTCTTCTTTCATATAACAAGTATAAAGATCTCCATTCTGAAGGAAATTATTTAGTTTTAGTGAAACAATGTTTCGACCTGAAATATGTTGTTCCGGAAGCTTGTGGGATAGGAAATGGTAACCCTGTGTGGTAACAGTTCTTGGAGCTGTGCTTGACTGAGACAAAAGTAGGTTTGGCAGCTGCTATATTCTTCCAGCAAGACTGCACTTTAATCAGGATGAAGGGGACTGTGCAGCCAGGGAAGCAGGATGATGTGGTAAGATTTTCACCTAATAAATGCAGGTTTGTAGCCAGGACGTAGGGCAGCACTGCTGCTTACCAGTGGCACTTGTGAAGGATTGGAACAGGAGAAGAGACTCTCCCTTCTGCAAAACCAGTTCAGAACTTGTTACAGCAGACTGTCCCAGAAAGTATCTGTAACGAGTAGTTAGATGAAGACGGAAATCAATCCCTGTTTTTGTCAGCTCAACCACAGTATGGGTGAATGGGTTTTTCCTCTCTTCCATGCAACTTCCCTCCCTCTATCTTTGTACTGTGGAGAATAATAACCTTTTCCTTGGTCCCTTTCACATTGACTCTGTGGTTCTGTGTCCTCACCCCACCAGCACTGTCCCCAAAATTCTAAGACCCAGACACTCCTCTGTGTACATACTGTTTTACATCTTTGTTGCTTAAACATCCTTAAACACAGAGTTACCGATTATACCTGTTGTCAGTTCTGCTGCTAAAACCACTTCTAAGCTTGCTGCACTTCCAGTGCTCCCAGTTTCCATTCACCTTTCTTCCTCTGGCTCCCTCTCTGTATCACATCAATCATAAACTAATAATCTCCTGACCTTTCATTACACATTCATTAATGGTAGTTTGGCTCCTGCCCTGATTGTCTTCTGACTTTGAGAGGCAACAGTACTGCAGGAACGGAAGAACAACCTGTGGAAAGCTCATGGACAGAACAAAACTGACAGTGAAGCAGGCTACTGTGAGGAACAAGAGGATGAGAAGACCACCACGAGGGCATTCAAGCAGGAAGTGGTTTTGAAACCATGATAGTAAGGACCAAGGAAGAGAGAGAGGATCAGGATATACTCTCATGGCTGGCTTAAAGGAGTCTGAGACAATGCCACTCTGCTGTAAATGGATAGTCACACATCTGCCTCCAAAGGTCTCCCACCTCTCTTGCATTGGCAGCAGCTTTCACCCAGTATGTGTTGAGTTGGGGTTAGTCTGCTGGTTCAGCAACAATGAACTGCCAAGGCAAGGGTGAGGAAGGGGTAACACTTTCTTCTCACAGCATTTTGGCCTTAGGTTGGTCTAAAACTACCATAAAAACATCTCCTTAAAAAGGTGAATTTAGGGTTCTGAGGAAAATAGAGGCAGACAGTGCCTGGAGGAGAGAGAGACTGTGTAGGAGGGAACTCTGACATTTTACAGGGTCTTAATATTCTAGAAAGAGAAGGGGGGGGGGAAGATATCAAAGTCCCTGGGAAAAGATTAAATACCACATTCCTTCCTTCTCCTCTCCAAAACAAGTGGGAGGATAAGGGAATGGTTGTATTGTCTGAACAACTAAATAAATTAATCAAAAAGTCTGAAGCAGTTATCAGCTTCAATTTTGCATGACTTCAATCTAAATGGGAAATTATTTTACTGCTACTTTGCCTTTCTTCTCCACCTCCTCTTTCCTCATTTCACCCATCTGTTTTGCCATTTCATTTCTGAAGATTTTTTTCTTGTTTTTGCAAGAATAGTGATCCTTTAGTATATGATTATTAAATGCTGCAGATAACAGGACCTTGATCTCTGCCTGGGGTCTCTACCTGTCTGTAGTGACATTTCCAGTAAGTCAGAGGCCATCCAGACAAGGATATCTTTGCAACCAGAGCCCCATTAATAAACCATACAAAAAAAGACATGCTCACCAAGGACCTGCCTTAAGCTGAGACAAGGCCACTTCCAGCTAAAAGCATTTATTTAGGTGTATGGCTACTGTTAACTTTTCTGAGTGTTAAATTAATAACACGTGCCCACCTTGAAGCAATAGGGCTTGATAGAAATGAGAGAGGAAATCTCATAGAAGGCATACTCAGAAAATTCAGTTTTCTCCAAGTTACATTTTTATAGATAGATACAGAAAATAAAATTTTATTAGGAATTTAAAAATATTTTTATCTGTAATAATGACATTTCAGGGTACATTAGAAATTGATAACTAACAGGCATATACCAAATAAGGGGATTTGTAAATAATACCACATTCTGCAAAAGGTGGTAGAAAAATGCATATGAGAAAACGCTATCAAGTGTAAGACAAGGCTCTTTTCTTAGCTTGGAACTTTAAGTCCAGATCCAGTTCATGTCTTTTATAATAATAAGGTCACACAGCAGCTGACCTCAGTGTATGTAGGTATCTTGTTTCAGCTCTATTTGTATTGAATCCTAATTTTCCCATAATCATAACTTTAAGTCTGTTTTCCTCCACTCTGATAATTTTAATAAATCCTTTAAAAGCATGAACAAATTTTCTGAGCAAGCATCTATTTGTCATGTTGGAGTAGCTTCTTCACTAATAAATAATTTATTTGGTGTCCTATCTTAATTGTCACTTGAACTGTGCTGTCAGCTGAGCTGGTTCCTGTAACCTAGCCTGCCTCCATGTGCAAAATCAGCTGTGATAAAGGTGAAGCCCTTGATACCTTGCATATTTCTGGTGTTTAGCAGACTAGCTTTCTGTTTAAATAGCCTCTTGGAATAAACCAAGACAGGTTGGCTGTTGGCAGCAGTGCTGGAAGTCACAAATTACCTGAAACAGTGGGCTAGACCCTGGAAAAATCAGCATTGTATAAATCCAGAGCTGTGAATCCCCCTTGGGCCAGGAGATGGCCTTGGACAGCTGGAGTTGGGGAGCTCCTTCTCTTAGCAGTGTCAAGATATTCACCCAGTGTGCCTGTGGGTTTCAGATTTGGAAATAAAGCAGCATGTTTCTTTTTGAGCTTTAGACATCAGCAATTAAATAACATGTATTACCATTTTTTTCCTTTTTATATGGGGTTTCTAAAAAACTTGAGCTTGAGAGAGAATGCATTTATTCACAAATCTGAGGATTTCTCATACCCAGAGGAATTTTTGGGTGACAAATTAACCAGTTGCTATTCTGTGTTGCCACAAAGTTGAACATCTCAGAATAATTATTTGTCTTTCCGATGTTGCAGATTATCTTTCTTTGGTATGTGCTTATGGCATTTGTTGGAGCTCTGGGCAGATTTGGCCCCAATATGTCTATTTTTTTCTCTTGTGCATTTGTTTCCTCATTAACGTTAGGAGTGGAGATTCCTGAGTGGTTTCTGTGAGTTCTAATTATCTTGGAAAAGAGACTCTTCTCTATTCAGATATGTTTGCGTGGTGGTGGGGGGTTTATGCCCAGCAGAAAGGGAAACTGCCAGGCTGTTCAGCTCAGGCACAGTCTGTACTGTTACTGTCCTGGAGGGGTTTGCCCCATGCTGAATGCAGTGCTGTGTGTAATGTAACCCTTCTTCCTTCTGTTAAGTACATTAAAATAGGTAATTCATACATTGTAAATCATCATGATTAAATCTTTAAGTGTATCTAATCTCCTTAAATGTCATTCAAGAACTGTAACATATGTTTTAATAAACATACAACTCTGATAGTAATTTTACAGAGAAAAATTACTAAATTATGCCTGACTGTACATTCAGCTGCACCTTCTGTGGTTTGGATTTCTGAATGGACTGGTGCCCTGAATGGCAGTGCTAGGAAAATAGCCTTGCTGGTAGATAAGAGGAGATATCAGGATGTGCTCATTGCTGGCATTACCCTGGCAGATATGCTGTAAAGCAGCAAACCATGAACAATAAAAAAATTAGGTATCACAAAAAGTCAGTTAAAGGTCTAGAAACAATGACTAATTTTTACAGGTAAAAGCCAAGTGAAGTTATGAGTGTGAGTGGGATGCATTTGTTTTCCTTGGCCGTCTTCTGCGTTCTTTACTCAACATTTGCAGTATGTTCCATAATCTCCCCAGGTAACAGGATTTTAATGCTACTTGTCTCTTCCTTGATCAGCTAAACAAGCTAAACTGCCTTCTAAAGTGGTTTTAATACAGCAAGGAATCAAATGCAGTGGTATTTTAATGTGACTAAAAAGGTTTGTTGGTTGTTTGGAAATTGGTGTCCTTTGTTTTGGAAGCAGGACCTGGTGTTTCTGTGATTATTTTGTTGTAAAAGAAATTATAAATAAAATTTTTGGTCCTAAAAAATTGATTCTTCTATGTTACATACTAATTTTCTTACCCTGTCAAGCAAATGAGACTAATGATACCAATAAGACTGCTTGTGATGCAAGATACATACTTGGTGGAAAATGCAAGTGGCAGGTCCTTGTCCTACAAAGGCAATGAAATTTTGAAGGAAAAACACGTTTGATTTATGGTCTTTTTATCTTTAATTGACACTCCTAAACACAGCTACTAAAAAGGTTTTGAATAAAACCACTTCCTCAGAATGCAAAGGATTAAGTAATTGCTTCTTTATGACAAGACCATGTCACCTGAAGGTTTTTTCCTAGCAGAGCCCTAAATATTTCCAGAAGAAAACTAGAGGGAATGCAAAGCCTATCAGTTAATGGTTATTCACAATGTTAACACAAATATGCTGTCAGGAGAACGCAGGTACTATGCAGGTTATTTTATAAAGAGCATATCCCTTCACTGGAAAACAGGAGCACTTGACTGCTTTTTTACACAAATTTGTTGCAGTAAATTGTAATTCTTTTATGACTGCCTGATGTCTGGACCAGGAAAATGAATATTAATATTGTCTTGCTGCATCGGGGAAAGTAGATATTTAAGATTTTCATTCCTCTCTTTGCATTTTTAGCATTAAGTTTCACTGAGATCAAATTATTTTGTCTGCCTTTTGAAGAGCTTGCTGCAGCTTCAGAGAAGCTCAAGACATCAGAAAAATACTTTTTTTGTGATCTCTTTTGTTTATTTATAAAAGATTACTTAATGGAATTCATTCTTTCCTACTTGCACACTTATTTAAAAGTCGAAATCCAGTTGCCAAGCAAAATAAACACAGCAGGCTAAGCTGCTGTGGAAAAACAAGCCATCAATATGTAATTTCGTTCAACTGTCAAAGTGAAATCATATTAACCTAATAATAGCTTCATAGAAAGCCAATCATAATGTTATTTAAATATTGTGATAGATTTTGAATCACAATAAGCCTTATAAGAAATTCTTTTAGGTTTCATTTCACTTATAGCTGTTAGTGATTTATAAATCAAACAGCTTGTAGTGAAGCTGGTAAGGCAGTCAATTTTGTCCTAAATATTCTGTAATACCCTTGGCTGCCTGTTGCCAAGGCAGTCTTGAATGGCTTGCTTGCGAAGTGGTGTTCTGCAGAGCTCCTTGCCTGCTCCTCCTGCTCTCCAGGAATCTCTGAAAGGCTAGGGTCATACCTGCCCAAATGATTTTAGTCTTACATTACTATAACCTGTAGGAGCACCTCGGGGTTTCATATTGATCTCAGTGATTTTTTGTAAAGTAAAATTGCTATAGAAAGGGAGAGACAGTTCAGCAGGATACAAAACTCTGCTGCTGATTGCACCACAACAAATGGACGTGAACCTGCAAACAGCAGAACTGTTTTGCTAGCTTACACGTATTAGATGCCATTTATAACACTAGAAGTTGTTTTAAATTGATCTGTTAAAACCTGGCAACAAAAAATCCTGAGAATGGACATCCATGCTCTAATGGAGAAGGTCTCTTCTTTTTTCTTTTTTTTTAATTGTGAAGCTAAGTAACAGGTTTAGTTCTTCCAGCCTGCAATGGATTAGTAGGACATTGAGCAAAAGTAAACTGGAACTGAAGTCTTTACTCTGTTTTGGAAAGTCTGAGGAGTACTACTTGGGGTTTTATTTGCAGGAGCTTTTCAAATGCTGATCTGAGGAAAAACCTGTGTTCAGGGTTATAAAGTGAGGTTGGTATCTTTAGAAGATAGCCTACTTGATTTTTAAAGCTATATCCACACATAAACAGCATACTATCTCTCCCTGTGAATCTGTGTTAAAGGACTTTTAAGTCATTCTAAATTGGGGCACTGAATTATCAGGCTTCAAGCTCTGCGAAGTCTTTGAGAAGATGTTTAGAGTGTTTTGTGTAATTAAGCCCCTTCCTATGCACCAAATGTGAGCACTGGGCAGTGAAACTTCTGTGATTTTCCATCTGAAATGTACCTATATATATTGTACTTCTCCAGCATTAAATGGGTAGCTCTCAATTGCCTGCCAGAAGTGGTGAGCCCAAATGCTACAATGCTACTGAAGTTTCTTTCAGCTGGAGTATCCTTAGAAATGAAAAATGGCCTGGGGTTGAAGCTGCAGTGTTGTCCTTACCAACACAGGCAGCTGGTGTACTGACTGTGGTGGATGTCCATTTTCCACAAGATGTGGGTGTTTTCAGAAAAACTATAATTGGAGTTTTCCAGTGGGTGAAAACACGCTAGCTGATTGACACATTCATTCAGGATTTTAAGGCCTAGGATTTAAAGGATCTGTCTGTTCTAATAAAAGTACATAGCATTGCTTTCCCTGCAAAGTTCAGCAAAACCAAGTGCCTCATCTCTTATTTCCTTTCCTGCTTTGCTGGTTGAGGAACATGTAAAGCACCATTTCTTTCATGTGCCTGTCCTGGCAGCAGAATTGACAGAGCATGGTGTCTCCTGTGAGTCAAGATGATCTCATATCCTCACACATTGGCCTTCTGGGATTAACAGTGCCTTAAGCAGTGGCAACTTTCATGGCTGTAGCCCAGATAAAACTTGGTTGTTCACTGGGAGCTTTAACATGTGAAATGGAAATGCTTGGATTGAAAGAATAACCAGAAACTAATACTTCAGAGGTTGTTCAGGTTCTTCCTCTAATCAAAGCACTAATGCCTTTCTTATTATGCAAATCCCATTGTATTACATGTTATAAACTGTACAAATATTGTAATTCCCTAAGTAATAGAAAGAATATGATTTAGCAGGGAAGATGCCTTCCTTAAAGCGATAAGACACTATAGAGCTGATATCAGAATAGATGAACATACAATTCTTAAATTACTCCTCATTGTCAACCACTAAACTGCAAGTTACATTAGAACCTAATGCTTCATGATTTTTTTATTACTGCAATAATATAAAGCTGTGTTCTTCTGCCTTTTCTGCCATAACTGAATCATGTGCTACTCCAGGAGAGGTCTTCAGCTGCTGTGTGCTGTCAGCTCTCTGCAAAGCCATAACACAACACAGATAAATGCAAGCTGAAAATTTTCTCCAATATTTCTTTGCAATGCATTGTAAGAAAGGGTGATGGAATCAGGCCTGTAATCCTTGCATCAGCAGGCATACAGTTTGCAGTTGAAAACTCTCCTTTGTTTTCATGAATTTACAACTCTGAGGGGAAAAAAGTAGTATTATATTTCCAATAACTAGATTATTTTATAAGTGATTAAAAATATGTGTATTTGTTAATTAATGCATTTCAAAGTACTGGTACCAGAGGAAGATGATGTTTTCTTATTAAAAAATAGATGAGCTGTGAAACAAACAAAAAAAAGACTAAGCTTCTCAAATACAAGTGTTTCTCCTGTAGTTACTGTGTCTTAGTACTTGGCACAGGGTTGGCAGCCCAAAATGTTCAGTTGACAAATCTTTCCATTCTTTCCCTGACACCCATCCTTACATGATCACTCTGCAGAGTTCAGACCTTGGCAAGCTGCAGCACCAATAAATACACCAATAAATACTGCATTATGTAGCTGAAGGGTAGGGCAGGTATCACAGCAGGCACCAAATCTGAAATGCAGGCTGTCAGATGGATGATCTCATGTCCAGGTGTGTTTTATTTCAAACTATAGAGAAGGAGGAGGGGTTTGGTTTGATATGAAAAGGGTTATAAAGGAAAAAAACCAAAACAGCTCACCGAAGTAATTTATAGTCCTACCTCACTCTGTCAAAATTCTACTGTCTATTTTTTTTTGTTAAACTAATTGAACAATGACAGAACTAGGTTACCCCCCTGGGTCACACAATAATGAAGCATTTTTCTGGTGCCTATTTGGTTTTCCCTTCCAAGGAATTTGCACTATAGATCTAGATGCAGAGACACTAGGAGCTGTTAAAACATGCACATAGGATGAAGCACTCTATAAAGACTTTTTCTGGAGCCTTTTTGATAAGGAGCAAAAAGTAATTTTTCAATGAGAACTTTTAATTTTTTGATATATAGTCTGGCTATAAAAGTCATACTATGTATACTGAGTTGTTTGTGAGGTAAGATCTCCAGCTGTGATAAATTTAAGAGAGCCTCTGACAAATTATGTTGATTTAGAGCCTGTATTGTCTTCACATTGCTTCTCACTTTCTAAAAGGTTCTGAAGACTTCCATGTCAGTCACCAGCAATAGAGTTAAAACATACATTTTCACCTTTGTCCTTCATATCAAGTTACAACAGAGGTATTTTTTTAGCAATGCTCAGTACACTAAAGCCATAAGCTCCTCTTTTTCAGTCCTGTTAGCCAGAGGAGGTGTGTGACAATTCAATTTACTGCCAAAGTGTGAAGCAACTTGCCTCTGGAAATGGCTGCAGCTTGGCTGTTTGGTTTTTTTACTTATGCTTTGTGGGTTTGTTTTTTTGGTGGTGGTTTTGTTTTCTTCTCACTCCTCAACACCTTCATAGTTGCTCAGCATGAGTAAACTTAACTTGGGTTTCAGCCTCTGGCAGGAAAAGAAATTTTACAAGCAATTGTGTGAGAACTCACAAAGATCTTAAGGGAGAGCTGTGTGGAATATAAATCCAAACAGCAGTAAATTGAAATTGTCCATTGCAGACAAAATGCCTACAGAAACACCCCTACAGAAACTGGTTGCCATACTGCCCAGGAGCAGGGAACAGTATGGCAGTATGGGCAGTATGGCAACTGGTTTCTGTGGAGCATCAAGGGAGGAGCAGGGTTTGCTGGCATCTTAATAAGAATTTGACCTTTATGAGGTTAAATGTGTTAAGTATAGGTTAATGTTCAGAAAAACACATCAACGACTGATATGCTTAGATACACTGCTGATGGCAGGTATGTCATTTAATGTATTACATTAACACAGTGCTACAGATTCTTATTTTATCTCAAGTGCCTCACTTCTGACAATCCAAAGATGTGAATTACTTTTACACATCTTTGTGAAAAATTTTAGTTGAAACATGGATAAGACCCATTTACAGTACTTAAATTGTCAGATAAAACTATCAAAAGACATTTTTATAAAGAAAAATTATTTTAATTTCAGATTTCAATTCTATTAGCTTTTTATACACGACTACCAAAAAACTTAAACAGCTTCTTTCTCATAAATGGCACTAAACTTCAGGGCAGGTCAGTGAGTGGACTGGTCAGGTGCAATGAGAGCAGCTGTTCTATCTGGGCCAGAAAACTGATCTTGGATCAGGTTTCATTATTTCAATTAGTTTGGGGTCTCTTGGTCCTCCTGTGGAGGAGAGTCTTTTACTGTGGAGTAGGAGTCAGAAGAAGCCAAGTTCCCTAGGTGGTGTAGCTCTTGACTGTTCTCTAGACAGTATTGGAACATTTGCTGAGGTGCCTATGGTCCGGTCACACACAAGCCAACACTGGAGGAAAACTTACAAGCAGTAGTACTGGACAAGAAGGAAAATACAATTTTATGCCACATGTGAAGATGAGCAGCAAATGGCCAGTCCTGTGATATAACTATGCTGTAGATTGTATTCCTTGCCAGTGTGCAAATTAGTAGCTAGATTTGTCTGTTTACATCCTAGATTTTAATTCCCTGCTTGAGCAGGAAGTCATCTGTGAGTGTACTGGGCATTTATATCTTAGTCTTGGATTGTTGGGCACTCGACTCTGTGGAAGGAAAAATTATTTCAGAAGCCTTCTGAAAATTGATTTTTGTTCTGGGTCATTCTGAACATACCCTTAGAAATAGGAAGTGATGCCTTGGTATATTCTAGCAATCTACTGGTCTCTGTGCATGACAGAATCTGTCCAAACAAGCACTTGAGGATTTAAGAAAAAGCCATAATGGTTTACATGCTTGAGACATCCAGCTGTTTCCCTGGTCATCCTCTTCAGAAAGAGATGCCTTGGATTGTCACTAACATCTAAAATTCGTTTCCAGCACACTGAGAGCATGTTTTCATGAATGAGGGTATTGCTGCTGGTGACATTAAGAAACTGTGCTGAAAATAACTGAGGAAATTATCATCTTACCTGTCTTGGTTAGTCCTACCTCTCCTAACTTTCAAGGGTAGTGAAAGTTTGAAGCATAGCAGCTTATTAACAACTTTGCTTTGAGTGTAGGGTGAAGTTCAATGGGGAAAAGAAATCCAAGTCTCCATAACAGTGAACAGTGGAAATATATCTAATTAGGAAAAAACTGTCAGCCAACAATTAATATAAGAACTGAGATGAGACAGACACATTAATTCCCTTTGGCACAAACACTGAGGAGAAATTAGCTGAACCCATTGCTGGTGTAACACACGTGGCTATTTTGAAGATGCAGCAGGGATCTGTCTTGTTGCTCCTGAGCAGAGGAGCAGCCTCACCAGCATGTGCCACAGCACCTCATAGGTAACAACCTCCCGATGGCAGAACCGTGGTACAGTCCAGTCCTCACTGGGTAGTGGCAGGGTGTTAAAATGGGTGAATTTTGGAGGAAATACTGCTTTGAAAAGGAGAGGATGCAGGGGAAGCTGCTGGAGGGTTGCGGGGTGCCCGTGCTATAGCCTAAATGCCCATGCCCTGGTCTGGGGACTGGCATGGGCACTGCCAGTGTGGCAGTGAGGGATGCAGCCCTGGGGGATAGGGCACTGGGCTCGGGTGTCCTGGGAGCATGCAGCACTACCTGGCAGCTGGGGCTCTTTTGTCCTGCTCCCCAGTGTGCAGCTTTGTAAATTCACCAAGGTGCAAGTTATACTCAGTATTTCTAGCTAAACTTACTTGATGTGTCAGAGCAACAAAAATGTCAAAAGAAATCGATGTCCTGCATTTAGTGTCCTCAAAGTCGATTTCCTCCAAATTCTTTAGTTCCCAGGTGTGAAAACCAGCTCTTGCAAAAAATTGTGGTACTCTTGCTGCTGACATTTTCTAGTCAAACAGGGATTTCCTTTTAAATACTTCCCAGCTGCTTCAAACAGGATAGTGATTATTGATTGCATCCCGTTAAGACAGGTGTTTGCATTTCCTCTCCCCACCTTTCCCCTAGGAGAGTTTTATTTCATATATGGAAAGATCCACAGGAGTAAGAAAAGGAAAGCATGAGAAGGGAATTCCTGTGGAAGATTAAGCAGTTACTTATGCAATTTAAATTAGACTTGTAATGAATTTGTACAGAAAATGAATTAGGATGGGTAGCTTTTATGGAAAAGGGATGGATTTTCATAGTGCTTTTTATTATTCGTTTCACTCACAGTTTTTATCTATCTTCCTCTTACTTTTTCTAATCCGTATAGGATTAGTTTCTAATTAATTCAAACTCAATATAGATTGATTAGTGACTTTTAATCTTTGGTCTCTCCTCCCCCTCCATCTGAGCCTTGCTACTTGGTTTTAATTTTTCATATAATTACTCAGAAGCAACAGTATAAGCAATATAAAATGTTACTTCACTGCTTTTGTGTGTTGTCAAAATGTGTTGGGCTTTTGTCTGCTCATTTGCTAAAAATGCTGCCCCCCAACCCCTTCCATTACCTGCTAAACACTTATACTGTTACATTTAGTGGAAAAGATCTGTTTATTTTATAGGTGTAGGATTTTAATACTGCCTTGGTACTAGGTTAAGCACTGAATTACTTTGAGGAAGCAGCTTTATTGTTCACTGAAGAAGTGTATCACTTTGAAACTACCGAGAAACTGCCTTAGAACAGTAAAAAGTGTCTGTCCAGCCAGGCTTTCTCCATGTTAGCCCATAACACTGCTGCTGTGGGCACCCAGCTCTAGTGGTATGTGCCATGCCGGGGATGAGCAGTGCAAACCCCTGGGCTCTGATTGAGGCACGACTGCTCGCCCTGTGGCTACATGGGTCGTGGCCTTGGGGCTCTTCTGTGAGCCGTGTGCTTGGTGAAGCTGCTGCTTTCCTCCTGGGTGCATTGGTTTGGGATCCCTGCTGGGTGGGAGTGCGGGCTGACCTCCTTGCACCCACCTTCTTGTGTCCTCAAGCTTTTCACTCAAGTTCCTACAGGATTGCTTTAATTTGGATAAATAAACTTGACTTTATCTACTATCATATCTGACACAAAAGGCTCTAATGTGGCTCCCTCTGGAGTATATCAGTGCTGTTTTGTCCAAGGTACACCCAAAAGGTCAAATGTCTTTGAACAATTTCTGAAATGTTTATCCTGTACATGTTAGGATTTGGGCTGCAGGCAATCAGACAACTTTCTAGTCAACCAAGGGTAAGCATGGGTTTTCTGGAAGCATCTTTCTGGATGGTAATGCCCAGTGGTTATAATATCCTTTTTCTGTTCGTTACAGGACTGCTTTGACATCTGCAGGAATGATTACATAAAGTCTATAACGTTTTTATATAGTGTTATAGCTGATAAACACTAGTTGATCTTGTTTATTCATTAATTGCAGTTAAAAAACCCCCGCAGTTAAAAGCAGTAAGCTGCTTACCAGCATCCTTTCTGTTACCACCAGTCATGCCTCAGTATGAAACTGAAAGCTACTGTGATCATTGAGCTCAGGTTTCTGCATAATGGCCCCTATTTTATAGCCAGTAGGCCTGTATGTAGCATAGAAAATTGAAGTTGAACTTGGACTCATTTACTAAAGGGTTAGAGCAGAACATAATTCTGTGATAATGCCACCAGCCAGGTCATCTAGAAAAAAGGAATAAACCATGTACTGGCATGTATAATTTTTCATGTTTACCTAATTCTCACTTGCTTCCTTGAGTGGCTTTTTAACTTCCCTGGAGCATATTAAGATATTAAAAATACTAAAAAATTGTTTACAAGCACACACAAAAACGTAGAGTAGTTTTGGTAAAGCAAAAGATAGCAAGTGTGATGCTAAATTTGAGTTAACTTTTTTCTTTGAACACACATATCCCTTCAAAGTTATCCTGCTCTCCCTGTGTCTGCAGCACCCCTATTGACATCAATTGGAGTTTAATACAAGCAGATATTGTAGAACAGACTTCAAGAGAACCTGTGAGATGATCAGAGAAGACAATTTAACACTTATTGCATAGCAATTGAGAAAATAAAAATTATATATATGAAACTTGACTTCTATTCACAGCTGGCGAGAGCAGTGTAGCAGGTACTCTATGCCTGATTCAGCTTCCAGTGGAAAGAAGAGATACAGCATTGAGCTCCAACTATCCAATTTTAAATGGAGGCTTATAGTATCAAAAAAGGCCCCAGGAAATGGCAGGAGTACAGAGGCTGGTGTGGCTATATTGTGAAACAGATGTTATGCTATAGGAAGAGAATCTAATTATCTCTTCTGGACAGGAGGAAGCCCTGAAGTCTGCATGTCTGCCCTTTTGGATCTGATGCTTTAAAAGCCAGTGGGGCAATATTAAATCAACATTTTTAGTGTTCACTTTATCTTAGCAGACCTTATACTATTCAGACATCATTAATCTGAGTTACTCAAACTTTCCAAAAGACCTAGCATAAAACCAACCTAAAAGTGTAAAGCCAGCAGAAATGCAGTGAATGGCATGTCTAGTTGGGTAGATCTGTGTTAGTTCTGCCTAGTGCAGGTCAGATTGCTACTTCAGCAGCACACTGACCTGCTGCCCGTTACTTGGGAATCAGCCACATGCATTTTTTGTAGATTAGTAGTAGAAGAAACATCATCAATGACGTTCATGCAAAACTTCAAGTAACTCGAAGATTTATGAAAGGGTGGCCTTGTAGAGGGCCCCAGGTCCAAAAGGCAATCGGGACAGAGTGTATTACACTAAAGACTTCAGGCAGTTTGCAGATGTTGTTTAGTTAACTTTAGAAGTTGCAATCTTGCCTTTATATCCTTGGGCTGTTGGGCTGCAGAAAGCCTGCTGGGGTAGAGATGTGTCTGTGCTCACATTGGTAAAGGCTTTTAATGATGTTGTTTGGCCCATGCTTTATGCACACATTCAAAGCACGGAAATGGGAGTTACCCAGCAAGTGGATAATGGAAAACCATAGTGTGAGTGGTGTGTGTGGCATGACTGGAGCCCATAGCTGGACTGATTAGTGCTGACAAGAGACTTTGCCTCATCCCATGCTAGCTGTGGGCTTGTGGTTCTCATATTGGATTGACAGTGGAAGGTAGGACAACAAACCTTTCAGAATGTGATCATGGTGGGAAATTCCAAATATTTTCATCCCTTATGTTGATTGAGACTCTGGCCCCATGTGCTAGCAACCTCCCTCTGTTGGCTGCCACTGCACCAAATCGTGTGGAGCTGATATCTGTGTTTTAATAGTGGAAAAGAATACAAGTTCCTTTTCAAAATACAAGGGAAAACAAACATTGCCTCAGCTGTTTCTGGAGGCTATAGTCACAACATTATTTCTTCCTCATTTGGTTGAAACTAAGCTGGCAAAATATTGATATGCAACTTGCTTTATATCTTTCTTTGTCATTCATAGCCACTCCCTCCCATAATGTCATATTTCCCCAAGTGCCATCTGTCACTATCCTCTGTGATTAAAAAAAAAAAATAAATTAGAAATTAGTCACAAGATTATGTATGGCATCTGTGGGTGCAGTAGCTGTGATAAAATCATCCTTGCTATTATTTTTGGTGGCAAAATCCCACAAAAGGTAGAAGTAAAGAATAACCTTCCTCCCATCATGTAGGACTGAATAGCTGGATAAATGGATATAAGATGAAGCTGTAAATAAAATCGGTGTATGTGGGTATTTAATACCTACTTCATCCTTTCAGCTTCTTATATTTCATCAATATAGAGTAAAATTCAATAGGCTTTCATTAAGACTGCAACTAAATGGCAGGTTGACTTACTGTGGGAATACTGTCAGGATACTATAGGGTTTATTAGCATTTTGAAAAGTGCACTGAATGTTAGTTGACCTATTTTTTGCATATACTTTATGAAAATGCAAAGGTGCTTTGTGATTCTTCTGCTACTTATTTGTCACTCCTATGTATGAACTGCTAAGTGGTTCGGTATTTGCTTTAAGATGGGAAGAAAAGATGTGAGACAAAAATTCTTGGTCAGAGTAACGACTTCACAAAGTGTCTATGATCCTTTAATGCAGAAAGCCTTTACTTGCACCAGAGGAACTGGTGTGGGAAGATAGCAGTTGTAGTACCATCTCTGACAATATATGGATGTAAGCATTACTTTGTTTTTAAACTAGAGTCTCATGAGTAAGTAATCAGTCTTATTAAGCAGATGCTTGTTAACTTTTAATAGTGTAAATATATTCTATGCTTTTCTAAGAAAAACAGAAACATATAGGTATCTACTTCAGTTAAAACAATATTTTTACAGATGTTTTCAGTTTTCTTTCAGTGGTTGATTTTAATCATAAGTATCAGCTTGACAAAAATTATCAAATGACTAATTATATTTCATGTGGACTGCTGCTATTGGCATGAGTGTTTTGTCTCTTTGGTCTCTGATTAAATTCTGCTGTGAATAAAAATGGGTAGTCATGCATAAAGGTATTTAAACCAATCATTTTTGAAGGTTAGAACCTGATGTGTAACTGCTCTTGCTATAATAAAGCCAGTGATATGGATTGTGGAATTAGTAGATATAAGAAACAAGGCCATAAACCTCTCACGGATGCCCTTATTACCTCATGGATTACATCAAAATACCTGCCTCTGAACCCCTCTCAGTTTCATGTCTATCTTGTTGTTAAAGCCAAATACCATAGCAAAAGGGTATCTTTATTTTTTCCTCTTAAATCATTTCAGGTTATTGGGGGGGGGGGGGGTGTTTCTTATACTGTACAGAAACCAAGTTTTTTTACCTGTATAATGTACATCTCTCCTACCAAATGCAAGATAAAGTAGGATGGTTCAAAACATTTTGGAGTGTTGTATCTGGGGCAAATTATATGTTTATTTTTAAGGACAAAAAAAATATGTAAGTGACATAATAGTAGACATGGGTTAGCTCTAGCAAATAGTGTGATTAGCTTTCCTTTGCAAGCCAGGAAAACATGCTTAAAATGTAAAAGGTAAATTAAGTGAGCTTGAACCAAGGTTAAATAAGTCTTTCAATTTCTGTTGCTTAGTCATAAAGAAACTTAGGCATATTCAGTTTAAAACCTTTATAGTCACTAGCGTATACATATCAAATTGACATATATTTAAGAAAAAACATCGGTTCCTTCAGCTTAGCATGATTTTGGTTCAGAAGCAGAAGTTTATATTTGGTATAAAAATAAAACAAGTTTAGGGTTGCTCACATCACTCATTTATCAGACTCATTACTCAGAAGAAGTAATCCTGCAGAGTATGTGGGGTCATACACAGCAGACTCTACTAGTGAAACCCAAACCAAACCCTAGGGAAGCACTGCTGTTTCTTGAGGACATTGAGTCCATAGGAGCCTCAACAACTAAAGCAACTCTGGCCTCAGCAGGTCAGAGTTGAGATATGGTGTTACCTTGGGGGGGTAACTTGTGTTTGCTGCCAGGAGCCCTTACTGATTTTGGGATGTGATGAAAAGTGCTGTTGACATTTACCATGTTCTTTTTGGGGAGGGGGGGTTATATTGTGTAACAGTGAGGCCTCATTAGCTTAATCATTGCACCATCAGATCAAGCTTCTGAACTGGGCTCTCTGCTTTAGGGGTTGTGTGGTTTTGCCACGTGTTGCTGTCTGTGATGGGAAGGATGTTTCTCAGACCCTTTTTCCTTTTGTAACTGAAATGCAGACTGTTGCTGAACAGTCTCTTCTCTGTGAGGGCTGGAGGGAGAAATCAAATGAAAACTTCCTTAAGAGCCAAACTACTTTGTGATTTTAAAACAAAAAAGAAGTTGTATTATTCATCTTTGCATTAGAAACCTGCAGAGACCTGACATTTCTTGGGTAGTGGAAATGTTTATACAGTGTATTTGGGAAAGATGTGAGCTGGCTCCAACCCTTGCTCTGAGCTGAAAGTTTCGGTGCATCAAGTATCACTGATTGAATTTCATTTATTCAGAAAGCATAAAAAGGCAATAATGTTATAAAGTCTGATTATTTTTTTGAGGGCATAGTTGAAATCAACATTGAGTTTCTTCCTTTGCTAACCATTTCAAGCCTCTTGTAGTGAGCACATTAAGTTGAATCTTTTTGTCAGATAATGCTACCAGCACTACTCTGCTTGTGTGTGGGGTTTCTGTTTTGTTTTTCCTTTCATCTGGTGGTGGTGGAGGAGAATGTTTGGAGAGGCACTCAGGTTTGGTTTTAGGGGATGAGCTGGTTTGGTTAATCTGCTTTGGCTGGTTTTGGTGTGTTTCTTCCCTATTCTTTATCATCACAAGCACATTGTTTCCTTAAACAGCTTCACCAGTTGATATTCCAGCAGTGCACATGCCTTGTGTCTGCTGTATCAGGCTTCAAGAAAATAGTCTTTGATACTTCTTTGATAACTCCTACAACTCCAGGAGGAGGCCTGGGTTTTCTGACATAGACCCAAAAGTAATTGCATACACCACTAACCTAAGGATTGACACTGCTAGAGGGTAACCACTAGTACTCTTTTTGTGAACGTACTCATGTCTTGGAATGTGCAAGCTGTTGATCTGCAGTGTCCTGTGCTAGGAAATGTTTTGATTCCCCTGTTCATTCTCACATCTTGAGTTTATCTGCCATATTTCGAGTGCTGTCAGGTGAATCCCAGAGAGCCACAGCAGTATGAATAGCTTTGTACTCAGCACTTCTGCAAAAAAACCTGACAGACTCTAGGAAACAACTATTTACTTTTCAGCTAGAAGCAGTGTTTATTTTGACAAAAAAAGAGTAGAAAAATGAAAATTTCTTGCTATTAGTGTAAAAATTTCATCATACACTTGCCTGGCAATATTGTACGCTTCATACTGTTAGAAAAATGTCATGTTGCCTCTTTAAAGAGCAGAAAATATAAATACTACAGAAATGCTACGCTATGTTAACAAGTGTTACAATTTTAAAAGGAAAAAGGAACAGTGGGAATATCCCTTTGCAACAAGGAATTATTGCCTCAAGCTAGACTCCTGACCACATCCCAGATAACGGGGTTAAACTGTAGAAATCCATTGAGGCCAGATGTGGAGGAGGTTCTGCAGCTACTTCAGTTTGTGCTGAGCTCTAGAAGCGGGGACAGAAAAGAGGCAATTGCATGAGGCAATCTGGAAGGTCCTATATGTTTTGGAGCAAACTTTTGCTCCTCAATCTCTGTAATCAAGTATGAGGCCAGCTGATGTCTATGGAAAAAGTTCTGTCTTCTATAAGAGTTTGGCCCCTGCAGTGTTAGGCTCATTAGGGTTTTGTCTGACTACATGCTATGTACAGGTTTTTCTCAGTTTGTAATTTAAATTGGACACACAAGTATAAAAATGGAGCAAACACCATTTGTTGCCTGAAGGGCTGCACATCCTTGCAGAACTGGATGGATTATACCAAGGCATCACCACAGAGTTTTAATCTGACAGCCTTATTCAAACTTTGTTCAGGATACACAATATGCTTACAGTCCCTCTGAACATGAGCAGTTTTTGACATGCTGTTTTGTATACCTTGATTTGCTTCTCCATTTACTGGTTTTGTAGAGAAATTTCTATGGCTTTGCACAATTACACAGCAGCAAATGCTTCACGGTGCAAATTGCCTCTTCAACAGATAAAATGGGATGGAGAAGTTGTTTATTTTACCAAATGGTGTCACAGGTATCTTGGAAAGAAAGCTTGTTTTTAGGTGTTAGTGTCAGGTCAGTGACTAACACAGCTTTGATGCAGCAGGCAGATGTAGCATGGCTGGACACCACCGTGTTTTCTGTTCATTTGCTTTTATGTTGTAGGGGCAGTTAATTATTTAGAGGGACAGAAAACAACCCCATAACTGGATGGCTGGAGGACTTGCTTGTTACAGATATAAAATACTAAAATATTCATTGGGCCAAAGTGGAAGAACAGGATGTCTCAGTGCTTGAGCCCTCTCCTGCAAAGGCAGGAGGAGAGTGTGTCCTACAAGGCAGAGACTCTCCTTGAATCCAGGTCACTCCATGCTGGATGGTACTTTTGGTCACTACCTATGCAGTAAAAATGGGATCTGCACCCCCTCCTGTATCCATGTCATCTCTTCCTGGAAGGAGTGGGGTGAATGATGTAACCCAAAATGGAAAAAAATTATTTTGGTATATCAAGAAAAAAAATGAAAGCTTTTCCTTCTGGTTCCATCTAAACTGTTTGCCATTTCTTTCAAATCAGGCTCCACACCATCAAATTTATTACTGACACAGTCCCATTCAGATTGAAAACAGGTAAATATAGGATTAAAACACAGACCTTCTCGATTGTTTTTAGTAAACTTGTCTCAATTAAGAAAATGACTTTATTCTTATAATTCTGTCACAGTGGCATTTGTCTTTAAGTAAACTTGTAGATGCTTTTTTTCCAGCAAAACTCTTAGGTGACAGGCACTCAGCAGACTTAAATAGTTTGGCACTCTGATGTGTAGCACAAGCTCTTGAACTGAAGATGATCCTTCCTCCCCAGAGGTTTCACTTATGCTTGTCAGCAAAGCTGAATCATGGTGTTACATTTCTTCCATGCATTTCTAGCCTTGTCAGACTAAGGTGAAAAAAAAAACACAAACCAGCACGTGCTCCCTGTGGTACCTGTGTGGAGCTATGGCATCTACCACACATGTCAGTGTTGGGGTTCATTTCCAATGAACTGTATTAAGAGTTCCCTTTTGATGAAAACTAAGTTTTCTCTAGTTTCTTTTACATCTAACTCTGAGCAAAACCACTGACTTTGGTAAGATAATTTCCTCTGTCAATAACCAGGAGGCAGTGGTGTGATCTTGGAGAAGGGAGTGAGTGTGAAAGGCTCTCTAACAATTTTCTGCAGTTGCAGTTACTGACACAGCTCAAGGACTCATTTCCACAAAGCAGCAGATACTGGGTTGTCCTCCCCTGCCCATGCTGAGGAAAAGCTGTAAGTGTGGGTAGCAATTAACACTTGGTGCAGATTGAGTGCTCTCAAGTGAGGCTCACAGGAAGTCTGGTGCATGCGTACACAGCCTGACGTGTTTCTGCAGGAGCTTGTTTAATGCTTGTCCTGCAATAGTAAATCTGCATCCCCTTACTAGTAGGTGTAGTTGCTTTATTCAGAATAAAATGAGCTCTTTAAACTTTGCTCTATTAGATGCCCCGCACAGTGTAGATCAGTTTTTGTCTCCTGATAATAGATACCTGTATTAGAATATAAATGATGCTCACGGCTTTTGGGTGGAACTACATACACATTAACAGCAACTCCTGCTGCATATGGAAAACTAAAGAATATATGAGCATTTCTGAGGCAATCTTATGACTGCTGCTTCCACTATGTTATATTTTTTCCAATGTTAAGCTTTGCCCAGTTTTGCAAAAATTAAGGTTGTTTTCTTCAAACAGCCATAATGTTTTTGAGAGTAAATCTTCTCCACAGCAGTGAGGATCTCTTGCAGCATATGCCATAGAGCAGGATGTGTTGGGGAGAAACAAGGTATCTGAGGGATTTTACGTCTGAAATTGCTGAGTTTCTTGAGCTTGGCGCTGGGGACAAGATTAATTATACAGGTCCTTGGTACTGTTCTGCTACGGGTGCTTAGGGGTAGCAGTCAGGCCAGCAGAGCAGTATTTGGTATTAGCTGGAGAAAGCAGAAAGGGAAGAGCATAACAGTCAGATTTGTCTTAATGCTATATATGCTAATATATATTAAAGAAGAGACTGCTTTTAACATTTAAAACAGAACTTATTTTTTTCTGTTATAGGCTATTTTCTATCTCACAGAGTTGAAAAATAATTCAAATCCTATTCCAACATTATGTAGAAAACTTATTAAAGTGAATGCAATTTCAGTAGTTAAACTATCTCTTTAGTGGCCATGCAGAATTTGATAATATAAAGTCTGGTTTTTTACTTGCAAATGGTACTCAATAACTTCAGAGTATTGTGTATTTGAAGTTAAAAATCCACCTATAAAGGCTTCTAGAAGGTAGAAGCACCACTAACTATTGTTCATTATTATATATTAAAAATATTATCACATCCTCAAAAAACTTTTTGACAGGAACACTACAACTTCTGGTCACCCTCTCCTTTTTGTACTGCTTCTTTATTAGACTGTAGTCTCAGCACGGCAGGTATCCATGTCTTCTTTCACACTTACATAGCACTTAGTTTCAGTTGTACCCAGAGGATGCTAAGAACAGAAACAGTAAGACTTCAACAAGTAAAACTGTAATGTTTGATTAATATGTGCCAGTGGTGCAGCTGGGATTCTGGTGACTCCAGAAGTGGGAACTGCAAGCATGACAATGCTCAGCCTCACTGTGGTGTGGGACCAAGAAGAAGAAGAGTTCAAATATAATGTTCCCTTTGACAGAGAAACTTGGGAGTGCATCAAAGTCAGCATCCAGAAGACCTGTGGATATCTAACCGCTAGGTTTGCTGGCAGTTCCAAAGAATTGTATGGGAAATGGTCAAGAGTGGCTTAAAATCCGTTTGCTCACTTTTGGAAGAGTTCAGCAAATCAAAAGTAAAAATAATTAAAATGTTGCATTTGGATTTAAGCAATTAAAAGCTTCTATAAATTAAAAAATCATCAAAGGAAATGTCAAAATGACAAGTTGCTCAGTGTTGAAAAGTTTGCATTTCAGTATCAGGAAGCTTTTGAGGTTTTCCCAATTTTTTTAATGAAAAATAGAGAGCAATTTAGTGGAAGTGAATTACTTAATTTTAAAATCAATCTGCAATTTTTACAGCCAAAGAAACATTTGCCAAAGCTATTCACATTGCTCTAAGAGAAGCCTGTTCTTAGAGCCGTGTCTTCTCCGTATATCGAGGGACAGAGGTCGAACAATTCCTACTGTGCTCTCCAACAGCTGGTTGTGGTGGCAAAACCCCGTCAGCAAACCCAGCTCCTTCTGGAGCTGGAGGGTGGCATCTGGGTTGTAGGGTGGCTTCAGTCTGAGAATGGATAGGTTGTGAAGTGTCTTGCAAAAAATGCTTTTTTCCAGAGGGTAGAGGCTGTAGGAAGCATCTCCATAGTAGGGGATTCTCATGCAAAATAAGTTGGATTTTTATGGTGATATTTGGGTTCTGTCATTCTACACACGTGCACACACACACAGATCTTCTGTTTCCTGGGAATTTAGAGAGCACTAACTTTGTATGAGAGAGATTCAAAGCCTCCTCTGACTTGAATAATTCTAGCATAAAAGTAACACAGCTGTGTTTGAAAATAGGTCAGATGAAGAGAGACTCTCTTCCTTTTTCTTCTTTTGTCCCCAATGGGTCTCCTAAGGCAGAACAGGGAAGGGCTCGCCTGCAGCAGGCAACTGAATGTGTTTTGGGCAGAGAAAGGGCCTTGGCTGGTGTAAACCTTTCAGCAGTCCCTCCTGACCCTGCCAAACCATGTAACTTCACATCTTTTTTGCCTGCAATAACTGTGGCATCAGGCTCCCCTTGCACCACAAGATGATCTCATAATGCAGGGATTCATTAGAGAAGGGAGTTCTGGTATCATCTCTGTATTATAGAGAAGCAGGCTTAGTAAAGTTAAAATGTTAAAAAATAACTAAATCTACCAAGAAGGCTTTAAGAATAATACTGGAGTAGAGTAACTGTTTCACTGCTCCAAAGATTACTGCTTCAGCAGCATGTTTTATACTGCCTTTGTGTAAACTTAAAATCAGCTGTAATGCCTTTTAGTTATCAGTTCTAAGTGGCTTTAAAGTAATTATTGGCTGAGCTAGTAATTCATAACTACATGAAAGTATTACATTTTAAATGAAAACTTACTGTATGTGAAAGAAAATATTTTTTCTAGTTTTTAAAACCTGGATGCAGTATCTCTTCAGGTTTTTCTTTATTTGATTTTGTAGTTCAAACCAGCAGTATGTAGCTTTAATGCTGATTTGTTTTCAATGCTAAGTATGTTTGTAAATTTAGGACAAAATATGAATTGGAACTGCAATAGCATGAACTGTCATGTAAAAGATTTTATAGTCTATAAACATGAGAACAACTGTGAAATTCAGGGAATGCTTTAGAACGTTTTATTTTTTGAGGGGTAGAGGCTGATACAGATTGAAGATGCTTTAGGAAGTATGCTAACCATCCCTTGGGTGACTCCACTCTGGGAATAGCACTGTTGCTGGCTTTTCACAGTGAAAATGGATATGTGGATTGAACTCTGTGGGACTCCTACCATTGGCTTCACTGTATTTCTCTTGAGACTGAAATTTTTGGGGTTTTAGTAGCATGTATTAAAAGAGTGTTAAGTGTGCTTCCTAGGCTCTTTCCAAGTATCACCCTTCCATGAATGCATGGGGAGCTGGGAGTGCTGGAACAGGGACCTGCTTGGCTCAGTTATCCAGACCATTGTTTGCTGAATGGGATGGAGAAGTGTGTTCCCTCCCCATCAGTATGAGTTGTCAGCCTTGGCTGGGTAGTTCATTGATTCCTGAGCTTTTCTAACATTTGCTTTGACTCTCATATTATATTTTAGCATATGGCAAAGCCAGTTAAGATACTTTAGAGCTTGTAATGTGGATTGCATTCAGCATGCACAGGCTCTGAGCTCGAAAGCAGGACAAGCCCCATTGCTTTTAACGGTTCTCATCATGCAGGATGCCAGAACTATGGCTCTGTGGGGAAAACTGGCAATGCAAAGGACATAAAGCAAGAATGGGATGCATTTCAAAGAAGCATTCTGCCTAATGTTTATTTGAAACCCACAGACTGGCTTAATCAAAGACGGAAAAGTGAATTGAAGAGGTTCGGTGTACTTGGAGTAAGTAAATTAACTATTGGTTTTCTGACAAGATCACACTTGATGGCCAAAACCTTTGAATAGGAACAGAAAAGAGAAACTGGCTTGATTAATTAAACTTCAGAAGTGCTTTACTCATCACTGTTACTGTCCAGAAATCGGGAATAAAGGTGGGCCAGAAAAAGCAGGTCAGGCTGCTGTACTGCTCTTCAAAGAGCAGGGACTTCATTTGATGAGAGACTGTAAATGTGCTCAACACATTCCTTGTCTAAAGGAGCCTTAAATCTAGTAAGGGATAAGCTTGAGAAACAGACCCATGAAGCGCATTTTTTCCCATGATTAGTCTTCTGTTTATCAGTAGTGTTCCATATCAAATCAATCTAATACGTTATGCTGAAATAATGTGAGTAACTCAATCAAGGTCTTGGAGCTCCATGAACTGAGAGGGTGTGGAGTGTGGTGAGGTCTGGGTGCTGCTGCTGGTCACTGCTCTTAGCCCCCTGGACAGGGGCTGCTTTGGAAGATGTTACATTGTATTGTCTGCACTCCCACCTCTCACCTCCTCTGCACAGCGCTCAAGGCAATTTTTTTATGGCACTTCTTTCACCCCTTACAAAAAGGGAAAAACTTTTAAATCTAACAATTTTGCCAAATAATTTCTCATTCTTCTCATCCACTCCTCCTTTGCAATAGGAAGAGGGAACTTTAAATTTAGAAGTAATCAATTAAAAAAGTGTAACTTATTGTAATGTAAGTAAACATTTTTTCAGTTAGTGTTCTAAAAAATACAAGGCCAACGTGTAATAGGTATTTTGAATAAAATCAGTTTTCTAAAGCTCGTGTCTTATTCTGGGGTTCCCTGCCATAATGCAAAATTTAACTTTACTCTTTTTGCTTTGCATAATGTCTCCAAATAGGACATATCTCTGTAACACTTGAAGTCCAAGCCAAGGAGTTTGGGTCAGGCAGGGCAGGAATCAATCTGGACATGTACATCCATCCCTCTGTAGCCACAACAGCACATCGGTGGCTTCTTTCTCCCCCCACTTGTTCCACAGCATCTGCCAGTGCTCTCCAGTGCCTATGCCATCACTTTTTGTATTCCCTGTGCAACCTGCTCCTTATGCTTCAGTGAAGCAGGCTGAATTTGCTTCCGTGCTAGAAAAGTGTTTGCTGTGGCAATGGTTAGGGAGACTGGAATTAGTGAACACATTAAACATTACTGCACAGCTGCTGTTTCTTGTGATGTTCCCTTTGTTTTATTAGAGTCATATCCTGCAACTATATCTGCCATGGTGTGTATGCCCATATAGGCACGTTGTGTGCCCTTTTGTATACACCTGTATGTGATGCCTGCAGACCTTATTGCTTTATCTATTTTAACTTTAAATATGACAGAGATAATGTAGCAAATCTTGTAACTTCAGATAGATACTTGGTGAGTCTATTTTCTGTGAATATGCTGCATTATTGAAAAAAAAGTAGCGTTTTCTTATGCTCAAACTAAAAATAGTATGTCTTGTCATTGGTATATCCCAGTTTATACAGATTGTACCTTGAGTTTCTCTAAAATTGAAATGCACGAACAAGCTCTTTTGTGTTTGTTCTGGCTGAAATGCATTGAAAAAATTGTATTTCCTGGCCTTCATTTTTGCTCCATTACCAATGCAGATGCATTCATTGCAGTACGGTAAATACCAGTGTTAGAAATAAAGGCTCTTACTTAAAGAGCAAGTTTAACATTCAGTTTCTTCTCTGTAAATACATACAATTAATTTAATTCACTGGGAAGCAGTGCCTTTGGCTTTTAAATTTATCTTTTAATGTCAAACTATAAAAAAATCCCTTAAACTCACCTTTCCTTGGAGCATCTGAACCTCCTATTTCTGGTAGTTCAGAAGAAAAGGTGACAAAGTCAGAAGTCATTTGTCATATGCTAGACATGGATGGTACTATTGGAAGCTTTCACAACACTCATGTACTGCAGCACCTACTTCAAGAAGGACGTTGAGGTGATGGAGCGGGTCCAGAGAAGAGCAACAAGGCTGGTGAAAGGATTAGAGGGAAAGTCTTATAGGGAGAGGTTGAGGATGTTGGGGTTTAGCCTGGAGAAGAGGAGACTCAGGGGGGACCTCATCACTCTCTTCAGCTACCTGAAGGGAGGTTGTAGTCAGGTGGGGGCTGGGCTCTTCTCCCAGGCAACTGGTGACAGGACAAGAGGGCACAGCCTGAAGTTGCTCCAAGGGAGGTTTAGGTTGGATATTAGGAAGCACTTCCTCACGGAGAGGGTGATTAAACATTGGAATAGACTTCCCAGGGAAGTGGTGGAGGCACCGTCCCTGGATGTGTTCAAGGCAAGGCTGGATGTGGCACTTAGTGCCATGGTCTAGATGGTGTGGTGGTGTTGGTCATAGGCTGGACTTGATGATCTTAAAGGTCTTTTCCAGCCTTGGTGATTCTGTGAAATTCTGTGAAATCATTGAGCTGTTCCAATCTGCAGCTTTTCTGGCTTCCCCCTGAGGAAAAGGTGGTTGCAAGCTACAGTGTCCAGAAGACACGAGCTGCCTTCCCACCTGCAGTAGTGCTGTATTCCTTCTCCCAAACAGCCTCTACCCTTCCAAGAAGGACATGTGGGTCTCTGCTTGAGCTATCACCTCTTTGCTCTGTGCTTTGTGGGGATGAGGGAGGAGTGCTCCTTCTGTTGGCCTCTTGCTGAAGCAAAGGATCAGTGCAGGCACCTCTCCTCTAGCTTTGGAGCTGCTGCAGAGATAAGTGGGGGGGTAATGTAGGGCTGAATGTAAAATCAGAATTAGTACTTCATAGTTTGTATGGAGTTGGATACTGCACACATGAACAATGGTGAGACTGCCAGATGTTTTGTATATTGTCTTCTGGACATTGTTGCACTAGTTTGTAGAAACCCTAGAATTTGTAAAACACCAAAGCCAGTGTTATCATATGGTCTCTTCTCAAAGTCTGTAAATCTATTACAACAGCTGGATTTATAAAGTGCAGGGGTCAAAAACACTCAGTAAACATGTGGGCAGCCAAGCAGTTGAGGCAACAAGCCTTGTCCTGGAGCGGCTGCTCCTTGCCCTCCACCCTGCTTACTCTTTCTGTAGTCTGCATCTCATGGATAGTCTGCTGCCCTTTCCAGTCAGAGGTAAAAAGACACTTTTGGAGCAGCTATGTGTCTTCCTTCAGGTGTGCTGTGAGGCTCAGCTGCTCCTCGTTTGGAGGCTGGAGCACCAGTGGCTGCCGTGCTCCATGGGCCCTATGTAGGTTTTTGTGTGTGCACTAGAGCTCTCATCTGCACACACTTTGTTTCACAAATACCAAACCAAGCTGATAATTTGGTCTGGTCTTATGAATCGTTCTCCCCTTATTTCTCTGACAGCACAGTGCAAGAGAAGTATCTTGCTTCACACATTATTTCTGACATGAATGTTTCAGTGCTGCTATGTAAACTTAACTATATCTAGAAAAATGGGAATAAAAAATGCTTCATGTGGCCAAGTTAATGTTGCTATAAAATCTGAATACACTCTTGTTTTTCTGTTTTCAGTGTTTGAGCTGAATATGTGATATTGAATAATCTTATTTATCTTTGTACTTCACATGTATGTAAAAATTAAAAGCCACTGTTCTTTAGAAGCAAATATCAGTACACTTTATCTTCCTGATGTACTGTAAACTGCACACACAGAGGAGGTTAGTAGCTGAATGGGGGATGATTATGAAGATGAATGAGTGGCCAGGAGACAGAGTCAGTTTAATGAGCTGAGCAGTAAGGAGGCTGTAATTTTTATAGATTAGCACTGAACTTGTCACTTACCGGCGGATACGACAACTTAGTTTCAGAATTACAGTGTGTCAGAAATGAGCTCAAACAAGCTCAAAACCAGCAGCAATCTGATTATCTCCCACGTAATCCAAATTACAAGTGTAGCTCTCCTGAATGTGTATTGCCCCTTCCTGACATTTTATCTGTTGCAGGTAATGAGCAGAACCCAGGAATGTGCATGATTAGTTGTATGTCAGATGATTTAAAAAAAAAATAAAATCTTGCACCCTGCTGTGGTGGCCAAGCCTCTGTGCAGCCTCCCATCCCCAGGCTCTTCTGTACCAAGCCAGCTCAATGCTTTGGCAGATGTCTGCCCCAAAGGAAGATGCCAGTGTGGGGAAGGAAATGGGCAATTCCCAGGACCACCAACTTTCTAGAGGAACTGTTGAAGATACAATGCTTTCTTTTGTTATGTTCACTTTGGGTCCCTGTGCTAGTGTCTAGCTACCTCATAATACATCTTATCTCTGCAGGTTTGTCACCATGGCTTGTAGGCCTTGACCACTCAGTAATTGCTCCCAGTCCAACAGGCTGGAGGTAGAGTCCCTTTCCCTGCACTGCTGGATTTGGAGGCAGAGGAAGCTTGAGATCCTTTAGTCTGTTACGACTGCTTCTCCTGGTGTCCCAAGAAATGTGTGCTTCCCAGCATCGTGGGGCATGTAATGTCTTATTGACCTTGGGAACAAGGTCTGCTCCAGGCTTGCTCTTACCACAGGTCTGCTTAGTATGGGTGAGCTGAGGACCTGGTTCCTATTAGAGAAGGCAGCAGTAGAACAAACACCTAGGCTCATTTGTTTTTCACAAACTGAGCAAAAGCCATGAGCCCTCAGCCCCCAGTCTGGCACCATTCCCAGAATTGTTATTTTACAGGCATGATGCTTTTGATAACAGCCTCACTTTTGAAGTAGCATACAAGGGGTAAGTGTTGTTCCACAAGCAGAGGACAGTGTTGATTTCTCCCCCTCATAATTCAATCAGGCTGCGAGTTGATTTGTTGGAAGAGATGTTTTGGTTTTAGATGCCTCTGGGACAGGAAAGAGGAAGGCCAGATTTGTGTTTATTAAGTGAGTATCTGTAATTCTGGAGCTGACTCTTCCAGCTGGCTGTACAGAGAACTGCTGTGGCTCCATTTGTTTTTTGGGATCTGAGTTTGACTTTGAGCCCAGCCCTGGGCTAGAAATGGTCCTCTAGTCCTCTGTTCTGGCAGTGTTTCCCTTAGAGAGTGCTTTATAAATGGAGGTACCTTAGCAGTGTGGAGTTTTTCATGTACCATGGTAAGATTGTTCTAATACTGGCTACTCTCAAGCCCTTCTCCTGGGTGGTTAACTTTTCTAGTGAACACATACTTCACTTCAAAAGCTTGGGTTTTTTCCTGATATTTACACTACACAAGTGCAAAGGCAGTAAAATCCAGTTAATGTGAACATCGGTTTTCCTTTCCTCAGCCACTCACCTGCCATTTCACCCTAGTAATTACTTTTACTGTCTCTTCTCTACCCATAAAACCAGAGCAGTGATGTTACCTGCCTTTGTTCAGCTGCCTCAGAGTTTTCAGCCTCTGCAGGGCATTATGTAGGTACCATTACTACTACAAATCATAAGTACATAATTTCACTTATAGCAAATAGCAGTAACTCAATAAAACTATTTTAAAAACAAAATTGTCCTCCACTATATGCATGAGATTCTTGATCAAACAGTTATGCTGATAGTTGTCAGAAGCAAAGGCAGAGGGCTCTGTGCTGCCTTTGGGCAGACTTGAGTCTTGCCACGCTTCCCCCTATACCTGCTCCATCTCTTCATCCCATCTGCTTCTGGATCACGCTCTCAGAAGGGTGGGTCCTCATTAACAGGCAGATGTGACCACATGTCTCTTGATGACTTCTGTAGGCACATGAAAGCAGAGCTTTAAAAAATCTTTTTCCATGCACTTTCTGAGCATTAGTTAAGTGACAGTGTTCATCTGTCAGGACCCAAACAGATGAGTCAGTGATATTTTCTGTGTGTGTGTAATCTCCTTTTAAATGTAAGTGCCTATCTTTAAAATGACCTATTTTAAAAAAAATAACACATTGACCTTTTAAAACCACTGTATGCCAGACCTTCTTAAGAGATTTGGCACTGACATTTTGGTCATAATGGAAGATTCATTAAGGTCAGTGATAAATTTGCTGCAATAAATACAGAAGAATTAAGAGCTCATCAGCATTACCACAGTGTAATGCTCAGTGGATTGAATTATGTACTTAGGAAGATGAATCTGTGGCAATTGGCAAGCTTCAAGAGGAAAGCTGTATGTGTGCATGGACATGTTCATGCCTGTGTGTCAGAGGACAGTAGAGGAAATAAGGGGATTAAAAAGGAATTTAAGAAAATAAAACAGTTTTTCACTTATTTTGTATTCCGGTAATATTTAGAGTTGTCATGACAAATAGTATGATTGTACTGTCATTCATTGCCTTGCAATTGATGTTTCTTGTAGTAAATGCTGTAGTATAACTGGATATCTTTCCTGCTTTCCTCCCCTTGCAGAATACACACTGTCTTTTAAGCCATATTTAGTGCAAACAACAGTATTGATCGTGATTGATGAAGCAGAATGAAAGGGGCAGCCCTTTACCTGCCCCCTGGAGTAAATGGGCTGCAGTTTATTAAAGGGTAACAGAAGAGATATTAAAAATGAAGAAATGCACCAAATGGCCAAGAGCTGTGTTCCCAGCTGTTCAGAACATCTATTCCATAATATGGAACATCAATCTAATTCTCTGCACAGAGAAGGAGCATGGCAACAGTCAAATGCCTCTGATAGGCAGTCTTCACCAGCAAGATACAATGTTCAATTTAAGGAAAGATTGAAGAACATCAGTCTTCCCTTAAAACAATTTGTACAGAATAAATTTGGTACTTGCCAGCTATTCCCACAGAGAGAAACTGATAATAGGACAGAGAAAATCATGTAACATGATTTAGGATTCCCAGAATGGGATTACTGTTGGTAATAAAACAGGAGGGAGGTGAAAGAGGGAAGAAGAGCTGACAGTAAGCTTGATGTTAATTCAGAATGCTCTCTAACCCCTGGAAATTCACTGGGGCTGTGGGTGCTGGAAACCTCTCAGTATTAGGGCCCAGTCTGAATGTGGGCTCAACACACTGGCAGATGCTGGCTCCAAGTACATCAGCTGGAGCTGCTGAGTGCGAGTTCCTTTGAAATCTGGCCCCTAGGGCTTATGTATCCTACAAAATAATCCTCTGCTGAAAACTGGTGTCAGCAGCTGAGCTAGTGCCAGACATAGCTTGCCTTTGTCTTTCTTTTCTGCAAAATTATTCATGGGACTAGTTCAGCTGCATATATGCTGATAACTTACATGGCAATAAAACTTCTGTGAAGCTTAAAACTAGGTTCTGCTGCAGGTCACCCAGGTCAGCCCTCATATACCACCTGAACTTGACTGAGAATTTCTTTTAAGGGCAACTCTTCTGTGCTGCTTATACCAAGCGGCAGCTCATCTTATTTGCTGTGTAGTTAAAGGTAGAAGTCACCCTATTCAAGACTGCTTGTTCCATCTGAAAGTGCAAAATGGAGGATAGATGTAGCAGAGCTTAAGTGCACAAATTGACTTCAGGACCCAGCCAGCTTTAGTTGCCCTTATGTAATGTAGCATACAAACCATGTGGTCTTTCTTTTTTTTGGATCTGAGCTGCATTACAGTATAAATTGGAAGGATGTGCAGGTTATGACGCTAGAAGGCATTTTACCTAGAGAAGGCAGAACTGGTGCTTTAACAAAGCCTGGTACCAAAGGTTCAGTGGCTAGAGGTGGGGGCGATGGTGGTACTGTCAGCCCTACTGTTAACGCATCCATTTAGATGATCTTGATGGTATGGGCCTGCAGCAAATCCCAAAATCCCACAGGGCAGGAGGTCAAACTATGGCTTCTCTGCTCTCCTTTTCTTCTCTTTACTAAGTTGCGAGTCATCACCAGTCATCTCATAACCATGCCATTGAGAAAGAAAAGATGGAATTTGGTTTCCTCACCATAAAATCATTAATGTCCACTTGATTTAAAATCTCTGCTCACAGAGCAGAAGTTGTGCTCTACGCAGCTGAGGACATGAGTCCTACTGTCTCTTACAATAACAAACCTTAATATATATGCTCTTTCAAAGCGCTACAGTAACTAAAATATGTTTCTCTGATCCTGGTTTTAGTGGATGAAACCGGAAATTAAAAAAAAAACCACAAAAATTTCTCAACAAAACAATCTTGTGCATATCCTGAATGTGATTTACATGTTTGAAAAGAAAGTGTTGGGTTCATGTGAGATACGTTGGAATACTTATATGCATATAACATGTAATGCTAAATCTAGAGCTGTGCAGAAATGTTCTTAACACATGAGCTTTCCCTATAACAGGTCCCCCCAGCTCCTGAGCAAAATACTTCCAGTACATCCAGTCCCGCAGTCCATTGCTCTCATAATTTGTGCACAGAGGTGGTGTTGTGTGTAGTCTTTAGGGAAGGAGCTACCTCAACAAAATGCAAAGGGACACGGGCTATCACTTGTATGGGACTTTGCCCTTAGGGCCTTATTTCAGCAAAAAGAAATTGACTTTAAGATGGTAAAGGGAGTCCACTCTGGACAACAATGCTGCTGTTGAAGACTTTGTGAAACACAAGAAATCTGCAGTCCTGAATCCAAGATGAGGAAATAGAGTTTATGTGTTGTGACTGTTTGTGTTTATAGACAGAAATGTTGTCACTGGTATTTGAAAGTAGCTCCTCCTTCAACACATGATCCACCTCAAGCTAAGAACAAGAGGCTTCATCAGAATTGATGCAACTTGGCCTTAAACCCAGCTCTGAACTTGACTTTAGAGCCTGAAAGAAGAACTTGGAATTAAGTTCAGAGTATAAATTAATTTTCTACCAGCTTTAAAAATCTGCCTTTGAATTGATGTAAGGGTTTTCAACATGGGATCCTTGGATAACTTTCTTGAGGTCCATAGAGGAAAAGAAAATGTATATGCTGTACAGCAATCTGCAAGTGTCACATCTTCAGAGCATGCTTTTAGAGCTCCTGTTGATCCAAAGAGTGTGAGAACAACAAAAAATAGACCAAGGAACACTGAACAAAAAATGGGTGAGTTTACAAAGAACAAATTATGTACTTAAAGTTCCCCTTTAGTATTTTAGTTGATAACATTCCTATTTCATAAACAAGACACATTTTTAGCATCTACAGAAGAAAAATTTATATCTGCCAATCAAGTTCCATTTACCATTTGTCCTTGTATTCCACAGTGCACTCAAGTATATACTTAGAATTTTATCATGCTTTTTTGCTTGCTTTTGCCTAATACACAAGATGAACTAGTGAGGCAGAAACAAATTTAGGGACTTCCATTTAGATGCATTAGTCACACAGTAAGGTAATCAGCTAGCTAGAAATGGCATCATAAACTTGCCTCAGTGGAGCACATTTGTTTTTTCCCAGCAGCCACCCTGTTGGAATTAAAGCTGTAGTCAGGAGGAGAACGGTGATTAACAGGATTTTAAATATTTAGGGTTTTTTAATATGATGTAATTATTGCCTGGCTTAGATTACTTAATATTATGATAGTAGTGTAATTAAAGGGAAAAAAATTAGACTAGAGTAAACAAAAGCAGCCTGCTTACTGTTCCTTCCCTTCCCCTAAAACAACCAGACAGAGTCTAGTCCTGAGCCTGAAGGAAGCAGCACTTTGGAGGGAGGTTATCACTCCAGGCAAAGCCAGACATGAAAACAAGGTGATCTCTGGTTTCCTTTGTGCAGTCGTCCCTGCATGTGCTCCTTCCCCAGGCAGCACTGCCCTGGCTGGGCACAGCTGGGCCTCCTCCCATGCCCTCCTGGACAGCTCAGCCTCAGTGCTGGGTGATGTCCACGTTATTGCTATCAGACAGTGTGGCTGGTGGGACCAAGGTGGCACCAGCAGGGGGGCTGTCTTGCACTTGCTCAGCGTGGCCAGTGACTGCAGGAGGAACAAGAACAAGATGCTGCTTCCCAATAGGTGAAGATACAGCCCTAAGTTTATTGAGACCTATGCAAAATACCCTGTCTCTTTTTATTAAAAGAGGCTGGGTTGTACTGTTGTATTCAGCCAGTAATCAGCAGGAGTGTATGTTATGAAATTATCTCTGGCAAAATTGCTAAGGCCTACTCTGATGTCTGGAAAGGTTTTAAGTACAAGATTCATGAGGAAAGTTTGCTTTGAAATCACTGAGCAAGTAAAAACCTGCAGCAGGTACTGGTTAATTACCCTCAGTGGAGTATGATGTGAATGACAGTGACATTCTGAATGGGCTGACAAACCTTGCTACTGGGCAGAGAAAATGATGATAAATATCCATATAGAGATTTCTGGTTGAACTGTTGCTGACTTCTCATCTGAAGTGCATTCTCAAGTGGGTGCAGGTTTTAGAGCCTTCTTGCCCTGTTATTCTATGCTGAACTCATTCTATATTTTATATTTTATATTTCAACAGGTTTTTTTGTCTTTCTGTCTTCTTTTGATCATGAAATGGCTGTGAAGTACAGTCGTTACTTTCTAGTGAATTACTTAAACACCAAATGCATTGAAGTTACATGTCTTATTTAAGTATGCATTCACATGAAGAAGTTGCGTGACCCTTCCGTATTTTGATTGGTTTGAGGGGTGGAGTTCTGGATTTCAACTGTGAGGGGTTTTTAAGACTTTTACAAGTCTTCTGGGAATGTGACTTTAGCAACTTAATTCCTGTAAGTATCTTTGACCTGTGCAGCGTATAAAAGGGGTTAGTAACTGTACCAATAATAGCTGGTGCTTTCACCTCTCAGCAAACACCTAATAAACAAGAAGAGTAGAGAAGAAAGTTTGAATGGTCAGGGAGGAAAAACGAAGTAAAGAGGTTGCAAACAGCAAATCACATGAGTGCACAATATGAATTCACTCCACAGTTTCCATAAGATGTTGCTTAGGCTGCCGTTTCTTGGCACTTTGACATCACACTATTTTCTACGTATGTCAGAAGTTCTGCTTTACAAAGGTTAGACCCTGTGTACTGTTGTCCTAGTTAAGAGTAAGCTGCATTTTTTGGCTTTTCTTCTCTCCAAGGGAACCTGCTGCCTGAGAGCACTTTATGAGCACTTTGTATTGGACTCTCCAGAGCTCCCAAGTTGCTGAGTCTTGCTTGTTCACCTTTTGGATGGCTCAACAAGTAGGTGAACAAACAAAGTCAAATCAGCCTTTCAAAAGAAAAAAAAAAATCTAATATTCCTATTCAAAGTGAAACATGAGTATGTACGTTTTAACTTAATAGTATATTTAATGCTTAAGTAGAACTATTTCATCCATAGGTAGGTCCTATTTGTTGTTCTGGTAAATAATTACTCATAAATGAAAGATTCTGTTTTGTTGCCTACAAATTGATTCATGCCTGAATTAGGCAATGGAAGCTATATAGCAAGCAACAGAGCAAAGAAGCTTGTACATGTCCCATTCTCAAAGAATTGCAGATTTCTAAACGTCCTGCACTGACTCGCTCAAATTGTGGTTCCTCTGGCAAATGGCAAAGCAGGTTTCAATAGGACTGCTTGCAGAGTGAGGCATTATGGGTATTGAGAGGGTATAGTGCAGAGGAATTACAAAATTCTGTAGAAAATAAGTAATAGCAAGAAATCTTTTTTTTTTCTCAAGTGCAACAACAAATGCTCATTTTAGAGGGAAAATAGAAAAATATTTCTGTGTTTTTTTTTCCCCCCCCCACTGGAGTAAAAACCCCATGGAGGTAAATCTGTATACCTGACTGTAAATTCTGTTCTCTAGAACTAAGTTACCATGTATATTAATTTCCCTCAACTATCATTTGCTTTGTAAGCAAAAGCATGGCATACAAAGCAGAAATAGAGAGGGGGGGAAAAAAAATTACATGGGAGAAAAGGAAGCTGTTGATGTGAAAACATGGAAGTGCAGCCTCTGACTGCTCATTTGCCTTTGCTGCAGGAAATCACTTCTCTGCATAGGGAAGCAAATGCTGCAGCTGGAGCAGGGAACCATGTGTGCTGGGGAGCTCAGCAGCACAGCTGCTGCTGAGGCTACAGTGTGTGCCTTCAACAGGCAACCAAACCAGAGGGCAGAGGTGCTCACCCAAAAATCCAATGTTGTCTGCCCTAGGTGTGCTTACAGCATCCTCCTCCATTCAATGAGCACTTTAGTCAATGTACATATTTCTGGAAAATGTTTATTCTTGTGTGTTTTCATTAAGCTGATCTAAGTCTCACAGATACCATGTGAGTGATAAAAGACCTGAGCTTCAAAATTGGATACGTCTGCATCAAGGAAAACATAGATCTACCTTTAAGAGGATTGTGATTCACAGGGATGAAGTTATCCTTATTGTATTCTATTAGTTACATGAGCAGAGCTGCTAAGCAGAGAATAGCATTTTTTAAAGTATTGAAGAGGTTTGAGACTCAACATTTGATTCTCAGAATTGACTTGACTTGAGCTACTCATGTCCTTATATGCTTTGGCCTTGCAACAACAATCAAGTTTAAAAGGATTAAATAGGGGAAATAGCTCTAATAAAAGCCACCACCTCTGCTAGAGCTCTTCTAATCTTTTCCAAGTCCTGACAGTGCTAATGCTGAGGTAAATGTGTTGGGTGTGACAATGCAGGGTGCTGATTTCACTCTCTTCCTTCTCGGGATGGAGGACAATTATCATCCCTTTATACTTTGTGTCATGGAGTCCACCTTGCCCAGGTGCCCAGCTCGTTGGTCCAGGCAGATGGCTGGGTGCAGCCTGATTTGGCTTCCACTGCTGTGAAGCTCTTATTATGCACATAAACTCGTAATTATAAAATGTTAATAAATGTGTTCCAGCCACTCCTTTAGCTGTAACAGGAGAAAGAGACATTGAACAGCCAGCAGGATGAAAGTGTTGCCATTCCCTAGGGACAGCCTGGTGCAGTGAGCTCAGCCAGTGGCTGCTCCTTTCACCACTCTCTTCTGAATGGGATAAGCAGGGTGAGTCCTGCCCTGGAGCCAGACACTGTCTTGAGTATTTCTAAGACCACTCCAGGAGCCCCTATTCAGCAATGACCACCTGCCAAAGCAGGGCTTCAGTCACTGGTTGTGTGAAATAGGTTGTCAAAAAACTTTTTTTGCTATAGCCACAAAAAGCCATTTAAATAATTGTCACAGTTTAACTCAGGATCGGCAAGTAAACAAACTACAATAATGTTCTCTATGCCCTCCCCCTCTCACCCAGATAGGGAAAGGAAAGAGAGAGATTAAGGAGAGAAGCTTCCAGATTGAAAACTAAACTAGACAGCTTTAGTGAAATACTAATGATAAAAATGTACAAATATATACAAATATGTGTAAGAATGTACAAAAAACCCTATCACCTCCCCCCACTCCCAGTAACTCCCACAGCACTCTCCTTAGCTGTGAGCAGTCCCAAAAAGTCCCAGACAGCTGCCAGAGATAGCGGCCGAGCAGACAGAAGCTGAGGGCAGAGATATGAGGGTCAAGAACACACAGGTCTAGGGATCAAAGGAGATGGACAGATGGAGTCCTCCCTGGATGCCAGCCATGGATGGAAGAAAAGCAAAAGTGACTTGACTTCTGTGATCCCTGAATTTATGAGGAGAGTGATGTACATATAGATGGAATAATTTGTTTAGCCAGTTTTGTCATCTGTCTAGTTCACTCCTCCCTACAAGAGAGTTATAGGTACGACTCTTCTGCTCCTTTAGTGTCCAAAGCAGCAGATTCAACAAGTGGAGCAAAGTGTCTTTGGTCTCTCAGCAGTAACTGTAAACATTTGGGTGTTATCAGTCCATTGGCTGGAAAACTTGCTTCTAGTTCCAGCAAGTGTGCTGCTTAAAAGAGTTCACTGAAAAAAACAAAAATCAGTAAAAGGAAGATTGACTTCATACTGGCTCAAACCAGGACAATAATCAAATAAGCATTGATTCATGCTGTTATCTAGAAGGAGAGGCATTAAATCTTCTCTGAATCCTCTTGGAGAAAGATCTAGCATATTGTTTATTGTGTCATGCTGTTGTTTCCTGAAGCTCCTCCTTTCTCTGTGAACATCCCTGTTTTGTGATCCCTGAGACAGCTACCACACAGCCTCCCTTCCCTCCATCCTCTGCGTAATGTCATTTAAACTCCAGTGGCATTCCCCAAGGACCAAAGCTTGAGCTTTACTGAGATTTTAATTCAAAGCAAACACAGGGGTAGTAATCTCTAAGCCATGAGCTGATAATGTTAAGTATGGTATAAAATGCAAAAATGTCATTTCTGTGCCTCTGCTTCCATTTAGAAGCACCAAAACACTTTTCTTTCAGCAATAAATGCCATTTAAAGAATTATTAAGATTTTATATGTTCTGTTTGGCAAAGAGGATTAATTATTCTTCCTGCTTAGTTTCTATTCAGGGAATAAATCAAATGACATTAAGCTAGTTCTGCTCTTCACTGTTTAGTTTAAAAGAAAAAGCAAGATCTTTGTTTGTTTTTCTCATCCAATGCCTAGATGATTCACGTTAAAGCAATTTGAAGCAATGGCAAACTAACAGTTTCCATAGGGTTTTTTGTTCCATTGAAACCTGGTTTCTGTTTCCTTAACACCTGGCTCCTGCAAATCAATGTGTTTTTTGGTATCTCCCAGTCAGTTTAATTTATTTATCAAAAAGGGTGCTTTCAAAGTAATTCTAGAGCTACATGCACTTTCTTAAAATGAATAGGATTGGTGATGTTCAGTCACAGCTGATGGTCAAAGTGTTCTCAGGATGTCCACCAATCCTACAACTCCAGCTGGCAATGAGTCCAAAAGCCAAATGAATTCCAGCACTCCTTCTGCTCATAAGCACCATCCAGGCTGAGGGTGCTTGGAGGGGCAGCACATAAGAATGTGTCTTTATATTGATGTGCTGTTGGGAAGGCTGGAGGGAATGGGGAAGAAAATTTTTAAAGTTCCTTCTGCAGGGCCAGGACAGCCTAATTTCATGCAAATTAAAGTCAGTGATAGCTTGAACTCTATTCTGTGGGTTGTATTTTGTGAAAGACTTGCTGAGAAGGTTCTCTGTAGTGAGCAGATTACTGGATGCTGTCTAAGTTCCAAGGGCCCATTGGATCTGCAAAACAGATCCTCTTGTGATTTTTTTATTTTTGGTCTTCCTGCTTGTTGGTAGGTATGAGGGAGGCAGGGCAGTCTGTTCTGGCATCTGAGGCAAAGCCCAGAAAACATTGTTAAGGGGTAAAAAAAATTGAGAAATTATGAAAAGAAAAAAATATCTCTACAGCTGCAGTAATATCTGTACCACTTGCACCTCCTTGCCTTCTCTTGGGAATCATTGCAGAAACCCCTGTGCAACCCCAAACCCCTTCTGGGGGTGGTCAGTGGGTGCAGAGTGGAGGGCTGGCCCTGCCATGCTCCTCAACTCCTTCCTGAAACCCAAGGATAGCTGCACCATCCCTGCCAAGGCTTGGCACCCTGGAAGGTCCTGACCTGGGCTAGGAGCTGAGTGGAGAAGCAGGTCCAGGGCCACCAATGCTGTGCAGAAGCATGACTGGGGCTCTCCTTTGGGGACTGTGCCCTGGGGTTGTTTCTTCTTGCCTAAGCAAATATAATTCAGAATGGAAGAACCGCTTGGTCTCCAAGTATGGGAAAACAAGAGAGGTTATTTTGGCTCATCTGGCTCATTTGTGCTTGTGAATTTTTGTCTCTTTACCAGGCTCTGGTAGTTTAATCTGTTTCTTATCTCACTCGTCTTCTAAATAGAAAAATGCTAACAATATATCTTACTCAAGCCTTTCAAGTGATCCTTGTGTAACACTTTCATTTGCAGTGTAATGAGAACTATCAGGTGTTATCGTTAAGGGCTGTTTCAGTCCTAGCTGGATACCAATTCACCTCTCAAGCTTGAAGAATGGTGTATTTCACTCTACATCATTTGTTTACATACAAAGAAGAGACTTTGAAATACTCCTTTTTTCATCTCCTTTTTTGTTTAGCTGGAAGGATTGACACTAGAAAAGCCCATTTCATGAAATAGTAGTTCTTGAAGGGATGAGTGACAAAAGGATATACTTTAAAGTGAACAGCAACACAATTCTCTCGTTATCCAGTCTGTGACATTAGGTCTACTCGTGGAGTGCTGAAATGGCTGGAGCCAAACTCCCCTGCAATCTCCTGCAGGCAGGCTGTGCTCACTCCAGCACACTCGCCAAATACACGTTAGACAATCTGCAGAAAAATATATATGACTTAATCTCCCTTTCTAGGTTTCTGCATCTCTAAATCTGGGAAATTATTTTTATCACGAACACTGGTTCTAATGCTTTTATAGCTGTATGTAGGGCAACAGTATTACCTCTGTTTTATACATTAGGAAACTGTCTCAGAAACCCAGGAAAGTGAAGTTTCTTCCAAGCTGAGGCTTTCTGGGGTCAGGATGACTCGTAAGGTAGCTGAGTTTGTCAGTAACATTAATGAGGACATTAATTTGAGCAAGTTGTCAAGCTCTTCTGATCTCAATTGTTTGATGTTTTGGTTGGTTGTTTTGGTTTGTTTTTTAAAGGAGTGATAAATCACATCTCTTCTGCCTCCTATGCTACTTCCCAGCTTTGCAAGCAAAACTCTGTGCTCACCTAAAGAAGAACTGTAGTTCCACAAGTCAACATCATTGCCCTGTAATCCTGGTCTAGCCAACGCTGCCACAAAAAAGAAGTGATGAGAGCCAGGTTGGGGAAGTTGTCATAGTGAAAAGGGGACAACAATTAAAGCTGCACTCTCCTGGCAGAATCCCAGCTGGAATGCAGCACTGCAAACACCATCTGCTTTCTCCTGCAAATAAACCCTTGCAGGGTGCAGCAGGCCTGCCTGGTAAAGGAGGAGGGAAATTCTATCCCTGTGCATCACAGCCTCTACAGATTTGGGCTCAGCCTTTACTAGTATGGGCAAATTATTTTTAACTCCAAGTCATGTAACTGAGTCTAGAACTCAAGCCTAGTTAGCTCCTCTCTCGATTTGTGACCATCCAATTATATCAACCGATCTCTTCTTTTCTGCAAGTTTTTTAAATTTTATTTTTAAACCAGATGTCACTCTCAGATATTTTCTAGGCATTTAAAAAAAGAACAAAATCATAAAGGCAATCCCTCCAAAACACCCTCCAAAATTTTATGTTAAGGGTTTTGGAAACATATGAAACTGTCACAGGGCTTCTGTCAGTGTATAACAAAACAGCTTCAAACCAGCTTCAGTGTCTCAGCTCCTCAAAACTCAGAAGCTTCCGTAACAGAAATATCACCCAGATCTTAGAATTATGTCTGTAAATGACAACTGGTTCCTGAAAGCTTCCTGTATACATCTCCAAGGGGTTAAAATAAGTTTGTATGTTTCTTTAGGAAGCAAAGCTATAAATGATGCACTTGTTAGCATCTCTGCTTCTGCTGAGGAAAGGTGAGCAGCTGATTACAGTGTGCTTGTTAAAAAAATGGTTTGTGTTACTGATGAATTGCTTCTTGAAATTCATTTAAGAAAGCTGATGAAGCAGATCCCATGGCATTTCATTCAAGTATCTGAAACTGGAACAGCAGTACCTGCTGTGACCTTGAGGCTTGTGTTTTAAGGCTTCTCCATACAAGGTCCTACCACACTCAAGCTTTGTGTTGGAGAGACACTAAACATCTCTCTGTATTTTACGGCTAGAGACTTCTATGCTTCTTCTTTGTCCATCATTGAAATAACCAGATGTTTTGCTTAACAAATCATACCTTTAGTTTTAATATCCACTCAGCCTCTCTTTCCTTCTGTTTTTTCCAATTATGTTTTGAAGAAACATTATCTTCCTAAGTAATTTAGTCAGTGACTAGGGATTCTCAAGCCCTTCTCTGATTTCTAAAAATCATATTAAGTGCTGCCTCTTGTGTAATGAATAAGTACTTATCTCTCCTGCCTCGTGTTCTTCCCAACCTGAGAACAGGCTCTGCTCTTCTGTCCCTTCTAATCTCAGGCTATCAGGAAAGCTATTACTTCAAGGCTGGTATCACTTGAAGTACCTTGGCTTAATCCCACTTCTCTAAAGATTTAAGGGATTTCTCTTCTTGGATCTGAAAAAATATCATTATTTTAAAATAATTTGGCATTACAGCCTAGCTAAAATTCTGCCCTATTTCTCTTCTTTAAAGCTAATGGATAAGAAAGGTTAATTTGACAAAAAGAAAAAGACTAAGCCCCAAATTGCCATTTCATTAAGTTCTAATTCCGTTATTATGATTGCTATTAAAATTTGAGGAAGGCCAAGAGATTTATCAATAACTAAAAGAAAATCACTATATCCGGGCTATAACATTTTCAGTGGTACAAACAGAGATGAAACGTGAGTAAAAAACTATTGGCAACAACAAAAACCCAAAGGTCAAATAGGTCGTTAGCAATAGATAGTAATAGAAAATTATTACCTATTGTAACAGATAACTATTATCTGTTGCTATTGACTACTATATATTATTGCTATCTTCCTGGAAAGAATTCACCATACACCTACATTCATACTAAGTTATCTAGCTCTTGCTCCTTCAAATCAGTTACTTCTGTAAATTCAGTTCAAACTCCTAAAGTGCTTTGTACCTTGTTTTCTGTTATTATTTTTCCTGATATGTGGAAGTCCCTTTAAAATTTCATGTAAGCATTTAAATCAGATTCTATTATTCTTCATCTTATTCTGTGGTATAATTGTCTATTAAATTCTATATGACAGTTAAAAACCATTGCATGCTGTTAGCTGTCCCAGGAAGGTTTCCTTATGGTTTACATCTTTCGATTTATTAGAACACGAGTCCTAGGTGCACCTGAGATCTTCTACTCTGAGATTTAACAGGAGCCACATATTTTACCCAGGTTGTACAGTAAAGAGAAAATAAACAAAGAACCTGATTCTTGTGAAGTGCTGCTATGTGCTTTGTAGCCACAGCCAAAGTCAACGAACTCTGCCCTTCTGATTCGGACCACAAGCTTTGACAGTTGGCTAAAAATGAATGGTACGTGCGTGGCACTGCTGAGCAAGCCAGCAGACAGGGGGAGTGTGTTTCTGAAGAGATGCACGGCAGCAAACCAGGGTGCAGGTGCAGCAAAAGACAGCCAGGTCCCCCGTCCTGCAATCACACAGGCTTGGCATGAGCTTTACACACACCAGTGGTTTCATTGACGCTCTCATGAGATTATTTGTATAATACTGTTTAAACACCTGTGCATTTTAGAAAGGTGACTAACTTGGATTGCAAAATTGTCAAGAGTAATGTGCTGAGTGGAAAAAAAGACCTGTTATGAAATCCGTGTGGGACTGTTTTGAAGGTGAGCTTTATTTGGTGTTATATTCTCATCTGCTGATAACGGATGTTAGAAAGCACAGAATAGTCACTTACAAGATATCAAGTTGAGAGATTTAAAAGATCCTTTTCTATTTTAAAAATACCAAAACAAAAAAGGAAGAAAAAACTTTTCATAAGAAGGCGGCTTTATTTTGGCAAAACTTCAATTTTCATTAAAAAGTTTCCTCAGCCTCTGTGAGTCACAGAGACTGTAACAATATGATTTTGATATGCCCTAGAAAAAGTAGAATTATTAATTATGTATCTGGTCTAAACAATTATCATTTTACAGCTTACATCTGAAGGGGTTTTTCTTTATAGGCCTGATATGTGCCAACATATGTATTTGGTCACATACTACTAAAACATTTTCAAAATGTTTATGCCACCTGCTACTTAACACTTTTAAAATGGTTGTTCATGATGCAAAGTAACTATATTGGTTCATTATTCTTAGAATTATCATTTTTCTAAGATTCTGGGTTAATTCCCTTTGATTACTGTATAAGTCTCAATTATTTTGTGAATACAATTTGTCTATAAAGCTGGTCCTTATTACCAGCACAGTCCCCATTGTGTTAATTCTTCTCTCTAAAAGAAGTCTTCATGAAAGCAGAATGCACCTTGCTGGATGTCATTCCCCTGATATTTAAGTCCTGCCTGGGAATGCTACTTCCACTTCCCATGGAAGATGGTATCTGTTACAGCTTTTTTGTAGATCTAGAGGAGAGCTACAACTGGTGTTGATAATGTTTGGAGGATTTGGGGTGTTTGTGGTTTTTTTGTGATGGTGGGGTTTCAGGCAGTGCTCTGCACCAGTTATCTTCTGAAGGAATCTGCTGGTCTTTGAGTGTCATGTTCCTGAGTGTGAGGAAATCTATATTTTCTATACATTTTTAGGTGCATCAAAACGCTGCTAAGATCACCACCAGCTGGTGCTGGTGGACTAGCACAGGGCAGGGCAATGCAGCACCAGCCGCAGGTCCACCACACCTGCTTCTCACCAACCCACAGAGCGCCCCTTGCCACAACGTTGCTTTATTCCTCCTATTCAGACATGGAAGCTTCAGTTCCGCCTTCTCCCAAGCACAGAAGTCATCTGATAGCCTGTTTCCATCTAGTTGGATGCAGCTGGTGGCTCAGCTGCTGTGGGAATGTTTCTTTCACAAGCTCCATTAGGCTCCTTTCCTTGTGGCTCATTTTGTCCTCGCCAGTCTTTCCAAGTATACGTTGGCTTCTAACGCATTAAGTACTTTCCTGTTACAGAGATTGCTATTCCCAAAAAGTTCCAGGGTTTCCCAGGCACCTGCTGTAATTCAATCTGTCTTGGTGGCAATCAGAAGTGTCTGTGAACAAAATGTTCCTTGGCAGGCATGGGCAAACAGGTGTCCTATAGTATGAAGAAGCACATGCTCCTGCCCTGTTGTAGCCCCCTGCGCCTGAATAAATCAGTGCTCCATGAAGCACGAGGCTGAAATCAGACCCTTATTGTGGAATAGTAAGGCACAGGCATTCAGAAAATGTTAGCAAGGCTAGACAGTAAGTTTGGGAAAGAACAACAAGGAGAAATAGAATCTTTTCTGTAGCTCTGACTGGCAAAGATGTCTGTATTTCTCACGTAGAGTGACAGAAAAGCCACAGGGAGCACGAACCCACTAACTTTCATGTACATGGTAGGCCAACACCACGTGAGACTTAGAACTTGATCCTCTACTTCATTACAAGGCAATGAACCTCTTTCAGCACCAAGTTCTCACTGAGATTTTGGCTCTGGTTACTGTATTGGCAACAGAGTTGTGCACAAGCTACAGGCAGCTCCAGAGAAATAGCAGGAAGGCCCCCAAATGTATGAATTAGAGTTATCCAGATGGGGCATAACACAGGCTGTATAAGCATCTGATGATCAAGGCAGGAGATAATGATTCATATCTTGGAACTATTCCTAGAATTATTGTGGAGAAGCTCAATAGTGTGGTCCTGTGACCCTCAAAGCTCTGGGGACGTGTTAAAACAAAGATCCGGAAATTTCATGGAAAGGGGGAAAAATGAAGTTACTTTTGCAGGAAAGCACCTGTGAAAACAGGCAGGACTTTAAAGGAAGGTTATGTCCCTGTTAATACTCTGTCCACATCTTCAAAGAGATATTTAGCTGCCTGACCTTAAAACACTTGAATGTGTTTCAGCAAGAGCTAATTCTGAGATTTCAGGAACAAGACTATCTCTGTGTTACCTTGGTATGCAGGGTACTAAGTAACAGGAAACATTTTGGTGCTCAACAGAAATACATATTTACAAAACAAATTGTCATGAGGATGCACAATACATTTAGCTGTGGAAAAGTTAAAACAAGGCTAAGATAAACACTTTTTTGTTATGTTGCTTTTATGTTATATTCATAAGCTCTAATAGATGGTAAGTGGCAGGGGAAGCCACTGGGAAAGATCAAAGTAATTCCTGCAAATTCACACAGGTTAATCATACTGTCACTGCCTTGAAATTGTAGACCCTGGATGTGGTCCCGTGATAGCTCAGCTCTAAGAACATAGCCTAAAAGGAGTAACCTGCATGTGTAGAGAGGAACATTAAAGTCTGTATTACAAAATTTGGTCAATTGCTGGCAGAAAACCTCTGAGACTTTTTTTCTAAGACCTACTTTATTTGTAGCAGAATGGATTTCACTATAAAACAATATGGTTATTTCAGTGCTCTAAATAAGACTAAAATCATTCCACTGCAATCTGCCCCACAATTACTAAAATACAGAAATTTCTACAGGTAGGGAATAATTACAGGGTTAGTAGTTTCTGACAGGTAAGGAAATTTTAGGGAAGGGAATTAATAACTGTCAAGGTTATATTGCCATAAAATTGGTCCCTATTAGAACATCTTCAAGCCACAGGGAGAACCAGCTCTGAGGAAGTGATACTAGCTCTGATGGTGATACTAACACCAGCACTTGAACTCTTCATGAGCAGCAGGCATGTATGGTGGTGTCTCACTGATCTTGGGAATGAGGCAGCTTTGGTGTGCCGTTCTGCTGGAGCAGAGGAGGGTGCACGTGCAGCCACTGCTGACAGCCTGGGCATGCAAGGGCAAACTCAAGGACTGCCTGTGGCCAGATGGTGGTTCTGTCCCTCACCCATTTCACAGGTTGCTGGTGCATGTATTTAAATAAAAGGTGGTGTTCCTTAGCAAAAACCAGCACTTGCCATCCTTTTTTAGGTTTAAGAACCCGCGACCATTGTCTAACTTTTGCTGAGATAAGACACTAAATGAAGAATTTACACCATCTCCTGTCCTATTTATGTTATCTTAGTTTCTCTCTGGCTGGTTTTTCACTGCTGGCACAGGAGCAGAACCTCCTGCAGAAGCAATGCTGCTTGCTGTGTTTTGCAGGCTGGCCACAAACTTGTTACTGCCGGACACCTGTGCTCCAGGGCACTGGGCCAGCCAACTTGAGAGCAGGCACTGCTCTGTCCTGACAGATGGGGATTAATGTCCCCAGCCATGAGATCACCCACTCTATCAAGTATTCAGGACAGGATTCCTAGCTGGGGCAATCCTAGCTGCAGTCCATAATGAATTCCTGATGCTCCCTTTAGGAGATTGTGCTGACACTAGTCTTGTCTCAAACTAGTTTTCCAAAAAGTTGGCAGCTTTCACACAAGTCAGGGCAGTGTGATGGGCAGGGAGGTCTTACAACTAATTTGGGACCCAGGGGTAGAAATGCTCCAGTTGGTAGGAGAGGAACACATTGTGATGTCCCCTCTTAGAGGTCACAGCTCCAGGGTGCTTGAGACATCCCCCTGCTCAGTGAGCCCAACTCTGCAGTGGGGAATTAGGAAAAAAGTCACCCCAGCAAATACCAGGACAAGTGACATACAGGCTGCCACGTACTCTAGGGAGAGTACAAGCCAGAGGTACAGCTTTTATAGAGAAAATATAAACAGCTAGAGACAAGTTCATATTTATTTGTTACTTTGATTTAGGCATCTGGCAGAACAAGGTCTGATATGTGAGGACACATCCTCAAGATTGTGGAAATGCATGCAAAGCTTATTAATTGATAAAAACGAAAACAGTCACAAGGAGGAGAAATAAAAGGTAGGATGGATCAAATAATCTGCTTAAAGCATATTGTAAAGCATAAATTATAGTGCTAAAATACCAGTGCACATTAAATATTAGCTAACTATATGGCCTTTGTTATGATTGTAAAAAATTCTTGATGTATGAATTAATGAACTTATTTTAGAGAGAGTTTTTTTAAAAAGACTTTTGTTCTTTCCTTCGCTCTGTTGCTTTTCTGACATTATGCTTGCAGTCTTACTTTTATCTTTCTCTATCAAGAGTTACAAGATGGATCTTGAAGACTTTGGAAATCCTGTGGCTGACCACTAGTAATAGCAGTTCTGGCTTTTAAAAATTAGCAATGACCTGGTAACTGCCAAACTTGGCACACAATATTCTAACAATGGGGGTCACAGAGTAGAAGTGAAATTGTTCTGTTTTCTTTTGAAAGAAACTGGGTATTTTCTCAAGAGGTATTTTCTGCCAACACCTTACAAATGTTTTGTAAGAACTGAGCTATGCAGTACACTGCATGTAATTTTAGAAAATGCTTACAGTGCCTTTATTGAGTTCCCACATACAACATGGCAATAAATTTGCTCAATTTTTAGGTAAAGAACAACATAGAATCATAGAATCTTAGAATGGCTAGATGGATAAAGCTGTTCTGGATACAAAAGGAAACCTCAGGTCCATGCAAAATGCAGACTGGAATCCACGCTACCATTTTCCACTTTTGCTGGCCTTCCTCCCACAAGGCACACACTGCACCACTTTTTTCTGCTGTGCACCTGTGTATGATGTTTGAAGATCGACTGGTTCTTGTGTTTTAGTAGTATTTCTGCTTATTCAACTTACTCTCTGTAGTATTTCTGGCCCAGCAGGAAATAACAAAAACATAATTTTTTAGTAGTCCGTTCCTGGAAGACTTGTGGAGCAGTTTTTCAGTGTAATAGTTCAGTTCTGTGACCAAAACCCAATGTTTTTTCCAATGTTTGTGTCTGTAGTACAAGACTTCCTCCAGGGTGGGTTAAGCATTGTGAACTTCTGAGCCTTCCCAGGTTTGCTCATTTGTGATATGAAAGAGCACCTTGCTTCGTGAGATTCTAGGTCTTCAGAGGGAATTACAGCTATTAGAAGTCTAACACTTACTTTTACTTACCACTGCCATGCTTGCATAATTCCTATAAAAATTTGAAAGAGTCAGTTTTAAATGGCTGAAGGAATTTGGAGCAATATTAGTTATAACATCTCTTTTCTCTTGGATGAAGAGGAAAGGGATGCATTTCTTTTAACCTAATTCCTCAATTAGTTGAAAGTCGCTAGGAAAAGCACAGGCTCATATTGCCTTCACTGCATATTCTTTTATTTTTAGAGCAGTGCACACATTCCTTTACACTGTAACAGCAGAAATAAAATAAATTAATGTCCATCTTTGAAAATGCAGAAAGCCAAGTTTTAACGCTGCTTATAAATCAAGAATAAAGAAATAAATATTCCCTCACAAACTGCTCACTTTGAAATTTTGACCCCAACACTGGTACATATCTCAACATGAAAACATAACACAGAATTTGTTGAGAGAGAAATTTTAATCATCCCTGACTGCAAGCCTGCATTATGATCTTACTTTGACATAAATGGGTATTGTTGGAGTTCTTTTATGAAATAATATAGCATTTCTCTCAAGAAATGACATGAGAATCTGGGCCAGTCTGTCAAAATAACAGTTGAGTGCATGGTACTTCATAGATAGAACTTGACTTCTCAGTCAGAGCTGCTACTACAGTTGTGTTCTGAGTACAGGAAAATATTGTTGTATCTCAGACTCTGGGTAAGCACAAATTATTGCTAAAACCCAACTCTACCATCCCTTGATTAAAAGAAATGGAAACTGCCTGTGCCCCAGAACAACCCACCTAGATTTCATCCCTGTCTAACTTGGTTTGAGTCTTATCAAGTGAGCCGGAGAGGAAACTTTGCTTTATCCCAGAGTTGCCCTGCCCTCTGCACCATCGTATCTAGCAGGATTAGCTGTTGTTGTCCCCCTGGCTGGCAGCAGGCCCATCTCGTGGCTTTCCAGTGACAGGGGGCTGGTGACCATGTGCTATTTACGGTCTCTTAGGTGCATGTTTTGAGGTAGCAAGCAGCTGTGCCCTCAACATTTGGAACTTAGGAGAACTGTATGGAAATGGAATGACCTTTACAATTTGCTTTTATCAAAGTATTTTGATAGATCCTAAACCACACAGTAAGATCCCCAGGAAACAACTCGGGGCTGATACTTTCTGCAGCATGCATTCACCTGTGCTGTTCTGACCAAGAATACAAATGTTACGTTTGGCGCTACATGCTGATGTTTTCTGGTGCAGAAGTCACTCCAGAAGTACTTCAAAGTTGTGTTTGCAGACATTTACTGTTTCCATTCAGTAAGAAATATTCTGGAGACAGTTTCTCTACCAGCATAGGTAAGAAAGCCTAGCAACTGCATATGTTGGACTATTCAAGGTTCACAATGACCCTTCCAGTTTGATGTAGACAAGCTCAGTAGTGGCTACAGACAGCAGTGGCCAACCTGCAGCTCCTGAACCACTTGCCAGTCATACATCAGTCATATAGCTTTTGTGCCATGACCATATGATGTGACTCAGTGAAAAGCTGTGCTTTCCTAGAAGTAATGCAGTCTGCCATGCAATCCAGAGCACAGGAGCCATGGTGGACAGTGATGCTGGAGGAGCTTCCAATGCCAGTATTGCCAGTTCACCACAGAGTCACCAGCAGGTCCAGGCAGTGTCATCCCTCAGTGGCATTAGTAACCCCCCAGCAAATCACAGTCACAGCTCACCTGTAGGCAGCTCTCACAGCCCCTCCTCTTCCCTTCACTTTTTCAACACATACGACGTGCTTTATTACAAGTATATAGCTCTTTGCAATGTGGTTTTAGAAGGTGATTTATGATCAGAAAGTTTGCTTTCTCCTAGATAGTGTTTGAGAAGTTATAATTTTATTGGAATAGTTTTTTTTGAAGCTCAGTTGAAGGTTAGGGCTTTGCTGACTTACTCCCCAAGGGAAGTTTTTGATGTGAGTTAGCTTTAGGAAACAAAAAGTATGTATTTTTCATGCCATTATTAAATGCCTGAAGCTTAGTTAGCACTGTATGGCTGTTTATAGTGCAGTTCTGGGCATGATACAAATATGGCTATGGGAAGATTTCAAACTTGTGATATTATTACAGAGCAGTTTTATGAATTCTAAAATCTCGATGTATTAGTCCCATCATTCTGAGTGACAAACTCAAAATAGTTCCAACTTAAGAAAATGTAGATGCTAACCAATCTCTAATGGTTTTAGTTTTTCAAGGAGATGAAATAATATTAAATCTTATGAAATATTAAAACATTGATGATTAAATGAAAAAGTTCAGAAATGTGCTCACTGAATTTCCAAAAGCTACAGTTTGTCATCTTTTTTGTTCTATGGCATGTTTTTATCACAACCAGTTTATTTTAGATGGTTATTTAATAAAGTATAAATAGAAAGTACTTATTTGTATGCAACCTGGGCAAATAAAGCTATAGGAATCTTAATATTGCAATGTCATTAATTTATTTAGATTTACATTTAATGTTAATTCAAAGTTGTGTTTCATTTCATTAGAGAGACTAAAGTTTTGTGAGGGAGGAAATTCCTGTATGTGTGAGAGTATGCATGTGTATTCAGGGTGCCAAGTGTCCTTGAAACATTCCTGAACATGTTTTGCTGACCCAGTAAGTTCTGTGCTGTGTCTGCCTAATTGGAACAAGGTCTCATTATCAATACTTTCCACTTAATTACACAGTTTCCTACACTGGACTCAGTGTCACGTTGTTGCTTAATGTAATCATTAATAGGAAAGACCAATCAGTAAGAGAAATAAAAACTCGTTTGCAAAGTTAGCTAATAGTATTTAAAAAAAAAAAACATGTGAGTTCAGGATATTGTGGATATTAGGTCATAGGGTTTATGTTTAAGTCAACGGTTCCTTAACATTTTTGTAATTTTAAAAAGTTTATCTCCTGAAGCAGTGGATTGCTTCAATATCTCAGCAGCTCATACAGAGTCCTACCCTTTTGCTGTCTGGCTGCACCTTGAACAAACTAGCTCAGACAACAGCTCTAATCTTGACTTCAAGCTGTTTGAGTCAGGTCAGTAGTTTCTGCATTTGCAAAAGGTAGGACAAAAACCCCAAGTGTCAAACTAAAATAAATTTATGGAAAAAATATGCTAATGGAGTTTCATTCAAAAATAAAAGTTTGGTTCAGACCTGGTATGAAATTATCTAGTTTTATAACAAATAGATCTTTTTAGTATTTTTAAAGTAGTATTTCCTGGGGGTGGGGAGGCGTTGGGGGGGAATATTTTTTTGAATTAGGAATGTTTTAATGCTGTCTTAGTGCAAGACATTTTGGAAATATTAAAAATGTCAGAGATCTGCAGCTAATTGAACAACTTACAATTACCATTTTAAACGATGTGTTTGGTGGCATCTTGATCATTTTTTGGGAGCTACTTCATCTAGAATAAGAAGATAAGAAGAGATGAGGATCTGTTTTACTTACAGAGACTTTGGGCCCATTTCTCTTAGTGTCAGTACATTCTTTCTAATTACATATATCCTAGAAAACGGTTGCCTTTGACAATGACCTGAATATAGCTGGAGTCTGCAGAATGTTTTTTCTTAATTATTTTATATAAATATTTCAAATGTATATATGCATCTATAATTATCGTAGAGGTCACAGGAATAACTGATAATGGCTTCTCAACACAGAATAAAAAAACCCTTAATTTAAGGAGTCAGTATCACAAACAGCACTTATTTCATCACAAATTTTTCTGAGGAAATACAGAAGTGCATCTGTGCATTTAGGACACATATAGTTAATAGAGGTGTGTGTATATTTATAGTCTGGCCAGAATTGGAGTTTTTAAAAAATTCTCTTCTGCTGAGGCCATATAAATGGTTTGCAACACAAGTTTGTGACTCAAAAGATTTCCAGCCAAGTGAGAAAACCTTTAAAGAAATAGGATTAAAACATCTTCCACGGTAATGCTGAATGCTTATGTTCTTTAGTGGTAAAAGCAACTTATCTTTTTAAAAATGCATATTTTATTTATTGTTCATGTACATTTTTTTAGTTGTTTTCTGGTTGTTTGGGTTTGTTTTGTTTTCAATTGAAGGAAATGTGGAAAAAGGAAGTCTTAAATTTTTCTTAATTCCAGACCTGCTAATTAGAATTTACCTCTTTTAAGGCCTTTTTTTCAGATCTTTCTTCAAGCAAAACCTACATCATATTTGTTTTTGTGAGCTCTCCTGTGTGATGCTGTTGAGAGGCTGAGTACGCCAGTGGGCTTATTTGAAAATTGGTAGGGCTTGTGAGAAGGTCTCCTTTACATGACAGCCTAAGCCACCAAGTTCTGCATTTGTTTTGAAGAATGTTTCCTTTCGGTCCTCGTACAATGTTTTGCCTGAGGTGTCACACCCCACATCTCAATAAGTAACTAATTCCCAAACTATGTGTAGATGGACAAATGCTGAACTAATAACACTCTTTGGACGATGGGTGCCACTTCCATACTTCAGGACTAAGGGATGGAAAACAGTCACTTGATTTCTTTATTAGGCCAGGTGTTTGCAGATTGAATAATGAGGGTCAAACTGATAACTGATGATATGAAAGTGAAACAAGGACAGGAAGAGAGAAAAACCTGCATATTTTAAAATTTGCCTCTGACTCATATTTTTGTGGATTACTGTGAGAGAAAAGATCTTAAAGTATCTATGCAAAAAAGTACCAGTCAGGAGAGCAGATGTCATAGTCCTTTTCCTTTGCTGTTGAACGGGCTGCTTTTAATGCAAGTCAGGAGAGAGCGGAGCATTTTAGTGACAGACTTGATTGCCACATGATGTTACACTTTTGTTTGCATGTCAGAAGGCCAGCTGAAGTTCCTAAGATCACACTATAAATCTCCAAAATATATTTTCAATTAGAAGTTAAGCTAATTAATACAATATTATTCCATGAATATTTATTTGGTTTCAAGACACATGAAAGAAAGATATTTATAAACCTGGAGCAATGTATGTTTTTAGCTAAACAACCAATTCTAATTTGCTTGTGTTTTTCTTGCCCAGGAGATCTGGGTCTTTTTTCTTATCTGGCAATGAGATGCCTCAAAAGATAAGGTAAAGTAGACGCAAAAGTCTGAATATTCAGGAATTTAATCTTTATCTTCCAAATCTGGTTTGCACTGTGTCTGTCTGGTCAATGTACATAAAAAAAAAATAGAAATAGGAGAAAACTTATTTGTTAGTTATTTTCTTTAATTTTGCCCATTTTTATTATTTCTGAAATACAGCTAATAACAAAAGTGGCATTGCAATCTTTAGCTGATAAACAGGAAGCTGCTGCTCAGTCTATAAAATTGGCATTCAGAATATTTTGAGACAGCTTCTCTTGATTTTTTATTTTCCCTTTTCAGGTACATCTAGGATGTCTTAAACTGTGTCACTAGGAGTTTTTGTAAAGCTGAAGTTAATTAAGAGGCACATATAACTATGATCATAGAATCAGAATGGTTTGGGTTGGAAGGGACCTTAAAGATCATCTAGTTCCAACCTCTCTTCATGGGTAGGAACACTTCCCACTAAATCAGGTTGCTCAGAGCCCCATTCAACCTGGGCTTGAACACTTCCATGGTTAAGGCTTCCACAACATCCCTGGGCAACTTGTTCCAGTGTCTCACTACCCTCACACTAAAGAATTTCTTCCAAATGTCTAGCCTAAGTCTCCCCTCTTCCAGTTTTCATCCATCACCTCTTGTTCTCTCACTACAAGCTCTTGTAAAAAGTCCCTCCCCAGCTTTTCTGTAGGCACCTTCAGGTACTTGAAGGCTGCTATGAGGTCCACCCAGAGCCTTCTCTTCTGCAGGCTGAACAGCCCCAACTCTCTTAGTCTGTCTTTGTCTCCAGCCCTCAGATATTAGCGTAAAACCCAGAAAACCTGAAGGACAGCAGTTGGCTACACTGTCATGAATGACAGTTTTTATTGGGCTGTCAGTCTATTTAAGCCACAGGTGGGTAGGATGTTTTCAGGAACATGCAGGGTTTAAACACAAAAAACCCCCACCTGATAAAACAAAAACACCTGAATAGAAATGCTTTCACTACTGAAAGGGTTACTGCTCTTTTCTTTGGTTTGACGTTTACACTATCTCCCAGAGTTTTGGAATCCTAGTAGCACTGTGCTAATTGAAAAGGACACACATGGGAAAAAAAAAAAGGGGAAAAACACAAAAATTACTGAAAGCAAAGTTGAAGTAGAAAAGTGAACAGTCTAGGTTCACTATCCAAACTGAGTGAGGTGCAAGGAGGAAATGCTGTAAACACCAGGAGAAAAAACCTCATGCTGTTTTTCCCTGATAGTATTACTTTAATATAAACTGAAACTATCTCTGGTTTTGACTGAGTAGTTTCTAAAGTGCTTCACTCAATCTATCACAAATACTAAGAAATTCTAGCACAAGCAAAGGGATGCAGAGTTTACTTCAGAGAAGTTGTGGATGATGTATTTTTCTGTTACTGATTCTTTCCTCAGATCAGGTAGTTCAAAGCCCCATGTAGCATAGCGCTTTGGGTAACCTGATCTAGTGGAAGATGTCCCTGCCTATGGCAACTGGGCTGGAGAAGATCTTTACAGGTCCCTTCCAACCCAGATCATTCTGTAATTCTACTCAATACTGCTTTTCTGTTTCTGCTGGGGTATTTGAGTTACTCTACAGGATATATGTGAAAATCTGGATTTTGCAGACAGATGTACAAGATCTCTTTATCACTTTACCTTGCTCAACATCAGATATTCATAAATGTTAGATTGGAGTCTGTGACAACTCCAAACTTTAGGTATAAGGTTCACAATGAGCCAGGAAGTATTTTACTTCACACAACCACTAAGTGAATTATTAAATGAAATAAGTTTGTATGATGTGTAGACACAAGGAAAAAATAAGTTGAAATCAGGTTCTTTCATATTATGGTTTTCTAAGCAGTGTGCTCCTCAGCCAGTGGACAACAGGACTTCAAGAAAGCCTTTTATCCCACCTGTCCCCTAAACCATGGTCATACTGTTGACCTCTGTTATGTTCTGTGCAAACCTGCTGTTCTCAGAAAAGGAGAAATTATGTCAGTCAGTCTTCCACTTATTTAGCTGATCAGTCACAGTATTAGTGACAGTCTCAGAGGTAGTGTGAAGAAGCCTAGAATATGGTGGGTAGAGAAGCTATATATGTTAAAAGGTTTGCCACCCTGCCTCCCTCCTTCCTTCCCTCCCTCCTTCCTTCCCTCCCTCCTTCCTTCCCTCCCTCCTTCCTTCCCTCCCTCCTTCCTTCCCTCCCTCCTTCCTTCCCTCCCTCCTTCCTTCCCTCCCTCCTTCCTTCCCTCCCTCCTTCCTTCCCTCCCTCCTTCCTTCCCTCCCTTCTTTCTCCCCCTTTTTTTTTTTTTGGTTCCTTGCTGCAGTTGCCTTGAGTGTTTGATTTGGTGACAGCCTTGTTGCAGTAGCAAGGAGCACTGATCACCCCTGTGAGGGACACAGCCTTAATTGGCAAAAAAACCTGTTGGTTGCATTTTCAGTAGGCAGGGTAAATTTCTGCATTCCTAGAAAACAGACCTTATGAGTGTGTCTGGCTGAATGTATAAAAGAAGGCATTTGGCAATTTTACTGGAATCATGAACTATGTATAAAACATTGATAACACTAATTGTTACTTGAGGGATTTATTAGCCAAAGCAGTTCCTTTTTTTGAGTATCGTGAATTCAGAACTTACTGACAAATCCTGCTTGCACATAAACCTCAGGGGTTATGAAATCTTATTAATTGAGAAAGTGTAAGACACAGTTAAGCCATGAATATAACGAAGATGTTTCTAGTAAGACACTCCTGGGATATAGATCTGTGCATTTCAACGAGCTGAAAACTTTCTCTAGCAATTCCTGTTCTGTGAGCAATTAGTATTTAATTCATACCACTGAGCTTCCTCAATCAACAAATACAAGTGTGATAAGATGGTGGGACAAATGAGTATAATAGAGATCAAGAGAAGACACATAATTTTTTAAATTACTCTGAATTTGAGAGACAGACAGTAGAAAAGTTATTCCATGTGTCAAGACTCAAGACGTGCACCATTTTTCCAGCAGTTTAATGATTTAGTTTCATCACCTTTCAAACATTCAAGGGAACACCTGTCAACACTTAGGTGTGATACTCTGCTGTTTTGTAGTATAAACTGTGATTCCCAGGTACAGCGATGCCTGCAGCCCCGTCGGCAGTTAAATGTAACCGTGCGCTCTGCTCCGCTTGTGACCAATGGAGTCTGCACGGTCACACTGGGACACTGCATGTCTTGGCAGCTCATCTGCTGGCTTTCTTCACACTGGGATTACTTTAGATTGACTGCAATGAATGTATTTTCCATTTGTTAACACACAGGGACTTATAATTCTGGCAACTGAGAAAAATACACTCATTTATAGGATGATTACTCTTGTTCTCACAGATGTAATCTGAGAACACACTCTCTTATCTTTACCTTCTCTCTCATGCCTGCATGGTCCTAAAATCAGCAACAATCACAGTACTAATTATATGATGCTTTTTTTGGCAGCAAGGAGAAAATTCACTAGGATTTTCTATCACAGTAAATTCCAGATGTGAAAATAAATATAGTACATATCCTTCTAATAACACAGAAAAAAAAAAGGCAGAATGATAGCAAAAGACACTTCTTATATTTTTACTTTGATTAGAAAATTCATTATTTCACAGCTGTGTCTGGCTTGAGTAGGTAAGTTGAATTATTACAATTAAAACTCATTGGGACTCTAAAAGTGTAGTGATACATTGAGCTACCCTAGAGAGCTGGTGCAGTGCCAGCTGCAGCATGAAACCAAAAGTGAGTTTTATACATATGTCTTGATGTGTCCCATTACTTAAGCCTCATGAGTAACAACAATAAACATCTGATAACAATTAATTGTTTATCAGATCTGGCACAACAGAGAGGATGCAACTGAATTAAGAGATTAAAATTAAATTATAAAAAATGAACTCACATTAAAAAATGGGGCTTACAGTCCTACTAGCTCCACAAAAGATGTATTCCTTGACTTCATTGTGCTTTTTTTAAGGAACCATTTCAATCTGAATTTTGTGTTTTTGAAAGGTGGTCTGATACTAGGCACATTGCAGTGATGCTGTTAACTATCTGGATGGAGTTGAAAGTGTCAGTTTTGACCTGCTAATCACTAAGTGGCATGGGGTGTCATTTCCCTACAAAAACTTTCCTTTCTACATGGTAGCAAAACAATTACTGATAGCTATAGATATTCAACCTAGTTCCTCTGATAACAAAAGGGGAAAAAAAGGCTTAATGTGAGTCCAGTGATAGAGTTTGCTTTATTTTCCTTTGGTCCATGAGAGCTTTAATTTGCTGACTCTTATTTTGTGCTGAAAGATTCCCCTTTTTCATGGGCTCCAGGGGTAGGGGAGGATGATGGTTCTGAGGGAGTTGCCTGAAGGCATCATATCTCAGAAGTTCCTGTGGTTGCAGTTTTACCTATTGTTTAAATGCCTAGCACCAGGAGTTAAAAGAAACCCATCCCCTCAGTGAAGGAGAAAAAATTCCCGTCTCATGCTTCTTGAAGATTTTATTTTGCTTCTGTCTTCTGCAAAACAGAAGCCTCAGTGCATGCTGGAGTGTCCCCTAGCACGATTGCCTGCCTGGCAAAACCAGGCTTCCTGCTTGATGACTTCCTCTGTGAAATCATGAGCCTGAGCAACCTCCAGGGCAGTCGCTCTGTCACACTGGTAAGATTGTCTTCTGTTGCAGCCTCCATGCATTTCAGTAGTTCTGCTTTTCAGGCACTTTCAATATTTGCCCTTTGTGGTTTGTTGAGAGGTGTACACACCTCAGCAGAATTGGCTTGAAATCGCCAAGCCAGAGAGCACTAAGTACAAGCAATAGAGAACCAATGGACCTTTCTTGCTTGCCTTCTGTGTTGTTAACTGGAATCCTTATAAATCACACATCTTTGATCCTTTCCCAGTAAGCCTCTGCCATGCAGCAGCCGTCCAGCAGCTAGTATCTCTTTGACTTGTGTTGAACTTGTTGGGTTACTTATATTTCTGCCACTTAATTCTGCCCCTGAGGCCAGAATTGCTAGGCCTGTGAAAAGTTAATTTTACTTGTGAAACAAAAATATTGCCTCATACTGCCCCACTCATTTGAGTGTTCATATCTTTGTATGCAAGGCTTCTCAGGGAAATAATTATGGTGGCTATTTCTAAAAGTGCTTCAGGGGCCTTTACTGGCCAGAAGACAACTAACTCAGAGCATATCTTCCTCAGCTTGCCATCTCAGGAGAGGGAAGAATTGACTCATCTTGACTCACTCCTGTCCATCAGTCACACTTCTTTCCTGGTATCTGTAGGACTTCCCTTTTTTTATTAATTGTATTCCTTCCTCCTTGTGGTCCTTTCCCAGGATTTCAATTTACTTATCTTCAGTATTAGTACTGCACTCCACGTTTCCAGAGCACCACAAAGACTTTTACTGTAATTTTTCAGAACAGTTAGTGACAGACAACCTGGTGGTATGGTATAAGAATTCATTCTGATATGTTGATATTGCTCTCTAAAATAAACACCAGCATCATAAACTACTGTAACTAATTTGGAGGCATTGATGAGAAAATGAAGCTTTTACTCTGGTGCCCATTAGAAATGTTTCAAAAGCTGTTTGATGCTGTTGGTCTTCCATTCCCAGTGAGAGTTTTCTGCAATCAAACCTGTCTACTTTATGGTTTGCCCTGCATATTTGTACCAAACAGCTGTATTAAACAAGGGTCAGTGTCTCACACTGAATTTCAGTATATTGCTGTCATGAGATTGGTTGGTGTGGGGAACGGTAGCTTTTGATATCGGCCCATGACATTTGGTTCTTTTTCTTGGAATGGCTTGGATTTCCTGATGTTTTAAAGCAGTGATTTTTGTTAGTATTAATTTTCCATCATAAGCTAAAGTTACCCATGCAATCCATCCCTTTAGCCAAAATCCAATCGAGACACTTACACCATAATTGGTCCTAAAGCATCCAAGATCAGAGATTGTCATCAGACAGCATGCCAGTGCATTACTCTCTTTACCTTGACAATGGTTTTCCCAAAGAGTAACTCGAATTATTCATGTTTCTGATCACTTCTGAAGGAACCATGAGCATCAAGACTTGATCACTTCCTTCTTATTTGCAACTGCTTTTGTGTATCTATTGACTATCATAACATCCCTCTCCATTCTTATCCTCTGTAGTCCCAACAGCTGTTTTTCCATCACATTGTTTCTAGTTTTCAGGCAGTTGACTGTGGCTCTAATTTTGCAGCCACAGTACAACATTAATTGTACACCCATCTATCCTGTAAGCAATTTTCTGTGGGTACAATATTAGAAAAGGATAAAGGAGGCATTCTGTTCAAAAACACTATTAACCACCTGTGGAGGGAAAATCACCACTGCACATACATCAAGTAAGAGTAGATCTCAGACTACGTGGTCTAACACCTGCTTCTTTCCAATGCTCATGGGGTCAGCAGCTCGAGAAACCCTGGCACAGAAAGTTACTTTTTGTACTTTTTTTTGGTTGTCTTTAAGCCAGCATAACACGATCTGTGCAAGTCAGAGTCTGAAAGCAGGCACTGAACCCATAAATAGAGTCTTTGCAGCAGTGTTCGATGGTGGGGTAATTTAAGCAGAAGACAAGAGCAGCTGATGGGTTTTGGTTTCTTCATTTGTCTGTGTTTCTGCTTCTGTGAGACTGGGAATCACAACTGCTCATGCTTTGTAGCTTCTTGCCTCCCTTCACCTTGTCATGTGAATTTGACTCCACACAAGCTGATTTCTCTGATTAAAAACTGGTACTTTTGCATTTTGCTAGTTACAACAGCCACATATTTGTTTAATTGTACTCTGCAGTTCTCACAAATAAAAGTAGCCATCTGTGGTTGCAGACCAAATACATGCCTTTTCTTTCAATGTTATCATCAATATTAATGTGACTAATCTTTAGCACTGATTCCTGTATAATTCTAAAAAAAATCAGAGCAGCTGTAGCTTGCAGCTATCAGAATCCTTTGGTAGTCTATTTAATAAGAAGTAGTATGTTCTTACTGACTTGTGTAGTAGAAAGAGGAGCATTGGAAACCACCAGTTACATGAACAGGTTATAGGGATCTCCACTATAATCTCTTGCAAAATTATTACAGGCAGTTGGTAATGGCCTTCATTGCCATGGCAGAACAAGAGAGACATCTTTAATAAACTGATGGTTCAATGCTGTAGTCTAAGCCTTTGCTTATGTTAATCCATTGTGATCTGGGGAAATCACGCTCTTCACTAACTGAAAGAATGCATTTGGTCTGGGAAAATGGAACAGATTTGGAAATGGTTTGTAGTTAATGATGTTTGTTGATTCAGCTAGGGTATTACTACAGGCAAATATGTCCTAATTGGTACTCAATTAGGCAAGAGCTTTGAAAGTGTTTCAATTTGATGAGGGTACTTTTGTCCTTATTTCTATATTTTAAATCTTTACTTATTTTGTAGGTTAAATTCATTTTTACAGACACACCAACACAGCTTTTTACTTACAGACACAAATATAGGGCAGAATATATGTCATAGGTATAGCAAAACAAACATACTATGATTATAAGGATATATAAAGTCCTGTTCTACTTTAGAACCTCACATGGCCAAAGTTTATTTGTTCATGAAATAACTTCAAGTCCAAAAATTAAGTGTCACAAACCAATATTTTTATTGCCCATTTCAGCAAAGATGCATTCACATATATGACATCCATTAAAGAAATGTATTAATATTTAGATAAACTATTTAAAAAACAAAACCCCAAACCAAACAGGCTTAGAATAATCTTATTTTTAGAATCTGCATTTTCTCAAAACATAAATCAGAAATTTGCAAGCTTTTGCAGAAAAAGCAAGCTGTTTGGCACATTGCTTCTTTTTGAGGCCTTATCAGTGATTGAGTTTAACATGTCACATTTTGATCTATGTTCAGAAACAGGAAGATTTCTGACTTCAACTTGAATGTTGTTTCACCCCAAAGAGGTGGATGCCCAGCTTTGTTTGCAGGCAGCCAGAGGTGGCACTGGAATATCAATAATGGCAGTAATGGCTAAGGGTGGGAAGGGTGATGAGACCCTCATGGGTGAGGATCACTGCTTGGTGGTGTGTCTGTGGAATCTCATCCCTCATGGATTGCCGTAGGGCTAAGGGAGATGCAGGCCCACTAAAGCTTCTCACAGTTCCTCAAATGTGCAGATCCCTCCCACCAGAGCTTTGTCACTCCCCTGTTGTGCCCATCTCATCCACCCAAGTTCCACTCAGTTTTAATGATCCTTCCTTATAAACACAGATTGGTTAAAATATGTTCAAAATTTTTTTTTTTTTGCCAAGTGGTTCAGACAACATGAATACACTGAGTCAGAGAGACCAAACACTGATGTAAAGTGAGGAATAGGATTGAGGCAGGACAATCATACCAGTATGTTTGTGTCAAGAAAAAAGAGAAACTACAATTATACAAAGCCCCTGACTTCCAAGATCAGAACAACCTAATGTGAACTACCTTTCTTGAACAACTTGCATCAAAAGCAAGAAAATTAGTGTGTAGAGGTGTTTGCTGGGGACATTTCACAGTGCCACTGTATGTCACAATCATAGCACTGAGAGGGAAAGGCAGAGAGGTGACTTCAGGCTGTGAGAGGGTACAGCTTTAATGTGAAAATATACATGCCTTTTTAGCCCCAAAGTAGGAATGTGCTATAAGGGTGTTCCCCTGACTCCCTCTCAGCCATTTGTGATGTAACATCTTTTTGTTTGTTACTTTGTCCTTCTGTAAACTGTGAGTAAAGACTTTTGCTTGTGAGCTAGGCTGTGGCTATTTTGTCTGAGGATGTCACTTAGTGAGACTCCAGTGAGAACCTGATTCGTCTGTTCTCTAGCCAGGGTAGAGATTGTGTGAGTCAAGAGTGAAGTAGATGGCAGCCTCTCCTCCAGGGCCCAACAGCAAGTATGGTAGAACCTTCCAGCTTAGGAATAGCAACTCATTGCACAGCTGGTAACCAGTGTAGTAATTCCAGGTCTGATGTGGTATATCAATATTTTTTTGCAGTCTTACGCAATTTGTGTATCAGAATTCTACATTGATCTACCAAATGAAAAGTCCCTTAAACAACAGATAATATTATAACTAAATAATAGCAGAAATTAAGTCATAACAATTTCTTAATATGTAATGTAATTTTAAAAATAACAAGAACAGCTATGTTTCATAAAACATACTGTGAAATTTTTAAAATACAGATTGCATGCTTTTCCAAGGGTGAAGGTTGACCTTCAGACTCTACGTGCTCATGGAAGAAATTTGATTTCCATCAAAGGGAATAAATAGCAGGCACATCTAATGGCTTTCAACTGTGTTTGGATGCAAGAAGCTGTATCTTGGTCATTTCTGAATTAAGTTTGTATGTGTTGCCTGACATTCAAGAACTGATGTCCAACAAGCTGATAGCTCTGGAGCTGCTCTCTGCATGTCAGCTGAAATAGAAGCAGAGTTTCATTCCAGTAGCCCATAAATAGGGGTGCTGAATACAGCTACCTACTGTCAACACACTGACACCAGGTACCACAGTACAGGTGGTGCTTTGAGTCAAAGACAATCACTTAGATATAGTGTCTCAGATGTGATAGTGTCTACTATGAAATAAGCTTTTTGAGAAATACAATGCAAACGAGTTAAGTACTTCTTCCTCTTGCATTTAGGATTCCAGTGGTTGCCCCCACCAGCAATAAGGAAGACTCAAAGCTGCCTCAGTGTTACAAGGTGGCATTCTCAGCATTGGAATGAAAACCAGTCTATGATACACACCTGTATTTTCCCTATACTGAATTATTAGAGTATATTCTCTCTACACAAGCTCTATTTGAGTCTATTCAGAAGCAAAAATGATGAAGTTACTTGTTATGTGGAGAATGTAGTCACAGCCCGCTGAACCAGGTGCTTCACTGATTGGCTTGGCCGGTAGCACTGCTACCTTATGACAATCTAAATGAATCTGGACCTGAGTTGCTCTCAGTGCAACCCCAGTGGGGTTGTGTCAGTTCACGTCAGTGAACACACCTTCAGATGATGAGATGGACCGGCAAGAATAGGATGTGCCCTGAATAATTTTCTTCTAAGGAGTTAGCAACATAGTCAGTGCCAACTCTGATAATCTGGTATTATTCAGATGCATGATCTTTCTTTTGGTTTGTGTTAAGGGATATGAGAGATTTATTTTTTTCAGAGTTGGACTCTCTGCTGCTGTTTTGCTGCCAAAAGCTGAAGGCTGCATTTGCAGTGGGTTTGTGAAGGTGCATTTACTTTAGGATAGATCTGGAATTGGAATTTGATGGACTGATCATAGTAATGCTTTTTATTTTCAACATTTGGACAAATGCTGTTTGCAGTTCAGTTTCTAAGTATTAAGAGTTTGCTTTAGAGAGCTGCTGAAGGCCTGCAATTCCCACTGTTTTCAGTCTTTCGCGTTTACTCAGCCTCCTAAGATTTGACCTCTTTCATTTGGGAGCCTAACACTTGGCACTCAGCTTCCCAGTGTCAGTCTGCATTTCATTAGCACATCAAAAAAGCTTTTTATCAGTTCTTTCACTAAGACATACTACCTTTTCCAAAACTCATAGGCAGATTTTGAACTAATATTTTAAATCTGGGCATGCTTATAGCTGCTGTCTGCTTTTCATCTGTTCAGAAATCAATGAAAAACATTTCCAAATTTTTGCACACAGTGATACTGGATCTTCTTATAACGATGTGAAGATTGTTGTAAACTATTGATTTTCTCACAACAGAGAACTCATAATTTAGCAAGCACCATCCGGCATTAGAAAATAATGTAACTGGATGTATTATAAGCTTTTAAATCTTTCTTCTAGGCACAAAACATTGCATTTTTCCAGTTTGCAGGGCCTCAGGAACATGCCACCTTTCTTCTGAAAGACAGGTGACTCCACACAATGTGCAACAGTAATTCTCCTGCTGAGAACGGAGGTTAGACACCATTCTCTGCCTTCTTACAGTGAGAGTATGAAGTTCATTTTTAAGTTAGTTGAGTGCTGCTCCTTAAGGATACCAGACTTCAGTCTTTGATTGGGTTGCTTCACTACCAAAGCATCTTGTACTGTTCTTACTCGGGTATTTTTCCATAGCCATCAGATAGTGGTGCTTGGAAAATTCACCTCCCTCCTTTCCTTGGCTTTCTGTTCCCTCAGACAGTCCCAATGTAGACTTCTTATTAATTTCACCATTATTAAAACATTCTGCAAAATATTCTCTTTAGTAAGTAAAACCAGAATTTGCGATCTCCTCTTCATCAAGCAATGTATGTACTGCCTTAAATCATACGTTGATAGATCTCTGAATGGCATGAGTAATTAACAGCCTTTACAGAAGCTTTGTAATAAACAGTAACATAAAAGCATAGTAATGAACCAGAAAGTAAATTAATAACTAAACCAATAAGTCTTTTAAACATCAGTGGATTAAAAACTCCTTTGAAAATAAGCATGTGCACTAACCAACATCTGAATGATGGACTTGTCCAAGAAGTTCATATGATGCTCAACAGAATATGCAACAAATGTCCATCACACAAAGGGATTTTTCTTGGTGGTTTATGTGATAAGAAATACAGTGTTATACTCTGCCTGGTGAGAATTCAGTAGTAGCAAAATGTCCCTGTGTTTTGAAACCATGCAGGTTAGGCTTGTGTGTCGGTTGGTAGTGCAGATCTGCAGAGCAGAACAGTTGCTGCTGAAGACCTGACATCCTTGTTACTCATTTTCTTGGTTTTATTTGGACTGGTCCTGTGTGGTGAATCCTTGTTACTGGTGAGAGTACTGGAGATGCACTGCTAGAGGGTATCTTCCACTGTGCTTTATTCTGAAGGAATCCAGTGTGTGTACTTGGACACTGCTACGTGAAGCAAACATGAGGGCAGCAGGAATTATGACGAAGTTAAATTAGAAGCGTCAATCCCCGTCTGAACTAAAGCATGCTCTCCAATGAGTAGGAAGGACAGAGAACATTGCCCTTAAAATACTTTCTGTTCTTGGGACATCTTACTCTGCATCACACTTTCTCATTGTGGGGTTATAGCTGCAGCCTCAATTATCTGTATTGCTTGGGTCATGTATTGGGGATATGCAAGGTTTTTCACTTGGATGCCATCAGGACTGGATAAATCATGTTCTCCTGCCACACGACTGAAAACCAGGGATCATCTCATGGTTGTCCACACCTGGCGAAGGGCACAGCTGGTATCACGCCCCAGGCAGCTGCATGCCTAGTCGCTGCTGCAGTGCACAGAGGCTGCCTGAGACTTGCTGCAGGTACCATGTCGATAGACACAGTGAATTTGCTGCTATTTGCTGTGAGAGCTGAAAGCCTGACAGGAGCTATCATACTGTATTCCCTGCAAATCTGAAACAATGTGGCAGGACTTCAATTTTATATATTTGATTTTACAGTGCAAGATTTATGTTTTTTTTGTAAAAGGATATTATGGTATTGGTATTCCAAAGCTGACATTGTACCTACCGGTAAAAGTGTATCTGTTATCCAAGACTTGGATAACTGGATAAATATCGCTAAGTGCTGCTTAGAGAATGAAACGTGGAGCTGCAGTACACCCACACACAAATAAAAATACTATCTGCTGGGAGTCCTTTATTGTGTTTAGCAGAGAGCTATAAATGCACATTTAAATATTGATTTTCATCGCTAGTTTGTCTTATGTTTAGATCTCTGAATGTACAGAAACCAGAGCCTCACAAGCTCAGTTCACTCTTGGATACCAGAATGCATTCAAAGAATTTTCTTACAGCCTTGTGCAAAAAATGAAATTGAAAATCTTCAGGTAACTTTCTTGGGATAATCTACCAATACTATGGAGTTTTGGGTCCATGAATGACCACAGCCATGATTTCAGAATAAAAATTATTTCAAAAAATCCCAAAACAGTGCCAGGTTACTAGAGAATGCCACACATGGAGCGTGGTTGCAGCCGGGGGTGGAATTTTGGTATATTTTGTTAAAACAGATCTAGATAAATTTATAAGAAAATTTTCCCAATAAATGAGCTGTTTCAAGATACAGACTAAGCATGTAGCCTAGCTAGCTTGTGGTCGGGAGTCACTTGTAACAGAGATACTCAAAGAGATTATTTAGTTTCTTTATGAGTCAAATGTGCTTTCCAGTCCTTCCTGCCGTAATTCTAGAGCTTGCAGGCTTTAAGCAGTAATTTTAGGATGGTCCCAAGGAGTCCTGATGGAAATAAATCCGTCCGCAAACCATAAGTGGGATTGTTCAGTTGTTTTCCACTGTGTTTCTTTTTCGTTCCATCAGTGAAAAACTGCAAACTGTTCCTGCAGTGTATTCCCTACGAGTCATTTTGCAGTTTGGTTCTTACTTCTTCCATTTGCTACTTCTCTGTTTGAGATTTTCCTGCACCTTTTATGGAAGTCCAGAGGATTTCAATTTCAAGCACAGCAAAGATACTGTTTGAAGTGTAGGTTTCTCCCTCATTCTCTTTTTTTTTCAAAATATGGCCAAAAGCAAGATGAATTTGCAGTTCTAATTTCTATTCCTTCAATTCAAAGTCTAAACTTTCTTAGAATGTACATGATTATACTGACGTTTGTCTTATGAAGTTTGTCTTTGATCAGCTAATATACAGAGTATGACACAAGTGTTCCTAACTTTATTCACCAGCTAGAAATGGCAGTTAAGGAGAAAAAAGAGGAGGATTTATACTTTGTAAAAATATACACTCGCCCTGTATGGTGAATTTCATAAAGTAGGAATACATGTGGGGAAAAGAATGAACAACAATGTTAACGATCGCTTGAAAGAATGTAGCAATTCAACCTGTATCACCTCTAAAATAAAAATGCCCTAATATAAAATGTTCTTTTTTAGCTGTGTCCATGGATGTTTGTGGTTTTGTGGCAGAAGGCTCAATTGTCTCACCCCATTTTTGGCAATCATGTCCGCAGGGGGGCAGTGTAATGAATAACATCGCTGATGACCAGGTGTTTATAGATACACTGAATTATCAGAAAGTATTAAGAAACAAGATACTTTAAAAAGTATTACATCGTGTGTGTCACAAATTTATTTATGTTAAAGTAATCTTGTATTAACCTTTCAGATGTGAACAAGGGTAGATTCATTCCTAATCCTTCCTTTGAACATTTAAGCTTCCTGAAAACTACAAAGTGTATGACATGGCTGACCTCCAAAAAAATAAAAGGCAATATCTTCTTGTTGTATTTCTCAAATACAGTGACCATGAAAATTCATTAGACTGATTAGAAGCCATGATGGGAAAGTAGTTTGCGGGTAAAATGTCCTTTCAGTCATTGTTCAGAAGCCACAAGACAGACAGTGATTGGAAGCTCAGAAGAGGATGCTGTCTCCTTGGGAAGTGTGGTGATGAGCAAAGGCCAGTTTTGGCATGCTTGTGGGTGCAGACCAGAAACCTTTACTGAGTGCTTAGAGAAGATTTTTTGGCAGCCTTGGCAGGTCCTAGAAGGTGTTGCTGATGGCAAGGAGCAAAAATGCTCCCTGAAAAATCAGAGGAAACCTGAGCTGGGTGTGGAGGGAGTAGTGGGAGAAGGGAGCCTGCCACAGCCCTTGCTGCTGAGCAGATGGGTCTTGTGTTTCATCCTAGCTGGAGGTTTTCCATGCCTGTGGCTCCATTCCTAAATATAAAGAATTTTAATAACAAGGCTTGAGGTTGCAAAGACATAGATCACTGATGAATGTGGAAGAGCTTGTTTTTGTTTTCTGCAGTAGTTCTGACTGTAATTTTGCTACATGATGACCATAGTAGCATTCTGCAACACATCTGATCACAGAATCACAGAATGTTAGGGATTGGAAGGGACCTTGAAAGATCATCTAGTCCACCCCCCCCTGCCAGAGAAGTGTCACCTAGAGTAGGTTCACACAGGAATGCTTCCAGGTGGGTTTTGAATGTCTCCAGAGAAGGACACTCCACAACCTCTCTGGGCAGCCTGTTCCAGTGCTCTGTCACCCTCACAGTGAAAAAGTTTTTCCTTATGTTTACGTGGAACCTCTTATGCTCCAGCTTGCATGCATTGCCCCTTGTCCTATCATTGGAAATCACTGAGAAAAGCCTGGCTCTGTCTTCCTGACACTTGTCCTTTACATATTTATAAATGTTAATGAGGTCACCCCTAAATATTCTCTTCTCCAAACTAAAAAGACCCAGCTCCCTCAGCCTTTCCTTGTAAGGGAGATGTTTCACTCCCTTAATTATCTTTGTGGCTCTGCACTGGACTCTTTCAAGCAGTTCCCTGTGCTTCTTGAACTGAGAGGCCCAGAACTGGACACAATATTCCAGATGTGGCCTCACCAGGGCAGAGTAGAGGGGGAGAAGAATATCTCTTGACCTACTAACCACACCCCTTCTAATAAACCCCAGGATGCCACTGACCTTCTTGGCCACAAGGGCACATTGCTGGCCATTCTTCTGTCCACCAGGACCCCGAGGTCTCCAACAGGGGGAGATGTGGGAAAGGTGTAGGCTATTTGGAGACTTTGTGGGATATAGAGGTGAACAGATATTTATCAGACATCTCTTCTTTTCCTTTCTAATCTTTAGCATGAAGGTAGGCCTGTTTCAGATACAGCAACAGGGAAGCCAAACACAAACCACAGGATCCAAGAGCAAAACTGCCTCTCTCCCCATGCCAGGGAAAGCATCTCCAGGGTATCAGCAGGGTGAAACATACTCCAGACCCCACAGAACTGGGACATACATTGAATGCAATTTGAAATTCTTACATGATTATGGGTGGCCTTGTCAGCCAAGGTGGCTCCAGGGGCTTTGCAGGGGTGCCTGGCACCCACTGAGGACCCGCTGAGGATTACATCTGCCTGGGAGCGTGCAGTGTTAGTACCCACTGGACCACGTCCATCCCAGGGAGCTTACCTGGCCCTTGCTGTTCCTGAATTGCTAGCTGAAGCCTCAAGCACAGATGGTTTTCTAGAAAGGCAATCAAGCCTGCAAGTGAGTGCAGGGTAGTGTTCTCTCTCTGACCTTTTCAAGCTCCCAGGAGAGATGAAAAGAATTGAATCCTTGCCAGGGGAAGGGTTTAAGTTGACACGACAATTCTGGGATTAAGCAGCTGTCTGCCAGTGCTTCTAGTAAGTTAAACTGCATCTTCTTCCATTAATGTGCATGTCCTGGGTCCTTCAGGACTGTTGTTAGCAAAAAGTTTTGTTCTGATCCTTAAAAAAAAAGCTGCTGTTTCTTTGATGTTTGCACTCATCTAAATGGATAAAATCAGTCTTGCGGCATGACTAGGACTATTGCAAAAGAGAGGGAGGAGAAAAAGATTTGTTGAAGTAATTTCTATGTCTCCTGAGGTGTACAGATCCCAACCTCCTCTGAGAGAGGTGGCAAGGAATTACCACTCTGCTGGGGAGGGAGATCCCTGCTGGAGGGCTGGGGCAAAGCCAGCCACTTGCTAGGGGACACGGTGCCCGGGGCAGAGCCACGGCTCAGGGTCACATTGTGTCCCATCCTCCTGGTGAGACTTTGTGTCTAGCGCCAATTTAACAAGGAAGCCAAGCATGTGTGAATGATGAACACGTGCTGTGTGTACTGCTTGCAGGTTTTTGTGTACTTGCTACAGAATTAGAAGATCTTTCTCCTCACTGAACTCTGATTTGCATGCCAGATTTCAGGCTCTTTCCCTCTTTATTTCAATACTAGAGATGTCATAAAGAAGGCTAGTTTAAAACAAAATGGTTTGTTTCCTTTCTTTTGTTTAAATATTGGTAAGAATGTATGATCAAGTATTATTTTCTTTTTTAATTATTTTATTTTAATGCTTTTCTTTTTTTACTTATGTGTTAATCCTCTTTGAAGTTATGAATATGCAAATGTAGTTGATGAAACTTTTCCAAATCACTCTTGCATTTTCCATTGACAAACAAAAAAAAACCCCACAAGAAGACAGTATGGCATGGTGGCTTCTGCAGTGGCCATGTACCAGAGCAGATGTATCACCAGCTGCCTTAGTTTCTCCCCCTATTAAATGATACATAACCTTCACTCTTATAAAAGTTTGAAAAATCATAAAAAATTGCTAGTCAACAGCCAATGGGAGATTGTATGCAGTTTGTCAACACAAATAAGTCAGATACTGAAGCCTGTATTGCAAGTGTTGCCTGGGAAACCTACGTACAGCATAATGGGTTTCTAAAACCCACCACACAGACAGAGTATAGCATCATATATCAGTAAAAACAGAACAGATTTCCTACCAGCTCTCAGACAAGGTAAGAATAGGGTAAATGGGACACCAGGGCACATTGTGATGCCTGGAATCACAACCCCAGTGTGAGCTTTGTGTATTTGGCCTGCAGCTTAACCTGTGGACAGCCTGTTAAATCCCTTTTATTACAGTCAATCACTTACAGATTTTTTTTCTTCATGAATACTTAATGCAACGTATAATTAGACATGGCAAGTGAATGCCAGGTCTGGAATTAAGACTTGCACTTCCCTGGCTTTCATTTTAAGGCTCGTGTTACCAGACACACTGGGAAAGTTTGCAAGAGCTCTTGGTGCGGGCAACTGAGCACTGCGGCCGGCTCAGGGAGCAGCTGCCCCGCTGGGACCCCACGGTTAGTGCTGTGATAGGAGGCAGGACTGGGGCAGTCGCTGTCAAAAATTGGCCCCTGCTACACCATTACCAGGCAAGGCACGGTTTTGATGTTGTACTGTTGAAACCAAAGCTGTAATTTTAATGCTTCCCCTGTTTCTTTTTTGACTCAGTCTATCTGTCACTGTAGGGAGCTGCTGGGAAACAAAACCTCTAGTTCTGCAATGCAATCAGAGGCAAGGAAGACTTACCCTTTCTTGGCTCTTCTCCACTTGCAAGTGGTTTGTTCACTAGATAGTGTAAACAGAAGACCCACCGGTGACATGTTGCCATACTCATCAGTGAGGGTATAGCAGCACTTTCAGGTGCCTCACACTTTGAGACGTGCACAGTTTTGCCTCAGCTCCCTCAGAAGAAGCAAAGGTGAGGAAAGCATGAATAAAAATCCTTAAATAGCGAAGATTGGAATGGGATTTTCCCCTGTGGGATGATGCTGATGTACTTGGTTTACCATTTTTTTAAAATCTCTGAATATGCAAAGGTGTCAAAAATGTCATGAGAAAACCACAAAAATATACTCTTGACATAACTCATAACCAAAACTATATTAAAACTGACTTGACAAACTAAGCTCTATTTTTATATCTCTGTTGCTGTAACCAGTGCTCCCATTCATCTCGATAAACCAAAGACCATGGAGAGCTACATCTCTGATTGTGCAACACAGATTCAGGTTTCCTTCTGAAAATATTCTGGGCAGTTGCTCCTCCGTATGTAACCCAGTTTACCATGGGATAAGAGACTGTTTCATTGTATTAAAACGCACAAATGCTTTTTAAAAAACATGCAGTTTGAGGATGAAAGATTCTTCTGGTAAACTATATGGGCAGTATTGACTATTGTTCCAGATAAATATTTTTAAAAATCACACTATTTTGTAATTTCTTCACAAAATATTTTATAATAACAGTGGTTTCAAAGGTTTAATAAATTACCATATTTCTGACTGATTTTGTTTGGCTAATAAGCTGTAATCAACTATTAACAATACCTTCAGTGGGATGCATATTCTGACAGGAGTCCTTGGTTTACCAGTGAAACAGAACGAGGGAAAGATGTTCTAACAAATTGTAACTATCTGAAAGTAGTGCTTCACTATGAAAAACCACTCCCTAAATTTAAGCTGACTTAGGAGTAGCCTGCTTCAGGTCATGACAATATATCATCAAGGACTCAGGAGTGCTGAAATGTATTATTAAAAAAATTGAAAACAATGATGTTAGAATGTTTTGGAGAGCTCAAAATGTGCTATTCTTCTTGCAGTTTTGCTTAGAAATACTTTCTTCAAGTGGGACTTGTCACAAAAAGGAAATTTCAGAGCTTGTTTATCTCTAAACTCAAGCTATCCTGCACACACAGAATGACCTGGAAAGTTAATCAGATTTATTAGCTATGCAAAATGCTGCATCTGCAGTGGCTCTTATGCAGTTGTTTCCTCTCTAAAGGAACAGCACATTGTCTTGTTGCTTTGTTACTGTGACAGTTTTGTTCTAATTATAACCAATCAGATTCAGATACCTTAATAGCTGTGCAACTACTAATTTTAATCGGAACTGAGCACACTGAAAGCATGTCACAGAATGGGTAGTCAACCCAGCTTCAAAATGCTGCTGCTCAGAGGAAATAAGTGATGTTTAAATCAGGGGAATTACCAAAAGGGCAAATCTGATCCACTGCTTTTACAGATAATCAGAACCACAAACTCAAGGGGGTAAATGTAGTGGTATACAGGCTGCTATCTGTCATAGTTTGGGAGCCACAGCTGTTCAAAATCATAGGTTTTAAAAGGCGAGCCTCAGCCATGGCTACAACTATTATTATTCTACCAAGCCTAATCCTAGGGAGTATTTTAGGCTGAGGAAATCATTCTCACTCTGTTTATTCATTGCACCTGTGTAAGTGCCCTCCACACCTGCTGAGTTAGAAGTCCTGTTTCTCTCTGCTTTAAAATCTGTTATAGAAGGAAGCAAAGATCCTCAATAGAAAGACAAGTGGCTTGGTGAGGAAAGCAGCACATCTTCAGATCTAAATAAAAGTAAGGCAGTGGGTGAATGCTAAGGACTATGTTAAAAAATAAATAACCAACTCAGTATGGCCAAGTCAGCTGTGGAGAAAAGACCTGCACATCATACTGGTAACTGCAGCCCTGTGACCTTCTCTAGAACAGCACAGTGTGGGTTGCAGAAGGTCAGGCCACTGTGGTGGTGAGGATGATGCCTGTGAAGGATGCTGTCCCTGTTCGCCGTTCCCCAGGGTCATGGGCCCCTTGGCTTCGCGCAGGTGCTGATGGCTCTGCCTGAACCCTGGGCTGCACTGGACCAGTACCAGCACTTGACCCTGGGAGCAACGGTTTCATCAGTTGTTCAGGGGCAAACTTGACAGCATTTAAAACTAAGACCTGCAAGTGGATGACATTGTACCTCGTGACCAGCTAGCACTTGTAAGATACGAACTGTACCTCTTAGTTTTAAGGCACTTCAAGTGAAGAGCTTAAGACTTGCACGTGACTAGTGAAGGACCAAAGTCCTAATTACTGTCATTAGGCTGATTTATTTGTCCTCCATCTCCACCCATCTCTCCCTGAACCTTGGCTGCTTCTTGGAAGGCTTTAAATTTTATTCCAGTGCAAATAATAGAATGAAGGTCCAGAAATCTTTGTTTAATCAGTTTGTCCAAGAAGACACTGTATGTAGTTTCATGGAAATACCAGTTGACACTCTCAGTTTCAAAAGCAGTTGCATGTAAGTGTGGAAATCACTCCCTCTACCCTGCCCCATTGACATAAACTCCTTTAGGAAGACTGTTACCTTTGGATAAAGGTCTGCTTACAATTTTTAAGGGCTTTTCCTGCTTAAATTATGAAAGAAGAAAATAATTTAGACTATTTATTTTTTCTGGCCTCTGATTGTAGTGATGTTCTTATATGCAAAATATTGATAAGAAATTTTTACAAAAAATACTCTTGAGCACATACAATCATTGTTCACTGAAGACAGTAACAAAAACCTGAGTAACTGAGTTTAAAGTTTTTATTTTGAAGTTGGAGGAAGAATTATGCTGTGTGTATATATATATATGTCTACACGGTTCTATATATGTATAGATATACAGTAATATATATACACAGTTATATATATATACACACATATATATGCTGGATAACAGGAGAGCAATTCGATCTGATTACAAAACAGATAGTGTGAAAAGAGCCAGTCAGGGAAACATTTAATATAGCCAATAAGCTATATTTGAATAAATTGTTGAGGTGGTGAAACGCATCATTAACAGCCACTTCTGAGCAAATACAGCTAAGCCAAAACCTTCCACTATCCCTCAAAAACTCTGCAGAGTGAGCAGGATGATGCAGGAGTCTCATTTCACCCTGCACATGTGCTCTGGCATGGAGGAATGTTGATCAAAACAAATGTTTTTGCTAGATTACTCAGTTTCAGCATCCAAAACTAAAAGAGTAAGAAGGGGGTGTTGGATCATCCTGTCCTTTCTTTTTCTAGTATAGAACAATTTATCTCTTTTAAGAGGCATTTACTAGCCTCTCACTCTTCCCTTAAGTACATTGTAGTTAAATGAGTTTCTATAAATAATGGAATTGCAGATATTGATTACTTTTAAATTGCAGTAGTGTTGCGTAATATGATATTGGCAGCTGTGCTATGATAAAACACCATGATATATTCTAGTTGAGTCAACAGAAGCCTGATTCATCCTCAGCACCAGCATGGCCAGAAGGTACTGCTGCTTCCCACTGGGTAACGGAGCTTGGCTCACCAAGTGGGTCTTTACAGTGATGTGGACTCGATAGCAAGTAGACCTCCTTATATAATTAACTTTAAAAGATGGCTGTATGTCAGAAGGAAATCCAGAAGAGTTCTTATGTAGCTAGCTGAAAAGCATAAAGTCAGGGGTGACTCCATATACATGGAAAAAGAAGTGTACTCCTGAAAATGAGAGGTAATGATTATTCATCGTTTCTGAAGGACTCTTCTTCCACCAGTGTATCCTTCAGTAATGCTCAAAGTTATTTTTAGGTTACAATTTGTACTTCTGGAAGAGTGTGTCAGACAATTTTCTAAATTGAGCGCTGGTGTGATTCACAAGGTATCCTTGAAAGCATTTTTTTCATGTAAATGAAAAAAATATTTCTCCTTCTTTTCCAGAGTCCTAATGAAATTAATCCATTGCTACAGGGATTTATTAGGCCATTAATTAAGTTCTTACAAGTATCATGGTTCATTTACATTTCTGATTAGGACACTTCCTTGTGTGCTTTTGAACTTTTGTGATTCTGTAATTGCTTGGCTAAATAGTTTGGACTGAGAGCCTCACCATGCATTCATTATGCATCCAAATTTCTCCTCCTCCTAATTATGAGACATGAGCCCATCAAGGTTACAGGACAGGCTGTATAAATTGAAGACCTTCTGTTCAAATACGCTAAGAGTAAATGTTCCACTAAGGAGAAGAAATGGTCTAGAATCCTGCAACTCTGTATTTTACCAAAAAAACATATCCAAAATCTAGGGAAAATGCATAAAAGGAAATACAACCGTACGCTAGTGCAGAAATTGCTACACAAAGACCTCTGAAATCACAAATCTAAAAATGCAATCCTGGAATCTTCTCTGCTGATAGTGGAAGAAAGCAAGCATTAAAACTAAGAAATATGTCAGAGTGATTCAGTGTTTAGTTGTGAGTCTTAGCAAAGAGCGATTAGCTCTAAATCTTGTTGCAAATAGTTAAACAGTTGCTCCCTGCTAGTGAAACTAACTTTTAAGACCAACATGAAAACAGTCGTTTCACTAACTTAGAGCACAGTTCTCCTATCTTCAGAGGATTCTATCACACCATTGGCTGCTTTATTAAAAAGACGCAGAACTGAAAGGACTGTTGTCAGAAGAAAAAAACCAAGCAACTCAACAAACAAAAATCCAAAAAACATATGCTACTTCAAGAAGAAACATACAATTCACAAATTCAAGTGCTCCTGTTCATCATATCTGTTCAGATCTCATGGCATATTCTGTCACCAGTGGCAATCAGGATCTTGTTTACCCCATTAAAATGTTATCTGTCTTCTCTGACAGTGTAAAGTGTTAGTAAGTGTAGCTTACTTAAGACACCAAAACAAAAGCTGAACTGGTTAGAAAAAATTAAGACAAATTAAATATAATCCTTTTTCTGTTAAAGATCCATGCCTTTGTTAGCATTCTTGAGCATCTGAGCACACATGCACAGGAACAGGTTTCACTTGAATATAAGCACTTATGCTGCAAAGCTGTATCAGAGTGATAATCAAATAACTGTGGCTGGATCAGTGCTTCATGGATTTAGTACTAGGACTCACGAGGGCCTGTATGCTCCCTGGGCTCCTCCCAAACTAACATCACCACGAAGATGTACACAGAGAATTGTGGTGTCATGGCACTTGCAACAAATCTTCCATGTTTCTGTTGGGAGGAGGACGTAATACTGTAGTGATTACTGGCTTAGTGTCTAGTAGTGGTAATTGAACAGCTTATATCTGTATTTTAGGAATATGGATGAAAACATTGATGACATCAGATTAGCTGCTTCTTTTCTATAGGTCTAGCTATAGTATGCAAGATCAATCCAGAATTTATTGCCAAGTTCTTAGTGATATTCTTCATCTCCTAATGGAGAGAATGGTTGCACCCTTGATATTTGTGCTTCAGTCACAGACATTTATTCTTTGCAAGGTATTATTGATCTGATCTAGATTAGACTCTATATTACCTCCAATTGTTATTTACGCACTAGCAATGTGTGATTTTTATGTCAGTTTTCCGTTTGGCTATTCTTATATATTGAGTTTAATTAATCTCTTTTAAAATAGATTCATATTGAGCTGTCTCTACCAAGCCTCCATCATCAAATCTGTTTTTAATATAGAACACCTATACGTTGTGCTGCTCATTTGATGCTGGTGATGGTGGTGGCTTTTAGGTCTTTCGAAGAAGATTGGTAACCATCCTTATGTTCTGTTAAGTGTCTTAGAGGTTTGATTAAATGGGTGCTGGTAACCAGAGCAAGACAAGTGCAGCACAGTCTGCCAATAATTCAACAAGACTGTTAGGTTATTTGAAGAAATCAATACCTCAATTTATATGACTGAAGGTGATGAGAAAAGGGCTAGGTATCACTGAATACTTGCAAAAGTGAACAGCAATAAAAATACTAAAATATAATCAAGGCATAGGTTTACCAAGTAAACCAGCTACACCCAGAAATGTTAATACCATGTTTGACTACCATAAATTGGTCTGTTGTCATCGGTTTATAGATCTATTTAATATTACAATGCTTAGAGAATCCTATGTGACAACATGCAATATACTTGTATTATTGCCTGTAAATAGAGTAGTTTACAGTCCTTGTTTAGAAGATGGGCAGTGTCACGGTTGACTCAGAATCGAAAAATAAACCAGAGACAACAATTTATTGGCACCCAATGTGGGGCTGGGTTATGAGGGTTATGAAGTCAGAGTCTAGGGGTCGACAGTGATGGATGGATGGAGTCCTCCCCGGACACTGGCCATGGATGGAAGAGAAGGGAAGAAGAAGCAGGAAGGAAGTTGTCTTCTGTGATCTCTGACCTTCCTTGGAGCTTATGTAGATATATGGAATGGAATACCTTTGGTCAGTTCTGCTGTCTGTCTAGTCCAGCTCCCCTACAGGGGGGTCACAGATACAATTCTCCTGCCCTGGTAGCCTCTGTAGTGGCAGAGCTAAGAAGCAACCTTGGAGTCTCAGCAGAAACATAAACATTCCAGTGTTATCAGTCCACTAGCTGGAACACTTGCTGCTAGTTAAAAGAGAGCTTACTGAAGGAAAAAAAATCAGTAAAAGGAAAATTTGCTTCATCCTGGCTCAACCCAGGACAGGCAGGTTCAGAGAAGGAGTTTGTTAAGATGTGGAAGAGAGATCAAATTATTTTCTTAGATTTCCAAGAAAATATTCTCCTGAATTCAAAAGCAGCATAATACCACTTGACCAGCCCTCACCTCACAGCTTCACTGTTCTGCCATAAATGTAATGCTAAAAGGCTGTAATTTGCAGACCAGCTGCAACTCTTGCTGAAGTCAATGAAGGCTGCAGTGGTTTGGCACCACTCAGATTCATAATCATTCGCAGCACTGAGAAAATCATGATCAATGGGGAAACTGTAAATTAGGAAAATCTCCTGATTGTTACTATTAATGGAGTTAATGATCCCTCAGTCTAACTACAGTATGGTAAACACAGAATTGCTCTGCAACTGAGCTAAGAGAGGAGGATTAAATTAATGTTACTGTGGCCATGAGTCTGAATTCAATGCAACTAATACCCAGTGATTTGTTAAATATAGATTCAAATGCATTCTTCTTATGTAAAAGTCCAGTGTATGCTTTCAACAGCCTTCAAATACAGTTCTTGAGCCTTCCTCTAGGAAAATCAATTCTTACAGTTCAAATTTACATTAACAAAAAAGGGCCAACTTAGGCTGTCATATATATGTTCAAATCTATTTGATCCAATTCAGTTCGCTCTGAGGGGATATAAACAGTAAACTAAGTCACAGTAATTGCATAATGTATAACATCTTAATCATGGCTATGGCTTATTTACTTCACAGCTGCAGCTGGTGTTGTGTATCCACTAATACCAGTTAAAACCTACAAGTAAATTTTCCACTTTATAAAGATCTGTTGAAATACATGGATCTGGTCTGAAAAATACCACAGTATTACCATCTTCAACTTAGGCTGTTAATGAAAGACAAGTTTGTTTCTTTTTAAAATACAGAAATTAAGCTGCCATTCATCAAACAACCTGAAAGGCAAGCTTTTTCCCCCCCTCTCAGGGGAGAGCAACGTTAATCCTCAGACTGGCATGTAAGATGTGAGATGATTTCTGCATCATATTTTGCTTTTCTCGTAATTTCTAAGATTTCCATCTGAGGTCTTAGGCTGCATTGTGCTTGTCACCGTGCAAACCTACACGTTAGTGCAGGCACCAGCTTGCTCCTCAAGCAGATCTGAAACTCAGACCCCAGGGTCATAGCCCTGAGCCTGTGCTGGAGGGAAGGACATATGCTTGGCCTCCGCAGGATGGCCATATGGACAAGCAGAACATGGCTTGCTTGTCATTTGGAGCAATCATATATATGCCCAGGATTTATCATTTATATGCATTATATATAGAATCATAGAATGGTGTCATAGAATGTTAGGGTTGGAAGGGACCTCTGGAGATCATCGAGTCTAACCCCTTGCCAGAGCAGGACCACCATAGAATCTAGGGCAGGTCACACAGAAATGCATCCAGATGGGTCTTGAAAGTCTCCAGAGGAGGAGACTCCACAACCCCTCTGGGCAGCCTGTTCCAGTGCTCCAGGAAGACAAAGTAAATTTGTCTTAATTTTTAAAAATTCCTTCTGATTTTCTCTAACCAGTTCAGCTCCTTGTCCCTCTTGAACTGGGGAGGCCAGAACTGGACACAATACTCCAGATGTCTCACATGAGCAGAGTAGGATGGCCTCCCTCGACCTGCTGGACACACTCTTCTTATTGCACATTCGGATCCCACTGGCCTTGGCCACAAGGGCACAATGCTGTCCCATGGATAACTTATTGTCCACCAGGACTCCAAGGTACTTCTCCATGGAGCTGCTTTCTAGCAGATCAACCCCTAATCTGTATTGGTGAATGGTGTTATTCCTCCCCAAGAGGAGGAATATGCAAGAGTTCCTGTCCTAAAGAGCTCTGAGGACCAAACTTAATTTTTCAGACCTTTTACTGGGAAAAATACTGAAGAAAATAATTGAACTTGATTTCTTTGACTGAACAAATAATGCTGAAAATAAGATAGGAATTTATAAATCTAATTATGACTTTTATTACCAACATTTTAGTTCTACGTGTTGTTAAACAGCTGTCACATTTCCTGACTCTGTGTTTGTCTATGCTGTGAATAGTGCCTTGCTCTTCCCAGGCTTGCTGCTCACAGAGGTATGTTGTTATCAGGTTAGAATTGAAACTCTGCCACTGACATGAGCTTCAGTATGTATTTATTATTAATACAGAGAATCCGGTAATGTTGTGAGCTTGCTGAGTTAAAGGCGAAATCAAAGACATTTTACCTGCCAAGACCTTGGTTTAGAGTTCTCAGTTTATCTTGCACTGGATGACAATGTGTCATTGATTTCTGAATTGGAGCAGGCAGCTACCTTCATTATACTGAAACAGTCTGACAACTTTAAATCTGCACTTGGTGGCAAAGCTACTGTTTGTTCAAACCCGGTATGGAACTTCCATAGGCATGTTTTACACTGCTGTATCACTGAATGTATCCTGTGTGCATTTACTGGGTGTATCTGTCAATGGTGCAGGCATCTATTGGGAAGGGTTCGATCAACAAAAATAACAGTGCCCCAGCAAAACACAAGGTTCCATACTGGGACTCCTACTGAAAAGACGTGCACTGCAGAGCTGGGCCTTAAACCTCTGCCCACGGCATGAATGGCCAGCATGCCTTCTGCTCCATCACTTCTTAGGCTGACTGCAGTCACAGGCAGGCTACAGACAGTTGCTATTATTTTAAAAGCACACACTGTTCTGTGCAAAATCTAGAAGTGACCAATCCTTAATGGACCCATTCCTTAAAGCAGCATAGATTTCTCCAGGAAAACGCATGTGTCTTTTCAACCAACCTCACTTCAACTTTCCATAAAGCATCACAAGGGGGTATCCACTGCTTCAAAGACTGAGAAGTTGAGTTTCTGACACACTGAGGAGGTGAGATGGTCCTAAGGCTGCTGGAAACATCTAGCCAAGGGTGCATCGGCAACAAGGAGTTTAGAAACTCGTGCCTACCAGGAAACACAGGAGAAAGTGATGGTTTGGGTTGAACATACTGAACCTGGTGTTGAAGAAGTAATTGGATTATTATAGCTGGGGCATGTCCTATGTCAGTCCTGAGTTTGAATCCAGCCCCCTATACATGACTTTAGAAGTGCAGTTGTTTTCTCCTTAGTTCCCTTACTTATCTTTAATTTTATTTTGCTAGCTTCAGTCAGGACTTGAAAACGAGCTTTTCAGGGAAGGCTTCCAACCCTGCATGCATAATCTTCTGCATTTATGTTCATCTGAGCTATGCTTATACTATATAACATCACAGAAGAGTGGGAAATTAAAAATGCAATTAATTTATTGCTAATTGCATATTTTCTGAGTGATTCACAAACCTGGATGATTACCAACAGCGGGCAAATATTTAGAACTGTTATCCAGCATCTAAAAGCATCAGAAATAATCATCTGGATTTGCACAACTTCTGGTTCCATCTGTGTAACACAACATATGCCCCTTTCTTCAGAGAGGGTGTGAAGACTTCTTCCTTAGGACGGAGAATGCTACCTTTTTAGGAGATGCTGTCCAGGCTTTCCTCTTTCTACTTCTGTTGTGGGGTGGAATTCTGCTCTAAATCTGCTTTTGAGGAGCTGCATGTGATACTTAGCAGAGGCCCTCCCTGCACCGTTGCCAGCAGGAGGAACAGGAGGGAGTATAATCACACCTCAGTCTTCCTACTGAGAGGGCACCTGAGGGGCTGGGAAAAAATGAAGCAAGGTGTGGACACTCACCATCTGGAGATCAGACTCCAGGCTTGAAGGGCCCAGATTTTGTGGCTTTTTCACATGGTTTGGGCAGACCTGAATCAAAGGGAAGCAATGTCAGGAGTGTTGGAGATTTGGAAATGAACTACTGAGTCCAGAAGAAGCTAGCCAAGAGTTGTCACTAAGTAGGGAAAGCCTGCCTGGACTGTCGCCAAAGGGACTGGAGACTAAGAAGAGCAAAGCCATCTCAGTACATCACTGGAATGAACTTGTGGCATGACAATATTCCCAGGTTACAGATGGTATCAGGACTCTTACAATCCATCTGCAATAAATCAAATGTTCACTTTAATGCAAGAACATTACGTCTCCCTCTCCAGAAAGAATTGCCATTCTCCACCCAGAGATTGGCATTGCACAGTGGATGCTGTAAAAAGCCCTGGGTGTGCCCAAGCAGGGGGTTTTCCATGGGGCAGTACAGGTCAGTATCTGGCCCTAGTTGTGTCCTTTCTGCAAGAGAGACATTTATAGGTGATAGCAGATGTTTTTACTTGTCCTGTCTCCTCTGAAATCAGGAGAAACGTTGTGTCTTGGTTGGTGATTTTTGTTTTCTGTTACCTCTACATTTAATTTATCCCAGAAGAGCAAGGTTTGGTTTCATCCTTTGCCAAGAGCAAGAAAGAAGAGAAAATACTTCTCTGCCTCCCTAGCCTCTGATCTTGATCTCTCAAGCCCTTGTCATCTTGACAGACAACCATTGCCTGCCCTTGTACCAGTATCAGTGTGACAAGCTGTGGAGGGTAGCATAGCCTCCTGGGGAAGCCAGCAAGTGAAGCTCTGGCCATTGATTAAAAAGAAATCATTCATCTAGGTCCCTGTGTTGGATCTTGCCAGGGTTAAGTCAAGGAAGAAGCAGCTCACTTTGAAAATGTATTTTATTTTGCTTATGGTAAACATTTGAACCATCCAGAGAATGTGATATTAGGAAATTAGTCTCTGCTGCCTGTCAGCTTCAAACCAATCTCCAGCAGCACTGATAAAATAAGGAAATTATTTTTTTCTTTCAGTTATTTCAAAACAAGTTACTGAATTTTACTTTATCATCTAGGCAATGTGTGATTTCAATCATACGACAGTGCTTGGAATCTCATATTTCGTCCTTTTACATCACTCATCATCTCACTGAGCCCCACGTACCAATTTTTTAAAAGGTTTGCTTTTAAACCTTCCAAGGACAAATATATACTTAGTAACATCTAATTACTTCAAAATATCCCAGACAGAAAACACTGGCTGTGCTGCTGGCATTGCTTCTCACAGGACAATAAAAACCAGCACTTTACAGTGAGTGTGATGGGACAAGCTTTCAGAAATTCTCTTTACTGTTGCTCTGACTTGCTCTGTCTCTTCCCTTTTGTTTTTGTTCCTTGAGTTGCTGCAGTCTTTGTAACCCAAGTATTGTGCAGGGATTTAGGGTTATTTTGAGACTTGGCCAGGAGTTCTAAGTAGATAATTAGGCTGAGGTACAAATGCTGATTGTCCGACCTCACTAGGAATTCTGGATGGAGGGAGATAGAGCCAGTGGCCTGTCAGAGGAATATTTAAGCACAGCCCTCAAAAACTTAGGAAGGAGAGAGCCCTGTGGGAGGAGGAGCTGTAGGGCAGACAAAAGCCTACGTTGGCTGTAGACAGTGGTACAGCGCCTGTGCTCTCTCCTGCCATACAGGTGAGTTACTGTCAAGGCTGTGTGTTCTTTAAGACAAGTAATGGGGGTATGATGGCATGTGTAACATGCAACTTAGGAAAGCAGGTGGTGGCTGAAGGAAGAGGAATAGCTAGCTACTTGGCATAGGAGCAACTGCTCTCTGCTCCCTATTCTGAGAGATGTGATTCTCCCAGACTCCATCTTTCACAAGGCAGGACCAGGTCAGGGATACAAACCCCTGGAACAGCCACATCTAATTATTCTGCCCTGCCCATGCTTAATTGCCCAAGTTCCAAGTCCTTCATCCACCTTCCCATCTTCTCTTTTCCCTACTCTCTATTCCCAAGAGGATATTTCATGTGTTATTTTTTTAATCACTTGCACTTACACCAAACTATTGGGAATTTTCAAGTGATGTTTCTCAAAGGGATAAAAATAAAATCATGCCTGTAGATAGCACAGAATATGTTGAATATGCACAGCAGCTCTGATGGCTCGAGGACCTCAGCTCGTGGTGGGGTCAGAGCCGTTACAAGTGTGTCTCATCCACAGGTGGGTAGTGCTTAGGCCCACCTTACCCATGCACACATAGATGAGCGATTTCCTCCCATTAAAATGTCAGCACTGTAGCAAGTAATCACTGACAACAAAACTGGTCAACCCAGATGTAAACCAGGCTATTCAGAAATCTAAATCAGTCTTTTTTTCTTTTGCCAAGACTGGGGTTTGATCTGCCAATGTCTGCATTTGATTCCAGTTCAATAATTGTGGTACAGTCAGATGGACTATCTAGAAACTCTTTAATTAGTCTATCTTTACACCAATGTATGTCCAGACACATCTTCACTCTTCAGTTATTTATTCTCCTTACATGTTGCAAATTTCAAGATGATCTAACTCAGTACTTAGATGTAAAAATGCTTAGAAGTTTCACAGGGAGTGTTGGAGGAGAGGCTTATTTTTTCTTTTTCTACTTTTTAAACTCCAATTCTAGGCCTATAACAGCACACCCAACTAAAATGCTTTTTTTTTTTCCGTATAAATCGAAATGTTTTTCAGATGTATGCAAGAAACTGTTTGCCTTTCTTCAGAAGAGAAGCACAGGCAGAGTCAGCTGAAAACACAGTGTTACCCAGAATGACCCAGTAAGAGGCAAAATGTGACACAGAACAGAGCTGGTCTGTTTCTCAGTTGATATAGCTGTGTAAGACCTTTGAAATACTTAGTGGCAAAAGAGCAAATGACATTCAAATAGTATGTTCAACAGCATTTAGTTTAAATTTAATCTTCTAAAAGGTATATTGAAATCAGCAGGTTGGAATTTAACTCACCTAATTTTACATTCTGAAATGCTTGTCCTGCACCCAATGCTGGGAATAGCTTTGCTGCTGAGACCATCGCTGCCACTCCTCCATCTGCTTTTATTGGCTGCTGTTCAAATTTTATTTCTTTAGTTAAATTTTCTGGTTAAACATTATGTACGGGCACACCTCATTTGATCAGTTATAGCCACAGAGTTTAGCCAATTTATGGCTAAATAGCCTACTCCTGTCAAGGAAGGGATGGAATTTGCTGAATTAATATAAATTCCTTGAGGCAGTAGCTGTGTCTGAGCAGCACTAAGGGGAACCAATCCTGTTATATTATGATATTTTAGAGACCTAAAAGTGTTGCCCTTTTCAGCATGGTAAAATCCACATATCAAGCATTTTAAGGTAAATGGAATCTCTTTTTTTGATGGATAGATGATGGAAATTATTGATGAGTCTGTCTAATGTGCTGTTCTCTTGGCAGACAGCCTAGTCTTCAGAGGATAACAGAGCTCTCGTATGCTGTTAGTGTTTTTTGCAAGTGTTCTCAAATCGCATACAAACAGACCAATCTCTTACTCTGCAAGATGTATGTAATGGCATTCATCCCAGTGGATGGTGCTCACATCCAGCCAGGAGAGAATTGGGCCCACATCCTTTAAACCCACTGCATGGCTAAGTAAGATTCAGTCCCAAGAGGTGTTTTTCAACACGCGCTCTGCCTGCAGTCTTCCAGGACTAGCTGCTCCAGAAGGTGCATTTCGTTCTCAGTTTGCTATATACGTTTCTGTGCCTGTCCCTTCAATATGAAATAAGTGTTCTTATGTCTATGTCAAACTATAAATCTCTGCTACTGAAGTTACACCTGTGTGAGGCAGTGAGGACTGAGTAGCCCACTGCCACTGTCCATTCAAAGCGTGTAGTGCCACTGCTTAGTGCTCTCCAGCCAAGAAAATGCTTCAGGCTCCTCTCCTTGTGTCTTTTTTGACAGGTTTTACAAGGAACAAACTTCCAGACGTCCTCACCAGCACTCAGGTCATCAAAGGATATTCTCACTGCCCACATGCTGAGTGTACAGGCAGCGTGGACTCCCCGCTGCATAATTTCCCTTCTTCAGATCTGCATCTAACTAAGCCTAAAATGAAACACCGTTAAATTTAGCTGAAAACTTGAGCACACATAATAACCGACTGAACCATTGATGCTACTTCAAACACAAGCTTACCATGGTCCAACAAGAACTGGGTGAAGTTGCAACTTTTCCCAATGTGCTTTTTTGTAGGCAAGCATGCAAAGCATTGAGGTTGCTCAGTCTCAGTCAATAACATGACGGCTTCTGCTTTAGGGTATTTTGGGAGAATGCCTGTGTTTTTCATGTTACTTTTGCCTACATATGGAATATGTAGAAGATGATTACTGAGTCACACTCAGTAGCCACACTTTCAGTGCATTAACATACTATATTTGAGGTTGTTTTCATTTGCAGTATTGTGGATGGTTCTTCTTCTGTGGTGTCTTAGTCCATATCTATCTCCAAACCATCCTCTCTTCTACTGTAGTTGTCAGCTGAGCAGGGGCTTGCTGTGCCCATAGCAGTTGCTGCATAGTGCAACATATGGCTCTTCTGTGGAAACTTGGTTTGTGTCCTTTCATTTTAATATAAATTATTTCCTATATACTCTCTGTTTATTCATTTAACTCACCAACTAGTAGAAAGCTGGCTAGAGGTCTCAGGATGAAAGTCACTAATGCAAACACACTGCAGGAATTTGCCACTGCCGAGCTGGTGTCCATCACGCATTTCCATGGCACAGTGGTGTGCACAATGCCTACTAGAAGACTGGTGACACAGTCCACTCTAAGTCATACACTCACAATTTCCTCAACCAAAGCTGTCCCTTTTCACCCTGGACAATGTCACTTGTTACTAGTTGAGATGGTATGATTGGCACTTTTCTCTGGGAATCCTTATACTTCCCTACTTTGTTATCCGTTTCTTCTGTGTCATTAATCATGCTCTTGTATTTAATTTGATTAGCCCATAATGCATTTGGGAACCTCTGCCAATGCTTTTTCTCCTCATTTGGAGGAGCCTGACTTGTGTAACCTTCAAGAATATTCCTGACGTTACTGAAAGCTCGGCTTTTTAGTCGCAATTTATGCAACTTTCTTTTTCCTCTGTGTTATGTTACAAAAGGGCAAAAATAATTATGCAGAAACTAACCCCCCTTGCATTCCAGCCCATCCTCAGGTATCAGAGGGACTGGGGCAGCTGGGCTTAGTCTCTGAGTGATGCCCCAGGCAGCGTTAGCAGTCCAGTCGCGCCCAACACCTCTGTTGGACTAGCACAGGTCCAGGTGCACTGCTAACATCACACCACCTGCCTAGTCCCACCCCACCTGAACTACCACGGCCACACTCAAAGGTTTGGTCACATTCAGGGACAACTCTCTCAGCTAAGTCAAACAGGAGTGTGATTTATTGAAGCAACAGATACACAAGTTCTTTGGATTGCCACTGATAAATGAGCTGACTGCAAAGCAGGTGCAAATACCGAGAGTGTGAGTAATACAGCCTGGCTACTGATGTATAAAGTGATAAGAGAGAAAGAGGAAAGGGTTGGGGGGGGTTGGAAAGGGAAAAGGGAAAAAGGATCTGTAAAGGGGTTTCTACATTTCTCAGGGGTGCACTTGGTGGAACTGAGTGTTCAAATCTTACCCAAAGTATTTCTATGGGGGGAAGAGAGGCTCAGCCCATTGATGGATCCCAGAAGTCAAGGGTAATCCTGGCAAAGGCCTGGCTGTGGTATCTTCCCTGACATGGATGGTATCTTCCCTGACATGGATGGTATATTTCCTAGCATCCTTCCCTCTTAGGCCATTTTTATAGGGTTGTTACCTCACAGATAGAGCTTGAGGGACTCCAGTCATACATACCTTTGTCATGATGGTGTAAGATTCTCTTGCTTCACTTCTAAAGCTGTAGACTAGAGAAAATTCAGGGTGCATGCTTGTTGTGGGGTGGTCTCCCCCCAGGAGGTGGGTAGCTTTTGGGGTGGAAGTGTATTTTTGTATTAATATGAGATTATAATGAGCAAAGTTCACTAAAGGGCAGTCATTTGTCAAAAAAATGTTTGATTTTTGATGAAGGATATCAAATATGTAACTTGTCAGTTCTAGGGGACCTTTGGTACCCATGTTATTAGAAAGTATGGCCATGATGTCTCCAAGTTTGCAGCTTATCAGTTCCATAGCACCTCCAGGACCCTGTGTTTACCACGGCCTGGCCGTGGTGTCTCCACTCCAACCCTCCATGCTGGTGTCCTTAGAGTCAGCACATCAAGCTGCCCTGATGTTGCTAACGACTAGGGTCACCTGGGGGACTACCGTGGTACAGACTCTTTGCATGTTAGCTGCATTCTGCTTATTATATTATTTTTTATCTTTCTTCAAAAGGTGAATATAGATTTGATATGTAAATCACCTGGTCATGGGTTGATGCTGGGCTGGCAGTTCAGTGAATGGCAGAAGATGTTTTCAGATCCAAGCAGCCGCCTTGGTTCTGCGCACCACTCTTTAGCCGTAATTAAAACATTAAGCATTATCAGTCCTAGAAGCAGACAGTGACTGAAAATATGTTGTCAATTCCAGCAACTGCAGCTACTTGGAAGAGACTCTACTGAAAAGTAAAGTTCCTAGAAAGACAGATTGGTTCTATCCTGGCTCAGAGCAGGACACACTTTCACCAGTCATCCTGCACTCTGTTACTAATGGTTGCTGTTGCAGCGTGTGGCAATACCCCTCTTGCATTATCCATCTTCAGATTTTTCCCATATTTGTGGATACTGACATGAAGCTTTCTTTGTGACAGCTGCAGGTCTACTGCTTGTTCACATCAGACTCTCTGTTTGATGAAGGTGAAACACATGCTTTGGAAATGGTATTGAGTATGGCCAGGTCTGTTTCACACCAATCACTTCATTTTTCTGCATTGTTTCCCTGATGATTCTCCCAATTCCTTTTCCAAGCACTTGCAGTGGGGTTATTTTTGCTTTTAAGATACACCTATTGTCATAAAATATTGATTTTTCATATACCAAGCCTAATGCATCTCTTTCAACCTCAGCAGACACCCTTTTTTTTTTTCTCCTAGCTGCAGTAGTCCTTGACTGAGTCACTGCTTGCTGATGTTGTATCTAACTGACGTGGCCAGTGAGTCCTTCCTACAAGGGCTGGATTTCATTAAACATTCCAGTCTGCCCTAGTGAAAAGTTGAAGTTTCTAAAATCAACACTAGTAAGGTTTGTTACCTTTTTTTTGAGGACTCAGTGTTTCTAGAAACCAGCACAGTCCTCTCCAAACTGCTTATGCAGCCTTTGTAGGCTACTGTCTATGCTTTTACAACAATTTAACTTGGAAACGACAGAGAAAAAAAATGAAATGCTCAAGTAGTGCATACTAGATATACATGAGTTTGAGTAAGCACCTAAAAATAACTCTTGAATGCTGCATTTCATCCCACTGTCACTGGTTTTGTACTAGAAGTACTCCTGAGAGGTGCAAAAATTTTCTTTGAAGGCCAAATGCAGCTATAAGAGAACAAGCTAGGCAAGGCCTGTGGCAGGTTTTCTGTTTTGGTTTTGTTTCTTCCCAGTATAAATCAATGATCCTTGGCAGATTTTTGCCTTTCAGTGCTTTCCTCTTCCTGTAACATCTCTTCCCCAGCCACTGTTGTACTTGCATCAGCTTTCTGAGGCTTTGATTCCGCTCAAACTGCTGAGAGCACGTGTTGAGAGGTGGCCTTGGGTGCTGCGTTCTTTACGAGTTTTTTGCACATAGTCTTTCTCTGTGTCTGTCAAAGTGCCACAACCTTCAACAGAGGGCAAAGCGGTTATATAGTGGTTCCTATATGAAGGTGAAGTTTTGGAAGGCTTTAACCTTAAACTAAGCCTTAGTTCAGTAATGCTCTAGAGAAGTGGTGTAATTTTGGGTGTAGTGGGTTGTACTGGATCTTTTTGTCATTGACTGAAAAGACGTAATGTAAACTGCCCCAGTCAAATTACACCACGTTTTACTGCTGGAAAGCTGTATTGCCATCACACTTTCATATATTAATTATGTGGTTGTCGCTTTTTTCCTGCTCATCCCATTACAGTAAAAAAAAATACCTTTTATGAAGCTTTTCTACTGGCCTTTCAATATCTTGCTTCTGTTCTCCTTGGCCCTTCTCCTTCTTCATGACAGTAAAACCTCCACTTCAATTTCCAATTAACTAGTTCCCTATCTAGGTGTAGTGTTTTGTTGGTTTAGGCTATATCCTATCAGCTTTCATGGCAACTAATCCCAGTTTAGAGGTTCAATCTCACTTGTGGGTTTAGTGTGTGATGCTTTGAGAGTGTTTTTTTTAAAGTTGTTTGGGGAATTTGATGCATCATTTTCTCTACAGCCTCCAGTACAATACCTGAGCTCAGCAAGGCTATGCTAGCATGAATGGCAGCACCTCATTTTCTTCGTGGGGAGAACTCAGAAACTCCTTATTCTGCAAATTGCAGTTCATGTTCTAGTATAAAAAATAAATAAAGCCATAGTTAATAAGAATATCTCATGTACACATTAAATTTCAAGGGGTATATTCTCCATTCATTTCATGTGTGATTACTCCTCTGACACTAATTGGAATTTTGTGTAAAGCCTGAAGAGAGACCATCAGCAGTGATGTAAATTGAAACAAATCTCTGATATAATACAGCGTTTAAAGAAAGAGTCATTCAAGTGACACTGCTGCAGTACCCAAATATTCTGTCATTAATAACTAAAGGATCCTTTGGACTATTAATAATTATGTAGTAGGATGGTATAATCTACTGTTGCCATATGAAGGCATTAGATAAATATTATCAGCTATTAATTTTATGTAGCAAATATTTGAAATTAGCTACATAAGATGGAGTGAGCTCTGTTGCAGACTCACAGCCCACCACAGTGACCTAAGAATGGTTAGCTTCAATGTAGTTTACACCACCTATAAAAAAATGATTGGAAAATTGCTAAGGAAGATGTTAGCTCCTGACTTGTACATCTTACTCAGCTGAGCTGGAGACAAATTATGAGAACAGCAAGGTCTGACTGCTTCCTTATGCAACTGGGAAAAAAAATCCCTCTTTCTGTTGACAGCTCGGTGCTCTGTCACTGCAGTTCAGCTGGAACCGGCAGAAACGGGGGATGCTGAAGCGCAGCTCGCTTCTCCTGGCGGCTCCCGGACAGCCCTCTGGCCCCGCTGCTGCACTGCAGACAGCCGCATGCCGGAGTCCCCTCGCCAGCTCCACCGTGTGGGTCCTGCCTGTGGGTCTGCAGTGCCACGGCACAGACTGAAGCCTCCCTCAAGGTAAGGCTTTCCAATATGTAGCTTTAGGGAGAAAAGATAATTTATAATGTATTCTACCCTGTCCATCTAAGTCTTTCTTTTACAACAGTACTTGTGGAGGTTATTGTTGTTTTTAAGCCATTTTCCTAAAAGAGATCACTGCTGCGTTTCATTTACTGTGCAGCCATGCCAGCTGTGGTATCAGCACCAGAGAGAAGAGAACGGGGTAAAGAAGGGCACAGGGGATGCTTAAATTGGCCTTACTGCTGAGATAATTGCTCCTTTGTCTCAGCTTTGCTGATGCTTTCCTGTTTGAAAGCACTGCTTCAGAACCACTTCTTCTGTAGGGCCTTAAGTGCCAGCCCTCCTTCGTTATGAAGGGTGTTAAGACAGTGGAAAAACAGCCATATACACCCTCAGAATGAGAAATACAGAAACTGGTGCTTCCGATATGCCTTTTTGTACTGTTCCAGTTTAGTTCTCTGAGTGATCCTTCACTCTCATTCTACCTCTTGAAATGCAGTCATAGAAGTTAACTCCAGTTTCTTAAGCCCACACAGACCACGACTTGCATAGATGACACATTTGTTTCCTTTTTAAATTGAGTTAATTGTCAATTAACTTGACCTAGTTAAAGGCAGTGAATGAAAATATACACATTCCTGAAAAATTTATTCCAGGAAACAAACAGTTTCTAGTCTCTGCTTGTTCTAAGGCAAGCCAGGATGAGGCATGAGCTTTTGTATCTTGAAATAACTGATTGCGAAGGGGTGTATATTTGTATTTGTCATCATGTGCTAACTATTTCATAATAAATGGCAACCAATTCAATCAATTTAAAAGAGAACCAAAGCATTTGGCCTAGGCAAGGTTTTCACTGAAAGATGAGAAACGTGTTTGAAAGGGAACTGTTCTACACATTGGAAAGCATCAGTCAAATGTGTGAGAAGTGGTGGGACAGGAGGGAGGAACTGTGGTGTGCTGTACTTTGAAATGGTTACAGCAATCAGATTGGGAATTATTTTGGCTATTGTAGAGTCTGGCTTACTGCACAACAGTGAGAAATCAAGCATTAACAAAGTTTATTTTAAAAAAGAAAAAAATGCAACCTTGTCCTGGAATTAGAATACAGCATGGTTTGAAGTGTCTCCAATACAATTTCATCAGATTGCTGTAGTATTCTATACTTCAGTTAGTAGTAAGGCTCTAGTGCAAAGCTGTGTTTTCCAATCTAGAATAATAAAACTTTGTATTTTCAGTTGTTGTGGAAAAGTATCAAGAGGCAGAAGTAGAGGAAGCTCAATGTTTCTACCAGTTTGCAGGTAAGACTAACTGATAAACCCATAAAAGAAAAGAACAAATTTATTTTTATTTTTAAAAGCTAATGATTTCTGATGGACCAAGTTAATTCTCTTAACTATATAAAAATGTAGGGAGGAGAAGGGAAGGGATGCGTTGCAACAGGACTATGAAGGTTAGCCCCACAGTATTGCTGATCATAGAAATAAATCTGGGACAAGTAAAGAGACTCCCTGGTAAAAAAAATCAAACATTGGAAGAAAAGCATTCTTTATTGCCATGAAGACTCAAGATTAGTGCAAGGTAAGTAGAAAATAGGTGGAAATATTTTCCTGGTTTTGTCTGGGTTGCAAGGACAGTAGCTATGACTGTAAGCTTTTTTCCCCACTTAAAATTCTCACATCCCTTTTCTGCTCCAAAAATGGCATCTTATTTCCACTCCCAAGTTTCCCCTTAGCTGTGCTTCAAAAATGCTGTGGGAAGTCTCATATCATAAATCACTGAATTGATCCCATTTGCTGCACTGATTCCATGGGAATATTTAAGTTCTCTTTACTTCTGAGAAAAAGCATGGAAACGTTTGCAAAGGGCAAGCAATGTGTGCATTCTATGTGTTAAATTGTAAACTTTCAGTCAATAAACCTTAGAGTTCTGGGAAATGGTGCATTGAAGCCCTGGAATGTCCCCTGGAGAAGGGAGTGAGAGCATCAGTGTCTGGGCACGTGCCAGAGCCCTCCAACCCCCAGCCCAGGCACCGCAGGCTTCAAGTGAGAGCATAGTGGTGAAAGCCAGTTAAGGTGCAAACACACTTTTATCCTGAAGACAGAATTTTCTGAAGTCTTACTCTGAAAACAAGTGAGTCCATGGAAAACAATTCCTGGAGTCACAGATTTTCCTTCACGAAAGCCTGATATTGTACAAACACATTGCTAGAAGTTTAATAAACCTACCTCTTTCAGAACTGCAAATATATATCCTCTTACACCAATGTGGTAATTTATACAGTGCTTAAAAGACTGTAGCCTAGTGAATAATACTTTAAATGAAGGATGAACTTTTCACACCTGTTATGCTAGAACTAGATTCTTTATGAGAATGATGGTTTTTGAAGTGTGTGTTTATTTTTATAAATCTTACACTAAAAAAATTCCTTTTGACATAACAATTTTCCAGCATTCACTGAATAACTACTAATGTGTCTCTGAGGGTTCTTATGCTTGTGCTTCGTCTCGCAATACAGTGCTATTTTGTCAGTACCTTAACATGCATGCAAAACCCTCAGTACATGAAGCTGTGAGGAAGCAAATTGTGTAGTTCTGAATATTTGCTGAAACCGAGATGCTTTGTGCTTCCTGCAGCATTATACTCTTCTGATTACTGTTTCCACTGATTTTAGCTGCTGCATCTCTATTTTAAGCATAGTAAAAAAGATGTAACATTGTGTGCTTTTCCTTTTTTAGCCAGTATAAAGAATTGGGTAAGTACAAAAGTACTTGCTGTGATTTTTTCTGCATTTGTTTGTGGCAGTTTTGGAGTACAAAGTAGCTTGGGTTTGGCAGGCTTTTCAGGTGAAATGTAGCTGTATCTGGATTTGGAATTACCAGAGCTTGGTAGATCATATTCTCATAACAAGCTCCACTAAGGGTACTCCGGGGTATGCATGCTCAGAGTGTGCATATTTGTCTTCCTTCACTGCTATTTGTATAGCTTCTTTCAAATTTTTGCCAGGATGACAATGTTTGCATTTGGCCTACTTTAGTTATTAGATTTTTTTCTGTGCACTATAATTGACTCTTCTCTTAGATGCCATGTAAAATGCCTGAAGTCTTTTACATGTTTTATTTAAATATTTGATTTCTTCCTTTAGTTTGTCTGTGTGCCCTGCTTCCCCTCTTCAGCAATAACCTCAAATGTTTTCAAGCCCTCTAACATCCTGTGAATCTGCTGAAAGAAACCAGTTGTATCTAGTGAGAAGCTAGCTGGGAAATGTCAATTAGGTTTAATGGTACTTAAGTTCAAAAATAGCATCTTGTAAAGGGCTCAGACTTCCCTGCTGTGTGGTAATGTCACAGGAAGGGATTAGGCAGGATGGGAGGAGATCACGCTCTGTAGCTATTTTGTCAACTGGGTGAAATTATGAGGCATCAATAGTTAGACCAGTGTTACCAACTGAATATTTTCATCTTGGGCCAGTTATGATTTTAATGTCAGCCAAATTCTGCTACATCCTTGCCTTGTTTTAAGATCTCTTTAGAAATACATTCCTCCACTATTTAATAAATTCCCTCCACAACAACCATCCAGAGCTTGGGACTAAAGTAGGATGTGTGAAATAATTTATGTATTGGAGAAATGCTTGTGCTGCAAAACTGGGATGGGAATCCAACATCACCATGATTTGGATGAAGAGATTTTTTTGTTGTTGTTTTGAGGGGAAGGTAGGTGGTGGAGAAGAGAGGAAGAATCCAGGTTATTGATTTCCTAATTACAAACAGGTCATGTCAGACACTACAATCAATAAGCTGTTTGCTCACATTTCTGCATGACTGGAGCATACTGTGAGTTATCATGGTGTATATTTTTATTTAAACAGCTGTGTGGATGACCTTACGTAAGGGTCAAAGCTGGTGAACTAAAGCATGTTGCAAGTGGAATTTCAAAGGGATATTTCCTAGCTAGCAAAATTATACTTTCATGTGACTAAGCAATTTCAGTTAAGTACTGTAGCCAAGAATAAAAATGGAATATTTTTTTCCCCAAGTGATTAAGCACAAATTCTTCACACTGTAAAAATATTTCTCCAAGTTCATTCAAGCCTCTAACCATCTGACTGGATCATGGCCAGAAGCTAACTGAACAAACTTGCACTCGTACAGCAATGAAAAACCTATTGCTGGAATGTGTAGTTTTTGAGACGATATCTAATTCAATTAAATACAGACTATTGGAATCTGTCTCTTTTAATTTTTTAACCGAAGTCACAGGACAGAATTCAATAACTAGGAGGCAAAAGCATAAATACCCAACATGTATTCCAGAAAGCAATTTATGAAAAAAAAAATGCAAAACAAACAACAAAAACGAAACCCTTTTTAGCAGGTTTATGTACATTCATCAGGTTATGAAAAGAATAAAGTATGTGAATGAATACTCTTCTTTCCTCTGTTGGACATCTAATAGACACTGTGTTCACAAGGGGCCTGAAGCACTCCAAATTCCAATATTTCACTCAGGTGTCAGATATTTCTGTGCTTGAGAAGCCAGACTTTCATTTTGGTGTGGATTTTTTTTTCTTTTTAAAATTATTCTTTAAAACTTTTGAGAACAAAAACCAGCTGGACACTAACAATTCTGCAAACAGGAATTGTCTTACTGATCTGAAAACCTGAATATAACAGAACAAATATGTGAGTAATCTAAGTTTACTAGAGTTATCCTACTTAGGAATGGTACAGGTGGTGATGCGTAAATTTAATCTCAGTCACCAGAATTAAAACCTGCTTCATTTACGATGCCATTTGCATTCAAAAGTTGCTGTTCCTAGGCTACTAAATCCTGCTTCCTAGGGCTCTTCTGATGAGGGGTAGCAGATAAGCCTATTCATTTCATTAGAACCTCAATATATTGAAAACTTCAAAGAATCACTGAATCGTCATGGTTGGAAAGGACCTCCGAGATCACAGAGTCCAACCACCAACACAAAAAAACCCCAAACAAACACAAACAACCACACTCTCTCCACCAAAAAAACACCTACAAAAACCCCCACAACCTTGGCCACTAGAGCCTGCCCTGAAGTGCCACATCTATGTGTTTCTTTAATACCTCCAAGGATGGTGACTCAACCACCTCCCTGGGCAGGCTGTTCCAGTGCCTGACCACTTTTTCAGTATAGAAATTCTTCCTGATATCAAATCTGAACCTCCCCTGTCGCAACTTCAGGCTATTTTCTCTGGTCCTATCATTATTTACTTGGGGTAAGAGGCCAACGCCCACCTCCCTACAACCTCCTTTCAGGTAATTGTGGAGGGCAATGAGGTCTACCCTCAGCCTCCTCTTCTCCAAACTAAACATCCCCAGTTCCCTCAGCCACTCCTCTATGAGTGCTGAGGTAACAATTTTTCTCAAAACTATGCTCAATAGAAAGAAGTGGCTCTGCAACAGTTCTTCAAGTTTTGGCTTAAACCATTTTTTACAGGAGAATTTGTTCTGGATACTTAGGAAAGGGGGAAGAATGCAGGGATATACGTGTTGTCTCACAGACAAGCCTGCTCCTGCCAAGTCAACTATGACAACAACAGTGATTGTAGTGAGAATTTGGCTGGCTCCACAATAATTGAAGCTGACAGCCAGTATGGAATTGAAGCACATCTGCCTCCTTCAAGGAGGAGAGCTGTTCAGGAAATTAATATTGCTGTGTACTGTATTTTAGGAATTAACTAGCTGTGATGGAGAAAACATGGATATAAGGTGGCAGTTGCAAAGCAGAGAGGTTGTACGCTAAAAGGAAACAGGTTTGCTGGAACAAGTAGCCTTTATTGTTGCTGTTTGTTCTTTATGGTTTAACTTGCATCATCTGATTGGTTCATTTATTTTGTTCCCTGGTTATATTGCTTGCAAATTTAGGAAAACAGAATTTAGTTCTTCAAGGCACTGAGAACTATAGTTTAAATAAAGGATTTGCTCCCATGCTTAAAGTGAAATAATATGTGCTTAAATACTCTGTTGAACAGGATTCAGAATGTTCAACATCTCTTGGGACTCAACTCGTGACAACTAACTCCTTTGCTGCATGTATCTGGAGACTAGTTCTAGCTAGTTAACGTACAGGAACCTTATTATTGTCCAAGTTCTTGACATTACCAAAATCGTCACACTATGAAGTTAAGTCTAGTCCCATGGTGGAAAATGAGTCATGTTTCCATTCCCTTCATATTTACTGTTGTACAGATTATGGCAAGTTATGTTGCACTGCTTTGTGATATAAAGAACTTGAGGGATTTAGTCTAAGTTCAGTCTATTTCATTTTCAGATGTTAGATCTCAGCTATTGCAAGTTGTTACGGTACCAATTTATGCACATTTGAGGTTTATGTATTTGTAAATGGATTACACAAGGTTTTTTTCAGGAAATAAAACACCAGCATACGTTAATAGAGTTTCTGAATTGTATGGGGAGGAAGAAAGCAAATATAAAGAATTGAAAAAGTGCTGCAAACTTGCTTACCTACCTACTCAGTTATTTAATGTCTGACAATATTATTTGTAACTTATGTTTCTTGCCTTCAGCTAAATCTCTAGTATATAAAGAAAAGCTAGGAAGTAAGAGGAGAAAAATTAATAGTGTAGCTCTGGGAAACAGGTCAAATGATATTTAGAAACGTTAGTGTAGCAGCTTTCATATATGAGGCGACTCCTAGGTTTCCTTTACTCTGCTGCATGAACTAAAGGGCTGACATCTGAGTCTCAGTTAATGTTTTAAAATTAACTTTCTTATTTATGGAACACTTAACAAAGGTTTTTCAAACAGCTATTTTAGCAACCTAAAATATTTGATACAAAGCATGGAGAAAAACTGAAATGTTCATAAAATTTGGTTTTTAATTTGAAAAAACAAAAAAAGAAAAAAAAAAAGGATGACATGTAGATGGAAAAAAATGCTAGCTACAGCAGTGAATCAGCACTGGAAATCCTGAGGGCAAGGACAGGAGGATGGCAGGGGAGGACAGTGAAGTGAACACGGGCAGCTGCAGCCTGGGCAATGCAGCCTTGAACTGGCAGTGGAGGTGGTTCAATTGTGAGGGAAGGATGGCTGCAGTTAACAACTGCTCCTCTTCTCCATGGAACCTTGTCAACTAATAAAGACTGTCATGAATAAAGTGCCCTCTCACCTAGGGTCCTGTCAAAAACCAAAATTATTTTCTTAGGATTGTAAGAATTTTTTTTTGTTATCCTAAGAAAATAATATTTTAAGATTATCTGGACAAGTGACACTGGGATGATGTTCCACAATGTTGTCACTTCAGCTGAGTTTGTAGGAAGGAAGCTGAAGTCCATAAGTTAGATATTGGTTCAATAGATTGACCTGCCTGGAGGTATGTTAAATAACAATGTTTAAAGTAGCTGTATTAATTGAATAATTGTATGAAAATATTGCTGTTACTTAGTGATTTTGTTGCAGACCTGATTGATCCTGAAAAGTATCAATTAAGGTAATGCCATATGGTGATCAAACAATGGCACCTCTTTCATTTACCACCCCAGTGTTAGTAGTAATCTGATTCCCATTTTTGTAGCTTTCATTTTGGAACATGAAGGGAAGGTGTTCTCTGATGTTGCTATTTTGGGAAGCATTCAGATGTTTGAAGATGGATATAGGCATCTGTGCTGAAAATCTGAACAGAGAGATTTGCTAAGCAAAGCAGATCAAACTGTGGGCAAGAATTTAAGTCTTGCTGAAGGTCTAATAGTACTCATGGATGGCACTGAAGTGCTCACAAAGCCATCCCAAAGAAGCTTTTGAGAACATGCTGTCTGGATTTATGCCAGCTCCCGTTCTTTTTATGGCCTTCCCTTCTTCCTGTCTTTCTTTCTTTCTTCTCCTGAGTTTAATTTTATCTCGCTAATGGATCATGACTAGAAGTCAGAGGGGGTGGGCCTAGAGCCAGGAGAATGTCACTATGTGCACTAGCAAAATCTAGCCTGCAAAATGAACTTTAGGAACCAGTGTTGCAAGTATAAATCGCAGAGGCTTATCTGTGACCTTGCCCAAGTAGAGCAGTGTAAGGGTCTCATGTGCTACAGCTGGCCTGATGCTGTCCACCTTGCCCATTCACATCAAAGTTCTTATCAAACAAAGCCTGATGTTAGAAATTCTCTTGTGCTTTCAATTTATTTAGAATTAATGTTGTTGTTGTTGTTGTTGTTAGACAATGGTCAAGGAAGAATGCATTATTTTCTTCTTGCAAAGTTATCTCTTTCCCACATTTCCATCTAGGCGTAGTTGTGATGTGAATCTGTCATGTTTCTGAGTCCAAGAGTGTCTATTTAAAAAGTGCTGATCGTTTTATTAAGCCAGGATTCCATAAACCCAAAACTCCTTAAATAAATCTAGTTGATTTAAAAAAAAACAAAACACAAAAATCCCAAGCTTTTCCTAAAAGGTTATCTAATTGTTTTCTTACTTACTGTCTATCGATTATACTACTATATTTCAAGTAATTCTTCATCTGATTATCTCTAAGCACTATAATTATGGGCAATTATTCTAATACATATGTTGTATAATTGCATTATATCCACAGATGACTCACAATCCGAGCTGATATAACTGAAAGCAGAGTCTAGACCATTATATTTGGTTTTACTACTGTAGGAGTCTCAGTAAAAAAATCTCCCTAATGTTATGTGAAAGAATGTGCATTTTTTATAAAACAGCTTTTCTCATAGGAGATGAAAGATGCCGTGGATAATAAAGTAGCTAGGGCACCAAAGCAGACTTGAAAATCCCTGCTGCAGTCACAAAAAAACACTATAGTTTTTGTTGCTTGATCATCAAGAATAATACTAGATTACCTGACCTTGAGATGTCATCCCTAAATAAGGTTTCCAGAAAGCACCTGAGTAAAGCTTAACTTGGGCTCCTTCAGATGGGAATTCAGAGCACTTGCCTTCACTGACAGGAAAAGGGTCTTAGGGGGCTTTGATAACTAGATTTCCTGATAAAATTAGATAACTAAATTCAGATGGGAATAATGCTTCTTTTCTCTTAAGAGTTCAAGCAGAGAGACAAATTTCCCTAGACAAAGTTTTGCAGGATTAAGGAAGAATAGTTACTTCAGACTTGGTGTACAATCCTGTGACTTTCCTATGCTTCAATCCCCTGTGGTTTTACCCTAAGGCACTATAGGTTTTTATTTGTTAGTGTGTGAGCAGGACATTATCTTTCTAATTATTAGGTATCTGGACAATGTCCATAACTAATTTGCCCGTCTATCAGAAGCAAAACATGGATTTGATAGCTCTTATAATTCAGTTGGTAGTTTGTCCAACAATTCAGAAACCAAAAAACAAGCACCCAATGCCATTTCAGATGGCTGAGGTATCCTGTCTAGCATTTGCTTGCTGTCTCAGAGAAACTTGGATCTCTTCTGTCTACTGCATCCCGTTGCCAGTCCTGCATGGATGTTACTGACACCCTAGGGTGCCTCAAATGTCAGTAGGCACACACAGTTGAGCACCTGAATCTCACCTTCTCCATCTACAATATAAATATTTCTTTCTAACAGTACAAGTTGGTGTTAGATACTGTAACCAAGATGTTCCATCTTTCACAAAAGTAACTTCCAAGCTGTCATGAAGTCTGATGGAAACCTAAAAGCAAATAATCTGAATTATTGTTTTTGGTTTGGGGATTTTTTGCAACCTAGAATTGAATAACCAAGTCCTTAGCAAATTTGTCATCGCTTTAGGAAGCAAAGTAATAATATTGTTACAAAACAATTAAATGTCTAAAGCAAAATGGCAGTTATCTGGAAACCATAAGAGTTTTGGTACTGTTGTGATGTGTTGTTTTTCGCATCAGAAAAGTTTTATATCATTGCATTAAATTTTATCTGGAGCCTATGGAATGTGACAATTTGCACCAAATGCAATATGTCTTTGGCACATTGCTCTATTAACTTCAGCAACACTAAATTCTTTTGCCAAAGGTATAATAAAACACGTTTGGAAAGGTTTCTGCAAAGCAAAAGTTCTTCTCAAGTTACAAACTTGAACATCTAGAGTTCAGCTGGCAGTAGATGTTTCTCATTACTTACTACATCTCTGTTGTAAGCTAGAGGCTTCTTCAAAAGAAGCTCAGCTCTGACCCTGGGAAAGCTCTTTCACCCTTGTATGCTCCTGTTCTACAGAGAAGTGTTTATAAAAAATAAGAAAGATGTTATAACTTTTTGTCATAGTATTTAATGACAAAAAAAAATACACTCCTATTTAAGATTACTAGAGTACTCCCTTTGTTCTCAGTGAAGCCAGAACTAGGATGCCAGGCTGGACCCAGCTGCTTTTTATAAAATGAGGTCTGAATTTTCTTGCAGATTGTTTAGAATCACCTCTAAAGCCAAATCTCTGGTCTGCTATGTGCTACTGACAAGAAAGTAATACAAAACTTGAAGCACTAATGAAAAGATTTAACATAATCTTTTTTCAAGAAAAAGCTAGTATATGAACAGGTCCAAAATAATCTCTGTGGCACTTGTTCTTTTCTGAACTTGAAATTCAAAATTACACTTCATATCACTTAGCACAATGTTTCTGTACTAAGAACTAAAAGCTCTTATATCTTTAAATAAATCTACTGCGATTTTACAATCTACTCTGAAATTTTCTGCCTTTGGCATAAATTTTTAAATGGATACATTAACATATAGACATGTCAAATGTTCTTGTAATGGCTATAAATACCCTTGATCTAATACAAAGGGTTTTTTTGCCTCTATAAATGTCTCCTGCTGATGTCATGGGCCCTGAACCTGGCTTTGTTTCTCTAACCTGGCAAAGCACTTAAACTAGTACTTAACTTCACACTTAAACTAGCACTTAACTTCAAGCACAGGAATAGATGACTGGAATCAAAAGGCTAACCTTGTGTGTAAATAATTTCTAGGTTATCTACCAGCTCCTTACAGGAAAAGAATTAGCTTCAAAATGGGCTTAGGCTTCCACAGCTTCAGGGGCGAAAGTCACACAAATCAGTAAAACCTGGTGCATAGTAGAAAAGAGGCCAAAGTTTCAGATACAGACAGTTTCAGTTTCAGAACAAAAAACTTATTTTAACTGTTATCTTGTAGAAAGTTATCAACAGAACAAATACTGCTGAAAATCTTGCAAGTGTCAGATGCAATTACAGCCAATACATTCGGGAAATAGTTGATAGTTTTCCATCAGTTTAGATGCCTTTTTTTATCCATTCGATAAACTTACAGGCTTTTTCTCAGTCACATTATTTGACTAGACTGATGTGGCCAAAATCAGCCATGACAGAATTGCTTAAAATTCATCATGACTAAGAACTACATGGAATCTGGATTTCAGCAAGCAGCATGGAGAGACAGGCTAAGCAAAATGCAGAGTCACCAGGGAAGAAACCAAGAAGAGGATGAGGTGTGCAGTGCTGACTCCAGCAAATACAACAAATAAAACAACCATGTCAATCCCGGGCAGCAAGTCATTAATAAAAGTTGGTATAAGAGCTATTGTTAGCCTGCAGAGATAGGTCAAAAAAGTATACTACATACAGCCAGAAAGATCTCTGCCCAGAAGGCCCTGAAACGAGAGGTGACAATGTTAATGGAAATGGACAGGTCCGATTCTTGTTTAGGCCATCCGTGTCCTCAGCAATTCCAGTCACTTCCACTTTCCTTCACTAGGATTTAGCATCATCTTTCAGCAGCCTGAGTTAGCTTTCAGTTCAGCATTAGCAGCATTGCAGAACTTTAGCTGGATATGAATGTCCCTGGTCTATTCACTATAGCTCAGAAAAAAAAAAAAAATTAGTTAGTGACTCCCTGCACATTTGTATTAAAATTTTTTTCTAGGTAATTTTACTTTTATCATTGTATCATTTTATCATTATCTATCTACTAAACTCAAACTCAATTGTAAAAAGATGGTAAATTCCTAATACCTAATTCCTAAGAGTTTACTCAGAAAGATCAATGTTGAAGAATGACAGAACAGAGTCATATAAGTCGTATGACTTTGCCATGTGCTCAAGTATTTTTGGAGCCCAGATAGTACATTAAGAAGTGACAGATTCATGTAGTTCAGCTGGTGATTTATAAAGTTTGCTAGCTGATTTAATAGAGTGCTAGAAAGCGTTGTTGTTCGACCAAGTAAAGAGAATCATAAAATGGTAATGAATGTTATGACAGTTCATGAATATTTCATTTGGGGTCTCTTTCAGACGCCTGTTAGTTTATCTCAAGATCTAGGAGTATACTGCAGATAAATCTGATGGAGGGTAGAACTACACAGTACGCTGAGAGACAGAGAGGAAAGAGGTTCAGTGAGAGCAAGGTGTGTTTGAACAAGTGTCTCAAAAGCACTACAGTTCAGCGAAGTTCTCTACTAAGTGGTCACGAATTGTAAAGTATCTAGGGCATCAAGCAGAAGTCTGGTATTTCTTTTTTTGCTGTTTGAACATTTAGAAACAATGGGCAGTGTCTTTCAAGCTTGCCATCTTTACCAATAACTTCTGAGAATACTGGTTTACTGTAACTTTGTAGGTAAGCTTTATTTGAAAACACTGAATGGATTCCCATCTCATCAAGTATTTCTTACACATGCTGACCAGAGCAATATAAAATGTGGGCAGACATTTGTAATAAGGTAAATCTGGAACAAAGACTTCAATTTTTTCATCTTTAACATCCTGAAGTACAGGAATGCACTCTCTACAACCAAGGAAATGGAAATGGAAACAGAAGAATGTCCACCTCATGGCAGACACACAGGTCCATGTTTCTGGTATGGATGAAAAGACAGTGAAATACAGCTTATATGGACAATTTTTTTCTCTATTTTGTATTAGTATTTGGCATTAGATCACACAAAATTCAATATAATAGAATCATAGAATTCCAGGTTGGAAGGGACCTCAAGGATCATCTGGTCCAACCTTTCTAGGTAATACTATAGTTCATATGAGATGGCTCAGCACCCTGTCAAGCTGAGACTTAAAACTGTCCAATGTGGGGGAATCTACCACTTTACTTGGGAGACTATTCCAATCTTTGACTATCCTCATGGTGAAAAATTTACCTCTTGTGTCCAATCAGAATCTCCTAAGGAGCAACTTGTGCCCATTACCTCTTGTCTTTTCCATGTGACTTGTTGTAAAGAGGGAGTCTGCATCTTCTTGGTAGCCACCCTTTAAGTATTGGAACATGGTAATAAGGTCTCCCCTAAGCCTTCTCTTCTCAAGGCTGAACAAACCCAGTTTTCTCCGCCTCTCCTCATATGGCAGGTCCTCCAGTCCTCTGATCATCCTTGTGGCCCTTCTCTGGACCCTCTCCAGCCTGTTCCCATCCTTTTTGTGGAGCGGGGACCAAAACTGAAGGCAATACTCCAGGTGTGGTCTGACAAGCGCTGAGCAGATTGGGATGATGACTCCTTTATGAGTGCTGGTGATGCCCTTGTTGATGCAGCCCAGCATCCTGTTGGCTTTCTTTGCTGCTGCAGCCCACTGTGCACTCATGTGGAGCCTGTTATGCACCAAGACCCCCAGGTCCCTTTCCACAGGGCTGCTCTCCAGCCAGGTGGATCCCAGTCTGAACTGCACTCCTGGGTTATGTGTTCCCAGGTGAAGTATTCAAGACAATGCATACGTAATTGATTAGAAGGTAAATATATCCATGCAAGACTAAGAGTAGCGTAGAGAGTGTATTTCCCACCGAGAAGTCCATAAATTAGTCTGCTTTTACCAAATGAATTCGGTGCTGCAACACAAAAATGTGCAGCTTCCCTATATGGTTTATCACATTTCATTATAACCAGCCCTGGTAACTGTGGTGCAGTCTCATAAGGGTTTATCACATCTTGGACAGTAACACACTAAGAAAACAGTGTGCACAAATTTCTCAGTGACTTCTTCTGAGTTAGCTTGATCTAGGTTTGCAAGATGGACAAACAAGTCAGAAAATATTTGTGAAGAAGTGCTTGTTCAGTTCTGCTTTCTGCCAAGGTCTGTTCTGCAAACCAGAGGGGGAGAGAGATGCTGTCCTGGCAGATTTGACTCATGTTTACAGTAATTTGTTTGACCACTGTTTCTTGCTTAATAATCAATCTTTATTATTATATTAATTCTAATTTGTATATGTGAAACATGTAGTGCATTGACCACATGACATCAATTTACTTGCTGAATAATTTAAGCTATTTCCTTCTAATACCTTAGGCTGCAATATCATTACTTTTTAGGCTGTCCTAATATTCTAGTTATATTGATGTTATTTCACTTGTTATTACCTTCTTGACACGAAATTGTTTTTCACATATGGAAATCTTGCTGAAATATTTCTAGATGACAGAATCCTGCATTAGTCTACAATGTATCATAACAAAACAGTGCAGCATAAAGCAAATGATTTGTTTTCTAACGTGTGCCAGCCTCCACAGTAAGGGGACAAAAGATGCTAGAAGGAGAATTTTGGTCTGTATATTTTTTATATATTACCCATTTTGCCAGAATGCAGGGAATAATCTCACTGATAACACAGAGGCAGCAAACGCACAACCATTAACCGGACAGTGTGATTTATCCCGCTTCACTCTGCCTTATAAGCAGTATGTATCACTCCTGTGAGTCATCTTCTGCTTGAAGAATGGTAAGAAATATATCTTACTATTACTTTTATTGATAAAACAGAGCAAACCACCTTAATTCATTCTTCATCCAGAGTCTTTTATCACAGCATGGTTGTGATTAGGATTCTGATCACCCTGTGTGCCCCTCTGAGATTGAAAGGCTCTACCTACTCATCTATTATTCTTCATGAAGCAAAGCTCCAGTGTACCATCTGTTTTCTTACTGAATCTTGCATGTAGCTGCAAAGAGCTGGTCACCAGAGATTGAGTCTGGCATGAAAGCTCTTCGTTTGCTTGGAGAGACAGCCAAGCATTCACTGCTATTGGCCTGTTTAAGTTTCAGGTGAAAATAAACTACTGTTCTCTGCAGTATTTTAATTTATATTTGATCTTGTATTTACTTTTTATTTAATTTTTTTTTTGTCAGATTATCTTGTACTTTTGTTGCTTTTTTTTTCCCCAACCAAAAATCAATTGGGAAAAGACCGCAGAAGCTACAAATAAACATACTGTAGAGCTTTGATTCAGAACAAATCTGTCTTGCATTTTATAATAGTTTGAATTAACAAAGGCTATTTTATGCTGACAGTGCCTGCCCCTTTTGACACAAGGAACGGAGGTGGTTCCTGGTGTGACCATACTCAGATCAAACATGGCAGCAGCAACCATCTGAATATACTTGAATATCATCCTATGATTGCTGTTGTTTAACCAGGTCATACAGTTAACATTGATTTGAGAAGAATGTAGGATTGCAAGGGACCAGCTGAATCATTCAGGCATTGCCAGTTTGCAGTATGTTGGTCAGGGGACAGGTTGCTGAACACTGCATAAAGCTGGCAGGTGGCCATCCCTGGGGTGTCCCACCACCCTTGCCCCATGTACCACTGTCTCCTACATAGAGGTGTAGCTCTACCCAGCTCACTGCCACTGAGCTTTCCCTGTCTTCCTTGAGGCTTTTTTCCCTTTAAACCACATGATGCTATAGGAGCTTCACAACCTGCAGTATTTTATAATAGTCTGTGCTATTCCCCAAAGAGCAATAAAAAGTAGCTTTTGAGGCTCCTCTTTTTGATCCATTATTCAGAGCCTGATTTGTGCTGCCTGCAATCCCCACATCAGTGCCAGTGGTCCTGCAGTTCTGCAAATTCCCTTCAGGACTAGACTGAAACCATAAATCTTTTTTTAGGAGGTATTTAGATATCATCATAGTACAATATTTTACAATCTGCTCCTCTTACCATGGATTTCATTTTCATAGCAGAGAAGGACTGTCTAAGGAAACAAGTCCATTTCTTACTGACTCTCAGCTTCCAGATTAAATTACTACTTGGCAACAAAACTTCCCTTGCCAAGATGATGGTTAGACTGTAGTGGTCCTGGGCTCAGCTCAAGCAAACATTTGTGTTTGTACAAAACCTGGCTATTTTCCCCAGGAGCTCAGTAGGACTCTGGGAACTGAGCCATACAGGGTCAGTAAGACCTGAAGTCATTAGCTCTGTGCAGACTTAACATCAACCAATGACTATGTCAGTAGTAGCAAGGGAGTTTATCTTTGCTTCATTCCTGTAAATGACAGCTTTATAATATGTGCACACCTGGGAAATCATTATCTTTTTTTCTTTTTTTTTCTTCTTTTACAGGACAAGTAAACCCACTCTTTTCCTTTAATATGCCAAGGCTTTTTTTCACTTCAATTTAATTTGTTTTGTGATATAAAATGTTTTGCCTGACACAGTATCATGGTGATGCCACATGGCAGTCTGATACCACATTATGATTAATTCAAATGTCATAGCTGCATGCACTAATTGACAAAACTAGGCACTGACAAGGTCTTCAGCCCAAGCAACTTGCAGCCTGGATTTGTTCCTGTGGTGGGTCAGTTCCACACCTCTAAAACAACAAAATGTAGTTTTCTGTTGCAAATGAGATTTTGTAGGTACATTCTGAGCAACCCATCTGGATGTGTTCCTCTGTCATCTACTGTAAGTGATCCTGGTCTAGCAGGGCGGTTGGATGTTGGACTAGATGATCTTCCAACCCCAACCACTCTATGATTGTGAATCAGAATATTTCTGTAATGGAGATCATAACAGAACAGTTACCAAATTATCATGGATTTAATAGTTAAATTTCTAACTTTGCTGTGCTCAACATATAGGTCTGAATTTTATATACTAAGCTACCTCAACTGAGAAGTTAAAGAAAATAATATAAAAAGCACACAGGAAGTAGCACTTTAATTAAAAACAAAATTTTAAATAATTCACATTCTAAAAAAATACTGTGTTGAACTTGATTCCATATCAAAGGATTGGAATTTCATTATAACTGTTTAAAAGCACAGACAGTATAAATATATTGACTTTATGCATGCATCTTGGCTGACTTGAGCAACTGTCACACTCTTCATGAAAGTGGCTTGAAGTTAGAAAACCAAAGTTTTACCTGGTTGCAATTCCAATTTCTGTGGCAATGACAAATCAGCATCTCTTAACCTCCTGCTTTTATCATGAAATGTGTATGAGAGGGTTGAGCAAGTTTCAAGAAAATAAGGCAGTGGGTACATACTCCATTTTATTTATTTAATATCTTGAATTATTTAAAAGACAGGTGCTGCTTGGCAGATAGCTTCCATTGTTGTATGAACTATCAACCAGCAAAAGGAGCAATGTGTTGACAGGTATCTTGACTGTGAATTGCAATTACAGGGATTGAACCATGAAGGACAGAAAAGAGTGAATCACATTATATTTATAGCTAGGGTGAACAAAAGCCTACAGATACTGGTAGCAATACAAACTGGCACTCATTATTTTAGGATTAATTTCTTTTTAAAAAATAAATGTAGGAGATCACAAACCAGAGGACCTCTTTGCTAAATTAAACTTAACACTAGGGGCAAACTAACCTGGTAGACTGGTATCAGGCTGTAGTGCTTTTAATCCATAGATCATTTACTTGAATCTGTCTCCAAATGCTAAGGATTACTGGAGGGCCAAGGATCTCTCCACTGATCTAGACATTTATGTTCAGGAAATGGCAAGAACAATACAAGAAAAAAAAATACAAAAGAAGAATAAAAAATAAAAATGCAATTTTTTTTTTCTTTTACACTATAGTAAGGAACATAAGCAAGATAGAAAAAAGTCCTCCTTAAGGAAATTAACTGTCTTTGTTCATAAAGGGACCTTTGAAAGAAATGTTACATTCACTTCTCAGAGAAAATATAGTATATGAATAGGTTAAAAAAATAGCATGATATTACAATGTATGTCCCCAACTCATGAGCAAAAGAACACAATTTTAACATCTCTCTGAGACTAGGAATTTTGTTTCAAGTCTCTTCATCTAATAATGTTGTTATTTTTGTACATGATTTAGGAGTTTGTTTGTTTGTTTTTTCCTGGGCATGCACTACTGAGCTAGAACTAACTAAGATTTGATTAAACTGCCTCTCTCAGTTTGACTCAGAATAGAATCAATTCTGGTGCAATTGCTCTGTGTGGAATTCCACAGCTGAAGAACAGTAGAGGCCTGTTCCCTCCTGCCTCATCTTGTGCTCTATTTTCAAATATTGACTATGAGATGTCCACATAAGGATTTAAGTGTGCTTTAAATTTCCACTTTAAATTTCTCTGCACAGCATTCTCGTGTAAATAATCCATATGGTATCAGTCCTGTTGCCTTTCCCATTACACCTCTCTGCTGGACAGTCAGTGTTTTGCTGTCAGTGACTTTTATGTTCTTCCAAATCTCAGCAGAGAACTGAAGCCAGTTACAACCCTGTGTACAACTCTGAGGTGAGGGTTCCTCATTTTTAGAGATTAGATTTGTGTGAAAATATTAATAATGTTTTGCCTGTCATTTGATTCAGCCTCTGACTAGCACTGCCCTTACCCTAGTTGCACTTGGAAAGCCTGACTGTGCTCTTCAGACTCTATTCAGAGCCACCTCACAGTGTTTTTATCACAGTCACCTTTGCAGGGACACCTTGCGTGGTTGTGCAGAGCCAAGCACTGATTCAGCAGATCTCACCCACTTTGCACTGCCCACAATGGGCCAAAAGCAGAGCTCCCCTGTAGGTAGTACTTCTGCAGTGTGCCTGGAACTGTACTTCTGTACTCTGCCTGGAACAGGGATCTCTTCTGCGTGCTGAGGCCTTGTGTGTACGCTGAGTCCCTCCTTCATGTCATTCAGTCCTCAGAGGTTCTTTCTCTAGTGCTGCATTGATTTATTTTTAATGGTTAGATTATTTCAAATAATCTAACAGTTCGGGTAAAGAACAAACTTTAAACTAGAACTTAAGAGTGAAGTTTGCTGTTGGATAGCATGTGAAATTTTTAGAATTAACAAAGTCTGTGATTTTAGATCCTGAAAACAATTTTGTTGAAAACACCTACTTTTACAGGTCTCTTTTGGGAAAAGTAGAAAACACTGCTACTCCTACCTTTCCCTTTTACGCTAGCAGCTCCCTAAAATAGCAAGGATATAATTTTTCACAGTAGAAAAATGTTTCTATGTTAGTTCTTCAGTCTTTATAATATCCTCTTTCCCCTCTCAGACCGCTGTTTCTGGCACAGAGTGACTAAGAGTCAGTGGCTGAACTTATCTGCAGCCTAACAGGCTGTTGTACCCACTGCAACTTTCCAGTGGCCAATCCACTTCTACGGAAGAGAATTTGTGATCCATAGTGGAGACTGCAGACGTAAAAATAATACTAGACAAAAGGGCATCCAGATGCTGTCTATGCTGCCACAATAATGCTGTTATATGCAGTTCTGGCAATTGGGTAACCTCTGCGGGGCGTTATTTTTCATGTTGTTAAGTAACGTTTTATGACATTTTGACCCCTGTGCAGCATGGTAGATTTAAGTACTGTCAAGAATTAAATTCATTCTGTAACTTCTGCCTGTTTCATAAAAGTAATTTCTCTTTAACAAGTTAAATAGCAAAATGATGAGTGTGGGCAGAGTCAAAGGTGTTCGCTTAAATAGTATTTATTGATCTACCTGTGGTCCAGCAAGTGAATCCAGCTATATATAACATACACGTCTGCTTCTTTCTGCCAAAGTTTATAAACACTCTGCTTCCTCGTTGCAATAGCTTAGATCTTCAGTAGAACCACTAATGACCATGCAAATTCAGAGGTACACTCTTGATTGACTGATCTTAACTTTCTTAAGTTGTCTTAAATGTATAACTTTTTGTTAATTAATCTCTGGACAGATGCTTTTTTCAGCAAGGGGTTTCAGGATGCTGTGATGTGCAGCCCTGGGATGATGAGATTATAATCTTTCAGGAGAAGATTGCTGGACCATTCTGCTTTACAGCTCATCACCATTATCTCTCATTAAGAGTCTAGCCTGCACAGATAACAAGGAAGGTTTTCTCAGCCTCATTATTTTTGCAAACTACTAGTTTCCTGGCAGGAATATTTGTAAATCCAAGTTGTTCATTACAACACGCAGATGAAAATGTGTTCTAAAACTATTGCTACACGAAACAAAAGGAAAAAAACCAAACAAACAACAAACAAAAAAAAACAGATTTGGGCATAATGGTCATGTTTTTACCTAAATGTGTATTTATATCCATTGTGTATTTATAGTTTAGAAGAACCTTTAGGTTGCAGGCATTTATGTACCCAAACGTAGAAGTTACTAACACTGTAATTCAACTGTCATGTTACATCTTTGCTGCTTTGCTAATCCAAAAATTTAGAGACCATGAGATAGAAAAGCTGTTACCAGATGTAGTAAAATGGGGGAAATAATTTGGCAAGCCACATAGTTAAAGGAGTAAGAATCTACTGAAAACTCTGTACAACTTACCTGAAACAAGCTCACTTACAGGCTAAAAATCTCTTTGGGCCATATTCTCTATTTTTAAAATAAGTGATGTACTTTGAATGTGCTGCTTTCAGACTATTAAAAGACTTAATAACCCATAGCTAACACTTCATCTTGCTATTCTGTTTAGTAGTTATATTAACAAAATATTTTATTTTATATGGCAGTAACAGGCATGAAATGCCTTACTCTACATAACATAGCGCCCTTGTAGTGTGTGCTTGTAAAAGGAAAACTGTCCTTGTAAAAGGAACACTGGACACATGCAAACAGACTCAAAATGAGTAATTGACGCTTCCTCTCTGAAGCACTTAATACTGTAAATCAGGAGGCTGTCTGGGTCTGTATGTCACAAGACTAATGTCCAGACTGAGACTGAAGAGGCTAATCTGCACCCTCTAGTGATCCAAACTAGTTGAAACATTGGCAGCTACAAATTACTGAATGACCTGGAAAGTGTCTCCCCTAGTGAAGACCTTTGTTGTCCCATTACTGTTTTAGGGCAAATAGTAAAAAATCTCAACAGGATTGAGAACACTGGACTGTATCAGGATATATAGAAGCCTGCACAGACCATAGGTGTTGACTTCTCCCAACTGCCAGCTCAGCCACGAGCAGCTGTACGAGGTGGAAGTCAGGCCTGTGACAGCCATGCCATTTGCTGTCCTGCCTGCCACCCATTCTCCAACTTTGCACTCCTGGAGCACAGACTGGGGGGGCAGGGAGTGTCTGTGCCCTCCATGCAGACCCTGCACTCCGCTTCCCCTCCATGGGAGGGCTGTGCTGCTCCCAGCTTCCTGCAGCCATGCAGCAGGGTTGTATGGATTAGCCTGGGGGAGCCTTCAGAGCGTGTTCCAAAAATAAAGGCAGTTATAGTAATCCGCTGTGGCAAGCATGCGTTTGTATGAGATGCATTTACTGCAAGCCCAGTGATTTAATAGGATTAAATTCTGATCAGCAGAGAGAAGATTGGTCATAGTAATGAGAAGATGGGTAGAATACATCTGACTAAATGGCAAACCATCTTGAGGAAGAAAGTGATACAGTTTGGTGTACATTATGAAGGAATCATATTGGACCTCAGGCATATTTGCTATATTAAGTGAGCAATACTGTAAGAAAATTGGATGGGCTAGCGTCCCCTTTTTTAGGTAAGCATCTAATGCTTTACTGTGGCACATTATTCCTTTTTCAGTAGTAGACATGAAATGAAGTGTTCAAAATAATACAGTCATAAAAACGGATTTCCAAACTGAGAGGAGAATCCCCAGCCCAATAGCAGATGTGGTACCATGTAATGCAGCATTTGGTAAAGATTATCACAAAGCGATGTTCATGGTTGGATTCAAAACGTACACTGTCAGTAGTCTTGTTTGCAGTAGCAGTGAACCTGACAGGGAAGTCATCTGAGAAAGAATAGATTCCCAATGTTATCAAACTGCAAGGCAACTCTCCGAAAGCAACAGCTTGCAGCATACAGATGAAGTAAAGAAAACTACAGGGGGTTAGACTCTGGTAAAGGAAGTAAAAGAGGAGAAGGGCTTCTTCAAATACATCAGTGCTAAAAGGAATAGGGAAAATGGGGGCCCACTGCTGAATGAGGAGCCCTGGTAACACAGGATGCAGAGAAGGCAGAGTTACTGAATACCTTCTTTGCTTCAGTCTTTACTTCTAAGACCAGCCCTCTCGAATCCCAGACCCTCGATGTAAGAGAGAAAGCCTGGAGGACGGAAGACTCTACACTGGTCAGTGAGGACTGGGTTAGAGAACAGTTAGGTAAACTGAATATACACAAATGCATGGGTCCTGATGGGATGCACCCTCGAGTGCTGAGAGCCCTGGCTAATGTTGTTGCTCTGCCACTGTCCATCATTTTCAAAAGATCATGGCAAACAGGAGAGGTGCCTGAGGACTGGAGGAAAGCCAGTGTCACTCCAGTCTTCAAAAAGGGCAAGAAGGAGGATCCAGGAAAGTACAGTCCAGTCAGCCTCACCTCCATCCCTGGAAAAATGATGGAGTAGCTCATTCTGGTGGTCATCTCTAAGCACATGGAAGAAGGTTATCAGGAGCAGCCAGCATGGATTCACCAAGGGAAAATCATGTTTGACTAATCTGATAGCCTTCTATGATGTTGTGACTGAATGGGTAGATGCAGGGAGAGCAGTGGATGTCATCTATCTTGACCTTAGCAAGGCTTTTGACACTGTCTCCCATAACATCCTCGTGAGCAAGCTCAGAAAGTGTGGGGTAGAAGACTGGACAGTGAGATGGATTGAGAACTGGCAAACAATAGAGCCCAGAGGGTAGTGGTCAATGGTGCAGAGTCCAGCTGGAGACCTGTAACTAGTGGAGTTCCCGAGGGATCAGTGCTGGGTCCAGTACTGTTCAACATCTTAATCAATGACCTTGATGAGGGGACAGAGTGTACCCTCAACAAGTTTGCTGATGACACAAAGCTGGGAGGAGTGGCTGATTCACCAGAAGGCTGTTTGGCTATTCAGTGAGATTCGGACAGACTAGAGACCTGAGCAAAGAGGAACCCAATGAGGTTCAAAAAGAGTAAGTGTGAAGTCCTGCACCTGGGAAGGAGTAACAGCATGCACCAGTAAAGGTTAGGAGCCAACTGTCTAGAAAGCAGCTCCATGGAGACGGACCTTGGACTCCTGGTGGACAAGTTATCCATGGGACAGCATTGTGCCCTTGTGGCCAAGAAGGCTAGTGGGATCCTAGGGTGCATGAAGAAGAGTGTGTCCAGCAGGTCGAGGGAGGTTCTCCTCCCCCTCTGCTCTGCCCTAGTGAGACCACACCTGGAGTATTGTGTCCAGTTCTGGGCTCCCCAGTTCAAGAGGGACAGGGAGCTGAACTGGTTAGAGAAAACTAGGAGGAATTTTTAAAAATTAAGACAAATTTACTTTTTCTTCCTGGAGCACTGGTACAGGTTCCCCGGAGAAATTGTGGAGTCTCCTTCTCTGGAGACTTTCAAGACCTTTCTGGATGCGTTCCTGTGTGACCTGCCCTGGGTAGTCCTGCTCTGGCAGGGGGGTTGGACTTGATGATCTCCAGAGGTCCTTTCCAACTCCTGATTCTGTGATTCTATGATACTTGGAAGTAAAACAAGTGGAAAAAGAAAGTTCAAGCAGACTGCTCCAGGGAATTACCAGAGAGAATAATTAAAAATTTGGAGGAATGCTAATGTGCTGAACTAAGGAAAAGAGAAAATACAAAGATTAGGGAAAAAAATAGGCCAAGGGAGTAGAAAAGGCAGTGAAACCTGACGACTGTAAATGTGCTTTCCTGCCCTCCTGGCAGCCTTAGATTTGATAAGGGGAGATTGGCAGAAAGCAGGCAGCGCAACCAGTGTAACCAAGTGCAACCAGCAGACATTTTTAGTGAAAAACATTAATTGGAAAATAGCCTCTTCAGAACTGCTTTTGCTAGAGCTTTTTTTGTTTGTTTTTTTCTTTCCCCTCTACTATTTTGTGTTTCTATAACTTAATTGTATTTTTTTGCTTCCTTTTTGTGGTTGCTGAGTTTTGCTTCCATGTGGTCATTCTGGTATCTTTGTGTTGCAGTCTTTTGATTTTAATTTGCTGCTTTGACAATATAATAGGACTTTTTTTTGAAACCTGGAAGTTTATCATACAAAGAATGTGCAATTTTTAAACTTAGGGGAAAGTCTCATCAAGAAATCCTGCATGGCTTCAGGAAGTATGAAAAGCCATTTATTTAACAAACGGAAAAATAAGATGTTCTTCAAAACTCGCAAACATCTTTTTATGCCATTGTGTTTTATTTTACCATGTTTAATAATGAGTCTCTACACATGGTCTATCTTTTTTTAGTTCGAGTCTTGAAGCAGAAGCAGTAAATAACTTCCCTAGTGTTCATTATCTGATTAAAGAAATCGAGGCATGTAACAGTACAGAGGTTAAAAGACAGGGAGGATTAAAGGATGAGTGTAGCTAATTGAGGAACAAGCCCTGCAACCAATTACATACATGGTTAACTTTAAGTACTTCAGTATTAATGGGACTACTCGTATGCTTAAGTTAAGCACATGTGTTTGTGAACTGGAGCCTGAAGACCACATCCTGTGAGATGTTGAGAACATGCTATACATTTAAAGCAAGAGGATTGCCTTGATCCCAGTGGGAGCTGAGGATATTGTGCACTTTCCCAGTACCAGGCTTCAGGACAGGATCGTAAAGCCAATTGGGAAGAGATTGTTGACAGAGATTTCACAATAAGGCTTCCTGGGTAAATAATGCATAGCATTTCAGAAATACCCAGAAGCAAGCCTTTGTTGATGGGTGTCTACTTCTAATAAGGTTCACAAGATCCATACTGAAATTAGTAAAGTTTTTATGCTATCAGACAGCAACACAAGATAAAAAAGCTGCACTGGGGTAGGCTGGTACAAGGTACAGTACCTGCAACAAGAAGTGGGTTGTGACAAGGTGCAGTTTTACTTCCCAAGCTGCATTTTATACAGCAGCATAAAGTGAGTTGCCTCTTTCACACCTCTGGGCTCATGCCAAGGTCACAGTACAGCCCTATATAACCAAGACCTCATACCCAAAGGACATGTAGCAAGTGAGGTCACTCTGTATACATTTGATCCAGACATCATTGCTTAAATTAGTGAATTCATACATCCCTGGGAACTGTTAAAATCTTACAAACAATAGCAACTGTTTTTCAAATAAAAGTGCACTCAACCTACTCCATTTATATGTAAAAAAATGTTTTGTGCTCTGTATTTTCTTGCTTCTCCTGATAAAAGTAAATTTAATTTGTTTTCAGATTCAAGTTAGTATGCTTTTTCTCTCCTGTCATGATGATCTATTTTGATTTGGGAAAAGCACAGAATTATTGATCCAGTATGATTTCTTTAGTTTGCCAGTTTAATTTTTAGAAGGATGACAATTTGTAAGTTAAATGAGCAAAGGGATCACATGTAAATTGATCACATCTTCTGACAGTCATGACTGCCCACGCTAGCTGAGAAAATATTTCTTACGCTGTGTTTGGTTTGCTGTTTCCTAGGAAGAAGGATATCTTTTCTTATTTGTTTTTTGTTAGGTTTTTTTTTTTTGTTTTTTTTCCTGGTGTGCTAAAAGGAAAGGGCTTGTTTGGCATCGTGTTCTCTGTCGTTTATGGTTTTTCTGTATAATTTCCACAGAAAGAAATAGTTGTTGACACTGATTTAGAAATTAGGATTACACTGTCAGCATCATAACTGCCAACCAGTTGAGCAGACAGAAAAGTGAGAAGGCAGCCTTATCTTAGGCAGAGTATACCTCAGTGTCCTATAGCTTCCTCAGTTGGCATTTATTAAAATGGTGTGTGGGGGGGTTAATTATTTTTTTTTTTCAGTTCTAAGGAGCTGACAGTTTTTAAACTGGGTACTGTAAAAAACCTCAGTACTGGTGCTTTCTGAGCTGTTGCCTTCACCTGTGATCCTCCATTAGCAGGACTGAGAATTCAAAAGAGGGAGGAAAAAGGCATGGAAGAGAGGAGGGATTTACTTGATTGGACTGTCAGAGAAAATGTCCGTTGACACTGAAACCCTTGGTTACTGTTGATTTGAGTGTCTAAGGCAGTCTCTGGAGAGACAGTAGGAGTTACAGGGATGGTTCCTTTTATTGCACTCATTCCACTTTGGGGTGCAAATTCTGGAGCAGACCAACTGGGAGAGTTTAGATGCCAACAGCACTATGTGGCTGCTTGATGTAAATTCCTACTCATTTCAAGGGTCTGTCTTCTCACAGAGACACCATTCTCCTCACAGTCAGTAAACTTTCCGTACCCTGACATGAGTAAACATTCTCAGCCAAAGAACTCATCCCAGAAGAAGGTGAGATTCTCCTGCCTCCCTCCTCAGCTCTCACAATAGCAATGTAATGCTGGAAAATATTTTTTCTCTGCCATTTCTGAGACAGTGTGCATTAGGAAGTCTCAGATTCTCTCCACGATGTTCTTTTGCCCCACTCACATACTTCCATGCATGTTTTGAAAAAAAAAAAAAAGGTTTCCTTAAAAAGGAGAATTCTCATATAATTTTTTCAGCTGTACCTTTTGTGAAGCGATAAGCCTTATGTTGCTAGTGTGGATGGCCATGTCAGTATGAGAAGGGCCAGACTACACCCATCTTTTCTTCCATCGTCTTGTCATGGTTTTTTCTTCTTCTTCAAATAACATGCCAATGTATCACTTCTCTGTAATTTAAATTTAAATTTGAAAGGCTACAGCCACAACTCTGGTGTTCCTAAAACCAGGAAAAGATAGTTTTCATAGCCCATTCAGTGGGTTGGCAGCTTACCTATCATTCTGTGAACCAGTGTCTTATGTGTGTCAGGCTCACCTTGATCCACCTCTACCAGAGTGAGCTGCCAGCAGTAGCTTTGGGCTGAGGACCATAGAGGAGAACTTGCTCTGCCCTGGAATCACCCCTCAGAATTTCCAATGTCATTTTCTTCTAAAGGCCCTAATTCTACTTAAACCTTGTGTAATTCAACGTCAAAGTTCATATCCAGCTGTGCTCACAATTGCTTTTTTTCCCTTTTCAGATCCCAATCTGTCACTAACTGAATTTTCAACTTTTTCAAGTTCTTGGGTCTTTTGAAGTGTCACTATGCCTGTGTTCCCCACAGCCCATTCCCCAACCTGCTTTGCACTGTTATCAAGGACTGAGTGATTCTTTGTCCCAAATCCTCAAAAGAGTATTTCCATTCTTTCTTTAATCCATTTCTGAGTCAGCTCTGTCCTTTGGCCTCTGCATGTCTTAATTTACTCTTACCATTCCATGCATTTTTCTATGGACACTTAAAATTCACTCTTAACTTTCCTCATTTCAATCAACATTTGCACAGTGACACTTGCATGTGTCTTGAATTGTCATTTTATTAAAATCCTTTGCTTCTTTACCATTTCAATTACCATTTTGTAAAATGGACTCAGAGAGGTTACAAAGATATCTTTGCAGCTCAATACAACTATGTGGTGTCCAATGTGTGACCTTAATTGCATTGGAGGAAAATACTGTAAGCACGATGGACTGACACGTAAAGCAAAGTGATATAAATCACAGACCTGAATCACGGAACCTTGATTTGCATAACTGCTTTTAATCTTGCTTTGCATTTGCACTTTTAATTGTTATTCTAAACATTTTTGCTCTTACTGGTGTGCGTAATCATTCAAAATTGCAACTGCTCATAGCATTTACTCCAGCTGGATATTTCTTACTATGAACTGTTCATATACGTGTTTATTTAAGCAAAAAGTTTAACATTTATTTATTCAAATTCTACGGTAGAATCCTTACCTTGGATCAGAAAATAGTTCACAGTATAGTTCACTACATCTTCAATTCTAGCAGATAAGAGATTTTTTTTAAACTTTGTATCAAGCTGAATGTACAATTACAATGCAAATTATGTACAAATTGAGATGTAAACCCTTTTTTCCTTATTTATTCAATAGAATAATTTATAAAAACATATATTAGTATTATATTAACTAATCTGTTTGTAAATGTTCTCAAAAAACCTGTGCTGTGGAAATTCTAATTTCTGAAATTATTTGAGTTCATCCTCACTTGCTGTGTGCAGGATGACTGGTGAAAGTGTGTCCTGCTCTGAGCCAGGATAGAATCAATATGTCTTTCTAGGAATTTTACTTTTCAGTAGAGTCTCTTCCAAGTAGCTGCAGTTGCTGGAACTGACAACATATTTTCAGTCACTGTCTGCTTCTAGGACTGATAATGCTTAATGTTTTAATTACGGCTAAAGAGTGTTGCACAGAACCAAGGCGGCTGCTTGGATCTGAAAACATCTTCTGCCATTCACTGAACTGCCAGCCCAGCATCAACCCATGACCAGGTGATTTACATATCAAATCTATATTCACCTTTTGAGGAAAGATAAAAAATAATATAATAAGTGGAATGCAGCTAACATGCAAAGAGTCTGTACCACGGTAGTCCCCCAGGTGACCCTAGTCGTTAGCAACATCAGGGCAGCTTGATGTGCTGACTCTAAGGACACCAGCATGGAGGGTTGGAGTGGAGACACCACGGCCAGGCCGTGGTAAACACAGGGTCCTGGAGGTGCTATGGAACTGATAAGCTGCAAACTTGGAGACATCATGGCTGCGCTTTCTAATAACATGGTGATCCCAAAGTCCCCTAGAACTGACAAGTTACATATTTGATACCCTTCATCAAAAATCGGACACTTTTTTGACAAATGACTGTCGTTTAGTGAACTTTGCTCATTATAATCTCATATTAATACAAAAACACACTTCCACCCCAAAAGCTACCCACCTCCTGGGGGGAGACCACCCCACAACAAGCATGCGTCCTGAATTTCCTCTAGTCTGTACCTTTAGAAGTGATCGTTGGGCTGAGCCTCTCTTACCCCCACAGGGATGCCTTTGGGTAAAATTCAAACATTCGGTTATGCTGAGTACACCCTGGGATACTTAGACACCTCCCTAGAACTCCCTTTTCTCTTTCCCCTTTATTTTTCCCTTTTTTCCCCTTTTCTCCTTCTCTCTTATCACTTTATACATCAGTAGCCAGGCTGTATTACTCACACTCTCGGTATTTGCACCTGCTTTGCAGTCAGCTCATTTATCAGTGGCAATCCAAAGAACTTGTGTATCTGTTGCTTCAATAAATCACACTCCTGTTTGACTTAGCTGAGAGAGTTGTCCCTGAATGTGACCAAACCTTTGAGTGTGGCCGTGGTAGTTCAGGTGGGGTGGGACTAGGCAGGTGGTGTGATGTTAGCAGTGCACCTGGACCTGTGCTAGTCCAACAGAGGTGTTGGGCGCGACTGGACTGCTAACGCTGCCTGGGGCATCACTCAGAGACTAAGCCCAGCTGCCCCAGTCCCTCTGATACCTGAGGATGGGCTGGAATGCAAGGGGGGTTAGTTTCTGTATAATTATTTTTGCCCTTTTGTAACGCTACACTGTGTTTATTCAATTTTTTTAATACTCTATTTTGAAATACCAAAAGATCCTCATTCATAACCTGATCTGGCAACTGGAAAGTGATCAGCAGGACTCACTCACCCTTCAACAGTCCTATATGGCCAGTGCAAAAGCCTGATGGCAAGTGGAGGCTGACAGTGGACTATCGTGGCCTGAATGAGGTTACACCACCTCTAAGTGCTGCTGCACATGCTAGAACTTCAGTACCAGCTGGAGTTGAAAGCAGCCAGGTGGTATGCCACTATTGACATTGCTAATGCATTTTTCTCTATTCCTCTAGCACCAGAGTGCAGGCCACAGTTTGCTTTCACCTGGAGGGGAGTCCAGTACACCTGGAAGTGACTGCCCCAGCGGCAGAAACACAGCTCAACTATCTGTCACAGACTGATCCACTCTTCACTGGAGAAGGGTGGAGCTCCAGAACATCTGCAGTACATCGACAACATCATTGTGTGGGGTTGACACACTAGAAGAAGTCTTCAAGAAAGGTGAAAAGATACTCCATATCCTTTTGAAAGCTGGTTTTGCTGTAAAAAGAAGCAAGGTCAAGGGTCCTCCTACATGACAGATCCAGTTCCTGGGAATTAGATGGCAAAATGAGAGGGCTCTCTCCTTTCCCTACCTGGGTGAGAGAGGGAGGGGATAGAGACCATTATTGTCACTCATTTAACTGCCAATCATGAGTTAAACCATTACAATATAGTTTTAAGATTGATTTTTTTAATAACTTACATGAAAAACTATTTTTGTAATCTATTCTTCCACCAAGCTAGCAGTGGACGTCAGGAAACTTTTCTCAGCCCTGAATCCTGGTTTCTGCACAGAGTTGCCAAAATTGTCTCAAAGTCCCTGACAGCAGCACTGTCACTGTTTGACTCAGCCCTTTCCCCTTTCCTGTGTGAGTGGTTCTGCTATTGCTTACCCCTCAAGTGGACTTTTATTAGAAAATTATGAGCAAGTTTTTTGAGAGTCCTACATCTGTCCCCAACTAACACAACCAAAGGAGAAGGGGAGGAAAAAAAAAAAAAAGAATGAAAAAGTACTTTTCTGTGGGATCTGCATGCAGAAAGAGTGCAGTAAGAGATACGAGAAGAGCCTGAAATGGGAAAGCGATGTCAGGGGAAGACATCTCAAGGCCAGCCTGAGCACAAGGGATAGACATGCCTACAGTAACCAGCAGTCAGACTGCTTTGTGCTGCTGTGGCTGCTGACCTGTAGGGCAAGTGGTCTTAGGGGTGCAAAACTGATGTGTGCCTCTGACAAGCTGTGCCCTCAGCAGGCCATCCCCATTGCTGCCTTGTCTTCTCTTTGTTCTCCAGCCTTTGGGCAATGGCTGTGTAAGGCCTGGCTCTTACACACCCTCTTCAGTAAGGCAGCTCTGCTGAGGGCTCACGAGCAAGACAACTATGCCCTAATTAATGTTTTCTTTGGGTAGAAGAAGCTGCACCACCGCCTCGTTTACCCCACACCCTTCTGCCTCACGGGCTGGAGCAGGGGAGCCCACACTCCTGTCACACCTGGCCCAGGCCACCGCGCCTGCAGCGGGCCGACACGGCGGCTGGGGCGGGCACCTCGCGGCCCGGGATAAGCGTGAGGAAGCCGGGAGGTGGGACCTAAGTGGAGGGACACCCCAAGAGGGGCTCTGCCCCAGCACCCCGCTCACAGCCCCTTTCCCGCCGCCTGCTGCCATCTTGTGGGGAGGGGGCCGCGCCGCCCTACGGCGGCCCGGCGGAGGGAGAGGGCGACGGCACGGCGGAGCTGCGACCGTGTGCTTCCGCGTCCCCTCAGCGCCCTTCGGACGCCTCGCCGGGCGGTGCTGCGCGCCCCGCCTGCCTCTGTGGTAACTCGCAGCAGGGATAGCACCCGGGCAGGCAGGGCCCACTGCACATCGTGCTATTAACCCCTCTGCTCTCCCGACGAGGGTGACGGTGGTGCAGATGATCTTTCTTGAGCACAGCTGTTCGTATATTGGTCATTGGAGGCACATTTGCCGTGGCCATGTATGGTATTTCTTTGCAAAAATTTGTCCTCTTTGCCCAAAGATCCTGAGGCAGACCTTCCCTCAAGTGGAAGTTGTCATGCACTGTACAAAGAAAAGTAGACGTTTCAGTCTGACATACTACAAGTTAATATTTTAATTCAAAGTAATTTCCATTTTATTAGGAAGAAAGAAGTTTCTAGAGCTTTAAGAAAGGTTTCATTTTTTAATAAAAGGGGCTGTTTTATTATGTTAATTATTTTCCATTTTGTTTGGGGGTTTTTGTTGTTTGGGTTTTTTGTTGTTTTTTTTTTTACTTTCTGCTGTCTGTTGCTTGCCGCGTGGTGCAAATGTGAGCACCTTTTTGTTTCAGGTTAATCCAATACAATTTTCATTTTGACAGATCTTCAGGCAAATCACAATATCTTATTTACACAGCACTGTCTGTTAAAGCAGTAAGTAATATTCACTGCTCATCACTTTAAGGACAAATTGAGGCCCTAATCCTGTAAAGACCTACCTATTTTTATGGGCAGAACTGCTTACTGAGCATAAAGTTAATCACATTAAGCTTGTAAAGCACTAGAGATCCTTGAATGGAAAACATTAGAGATGTGCAAAGTAGTATTTTGACTTTCAAACACGTCTCCCTTTCTCTGCCTTTTCCTGCTGAAGGTTGGGGGGTGGCTCATGCAAACTGAATTAAAACAATTTTCAGTTACCATCTCAGTTCTGCATATTTTTTGTTCATTTTATGCAGGGGCCATATTCTTTATATTATTTGTATTTCAGTTTAAAATAATGTATGTGTGCTCAATTCAATTCAACTTCAGTTGTTTTATTCTGATCCTTCATTTTAAAATACCATATAAACAGACTGGGTAAGAGCTGTGCAGACATGTAGAAAATTATTGCTCCCCTTAATTCAAATGGTGCACTGAATAAGGCATTTTTTTACAGCTGGGGTAATGCCCTGCTTGCTCTCCTCTCAGTTCTTTTTAGAACACAGGTCTCAGAGTTACTGACCAAACCAAAAGAGATTGAGCACTTTTCTAACCCTCTTTGCACTTTCTCCCACCCAAAAAGCCTAGGAGCATGTCTCCACTGTAGATTCCATGCAGTGTCATAGCTTAGGTGGCACTTTTCACTCTCCTTTTTCTGTATGTGGGGAAAAAAATAATACACCAGCATGAGAATACTTTACATTGAAACACGTCAGAGAGAATGAGAGATAGGTGTGATCTCAGTTTTGCCTCAATGGAAGTTAGGAATGGGCTTTTCTCAAGTATATTGAAATTGAGCATGGGAAATGTTAATTTTGGCATCCATGGTTTTACCTGGGCCATACTCTTCCTAATTTCTTTCTTCTTTTGCTCTATTTTTCATCCTCTTTGCTGTACTTTGCCTGTACTTTCTTACTGTTCAAACAGGGATGGACTCGGAGACCTACCATCTGAATCCCTCCACTCCCCTCCACTTAAGATGGCATGATACCTGATAGATACAGGTTGGTAGAAGACCAGAACAGTTGTTCATGAAATTTATTGTTCCCATGCTGGGCAAGACAGAAGAGAAAAAGGTTTCCTAGGACTATGAAGCCTGAGAGCCATTGAAAGCTGTAAGACAGCCAGCTGTAAATCCACGCCTTCGCACTGGACAGATGGCTGGACATTGGCATGGATGTAGCAGGCAGGTTCTGCAATGCCAGTGTCCCTTGTGTGCAGCTAATATTGCAGGGAAGACGTAACATACCTCAGAACAAAACTCTCTGGTTTTATCCTTAGGATTGAAGTTCAGATTTAAACATAAGTTGGAGTTGCTGATTGTTGTTTATCACTTAGTATGTTCAAAAGTTGAATTGGGCTCTGGCAATGTCAGTCCTCAGCTTGCATGGCTCTGAAGGCTTGTCCTTACTGCCTCTGCAGCTATGCCAGACTAGCCCGGCTGGCAGAGCCCTAGTACAGATTCAAGACATGCTGACAGAAGGAATTTTTTGGCTGGTATAGCTGCACCACATTCTTGACTAACATAAGCAAAGACAGCATTTTTCTGCTGACGTAGCTGAGCACACAGAAGAGGTCTGCAAGAAGTGTGGATTTATTTTTAAATGTAAAAAATTATCATCTATCGTGGTTGTTCCAGAAACCTTGACAATCTGAAGCCAAAAGGCTCAAGAACTATGAAACAAATTAAAACCCCAGATATTATAATCAAAACACCCTCATTATTTGCAGTAATGGGGAAGTACAGGTCATGATGTATGTTTTCTTACAACTGGAGACGTTGCTGTTTGGTTCATGTAAGCCCTTCTCTTGTGCTCTGAAGTGGGTGTAGTCATGTGTTGACACAAGTCTTCATATTTTGGGCAGAAGTAGGGTGTAAACAGCTTATAATGATTGCTTAAAGGTTCAAACATATTTTTTTTTTCTTTCTTTCTGGTACTTTTCAGGAAATAGAGTACTGGTACCTCATTTCTTAAATACTCTTAGTATTGTTTTATCAAACAACAAGCATTGTTTTAATTAAAAATTGCTGTTACAGAAAATAGTTAGCATGTCATTGAAAAACACAGAAAAAATCCTTGTCTAAATCCACAAGACATATCACTATTGACAATCCTAATAAAAGTTACTTCAGGTCAGAAGATTAAGGGATTTTAGCAAGTAAATACAGAAGCAAAGAAGATATTTAGACATCCAGGTCAGGCATTCATATAAGTAAATATATTCTTTAATTTATTAATGAAGGTCAGAATCCTGTTAAATTGTTTATTAAACAGAGCTTCAATATCTTTTATGTCTGTAGCGGAATATATTTTAAAGAGTTAGAAAGTCAATACATTAAAGATTAAAATAGCATTATTCACTAGTCTGTCACAGTGGGGTGACCAAATCTGCTCCCATTAAAGCTGTCATTGCCACGTTACCTAAAATACCTACATTCAGAGACTGAGGTAGATGTATACTTCAAATATTTTAACATTATCAACCAATGAAAAGAAAAGGAGTAATTAATAATCCTGTGCATCAATGTTCTGCTGCAAGCATCAATCTAGTAATTTAGTACACATTTCAAACTTACTTTTCATGGATTTGAAAGGATTTGTGTGTCAGGTTTGCCACTGATGCAAACACAAGGTGTCTTCAAACAAGTGAACACTTTCTGTTTATATGCCCACTTCATGCTCCTCCAAAAGTTTTTCCACACAGACTGTGCAACACACTGTGTTGCTGATAAGGCCCTCAGAGGCAACTATATTTTAGAATACATAACATATTTTTAAACCCAGCTTTGTTTGCTTAATCTAGTAACCTTTCACGTTGAAATTTTGCTAGAGAGATTTTTTTCTTTTGCATAATGGGATTTGGCAGTAACCATTTCAACCATTTTTAAAAGATTGAAATGTCATCTTTAAAAATAGGAATTTTAAAAATTAGATGATGCAAAATGTAAACAATTACAGTGTTGTAGTAATTATACACAATTGGCACTGCAAACATTTCAAGTTCTCCAAGGCTGTTCTGTATTCATAACTTTGTCTTACATCTTTTATAAAGAAACACTGCACATGCGAGACATTTTACAAGGAGGGCATTGCCATGACAGTAATTCCTTTATGATACTTTACTATAAAAGATACCTGTGAGTGAGGTGTCAGGTAAATGTGTAGTTATTTAATAGTATTTATCTGTGTATTCCAGTGTCTGAATCTGTGTGTGTGTGTGTGTTTGTAGTGTATGTGGTGTATTTTAATAGCTAGCTAGCTATTCAAATTACTACACCTTACTGGAGTGGAGCATAGTAAATGTTGGCATTTAACAACATTATGGATAAGCTCCAAAGCAAAAATAAAAATATTTTTTAAATGCTGTTAGCATGTCTGTTGTGCCTCAAGTGACCAAAGCTGTTAATAGTGAACTTAAATTATGTGCTATAAGCATAGATGTACTAGGGGAAATACCTAGCCAACAGCTTCCAAAATTTTGACTAGAAGAACTACTGTTTTTCAAACTTTTCGCAGACCACTGTGCCTCCATATCATCAACCTGTATGAACACGTGAGTTGTAAATTAATGAACACATAATGTGCTTAAGCAATCCACACATAAATTTATGAACATGTTGGTGTGTGTTTTTGTACTTAGAGCACCATCTACTGGGAAGTCGAAATTAATGAACGTAGCTTTCCTGTCTCCGGGTCAAAGTATACTGTTTTATAAAAAGAAAAATACTTTAGTGGGGATAGCTACTAAGTGAAAAACAAAGCTTTCTTTATAATTACATTTTACACTCATCAATTATAAAAGGGAAACTTGAAGTATTTGAGTGAAATTAAAATTTTATAGATATTAAAAGATATATTCTTCACAAATAGATATCATTAAATAATGCAAACTTGGATATCTCATAACAAATCTTTACACATAAAGTCTTTTTAGTAGTATCATGGTAGCTTTACATTGGAAAAACTCTTACTCCCAAAATAAAGATCAAAGCTTTGTTCTTGACTGATCTTTTTATTATATACAGTGAAATAATAACCCAAGGTTATGATGTTAGAGATCTATTTTTAGACTTATAACTAGAATGTAGTTTTGTGTAAGAAAAGTTTCAGAAAAGGAATTCAATGTTAATCAGAAGATGGCAAAATTCAGCAATCACAGAATAAAAAACTTTGCAATATAGCTGTAATTAACAAATAATACTATGGATCTTACCTGCTAGTTAGTTTGCTGTCTGAATCCCCCTTTTTTGTTGTATTTTGGTTTTCTTTGTTTCTGCTTCCTACCTTACCATTCTTGTTCAAGAAAAAGTGGGGCCTAACAGCGGAGCCTGCAGTCTGTGGGTTTAGGACAGCAGAAGGTGGCAGGAGATTGATTGTAATGAGTGTTGGTCAATTTATGCTCAATTTATGAGGGAGAGAGGGATAGAAGTTGCCTTGCAAGACTTCTGAAAAATGCTGTATGACATGTTAACAAAATGAAGGAGACGAAGAAAATAGGCATTAGTCCTTTTTATAGTTACTGGGTTACCTGGTTAGCTACTGCCTTTTCTTCCTGGATGTTTCCTACAATGTCATGCCTGGGCCCTATTTCTTCTCTGACATGGGGACTCATGCAGGTCATCTTCTCTGAAATCAGCTTATTGGCTCCATGACTTGCTTTGAAACCTTAAAATTAAATAGCTTCCTTAAAGGAGTAAAGTTCAGCTGAAACAGTTAAAATATAGCTGAGGTAACAGAAACTCAGGAACTAGTCTATCCTTGTGCTGCTGTTTTCAACTGTGATACTACTTCAGATGTCTTGGAGCATAGTTCATTATATCATTACTTTATAAAAGATGCAGTAGTGAATTGCTGAGTCTAAATAAAAATCTGTATTCTGTGCTAATTCATTATTTTTCCTTCTGAAAAGAAAATTTTAAGTTCTTCTATGGGTAGAACTGGCTGAATGGATTCAGGTAAAGGAAGCCACCTGAAACATTTGACAAAATTTTTAAAGGATTAAAATACCTCCTGGAAAATTTGGAATAGCGCAAGTCATTTTGGGTTGCTTTGTTGTTGTTTTCTTCTGTTTATAATCCCAGTCATTTTGTTTTTGTTTTGGTGGGGGGTTTTTTGTGGTTCATATACTGGCACTTTGAGGCATAATTATCCAAGTTTCATAGAAAAGCCTATTTTTGAGGAAAATTTGACCAGACAGAAATGAGGGAGCAGGGTGTCAGATAACTCTCCTAGAAATATGTCCTTGCAAGCCCACATGTTGTTTGCAGATCCAAGATATATGCAGACTTCTTTGTACTTGTCTTCACTAAAGACCTTAAAATTGTTCATCACTGTTTCTTTATGAGGATGGGAGAAAGTTCAGTTAAATTTGAGGCTGAAAAATTCAGAAAAATCCAGCACTGAGGCCATTGACTGGACTGGTACTGCCTGTACAGCATGGGACACAGAAATCAATGGCTCTTCTATCTGAAGGACCATCTAAAGGGAAAGCTGTCTTACTGAAACTAAGAATAAAAGGTACAGGAAGACATCAGCAAAGGAAGAGTTACAGAAGCACAAAGGAAAAGTCTGATAAATAGAAAATGTCATAGGAAATTACATAGATAAATAGAAAATGAATAGATAGTAGGAAAGAAAAAAGGGAATCTGTACAATGGTAGAAAACAGGGACTGAGAAAAGTTCAAAGAAAATACAAGCTTAACCTCAGTAACCCACTCACACTGGAAGGGCAAAGAATCTCATTTAGCATTTCTTAGGTTTCAGAATTCATTGTACTTTGAAAGAATACTTGATAAATTATTTAGACAGTTTCAACTGAGATTGGAAAAATCCCAGCCTGTCAGAAGCTGGGTTAAAAAAGGTTGGTGCTGTATAAATTATTTACTTCTTTTAGGTGGAAAAAAAACCATACAAATGCTAGTGTTTAAAGTAGAGGAGCACTAAACCCACTGAAGCTTGCTAGCCATACAGTGAATTTAAGCCAGCACTACAAATGAGTGCTCTCGTTTAAAAGCAGAGGCTATACCAAAGCTAAGTTATGAAAAGAAGGTCAACATTAAAGATTCTGCAGTTCACTGCTTTTCTACATTCAGCCTTTTAACACCATGAGCATACTCCAGTTTAAAAAAAAAACAAACTGGCAAAAGCCTTTTTTTTCAATGATTTCTCATAGCAACTCATTTAAGTAAAGTAAGCTTATCATATCAGTGTTGATTTTTTCTTAATTCACTTGTTTTATGTCTATAAAGCAGACACCCTTGAGCTTCATCATAACAATCCACTGTTCTTAGCAGATAGTTCCCTTTCCACTCAGAATTGCTGGACATTGCAATGGAATTAGAACAAGGCTTGGTTTGTTTGTTTTACATGGAGTAATTATTACTCATTGTGCTTATTATTGTACCTTGAAAGAATAATCACCTTAGTAAAAGAGGAATTTTAATATATATATTCTATTATGGCTTTTACTTCAGTAAGTAGTGCAGAATTTGGCAACAGCAATGCCCTTCTACTCCGACATACCAGCACTATGTAATATTCTGAGTAACATCCCTTGAGTGATACCAGATGTATAGCAAGCACAGCAGCTGTCCCCACAGCCAGCATAGCTTTGCTGGCTGTCACGAGACAATGCTCCTCCCCAAAGACACCACTCCATGAGGGGCTTTTGTCCCCTGAAGTCTTCACAAAATGAGGTGACGCAGCAGGAGGATAAGGATAAGCAGCAGGATAAGAAGGATGAGGCCTGAAATGCAGTCCTTGTTTCTTACCTGGCCACTACAAGAGTCCTTGAATAAATAACTAATGAGCCTGTCACTTAATTCCACCTATGGTCGATACAGCAGCAGCAAGGATGATTACAGATATTTCTAGAAGTATGACTGACATGTAGCAGGACCATCTCAGATCTGTGGCTAGCAAAAGAAAATCAAAGCCATAGAACTGGTAGGTGATTGATGGATGAAGAAGTTCTGCAGACAGGAGGTTAGTTAGATCACAATACCTACGAATTTTTAGTGTGTACTCATATATAAAACTGGAATTCCACTTGTATGCCTCCTACACAGTCCGATTAGCTCACTACTCACAGCTAGCATATTTGCATCTCAAATCTGCTGTCCAAAGTCTGTCTTGATAGTTGTCAGTAGGATTATTGTGTATCCCAGTAAGAAGATGTATTTAGATTTGATTTTCAAAGTATTACCACTGTGAGAGAGCATGCCAGGGCAGCACACCCTGTAATGTGTCCGACTTGTGCAGGTGGTTGGTGGAAGCAGAGTCATGACTTGTTTAATTCCTGAGAAACTTAAAAGCACATGGCCCACAGCCTGACAGGCATGGCTGTGACATAGCCTTTTGTACCCCATTACTAGAAACATAACACGTTCTATCTATCCTCAGTATGTTGGGTTTTTTTTTACGAATTCATGTAATTTCATTCTGCAATACTCATGTGAAGAAAATTTATTTGTTTTGACCTATTAGTCTTAACCATCTTTCAGTTCTCAGAGGCTCTAGTAACGATCTTCCTTCTTGTGCCTGGGGCTTTAGCCAAGTAGAGTGGCAAATCTGCCCTCCTCAACCTTTGCTCAGGGACCCCTCTGGATGTTTCAGGGACCTTGGGCTGGAGCAGAGGCAAACATTTGTTATCCTGATTCTTGTCAGGTCTTGAGACCTCTATTCAGCAAAGATATGTAATTCTCACCAAAGGAGTGTGTGCCTGAAACACTGGCTTTAGTTTTGTATCTTTATACTCCATATTGAACCTTTTAACTGCAAGACCTTAATGAAGAGGTGATAACAAAGGAGTTGGCAGCTTTCTATTTTGCATTTACATGAATATTTTTTACATAACTAGTGGGCAGAACACAGATACATGTTCCAGGTTGTACAGAAGCACTATGGATGAAGAAAATTACCACCTTCAGTTTTAGTAGCAGCATATTGATATGGTAGGCATGACAACAGCTTGTAAAGTCATATGGAGTTTGCAGTAGGGAGATAAATAGGGAACAAGAAAATTTCACTATTGGAGAGATTTTTCCAAATAAAGTTGCAAATCCAGTGAAGAAAATACTGTCCACAATGGAATTCCCTCATTTTCAAAGAATAAGGCAAGTCAGTTCAAACTTACTACAAACCAGAGTTAATATTTTGTATACTTGAACTAAAAAACACAACAACAACAACAAAAAACACAACAAAAAAAGAAAAAAAAAGAGAGGATTGATTTGTTTGTTAAATTTGATGTCGTACTTTGCTTTCAGAATTAGCTGCCTAATCAAGATTTCTGCTCTTCACGTTTACTTACATCAGCTATCAAAGGGGAAAAATCACTAGTGGATAAATATCACTAAAGATAAAAAAATCTATTTCAGTGTAATTTTTTCTTATATAAAGTAAGAGTTGCTAAATGGGAAAACACCCATATGGCAAAAGAAGCAAAACTCTTACGGGCTTCTGCCTTTGATTAAAGCTCATGCAAGCTGGAGAGCAGGCTCCCTGGGGAAGTGGTTTCAAGGGTGTCTGCAGATTCCTAGCCCCTGGAGTGTCCCTTTGTGCTACTGGGGCACCACTGTGAGAGCAATTGAGACTGAGCCACTAGTAGGAGAGATATGTGCAACTTTGGGTTAAATTCTCTGTCTAAAAAGTGATGTCATGACACATGGGGTTGGAAGTGCCATTTTTAAACTGGTAGAATATATTACTCCGTGTCCTTAATTGCTTGTTGGTTGGCGGTAGGAAGTAAACACAGGAAGGAAATTGAAAGGGACTTCGTGGTGCAGCTTTGCAGCCTGTTCTGACAAGGTGGCTCTCACAGGGTGGGTGTTGGAAAGCATCAGTTTATCTAAACTGATGTAGCCCATCACTAACCTGGCACAGCACTGCCTTCCAGGCATCCCACTGGGGTTGGCTTCAGTGCCAGTCCCCACAGATGCCAGAGACTGAAATGGAAAAATGGGCATCACCGCTATCACTGTGATTATTAGAAGCATAATCCTGGGGGCTGGGCTGGGGAAGGGGTATTTAAGCTGCATAGCAATTACCGACTTCTATTGAATGTCTCCCTGTTTGCTCCTTGGCCATGTAGCTACATGGGATGCAGCACCCAGGCATGCCCCATCATTGTTGCTTGCCTGTTCTGCACAAGTAGTGCCAGGGAGCACTGGGCAGCCGGGGCTGCCTCTGGGATGCCTGGGCAATGCTCTCCCCCTTCCCCCCGTTCCCCGTGGTTTCCATTTCCATCTCAATGCCAGAACTGGGCTGATGCGCTGGGCTCCATCTCACTTACACCAGAGTAATAATTGATTTCAGGCCTGACTAAGTCCATTGAGCTCAGCTGAGTTTCTCTAGATTTACACTGATGTAACTGAGATCAGTTTGTGACCTCTGTGTAAGACGAAACATTATTATTGTTTGTCCTTTTGCATTCATGAAGAGCCAAGGACACGCTACTGACAGTCATGGGCTCATAACGTAAAGCTGCAAAAGACAACTGAGGAAGGAAGAAATAGTTTTGAGTGCAAATCTTTTATAATTCTGAGACAAAGGTGAACAGTATTGAGATACCAAAAAAAACCCACCCAAAATTCTAGAATATTTCTGTAAAAGAGACATGAAGTTCCTGCCTGCTGACAGTCTTATCCTTGCTGTGTCAGTACATATGTCTGTCCTGTCCAGAATTCTTCCTCTGTCTTGCATTGCCTTCAACTGCCATCACATGGCAGGGATGCCCAGGTCTTCCTGAGAATGGTACACCACAGAACCACAGAATGGCAGAGGTTGGAAGGGACCTCTGGAGATCATCGAGTCCAACCCCCCTGCCAGAGCAGGACCACCGCAGAAGCTAAGGCAGGTCACTCAGAAATGCATCCAGACGGGTCTTGAAAGTCTCCAGAGAAGGAGACTCCAAAAACTTTCTTGGGAGCCTGTACCAGTGCTCTGTAATCCTTACAGTAAAGAAGTTCTTCCTCATGTTGAGGTTGAACTTCCTGCGCTGTAGTTTGCATCCATTGCCCCTCATCCTATCACAGGGCACGACTGAAAAGAGATTGGCCCTCCCTTCTTGACACCCACCCTACAGATATTTATAAACATTAGTAAGACCCCCTCTCACTCTTCTCTTCTCTAGACTAAACAGCCCCAGGTCTCTCAGCCTTTCCTCATAAGACAGGTGTTCCAGCCCCTTAATCATCCTCATAGCCCGCTGTTGGACTCTCTCAAGTAAATCCTTGTCCCTCTTAAACTGGGAGCCCAGAACTGGACACAATACTCCAGGTGTGGTCTCACTAGTGCAGAGCAGAGGGGGAGGAGAACCTCCCTCGACCTGCTGGACACACTCTTCTTAATGCATCCCAGGATACCATTGGCCTTCTTGGCCACAAGGGCACAATGCTGTCCCATGGATAACTTATTGTCCACCAGGACTTCAAGGTCCTTCTCCATCGATCTGCTTTCTAGCAGGTTGGCTTCTAACCTGTACTGAGGATACACACTGTCCCACACCCACCTGAAACTTCAGGGCTTGTTATGTTATTACTTGCCTTTGTAGAAAATAGCAGGAACAATATCAGAAAGCCTAAGTATGTTATTTGTGTTGGAAAAACTGACTGGATTAAGCATAGTTCAGCACCAATGACATAGTAAGATCCAACACCTTCCACCAGGGAAAAGAGGCAACATCCTACATCATATCATTCCAATCCCAGCTGTTGAGAATACCTGAAATAGAAGGTGGGCAGATGAACCACATCAAATTGCTTGTCCGCTTGCCAGCACACAGGCTGCCTTCCCTTTTGAAGTTCATTTAGCAGCTTTTCACATTTCTGTTCCCCTTCTTACCATTACACAGTTCTGTGACAATGTCTTATATAGGTGCTGGCAAATTACAAAAATGGCTAGGAAATACAATGTACAGATTATATATGCATAGTTGCATAATGAGTATCTAAGAAGAAAGCCTATTTCTTAGCCGAGTGGATTTAAAGGAAGTCCTACAAAGTGAAAGCCAATCCTACAAAGTTCTGTCTTTCTGCTGCCTTTCACTCTTTTCCTTTCTGTACCTTTTTTTTTCCTTTAACTTTGTCATAAAGCAATAAGGGCAACACAGCAAGCCCAGCTCTGTGTGCCCTGGTTACTAGCTGAGGCTATGCCTTTGATGTTGGGAGTGGGATCTGACTTACTATATATTTCCCTGAAGACTTTTTAAGGTACTATATTTTTTCAGCTACTAAATAAAAGGAGATAATCCATGCTTTTCAAAGAATGGACATGTTTTCCACACTCACAATGGTTAGTAAGCTGACAGAAATATAATTCAGACAGTACTTGAGAAGAATTGACTTTCTAAAATCCCCATGATCCCTGCAGAGGTGCTTTCGTCCAATTTAAAATAGATATCTCTGTTCCTGGTTTTGTTCAGTTTTAAGATGCTACTCATTTTAGTGCATCTTCTTTTGCAAATCCCAGAATAAAAATAAATGTTGCAAGTGTACAAGTCAATGCTGTTTGAAGAGAATGTACTGTAAAATTATCTCTGCATCCTTTTTATACTATAAAAGTGCTGACAGCACTTTGATGTGGAAAGGATGAGATACAATAATCTGAGGGGCTGCTATGAAAGGAATGACATGCTTTAAGCTGGAACTACACAGAGAAACACACATAGTAATGACAGCTTCACACAACATCTAATTTGATTCCTTCTTTGCACCACAGTGGAATCATTAAACCACAGCCATCTGCTAATGAGCAGGGAAGCTTCTGAACAGAGGTCACCTTTCTCCTATGTTTTGTAAAATTCACTCCACCCTGGTTATAAAACCATTCATGATCTCCTTTTCTTCCAGAACATTCTGTCTCTGGTGAGTTTACTGTCACATAGAAATCAAAGCAAGAAAGGGGGGCATTAGTGTCTGTTTATGCAATTGCAATTACTTCTAATTTGAAGTAGAATTACTTCTATAGATGGGGAAATTAGTTACCCATATTCCTTGGGAAAGTGAAAAAAAAAGCAGACCTCCTTTCCCCCACACATACTCCAACTAAATAACACAAAGCTGGAATACTATAGCTTCAAGCAGGGGTAACACTACATACGTGCTCACAGATCATTGCTTTACCAGCAAGTGACTTGCTGTGGGGGATCATATCTTGGTATTGCCAACTCAAGTTGGCAAATGTTGACTACAACTGTCAAGGGCAAGAAATTTCAAGAGCAGCAGAACTATCTGCTGTACTGGGAAACAAAATGTCATACTCATTAATCCGCCTGGTCAAGTTTCATATTTTATTGGGTTAATGATAACAAGAATAAACTTCCAGATCATGGCAAATTATGAATTTTGAATGCTAGAAAATACATGCATCATGATATTTTTATGTCTATGAATGCTAGATAGTGAAATATTTCCTAAAGCTCAGAAATTTGTCAGATGATTAATCAGAACAAAATAAATCCACTGAATTGCAAGTAATGCACTGGCTAGTGAAACAGCATGCTGATTAGCTGTACCACAAATTTCCTGTGCTTATATTGAGCACAAAACAGAAGCAACTCACTCCAAAGTGTCTGTAACTATCATAAGGCACCTTAAAAATAAAAATTAAAACTTGTTTAATTTTCTCATTATAGAGTTAGTTCTTCTCTTGAGGTGTGTGCTGTGATGCGAACAGACTAGAAAAAACTAGATGTGTGGCGTAAAAGCTCTAAGATCCATACAATACTGATTCAGAGAATAGATCTTTATTTACCTTTATTTGAGAAGCCAGTATAGCCTTTAAAAGATTTTTTACATAGATGCATTTGACAGCACATTTCTTTCATTATTATTAGGGAATCAAATTAGTTGTAATTCTAATACAACAAGGAATAATTAAGGTTTAAACTCAGTAAGATAAAGAATGGACACACACTGAGACCAAAATGAGTTTATAACTTCCATGTAAAAATACTTAGTGAATGTGTAATGAAGCTGAGGGAAGCTGCAGAATCTAAACATCTAGGCAGAGAACCAAGCTACGTGTCACAAGCAGAGTTAAGCTTAATTCTGATGCTGCTCCCACGACCGACAGCATAGTTTTATTCTTTGGAACACAGGAGTACTTAGGAACACTATGATTTATTTCTTGCATGTGTGTTTTGTAGTACTTTCTCCTACTTATCTTCATTCACACAGATCTGTACAAATCAGAAATAACCACATCTGGCCAGCTTCAGACCTGATCTGAACATCATCTAGTTTACTGCATTACTGCTCTGGCACAGATCTTATCACATCATAAGCCTTTATTTATCTGTCTGAAATGCTCTGTATAGTGTCCAGATAGAGTTCAAAGGGCTGGCTTCAACCTCTAAAGCTCTCAGTGGCCTAGGACCTGGCTGGAAATTGTCTGTTATTTAAATTAAGATATATCTGAGGAAACAAATCACTCTGCTAGAGAGCTATTAACTGGCTATTTTGGGAGACCATGCCTACTATTTAAACTTCCTACTTCTGTGGTAGATGAAGTCCTGAAGTGTTCCTGTGACAGGTTATTGAAAATTATTTAAAGCAAGTATTTGCAAATGTATGGGGTTTAATTTCACTTATAAATTTCAACTTATATCCAACCCATGCAATGGGATGGAGAGAAATACATAGAACTACCCAAAATTCTGTTTGTGGCAGATGTTTTTCAGGGTTAGACAATATTAGGGCACCAGAGTGGTGTAAGGAATATTGGAAGGGAACAGATTTTGTTTGCAGGGGAGGCTGCTGTCTTGAACCAGTATTCAGTAAGAGACAGTGAGCAAAGCTGGGGGGTCACCAGCTCAGCAGGTGGCAGAGGACCCTGCGGAAGCCAGAAGGTGCCTCAGCTGGGCAGTGGAAAATCAGCTGAAGTACACAAATGTGTGACTTCGATAGGCCTGCACTTACACATTCCCAGCTCCTCAGTTTTGGTGTGAAATAGCATGTATTGCCAAACATCACAACATGCTGCAAAGCTCATCTGTCAGTGACCGTGGTATATGGGACTGACAGGGAGACTCTTCTGCCAGGACAGGGACTTACCGCTTTCCGTTTTGAATTTTAGTTTGTCACCGCTGTATAGGGTAGCTGCTGTGTAAGGCAGATGCTCTTACCTTTCATTTTAAATTATTTTGAAATAGTTGTCATTGGTGTAGAGCTCATTGATAGGAATCTTTTTCATACTTTCCTTTCCAATAAGGTCTTTTACCCGAGGAGAAGACCGACCTTACAGACAATTGAAGGGCTATGCACGCTTCTGGCTGTTCCTCTCCCAAACCTGACCTCAGCCTGTCAGCCACAATCCCCACTCCCTTTTTCTCCCTTTCTCTTCCTTTGCTGCTCCCAGCAATGAGGTAATCAGAGCCAAACGTTTAATGCCCATGCACAAACTTGTAGCATTACTCTGAGGTATACCCTTTTGCTTAACCATAAAAATTGCTACTTTTCCATAGATAACTACATTAGTACACTGTCAGGCAATCAGATTAGACTGTCTAGAGTATGCTCTTTTCTGGGAAGATGTGCAGTCCTGTCTGTATATGGTAGGTAATCACTAGACAGTTTTGGATTATAATTAAATACACTTTGAAAACTAGTTTGCAGACTGAAACCAGTGAGTAATTTTCCACAAAACCCCTCCTTTTCTTTCTTTTTTGCTTATGACTCTTGTTGTGCTCTGTGATGTTAATAATACATTAAATTCAATTCTACACTGAATGCAAAGATTACTGAAGGGATTTTTTTCCCAAGTGCCATCATTTCCTGTTTTCAAGCCCTCTTTTCTCTCTTACCCTTTCCCTCCCCCTATTTGTTGTCTGAATGTAGAGACTCATTGACAGATAAACTGTCATTTTTTCATTTACAAACTTTGCTTTAAAAATTCCTCCCTTGAGGATCCTGAATTTACTAGACTGTGATGAATTAATTTGCTGTGATAATGATTCCTCAGCTTTTCAACAGTCATGATGCTGTCAATCAACTGTTGCGTATTAATTGGAAAAGTAATGATGACTCAACACTTAAAAAATGCTAAAAAATTGTATCACTTCAAATTAGTACAAAAATCTGCCTCTATGAGATTTAGAGGCTATTAAATATTATTTTCATGTGTGTTTCATGTATTTTAGGGAAAATGCCTAATAGACTTGTTACTTGCGTTTTTATGACTGCTTTATCTGAAGCTGTTCCTTGTTTACTCTCTTTGTTCTTCTTCAGTTCATTGCCATCTTTCTTCTCTGCTTATCCACACGCAAACAAACAAACAACTAGTGCTTCCTGCTGCCTCCTGGACCGCTGCCAGCTGTCCTGATGTCAACCAGCAAAGGACAAAACCAGCCCAGCACAAAACCAGCCCAGCAATAGAAAAACTCACCAAGAAGCAGGGCTCTGCGGCCTTGGCAGACAGCTCATCCTCCCTTTCTTCAGAATCCCAGCAAAGAGGTCATTTGCAGGCAGAGGTCTCCATACTGGAAATAGTAGAATAATTCAGTCATTTAGTTAACTTTCTAATATTTGGGTATAAAGTAAGAAAACCAAATATACTGTCTGTTGACTGTTCTGCAAACCAACATCTCTGTTTGCAATGCTTGGCAGAACTTTTATGTTTAGAGATTAATATACTGGTGAACAGCTAATTGACTTCATTTTCTTAAACTGCCCCTTCCTAAATAAAAGCTCTTGGGGGCACTGTTTCATTATAAAAAGACGGGACAAAAGCTGAGAAAAACAAGATGCTTCTGTTCTAAGAATTTCATTTCCCACAATGATACACAGTGGTGCTATAGAGAACGACACATAAGTGATAGAAGCATTATCAGTAAATTTTGGAACTATGAAAACTCTTCAGTGTCAAAAATTAATAACTACATTCAAGGTAATTCATAACTGAAGCTGAGAAGCAGTGGAACAATATATTAGGGAACTTACAAAAGCATTTCCAGAAGTTAGAGCTCATTACAGGAAGAAGGTGGGGAAAAAATCCATATTGCTGCTAGCAATCGGTACAGTAGAAAATAACAACAGCTATTTGATTAGGTAGGGAAAAAATAGGAATACATCCATCCCTGAAAGAAGATATTCTAAAAAAGAATGTATTAATAAGACACTTTTTCTCTTTTATATCGTTATATAAGCAAATTACTTATAATCCAATGCTTAAAAAACCCCACCAGAAAACCCCAAATCCTCCAACATTTACTAATGCATACTGGCAGGAACACATACCAAAAAGAAAATCAGATCAGGTTTTCAGGAAATATTCATGTCCAAAAACAGACTACCTTCAAATTTTAAGTTTATATCAAACAAGATTTTTAAAATTACATCTATAAAGTAAACCCGGTTTAAAGCTGAGTCATAGTAAAACTGCAGGACACTTCATCCAAGTAAGGGTTAAGGAACATATTTTTTCTCAATCTTAGTAAGTTTATTCTTTTTGACCTGTGCTCTTTTTTAGAACTCCTGAATCTTAAGTGTATTGAACAGGGTGAGTATTTGTACTTATTTTCAGCTCTCTTCATTGAGGAGGCTGTCTGTCCTTGCTTTTACCTACTTTTCTCTGCTGATGTCATTTTGCCTCATAAACCCCATGGAGATTTGAGACACAAAGCCAGTTTATTTCTGCAGTGGTCCCACTTTGTTCAGCAGTATTGCCAAAGGCTTATTTGGAAACCCTTCTCATAGGAAATAGGAACAGTTGGTACGTTGCAAAGACCGTAAGGACTTGACTCAAAATAGAAAGTAGTGTTACCAACCGTAAGGTAAGTGTACTGCCTCCCTTCAAATTTAACATCTGAGAAGAAAGCCCATTAAAAACAACAACAACAAGTAATATTCATCTCATATTAAAACGTGGTGTAACTTTCAGTATTGATATAATTATTGGTGAATTGCTTGATAGTTATTATATATGACATTTTCTGGTATGAATGTAACCACACATTCTGTAGCAAAATGTTAAAAAAAAATTACTATTTTTGTGTATACTTCCGTGCTGCATTTTATGCCTGAAAATGTAGAAGTCTTTTCACTATGAACAAAAAGGATGGGACATTCACAACTGCGTATTTTGGAAAAAGAAAATCTCAAATTTGTACAGATCTGTAAAAAATGGAAGTACGTGTCGGTATGCTAGAATGCTTCCTGCTAGTGGGGATGCAGGGGTGATGGATAGAAAGTGCCACCTGTACCCAGACAGGGTTTTTGTGAGCACTCTTCATGATTGCTCTCCATCCAGGACTCCTGGGAAGCAGACAGGTTTTTTTGTCAGTGTTCAACCGCAGTCATGGTGTCCCCAGAAGTTTCATTAAGTAAATACTTTACCAGTAATAGGACAGGAGAGAAGTATACTGGCAGCTGGGCAGCTCAGTTTCCTACCCTGGGCAGCAAAGAGGAACTGTGCATGGCCACGGTGCACAGAGGAGGCAGTGCGTGGGATTAAAATTTTAAAAAAAGAAACATCTTCCTTGAGTGCAGTGGGATTCTGCCCTTCAGAAGATCCCACCCATGTCATAATACAATCTGTTTCTATTTCGACCATACAGCAAAACTTTTGTGGTATTTCTATTAATAGTTTTTTAATTGTTATTTATAGGAGGTCTTAATCAAAACAATAATGCAATTAGTTTGGCATTACTCCATTAGCTGTGCCCTGGTGCTTGCAGATTTTCTGATCTACAGGCCATAATGATAATGAAATCATCAAATAACAATGAAGTATTCTAGATCCTAAAGTTGCTATATCACAGTCCCTTGGAGAAATACAGCCATATGCCATAGGAAAACCAGTGCCATTTTTAGCACAAGCAACACTGAGATACAAATCACACCACACAGAGTGAGAGTTAATTAAGTCAGGCACCTACTGCTTGCCTATAGTTTGCAATAGCTATTAATTTGAAGGTCTGCTATAGTGCTAAGAAAAGATAATTAACAAATGTAGCATTTCATGACATGATGAAGACATTTCTAAAGGGGCTTGTTATGTTGACTGCATCTGGATAGCACTGCTCTCAGTAGAATTTCAGACAATATACCATAGTAATTTAAAGGGGGAAAATGTTAACAGATGTTACATCTGTCTCTAGGAAAAGTGGGAAAAAGGCCAAGAGCTCTTAGCATTGAATATACAATATGCAAAACCACACTACAACTGGTAACACTATCAAAGGAGCCTCAATGTTTTGGCATTTATTTGGGCCATTTTGAACATGTCACTTTGCCCATTTCTGTTAAATTGTTTTTTAAATATATAAATTTCTAAGCATGACAGAAACTCTCTATTTTGTTTTAAATCACATTGAATTACATACATTCTGTCACTGTCACCCCAAAGTCATTGTTTTTATGTACTTAGTGCATCTCTATTTATTGACGGAAATATCTTCTAGATTGAAGTGCCAACTCTTCCATTACATACTGCCAGCAGAAACTTCGATCTAAGGAAAAAAAGAGAGGCTTCTGGGTAGGACTAATAAGAAACAGTTGCTATTATATGAATTACAATTTAAAAGATTAAAATTTGTGACAGGAGACAGTGTTAAGGCTCTGCAAGGATTTAGATCAGCTACAATCACAAATTAGGGAAAATCCTTTTATCACTTCCACCCTGTAAAGAAATGTTGATCTCACACTGTGATATAACTCTAATAAAATAACATAATATAATGCAATATAATATAATGCAATATAACATAACATAACATAACATAACAATACAATATAATATATAATATATATAAATGTTCTTCAATATAACTAAAATGTATCACTTCCAAGAAAATAATATTGGCATCACATTTTGTACAAAACCTAATACTGTAACACTAGTTGGCTGTTACGGAGGAATTTACTTTAATACAAATATGCTTCTGTTCAGAATTTCTTGCTTTTCTTGTCACTAAACTCTCTTGCCTTTATTTTTTCAATTATGTTACTGTTCTGTATATAATAAAGGTCTTTGTGAAATACTTCAGGGTCTCCTTCCAGTATCGTTTAAAGTCTGAAGAAAAAGTTTTTAAACAACTTTTTAAATCTCTGTTGAGAACTCGTATAGCTGCAAGAATCGGGAGCTCCAAGCGGTGCTCAATGTCCTGCCGATATTGGGATGTTCTGTCATGACATCAGGACCATAAGACTGAAGAAATTCAGAAGAAGTAATTAATATACAGGTTTTTAATGTTTTAGGTCCACTAAACATAAGGCAAACTATATATAGTCAGGTCCTTTCCAGTACCTTTGGATATACCATCTACCCTGATGTACTTATGCTTTAATCTCACATCAGATTCATTGCAAGATGTCCCCAGATGCAGTCAGACAGTACCTTTCTTTCTGTGTTGCCAAAAAAATGAAAGATGAACACAACATCCAAATGCCAGGTCAGTAGATGAGAAACAGTTATGCTAACTTGCCCTTCAGTTAAAAGCTTGAGTGGCTGCTTCTGCTCAATGAAATAATCATAAAAATACACCAGAAAAGTGGCAGAAGGAACAGGGGACTTTTTTTTTTCCTTGTAACTGTTGTGAAAGGTAAACTATGGGAAGGACACATATTTTCCATTTCTAGCTTGGAAAAGCAAAGTTGAAGAATAGCTTAACCATCTAGCCACATTTTTAGGGGCATGTAACAATTCATTCGTAACAGGGCAAAATGTAGGTGGAATTTCCAGAATGGATGGAGTATTTTTGATACTGCTATCTTTACAGTCATGTTCCCTTTCTATTTAAAAATTAACATTTGAGTAAAATTATATATCAGGATTTCTGTAAGAAAAGGATTAAATCACATATGCAATCACGGGTTTAATCCAGGTGGATCTTGCCCTGCTGGTGCCAGACACAAACCCACCTTCTTGGCACGGAAGGTCGTGTCTCCACCAGAGGGCTCTGCTGTCCCAGCTCTGCAGAAAAGCAGAGACACGTTTTGCTTCAAAGGCCAGGAGATATAAAAATACTTCATAGAGGCTAAAAAATAAATCATTACAAAGGAACAAAAACATAATTGAAAGAGCTGTAGTTGCTAAAAAAAAAAAAAGGATTCTAGTTGCTAAATAAGATACAGCAGCCAAATTATGACACAGCTCAGTGCGTGGTACAGCCTCAAAATTTTAGAGAGACTCAATCCAGATTTGTGGGGCTGGCTGTACTGTAACACCTTGGTTTGATGAACTCTTATCACTGTGGAAAAGAACCAGCATTCTTCTGCAGTAAGGACAAAATGAAACTATGAAGAATGAAACTATATGAAGACACCAATTCACACGGACTGGAGTGACCTATATGTACAGCTCTACCTCTGGCTTCAGTCCACACCACTAAATAGGAATGACTTCAAACAAACAAACAAAATTAACAACATTAATGAGAAAAACCTGAGAGTAAAAAACCCCAACTTTTAAATGCCAATTTGCATTTGCTGTGCCCTCCTTTTCTTAATTATTTCCTTAATCTGTAAATTACTTTAAGGATACCTGAAGGGACAGGAATTGTTTCCAGCCCCAAAAGCTGGTCAGAGAAGAGTATTGCCACAAAATTAAAAGAAAGGAAATCTTAACTTATAGACTAGGAACCTGTTTTAAACAGGAGCTGAGCAGACTTTTGACTACTAGAAGAAGGAGCTGAGAGACTGTCATTAAAAATAATAGAAAACATATGTGATGTGTTTTCACACAGTGGAAATTGTGTGGAAGTTCCACATATGATCATCTCTACCCACTGAGCTCATGGGGACAGCTCTGCTTTGATGAGGTTTCAAAACAAACTAGGAGTCTGCTGGCACTTTCTTGGAAAAAAAAAAAAGTGATGGAGTGTCACTAATGTCAGCTGTTTGAGGTACCAAAAAGAGGTACTTCTCAGTATTTTAAATCCATGATCTTCTAGCATTTATTATAACATAATGGTAATGATCCCTCTGAAACAGTGGTATATACCTGATGTAAGAGCTCTATTCTTTATTTCTCTTTCTCGCTCACATGTTGCTTCTTAACACCCTGCTGCCACAAAAAAAAAAAAAAAAAAAAAGGCAGCAGAAGGGATTGCAGGGCCACATCCCACTTCGCTACTGAACTAGTTCAGCTTTGCTGTCTCAGACCTCTTTTGCTGCCTGGGCTCTGCTCACTTACCTGACATGAAACTGCCATTTCCTGTTTCAGCTGAGCTGTGGAGCAATATCCTATAGCTGGTGCATTGTAACAGCTATCTGGAAATACAGTTTGAGCCTTGCACAAAATTCTAATCCTACAGCATGCTAAAGGTTACACTGGTTAACTTCAATGGGAATGAGTTGTGTATAAATGCCTTACTCCTAATGAAGCAGGCAGGGAAACCAGTCTCCAGTCCATAATTCTGTGATTAATTAATAAAGCGATACTACCTGCAAAGAATCAGCTACCAGAATAAGGTATTGGAGCAGCTGTGGCTGCTTTTCCCATAGTATTCTGTATTTTCAGTGAGCTTCTAGATATAAACCTTTATTGCTCATTTGTAGAAGGCTGGGAGTTGATGGAGTTACAGCTGCTTATGCCAGGAGAAGTGCCAGTCCAGGGAGTACAGCATGTGGATGATTTTCAACTTGTATCATTTCAAGCACAATGACAAAAACTACCATGGGAAAACAACATGACTAAAACTATGTTTCCTGTGGCTTACTAATGGAGTATTCATGCACAACATTAAGTTGATGAATATGAATTTGTTGGACACATTATCCTTTCTCCCTTTGTGCAGGTTTCAAAGATTATAATTATGTTTGGTTTAATTGCTATTAGTCTTAGTTGAATTGTCACGGTCTTCAGCATTTTCTACAATACATGTTTTAAATTTGCCTTATCTGAAGGCACAACTTCTCATATTGATTTAAATTTGTATGAATTAGGTGGTACGGTATTTTAAGGTCTGATCTATCATTGTGCTCACTTAAGAAAAAGAGAAGCATTCTATGTTCATTATTGCTGTCCTGAATATACCTAAAGCCACTTGATATGAGTTAATGCAGATACTAAAAGTGATGTGATCCTGCTATCCCATCCAGAGCACTGTGCTAGCCTAACAAAGCAAGGCATATCAGACAGCACAGATTTCTACTTAGTGTCGGTCTGTGGTTTCTGGTTCCAGAACTAGCTCATTCAGAGTTAACTTAGCTCGTTTATCTCCATTCCACTTGCCCTGTGCATAGATATGCCCTGAGATAACTCAGAAATACATATAAATCCATATCAAAGTAATCTCCACAGAGCCCTAGTTAGAGCATTCTCGTGCAGTTTCTTCCTGTATGTATTTGTTCAATCATGTTCATAAGTTACTCTTGCTTTTTTTATGCAAGACCAGAGAAGAAATGAGCAGAGGGGAGCTTCACTCCATAATCCAATAGTAAAATAATTAACTTAGGAAGGGAGAAAGGAATAACCTCTCTCCACTGCTTCTACTTAGTATTAAACTGCGTTTTTCCTTTCTTGTTCAATGAATCCCACCTTCCCAGCCCCTCCTCTGCTTTACACATCTAAGCAGAGAACTGAAGAGACTAATTTATGTCACCCCTTGTCATTCAGCTGCTTTCAAAACATAAAATTTTTTCTCAAGGGTAATTAGTTGTCTCGTGGTGAATACACCCCAAAGCAGACTGTTTATTTTCCATGCCTGTCCTTAGGTTCCCTTTGAGGGGAATGCTCAGCTGTTCTATTTGCTCTCTCCTAGGGCATTTGGAGGGACAGCCTGAGTGATGGTATGTGCGCCATCAGCCACAGGAGGTCCTTGTGAGATGCTGCTGCCACACTAATGCCATATGCCTTTTTATTTCATGACACCTGTTTACACAGTGTGAGTCAGGAAAAAGATTACTTTCACAGCAGAATGGGAAATCATAGAGCGTTCATGGGCAGGTGATGTTGCATTTGCAATGGGTTCATGGAATAGCTAGCAAAAGCATTTAACAGTTCCTATTCTTAGGATCTATATAACCATCCAGATACATGCTGGTTTCAGTCTCCCATGTAAGTGCCACAATTGCAAATCATTTTGAAAGCCAAAGAAATTCTTAAATTCTTAATTGAAAGTTTAGAAGAGAAAAAGCAAAAGTCAAGTATGCAATATGACGTAAGTGCTGCAGTGGAAAGCGAGTGACAGGTAAGAAGGAGGCAGGAAAAGAAGGGCACTGATGTTGCAAGGAAGTGTATGCTTTGCAAGTCAGGAAAAAGTATCTCTAGAAATGATCAGCAGTTTGGATTGTAGGCTATAAAACTGTAGAAAATAACCTTTTAGACGTGAGTTTGAGCCAAACCCCCCTATTTTTTACCAAAAGGAGATGTATCTGCATTCCGAATATGGCTCTCATTACTAGTAGTGTCCCTACTAAAACAGAGATGTGGGTGTCCAAAAGAAAAGTAAGAGGCAGCCTTGTTTTAGGAATCCTAACAATAGATGACAGCAGAATAAAAACCAATATTGTGGTTTCATAATAATATGTAGAAACCATCATTTGATTATGTACTTCATCTGTTGCCTCCTTTACACATTTTGTAAGCCAACCAAGCCATCTAGAAAACCAGTATTTCTTCACAAAATACCAGTGACAATGGACTCTTAATGGCATCTCTGTACCGTTGCAGAATGAAATGCTGGATCTGAATTTTAACTAAATGGTATGACTGCATGAAAGTTATCAGGATTAAAATGTTTTCCTATATTTGCATAAAAAAAAATAACCCAGCCTCATATTTACTAATGTATACTCAATAAGGGAATGAATTCTGTGGATGAACGGTACTTTTAAATTACAGCCATTAGGTCCCAGCTCTGCAAATTCACCAGCCCCACACTTCACTTCAAGCAAAGATTGGGTATAGAGATGTTGTAGTCCTCATTCTGCAAAGCAATCCACAGGGTGCAATGAGGAGGTGGTTTGCATCACTAGGATTTAAAACCATTTTGTTTCAGTAGCCTATTCCCAAGAGAAGTCTCAAAAATATATATACTGAATTCCCATATTGATAAGACCTAATAAAATGTGAAGTGTTAAACACTTAAGCACAACTAAGTTTTTAATACTCTCATCTAGTGCTCTATACACATGTATTTAAGTAAAAGTTTCCTTGTTAATGAGTAACAAATACCTCCATCCTTTCAGTAACTACCTTTTTTTTAAATCAACATCTTAATCCTCCAAAAGCAGAAGCCTTGTATCATTCCCACTATGAGAACTGACTCACATGGGTACACATCAAGGGCTAACAGAAGAATCAGACCTATGAATAATAAAGGAAGCGAATCAGTGTCCTGAAAGGTCATTTAAAAATGGCAGCTATTCCAGCAACTGCATGTAAGCATGAGCTGTTGTGAACATGAAAAAAATTGTGATTCTTGACAGTAAATAATTTTTAGAAAGTAGCAAGAAGATACTAAGAACTATGCTCTCCAAAGAAGTGTGGAGCTTAAAATTTGTAGTGTAAGCAATAAATATTACAGAATGAGTCAACAGAAGATTTCCAATAACTCTTTATTTAAGGGTTTATCCTCAAAAATAAGCTGGAGTAGGACTTCTAATTCCATAAGTTTTTCTTACAGAACTTTGTGTCATAAATTTTGAAGCTTAGCTTTTTTTAAAAAAAAAAAGAAACTACTTCATTTTGCTTCGTTTAGATCACCATTTTGATTTCACTGTTTGTTCCTTTGTGGTACATTGAATTAGCTGGTTTTCTGCATAACATTTTCCTATTGTTTCAGGAAATAATGCAGCTCTACTTTTTTTACCCCATGCATACTGTTTCCCCACACTGTTGTTGTCTGGCATGTGAGACTGGCCAGCATCACAACACAAAGAGGAGATTAAGCCCTTATGCCCATCTTTGTCACTCTGCACCTGAACCTAGTGGTTCAGCTATCCAGTCCCTTCTTTACAAAAGGGTAGGGAGTTTTGCAGGTTTTAGAACCACAGTCACTGAAAACCTCATCAGACTGGCTCACCAACCTATAGGACCAAGGCAGTGCATCATGGCTATGAAACATGTGGCAGAGGAAGGCAATTTGACACTAAGCACAAGGAGTCCCCCAGCTTCAGATTCCCCTCAGATCTGGCCACCTGGGCTGCCCTGGGGCCTTGAGACAGGGCAAGGACTCTACAGTACTTCAGAAAACATGTCCCTCTTGACAGCTACATAGTTGAGAGAAAGTAAAGGAGACATTTTCCTACTCCCACAACCAGAGTACATGATAGAGGATGTAGTTCTCACAGGAGGGAAAGGGGGAACAGGAATAAAACATGTAAAATGACATGCTTTCATCCCCCAGTCCTTGTAGGGATGCTGCAGGCAATACCTGCTACTCCTAGGATGCAATCTTGTGCATTGGTATATGAATATCATAGCTCAGCAAATTTCAGCTGTGGAAGGAATGCAGGAAATGCATTAGCAGGTAACGCTGTATTTTTTGCTGTGAGTTAGCATAAGGCCAGTGTACACCTTGGCTCATCAGAATCACTCTACTGTTAATGTGCTGCTCCTTCTGGTTCCAAAGAAGAAACTGTGAGTAGTGTTTTTCCAGAGTTGCTCCTACCTAGTCATCACTTTCTTCCCCTCAACAAATACCATGTGCCACTAGCTATGCACGCACAGGGACTTGCACGTGGATGCCAGCGGGCTGCAGAGCAGCCGTACGGCCACACGGCTCCCTTACAGATGTCCCTGCAGGAACCATCTGGCTCTTGGCTGAATTAATGCCTTTCTGACCCTGATCTGCTGCGACCTCTAAGAGTGTATTTTCATTATCTCACAAGAGCTGAAAATGAACTGTAAACATTTTAAGACCTTTTCCTTTTTTTTTTTTTTCTTTCTCCTCTCTATATATTCAATCCTTTTCCACAATCCAAACAATTTTGCACCTATAATAAGCCACAGGCCCTCTGTTAGCATGAATTAGTGGTGCTTAATTACTTCAAACTGTTAGAGGCAAAAAACCCCCTCTAATAAGAAGTAACCCTATCAGCATTTTAACTCTCTGCGTGGTATAAGGTAGTATGTATGCCCTGGACATATTCCAAGTAATGTTTAACCAGCAGCTCATGTGTAAGTGACAGAAGTGTGTGCTACAGGTGTTATTCAAGGGGCGGGTGTATTAAATTCACTCAGTAAATTCACTGAATTTTACACAGTTGCTGGAAAATTTTGGACAGCTTCTCTTCCTTAACCTAAGTGTACTGAGTGCTTTTTTTGGTATTGCCTCTATTTCTGACAGGAATCCGGTACATTTTATACCAAGGGGGGTGTTTTTTTCTGAGATGCTTTCACCTAAGAAGGAGCCAGCACTGAAGAAGCATTTGGTTGAACTAAAAAGAGCAATACACGCTGCTATAGAGCTTAGGAGTCACTCCATCAGCTAATTTCCCGCTGTTTTTTGGATTATTTTTTTTCCCTGCAACAACGGCTACAAGCATTTTTATTCTCAATAGGGGGCTGAAAGGGAACACCACCGCCAAGGCCACCCAGCTCGCAGGGGACACCGCAGCAGGGCCCCCAAGATGGCGTCGGGGCGCGCGGCCCCCTCAGAACTGCGTTTCCCGCCGTGCAGCGGGGCCCGGGCGGCCCCTGCCCCGCGCTTCCCCTGCCCCGCGCTTCCCCTGCCCCGCGCTTCCCCTGCCCCGCGCTTCCCCTGCCCCGCGCTTCCCCTGCCCCGCGCTTCCCCTGCCCCGCGCTTCCCCTGCCCCGCGCTTCCCCTGCCCCGCGCTTCCCCTGCCCCGCGCTTCCCCTGCCCCGCGCTTCCCCTGCCCCGCGCTTCCCCTGCCCCGCGCTTCCCCTGCCCCGCGCTTCCCCTGCCCCGCGCTTCCCCTGCCCCGCGCTTCCCCTGCCCCGCGCTTCCCCTGCCCCGCGCTTCCCCTGCCCCGCGCTTCCCCTGCCCCGCGCTTCCCCTGCCCCGCGCTTCCCCTGCCCCGCGCTTCCCCTGCCCCGCGCTTCCCCTGCCCCGCGCTTCCCCTGCCCCGCGCTTCCCCTGCCCCGCGCTTCCCCTGCCCCGCGCTTCCCCTGCCCCGCGCTTCCCCTGCCCCGCGCTTCCCCTGCCCCGCGCTTCCCCTGCCCCGCGCTTCCCCTGCCCCGCGCTTCCCCTGCCCCGCGCTTCCCCTGCCCCGCGCTTCCCCTGCCCCGCGCTTCCCCTGCCCCGCGCTTCCCCTGCCCCGCGCTTCCCCTGCCCCGCGCTTCCCCTGCCCCGCGCTTCCCCTGCCCCGCGCTTCCCCTGCCCCGCGCTTCCCCTGCCCCGCGCTTCCCCTGCCCCGCGCTTCCCCTGCCCCGCGCTTCCCCTGCCCCGCGCTTCCCCTGCCCCGCGCTTCCCCTGCCCCGCGCTTCCCCTGCCCCGCGCTTCCCCTGCCCCGCGCTTCCCCTGCCCCGCGCTTCCCCTGCCCCGCTCACAGAGACGGATCGGCCGACGTGCGCGCGCGGCGCGCCGCCGCTGGGCGGGGCCTGAGCGCGGCGCGATCAGGGTGCGCCACATGCCGCCGGAAGTGACGCTGTTCCTTGCGGTGCGCGGTAAGTGCGGGGCTCGGTGGGCCGCGGGCGGCCGGTGGCAGCCCCGCTGTGGCAACCGTTCCCCCTCCTCCTCCCCCTCCCCTTACCGCCTTCTCTCGGCAGTGCGGGAAGCCCCAGGACGCCGCGCGCCGGCCACGTCCGTCCGCGCGTTGGGTGGTCGTGGCCTCCCCTCCCTAGGCCGCAGCTCGGTCGCGGGCGGCGAGACGTGGGCCGGGGGGTAACACAGCCCCGCGGGGAGCGCTGTTGCCGGCCGGGGCTGGGCGTCGTGTGGTTGGGCCTGTGAGCAGGACTTAGGCATTTCCTGCTGCGGCCTGTCCGCCGGGTCTCTGGGCAGTGGTGCTGGTGAACTCCAGGCTGCCCAGTTACTGCCTTCTTTTCCTACGGCAGGTGCTATGTAACCTTGAGAGGTCTGACCGGGGGCTGTTTGTTTTGTTTTAAGGAGTTATGCTAGCATAAGGACACATTAAAAGCGCACGTGCCTGCACCGTATGCAGTAGAAAGTTTTTTTTTATTGTCTTCTATGTGTTGTAGGTGAAATGTTGTTCATACACTGAGCTCCATCTTGGATTGTCTCGTTGCTCTGCATTCAGAACTCCATAAAAAGTAGGAAGTCAAGATGAAGAGCAGGGTGACACAAATAAATGTAAGTGTTCTTAAACCTAAACTGTAGGGTTTCATTATTCTCTTATTGCTGGTAATTAGGTTTGTAGTTGATGTTAAATAAAGCCCCCTGGATATAAAGCAAACAATATCTATAATCGGCAGCTGCTGTTTACAAGAAAAATATTACTTTGAAGCCAGTGAATTACAGCTATTTCTAGCACTTGTTGTCCTAACAATGGAAGTTTTTAACATTATTAGTATACACTAACGAAGTAATTGGTGAAAAGTGGCTGAGTGATGGCTCAACGGAGATCATAAGCATGTGGAGGAATGAAGAAAACAAGTGTTGAAAAATTAAGAATGATGTTAAAATGAGAAGCTAAAGAGACAGGATGTAGCAGTTAATGTGGCAACTGTATTTCTGACTGTGAAAGTTAAATCTTTCCCTTTTAAAAGTGGTGTGGTACAATTCTGAATTCATGGGAGTGATTTTTAGGATGCAAGAAGAAAAAAATTGCTTTAAAATTACTCTCCTAATATGATGGTTTAGAAATGCCATGTTTGTAAACTACACTAAATTTGGGACAGGCTAGCAGAGCAATATTCTTCTCATGCACTGTCTCACATCAGTGGTGTTTCTCTGCCTATGTTTCTAGAGTTTGAGCCTGCATAGGCTTCTTCACTCTTCTGCTTCCTACTTTTCTGACTGAAGTGGTTTTTAATAGGGATGCTTGAGGGATGGTTTGATACATTCTCATATCTTCCCAATCTGGTAGTTATGGTAGTGTTCCATCGTCTGTCTAAAGAAGCCAGTTAGCAAAAGCATACTGAACAACTTTCAGTTAATTATTTTGATCAAAATGGACAAGGAAGGTGACTAACTTGTGGCAGAAAGCCTGACCACATAGAGCTGGAGGTGACAAGTTCTTCAGCAAACATACCTGCTTTTGCAAGGAGACATCCATAACATTATTTTATTTCTGTGAGCACTTGTCTTTTTGGATCTGCTTGGGCAAAGTCAGATGATGTAGAACTTTGGAGAATAGATCATCCTAAAAATACACACTTCTTCCATCTACTAAATATTTTATAAATACAGTAACTGTTTGTCACGGTTTGACTCAGGATCGGCAAATAAACCAGAGACAAACAATGCTCTCGATCCCCTCCCACCCAGGTAGGGAAAGGAGAGAGAATTAGGAGAGAGACTTAGCTGGATTGAAAACTAAATTAGACAGCTTTAATTATATGTACAATTATATACAAGTATGTTCAGGAATGTGCAGAAGCCTCTTGCCTCCCCCCACCCCCAGCAGCTGCCCCGGCACTCTCCTGAGCTGTGAGCAGTCCTGAAAACTCTCAGCCCGTTGTCTGAGATAACAGCAGAGCAGACAGGGCTGTGGGGAGAGTTATGAGGGTCAGGGCTGAGCCCAGGGTCGACAGTGATGGATGGATGGAGCCCTCCCCAGACACCGGCCATGGAAGCAAGAGAAGGGAAGAAGCAGCAGGAAGGAAGTTGTCTTCTGTGATCTCTGACCTTCCTCGGAGCTTGCGTAGATCCATGGAATGGAATACCTTTGGTCAGTTCTGCTGTCTGTCTAGTCCAGCTCCCCTACGGGGGGGCCACAGATACAATCCTCCTGCCCTGGTAGCCTCTGTAGCAGTAGAGCTAAGAAGCGACCTTAGAGTCTTAGCAGAAACATAAACATTCCAGTGTTATCAGTCCACTAGCTGGAACACTTGCTGCTAGTTAAAAGAAAGCTTACTGAAGTCAAAAAATATCAGTAAAAGGAAAATTAGCTTAATCCTGGCTCAACCCAGGTCACTACTTTGTTTTTCAAAAATTTTTATTACCACTTTCTTGGAAGCTTAGGATACAATCTTGCATTATATTATTTTGGGAAAAAAATAACTACTTAAGGACTTCCTTAACCTTGAATCATTTCCATGATGTACTGAATGGTATAGTCCCACAAATGAGTACTGAAAGGAGTGTGTGAGTTTCTTGTACTAGCTTCTACACCAAAGGTATTGTTACTCTGGAATTTAATTGCGAGATGGACACTACTTCTGTAGGGATGCATACTCCCAATAAATGATGCAATACATTTGTTTTGTACCATTTTCTTGGTTCCGGCAAGATAATACTGGGAATAATTTCAACAGTGTTACAAATGTATCCTAGGGAGGGTGATATTCTAGGATATGGTATCGTGGCCTCAAAAAGTATGTGTATACAAACACCCCAATTTGTGTAAGAGCAAGTCAGCCTCATTAGTATGTTGATAGGATGATGCTCTCAGTCTTTGTGTTGCTATTACTTATTTAGGAAACAGTAGTCAATGTTAGTTTTACTTGCACAGCTGATTATAAACACCACATTTGCCATTTAGGAAAGATACTTTTCTTTCCAATTAAGTTTTTGGATATGATTTGGTATAACTGTCCATCAGGGTCTGCTTATGAAGGGGTGGTGTCAGTGTATCTACTAACCAACAGTTTTAGCTGGTTCTTTGCTGGAGCAAAAACTAGTGTACTAGCATGTTAATTGACAGAATGCCACTTCAACAGATTAGATGTTTATTTCTGCAGAAAGTTTAGTCAAAGTGCACGAGCAAGTCCTTCCAATGAGTTTATGCGTCAAGGTGAAGTGTTACCTATTTCACAATAGCTAACATGAAATTGCGGTTCTGAAAAATCATAAATAATATTTTAAGGTGAGAGAAGACCATTACAATTAAAGTATAAAGGTCATAAAAGCTGCTTCTTAGCTGTACCAAGGTAGTTTTGAAACATCTTGATGAAGTGAATATCTTTCTATGTGTGTTGTAAATACTGCCATGCCCTCATTTTTGTGTGTGGCTGCATCTAGAGGTATGTCGTAGTTCAACCCCTAGAATTTCCTGTGAACTAGTTTAATCTGTATCACTTTAACTAAACAATCCTCTAGAATTACATTAAAAAAAAAAAAAATCTAGAATCAAATTTACTTCCAGGATCTGTGAAGTGGAACAGTGTAACTCAGATGTTTGTAATACGCAAAGCAAGGAGTGAGTAATGAGAAAATAAATCACAGTTAGTAAAAAGGAGGAAGGTAAGGAGAAATTATGCAGTAAAGGCAGTCTTTAGGAGAGAGGAAAGATACTCTTCAAACAAGAAGTGGTAGACGTCTCTTAACGTTCTTGCACGTGATGCAACAAAGTGTAAAATGGCATATGGAAGAAGGAGGCAGGAAAGGCAGACTAAAGGTTCATCTACTCTAGTCTCCAGCAGTAATGGGCAGCAGATGGATGCCTTGAATAGTTTAAGGAACTGGGCAACCATAAAAGTTCTCGCCTATGCTCTCTCCCAGTCTCTGCCTATTTGCAGCTTCCTGAGCCAGACATATTCTTCTTTTTTGTAACCCATGTGAATTTTTTTCTCCAGTGTTTGTCCAGTCTCTTGAACCCATATAAGCATTTGGCATCTGCAGCATTCTGTAACGGGGGTCCAGCTGCTTAGCTACTTGTTGTTTAGAACCAGCTCTCCTTGTCATAGTCATTAGTTTTATTTCATGGCCCTTACTTCTTTTAAAGGAGTGGGGAACACTTTGAATTCAAGATACGTGTGCTCACAGTAATTAATACATAATGTTGGTACTTGATTTTTCTTTCTGTTTTCTTAAAGCATGGTTCTGGTTATGAAAGGAGGGAAAACTACAGTTCACACCAAAGAAGTTTGTCTCCAGAAGACAGGTAAAGGGATTCATTTTTATCATACAGTTCTGTATATATACTTCACATAGCGAGTTAGATACATTAAAAAAAAACAGGTTTTGTTTCTTTTTATATATTACAAAAATGAGCAATGAAAAATAAGTTTTGGTTTAATAAAATACTTGCATGTCAATGTAACAGTAATTAAATGGATTTGTTATTAAAAATAAAAAATAAATCTTAAAAATCTTTAGCATTTGGTTAAATTGTCACAGGGCTTGAAAATGGAAATTAGATGCAGGTTTTTTGTCTGGACTCACATTTTGCTGATACCACAATTATCACTTTAGAGCAAGATTATTGATGCCAGCAGGAGGTGGAGAAATATCATTTGAAGTGCAGTCTACTGAGGCATGAGATGAACTGTTACCAATTTACTTTTAATTTCACTTTTAATTTGAAAGAAACCTCTTGTACTAAACACAGTATATCTTTTTTTTCTAATAATGTCTATTGTGTCTCATGGAAAGTGGGCAAAAGTAGATGAAGCAAATGGATGCTTGTGTTCCAAGGAATGTATGGTGCTGAATTTATATTTGGTATTTGATGTTATTACCGTTTAGCATTTAATTTTAAGTTCTAAGGAGAGCTTCCTTTTACAGTGCTGCTTTGATTTATTTTTTTTTTCATTTTTTGCTGACAAGTTATTATGAAAGGAGCATCTTCTATTTGAATGATGTGTGTATTGAAACTCAGGTTGCAGAAGTGGAACAGTTCTGTATTCTAACATTGTCTTGCAAGTAGATACTAATAGCATTACTTTTCTAAGCCTGTTACTAAGAATTTTGTGTCTTGGGTTGTGAATAGGGCTACAGAGCGTGACAGGTCTCCGTCTCCCAGAAGGAGAAGACACTCTGATGACAGCAGATATGATCAAGAATATTCAAGAAGGGAATACTATGATGACAGAACTTCAGAAGGAAGGTATCAAGCCCTTCCTTAATCAGTAATAAATTATTCATTTTAAAGAATAAAATGAAAACTTTTCATAAAGCTTTGGATGTTTAGGTTGTGGTTTTGTGGGGTGTTTTTTTTTTTTTTTAGAAGGATGGAAAGGGGGAGAGAGAGACACCATGAGAAATGGGAGGAGAGAGAATATGATCGAAGGAAACAGAGAAGATACTCATCACCTGATCATAGGAGTCCAGAAAGGTCGACAGTCCAGAGCTCACTTGCTCATGATGAGACAACTTCGAAGAAGAAGAAAGAAGAAGTGGATCCAATCCTTACTCGCACAGGTGGTGCATACATTCCACCTGCCAAGCTCAGGATGATGCAAGAGCAAATCACTGATAAGAACAGGTGAGTTGAAAGTAATGTGATAGAATTTTTACTGAAAAGCAAAAACAGTAAAGGATTTTAGTGAATGTTGTTGAAAATGTGATACCTTTTGAGGGTTGTGATAATTCTTTTGAAAGTATATTTTTATCAGAAGAAAGGTAAGAGTATCAGATTATGACTATACCAGCTCCTGCTGTAAATGGAAAAGTGACGTACAGAACATAACCAGGAATTTTTTGCAATATCTTAGAAAATTAAACATACTGGGTTATACCATATTTTTGAGGAATTATATTTTGGTGTTACATGTTGGTTCAGTGATTTCTTAGTAGTTAAATGTGTAGTTGTGAACTAGTCCTCCTGTTTTGGCAGTGAGTATTTTCTTACCTATGTTAGCGATTAAAGTTTACATTCACATTTTTTTTTATATATATATATATATATATATATAGTGCCACTTCAAATTTAGGCATTCATAATTTTTATACCTTTGTAATAGCTTGGCATATCAGAGGATGAGTTGGGAAGCCCTGAAGAAGTCAATCAATGGTCTTGTCAATAAAGTGAACGTTTCTAACATAGAAAATATCATTCATGAGCTGCTTCAGGAAAATATTGTTCGTGGAAGGTAAGTCTTAGGATTTTAAAAATAATCTTTTGCTTTTCTGCTAATATGCATGCTGTTCATGTGTACGTTGCTATGCGTGCAAAATGTAGTGTATGAAAGTCAGATTTTAAAATTAATCTTAAGCTAGATGGTTCTGTGCAGAGTAGTCCTCTACTTGGGGAATGGATTGTATGCGTGGAGGAAAAGATGAGTGCAACAGATGGTATATGTTTCCTTCTCTTAAAGGTTTTGCCTACAACTTTTACTTGAATGACTTGCAATTTACATGTGTGTCTGTTTACTTTTGTAGTCCTGGATTTTTTCTGTGGGGCACATAGTATTTATAGCCAGTTTTTAGCAAAACAAATTTTACTACACTTATTTGGCTGGATCGTTTATTTTTGTAACACAGAGAAAAGATTATTGTAGTATTTGACCTCAGTACTATGTCATGATGACTGCTCAAGTGATATGTGATGACTTTCCTTGCTTTAATTGTGATGTGAATAGAGGTTAACTATATTTGTCTAAATGGGTATGGGTTACTTAGACTGGCTACCATTTAAACAAACAAACCTAAGCCACCACTATAAAAAAAATAAAGAACTCCCTCTGAACAAAGTATCCAGAAATAATTCTGTTTTTGTTTCAGATGGCAACACTTTTCTGTCACAACTTAATCACTGCTATTTGAGGAGGTTATGGCTAAGGAATGTGTTACTTTCATGTATGTCATACCTGATAGGAAGATCAGAATCCTGCAAATAGCCTAGAAATAACAGAAGAGAATTAAAGAAAATTTAGAGAGTGAGCAATTAGTTCCCAGATGTCATTTCTGTTAAAAGTAATAATGAAGTCCCAAACAGTTCATTCTAGAACTGTTTTTTACTTGCATCCATTTCATGTTCTTAAAACTTAATTTCCACACAAGCAGTAATAGTTTAAAAATGAGCTTATTGAATGTTTTAAGGATGCTTTTGTCTGTGGAATTTTTGTATGTGGCTTATAAACTGATAAATGTAAAAATAGTGTAGATGGAAAATGGCACCATTTCCCTTCTTACACTTAATTTTTAATTCCAAATTCTCACAAAAGTATTTATAAAAGTAATTACATTAAGCTTTTACCTTGCTGTAAAGTGTTTTTTTTGAGTTTTCAAGGTAGTCAATAAATAGGATCTGAACCAGACCGGTTACAGTTTGCGACAAGTAACTGAAAGTTTCAAAAGCAAATACCCTGTTTCTGTGCACTAGTATGAAATGAGTTCTATTCTTTGTCACCTCCAAAGTAAGTAGGAATAAGGTTCTTAGGCAGTTTGTATTTAGTACCATATAGGAGGTTTTGTGAACGATTTCGGTAGACCACAGAGAAGGTGAGGGTTTGTATACCAGAGTATACTTTGAAGATTCATATTTGGAAGGCTTTTTGTTCCCCCCTCAACCATTGTAGTGGAGTAATACAGCAAAAGTCAAATTCTGTGTACTAAAGCATTAGAAAAAGCAAAACTGGGAGGGAAAAAAGTATCAGATTCTTTTCAGACATTAGTAGTGATATAAATGTAAGAGAGTTGTTAGTCTAATAAAATAACTATTATTTCATGAGCCCTGTGTCTACATTCATTTAGGCTTTAAGTAGTAGTCCTTTATAATCAGTTTGCAGTTCCAAAACATAATCACTGTGTTGAAAATATGCAGTTCCGTTTGAGAAAAGCATTGGAAAGCACTACTTTGCCATTCTGATTTTACTGAATCAGTTTTACTACTCCTAGGTAGATCTTGTCAGAGACCTTTTATGGAAATCCAATTTTTATTTCTCAGAAGTTTGTTTTGCTTGTTTACGTTACCATTATAATAGAACACAATACTGTGTTTTTCATGAACAGTTTGAAAGCAGGTGTTTTTTCTGTTACAAACAGGATTTCAACTGTGAAAAAGGAGTAGCACAATCATACAAATTTCAAAGCTAAGAGTAACCTGCATTGGGGTTAAAAAAGCGTTAATTGCAGGATACAAGATGAAGACTTGCTTATAATTTTCAGATGAACTTCTAATAGGAACAATAATTAATGAAAGATACAATACCAGTTTAAGAATTTCTCAGCTCAGATACATTTGGGCAACACATTTTGCAAAACCCCATTTGTGACATGGTAATGGTTTTAAAATTATCATCCGGTATCTTCTGACTATTCCAAGTTTACAATACTATTTTATGTGAAATGTACTTAAAAATTATTAAATGTTTTCTTACTGAAAACATCTTAAACTTACATGTTTTTACAGGGGATTACTATCTAGATCCATTTTGCAAGCTCAGAGTGCCTCTCCAATTTTTACCCATGTATATGCAGCTCTTGTGGCAATTATCAATTCAAAGTTTCCAAATATTGGTGAATTGATTCTTAAGAGGTTGATACTAAATTTTCGCAAGGGATATCGCAGAAATGATAAGGTATGTAAATTGTGAAGCTGCATGCTTAAACTTCTAATTCTGCTGTGTTAGCCTTGTGTCAGGTGTGTTCAAATTATTTAAAAGCTTGACAGCCTCTTCTGGGTTGGTACTGTGATAGTTTTTGTTTGGGGTTTTTTTAAGTGTACAGTCCTAATTATGAACAGTGTATCCCAAAATAGTTAGTTTTCATGACTTAATTTGTGAGATGCACAAATCTGTAATTCATATGTCTGAGTTACAGTTTTTTCTTCCATATACGATGTGTTAAAAATTCATATTTTATTTCTTTTGCAGCAACTCTGTCTAACATCTTCAAAATTTGTTGCACATTTGATGAATCAGAACGTGGTATGTTACTTCATTTTTCTACTCAATCCAAATCCTGTATGGCTATTTCTTTAGTTTCAAGACAGCAGTAGCCTAAGTGAAGATGCTGTGCCTGTTCTAAAGGTCACTGAAAATCAGAGTTCAGGTTTGCTTTTTAATGCCTGATGTAAGTTGTTAGGACATTTTTAGAACAGGCACTGTTAATTGCCTAAGCAGGTATCATCGCTTATCATTGTACTTAGGCCACAGAGCTTCTCCAGGCCTTGTGTGTTTGGGCTAGTATTCAGATAAATCTTGATGCCAAGCAAGCATCACCTGAAGTCTCTGTCTCTCAGATCTTAAGCAGAGTTTTCTTGCAACACTGTCATCTGACTTAAAGATCTGTTTAGGCAGAACTAGATGCAGTTGCATCTAAATCAAATATGTATCCAGCTCTATGCCTCTTATGTGTTAGAAATTAGGATGCTCCAATTTAAGTGTTTCAGGAATGCATAGGCAATATACAGCATTTTGGTAAAGAAGAGGCTAAGATGAGATGTGCCATTAGCTTCAGTTCCTGATCCTGGAAGATCTGTTTTCATTATAGACACAATGTGCTTAGAGTTAGCTTCTGTAATGTAAGTGCTGTTTCATTTGCACCTTGGAAATGCATTCTGTCTTTTTCTTTAATAACAAAATGCTCTTCATTGCTTGCTTTTTCATTTCGGTAGCATAGTCACATTTACTACAAAACTGGTGTAAATACAGGTGGTAAAATTGTATTAGAAATGTTTACGTCTTCTTAATTAGCTTTGTCCCACTAAAGTCACCTTGCGTGTGTGATTAAAAAGTATGTTGTAGCATCCTGAAAGGCCAGACTGCTCAGTCAGGTAATCACTGTAATAGTGTAACATTGTACGTGCTAATCCTTTACTGATATTCTTTCCTTAGGCTCATGAGGTTTTATGTTTGGAAATGCTCACTTTGCTTCTTGAAAGGCCTACTGATGATAGTATTGAAGTAGCAATTGGATTTATTAAAGAGAGTGGGCTCAAATTAACAGAAGTTTCTCCTAGAGGTATTAATGGTAAGTATAATTAGCCAGAACGTGTCTTTTGGGTGTTTGTATTAGGAAATACTTTTCACATTTACATTTCTGTCTTTTTCCCAAGCGATCTTTGACCGTCTTCGACACATTCTGCATGAATCTAAAATTGATATGCGTGTTCAGTATATGATAGAAGTTATGTTTGCTGTACGGAAGGATGGCTTCAAGGATCATCCAATCATTCCAGAGGGATTAGATCTAGTGGAAGAGGAGGATCAGTTTACTCATATGTTGCCATTAGAAGATGACTACAACCCAGAGGATGTTCTCAGTAAGTTAGAAAGGGAAGATAGTTCTATGACTGCATTCCCCATGAAAAAAAAGTTAATATTAAATATCCATTGTTTTCTTCATTTTGTATTTTAAATAATGTTTCTCTTTTATTCTAAAGATGTTTTCAAGATGGATCCGAACTTTATGGAAAATGAAGAGAAATACAAAATGCTGAAGAAAGGTAGGGGGGTGTGTGTATACCTGTTTCTATGTATATAATATTTATATAGTTACGCACTTAGAGGGCTTTTATTTATCCAACTGTTGTTACCAACCTTTATGATATAACAGTGGGTGATATTTGTGTCCCAGATAACTGCCAGTTCCTCACAGACCTTTTCCTGCTGTTTTCTTCAGTATTGTTTCTCCAGCTGCATTTTCACTTGTTTATGACATAGCTGTTTTAGTGGCTCTGCCCCATTCTCCATCTGAGACAGCCTTCCACTCTTAGGCATTCGAGCAAGTTTTTTTGGTAATGGTTTTTTAATGGTTTTTTTGGTCTATATTCCTTTAATCTGGGATACTGCTCTTCCAGAAATTCTTGATGAAGGTGACAGTGAATCTGAAGCAGATCAAGAGGGCGGAAGTAGTGAAGAAGATGAAGAGGAGGATGAAGAGGAGGATGAAGATGGTAAGTGTATGATGGGCACCTTGCTAGTGATCGATTTGTTGTAGATGAAACAGGAAAGAAAATGAACTTGTTGCACTTTAGCAAAACTAAGAGTGTTCAAATGTTAAGGGCTGTTTTGATCTTAAATTCTCCTCAGATCTAAGCGTTTACTAACAAAAGCATAAAAATAACTGTCTAAAAGGAAGCATTCAGCACAGGCAGAAAATGAAAAGCAGCTTTGCCTGATTGTTCTTGACTGTATCAGTATCGTGTGAAAAAAGCCTTGCAGATGTAAAATGAAAAATAGCGAATGTGAAAACACTTCCGTAACAACTACCAAATACAACCTTTCTGAACACTTTCTAGTGCTCAGTCATATTTTTAAGTCACTTTCAAAATCAGAATGGGTTTTCTTGCAAGTGTTTTTACATCCTCTTTATCTCACTTCATAGTTCAGTTGAGCCCTCTTTCTTGATCTTCAATGGAAGCAGTGTTTACATATTTTCCAATTATGTATTTGACTCCTAATAAAAAAATAGGTGGATGAGCCTAACTGAAATGTTTGTGCAGACTGTGTGAGTAATTGAGCCAAGTCCTTTTCTTGTGGAATACCAATAGTGGATTTCCTCACCAGTTTGCTGGAGTATTTCACAAAGGAGTGTAGCTTCCAGACTCATAAAAAACTTGAGAATTCACGTAACTTTTCATCAATTGTGTGATTACTAAACTTTAAAAGAATGAAGGACTAGCAAATACCTTATGAATATGTTGCCAGGATGGTTGTGGATTGGAACTGATTTTTCTACACTTGCTCCAGGTCAGAAGTGGACTTTGCAGAATACTCTAACAGAAACAACTTCCTGTTGAAATCAAGGAGGCTACATAAAGCATTGTGTAGTTACGTAATGCATAAAATACTTTGCTAATAATGTAGGCAAGAAAAGTTAATCCCAGAGACTGCAGTGGCAAAGCCATGTGAAAAATCTTTAAAAGGAAAGTTAACATCCTCAAACTGTATCTCTAAATATTTACATGTTAGTTACAGATGAGACAAACACTGTTTTGTTTTTTTTCTGTAAAAAAGCCCAACTCCCTAAACTTGCTAAACAGCCCTAAATATGTCTAGAAAAATCTTTATGTAGTGTGCTACAGACTTAGTAAATAGAGCTGTTGAAAGAGACTGCCTATGTCTGCCTAATATTTTGCTTTTTCCAAAACGATGTTTTTCTTTCCCAGGTCAAAAAGTTACTGTCCATGACAAAACAGAAATTAACCTGGTCTCCTTCCGTCGTACAATTTATCTTGCTATTCAGTCAAGGTAAATATAATACAATTTGTACACCTGTGACTGTAATTCAGTTTGAAATGGGTGATTTGAAATTCTCTTTTTTTATTCTTAAGTGTGCAATTTAAAAAACAACAACAAAACAGAAGTGTTCTGTATGAAGCCTGACCTAATCATATAATGCAGACTGTTTTGACAACTGGTCATTCTTAGATAACTTCAGTTTGTTTCAAAATGCAGTGGTGCACTGGGACTTTTCTGTGGGGATTGCTATAATAAAAATTTTCTGAGTGAAAAAAGTCAACAGTCTTAAGATTATACAGCATCTTAAGAATTTCTGAAAAAAAGTGACATGCTTAAAGTCGAGATGCTGTAGAGTTCTCTGCTTCTGAGAGTAAGGAGTTCTGCAGCGTGATACTCTTTAGCCCTGTTGCTATGTCTGTTGTTTGGAAAGTAAGTACACAGATACCAATCCTGAAGTGTACTGCATTTGTATTCATCTTGAGAATGAAATCCCCTTGCAGTACCTGGCACAAATAATCGAAACATGATGGTATAACTCGTGTCACCTGGGTGAAAGGAGAGATTAAGCTGTTGCGTGCCACTCAATTCCATTGTTAAAAGTAGGCCCACAATATTGTGCAGGTCTGAATCTGCATGAAGAGTGAGGTTATGTAGTTGTGGTATTAATCATTAAACATATTAATTAATACCATACTGAGAAGTATGAAAGGCTTTTATATTTCTCAGAGTTACCATTCAATGCTTTCTTGCCCTAATTCAGTTTGTTCATCTTATGCTTGGATGGGAGGAGTTACTTACTGGTAGCTAAAGACTTTCAGTATGCAAGAACAGGAGTGTGAAAAGAGGGGTGTGGTATAGATATATACTGCCTTTGGAGCTTGTGCATGGTGATTGCATTCCAGTGTTTCTCAGGATGTGCAAAATGAGTTCACATGTTCATGTTGTGTTAAGTTTTTTAAGATGATGTAATAGTAATGATGACCTGAGTGATCCTGCTTGCAGAATGTCTGCAAATGTAGTGACTTTGCATTGATTTTCAGACATAAACTCATGAAATACGAAGTATTTATTAAAAAACACAACAACAACAAAACAAACAGCTTTCTGGATGTTTTTTTCAAAACAGTTGAAGTTTCAGCACTAGTAATCAATCCTCATAGAATTCTGAAATATTTCTAATGTAGTGCATATTGCACAGATAATGAGAAGTGTTTTTTCTATTTTGGCAGCTTAGACTTTGAAGAATGTGCTCACAAATTGTTGAAAATGGACTTTCCTGAAAGCCAGACTGTAAGACTTGTTTCTTATTATTCTTTGTTGTTAATATTCTTAAGAAATGGTGCTATGGTAGTATCTAGAATTCTTACCCTTGTGCTGGGACCTAGTTTGTATAGCAAGCAGATGAATGAGAATGTTTCCTTACAGCTTTTGTTCCTCAAAATGAGTCTTGCAACCTTTAGATCAAATAGGCTGATGCATATTTCATAAGACTTTTGTCTTATGCAATTGCTCCTTTCTGTCAAGCAGTTCAAATGTTGTCTCATAGGCTGTGTGAAAAGGTTTGTTGGTTGCACTGTTGAAAAAACCCTGGGACAAAAATACGGTGGCATGGCAGCCATTCTCAGAGCTTTGCCTCTGGAATAACTTGAAGTTTTTATTTGCAGGCAGCTGTAGACTTTATCAATGCGTCTCAATATTTAGCATAGTACTAAAGGAATGTGTTGTTTTGTGGCTTTCACAGTCCTCTTAGAATAATAGCGTATTGAATTAAAGCAGTTTTAAGTATGATTGTTGTAATCTCGGAGATCATCAGACAAAGTCTGTTTTGTCTTCAGACACTGTGTAAGATAAGAAAATGTGTATGTTTTCAAGCAAAGGAAACTGTTCTTTGCTGTCTAGTACTTATACTAGATCCTGGTAGAGTGTAAATACCCGTCTAATTATATAAACAGCTTTTCAGTCAGCTGTAAGCTATCGTCTGAGAGTTGCACTTGAGAGAACTGTTAATGTTCTTGAGGCTTTGATTATCACTTCTCTGTTTTATTTGAAACAATGTGTGTAGAAGTAACCTTATTAGTATAATAGTAACTAGTAAGTGGCCATCTGGGCTACACTTAAGTGTTCTTTGAAAACTTCGTTTTATCTAGTGATCAGAAATAGGTTTGCCTGTTTTTTTCAGTTCTTGTACTATTTTGTTACTAAGAATTCAGATTATTGTTGTGTATTTTCTTTTCTAATTCTTATCTAATCCCAGATCTAAGGATCTGGGAGTCCTGGTAGATAGTAAATTATCCATGAGCCAGCAATGTGCCTTTGTCCCCAAGAAGGCCAATGGAATCCTGGGTTGCATAAGGAAGAGTGTGGCCAGTAGTTCGAGAGAGGTCATTCTTCCCCTCCTGGAATACTGCGTCCAGTCCTGAGTCCAGCAGAGGGCAACAAATATGATTGGGGGGATTGGAGCTTCTCCCTTATGAGGAAAGGCTGAGAGAGCTGGGACTTACTAGCCTGGAGAAGAGAAGGCTGAGCAGAGACCTTATTAATACCTATAAGTATCTGAAGGGATTATTATTTGGAAACTACTATATTTAGATGAGTAAGAATTTATATATTTGAATATTATAGTTTGTGGCACTTAATTTATTTTGGTTAGCATACCACCCTGTTAAAAACAGAAGAATCAGAGGTGATGTCGTTATGATTCATAGCTGTAACTGCTGTGAACAAGATGCTTTTAATATAAATGCAGAAGTGTTGTTTTTGGCATTTTTTGGCAGAAAAGGAAAAAACAAGGTTTCCTGGTCAGTATGAGAGCAAAAAGAACAACCAGATACAGACAAAAAAAATTATTCAGGGATCTATGGGCCTCAAGTCCTCAAGTCTATCCATTTGGATAAAAAACTCTGTGCACTCAGCAGGAAATTTCTGGTTAAATTAACTGCCAGTTTTTAAACAAGGAAAATCATATTTTATTCTTTCACATTAATGTCTTCTGATTAAAGCCTTTAGTGGATTTATTCCCATTGCCTTCGTTATCAAAACAAATCATAGGATTATTTTTTTGGCCATAAAGTGCTTTTTTTTTTGAGTGCTTTACTGAAAGCTTCAGCAACCTGTATTTGCAGGATGATGTGTCTTTATTATTTCTTTGCACCTTATGATTCAAAACTTTAACCAGTCTTGAGAAATTCCTGAAATGTTTGCTGAACTCTTAGGTGAATCTTCAAAGTTTGTTTATGCAATTGAAAACTGCAGCTTAGATCAAGTGTAGGAGAGGTGATAATATTGTTGGTTGTTTCTTACAGTGAAGATGCTGTAGGTAGGAAGGAGCTCATTCTCCATGCCAACTCCTACTGAGAATGGCTGTTGTCATGAGAAACAGGTACTAGGGTGTGCGACTTAAGTATCATTTAATGCAGTTTCTGTTCCTTAAAAATTAGGTGACACTTAAAATTCTCATTGTAAAGTCTTTTGTTCAAATTAAGCATAATTTTACAGTAATTTGTGTTTTCCTTCTGTAAAGCCTTACATAATAAAATCAGCTTGCTTTAGGTCTATCATTAAGACTGTTTTCCACAGGTTTTGAGTAGTGAATTGTCATCTAAACACAACCTAAAAACTTACAGTATTCTAAACCTAGAGACAATTAGTTAGACCTAACATGAACAGGTTTGAGACTATATTAGTCTTAATGATTTTCTTGCAAGTTAATTGTTCCCAAAATGTTTATGTGCAGAAATTTTTGGCATGATTTAGCCTGAGTTCAGGAATATATTTAGCAGTTTTTATCAGCGGTTGAAGTATCAGATTGTGTCACATTAACTGCTGTGCAACACAAGTGTTTGTAAGCTTAATACCAGTAATGGATCTGTTGCACAGCTCTGACTCACAGTAAGAGGATTAAGGTTCAGATGGATCATCTACAGAATAGAACAAGATAATACTGCTTTTTGGCATTGCAGTTTAGTACCAGGTGCTGAGGGGAATGTCGTCAGGCTTGTTCTAGTTTTTTGGGGTTTTTTTCCTAGCCTAAAATCATGGTGTTCTGACTTGAGATGAAGACATTTTTCATTTTGCCATGAACTGAAATGCTTATTTTTCAGAAGTGAATGATGCTGTTGAATGGAAACATCCATATTCCATTTCCCATCTGATTTACATGCAGTTAATTTTTAGTCTCCAGCAGTATATTTTCCTTCCTCAAAGTACTCACTGATTTCCGACTCCTCATCTTTTATTTTTTCTCACACCCCTTTTTTTTGCATTTTACTTTTTTCTCTAGAAAACCTATTTACTTCACATATTTTTCTTTCCCAGGTTCACAAGCTCAGTTTTCGTTTCCAGCTTTCTAGTTTTTCTTTTTTTCTTGACTCTTCTTCTCATTCATGTATTTTTTTGTCCCAGGATTTTGGAAATGTATCTGCTACTTGAACCTGAAACTTGCCTTTGAACTGTCCTGATTACACATGATCTGATTCTCACCCTTTTTAATCCTTTTTTAGATTACTCCAGTATTTTCAATGTTGTCTTCTCATCAAAGGGCCATTCTTTAGTCATCAAAAATTAAATCTGATATAAGGTATAATTTTATTCTGTATCTTATTAATTGTTGATAGGTGTGAGCAGTGTGCTTTCTTGTTTCTCTATCTTTGCCTTTTTTGTAACCTTTTAGGTGTCTTCTGTCCATGTCCTTTTTTGGCATGTTGAAGTTACTTTTAATGTGCAAAAGTGTTACTCTTCTGAGGTTTTATGTTGCCTGTTTAATATAACTGGGCAGAAGCCATTTCAAAACTTTCTTGTCACAAATTTTCTTCCTGATCCTTTTTCATGCTCTGTCTTCCATATTAAAGATTTTCAGGATCCCCCTATTCATGATGATTTATAGATCTTCTCGTGTTCTACTGTTGTGTTTCTTTAAAATAAATCTTGTAACTTTTCTCCGTTCTGGTGACAGTTTTTTCTAAATCTAATACCAAAAGCCTATTCAAGTTAATTTTGCTTTTCCTGTTACTCTGTTTCTTACAACTTCAGCATATTCAATGATATTGCTGTTTTCCTGCTGCTTCCCCCCCAACTCTCCCTTTGTTTCTGAATTCTTGTCCAGGTATGAAAATCTCCTGAATTTTACTTCTTTACTATCTCTTGTGCTGACATCTATCCCCACTTGAGGAGCAGGTTCCAAGTGGATGCTTGCTAACCTTATATGCATTTGCTTCATTTATTTCAGATCTGTGAATGTGATTACTGTAACTCAGATATGAAGACTAGTGTATGCATCTCCTGTGCTTTGGAACTCTCTTGTTCCCTTGTATTCTTCCATGTGGATTCTTAAGCTTTAACATAAGGGTGATAATTTGATTTAACTCAAATTATCAGAATGTAATTCTCATGTGCTGGTTTCTGGAAAGGAAATTTAAGGAAAAAAGGAAATTCAAATAGTTGAAATTCTTTCTTTTCACAGTAAGTGTAACAGGAGGAGGCATGCTTTTATTGGTGTTATTTAGACCCAGCTGAAGCCTTCAGATTAAAAGTCAAAAATCTTGGTTGTAGTCTGTACTACAGTCTGTGAGAAGCTGATCTAAACAAGCCTCACAGTTGCTGCTTTGGGCATATGTTCATTATTGGCAGAGCACACTTACTATCTGTGTTAAAGCTGCATTAGTCCTTCACATTACCAAAAAAGAAAATGTAAATTTAAACTGTAGTTTAAATTAAAAGCCAGTTGTTCTGGCTTATGACCTACAAGGAAATAGAACAAGCCTGACTAAAATGGTCAGAAATGGTCTTTATGCTTTTCCTTAACGGATTTTTGTTGCCTCTGTTCTCAGAGGAGAACGTTTCAGTTTCTGATGTTCTTAGTTGAACGAAAAGGCGTTGAGGATCCTCACAGTAATACAAATCAAGACAAAACTGACAACTACTTAGCTAGAGAATTATCCTTCTTTATGAAAACATATATGAGGAATATAGATGATTTTTTTTAATATGCTACTGCCTACAGAAGACTAAATTTTTAAAGGTTCTTAGCATGATTCAAGCTGAGAGAAGGAAGGGAGATGTCTTACCTCGTTGCCCAGTCTCCCTCAAAGGGCAGGGACAATGAACCAAGGAAACAACCAACTGCATAGTGTTCTTGCTCTTTGAAATGTGCCTAAACCAGTTGGGCTTTTAGGCTTTTCTTCCTTTTTTGAATTGTGATGAGACCTAAACTTGCATACTTGGAAATGCAAACCTAAACTTGCAATGCTTGGAACTTTGCTAAATTTATTTAGAGCTCCTTTTAAATTTATTTGCTAAATTTATTTAGAGCTCCTTTGTATCTGCCCGCCAATGCAATTATCCTAGCCAAAAGTAATGGTGGGTCACAGGATACTTTTTTCTTTAACTTGGAAAAATAAAAGTTATTGTAGGCACAGCCTTCTTAAAGGAGTTATGCATGCATTTGACACATTTTCATTTTTACAGGATGGTGTCACACTTGCTCAAAACAGTCCTGGTTGGAGGAGTGGGGGTGTCAGTATCTCTCTTGTGCTATTTATGCACCAAGTCTTGAAGATAACAGAAGTACTTATTTTGACTTGACATTCAGCGAGAATGTAGTCCAGGAAACTGGTATAGAGTGGGATGGTCTAAAGCTGATAATTATGTTCTGATCAAGTTGACGATTTCTTAGATTCATCAGTTTCCTTTGTTATTGTAGGGCATTGCAACTGGTAGGTTTGGCAGCTGCACTGTGGTTAGTTCTCAGACTTGCCACTGCCAGTAAAAGATGATCATCCTCAAGTAGATTTCCTGTCTTTTGAAGCATGGCTTTTTTGTGGCCCTCAGATATTGAGTCAATCTGAATTTTCTTATTATTAAATTCTTATTTTTAAATTCTTATTTTTCTTATTATTTCTTATTAAAGGACAGACCTTTAGAGAGTATAGCAGCTGCCAAAAAAGTTGCATGTGGTTTGCCAAGAGGCCACTTGCTATTGAAGCACCTTCGATGGCTTTGCCAGCCTGGGCTTTAAGGCGTAATTCCACAGAGAAGAGAAAGAGGAGAGATGCTGGAAAAAACAAGCACATGTAATGGTTTCATACATTAGAATATGCAGCAGTAGAGAAAGTTTTAAGGTATTAAGTGGAAGTAAAATCTGCTGAAGTAAGAGGAAAAAGGAAAATGTCACATCTGTAAAAGCAGTGGAAGTGGTCTAAAATGCAAGGCACTGATATCACATAATTCCGATTTTTATTGATTTAAACCAACCTATGTCCTTTACTATGTTTGCTTCCAGCAAATCGATTGCTTTAGTTCCTTGTGTGATTGGAGAAACCAAGTGTTGACATTGATAGTTTTATACTTTAAGCAGCTGCATTAGCTTACAGGGTGGGGGTGTCTCACTATTGCTTCATATTGTGTGTGCAATGATGGAACAAAGCTGTGTGGCTGGCGAGGGAGGGGAGGTGGAAACTACAGTGCTTTCAGCTGGGGAGGGGGAGACCTGCTCTTGGAGGCAGTCTGTGGGGCAGCTCTGAAAATGTAGTCTTAGGGGAATGCAAGTCTTAAAGAAAAGAAATAGCAAAAAATAAGGGAAGAAAAAATGGGAAAAAAGGTAGTAAGTGTAAAAAGGAACCCATGATCAGAAGGGAGCAAGAAGGCTGAGTTGCTTTAGCTCTTCTGTCTGCAATGAACATAACCTTTGTGCGAAGTTGAGGGAGTACAGAGTGGGCAGGGTATGCTTCCCTTTTTTTTTTTTAAAGCTGGGGGAAAAAGTCCGATTTTTCTCTTTCCTAGTCCACCCTTTAGCATCTTGAAAAGTATGATGATACTTGGTGTGTTAGGTTGAGCCACAGTCCGTCTAAACTATAACGCTATTTGGATAAGAGCTACTAGGGAATATTTAGGGAGAACTTTAAGAAATGCAGTGTATTTAGAGGGAGCTTTCTCCTTATCTTCTGTATTAGCAGTTTTGGGGAGTGACGTTTTTTTCCATGACACAATAATGAATTAAAGATCTTTACAAAAGATCATTCTCTATCTGTATGGGATGTCAGATATTTTCAAAGCATTTTACTTAATGATGAGATAGTTATACCTTCTCTAACTAAGCTGAGTAGTCACTTGTTGAGCATTGTGTGGAAGCAGTTGAGCAAGGAAGTATATATAAATGGCCTGTAAAATTGGGAAACAAATACATTGCGTTCTTTCAAGGAAGTGATGGACTAAAAAACACAGGCTCTTCTACCACAAATATCACTGGAAGTGTTATCATTGGGAGTACAGAAAAGAGTTAACTAACCTTTAAAGCTATAAATGAAGCTACATTTGCTATGTGAACTTGTCCCATTTCTCAAAAAATAATTAAATCCTTTTAAAGTTTGCTCATTTTTAATCTGGAAGACAGTTACTCTAGGCCTAACCTCAAGTTATTTTGATAATACTAGCAAGAATGTCTTTGTGGGCAAATCCATTTTCATTCATATGGTTATTCAAGATACCCTCCTAGAAATCATTGTAATATTTAATTAAAATGTTAAAATATTTAATTACAGTAAACCGCAGGGGATACCAATGTTGTAATTGCATTTAAGATGAAGAAGAAAAGTAATTTGTTTTTCAGGTCTTGCTGACATTATTAGCAGTGGCATAAGCACTGCACCCATTTTATTGTTTAAAAACTGATTAACTGCAGCATTACTGTAAAACAGGATAATATAAAAAGTTAATATGCATTTTAATACATCACACTAACACAGTGTGACAGTGTTGCAAGAAATGCCTTTAAACACATCTGTAAGTTTGGTATGTTACTGCCTCGCTTTTTGGAGGGGGATTTTTTTCTCTTGTTCAGTATGGGTTTGCTTTTTATTTGTGTATTTGTGATGGGCAAAATATTTCTTTTTGGATTACGTGCTTGGAAGGATGGCACAAGTGGGGGAATATCTGGTGTATGTTATAGTAAACTAGTGTAATGTATGAAGAGGACAAAATCCTTGAAATTATGGGAGTGTTATTATTGGTTTAAAGAGAAGGTAAACTAATCGTGAAAGATACATGACTGACAGCCAAAAACCTGTTTGGGAATGTCAGAAATGAATTTGTGCTATGGAGTTGGTGTTATGAGAAAATAATAATAAAAATGTTAATGGGGAAAAACAGCAGTCTTATTTAAGCATCGTGTATTTCATGGCTTTTAGTTATATAAAAATGTTTGCTTCACTTGTCTTAATTAATGTTTCCAAATGTGCCCTAAACTAGTTCATAGCTGTATTACAATCTGTACCTTACATAGTAGGTCAGAAGAATAAGGTTGTTTTTAAACCCCATGCATGCTTACTGGCCTAGATTACTTTTTCAGCTGGTGAAGGTCTCTGGTCCTAGAGGCAAGGTACAAAGCAGATCCCACTCCCGTGTGTTTCCCACTGGTTCTTGGTTTGGTGTGTGTGAAAGAATAGGAGGTAGCTGCCAGATGGTGATCCAATAATGATCTTGGGGTGAGGGTATTGGGGAACAAGGATAAAGGGAGCCAGACAACCTGTAGTCCAAAAATACTGGGACTAACCATTCCAGATAGTTGGTATCAGTGAAAGAAGAGCATCTTCTGTGGGAGGGCCATAGTGCTTATGTCCATGTCCATCATGAAGATGGGGAAAAATGGAAGGCAGGATCTTAGTGATGGGGAATGCACAAAAGTTTTGGGAAGCTAATCTACCTAGGCTTCCTCTGCTCCTTCTTAGCAAAGCAACAGAGATGCTTTTCTAGGGAGTGATTCAGAACATGAGCCTAGAACAACCTTTAGACAAGTTCTTCTCACTCTCTTGGTTATAGACAAAGTCTAGGCATATTGGCCTCCCAAGGTCCAGGTTAGTCTCTCTGAATGTCACCCTCAGGCCTCTCTGATGAAGCAGTTGCAGTGAAACACTGCCTTCTGGTTGTTTGTGGTAAGCAGAGCTTGTAGTGAAAATTATGGCTGAATAATTAAAGATACTAATATATACTAAAATCTACAGATATTTTTGATTTTGGAAATACGTTGCTAAGCATGCATGTTGTATTTAATTTTCCAAGTGGCTTGTCTGTAAGCTATTTTGACATTTGGAAGCTGTGAAGAATCTTCATTTTCTATAAATGTGGGGTTGGTGCTATTAAAAAACAACTACACAAAACCAACAAAATAAAACCAAAAATGAAGCAAAATATCCAAAACCACAAAAAAACCCTCAAAACCTTCTCTTTTTATCTTACATCTCCTTTTTTGACTGTGTTTAAGTCAGTTTGTACATTAGTTTTGACCTTTTTTAGTTAGATGTACAATGCATTAACTCACAAATTTCAGTTTAAGCAGAAGAGGGAATTTGAATAGCAAAAGTTCATGTTTGTGCACCAGATAATTTCTGAAACATCAGAAATTCAGAAAACTACTGGTGTTGCCAGTGAAGTTTTATATAAATGCTCTTTTTTAAAAGCTTACATCCAGGTAAGGATCTCTTCAATATTTTGGTGCTTAGCAATGATGGGTTTTTGCTGCTACAGTGAATTTACCTATTTGTTACTTTCTTAAACCAGAAAGAACTCTGCAATATGATACTTGACTGCTGTGCTCAGCAAAGAACATATGAGAAATTCTTTGGGTTACTGGCAGGGGTGAGTTCTATTTTCAGATTTTACACTTCGTGGTAATTTTGTTGGCTTACCCTTTTTCTGTGTGTCAGACTTAAGTTCTAATGGATAAGTAAAAACTAATAGTCTCTGAATCATTTCTTAAATGTTTATATTAGTTGATTGGTTGTATTAATGGATTGCATTAACATTTTGATTGTAATAAGCATGGTGAATGCTGAACAAAAAACCTCATTTTCTGTTTATAGCGTTGCTTTTTTTGCCTCCCTCTTTTCTCATTATGGTAGAACTATAAGTCAGTGGCAAAGGAATGATACTAAAAAGAGGTGAAAGTATTATGAGTTGCCAGAAAATACCCTATTTACATTGCTGGAGATTAATTTTTTGAGACTTTTGTCTTTTACCACTTTGTCCAAAGCTGCTTAGTAGGTTTTATTTGGAGCACAAGACTGAATACTTAACGTCTCAGGGTGATGTGTGTTTTGTTTGTTTGTTTCTCAGTAAACAGCTAGCTCTGTATTTTTGTGTAACTAATTGCTAATGTAGTTGCTGTTACTTCTTAGTCAAGTTTTCCCTATGTATGATATTGACAGGTCTGACTAGTTAAGATAACATGCTTGTCTTCTCAAGTTACGCTGAAAGAGAGTGGGCTTTTTATTTGTGTTTTTTGTCCAGTATTTAAGGATATAGTTCTGCTGACAGTCAGTTACAAAGCACTAACCATATCAATCTACACATTCAATAGAATATAAATGTCAAGTTCCATGTTCTTGGAATGTTTATGTCCCAAATGTCTTTACTGCTGTGGTCCCTGCAGCCTCTCTAATTTTAAACAGTTGTTTAATGATGTAATGAAAAAAAGTTAGGTTTGATAGGGTTACATCAGGTGAAAACACTGCATGTATGCAAGTAAAACAGGTTGCTGGATAATCCGCTGTAGTGGAACATTCATAATTACCACTTCACAATGCATATGAGTTTCTTGTTCTGACAAACTGCTAAAAGCAATAAAATGTATCAATTTGAAGGTATTTCTTCTCCTCCAAGGGTTATTTAAAAGGAAAATGTTACAGTAGGTATTTGCACCATTAAGTCACTTACTTGTAGGTTATTTGCATGTTTAATATTTTGTTTAATCTGGTTGTTTAAATTGTACAATGTTGTCTCAGCGTTTCTGCATGTTAAAAAAAGAATATATGGAATCCTTTGAAGCTATTTTCAAAGAACAATATGATACCATTCACCGTTTGGAAACGAACAAACTGAGGAATGTTGCCAAAATGTTTGCTCATCTACTGTACACTGATTCAATTCCCTGGAGTGTAAGTAAAAAAGGCTATTGTCCTAGATATCTTTTTCAATAATTCATATGCAGTAGAAATAATCTATCATACATTAGTTTTAGTATTTATTCTACAGTTTGGAACTACTTCTGTTTGTAGCAAACTGGATTATTTTAAGTATCTTGGACACTGTTGAGCAACTCTGTGTTGCTCCGTCTCCTTTCTTCCCCCTGTGCTTCACTGTCATCCTACCTTCCCTATTCTGAAGTAGTTTATTTCTTGTTTTATGGAGCTCAGCTGGAATTGGTTGCTTAAAATGTAATTTGTTTTAAAATTTTGAACCTCTGCTCAACAGTGTAGGTAGCAGAACTGTCTCTAAAAAGCAACCCTGAAGAAACGTTTTAACAATTTTTATAAAGGTTTTAATTTAATACATAAAGATAAAAAATATAAAAATACTGCCACTTTGTTATTTAAGTGACCAATCTTGCATTCTGAGATACCATAACATTAAAAATGAAGCAATATCAAGGTAACTTCTCTTTTCATGCTGTTTTATTCTTGTTTCACAGCCTAGTCTAATTGTCATTCTTCAGGCACACACAAGTTAGTCCAAATATTTCACCTCTTCAGAACTTAAGTTCCAGATCTTTTAACTTCCCAGAAATTCACCCACCTGATTTTCTCTTACGAGCTTTTCTGGATAAAATAAATCCTTAAAGAATCACTAGCATGAATATCATCAGAAACTGCTCCCAGGTGGTAGAAAAGAGGTTTTGAGGAAAAAAGTCTTGACTAGGAATTACAGAGTTTGTTCTTGAAGAAAAAAAAATTAAATACAACAAAGATGTCTTTATTAGTTACTTCAGAAGGACAGAAGTTTTTAAGACGAACAAAACAGTGTATGTTTAAACTTAGAGGGTTTTTGTTTTCTAAATATTTTCAGGTCCTTGAATGTATAATACTGAGTGAAGAAACTACTACATCCTCCAGTAGAATTTTTGTCAAAATATTCTTTCAGGAACTTAGTGAATATATGGGACTTCCTAATCTAAATGCAAGATTAAAAGATGTGTAAGTTGCAATTTTTATTTTCTCAACTGTAAATTGAATTAGTTTCTTTGTCTGATAAAGTACAAATAAGAACTTGAAGTTCAACTAAGACTGTAGTTCTGTAGCTGCAGTACTTCAAGAAGTTTATGTAGAGGTTAATCATTGTGGAGTCCCGTAAGTCATGTGTTGCCATCCATTTGACTTCAAGTATGTGCATGACTATTTGCAGCTTGTACAAGGATTTTCTGAGTCTTAAGTCTATTTTAATGTATTCTCAGCTATATAGCTGTGTAATAAATGTTACTGTGGCTTCTTTTTCTGACGAACCTTTTTTTAAAAGCACATAACTATTACTAACAGTTTTCCTAGGATTAGTTGCTAATCCTTAAGTATAGTATATCCTTTTAATCCTGTATGTGATTTAATGCATTGCATTCTGTCAATGCTCCTTTCGGTTGCTTGAGCTATTTCCTGTAAGTCGGGATTTCTTCTATGTGTGATGAAGAGTTTAGTAGACGTTTTAGCTCATGTAAACTTAAACTATACTTAGGGCCCTGTTTGGTGGGATTTCAGCACAGATACCTACATCTTTGAACTTCTTGGTCAACATATACTATCCTTTGCTATCGGAGCCTACCGAGATTTCACAAGTCTCTTCAGGGCTTTACGAAATCAAGCTTTCTGTTGTCATAATGTGGCTATATATGTAATGCTTCTGTGTGTGAAGAAGTTTGTTTTCATAAAAGAGCAAGTTTTTTTAAGTAGCATTTAGATCAAATACATCACAGATACAAACAATGAAAGTATTGAAAAATGCATGAAGAGAACTTTTGCTGTCCTTTGGAGATCATACAGTTTCTTCTTAAGTTTATTAATGTCAATGAGAATTAGTGCTAAGCTGACATGGTGTTAAATTTAGATGTTTGTTTTCATCAGAACATTGCAGCCTTTCTTTGAGGGATTATTGCCTCGGGATAACCCAAGAAATACTCGCTTTGCCATCAATTTCTTCACTTCTATTGGCCTTGGAGGACTAACGTGAGGAACACTTTTCTGATTTTATATTTACTTTCCTTCTCTCCCCTTCCCCACCAAAAAAAACACAAACAAACCCACACAAATTTTAAAAAGCCCTTTTTTTGTTAATTAGGGATGAATTACGGGAGCATCTTAAAAATGCACCAAAGATGATAATGACACAGAAACAAGATGTTGAGTCAACAGATTCCTCTTCATCTTCGGAGACAGACTCTTCCTCAGATTCTGATTCTGACAGCAGCAGTAGTAGCTCAGACTCATCCAGCAGCAGTGACTCCTCATCTAGCAGTGCTGACAGCAGTGACTCAGGTACTGAAACACTAGTTAAAACTATTTACTTATCTTTTCTTTCCTATACACCTATTTATTTCTATTTCTATTATACTTTGAGGAAAAACTACCTATAGATGGTGTTAGTTTCTCTGCATTAAAAAATAGTTTTAATTACAAGTTTTAAAATATTAAATATCGCTTAAGCAAATTCTAGAATTCAGAAAAAATTAGTTCCATTTTTAAAGACTTTAATATCTGAAGAACATTGGTTTGTGTGTTACTTTTTTACACAATTGATACTTGTACAGTACTGTCACCTCAGTTTAGTGGAGGATGGATTAGTCATTCCCTATTAATATCTCTGTGGGATGCTTACAGGTGAACTGTAGGTGTGAATGTCTACAACTCTTTTTTGCTTAACTTGTGTCCTTCCCTGTAAATATTTGCCTCTTCATCTGTCCCAAATGACATAGTTCAGTTCAAGCAAAGTGTTCAAATTTTATTCTCCGAGTCTCTATTCCTAATTCCTCTTCTCAGAAAGACTTTGTGTGGTGATGTGGTGAAGGTTCTTGTCTGCAGAGAAATTTCCGAATAGCTTTTGCTGATAACTTAGTATTTTGTAGTTTTATGCATTATAATTAGTGTTTACCATTTTATACCATCCTGCTGATGTAGAACCTTCTGTTTGACAGTGTCATAAACATTGCTTAATCTATAAAGTACATGCTAGTATGAGTTAGTGTGCAATCTCCCCCATCGTATATAATGTGAGCAGATGATAACACAGCATGACTTTCTCTAATTCAGAAGCTTGCTGAGTCAACGTTAATTTGATTCATTATGTGTCTTTGAACTGAAAAATGTTGATTAATAAAATAAAAGCAGTGTTAACTGCTCATGCTTTTGAAATGCATTTTTGTTCTCCATTGCAGTCTTACTGTACAAAGTCTGATTTGTGTGCCATTGCATTAATAAAGACAAAGCACTAGAGGAGGGCACAGTTAAACAGGGCTAGAGAAGGTGTTAGTTCAGCAGAGAGCCAGATGGCTCCTGCAGAGACAGCTGCAGCTCTGCTGAGCTGCTTGATAGGCACCAGAAAGGTAAGTCCTTAGTGACAAACCAACTGAGTCTGCAGTCTGCTAGTATGAGCGCTTTATTTTTGTAAGTTTAAGACCTTTCTCCACTTAAACATATTCACTAAAACTTACATTTTTATATCTTTTCAGCCTGGTTTCACTTTTTTTCTGGTTCTTGTGTACTTACGGTGGTCAGAACACTAATTGGAGATAACTATATTCTTTAATGTCAACTTGGTTGAGGTCAATTAGTGGTCATAACTCCAAGTCTTCCTGTATTTCTGCTTTTTTAATCTTTAAAATAAATTGGTAGAGTTGAAAGGCATTTTTCAGAGGAAGGTGCTGCAGTACTTTAGTGTTTTAACAGCGCAATATAGAAGAGAAAATAAAAAATCTGCTTATTAGAAATTGAGAAATTGAGCGTACAGCTAAATTAGAGATTCCTGTCTTAATAGTTCATGTGTGGAACTTCACCAGCAAGCTGAGCACAGCACTGCTCTGGAGAATTTCTTCCAACAAAAACACGTCCAACGGAGGATGAAATTTGTCTGTTACCACAGCAGCTTGTTCCTTTGTATTTACTCTCAAGTCTTTCTCTGCATTCTGGTAGATGTAAAATTATAGGGAAAACAGCTTAAAAAACTTCATGTATTAATATCTGTCAGAATTGGTCCACCATTGCATTTTATCAGGATGCCAGCAAGCCTGAGCTCAGACATGAGTCTAGGCAGCTGCTGTAGAACTCAGATATTTGATGTACTATTAAATCAGTTTTTAGCTGTGGTATTTTCAGAAGGTGATTAGAAACCCTTAGCTGTTATGATACTATGGCTGATACAGTGAGGTGAATTAATGGTGGTTATAAATGCTGTTACTGATAAGTACTGCAGAGTGGAATCTGGGCCCCTTCCACTGACGTGAGCACTACTGTGTATTTAGAAATACAGGAGTTAGGTTTAATCTTAGTTGACAAAGCTGTCACTGTGAATGGCAGCCACATCTGTACAAATTTGGGTTGTTCCCTCTGATGCATTAAAAAGGATAAATAATTATGCAGAAACTAACCCTCCTTGCATTCCAGCCCATCCTCAGGTATCAGAGGGACTGGGGCAGCTGGGCTTAGTCTCTGAGTGATGCCCCAGGCAGCGTTAGCAGTCCAGTCGCGCCCAACTCCTCTGTTGGACTAGCACAGGTCCAGGTGCACTGCTAACATCACACCACCTGCCTAGTCCCACCCCACCTGAACTACCACGGCCACACTCAAAGGTTTGGTCACATTCAGGGACAACTCTCTCAGCTAAGTCAAACAGGAGTGTGATTTATTGAAGCAACAGATACACAAGTTCTTTGGATTGCCACTGATAAATGAGCTGACTGCAAAGCAGGTGCAAATACCGAGAGTGTGAGTAATACAGCCTGGCTACTGATGTATAAAGTGATAAGAGAGAAGGAGGAAAGGGTTGGGGGGGTTGGAAAGGGAAAAGGGAAAAAGGATCTGTAAAGGGGTTTCTATGTTTCCCAGAGATGCACTCAGCGTAACTGAGTGTTCAAGTCTTACCCAAAGCATTTCTATGGGGGGAAGAGAGGCTCAGCCCATTGGTGGATCCCAGAAGTCAAGGGTAATCCTGGTGAAGGCCTGGCTGTGGTATCTTCCCTGACATGGATGGTATCTTTCCTAGCACCCTTCCCTCTTAGGCCATTTTTATAGGGTTGTTACCTCACAGATAGAGCTTGAGGGACTCCAGTTATACATACCTTTGTCATGATGGTGTAAAATTCTCTTGCTTCACTTCTAAAGCTGTAGACTAGAGAAAATTCAGAGTGCATGCTCAGTGAGCGGTGGTCATCCCTTGGAGGTGGGTAGTTCTTGGGATGGAGGTGTGGTTTAGTATTATAATGAGCAAAGTTCACTAAAGGACAGTGTTTTGTCCAAAAAGGGGCAGATTGGCCAAGGATAAAAAATGTGACTTTTCAGTGCTATGGGACCTTCAGATCCCCATGTTTATTGGAGAGTCTGGCCATGATATCTCCAAATGTGCAGCTTATCCGTTCCAGAAGCAGACAGTGACTGAAAATATGCTGTAAATTTCAGCAAGTGCAGTTACTTAGAGAATTAACTGAAAAGTGAAATAACTAAGAAGAAAATTGGTTTTATCCTGGCTCAAACCAGGACACACTTCCAGCAATCATCCCACACTTTCTTAAGGGTGGGGGCAGAGAAGGGAAGCAAAGTTGATGGAGTTTTCTTCAGTATATAGAATTTCAAATATTTTCAAATATGAAAGGATATCATACATCACCAAAAAATTCCAGGATCACTGTTTGCAGATCCTATGTCAGCTTCCTGTGTAGTGAGTTACTCTATTTTAACACTCTTACAACTGTTTAGTAATGTTTTGCATTCAAGTGCAGGTTTGAGTTTTATTGTAAGTTGAGGAAGAAGTTTCTCTTTGGTTTGAGCTGCATCATGTTTTCAGTACCTTTATAGGCATTGTAAATGAGCTGAAATGCAGAAGGCTATTCCCGAATTTCTTACTTGTATGCTCTTAAGGTTTTGGGGTGATATGTTGTGACCTTGCTTTTTGTTAACATGAGGTTCTTGTGTTAGTAACAGTGGACTTACTGAGAAAGAATAGTCTTGGGCTTGATAGACACTTTGCACTTTCATGGAGATTTTTGCTTTAGGTTAAATAAAAAGCCTGTAATGCAAAAAGGCATTTTAAAATAATCAGTACCTGGTTAATTAAAGAATGGGTGAATTTTCCCTCACTACATGAGACACTCAGTTGGGGTGAGGGGAGTAATAAAATCAAGCTCATTATTTTGAAACCTTTATCCAGACACATACCCAGAAAAGTTTTCTGACAAAAAATAACTCTCTGTAACTTTCTATGTTGTTGAACAAGTTAAGCATAATGAATTAAAATGCAACCTTGTCCCCACATTTGTTATAATTTCAGATGTTCCTAAAGCCAAAAGAAAGAGAATGCAAAAGAAAAATAGAGAATCTGATAAAGTTTCCAGGAAAAAGAAAGAAAGAAGAAGGAAGTCACCTGAAAAGAAAATGGGAAGGAGGCAGCAAGAGGAAAGAAGTGATACTGAGAACAAATCAGAAAGAAATCACCGGAATGTGAGAGAATCACAGAGGAGGGATGATATGTCAAAATATCATCACAGAGATGAGTCCAATGACAGAGACAGTTACCATAGTGGAAAGGACAGGAACCATGAAAGAAGTAAGGATTCAGAAAATAAACACAGTAATTCAAAACCGAAGAAAGCAGAGAGAAAAGCTTCTTTTTCTGATGATGAAAATTACAGACACTGGAGCAAAGATAACGGACACCGCAGTAGAAAAAGAGAAAGATCAAAATCTGGAGAGAGACCCCATAGTAATTCAAGTCCAAGAGAGGGGGAACAAGAAGACCGATACAGAAATGGTTCAGAGAAACACCGAGAGAAGTACAGCCGTTACTCTGAGCAGTACAGAGAATCCAGAAGGAACGAGGACAGACGAAGGGAGAATTCCCCACACAGACGAAAATAGCGCCTAACCAGAGCTGGAAATTAGTGTGCATTTCTGAGCTGTTAAAACTGTATTTTAAAGCCTATTACTGAACTTTCTTTAAAAAGAAAAGATTTTGTACAAAGTGATAGTTTGCATTTGTAAATTTTATCAGACTTTTTCAAATTTTCAGTACCACTTTTTTATAACTATAGCATTGAGTCTTTCTGTTAAATTCTTCCTTTGGAAAGAAGCGGTTGTTTATTTTGTGAATAAAACCATTAAGGTCTCAGCAAAATGAGTGTTTTTGTCACTTAGTTTCAAGTATTTGTAAGTGTAACTTTGTAGTCGAAAAAACATTGTTTTTTAACTTTGCTTGTTAATTGGTAAGCAGATACTGAGGCTAGGGGGAAAAGTGAAAAATTTTCAGATTACAATGTGAATGTTACATGAAAAGGCTTTATAAAAAATGTTCAAGCTTCAGGCATTCCATAGCTCTATATTCTCTCAACTTCACAAACATGAAAGTGAGTTTGACTGAAATTTTCAGGAAATATTTCAGTTTATTTTTTTTCTTGAAGAGTTAAAAATTGGGAAAGCAATAGTGCTATTTTAAATGTCACATTTGAAAGTGTGTCAACTTGTTCTGTTACTTTTCACAATGTTTTTTTAATATTGTTAACATCCTGAGCTAGTTAAACTTGTGATCTTAGAGACAGGGAAAAAAGTCAGGGTTGTTTGTTTTCTTTTTCCAACTATGAATTTGATTTTAAAGTCATAGACTTCAACTCTAACCCTACAAAGGAAGTGTTTAAAGAACATCTTTCCCAGTATATGTATGTGTGTGTATATATATATAAAAAATCAAAATAAGAGGTGTTCCAAATCTTTTTATATGTTTTTAACTCCATGGCTTGAAGTGCTCAAGTTTATTGGAAGAAACTGCTGCAGCAGTTTATATTATAAATTTTCCTACCTGCAGTTGTTTGAAATACCTAGCTCAGCATTCATGGTATTAGTAATGAATCAAATCATCTGGTTAAGACTAAATCTCATTAGTAACTAAGGAAAATTTTGAATAAATGGAAATACATTAAAACAATAAATGTGAAAACAAAACATTTGTTAAAAAATAAAGCATTTTATCTCAGATATGCTAATCAGGAAATGCCAGCTTAAACATCTCCAATTCTGTGTTTTCATACTAGCTGATAAAAATATTGTGCTCTTTGGTGTGAAAAGGGAGAGGGTGAAATTAGGACTTGAGCTGGGTTCTTAGCTGCATTTACAGTTTCATGGTGGTTTGGGGCTTTTTTAATTTTCAGAAATATTAATAGAGATTTAGTAGAACAACCTATTAAAAATAACTTATTTTTACCATCACTACTATGAGCAGGTTAATGTTACCTAGAAGCAGTAAAACAGTAAGCAGTATTTCTGATGTGGTGCATGTTGACAGAGGAGTGGCTGCACTGTGGCAGAGCAACAGTGTCTCCAGCACAGAGGTCAGTAATACCCAGTTCATACACAGTTTTCAGCAGACTGTCACTGAAGGACTTCTTTAGCCCTTAGAGGTACTGTGCATCTCTGAATAACACCCTGATTGGTCCTCCTGCTCTGTATTTATTTATTTTAAGTCAAAATACTGTGCACTGTTCAAAAGGAGGGTATTCCAGGAGTTGCACAGTGAAATAAGAGTTCTGGGGCTGTGTTTTCAGTCCATCCTCTTAATTGTTGTAGAGCTGAGTTGATCCACGGTGAGACTGGGCTTGCTTTCCTCAGCAGTAATGGCTAATTGCAGACCATGCACAGTAATGAAGTGACTCATGCATCTAGTCTGTAATTAATACTGGAGCTCTAGGTTGTGTTTTGAATAGCAGTTTTGACTGAAAGACTTTATTTAAGAAATGGAGGTTCTATGATATTCTTTACTATTTTGCGCAGTTGTTAATCCTTAGTACTTAAAGCATTATTGAAACAGCCCAGCCATAGCATTCTGCAGTTGGGTCTGCTTATGACCCTGTTCACTAGACCTCTGCTACCAGAATCATAGATACAGTAAGAGAGACTGTCTTTTTTGCTGGGACTCCTGGCCAAGTTTCTGAATTTCCTCACAGAGGTGGCATTAGGTGTTACAGAGATGAGCTGTTGACTGACACAGTGAATTAACCATCCATGTAAGAATTAATCTTTATTGAAGTGTTTGTGGTATTTCCAAGAACAGTAATTCTGTTCTGTAACTATAATTTTATTTGAAGGAAGTCTGATAAATTTTGGGACAAAACGATACACTCTTTTTGGTAAAAATACTTTAAAATTGTTACTAAAGTGCTTTCTAAAGCAATCTTAGTTGCTACTTAAGTAATTTTGCAGTCTTCAAATTGTAGGTAGTTCACCTCCACAGTTCTGCATGGGAATGGGAACCTGACTACAAAAAAGTTTTTGTTTGCATCGTTCATGGTAAATGACTTTTACCAACAGAATCATATGCAGAGTGAAAATAAAATAAAATTTTGAAAATTACTAGTAGTACTAATTAAAATTAGATGATATATTATTTAAAACTAGGAGTATGATGTTCTCTAATTCACTTAAGGCTTCAGTAATATAACTCTTCTTAACTTTTGGATGCAGGGAATACTCTAAAATAGCTTAACACATCAGCCACCAAAAAAATGCATGAGCTAGGGTGGACACGTCAAGCTCCAGTAGCAATTTAAGTGCTTCTCCATCATTAAATATGTACAAGTATATGAATATAAAGGAAGACACTAAATTATCTTTATTCACTATTCTTAAAATACTTTTCATTAACTTTCACTGTTGACAGAAGCATAAGGCTGATTTTCTTGGGGAATCTAAAAACGCAAGTGTCTATTGCATTAGCAGAGAGAATTGAGTACAGTTACTATAATAATATTCAGAGAGCAGGGAAACTTGTCTTTCAGTTTCTTTTCAATTAGATGTTAGCATTTTTTTAAAGCTTTTTTATTTGTCAAAATATTTTTTTAAGGAATGAAGCCAAAATGCAGAATAAAGGAATACTTTAAAATTATATAAAACATGTATTAGGTTAAAAGTGGCATGAGCAAAGTTACTTTATATGCTGGAAAACCTTGAGGTTCTGCTTTTTGTTTTCCTCAAGCAAGTCTGTAATTTGGCTGAGACTAGTTAGAAACTTTCTTTTCTTGTCTACTTATGACTATCATTAAGCATTTTCTTCTAACTTAAAAAAGGGAAGGGGTGTAAGCTAAAACCGTAGTGTTGTTGGGAAGATGGTTTGTTAACCCAAAAAGCAAACAAGTCTGTTGAGAAAATTAACTGTCACAGTTTAAGCTATGTCCATTTTGAGTTATCTTTTTACATTTTTTCTTTTAAATAAAGGGGGGACAAAAACTTTTCCTGAGGGAGCAAATAAGCTGCAACATTTCTCAAAAGAAGGTGATTGGGGAAAGTGCAAGGATGTGCAAAGCTCCAAGAAACTGGAGAATTTCTTTGGTGTCAAGGTGCTCATGGCAGGTATGGAGGTGAGGTCAAAGCTTTTCTCCCAGGGGGTGCAGTGCAAATTGGTTTTAACTTGTTGAGTGGTATTGCTCCTTAATTACTTTAAAATTGCTGGTCCCTTGGCTGCTTTTTCACTTGCTTGCCTGTTGCTTTTGGAGATACTTTATGTCTTGTTCACAACTGTGAAATCTCTTGCAAAATTTCAGATTCTTGGCTTTTAGTATAATAAAAAGCTGCATTAAAATTCCTTTGTTACTATCTTTCCTAAAATTTGGTTTAACTTTACGAATATTCCTTGTATTTTCAAGTCCCTGTGGATAAGGCCACTCCATCCCATATATTTCAACCCTGAAATTTTCAGCATCCTGGAGTAATACTTGAGCTAATTGGAGAGATGCCCATTGATTTAAAAGGGAGAGGAGTAAGATCCTTCATCTGGTCAGTCTTCAGGTGCTGCTCCTGAATTGCCTGTATTTGTGTTGCTTATGCACTTTGTTCTTTATCACATGCAGTGTTTAGCCATTTAGAAAAGTATAATGCCAAAAATACACATCAAAAATGTATAAGACTTGCATAATGCATCAAAAAGTGTTCTTCAAAGGATAACTTGGCTGAAGGAAGGGTGTGTGTGCATACCTGTGCTACACACCAAGCATGCAGCATGCTTCTTGTCTTCTCTTTAACTCAGAATAGGCAATTAACTGGATAGGTTTGAAGTTTATAATTCGTAGTATTTGTAAACATTTCTTTCTGATTGCCTTTATTTTGCACATTTGCTAGGAAGAAGCACTGGTGGAGCTTTGCAGGTTTCTGAGTTCAGATAAAGAATTGGCTGAAGGGTCTCTCTGGGTCTCCTCTGGTAACCTGTGTTAACAGACTTCAGGGTCAGGACATTTATAGTGGACAGAAAGTGGTGTTAATCTGGGGGTTGAAATAGCCAATTGAAAAGGTGATACAGTAAACCATATTATGCTAGGGGTTCAGACAGCTGTTGTGGCTTCCCATGAGGAAGGAATGCTTAAGTGATGCCTACCTGGAATGGTGAGCACACTTCTAATGAATATGCTTCCTTTGTTCAGGCCTTGAGGTTGGATGTCTGGTCTGTAGGCTTCTCATTCTTTGATGAGATTCACAGGACACCTCTTCTTGTACTGTACACTTTGTTGTGAGTTGCCAGAGGAGGAACACAAAAGTGCTTAAGAAAAAATTGAAGCTGAGTGACTTACTTGATCAGTGATTGAAATGAGAAACTGAAAATAGGAATTTAGGGAAAAAAAAAGTCCCTTTGCAGCTCTGTTCCTTCCTGTCCTCTCTTGTCTGCACAGAAAAAAAAAAGTTACAACCTTGTTATACCTCTTTGTAGAAGAGAGATGGTGCATCAGCCTGTTTTGATCACTGTACCTGTTTGAAACCAGAATTCTTTGAGATGTCATCCACAAGTGCTTCACAGCCCATCATTTCCTTCACTCATGTGATTATGACTGAGGAGAAACTATGAGGATGGATTTGTTACATTCATGGCAAGGAAGGACAAAGCCTCTGTGGTCGTCATGAAACCTCAGCCTAAATTCATCTCTATGCACGTGGGGTCAGTTTGTTTCATTTTGCAAAGAAATTCTTTCCTCCCATTTCATTTTTAGCTCTCTATTGACAGAGGTGCAGATATATTGAGAAGTGTTTTTCAGTTTTCCACACATGTATAAACACATGCACTTGCATACAGTCTTCTGTTTTCGTTCTCTTTCTAGATGAAAGCTTAGGATTGGTTTTGTATGTGAATTAATATAGTTCATTGGAATAAATTTCAGCTATTTATACTCTGTGTAATCTTTATCGATGTACTGTCTGCATAGTTCCCAAACATTATTTTTCCTCTTTACCCCATTAACAGTACAAAATATTAATAGTTTTGATATTGTGCAATCAAGCTGGAATAAAAAAAAGTACATTAACTGAGGATCTGTGGTGATATACGGTGTAATGCCACCACAGTGGAAAAACATGGATTTTTTTTATAGTACCAGTGACAGACACTTCAAAAGGCAGAATTACAGATATCAGCATCGTTAGTGTATATTTTGGTGTCATATTCTGATGTTTCATGTACATGCAATTATGCTTTCCTTTCCAGGAGTGACTGGAGTTGATGTTGAACTAGAGCAGCCAGCATGCCAGGGGGAGGCTGTGCCCCAGCGCACCTGGGAAGCTGGGTGGCACATCCTGTGGGCTCCGGGACTGTGATTCCCAGCATGGTAAGGAGCAATGACTGGGTTTAGTGCACAGGGTTTCTATGAAAGTCCCAAGGTCTACCTCATTTTGGGTGCATATGTAATTAAAAACTTTCTCTGTTTCAAAGTATTTATAGGAAAGCTTTATTTCCATAATTGCAGTTTCACTGCAATTACCTTTATAAAGAAAACAGTGTGAAGACCAGTTTTTTTAATGCTCTGAATATCATACTCCAGTCGAGGGAGAGTGAGTTTCAAGGTTAGTTGCATGGCAGTTGTCATCAGTCTGTGAAATTCTCATTTTGAATGACAGGTTTAATTTGCACTTTAACCCTAGCGTTGGCTATAACTTAATCTTCTTTCTTGTTCCTGATAACTCCAGCCTCTCCTTTGTGAAGGCCATTATAATCTCTTTTTATAAAAAAGAAATTAAAGGGGAGGGGAACCTCAAATCTCCAGAAGGCCCCTTTTATTTTCTTAATGAGCTTTCTGCCCTACCTGATTGTTCTGAATTAAATGCGAAATATTTAGTTACTTATCAGTCAGTGTTTCAGAAGAAGATGCCACAAATCTTGCAGGCTATAATTATGGAATAGTCTACAGCATGAAAAGAAAAAAGCTGTAATCGGTTTTAAATGTATTGTTTTCATTTTCATTGAATGTCTCTCCCGTTATGAGATAGGGTAAGAAGTGCTCATTTTCTCTTCTTCCATGTAATATTCATTATCGCCAATGTCCAGAGCTAAGTGCATTTCTATTAATCTTTCCTGTAAACACTTCTTCACAATTTCACTTCAGAAGGAATGCCTTCACAGCCTATAATCATTTTTATTCCCTCTCCTTTCTCTCTCGCTGTATCCTCTGTGATTCTATGCCATACTCTGGGGCCATCAAACACAGCATCCTGGTTGATGGGACAATACCACTAATTTTCAAAATGACATTGTATTTTCTGTATTTTTTTTTTTGCTTTTCCTTATGCTTTGGATCAGTCACTGTTTGCTTCTTGACAACCACTGAATGGTGATCAGGGAGACTGAGCAGTCCACAGTGATGCTTTGGTCTTTCTTCCAAAATTGGTAATTCACAAGATTTGCTCTCATGTCCATTATCATGTTCTTGTCAACAGTGACTTTCAGCTGTCGTTGCATTTTCCTTTCAACTAATGCAAGTTTTTTAGTTTCCTTTCACTTTTTTTCCAAGTAAACTGAATGATAGCTAACTGTGCCATACAATATTAGAACACGGTTTTGGGACTGTGTCACTGTTGTTTGTTAACCTATTGCCATACAGAATATTGACTGTGTCTTTGTATGCTTTATATTCCAGCATGATGTTTCAGATTCCTGATCTCTTCTACCTCACAACTGGTTGGTTTAATAGCCTCTTGTGCTGGACTTGTTAAAGGCTTTTTGAAAGTCCGGATGAATGAGATTATTCCCAGTAGGTTCCCTCCTATATCTTTTGGTGGTTCCTATAATTTTAATTACACTTAAGGTAATACTTTAATTTTTACTGAATATTTATCATATAACTAAAAATGAGGTAAGTAATTCACCCAAAGACCTTTGATACAATTTATACAACTGACAACTTGAATTAAAGGGTTAAATGCTTGAAGAGAAGAATCTTTTTGAGGAGATAACTCAAGGACTTTAAGTTCAAATGCATTTAAGAAGGTATTTCAAGGGAAATATGTTTAAATTCATAAGATAAAGAGACTGGGTGTGAAAAATCCTCTCATTTGTTGTGGCTCCAGGTGGTTGAGCAGCTTCATTTGAAACTACTTCAGGAGCAGCTAGAGTTTAATTTGTTTCATGACAAGGACTAAAAAAAAGCAGTGAAATAAAATATTTTTCGTACTGAAAACTATCTTAATCCTTTGAACTGCTTACTTCAAGCACAAGTAGACATTACAGAGCTGGTGTTGCCCTGACTTGCTACAGCAGGTGACAAAAGCAGGAGGATGTGTGATCACAGCATTAGTCCCTCTGCATTTATTAATCCATGGTCAGGCTACGTGTTACCCCAGACACAGAGATACAGCAGCCCGGCACGCAGCACGGGGAGAATGTCACATGCAAAAAGGCTTGGGTGCAAGGCCAAGGACAGCATTGCCACATCTCCCTTGCTTGCTCTCTGCCTTCCTTTTTTGTTAGGTGCTTGACCAAGCCCATCTTCCTGCCCTCCAGCTGGCTGAACCAGTGGCAGGACAAGGGGACTGGCTTGCAGCTGAGGGAAGCAGACTGCTGGAAGGGAGCAGGCTGCTTTTGGGACATCCCAGCCCAGCGCTGGGATCCTTCTTGGATCCTGCCTGGTGCAGCCCTGAGGAGAGCATGGTGCAACCCCCTGGGGTGACTGATACAAGCTCATACAGGAACAGGAAATAGTCTCCTGGGGTATAAACTCCCTTATTGTGGACAAGAATGGGCTCTTTTTAGTTTACACACACGCTCTTCATGCACACAGTCCATGCCAGAGAAGCTTGGAACTGGACAGCCAGGGCTGGCTGTGTCTTTCCAGTTCATTCGTCAGATTCCTTGCTGTCTTTTCTTGTACATAGTTGTAGACAAGTTCTCTCATCCTGCTTTATATTATTTCTAGGTCCTGATCTTAATGATTGGTCTTAAACAGGGTTGTAGTTCATAACATGAAACAACAAAATACTCCATACTTAACTTGCAGATGTGATTGGTGTATTTGAGGTAGAAACCAGGAAACACATGTTCATAATCCCAAGAGGCAGGTATCCACCACCACCCCCCCAAAATGCAGCCTGGTTTCAAGAGGAGAGGGGAGGAGGTCCCTCTGTTGAGAAAATTTACTTGTGGAAGTAGATAGGGCAGAGAAAAAATTATTGAAATATGTTTTTTCATAGCAAAATCCTGTAGGGGGATGGGGACTTGTTGTTAAAGGCCTGTATCATTCAATCAGAAGGGACAATCTGGTGCAAGGTTCACACAGAAACTCTGCTTGCTTTAATCAGCTGAGAGCAAGGTAGGACTGACCTCTGGCCTGCAGGGCCAATGCCAACCCATGCAACAAGGACTGCCAACAGGCAGTGACCAAGCTGCAGCTGCAAAGAGCCCCTAAGTAAATAATTTTTTCTTGTCCATTTAGTATTCCTTATTCTACTGCAAAGAAAGTAGGCTCTTAGGGGGAGCCCATCTCCCTGATACGTTTGCTGCCATGAAGATCTGAAGCTCCAAAGGGAATTAATTGTTGAAGATTGTACAGTTTTGTGGGATGATGGCTGGCAGTAGAGACAGTCATGTCATATATCCTTTCCTTTGCTGAGACACAACAGCCTGTCTGTGCTGTGCAGTTGCCAGACTGTCACATATTTTCAAAAAAGCCTGTTTCCTGTGCCTACTGGGAAAAGAAATAAAAAAAGGTTTCCCTAATGAGCTAAAAATTGTGAGATAGTGACTTTGTGTAGGTGTAGATCTGAGCAGAGCATCACTTTGTCTTCCTCTCAGTCTGATCCCAGAATTAATTAATTAGTTTCTATGACTGCTTCCAATAGGGATTTCTTGTTGTAAGTAAATGAGAATCCAGTGCCTTGCTTGATTCTTTCCTATTTGGCCATGTTGTGCAAACACACACAAAAAAATCATTCGGTTTTAATACATCTGGATTGTTTAGTGTAAGGAAGGCTGTTTTCCATTCCTGCTAAACATGCTGCAGGCATGATTGCTGATGTCCTGATCAACTTAGTCATTCATTTCACCTTTATGGTGAAGTGTGAGGGAAGAGGGAGAGTGTGAGTGCACATGAATCATTTGGTGAAATATCCTGTGGGTTAATAGCTCATTTACCTTAAGTTATTCCAAATCCATTCAATTCATTTCCCAGCATAATTACAAGATGGGCCAACTTTGATAAAACCTCCTTAATATATAAACTGCATTTGTTGTTTTGTAGATAAATGCGTATCTGCGCACATAAGCATTCTGTTACCCACATGGAAAGTAGAACATTCATCAGTGTTCCCCTTGGAGCTTCTATCAAAAGGACATGGTAGGAGCTCAGGGGGAATTTGTTTCCTCTTTCTGGCACAGGCAGTACCAAAATCTGCACATTCTCCAAAACCTGTATTAGGCCTTAAAAAGCCCTCAGAGATCCCTGCACCTTATCGTTATCCCTGGGACCACTTCTGTATTTCCTTACAGTGTGTTGCTGGCACTCAGAAGACCCAGGAAAGAGATTTGTTCTACAGCCAACAGAGGCTTCATGAAATAGCAACATCATGATTTTTTACTAATTCTTAGGAAGCACAGTGCCTGGCACATGTTATAGACCAGTGCCTCGGGCCTGCGTGCCCTGCAGAGATCTGTGGCCACAAGGGTCCCCAGCCCCGTATCTAGCAGAGTGATGGGAAGGGTTTCACAGAGACCACCTTCCCTCTGCTTCATCAGCATCATTGCTATCTGAGGAGATCAGCGGGGTATGAAATTCACCAGTACAAGACTAGGTGTGGCTTTTTTGTGTGACTGTAGTCTAAACAATTTGCTTCTGAGAGCTTCCAATTCCTCTTTTAACAGTGCTGAAGGTACACTTTTTATGTACACACTAAGCTTCCTCTTAGAGAGAAGGCAGATGTCACAGTAGTGCAGATTTTACCTTGCACATGAGTTTTGATTTGCTTCTCTGTGGTTACATCAGATGTAATTTAGTTTGGTGGATACTATTTTGGTGGTGGTTCTTTTCTGGAACTGTATAATCATATGGAGGCAGCTTTTGATCTGCTTAGTGTATAATTAAGCTGAGCCTGTTACTGTCTTTTTTTCTACAGAATGAGAGTAAATGAGTGAATGAAAATGTGCTGGGAGAAAAATAAAAAAGAACAACTCTCTTTTCAGCTGAGTTATAAACCCCAAGAAAATCAGGTGTAGAATTGAAGTGTTGATACAGTTTCTAATCTATCAGAATTAATCTCCTAAAATCTAAATGTATAGGATCCATACAAACAATCTAAGGGAAAATTAATTATTTAAAAATTGTTGTGGGACTTGGTGGCAAATAAAGTAATTGTAGGGGTGTAATTTTGTAAGGTGGGGTTCTGTGTATAATAAGCAGCTATTTGATTATACATTGTGTTGGTTTTTTTAAAATATACAATGGAATTGCAAGGCTGCATATGAAAATTAATCTTTAAAATGAGTAACCCATCTTAAGTTTCCCAGAGTTATTTTACTGCATTATCTGCCAACTAATATTCAGTAATCGCCATATTACTCTTTAACTAATAGATTAACCAACAGTATAATCCAGGTGCAACACTGTGCATTAAATCCCTGTGTATTTTAAAAATGTTATGTCCACATAATATGTCCATCCCTCCTACTGGTTAAGCAGAAGAAGCTTTCTGGAACTCAAATGTATGCAGGCATAAAAAAAATGTGTGAAAGTAGGAAATGAGAACAATCAAAAATCTTGTTCTTGGTCACCTTTTGTTTCTCTTTCTGTGCTGTTCTTACGGCACAAATACTCTTGCAGGTGTCCAATTACTGTGCCCTGTGGACTGATTCACATGACTCATCCAGCTTGTCTTTTAAATATTCTTACACTTGATCTCTTTTCAGATTTGTATGGATGTAACTATTTCAGTTAGGTTTGGGGTGTGTCCTGTCTTTTTCTGAAGCAGTTCCCTGTTGCCAGAAAAAAAGCAGGGGGGGGAAAGGTTTTAGCCTGGAAAAGGTAAACTACATATGAGAGAGAAGCCTTGGCATGTAGTCTGTTGGTTCGTGGAGGCAAAAAACAAACGAGTAGTCAAATACTTAAACATTGTGGCACAGTGTCCAATGACAAAGGCAATGCTAATACAGACTTTTAGGGTAGATCTTTCTATCAGTAGAGCTGATGTGTATACGTATGTCCTGCTATAACAATATACTTGCATAGCCTTCCTATATTGGAATATGCTGCAACACCAGCATAAAGGACCTAATTAGAAGTGCCTACACCCATACATAGAATTTTATGGCATGCTATGCCAATTCAGTTAAGTAGCTGAATAATGTCACCTATGTTGGTAAATTTGCAGTGCTAGTCTTGTTTAAAATTCGGACAGCTGCAGTTACAGCCAAATCCTAGTCTTGCTGTCACTAGATTAATTCTCCCTGGAGATTAATTCTCCCTGGAGATTAATTAGAAGGACTATTACTTATTTTATAATTCAAGTACTTGTAATTAAGGATCACAATGAATTTTTGTAATGTTTTATTTCATTCTCATTGTTCAGAGAAGGTCCTGAAGCTGTTGTAAAGAAAGGAGTCTTTCTTTCACCACTACCCTTCTTGTTTTACCCCACACTGATTTTTTCAAGGTAAGCTTCAGCTACACAAAGAACAAAAGATTACTCTTAGCCTTGATACCTTTTTCAATCCACAGCACAATATAGAAGATGACTGGTTTCCTGTGTGATCTAAACCACTAGCAATTACATTGGATTTTGTAATTCATAGTTTTCCATCAGAGGAAGTGGCGAAGTTATGCTGCATAGGCTTGGCTTGACTGTCCTTGACGTGGCAGATCTCTTAGAGAAGAGACCATTCCTTAGCTGAAGAATGATCTTTTCATATCATATTTTCTTGCAATCATAGTTTATTGCACTGTTTTTATATAAATAGAGAAATTTCCAATAGATAAACGTACATCATCCTTGTTTTTGACTCAGTGGCACCACAGAAAAAAAATGCATTAGCTCAAATTCCTTATGCTACCCTTCTCACAGTTCCTCATCTCCTATCCTGGGCAGGTCGTATTATCTTTTAAAGCAGATGGGAATTCAGGAGGTGCTTTGATCTTTCACCTGTACATTAGAAGAGAAACTGCATAGCTGTTATCTGGAAAGCCCTGGTGATTCTTAATGGACGTTGTTTTAGGAACACTGAGGGAAAGAAATATTCTAATTGGTCTTGTTTTTCAGCTGAAGAACAGTTTGTTTCTATGTTAAATGAAGTAGTGAAAACAAATAGTATACCATCTGGCTAGCCTACCTGGCTACTTTACCAGGAGGTTTTCAGATGTTCCCTCTGCCAGTTTATAACTTCTTAAGTCTGATACTGCTAGTGTACTTTCTTTACCCAGTTGTTCTTCTCTGTCTAGAAATTATCTTATTCTTTAAACTGAATTAAATTTTTTAAAATCTGACTCTCTTTTCAAAGATTTTCCCTGTATTTACAAAATCTCAATTGTTCCCAGCATTCACAGTAAATCAGTTATGCAGAGGAACAGGCCTCCGTGTTATCTGTGAAGCTGATATTCTCAGGGGACAGGATAACATTGAATAGTCTTAATATGTACCAGTGAGCTCTCATTCTTAGAACAGATTGTGACAGAAAGGAAGGGTTTAGCTGCTTTTCAAGTGCTCGGAAAGATGTCGTATGTTTTTCTTTAGATCACTTTTTTCTGCTTCTGTTTATCCAAGGAAGAACATCCTGCAAAAAGATAGAAACATTTAACATAGCTGGAAGAGTAATGAAGTACAGATGCAAATATTTCATTAAAACAATATTATTGCTGATTTGCAACTTTTAATATTGTTTTTACTTAGCATAAAGGACAAACATTTGTTCACAAGTAATTTTGAAAAGAATTGTAGTTGACAACAGATTTGTGAAGAAGCATTCATGTGACTATCCTGTTATCTGTTTATTATTTGTATTGAATGTGCACATCAGCCTAGTCATAGCTCATAGATGTGACTTTCTGAGCATGACATAGACAGATAATAAAGAGAATTCCTTGTGCCAAACACCTTACAATCTAAACCCACATAATTTTACTCACCATGTAGTCAGGAAATGGAAACCCTAGCATGGGAATTAACTGGTCTGTCACACAGTACAAAGAGTGTAGTTATGTAAGACTGAATGATTGGCAGATAATTCGGAAAGTAAATTGATATAAACAACTTATCAAATGATTTTGAATAATGCAGGTAATTTGCAGGCACCTTTCTTAAGCTAAATTAATCAGATACTGTGCATTCTAGCTATAGCTAGCAAACACAAGTTTAAAATAGGGGGATCTTTGAGCAGTTAAAAAGACAAGTGGGACACTTAAACACATTTTTAAAACACCAGGAAATTGGAAGTCTGTGGGGAAAAACGAAGAGCAGCAAAGAGTTAATAGCAAATTGCAAAAAGCTTCTCAAGTAACAAGGACTCCAGCAAATATAGATGCAAGGTAAAAAAGTACAATAAAATAAATCATTGCCCTACTTAAAAAATGGATTGGTTATCAAGTAGCAGGGTGGCTAAGTAGTTGTTTTGTCTGCTTTTACAGGGGAGGCAGATGGAGATCTACTAAATCTGGGATTGTTTCCCCAGAGGCAGTAACAGGGAAGCTAGAGAATGTACAGGCTTATAAGATATCTTGTTATAAAATGTCAGATTCCCTTAGAGGAACCAAAACTCAGAACACACAGCTGTGAATTTTAAATTGAATGAGGAAATCAATGAAGTTTTCAAAATTCTTAAAAAAATACTTCATCCAGAAAAAACTCCAAACAACTTCTTTAGTGGGAAAAAACAAGAACAACACAGCACCAAACAGGCAACAAACAAGCAACTGCATGCCAACGGGAAAAACTCTTAGAAAGTCTTATGACGTAATGTTGTCTTCTTACTCTATGTATTCTTACTTTACTCAGGATAGGATCCCACCTCTACCTCTTTCTGTAAGTTGGTTTATTCAGCTTTTCAGTGGAAATGCAGCAAGTAGCAGCCTCTTCTTTCTGTGAAGTTCCTCTGATTCTACAGACCAGTTATCTCTTTTTAAGCTCTCTTAGGTTAAGTGGTCTTCCTGTTGCTCACACCACTTTTACAGATGCTTTGACACCCTTCAGCACCTAAGAAATACTCATTGTCCAACAATTCTGTAATTTAATAATTTCTAGAGTGCTTTCAGCATTTTGACAGAGATGAAATGTGACACTATATTGATCACGGGGCCCTTTTGAATTTTCCATCTGTCCCACCTACACCATCTTCTAGGGCACAGCATTTGATAGGGAGCTGGAGTCAAGAACAGTGGGTTGCACAATGGAAAACTTAAATGTTTATAAAGATGTTTACAGTTATGGGTTAAATGTTGCTGTTTCTGATGAGAACAGTTCTTTCAAAGACAGATCCAAGATATACTTTCACATAAAGTGTTCAAAACCCTATACGATTATCTATTTCCGATTACATCTCTCTGTAGGAGGCTGGTGGTTAGCATTCACTGAAATACCAATTTTTAAAATGAAAAGTAATTCATGAGCCTACTGAGAAGAAGGTATTTGTTCTGAAGAATGTTATAGTATTCATGGGGGTTCTTAACATTTTCATCTTAACAGCAAATATGGTGCATGGTCATTGTAGACCACTGTTCGATTTGAATTGAATAGCATCTCTATGGCAACTACGGCAGCTGCTTACATGGAAAAATAATACTGGATGAACATAATATTCTTACTTCTTTACAATAGGACTTAGTAGTTGGCTGTGAAGAGAAATTTGCTGATTTTTTTTCCAGTCCTGATAGATAGTTTGAGATTTCTGAACATATTTTTTGAGATTTCCGAGACTGTTGTTCTAGATTACAGCAAGTTTGTATTGAAAATGGGTAAAAGATAGACAAAATATATTAAACTATGAAAATGTTGGATATTGCTAATGCGTGGTCATACATAGGTGTTCCTTTTCAAGATAATAAATCTGATTGACCTCAAGTCCTACCAGCCTGGGTCTTTTTTATTTTTTGTGTGTGAGCTGAGCTATTGAAGGGGTTGTTGTACACCCACATTCCCTCTACCATTGGTCCAATGTACCCAGTTTCAGCAGTGAATTCTATCTGCTGTGTCACCTGTTCTGCCACTGCAGATTCAGACAAGCTCAGAATTTCTGGGGGGGGGGAAAAAAAAGAAGTGTCCTGTTTTCAGCTTCTCTTTCTCTCTGGAGGAGAAATGAGCAAATCTTTCAAAAACACTTAAGGGTGGTTTAGTGTTCAGATTTCTTCTGAGCAAGAAGTTTGTGGTAGGTAAAGTACCAGAAGAAAGGTGTTTACCTTCATGTATTCATAGAATGATTAATTCAAACTCTGAAAATTTCCTCTCCTGAATTATAAAAACTCATTGAACATAAAACTGTAAATGAAGTATGATGCCATTCTAAATTTTATTAAGTAGCGCTCCTATTCTCCAAAACCTGATATTAAAATACAGCAAGAAAGTTCTCTCCAATTTTAAATGCTCTTGTTTTCCTTTCTACAGAGGAAAAAACCAAATTAAATACTGCAGGATTTCCCCAGTTTGCACCATGTTCTGCAGTAGCGATGTTCAAATGATAAAAGCAGATACTAGTAAAATGTTTATACTTAAGTTTGTATTTATTTTAATATTTGTAATGTATAGTGTTATTTTTCTATTAAGTGTACTTTTTAGAAAGGAAGTTTTCTAGTGTAATGATTATATTTAAGTTAGTTTTGTACAGTTTACAAAACAAAACTTACTAGTAATGCGCAGTGTTTTGCTGGCAAAGCCAAAGGCCTGGGAGTCTCACTGGCGGTTTGTTTAACTTTAGGAAAAGAGAAGCCCCTAATGACCAGAATCTGAAGGGGGGCAAGAAAGGCACGGTGTTCCAGCTGGATTTTGGTGGTTTTTTTAAAGCTGTTGCTTCTGGGATATGTCTGTGGTGCTTCTGGCACGAGATGTCGCAGATGAATCGGAAAATCCTGAGGTAACGGCGATCGGCCACCTCTGCGTTGTCTCGGAGAAAATAAAACACGCCGTGCTTGAGGATGCTGCTTCTCTTCCCACCCGTTTCGTCCCCCCTCACTGACAGACTCCCGGGTGGGCGAGGCGGCAGCGACCCGGCGGCACTGCTCACGACTTGGGGCGGTTCAGCCCTCAGCGGAGCCACCCAGACGATGTGTCCGAACTCCCGTGCGGCGGCGGCGACCCAAGCGGAGCCGCCCGCGGTCAGCCCGGCCCCCAGCCTGCCGCCCCTCACGGCCGGCGCGGGGCAGCTCGCCCGCCCCCTCTGCGGGGCAGGCACACGGCCACAGGAGCCAGCAGCGCCCCCACTGCCGGCGGGAGAGCCCAGACTCCGCCCGCACGGGCGACCCCCGGGCCCGTGCCCCACCTGAGCCCGCTGAGGCGGGGCAGGGGCGGGCTGCCGGGGCTGGGCAGACGCATGCGCCGGGGAGGCGGCAGCCGGGGAGCCGCTGGGGTCCGGCGGAGTTGGGAGGCGTTCGCCTCGGTCCGGCCGGAGCGGGGTACCGCGCTCGCCGGCACTGCGCTGCCTGCATCGCTGCCTCTCGTCGGCAGCTGAGGTAAGAGGCGGGCTTTACCCTGGACCTCGGCAGGTGCTGGCGGGGACCTTCCTCAATGTCACGGCGCAGCGAAGGAGTTTGGGGGAGCGCTCTGCGCGCCAGGGATGCCCAGCCCGGAACCCCCAGGCGAACCCACCCGATCCGCGCCGCGGGGCAAACTTTGCCGGCGCTGTGGGCGCGGAGCAGGACGAGCGGCGGAGAGTGGAGCCCGCAGGTCGTGGGCTGCAACGGTGCGGGTCTCCTCAGGGTCTCCACCTGCCCCAGCGTCTCCCGCAGCTGTACGGTTGGTTCCAGGCGAGATAAGGCGCGCCGCTAAATAGGTCAGGGTCTTCAGCTGTGCGTGAGCTTTGCGTAACGATTTTTCTTACTTCAGAAAGGTACGGGGCTTTTGTCTTGGGCTTCTAGGCTGCTTGTGTACTGAGTGACTTTTAAAAATAATAGTTGCATGAGCATAGCTCGGCTTTCTTGTCTTATAAATCACGACTTTGTGGAAGGTAAATTTCTTCAGCAAAGGCGGAATTAACTTACGTGAAGGAGTCATCCTTGATGAGCTAATTAGCAGTAATAAGTGTAAGTACTTGGCAAGCTTCTTCATCACAAGCCCGTGGACAGTGGTGGCATACTTAAAATGTTAAACTTTAAGTCCTGTGGCACTATGTTTCAAAGCAGGTAAGGGACAGTTGGGCGCAAGGCCGTGTTTTCTGTGGATACAGTCACAGAATTTCCTTGTTTCAGAGGAGGTGTCAGAATATTCATGCCCGTATGAATGCTCATGTTTGTTTTCTGTTGATTTTTGACTCCTAAACAGAGAACTGTCTCCATGGGCTTTAACTCTTCTGGGCACTAGGTCTTTATTGTTAAGCTTGAATGGAAAAGTCTGCAAATGGAAAAGTCAGAGAAGCGTGGCACTGTGAGCACTCAAAAGTTTACATAAGTCTTTAGCATGAACCTGAACTTCAGCTAACTACTGCAGGGAGAGAGATGATAGTTTTATTTACCATTCTCTTTGCTATTACTTCAGTGATGTCTTTCTCAAAGTAAAAAAGCAAGGTGCAAAACAAGTCGTCTATTAATGTAAAAAGCCTGTAAGTTTTCCTGTCTGAATGAAATGTAATGTGAAAAGGTAGTGTAAAAAACTTAAGTTGATGGGGATGCGACTGCGTGACTGCAACAGATGTAGCTGAAGCATTGCTACTGTAGCTCCAGAGTGAGAGGTAGTGGTAGGACACTGGTGAGATGCCCAGGCTGGTGAATACAGGAGGGGTGTGCTCTTTGAAGCTTCTGCCTCCCATGGCAGTGTTGTGCTCACCAGTGGATGCAGCTGCCCCTGCCCTGTTACTGCAGTTTGGAAAAGGAGAAAAATGTTTGTCTTTGCACAGTTCAGAGCTGATGCTAGACAGGTTTGAATGGGTTATGCTGCTACTCCAAATAAGTAATCTTGCTACTCCTTCCAACTCACCGGGTCAGTAAACTGCTTAGAGGAATGGATGAGGTGTTTCTTCTTTTTGCTTGGTAAGGTGTTCCTCCATGGGTGCAGACTTTTTTCTGGTGCTTGGTCTCGTCAGATAGGTTTCTGCACCTCGCACCTTTTCCAGTGAGCAGGGATTTATGTGATTGTACAAAACCTGAAGGTAGAAGAGAAACTGGAAGTTGTGAAATTGACCATGTTACTAATTCTTTTTCCTTTGTTTGGTGAAATAAGCCATAAGGTAGTAAGAAATTAGAAAGGAAACTATTTTCTTGTATGCTGTCTTCACTAAGTTACCAAAAGTTCTGTGTTCCTTCCACAATGAGTAATATAATGCTTGGTTAAACTTAAAAGTATTCACAAAAATCAGCTGGTATGAAGAGATTGTGCCATCCTGCCTCTTTCCACACTAGCAGGAGCTGCCTGTCACCCCTTGGTTCTGTCTGCACTGCACACTCTCTCTCAACAGGGATTAATGTACTCACACCAGCATGAATCTCTCTTAACCAGCTGTTCTCAGTGTCTGCATCTTTTTTTTTTTTCCCCCCTTATTTGGATTTTTTTCAGCTAAGTTTTAATTGAGAGGATAAGTTCCTCCTTGAGTACAGTTGCTCAGGGATAAGGCAGTATAAAAGCAGGAAAAAGCCTTGTGGAAGATAATCTTTTGGGGAAGTGTAGGCTTGTTAGTTAATTAGCTCTGCAGATCCTAGGATTTCAAACAGCAATGTGGATTGCTGCATAAAACTTAACAGATGCTTAACCGTTGTTGTAGTCTTTGCTCTTCAGGTTATCACTAGGGACTGTGGTTCAAGAATATTTGCTCCAAGAGTTTGAGAGATTATGAAATGAGGCATTGGTGTTATTTTACAAAGGAACATATGGTACAGCTGTGGTAGTCTCAAATACTGAAGTATTCATGAGGCTGTGTTGGGATGTAACAGAGTGTGGAACTCAAGTGCAAGGTTCTCTCTAGTGTACTGAAATATGCTGCAAAGCTTAGGTCATCTGTAGTTAATGGGAAGAAGAGATGATGTTGCAGTCTGAATAGCTTGCTTTCTGAAGTTCGCTTCCTTATATGCTCTAAAACCATTGAAATTCCTTGAATTCAAGTTGTATCAGATAAATATTTTAGTCCTGTAACTCTGACATATCATTCAGAAAATTGTAGTACTTCATGTGTGTCAGCCACCAAGATACAAGCATGAATATCTTATTAGGTGTGTTCCTGTATTACCTTTGATGCAGACAAGATAGAGGCAGATGTTAAATGCCATAACATCCCAGTTAACAAAGGGGAACATTTTCCCAAATCCATAGACTGCACTTGCATTTTTTTTTTTTATGCTCAAGTTGATGTGAGAAGGAATGTGAGGAACTTCACTGTCCTGTGTGACCATAATATCCCTCTGGCTGCATAGGTTGGTAGATTTTCATTAGATGTTCTGCTTGCCTTTACAGATGCAGTTTAAATATTGGTTGAAGGGCTATTTTCTGTTATTTTGCCCACAAGTGCAAAATGCACAGGTTCTTTTCAAAGGTGAAATTTCTCTTTTTACTGCAGCTTCACAAAGCATGTATAATCTTACTATAGGAAGTTTGTGGGTTTCATTATTTAACAAATGACAGTTTGTTGAAAACAAAACATTCAAAATATTGTGAACATTTGTGTCATACGGATTTTTAAAAATACTTTTCACTGGGGAGTTACGGCAAAAATCATATCTGCCCAGGACAGTCATGTGACATCATTCTGTGTTGGAGAAAGTGATGCAAAGCAGTAGCTGGTATTCTAATACAGCTACATTCAGTGAAAGCATATATTATTAAGCAAGCATTGCTTAATTTATGGCATCAATAGTATGCTGGTGTAAATAACAAAATATTTAGTAATTTGTTTTTGTATAATGTGGCTTTTAACGACAGGAGGTCAAGGTCTTACTCTGCTGAAAAGAAACCCTTTTTTTCTTATACCCTGCAATACATCACATTTCATGAAGTTGAGCTAGTATTTCCAAGAGTGATGAATCATGCCCATTAACTTTGGCAGTTTTATTATGTTTCCTTTCCAGATGAGTGTACTCATCAGATCGTCTGCAATAACTCTTTTGAATGTCTCAAATGTGAAGTGTAGAATCTTAACACATACGTTGTACATTTTGCATGCAACTGTGATTTTTCTTATGCATTAGCTAAAGCTGACATTCCTTTCTATAACCATATTAATTGACATGTTAAAAATTCATTAGAGAACCTGAGCTGCCAAGGCTTGTAAAAATAGAAGGCTTGTAAACCAATCTAACTATATCAGTGCAGTTCCAGTCCTTTGCTTATCAATTTTGGTACCTTACCAATTTGCTCCTGTTGAACTGCCAAACTGATCTTGTAATGACAGGTGGTGCTAATACACAGGCACGTGAGAGCTGTGCTGTTTGCATTAATGATGATCATTTCAATATAAGCAAGTTGAGCTGTTATGAAAACATTGCTAATACTTCATTCCTCAGTGAAATTACTCAATAACACTTTCTTGACAACAACTTTTTTTGGTGTTAAACATTGATAATAAGGAATTAAAAGGAGGGGTGCAAAATATGAGTACAAGTAGAAGCTTTAAATAGCTAAAGTCCTTTTCACCTCACTTTATATATCAATTATTTTCAATTACATAAGCCTTTCTTGAATGCAGAGACTGCATAAATAGGCTTCAGTTTACAGATGGGTGAAATGCGCTTTCTTCTGTGGCAGAATGCAGGATCTGCATAATTATGCATCTTGATTCTAGACCTGGTGATTTTGCTGTGTGATAGGATGGTGTGATAGTGCTGTTGGTAAAATGCTGTGATTCTGGAACATAGTGGATAGTGTTTCATTACTCTTGGCTTTCTATTAGCAAACTGTTTGGTGCAGACGTGCCAGTACTGAAGGTATGGAGGCCTTGGGGTACACCTGCGACTAAGTAGTTCATTCTGTGTGTGAAGTAGGGTAAGTCTTGTGTACAAAGGAAGGCTAGTAACTGCCCACTACAGGCACTGAAGAACAATTCTGTACCTGACTGAAATGGTAGGGTCAAGGTCATGAGAGCAAAGGAAAATTAACAGAGGTGAAGCTTGAATGATATTGTGACGTAGAAACATACTTTTTCTTGTTGTTGTTTTTGTTGGGGTTGTTTGTTTGTTTTGTTTTTGTTTAACGTGTTATGTTATTTTTATGGTTTGTGAGTCTTTTGGTGCATCATGGCAGCCAAAATGCTGCCATTCTACAAGCAGTGTCATCTAATGCCAAGTGGTTAATAATCAATTTACTTAATGGTGGTGGCTGTAGTGCTGATTCCCTGCAGAGAATGCTACTTACTGAATCTTTAGCACTGCTCAGCATTACTAAACTTGTAATATCTAATGAGTTTATAGCAGAAGTGGTTATGGCTATAGGCCCTGTTGTTCTGTCTGTATATACTTGTGCAGGTACCAGAAAGTTAAACGTATGGTAGGACGTTTTGTTTAACAGTTCATGATGTTCAGTTTTAATTTGACACTTCTCAGTACATCCCATTTAAATGCAGTAGACTATTGGGTCTCTTTAGTCCTATTACAATTTGATACAATTTCAAAGATTAATTAATTTAAGGATCAGTGGTATGACAGGCAGCATTAGTACTGTGTACTTCAAAGTGGGAAGAGAGGAAAAAAAATGTGATTTTTATGTAACTAGGTTTATACTTTACAGTGTTTATTTGTGTCTATCATAATTTTGATCTTTAAAAATGAGCTTGTTCTCCTAAGCCATGGAAAAAAAATTTTGAGCATAGAGTCTTATCAAGATATACCAAAGATAAGATGAATTTGGGTAAGATATTCAGTAAATGTTCTCAAAGTTCTTACTTTGCCTTGTGCATCAGAAATTCCGAAAAAGGTGTAGGAACCTCCTAATGGGATTTTATAATGGAAATGCTGATATAAGCTAGCAGAAGAGCACCTAGTTTCTATCTTTGCATGACTGCATGTGGAAGAAAAAAATTGCATAATCTTTCTTCCTTTTGCCACCTGCTAATAATTGGATGGTGAATCTTTGACTTGCAAATATATGTAAGTGCCTAGATGCAGTTCATCTTTCTTTTAAAATGAGATAATTTAATGCATGTTACTCGTTAAGAAAACCCCTTATAAATCAGTGTCAAAGCTTTATGGAAAAAGATTCTCCCTTTGCCCATTTCTGTAGTCTGTTATCTGCAATGCAGGTGCAGTCTATGCCAGACAGCTGCACATTTGGTAGATTGTGGGGCCTGTGCATAGTCAATACCATGTTTGATGCTTAACTTGGTCCCTTGTTAATCAGAGAAACAAGAATACCTATATAATAGACATCAAGCAGCATTAAGACAACGCCAGAAAATATTGTCTCTACAACCTTAACTGACCCTGTTGGTGCGTACAATCACAAGTAATTTTTTTTTTTTTCTGTGGGACTATCACCAGGCTTTGTAAACAGAATAGTCAATGCTTGCTTACTGACAACTTTTCCCGGGTCTCTCGGTGTGTGGCTTGCCACTCGACCATTATTCTGAGACTGTGGGCTTTCTGTGGTTCTCAGCCTATAGCTGTGTGCTTCCCAAACAGTAAAAAAAGTAAAATTTATCTATGCAACACTTCCATGACATAAATTAATGGCCTTCTCCTGATCTGTGGGTGGAGCTTAATCACAGCAAGAGGTCTTCAGCAATAGGGACTGGTATGTCAATCCTTGGAATGATGTAGCATGTGTTCAGTGCAGAGCTTCTGTTCCTTGAATGGCAACATGAGCATTCAGTGCTCTATATACTAGAGCTCACAGTTAAGGAGTCAGGATCTCAGAAAATTATTTTTAGCTAGTGATTGTGGAAAGATTGATTTAAGCAACTTGCTTAGCACTGCTAGCAGCTCTGTGGTAGAGCCCAGGCTACCGAGATCCTGCACTGCAGCATTCAAGTGCCCTAACCTTGAGAGAATCTTTTTCTCTTGCAGTCTTCTTTTCTTCCAACTTCTACAGCAAATGAGGTAGTTTTTTTTCAGGAGATAGTTATTTTTTATGACTTATGTTGATTGTCTTGATTTGCTTCCAGGCTGAGGGGAGGAAAAACATGATCTCACAATTTAAGGAGCCTACTAGCAAAGAAAAGCAAACTATACAATCTGTAAATTCTGTCCTAAGGAATCATGGTAAATCTTGAATCAGTGCTTTTCAAATGTTTAGATTCAGAATCTGGCTCTGGAATGGTTGAAGAAATTAACTTTATACTACCATGTGGAGCAGGATTAGAGGCTTGATGTGCTCTGTCTTAAGTTTCACTGGTATATGCTCAGATACCATTAGATCCCAGTCTGGAGAAGTTCAGCACAACCGTTTAGACAGGTGACATCAGAAGCAGCAGAACCCTACTGTAGACAGTTTTGAACACCCAAAATGGAGTTAAGACACTCCTAGTCCCTAGTAATATGAAAAATATGAAGTACTCTAACATACAGCAAGGGATGTTTGGTGCTATTGCCTTATTCTATATAGCATTAAGCTGTTCAAAATTAATATATGATGTCTGCAAATGTATAAAATAAATTTTGAAGATGAAAATTGCTCTCCTCTTAGAAGTATCTGAGGCTGCTATAGTTTTGCTGGTCTAGGTTTGAATAAGACTAAATCCACTGTACTCCAGACCCCTTCTCCACTGCAGGTAGGTGACATGCTCTGGAGCAAGTGGTATTCCTGAAAGGCTAGACAAGAGCTGCTTACACTGCCATTTCCTTTCTCTTTCAAACAGGTTTGGGAAAACATTTCCAGTCAAATCTGGCTTTCTTTGCTTGGCATGTGGGTTAGTCTCTCAAACTTAAGAATGCTACAAAAATAGCTTAAGAAACCAGACAATGGAACTTTACAGACTTTAGCAAGCATCAAAGAAAGTTACATTGACGATCAGTAATAACAAATTAACATAAATAACAAAAATAAACTAACAAAAATTAACAAATTAACAGAAATAATATAAAAAGTTGATTATATTGTCAACTATGTTGCAATGCCATACATGAACTCCATAAATTTGATTAATCCTAATTGTCCCCTTCATAATTACAATTTATCATGTAACCCAAATAGGATGGGGAGGAGAAAGTGAGAGGTAGACAAAACAGGGATGCTCTAATGTTCATTTAACTCTCAATGAATTTGCATTAGCTGATATTTCTGCATACAACTTGGTGGCAGTTTGTTGCATTTTAGAAGAGCTGGGAAAATCTCTGCCCTTTAAGAAACCCCATGGACCTCTTTTATCTGTTATTGGTGGCTCTTGAGCTTTTCACCTTTCTTTCTTAACTGTAAATTAGAATATTGATCAAGTTTCTGTATCGTAGGTTTGTAAGAAAGGATTTTCGAACTTCCTTCTCATTCAGAGGAAAAGTTTTATACTAATCTAATTTGGCAAATGTGTTTTTTAAAAAAAAAAACACGCTGGGGTTAATCCCCAGATGATGTGACACAGCAGGGCTCCAAGGAGTCTGTGGCTGGCAGGAGCATGTGGGGTTTGTAATCTCTACATGCAGCACAGCGGCTGCTTCCTGCCTCGTGTGCTGTACGCAGCTGATCAGAGGGTTGTTTCACCATGTGGTTGTGATAACTCTGGGAACTGTCATGGGGGGTTAGGAGTCAATTGCATGTTTCATGCTGAGCCTGGGGTCTTGGCAGATTTGTTTGCTACTACTGTATAAATGTTTTAGTAACATTAACATGATGTTTTGTATGGAGTGGCTCTTGGCTTTACATACCTAGAGATCACATTTTGTGTGACACTGCATCAAAGTTTTGAATGTTTCTGATTGTGTTTTTGACTTTTTTAATCAGTTCCTGTCATTTATTGTTGTGTTGCTCCTGTTAAGCTACTGCTTTCATCTTATGAGAACCCTCAAATTCCATTCCTGTCAATGACTTGTTGCAAAAAACAGATATATTTCTAAAATACTTTAAAGTTGAAGTAGCTGGCGTTGGGCCATGAAAAAAATTTATTTTGTTTAAAAGGATCATTTCAGCTTGTATTTCTGAACAGGTTAGTTCTCAAAAATGGGCATTTGTGATTTTCTTTTTAAGCATTGTCAGAGTCTCTCTAAAATGCTTGTTACTAGGTTTTGTATTTTATGTTTTCCAAAAAGCCACAGGCAGAACTTAATTTACTTATTAGAGTACTGCCAAATGCTTATGATTAGTAGGATAGCATGGAGACGGAAAAGGATACCAAGAAATCTCAAGGAAGCTTAGGTTTGAAGGTCATGGAAAAGCAAGCTGTGGCTTTGTGAGCTGACTGTGGGCACCTGCCTGGTCCCTGCCGATCTTGATCATCCTCCACACCTGCCTCTTTGTTGTTGCCTCAGGCAGCTTAATGCCTTGGTCTTTGGACTTTCCTTCAGCAGTTGTATTTCTTGGCTTTTCTAAGTTTTTGACTTCTAAATTGATGTGGTGAGCTTTAGAATTTGACCTAGCTGTGCATCTGATCCCTGTACCCCTTCCAGACTGCAGCCTAACTGTACCCATTACAAGAGTGGCCAGTGACTCACTGGGGTACTTTTGATAGCCAAGTAAAACATGAATCTTCAGATGAGTTCTGCCCTGTTTTTAATAGAAATATTTTTGAGTTCTTTTTCCAGTCAATCAAGCTTGAAATAGATTTTTTACATACCTTTTTTTTTTTGCCTTCAATAGAATAAAATAATGCTCTTTATTTTTAAAGCTTTGTTTTCAGATCCATGTATACACTCAGAGTGCAAAAACATTTGTTATTCCTTGTTTTAAGGTGTTTGGTGGGAAACCAAAGTTAGGAAAATAGAATATAAGACTGCTGTATAAGCACTTGAGTATTCCTTGCAGTTGCACATTATTGAGACTGATGAATAGGTATATTTTAAAATGTAGATAGTTAATAAATACTCTGAGATTAATTTTCTTGTGTTTGATGAATTGCTTTAGTAGCTAAAATTATTAGGCCACTAAAAATATGGTGAAGAAGGAATAAAATAAAACAAATCCATATCTCTAAAAATCCTTTAGAGAAAAAGTTCTTAGAGTTAGAGGATCATCCTCATGCTGTAATTATATATGGCCTTGGTATAGTGGGTCTTGCCCACTAACTAGTTGTCAGATTAATCTTATGCATACTTAAAAGCTCTCTTGGGTTTTAATATATATTTCAGTTTACATGTCTGCATCAGATTTACCTCTAACCTTTCAAAGAAGATATTTTACCACATACTTGCATAGTCTAGGAAATCTGGTATCAGGAAATAGATTTTTTTTTTTTTTCCTCAAGTGAGCCATACCTTATTGGCAAAGGAATCCTGTAAATAGCCTAAAGTGCTCACATTTAACTGCTGGATTTAGGGGCACTTGGTTAATGCTTTGCCTTAATGCATGTAGAGATTTCTTGGGTGGTGAATTTCTGTCTTCAGAAGGCTAGGACTTTAATTGGGAAAAAAAATTACTAAGTTCAAAGACTTTATAGAATACTGCACTGCTACACATCTGTGCAAGACAGAATTAAGTCTGTCATTAAAAAAGAAAAAAAAGGGGCTTACTCAGGGTTTCATGAGGCTTCCATGCTAGGAAATTAACTATGGATGTCTTTCAGCTAACAATGCCCACCTCTTGGAAGAAAATACATCCCTGCTTGAAATGTCTTCTACTGTGTGACAATATTTTATACAAAATATGTCCAATTTGAGAGATCTCTGATATGTAACAGTGTAAAATTATATGCTTAGCTGAGCCTTTAATTAGCTCTCATTCTGTCTCACATGATTTATAGCTCCACGACTCCTATGTAAAAATGATATATGACTTAATGAAGTGGAAAGCTAGAATGAGTTCACACCTCTAGTTGTTAATGGCTTCCCCTAGCTAGGTGACTGGTGTGCTGGAGGAGAAGAAAGCAGCTGTAAGCATCTTCTCATTTATTACGGCAAGGATGTAAAAAATCTGTGTTGCTGTGACTTATGGTTGTTTACTTCCTTGTCACATATACAATTCATTGGAGTGAGGAAGGAATGTGCAGCTGTTTCACATATTTGGAACCTAGCTCTAGCTTTTTCTTGATACTAGAGAAATAATATTCCACTGATGGGGAGGAAAACCCTTAGCAGGCCAACTGGCTTTGCTAGGTAGGAGATTTTGGGGAGGGTTTTTCAAATGGTTACTTTGAATCTGTCAGTAACTTTTTTGAAGAAAGACGTAATTATTGTTACTCTTACACCTGAAGTTTCCCTAGTTATGTGTTGTGTTAGTTTCAGAATATTTGGCTTTGCAAATACATCTTTGATATAGTGCTTCTGATATTCTTAACTACAGTATGGTAAACCTCAAATTAATTCATTCTGGATTCTTAATAGTTTAAGTGGTCTAAGTGTGTCTTCTGGATTGGGGAGGGGAAAAAATCAGGGATATCACAGAAATGAGCTGACTTCAGCCTTGTTTTGATCTGTAGAAATAATGTGGTGTCTATTTGATGCAGCAGTCCCTGGAAGGACATCTGAAATACAGGAGTGGAGGGAGAGGTCCTTTTTATTTTGCCGTGCAGCTGAATAGTTTAAGTTAAAGAACTATCGCCTTCTGCCAAGAGTGCAGTAACATTACAGGTATTCCTGTTTGTGGTATCTGTGTGGGACCACAACACAGATACATTTAATTCTGAATCTGTTGTGATCTATAGGCATTTCCTACATATGCCAAGAGTGTCCTTTCCTTGTTTCATCTGTAGTCCTATCTATGAGCCACAAAGGCTAGAGCCTTTGCTGGCTCAAATATGAGAGTTGTGGTCTGTGCTCAGAGATCTGTAGATCTGTAGGTACATCCTTTTTCTGGTTTGTTTTGTTTGTTTTTTTTGTTGGTGGGTTTTTTGTGTGGTTTTTTGTTTGTTTGGGTTTTCTACCCCTTTTCTCTCTTGTGAAGCTTGAATTTACTGCTATTAATCTTCAAAGAACTGTGTGGGTATCTTTGCAGTTTATATGATGCAGTAAACATGAACTAGTGAGTTTGTAAGTGAAGACTGTGACGTACTCCCATGATGGGAGATAGGGTTTCTGACATAGATTTTGGGGTTCACAGAGGATAATGCTTTTCTATTGCCAGGCATGTATCCATTAATTACGTATTTAAGGGTCTGTAGAATTTACAAGTTCTTCCTTCAGATTTCTGATCACTTTCTCACATTCATATATATTTGTGCAGTGTTTACAAACTTTACAACCTCTTTCAGAACCAGCAGTCTTTGGGACAGCTTGTCCAGGAATTTTTAGATATCTGGGGGGAAAAAAAAAAAATAACATCACTCCCCCTCTTCCCAGTGTCCTCCAGACACTGGCAGTACATCTAACTGTGTGAGTGGGCTGTGCAGGTCATTGTTGTATTTGTATCTTTGGCTTCTGGGCATTGGACTCTTGGAATACTTTTAAATGTGAGTAGAAGAGAAGCTGTAACTTGCCATTTTACAATTGCAGCTTGTGCTGACTTCATAATTGCCATTAAGATAACAGAAATAGTGTTGAAGGAGCTATGTAACCTTCTGAGGTTGTGGCAGAGCTTAAGAAATTAGTGAAAAGCAAAGGTGACTGCTTTTGGAAAGGTAGATCAGTCCTCTTAAAATCTATGTTGGATGATGTAATTCCAGAAGTGAATTATAGAAGCTTTCCCAACACTTCTGAGATTGTTGCAACTTCTGGAAAATCTCAAACAGGCTGTAATTTCTGCTAGACCTTTTAAGGAGGCTGTTTTGTAGTATGTAATAGGGATATCTTGCTCAAAGTACAAGGAACGTGGAAAGAACCATTTCCAAAGTGAAGTAAGGAGTATAGGTGTCACTCTCTGAATAACCCTGACAGTACTTGCTGGCAGAATGGCAAATTTTATACTGCAATCCACCTCCTGCCCTATGTGCCACTACGTAAGATGATCTGCTTCACTCCTCTTAAATCTGGAAAGGTTTGTGTGTCAGGCTTGTGCCTCAGTTGTAAAACAGGATTTTGGGAAAGGTGGTGGTTCCTGATTCTCCCTGTGCTCATTAGCTTGCCTACAAGGTAGGCTGAGGTCACCTTCTGAGAGGGGCTCTGCATGTGAAGGAGGTTATGGTAAGTTAATGGACATTTTCTTTCTAGTTTAGGTCATCAACTAGGATTAAGCTTTAGTTAATATGAAATATAAGCACCTGTGCTGAGGTATTGTAAGTAAACATGTTTAAATTTGCATAAGATAATAGCTACAGATGCAATTAAGATCATCCAGCCTCTTCATTTTTCTTTGGGAATGTTTTATCCAGTTCTGAGTAGGCTCATCCTGGCTTAACTTGAGATATGATCAGTTTTATTTTACAACATGATAACTTTTGTGGGGAGTTGAAGTTTTAATTACACGTTTTTCTGGGTAAGAAATATATATGTTGGTGAATATATGAATATAATAGAGTAATATTGATAATATTTTTATGTACAAAGGTGTTTGCATATTTGCTGTCACTATCAGGTTATTACTTAACTATCCAGTTGTTCTTGTTCCTGACTGCCATTTTTTGAGGTACAGATGCATTGATTTACCTGGCTCCAATCATGCAAATACATTTGCATCTGTGGATCCCTCTTCTTCCAGGTTGATTGTCGCATGCTCACTGATCCACCTGTGCAGAAGCATTTGAGATCAGAGCCTAAGCGTATTACTGTTGAATGTAATTAGATGTTAGACTTGCACTGTAGTGCAGATTCTTCCAAGTGTCACCCAAGATCAACTGAAGAACAGGAATGATTGAGGACATTTTAACAGCTGAATCCTTAAAAAAATCATTCTGAAGAAGCAGACTTCTCAAATTGGGAACGGGGCACTGTGGGCTGTTACCACGTGTAACTTCTTGCTGAACAAGGAGTTTTAAAGTATTTCTCCTTGTTCAGTCTACTTTTAAATAATATTTTTTTTCCTGTGAAATAGTTTTATCAAAAAATTGTTATCTAAGTATTAGTATACTGGTTATTTGCTGATAATGTTGCATATCTGAGTGGTGGTGTTTGCTGATCAATCTCCCTGTCTATATAAGAAATTTGGTATGACTATCTAAAAGGCAGGCTCAGTATGATCAAAACCAGTAACTCCCAACTTGAATGAAATATTCTATTAAAATAGAAAACAGTGGTTGCTCTGCTGGCACTCTTTAGGCTTGCTGTGTTTTAGGAACCTTGGGATTAGTGTTTATCTGCTCCAGAAAGGACACAAATCATCTAGATTAGAAGTAATCTGATTGTATTGAAGTACAAATTATAGCACAAAGGCCATTCAAGTGGGTTAAGTGACCAGGGTTGGTAAACACCATATGACTGCTGATTGGTCGATGAAAGAGTATTAACTGAAAGATAATGATGGATTTTAATCCAAATCTCTAAAGCACGACAGCTGTAGTTCCCAAATGAGTTCACTCTCTGACAGAGTTTTAGGACACTGATTTATTTGTTCCCAACTATTTCTCTCACATAAGAATTTGAAATGTAATTCATTAATCCTATATTAAACATAGCTATTCCATACAGTTTTATTTTATTAGATTTCTAGTCTACTTTCAGGAAACAAATTGCAGTGTTGTTATTTCAGTGCTCTGCAGTGTGCTAGGGTAAACTATTAGTGTGATTTGGTTTAGGAAATCAGCTGATGCTTTCCTTGTTCATGCCTTTTATCAACAGAGTATGAGATCCAGTTAAGTATTTAAAAAATAAACAAAACAAAACCCAAAAAGAAACAAAAGGCAAACAGAGTAACTGATATTCAATATGAACTTGTTTCCAGAATGCTTACTGATGTTAATGCCTAAGAGTGGCAAGTGAATCCTTATCATTGATAATTATGTGAATTTCTGTAGTGTGATTTATTTCAGAGCGTCTATATGTACTTTAAAAATGGGAATTGCATCACATAACAATTTATTCATTATATTCTGCTTATTTTTTATGACAGAATTTTCATATTTCAAAGGGGGAGAGTGGGGATTAGGATACAGCCCCATTGCCTGAAAAATATTTGATCAACTCTAGCACAGCTACCTCTTCCACCTGAGCCATGCCCCAGTTCAATACATGAGCAGGATTGAGGAGTCTTGTGCAGTGTCAGCCTAATTCATGTAGGGTCTCTGAATTGAAGACATAGTTGGTTAAAATGTTTGGAAACCAAAGCTGCTACCACATTCCACTTGTCCGTGTCAATTCTGATTCCTGCTCTAAATCTGGAGAAAAGTCTTTAAATGTTAAACAGAAACAAACAAACAAAAACTCATTGAAAGTTACCTCTGTAAAATATAGAGTTCTTAAGTTTTCAGTTATTCTGTTTGTGACACTTGTTTGACAGTACTGAAACAGGTGCTCATCGTGCTTTTTAGTGACTGCGCAATTTTGGAAAATAACATTTTGACTAAATTGTTTATTCTCTAGAGAAAACTTTGGCTACAAAACAGGATTTTCCAAGGAAAAGCAGAAATTGTAATTGGAAAATTTGATGCTATATATATTTGAAAATTCATCCTGGAAAAAAGTCCTTAATATCCATTCCTTTGCAAGGGTATCTTATGGGATTTCTAAACTCTAGTTGCTTTCACATGTGGTTTCCTGTGGCAGATGACAGTCTGTTCTGCTGACTGCTGAACTGGGTTTTCTTTGTTCCTGTCTTACCTAAGGACTGATAAATATTTGAAAAACATAAAGTGGCATTTAATTGACAGGTTGGGTTACTGATTGAATTGGCCATTTGGCATAAACGGAATGAATCACAATAGCTGAGAACTCTCACTGATACTTGCCAGTTATTTTTTATACGCAATGACACATGCTCAAACAAAAAAAAATATTTTGCATATTGTTTGTAAATATTTTGTTAAATGAACTAGTGATGCCCAACCTCCCTGCTTTTTAGGAATAAGGAAGGATTACTGTCACGATTGCGAATGACGAGTCCACACCTGGAGTTCAGGGAGCTGGATTGATCACTGCTCACAATGAGTTCAGACTGAGACGGATGCAGAGAAGCATTCTGGTTGGGGATGAGGAGATGCTGTTTTTTCATGGGAAGACTTCCTTAGTCTTGGAAAAGAAAGGCTACGGGAAGGGGGAGGTTGTGAGAACATGGGGGGAAAAGGAAACACCTGCCTTCTGTTGCATTTATAGATTGCACACACCAGGGAAAGAGAAGCTTTAAACCAACAGTCAGTGTTGGCCCAAAATAAGTGGCTGGAGATCTCCTTGGAAAACCTTGTCTGGCCAAATACAGATCTGACCATCAGAGCTCTGTCCTGGCTGAGGATATTTTTTAGTTCGGTGGTTGTTTGGGGTTTTTTTGTAGTCTCGTGTTTCTTACAGTGATAAAGCATAGCAGCAGTACAGGACTTGATCAAGTGCATGACTGAGAGAACATCAATACTCCTGCTTAGCTGCCAGAAATATTGTCAGCTCTGAATATTCAAATATATTGTCAGGTCCAAGAAGAAAATTCAAATTGGTTTATTTTTAATTCCGTTCTCGTTTTTGAGCCTTTAGGGTTCATATTTTCAGTCATCTTTGCAAGGATTAGAGGGATATTTAAAAAGCTAGAGTTCCATGGATATTTTTGTGACTGCATGAGCCAGCTTTAAGAAAAATGCCTAATACTGCAAGATATAATTCTGAGAGCTGGAAGCCCTGAACTGATGAGTAAAGTGTCATAAGCAAGAGACATATCAGATTGATAAATTAGTTTTGGAAAGATTTGCTTAAGAAAATGTTCAGTGTTTCAAAATGCTATGGTTGTGATGTCAGCACATGAGGTATATTCAATCCACTGGATCTTCTCAGGCAGTGTGTTTAAAATTGCCTTTTAGCAGAAACTGTGTTCAGTTATCAGCTATTCAGGAAAGTATAACTTGAGCACAGGTCAACTAGGTAAGCTAGTGTGAAAGAGCAAGGTCTTAATTAATCGGGGGATCTACTAGAGGGATTGTTTATCACAGGGATGTTTCACATTATGAAGTCAACTGGGACATTGCATTAATTAATTAATAAAATGTTTAGGTAGTTGAAAAACCACCAAATGTTTCCAAGCAATGTGACAGCTTGGACAAGAGAGAGACAGCTACTGAAATAAGGTATGAAAGTCAGCTTTACTAAAATTGCAGAAGGGTTTGAAAACTGAATGACCAGAGAAATATCTCATGAGAGTAAAATGGGCTCCTGAAGGATAACTTCCACTGTAAATGCTGAAGTAAAAGCTGCTTGTTGTGCACCTCAGCATTTTCAAGTGCAAAAAAATATATTCTGCTCACACTTGCATCTTTCTAGGGTTTGTATTTATTCAGGGGAGATTAATGGCCAATTTTCAGTGTGACTGCCTTCTTGAGGAGTTTATCCCTTTATAAAATGACATTTTTACTTTTCATGGGAGCAGTATGCATGAATTTCTGTGAAGACTTCAGATTCATAGTTGTAAAACGAAAGGTGAAAAAAATGTTTATATCCCTAAGGAGATGCCAGAATTGTATTCTGTGCAGGATGGCAGTTGAAGACTAACTGTGACTTGTGTAATTTTGTCAGATCTTTTTGTATTAAATAACTTTATTGTGGTATCAAGTTTTAATTACAATTATGGTTACATAGACATTTAATAAAGATGTGATCTGCATAGCTGCAGTAGGATGCAGATTGGTATTTGCAGTCTCTGCAGTAGAGGAAGCAGTCTGTGATGATTTAAAGCAACTGATGGTTGTACTAACACTCCTTTGAAGGAGTGAGGAAACTTCTTGTTAACGCACATGGAGAAACTCTACCTTGTGTCCCTCATTGCCCCTGGTTGCTTGCGACAATAGGAATGATAAACCCCCTCTCTTTGCATATACTATTCCGGATTTTCTTTCTTTAGGTGGCCTCAAGTAAGCCACTAAGCTGTCATTTGGAGGTGACTGGTAGATCCTGTTCTTCTGCCCTGCGTCTGCCCCACATGGTATGAATGCTGCAGGAGGTGATGCACCCATGCTGGCTGGAGGGGTCTTCCTTCAGCATCCACTGCTGGGCTTCCAGGAGATCTCTGCTGATGCAGCTGTACTGGCATGGGCTGCAACACCAGGGGCTCTTACAGCGTTGGGTCCCTGCAGAGACCTTTGCAACCCCGGTCTTTCATTACTGTGCAGTACAGACCTTTATGATCTCCTTTGTTTGCTGGTTTTCTGATGTTAGCGATTTAAAGGCAGTTTGTCCATGTTTTGAAATTCCACTTCCTAAGGGGTGATCTTAAGAAATACTTTTTTCATCTGTGCAGACGGTGGTGTAACCTTTACGCTTGTGCAAGGGTTAATTCCCTGCCTCAGTTAAAGGTTTTCATGTACCTGGTGATTTAAAAATGCTTGGAAAAAATGCACCGGTCAAGTTTTTTTTTTCTATTTCTATATTCTCTCCTGCTTTATATCTTTATCAATATACAAAAATAGATCTAATTAGAAGATTTAAGAATGTGTAGAATTATTTTATTTAGTTTGAGTGCTTAATGGACGCAGATTGCGGAAATTTCTGTATTCTCTATTAACCATCTATAAATGGATATGACAGATAAAACAAGTACAAGGAGGTTTGCCTGGTTTGTGAGGCAGGCAGAAGATGTACCACTAGTTCTGCTTTTTAATTGACTTTTCTTTCCTCTATATGTAATATGGTATGACAGCATATGAGCACGAGGATGAGAAGAATCTACAGAGATATGGGGGGTAGGAAAAGAGCTGGGGCTGGGCAAGAAATTACAAGATGAAGAACAGCTGTCAAAATGGTATCAGTAGGAAGATGCAAGGAAAGGAGGCAGAAGAACCATCCTGTCAGCAAGAAAGAAAAATTCTAAAATTAATTCAGGCCAAAGGTATCTAAGTTCTGCAGAATTTCATCTTGCTTCTTGGTCTCAGGCTCCCTGTTGTTCCCCCTGAGCTTGTGGGCTGTATGTGCCTTGTTCCACTGATCACAGTGAGAATCCTTTGCTGCACGCAGGGTGTTAGAGGTGGACAGAGCAGCACATTGTAACATGTTCTTGATTTACTGCATGTCTATTACAGTGCAACTTACCCATCTTTTTTTGGGCATTTAGAGAGCAATAGCCTCCTGACCTGTCTGGTCTAAAATAAACTTAAACTAACCTAGTAGCTCTCAAACAGTCTTACAAACTTCACAGCAGATGGCACATGCTTTTTGTTTAGCCCTGCATATACTAACTTGGTGGGTGGTAACTGCCTTAGGACAAAATCGGCATCCCACCAGTCACCATCTGGGATGGCAGTTGATATGTGGGACTGTCATGAATAAGCTTTCTGATGTTTGTAAATGTCCAAAAGAAGACACCGCTTGTTAGCGCGGCAGTTGGTATTCAGTCAACACTGCAAGAAGCTCACTTCATGCAGTAATCAGCAAAAGCTGAATCGTGTGCCTTGCGTCCATCTCTGTAATATGAGGGGGTGTGAGGTGGTTCTTCCATAGTTTGTTCATTTTGATGGTGAACTTGAATGGCCTTTATTTTGACAGACCTTTAATTTTTGTGTGAAGAGAGGGGACAAAGCTTTGTTGCAGATGCAGAAGTGGAAATGCATATCTTCTGGCCATTGTCTACTCCCATTTATCCTTCTCCCCAGTGAGATGCACCGACAGAAGTGCGAAACATGAGGATACCCACAGACAACTTCACAGAATCACAGAATTACCAAGGCTGGAAAAGATCTTTATGATCATCAAGTCCAGCCTATGACCAACACCACCACACCGTCTAGACTATGACACTAAGTGCCACATCCAGCCTTGCCTTGAACACATCCAGGGATGGTGCCTCCACCACTTCCCTGGGAAGTCCATTCCAATGTTTAATCATCCTCTCTGTGAGGAAGCACTTCCTAATATCCAACCTAAACCTCCCCTGGAGCAGCTTGAGGCTGTGCCCTCTTGTCCTGTCACTGGTTGCCTGGAAAAGAGCCCAGCCCCCACCTGACTACAACCTCCCTTCAGGTAGTTGAAGAGAGTGATAAGGTCCCCCCTGAGTCTCCTCTTCTCCAGGCTAAACAACCCCAGCATCCTCAACCTCTCCCTATAAGACTTTCCCTCTAGTCCTTTCACCAGCCTTGTTGCTCTTCTCTGGACCCGCTCCAGCACCTCAACATCCTTCTTGAAGTGAGGGGCCCAGAACTGCACACAGTACTCAAGATGAGGCCTCACCAGTGCTGTGTACAGGGGGAGAATTACATCCCTGCTCCTGCTGGCCACAGCATTCCTGATACAAGCCAGGATGCCATTGGCCTTCCGGGCCACCTGGGCACACTGCTGGCTCATGTTCAACTGGCTGTCAACCAGTACTCCCAGGTCCCTCTCTGCTGGACTGCTTTCCAGCCACTCTTTCTCCAGCCTGTAGCGCTGCCTGGGGTTATTGTGGCCAAAGTGCAGGACCCTGCACTTGGTCTTGTTGAATTTCATGCCATTGGCCTCAGCCCATTGATCCAGTCTGTCCAGGTCCTCCTGCAGCCTCTTCCTACCCTCTGGCAGATCAACACTCCCCCCCAGCTTGGTGTCATCTGCAAATTTACTGAGGGTGGACTCAATCCCCACATCCAGGTTGTCAATAAAGATATTGAATAGGACTGGGCCCAGTACTGATCCCTGGGGGACACCACTGGTCACTGGATGCCAGCTGAATGCAGCTCCATTCACCATCACTCTCTGGGCCTGGTCATCCAACCAGTTTTTGACCCAGCGAAGGATGCACCTGTCCAAGCCATGGATTGCTAGCTTCTCCAGGAGGATGCTGTGGGAGACTGTCTCAAAGGCCTTGCTGAAGTCGAGGTAGACCACATCCACAGCCTTCCCCTCACCTACTAGGCGGTTCACCCAGTCATAGAAGGAGATGAGATTAGTCAGGCAGGACCTTCCTTTCCTAAACCCATGTTTGCTGGACATGATCCCCTGGTTGTCTTCCACATGCCGCACTTAGGATGATCTGTTCCATAACCTTGCTAGGCACCGAGGTCAGGCTGACAGGCCTATAGTTCCCCAGATCCTCCTTCCGGCCCTTCTTGTGGATGGGCGTCACGTTGGCCAACCTCCAGTCATCTGGGACCTCCCCAATGAGCCAGGACTCGTGATAAATGATTGAAAGTGGCTTAACCTGTTCTTCCACCAGCTCCCTCAGCACCCTAGGATGAATCCCATCTGGACCCATAGACTTGTTGGGATTTAAGTGGCACAGCAGGTCCCTAACTACTTCCTCCTGGATTATAGGAGGTGGATTCTGCTCCCCATCCCTGTCTACCAACTCAGGAGCCCAGTTGTCCTGAGGGTAGCTAGTCTTTTTGTTAAAGACTGAGGCAAAGGTGTTAAGCACCTCAGCCTTTTCCTTGTCCTCCATTGCTAAGTTCCCCTCCTCATCCAATAAGGAATGAAGATTTTCCCTGACCCTCCTTTTGTTATTAATGTATTTATAAAAGCATTTTTTATTATCCTTTACAGAGATGGCTAGTTTAAGTTCTAGTTGAGCTTTTGCATCTCTGATTCTCTTTCTACATGATCTTACAATATCCCTAAATACTTCCTGATTCACCTGCCCTTTTTTCCAAAGTTGATACACTATTTTTTTATTTCTGAGTTTTTGCAATAGTTCCCTGCTCAACCAGGCTGGTCTTCTTCCCCGCTAGCTCCTTTTTCGGCACACAGGGACAGCCTGCTCGTGCGCCTTCATAAATCCATTTTTAAAGTAAGCCCAGCCTCCCTGGGCTCCTTTGTTTTTGAGGGCTGCTTCCCAAGGGACTCTCCCAACCAGTGTCCTGAAGAGGCCTAAGTCAGCCCTCTGGAAGTCCAAGGTAGATGTTTTGCTGACGACCCTCCTAACTTCACCACAAATTGAAAATTCTATCATGTCATGGTCGCTGTGCCCAAGACGACCTCCAACCACTACATCTTCCACCAGTCCTTCCCTGTTTGTGAGCAGTAGGTCTAGCATGGCACTACCCCTGGTAGGTTCACTTACCAGCTGTAGCAGGAAGTTATCTTCTATACATTCCAGAAACCTCCTGGATTGGCCCCTTTCTGCTGTGTTGTACTTCCAGCAGACATCTGGTGAATTGAAGTCCCCCACAAGAACAAGGGCTAGCGAGCGCGAGACATCCCTAAGTTGTTGTAAGAACATCTTGTCAGTCTCTGTATCCTGGTCCGGTGGTCTGTAGCAGACTCCTACTAGGGTAGCAGACTCCCACTAGGATATCAGCCTCATTGGCCTTCCCTTTTATCCTCACCCTTATACATTCTGCCTTTGTGTGTCTAGTAGTGAATTCTAGGCAGTCAAAGCACTTCTTAACATATAATGCCACCCCACCACCTCTCTTGCCTTGCCTGTCCCTTCTAAAGAGCCTATAGCCAACCATTGCAGCACTCTGACCATGCAAATCATCCCACCACATTTCCATGATGGCAATTAGATCATGGTCTCCCTGGTGCACAATAGCTTCTAACTCCTTGTTTATTTCCCATGCTTTGGGCATTGGCATATATACACTTGAGCCGTGGTACAGATATCCCAACCACTTGTGTGGTTACCAACCTACTAGCAAGCCCTATGATCTTGTTGCCACATTTATCCCCATTTCCTGCCTTGAATGGGACAGCAGACTGGCAGCCATCCTTAGGCTCATCTCTGGTTTCGTCCTCATCCCCCTTCAAACCTAGTTTAAAGCCCTGTCGATGAGCCCTGCTAACTTGTGTGCCAGGACCCTTCTCCCCCTCCAGGTTAGACTTCCCCCACCTGTTGCCATGCCCAGTGTCCTGTAGGTCCATCCATGATCGAAAAATCCAAAGCCCTGTCTGCTGCACCAGTCCTGAAGCCAGGAGTTAATCTTCTGGCTCTTCCTGTGTTCCCCTCATCAATCCCTGCTACTGGTGGGATAGAGGAGAACACCACCTGTGCTCCCGATCCCCTAACCAGCTGTCCCAGGGGCCTGAAATCTCTCTTCATTGCCCCTACACTTCTGGTAGCTACCTCATCACTGCCTACTTGGAACAGCAGTAATGGGTAGTAGTCTGAGGGCCGAACTAGGGCAGGGAGCTTCCTCCTTATATCCTTAACCCTGGCCCCAGGGAAGTAGTTGACCTCCCTAAGAAGTGGGATATTGTAAGGTCATGTAGGAAGAGAATCAGAGATGCAAAAGCTCAACTAGAACTTAAACTAGCCATCTCTGTAAAGGATAATAAAAAATGCTTTTATAAATACATTAATAACAAAAGGAGGGTCAAGGAAAAATTTTCAGGCAGCAGTTGCTTAAAGCCAGAGGTGACTGGTAGCTCAAGCTTAGGAGAGATCTGTGCAAGTCTGTGGATGGGCAGGAGGAATTAGGGAATGGCTGTATTGTAGACTCCACCAGAGGCCTTTGCAGTGAGTATCAGCACAAAATATGCTTAACCATCGTTCCTTTAAACAAGGAAGTGAAGGGGCTACATTCAAGGCAATGCCAATTTTAACCTGGTCCCTTCCTGCAGGTGATTTCAAACTAGGTGATCCACTTGCCTGCTTTTATGGTCTGTCACTATGGGATGCATAATTCTTTCATAAATTGAAAGTAGTTAATAGGACAAAACATATGTCCCTTTACCTTTGTACTATAAGGGAACATTGCTTTCAATACTTTTCTGTTCCAAAGGAGAATCAATAGTTTACATGGACTTTGACGGCCCTTTATGGGTGAGTAATCTGGGACCATCTTTTTAGCAGCATGTTAGGCTTTCGATGTCCACTGCCACTGATCATGCTTCCAGTTTCGAGCAGGATTTTCTCTCAGAATTCTTAAATGCTGTTAAGCAAGCCGATGTGTGTCCATGTCACGCTATTTCTGAACGTACCTTGTTCTTTGTTCATGCCCAGCTATTCTTTTCACACCATCCTCAAAGTTCCTGCTATTGTGTCTGAGAACTCCTTTGCAGCATTACCACACTTCATTCTGAATTAATGGTTTCCAGTAGAACTTATATTCAACTCCTAGCATTGTCAGACTTAAGCTATGAACAAGAAAGCTATCTACTCTGCCTGGCTTTCCCTTTCACTTCCTTTTATGCTCAGGTGAATTCTTGATATTTTTAAGCAAGTTGGGAAATTATTTTTGCTTCCTGAGACCAAAGCTTTATGTACTCCATACCTGTGATTAACCTCAAGCAAGATAAAGCAACAATCAGGTACAAACACCCAATGGGAATCTCCCATTATGTGAGTGGATTTTGATCTTTATTCACACAAGTTGATGCCTAACATTTTCTTTTATAATTAAAATAGATGCTTCGCTAGAAGTAGCATACATCTTGTACAAGTTCTCCAATTAGCTAAAAGCCATTTGTTTTACAGTGGGTATTAAGTTATCTTATGCTTTAAGAGATTATTCTAAAACATATAGAAATAAATTGTTTTTTAAAAAACAATTTTTTTTGTGGTCTTTTTACTGTTGAAGGCAGGTTCAAACTATATCCTCTACATGATTTTCCTTTTATAAGTTCATTTTCAGCTCTTCTGAGTTGTAAAATCTGGTGGAGACACACCTAATTAGGGTTTTGTTATTCAATTTAGATGGTTTTTTCTATGGAGGAATACAAAAGGAGTCCTTTAATTTAAAAGCATACCTGGGTACAATACGGAAAGATGCAAGTAAAAACCTCAATCTAGCAACTTTGTAGAAGTTGAGAGATTTAGGAAATAGTCTTAGGAAATTATCTTAGAGACAATATAATTACATTTATTTTATTAAATTAGTAATTGCTAAAACCATTCCCTAGTCTCAACGAAGCAGATTGTGAAGATGGGCAAAATTGGGAAAGCACTTAGAAAACTCACTTTGTTAATTTCTACTTGGAAAAATTAAGTTTAAGATTTTTTACTTACTTTTTCAGGAGTTGTTGTTAAAATGGCTTTTCACATATTTAACCTTTTCAAGGCATCCCACCTATTTTTTTAATTGCTGGTATTTTTTTGCTTGCGTTTTGGCATGTGAGAAGTTTTAATCATGACTTTGTACCATTTAAGTCTGTCTAAATTTTGGTGGTTTTTTTTCTCCTTCCTGGATGTTGCTTTAGAATTCCAGAATATTTGGGGTTTAGATCTTTGATAAAAAAGTAAAGCTCTTAGATGAAATAAGGTATAAGTGTGACCTAATACTGACAATCAGTGATGTTTGGTATGTCGTGAACTCTTTTTCGTAACAAAAAACGGGACACTAAACCACAAAGACTGGCCTGTTAGGTACCTGGCAGAAAGTGTTACAGACCTGTTGATGGAGAAAGCTAAGGGAGCTGAACAGCCATCTTCCTGGCAGGCCTGTTCTCTCTGATAGACTTATGCACTTGTAAGGGGAGGACGTAAGGCTAAGATGGCATATACAACCACGTGTTGGACACTTTGTAGAAGATGATCTAGATGCCCAATTAGATGAGTACTAAGAGTGCAAGTCAACTGAAGGTAAGAAATGGCTTAATGACAGATTCCTGAGTAGTAGACACCAACTTGTTAAATGGTTCATGAAGAAAAATCATGGTACGATATTTGGAGAACTGTCTGTTTTTCTCGAAGCATAATCCAAGATAGCTGTGTGGACTCCAAACTTCATTAACTTTCTTGGGAGCAGTCAGATATGTTGTGTCAGGTGAGGCTGTATCTCTTTGACAAATAAGTCGATGTGTAAATCTATTCTTGTTGATATTAAGCACGCCAAAAAACTAAGTACAGGGGCTAAATAGGAAAGGATCAGTCTTATAGACAGAGCTAGCTACAAACATGTATGCATGCAACTGTGATAATCTACGTTAAGAGTGGTTTTATTTGCTCCAGTTTAGCTGAGCTCAGAGTCTAGTACAGTCAGTCTAATTTTAGGTTTCCTTTACATGAACAATTTAAAGGCTGGTGTAAAAAAGCAAAATACTAGCTACTTGAATGTTGTTTTCAGTTTTCTGAATTACCTTATATTGAACAGCTAATATATGTGTTTTGAAACAACCATCTGTTTTTGTGGTTTAAAGATAATCTTGTTCAAATGGTAAATATTCTAAAATGTGTTAGTGAAGAGCCTGTCAGCCATTTGTCATACTACACCATTCAAAACTTTTCATGTACAGGAATAGCAAGCTGGCTTCCTGTTCCTCTTTGCATTGATAAACCAGCATCAAAATACAGGCTAAAAAATTGCTTAACCTGGTTTGGTCAGTGTGCCATGATTAACTGATTATTCTTTATCCATCACAAGGAATAAAAATATATTTACTTTTCTGAACCATCCAGTTTTCACTCTAGCTTTGAATCAAAACATTTTATGTACTTTTTAAGCAGAGATGAAAGAAATAAAGAAGAGCTGCTAAGATCTGTATGGATGGGTAATAAATAGTTTGACAGGTGGAAACATTGAATAGTATGATGCCTCCTTGAGGAATTTCAGAACAAGACAGAGATTAAACATGGCAGTTCTCTGTTTTGATTTGTACTGAAAGAAAGAGGAACACATCTTCTGAAAGGAAACTGGTCCCCTAAACATATGGGGGATTTTTCAAGGTTGGCTTCAAAATAGTCTCTAGTGCTTTTTTAACACTGTAGGATATTGTGCACCAGCATATGTTGTTCACTACAGTATCCCAGTAGAACTTGTTGCCCAGATGGTGCAAACCATATGCCTCTCAATAGTTTATCTATGTTTGGGAAATACTGTCTAAAAATATAGGAAAGGTCAAAAGACTTCTCAGAAGCAGCTCTAGTGAGTTTCTTTTAAATAATGCTCTGGAGGTGTTCAAGCTGGTTGTTTTGGTTTGGGGTGTTTTTTTTTTTTCTTTTTAACTTTTTCTTTTTTTAGTGTGTGTATGTGTGTCCAAGTGTTTCATGGCAGAGATGAGGAACTGTGGAATCATAGTTGCTCCAGTGCAAGACCACAGCTCTTGGGACATGCATGCAAACTTCACTGATCGACCTGCATAGATAGCTTTCCCCACAGGAGGTGTTTAACAGCTGTACAGCAAAAGGCTCAGTCTTTGGTCTCTCACTTTTTCTCTTTTTTCCCATAGTTGTCTAAATGAACCTTTTTGGAAATGTTACTATAGAAAGCCAGATAATTTTTATAAATGTTCCTGTGTCTTTGGTAGTTCGTTTTACTATTTCCAAAGGCTAAAGGAAAAATTTCTCTTTGCCAAAATGTAAGTTGTTAAAACACATTTTCTATTTTGCTTGCTTGGCACAGATCCACAGAGGGATGGCAGTCTAATTACATTTCTAGCATAGTGGATCTTTGAAGTATCAACTAATTAGGAATGGGCATTGCAAAAGTTTAGACCAGCACTCAGAATGCTTTGTGTAACCATCACTAATTCATTAGGATAACCAAAGCTTATTTTCTTTGAGTAAAGATTTGCACATTCTCACCTACAGCAGTGTACTATATATAATACTTCTTTCGTGGCTCCTCTGAAAGTACAGCTCTGTTTAAAAGTAAATTAGCTAAATTGAAAGGCTAATTGCCTTGAGCTTCAAGTACAAAGGATGTCCATGCTTAGATTTCTTTGCCAGTTGCAAGAGGCTGAGAAGATATGGTTTCAGAAATCCTAACAGGGTATCTCATGACACAGAAGAATTTTAATGTGGTGTCATAAATCGCTAATTTATTCTTGCTCCAGTATTGCTTCCAGAATCTATTAAGATAGATCACAGCTCTGTGTACTGGGGAGGAAACATGATGGGAAGACAACTTGTTTAGTCTCATAACAGAATATGTCAAATACCTGAAAATATATGCATTGCTTCCTCTTATGATTTTGATCAGATTAAAAATTAGTAAATCTAGTTTGAAGCAAAACATACTTTTGCAAGAGTAACAAGGAAACTGTCAAGTATCTATGGAAGATAAATATGGACTTAGATCTTTCCAGATCATTTCAGCTGAATGTTTTCTAACATACTTGAACGCTCTTCTTTGTTTCCTGCTTTTTCACTTGTTTTCCCATTCTCACCTTTCAAGTTTTAACTGGATCTAGTCCTCTAAGTCGTGGAGTAAATACAACTACAGTGTTACAGCGCTACATTTGTAATGTGTGTGTCACTCCAGTGTGATTCAATTAATCATGTCCTTTTTGTATGAGATGTTTCAATTTGTGGATATTGCTAGATATCAGCTGCTGCTGAGACTTGGCTTATACTGTGCTGTGTCCAGGTTATACAAAAGTGGGAGCTTGCAGGATTATCTATTGTATTTTCCCCATATGATAATGTCCATCTTTTTTCCCTTTTAATAAACTCATACTCTTGGTTTTAGTCTTAAACCTACTTCTAAATACTTCACAGTCCCATTTATAACTCTTACTCTTCACAGTCCTATCTATAATTATTACTCTATGTTTCACAGAATAGAATTATTATTTACTATATAATTATTCTCAGTTCACTGACTGTAGTCTCAGGTAGCTGCTCCTTTTATATGATAATGTTATTGGGCTATGTGTAAGTCTGAGGAACGAAATGGCCCCATTTTGTATCTGACTCCTGATGAGTGGGACTTCGTACCATCCAGAAGTCTTCAAAATCCTTCTGCAGTGAATAGCTCTTTTAGAAGCAAAAAGACACTTGCCAGATGCTTGCATAAATTTGAATTACTAGGAAATGTAGAGAATAGAAAGAATACTCAAGTCTTTTTGTTTGTGGATTTTTTTAAATTACAATTTAATGTGTACGTACAAGCTTCTTTCATAAATGCAAAGGATTCAGATAGCCTTCTATGGAAAGGTTACCTCTTACAAAATACATCTGTGGTCATGTTGAGATTCTTAAATGCAGCATTGTATTTGCTCTGTATATTCTAGAGCCAGGGCATTTCAGAAGGTATTTTAAAGATGTGTTTTTCCAACCCTAACTTTAAAGAAGAAAGGAAGGAAACAGAATTTTAAAGACAAATGGGACCTTTCATGTTAATAACATTTTTATTTTTTGAACAAACACACCACAAAAAGTGATCGGTTATGGTAAAAGCTGTATTACTGTGTGGAAGATGTGCATGCTGTAAAATCTCAGTGCATGTTTACCACCACCATTTTCTTTGTAAACACTTTGGAAGCAACTGGACAAGGCTTTTCAAACACAGATGATATTCCATACCAAACGTTCAAGTCTCTGAAATCCCGGGAAGATGAGGGCTGGGCCTTTGGCATAGGAACAGGCAGACTTCTGAGGGCTAGCATGGTTTGGTTTCTGGATGCAAGTACAGGTCCTGCACAGGGTCAAACCCATCATAGTGTGCTGCTGCATGCCCTCCTAAAGCCAAGGTTTAAGATGCTCAATGTAGGTATTTTTTCAGAAATGCTTTGCATCTGCTGCTCCCAGCAGTTGTTGGGAGGTCAGTGCTGCTTATAATCAGGTCACCTTTTAATTTAGATGCAGAGCTTTAGGCAGTCTGGGTTATTTTCAAATTTCAGTTTGTGGGTTTTAATTTTTAAATTAGTAGCAAGAGATTTCTTTAAGGATTCATTTGTCCTGTGTCAATGCAACTAAGAGAGCACTTTATAGTAAAAATGAGCTTAAAACTATTCTATTTGTAAAAAAAAAAAAAAAAAAGTGAACAGTGGTTTCTCTGTACCTTAATTTTCTTTCTGGGCTTGGTAGCTGGGATTCTGCCTGAGGGTGTAGGTGTGGTGTTTTAGCCCTTGCTATGCTCAGTTGTTCTTTCTGGGTCTGTCCATATTAAAAACATTTTTGTTAAGGTTAGGTGTGCACTTTTGAGGCAAGTGTTCTGATTTTCCCTGCTAGCCCTGCTTCGGTTCATATTTCAGTAGTCTCAGACTTCACCAACTGAAATATTTCATTCTTTTGGATGGAAGTAAACAAAAAATGTGAAGTCCACGAGTATATCTATCTCATGCTGTAGTGGTAATGGGCTACTGCAATATCAGGCTGGTGCTTTCCAAAATACATCCTCTTTGAAAGGTTCTGGTGCTGTTACAGGTGCTCAGCAGCAGCTGCCTGCTCCACCAGTCTGCCTTCTGGTCCATGCAGCTTCCTACTGCAGGTGTTCACCTCTGCCACTTTTAAAGGTGTCCAAATCAACTGAGTTTCATTAAGAACTTACAGAATATTGAAATTATTATTTAATTGTATTTTGAATTATTATTTGCTATCTGCAATCAATCATATGAGATTTCTGACAAGCCAGGATTTTTAAACTGTTACCTGTTTTATTGTTAATTATGTTTTTTATGTTTATAGCCTCTAGAACAATGTAATAGAAAAATACTTTTGTTTAAAAACCTTTTACATTAGGGAACAAAAGCTACAACAGCACCGTTGAAGTAAAAATACACAGAAAACAAAGGGAGTAGAGGAAGTTATGGTTTAAAAATATATTGAAAAGTAACAAATACCAAAGCTCTAAGCAGATTAAATTTTCAGATGAAAATGTCATCTAAGCTTAGCTGAGTCGAGGATCTTGGTTGCTTACCTTGAAATATGATACTTATGCTTAAATGATTTAGTGTGATGGTGTCTACCCTAGGTTTTCAAGCTCACTAGTATTTTGTTTTTAAAAACAATTAGGTACCTGTACCCTACAATTATTTTAAATAACTTTTTTGTTTAATTTTTGATGTGATGTATATGTTAATTAATATAGTGTTTATATTTTTTATCTTATGACAGAAATGTCAGTAATATGAAACAAATATATGAGTACAACTACAAAGTATTTATTTAGAATATTTGGTGAATTATGCTTGAGGAGGAATTTGTACAAATACTAACATTTTAAGCATGGGCTAGAGTTAGGAACGTGATTAAATACTCCATCCCACCATATAAATGACTCTTTAAATAATCAGTTTCTGAAGTTGTTTCCCATTACACCCCTGTTCCAAAGAAGCAAGCTGGCTGTCTCCTGGTAGTATACTTGTCTGGATAACAAGAGGAGTATTCTAGTACTGCTTGTGAATACTACACTGTTTTAGGAATACTACTGACTGCTGTTGTTTTGTTTTGTGTGCTTGGAGGGGCGGTCTCTCTCATTCCTCCTGGCTGGCAGAGTGGTAGATGTGCACAAAGATCTCTGCTACTCTGGTTCTGGAACTGAAAAAGGGACCTTGCATTTGAAGTCTCTTTGCTTCTGAAAGCTGAATATAGGTGCACTCTTGCCTGGAAAGAGCATTTTTGCACAGTTCCCTAAGCCAGCCTTTGGCTGATCCAGAGTATTTGGGTAGTGGTGGGAAACACAGTGTAAACAGCAAGTTGTTTAGTCAAGAAAACATTTTCTATTTGAGCTACTCTCTAGACTCTTCTCCCCTTATAAAAAGCTCTTCCTCCTCCTTCTCTACTGGTTTAGCAGCATACCTTAAATAAAAAACAAACCTATACAATTCCCCCCAGATGTATTAAAATGTTCTTTGTGCAGTTCGGTTCATTTATCATACAGGGTTACAGAATCTTAACGGTTGGAAAGGACCTCAGATCACAGAGTCCAACTATCAACACAAAAAAACCCCACCCAAACAAACAAACCACACACACCCCACCAGAAAACACCCACAAAAAACAAACAAACCCTACAACCTCGGCCACTACAGCATACCCTGAAGTGCCACATCTACATCTTTCTTGAATACCTCCAAGGCAGGTGACTCCACCACCTCCCTGGGCAGGCTGTTCCAGTGCCTGACCACTTTCAGTATAGAAATTCTTCCTGATACCCAATCTGAACCTCCCCTGCTGCAACTTCTGGCCATTTCCTCTGGTCCTCTCATTATTTCCTTTGAGAAGAGACCAGTGCCTACCTCTTTAAAATGTTCTTTCAGGTAGTTTTAGAAAGTGATGAGGTCTCCCCTCAGCCTCCTTTTCTTTAAACTAAATAGCCCCAGCTCCCTTAGTCGCTCCTTGTATCGCTCCTTGTATGACTTGTTCTCTAGACCCTTCACCAGCTTGGCAGCTCTCCTCTGGACATGCTCCAGCACCTCAATGTCCTTCTCATAGTGAGGGGCCCAGAACTGAACACAATACTCAAGGCGTAGCCTCACCAATGCCAAGTACAGGGGCATGATCACTTCCCTATTCCTGCTGGCCATGCTATTCCTGATACAGGCCAGGATGCTATTAGCCTTCTTGGCCACCTGAGTACACTGCTGGCTCATGCTAAGCTGACTGTCAATGAGCATCCCCAGGTCCTCTTCTGCTGAGCAGCTTTCCAGCCACTCTTTCCTAAGCCCGTAGCATTGCCTGGGGTTGTAATAACTGAAATGCAGGCCTTACTGAACCTCAATCATGATGAGGTTTTTATTCCTTAGAGAAAAGTGCATATTTCAGGGTCTTGGATTGCTGTCCAAGGACCATCATTTACTGTATATTTGTGTGGCTCCTACAAGATTAGATGGCATTTCTTTGTGTAATAATTTTAATTGTGAAAATATTGATCATAGAACCATAGAATGATTAAGGTTGGAAGGGACCTTAAAGATCATCACATTCCAACCTCCCTGCTATGAGCAAGGACATCTCACACGACCAGGCTGTGCAAAGCCTCATGCAGCTTGGCCTTGAACACCTCCAGGGAGGGGGCTTCCACAACCTCCCTAGGCAACCTATTCCAGTGCCTTACTACCCTCACGGTGAAGAATTTCCTCCTGATGTCTAACCTAAATCTCCCCTCTTTCAGTTTAAAACCATTACCCCTTGTCCTATCACTAGTCTCTCTGGTGAAAAGCCCCTCCCCAGCTTTCCTGTAGGCCCCCTTCAGGTACTAGAAGCCCACTATAATGTCTCCCCAGAGCCTTCTCTTCTCCAGACTGAATAGCCCCAACTCTCTCTGCCTGTCTTCATAGTAGAGGTGCTCCAGCCCTTTGATCATCTTTGTGGCCCTTCTCTGGACCCTCTCCAACAGCTCCGTGTCTTTCCTGTGTTGAGGGCTCCAGAGCTGTACACCGTACTCCGGGTGGGGCCTCACAAGAACTAGAGTAGAGGGACAGAATCCCCTCCCTCACCCTGCTGGCCACACTTCTTTTGATGAAGCCCAGGACGTGGTTGGTCCTCTGGGCTCCAGCGCACACTGGTGGCTCATGTCAAGCGTCTCATTTACTACCACACCCGTGTCCTTTTCCTCAGGACTGCTCTCTAGCCATTCTCCCCCCAGCCTGTATTTGTGCCTGGGGTTGCACTGACCCAGGTGCAGGACCTTGCACTTGGACTTGTTGAACATTATGAGGTTGGCATTGACCCACCTCTCCAGCCTGTCAACGTCCCTCTGGATGGCATCCCTTCCCTCTACGGTGTCAACTACTCCACACAGCTTGATGGTCTACTATTATAGATAACATCTTAGTGCTTGTTTGAAGGCTGAAGATTTGGTGGTATATAAAAGTGGGAAGTATTCATTAGTCTCACTTGAACATTCAGCTGTCTTCCAGTGTTTCAGTAACGTCTCCTGTCGGCATCCTTTTTGTTGAGTAATTGTATTTCAGGCAGTGGGTACTGCTATGGGCATTGGAAAGTGACAAGCTCTGGAACCAGTGTTGAGCGAGGTGGGGGGAATATATTTGAAAATTGTCTTAAACTCTGCTAGAGATGCAAAAATAAACCTGCTTTAAAACAGAGAGCTTGCAGAACAAAATGAGTTGTTGTGAGTTGTTGCTGCCTGCAGACTGCGATACATTGCCACCTTATTATTTTTGAGCTCGGCGGTGTGTCACAAATGCTTGTATTTTTCTATTATGTGATGTTCCTGCAATTTGGAACCTTATTTGTTGGAACTGGTCTTTGTTTCATGTTATTTAGCATTCCAAAAAAGAAAATGCTGATTTAGTAATAAGTATTATTAGTTGGCTTCTATTAACAATTTTGCCTGTTTGCTTTGTAGGTATGAAGCGTCCATTAAGTCCTGACCACATCTTTGAAGATGGGATTATGAATCAACCAGCTGTTCTATGGGGCTTTGAAGAAAAAGGACTGAGGAATGACAGGCAGGACTATCAATTAAGCAAAGAAAAAAAGAAGATACTGTTTTCCTTCTGTGAAGTGTGCAATATACAGCTGAACTCTGCTGCACAAGCCCAAGTTCATTACAATGGGAAGTCTCACCTGAAGAGAGTGAAGCAGCTAAATAACGGAAAACTCCCTGCAAGTACCACGACTGGCACTCTGTTTGCAAGTACAAGCACAGGTACATGATTAGTATGAGATATTAGATTTTGGTCGAGAGCCCTGAGGAAGCTTTTAAGCTCTACCTTCCCCACCCAACATAACCATTAAAGTTAATACAGATTAATACTACTAGTTATTAATATTTTGCCATGTTCAGAATTACTGGTGTGTTTCCTTTCCTGTGAAACTAACTTGTATTAATGTAGTATTGCATTAGTGCATTATTAATGACTGTGTAGTTAAGATACGGACTATTTAAAAATAGCTGTTGTGGGTTCAAATAGTCCTGTATTTTATTATCTGCTTTTGCTCCCAAAACAAACTTCTGGGAGGATGCTTCAGGTACAGGAAAAACTTTTAAAAGAAATATAGTGGTGCAAAGAGGAGGAGGAGAGCTGGAATTTACAGGTCTGGCCCTTTGATTATTTCTGCTTTTGGTGGTCTGGGTTTTAATGACTCTCATTCAAGTGAGAAATAATTTGAAAAAATACTTTTTACTTACTGGGAAAACAAAAGTCCCAAATGCTTGGGCAAAATGCATTTAACATGCAGAATGTAAAGCTGTAAAGCACATAATGTGCTTTTTTGTTGGTCGTGTTGTTTTTTTTTTTATTTCAGCGTTAGACTTGGCTTATAGCTATTTTTGAGAAGAAGGTAGTATTTATTTATTTCTCTACACATTTAAGAAATTTAACCCATTAAACAAATGATTCAATTTTATATGGTTGTAAGGGTAGGGATGCTGTGACTCTCCTGTTTTTTAAGGGGTACTGGTATGTTTTATGCTGTCTTGCTTTGATGTTCATAGTTTTAAGGATTTTGCTGCATGATTATACTTTTTCTGTGGTGTTCCAACTGCATTGAAGAAAATTTTTTGGAGTACTTCAAGGATGCTTTTCTCTCTGATAATTGAAATACATTCTTTCTTCCTTTCCATTTATTTTGTTAAAGAAAATTCAGGGGGGGTTGACATTCTGTAGAATCCAAAAGGGTCGAAGTTGATCTTAAAAGGTATTCTTTACATTTCAAGCAAGTATAGCAAGTCATCCTGTATGGTTCTGAGATAAATAAAATGCTGAAGGTTTAAGGAATTACTGTCTAGGAGAAGCAAAATTTGCTGCTTGTTAACACTTGGTGCTGATGAAATAAGAGATCTCAAATCTTAATGAAAAAAGTCTTATTAATTTTATTAGAGAATTTTATTAGCCACATCAGTGGATTTGCTTTGAGGTTTCTTCGTTTTGTATAGAGAGAAACTGCATTAAAGGGTTGAGCTTCTTTTTCTGTTTTTTATTCTTGTTAGCTGAATTTGACTTGAAGTCTGTGGTGTTCCTTTGTTTAATTTAGAACCAAGTAGTGTATGGGAATCACTTGGCTAAGTGGTCCAAAAGATTAAATTCCTATTGAATAACACCTACATTATGTAATTGTGTACATTCTTAACATAACTCAGTATCTATAAGACATTCTAATTGAGTTTGAGTTCCTCTGTGTGCTGATAGAAAACATTTTAAATGCTTGCACTGTACGTTTTCTGTTGATTTTTGTTAGCTGGACCCATGCACCTGATGTCTTTGCAGTCATTCCTGGGGACCACAGCTGATGCTCTGGCACCATTGCTCAAAGAATGCTCTGCTGAGAATATTTTGTTTGCTGGAGCACTTGCTTGGGGGTTACTGTACAGCTTAGGAGATAAAATTAATGTTTCTTTGTGCTTTGTTCACTGATCTCTTTATCAGACTGTATGCTAGTTATTTACTAGTTATGCTGGTCTATCCAATGCATGTTGAAATAGGCATTCTGTTTTCATAGCTGAAGGATGTTGGTTTCACAGCATTTAAAGGAAAGAAATGCCTTGCATAGGCAGTTTATTATTATTTTTTTGTGTAGACATTTTAATATACTGCTTAAGGGCCAGTAGGAGAACAAGATTTACTGAAATGTAGTTCTCAACGCTTTCCAAAGATGATAAGAAATTGATTTTCTTATAAACTGACATTATCCAGGCTCAGTTTTATTTCACATCCTCTGGAGCATTATTACCCCCTTGTAATGAGAGTCTGCCTTTCCCATTTCTTTGGCTAACATTGTAAAGTGAATGAATTGTTCAGATGGTAAGGAACAATTACATTAATCTCACTTCACTAGTGAACAGACTTTATTCCATGTGTGAAGGAAGCATGTAGACCCTTCTAATGAACTGGGTAGTTAATAGCTCAGCACACCTCAGGAAGCTTTCTGCAAAGGTTCCTGATAATCTATGGTTGAAGTTTTCCTCTGTCTTCCTAAGATGAATGTGAAATTAATAGAATGAGGATGAACACAAAGGAGTTGTGAGACATTTTCATATTCATCCTCTTCCGAGGTACTGTGACAGGTGGCCTTTTAACTGTTAAGTTCCACTGTGTTTTACAGCTATAACCTCAATTTGTCGCTCATAACTTTCAGTAATTGGGAACAGTCCTTGTTGTACCACTATTGAAAAGTTTAAGAAGATTTGATGACTATGGAAGTACAGGTCTTGGCAATAATACTCTACAATGTATAGATACGATGGTTTTGTATATTTGAAGTCCAAATATCTTTTTAGAGATAACTTTAAAGTTATTTCTATATATGTAGAGTAAGGGTACTATTCTCATAGAATTTCAAAAGGTACTCAGCAACATAATTTTCTAAAAAGCCTGCTCTGTTTCTGTAGACTCTTGTTTATTTTGCCTCCTCTACCTCATTACTGAAATCTAGAAGCTATTTCGCTAGTTTACCTGTACCTGCAATTTCAGTTAATTCACAGAAGTAAAGTTGCATAAAAAATAAAGTTTATAGCTGCTTTTCTGTATACTGATGAAATCAATAAATTAATTGACTAAATTATGTGGCTTTGGTGATTTCATCCACTCATTTTCTTTAGACTGGTGTTAAAAATTATGTGCGAGAAGAAAAGAATATTCTACTGGAAAAGTATATGATGTTAAGGCTTTCACTATTGCTTGTCTAAGTGACTGTTCATTACCATTCATTCCCACCCTGTCTTACTGCAGCTTGAGGCTGAAGTTTGGCAGTAATACCATTCCTAAGGGTCCCCCCTACTCCTGCACCCTGTGTATCTGATGTACAGCCAGGCTTCTGTCTGAAGGAAATAAATGAAGTTTCAGGGAAAAAAGAGAGTGTGTATTTGCTTCTGCAGCTTGAATTGGAAATTATTTCAGTTACTTCTTATAAGAAGGAAAAGCAAGGGAAAAGAGGATAGTTTTTTGCAGCCTTGAGGAAATGTATTTTGGAGCGGGCCTGTTAAAAGCTTTTCAGCAGCACATCTTGCTGGAGCCTGCAGCAGTGGTAGCCGTGGGTCCAGTCACAGCCTCTCGGGTACCTGAAATCCCACCAGCCATCCCGCAAACAAGGTATCTGCTCTTCAGAGGGGAAGGAACCAGTTTTGCGAGTGTGGTACGAACTTGGCTAGTTTAAGATTCCTTGCTTGCTGATCTGCTAACAGATAGCTAATGAGTTACTTATTGAGGCAATGGAGACGGGAGGTGGCAGCGTTTGTCGGCAGGAGAGCAGCGTGGCTGCGGGATGGGGAGGATTCCACGAGATGGAGCTGCAGCCCGGGCGATGGAGCAAGCGAGCCCTTGCTGCTGGGGCTGCTGGCTTGTTCTGCTACTATTATTTTCTTAAGCCTTTTTTATTAAGCAAGCTATCTGTAGGGATTACAGCGAGCTGTTCGTTATGCTGTGGTCAGTTTTGTGGATGCCTTCGTTATATTCCTCTCCGTTTTCTTTTGGAGAGGACACTGATTTTGCTCCACGAATTTTCATTACTTGTTCTCTGTATCTGGTATCTTGTGGTGAAACTCCTGATTCTCTCTCATTTGACCCCATGCTAACATGGGAACAGCTGGTGTACTTTTAAGAGTGAGTGTACTAGAAAAAAAGCCCAAATTTTACAGACGCCTGGAAATAGGTAGGGTAGTTTCATTTTTGTTAGAGAAGATGCGCAAGTTCTGGAAGTGGGCAAAGCAGAATCACTTTTTCCAGAATCCTGTGCTGTTTTAAATAGCAAACGTGCTTCAGGGTCCAGATGCTACTCGTTAATGCCCAATTGAAGAATTTTCTGTAGTTTTGGCTGGAAGTGAGATTGGGATGTCCTCTGGCAGTGTATTCTAGTAGCAGTTCTGCCTTTTTGCTCTTGAAATCTCTGACCTTGCAGAACAGTTTCAGAAATGCTGTGGACCCTTCTATGACTGTGTGTAAGGAGCAGTCCTACAAGTTAATATGTTCCCCTGTGATACTGAGGAAATAATCACAGGATGATTTCCTGAGAGGTTATCAACACACAGTTGTGTGAACTGGCTCACATCAAAGGTAGCCAGGGATTTGTTAAACTAGCAAAATAAATACATAAATGACTAGACTTCTGTTGTGTTCATGACTGCAATCAGGTCACAAAAAGGGGCCTGGTAATGCTAGTGTAAGGGAGAAGGTAGAGCAGCAATCTTGGATATGGAAGGAGAACAAGGGAGGATGAAGAAGGCAGATATTATTCACTTTTGGCAATAGAGATTAGAGCTGCTTTTGTGCGATGTCATATTAAGTTGGAAGTGGAGGTATCCTTTCAAGTTAATTGAGGCAGGGAGGCTTATGATTGAAGTGCTCAGCATTATCTTTCAAAGGATCCATGGACTAGATAGCTAACTTGCATATTAGTTTGGCAAATATCTAGAGTAAGGAAGTATGAATACTGTCTTCAGATATGTCAAATGAAAAGGACCTTCTTAAACATCTAATTTAGATTGAGAATTGATTTTCTAAGCATTTGAGTCTTTGTTTCTTTCAAAAAGTAAAACTGACTATTGGTAGATGCTGAGAAATTATTGTGAAAATTTCCCATCTAGTCTTAAATCCACAGACCCACCTTTTGCTCGGTGCATATGAGGAAGACTTTTTTTTCTTTTAATACAAGTGTAAAGAAATTACTTTGTCAGGTGACTGGGTCAGTGCAGGATTAAATTATGGTCTGTTACAGCAGAATTAAACTGCAGTGCATTACTTGGATTTAGGTGGAGTTTTTCCTTGGATTTTAATTGTCAAAATAATCTGATCCTAAGTTGAGATCTTGTATCTAGGTTTGAATCCTTAGCTGGGCTGAGACTAGCTTTCTGGCAGGTAGCTTAGTTACCATTGAAGACTGCTTTGTGCCAACTTAATGGAGAACAGAATTTATGCTTACTTGAAACCTCTTGCTCTAGGTCCTTGAATTCTATATCAATGTTTGCTATTTTCTTAAAAAAAAAGAACAAGGATAATCAGACTTTTATTACTTAAATGCTTTATGAATTATTCTACCAAGCACTTAGAGGAATGCTAAGCAGCACCCGAAAGTATCTTGAAAGTTTGTGAACTGAGTCCTAGTAAGTGCATGCCTGCATAGCTATAGAATTGGTGTGTAAGCCTATAGAGAAGAGAAGGGGGACAACAGCAGAAAACACTGTGAGCTTACTCTTTCTCATGTTATGCCAAAACGTTTTTTAGAGTTGTTGGAAGTTAGTGCTTGATCTGCCTCCCACATCGGATGCCTACAGCCCAACCTTTTCGGAAAGCAGTTTGAAAAACACTGTTTCTGTGGGGCACGAAGTGGAGCAATGCCTCAGGGCTTTCTCCCTCTGCCCCATGTATAAAAGGGAGGATGCTCCCTGTTTTGCTATCCTATTTTGCTACTGTACTTGGAAAAGATTAAACATTTTTGATAAAAAGCAGAAGCATTACCTCTCTCCAATATAATAATAATAGGAATAAAAAGCCCATTCCTGTAATGCAGCTTAGTTTAGTGAGCTATTGAGAAACTTTTAGTTTTCACTTCTCACTTCTCACTACAGGAGATGTTGACTTCTCATTTGGGGGTCTATCAAACAAAATTGCATTTGGTAGATGGTTCCACGTTTTTCATCACTAGAGTGTCTTCCACAGCTGAAGAAATATGTAATGTTATGTAAGTTAACATTTTTCTCACAATGTGAAATTTATTTATGATAAGTGATTGCTGTTTTTATTTCACAGCAGTCATGATAATCTTATTGTTTTGGTGTACTTGATACTCTCTAACAAATTATGATGAGAGCTAATATTAAGGGACAGAGCTGATGCTAAAAACGTTTTTGTGTTTGCTGTTAACTACAAACCGTATCTCTAATACTTTGCTCTGTGTTTGAGTAGCTGCATTGTGAACGTACTGCTAAAATTCACTAATAAGTATATGATATGTGTACTTGCTGGTAGTTTTCAAGAAAACAATTGAAAACTTTTTCATTGAGGTTGGTTGTTTTTAAGTAAATTTCAAGTTATGTGAGAGCAAAACATTCAAAAATTCCCTAGGGAAAAAAGAAAAATGAAACTCTTTTTGAAGGTGGTGAAGGTTATCATACCAATTATTCATTTGTAGACACCACTTCATTCTCTTGGAGGTGGGGAACACATGAATGACATTTGCAAGCAAACAAATGGAGCACTGTGGCTAGTATGAAAAAAAAGCAATTTATGGGGGTGGTGCTTTGGGTGAAGTGGGGAAGGGTTTCAAAATAACATTGGCTGCCACAGTTGGCATTCTGACACTAGTTTGCATAAATATATTATTGTATCAAAAGTCTCTGCAAAATTCCTTCGTGGAGAGTTTAACCTGTTTTCAGAGGCAGTTATGCTGTGGTAAAGAACCAGCATTTAAGACATCAAATAATCAGATGTTCTAGGGCCTAGGACCAAAAATACAGCTGCTCACCAGCCATGATTTCAAGCTGAGAATGGCTGCAGGAGTGGTGATGGCACAACTGCTCAGGTTGGGGGGTCTCCCTTGTCATTTAAACAGGATGGGCAATAGTGTAGAGGACTACTGAAATCAGCAGAGGTCATGTTGCTGCAAGGATTTCTTCACTGTCTCTTTGAAGGATGTGATCTGCAGTTTACAGCTATAGACAGCTGAGATGAAAAGGGATCTTTAAATGCAGAGTCATAATTTTTATTCAGTATGCATTTCCAACAGTGATTTCTGTATTAAAATGACTGAAAAAAAAATGAAGTCAGATTTGTCCATTATTTTTATCCTGCAAAAGTAAATCAGATTCTCTCTGTACGGTATGTATCCTCATCTGGGATCAAATCCTGCCAACATTTCTCTCATAGTTGTCTCATGACACGCAGTATATTTAGATAACTGTACAGGTATTCTAATGCAAACTCCTGTGTCTTTCTCTTTCTTTGCAAACTTAACCTGGTCCTGATTACATCTGATTCTTATTGTAGTGTGTATTTCTGTGGGTGTGAGCATGCACAGTGACACTTGCCCTCTTACCTTTTGTGGGAAAGAAAATGTGTGAAGTACCTGAAAAGACAAAAAGATTTACATAGTGGGAAGTCTGTGTGGGAGTAGGAAGAGCATGAATTTAATGGGCCATGGAGATTTTTTCATACTAAGTAATGAAAAATTATTGTTGCTTTTGAATTCTTTGCTGGGTTGATATTCTTAAATTTTTCATCCAAATATTTATGCTTTTAAAATAATAGATACCTATTTGTTTATGTATAATAGACTTTGTGGTTAAAAAGTATATATTTGTTCATTTGCACAATTGTAAATTAATCTTATTTAGAAAAGCTGTAAGGAATCATTAATTTTTATTGCTGGATTTTTTTCCAATAATGAACCTCATCAGAATACAGGCTACTGATTCTCTTCTGTCTTGTCTTCATTGTAGACAACACAGAGCTATTTTTAACATTTACACAGTCTAGATAGACGATTCTTCGTTTGGTGTGGTTTGGAGCCGAATCTGTAGAGCCTTTCATAATCCTATCTCTTTTTTTTTTAATGGTTTGCTTGAATTTGATCACTGTAGCTGATTCCATGCATTGATAATGCAGGCTTGGGTTGCCTGTTTCTCAGCATAAATTCACCTCAGACTTCTACTTTGACAGTGCTCTGTGTTTCAGTACGCATGAAGATACAGAACTGAAATTGCTTTGCTTTCTTTACAAATGACTCAGAGTGTGCTTGTCCTTCCCTAAAATGTTGGCAGCGTGTGAAGGATTTTCAATGAGCAATGCAATAAGCCAGCATCTGGGAAGGTTTGAGGCAGCTCTGGTATAACAGTGTACTGTCATACAGATGATCAGGGCTGGAGCCAAGTCTCTGTAGCACCGTAGATCATATTGGTCACACGCTGGAAGTTTTGTTTATGTAACTTGGTTGCTGTTTAAGCTGCTTAAATAGTATTGCCGTAATGTGGAGTGGACTTCCCAGTAGAGGTGAGCATGATTTTATATTATTAAACTTCACTGAATTGCTTTGTGATACAATATTAAGAGTGGTTGCTTACATGTTTGGCATTATTTCTGTGTGCATGGCATTTGTATTTTAGTTATTCCAGTGGAAATGATAAGAAAAATGGCAAGGGATATAATGCATGTTTTTCTTCTCTTCTTATTTCAGTATTAAAAGTAACTCTAAATATGTGGCAAGCTCCCTTTTCCTTGCTTGCCGTTTGCAGAGGGCATCTTTCCAGTAGGTGAATTCTATGCATTTTAAATGTTTTTGGAAAATGTCAGTGATGCTGTATTATTGTTATAGAAAGAAGCTAATTAGCAGTGTGACTAAATACCTCTTACCAGAGGTTTTTTTTTCTGACTTTTTAAGTCTCAAATTATAGTTACAGTGATTTGTAAAACACAAGAGCTGTCAATTCTCTAGATAAACTAAGAAAGTAAAGAATGAAATAAATTGTATACTGGATTTGACATCTTGTGTATGTCTGTCATTGTTAATATTAAAAGTTATGACCTGTCATGCCCGGGATAGCTTCCAGTAATTCATTTGCACTGACAGCTTGCTTTGAGAAGGGTATAAAATTACTGTTGCTTCTCCATAACCAGTTAAATTTGAGATTTAGTGCAGTAAGTTTTATCTAAATTTAAGGGAACAGATAGTGTGCTAGAGGTAGCCTGTGAAAGAAACTTTATCATAAACTAGACTTTGTACCTATCTGGTTTGGGGTTTTTTTTAAAGTTTTTTAATTGAGAAATTCACCTATAGCAGAACACAAACATTAATTCAACACAGTGACTTACTAAGCATTGCTGTTCTACTAATATGTTTAGTTAGTGGTGAGACCTGCTATGATTATATTTGTGTTTGCTGATAGTAATCTTCTTAATAAAAGAAGGAAAGATGCTGAAAAATACTTATAAAAATGTTTTTCTTGCTTGCTATACAAATGTCTATGCTTACTATGTAAAGACTGCTGAAGGTTGTGGTTTTTTTTATGAGGAACTAGGACAGCTCATGTGTTTTCCTGCTAAATATATTTATGAGGCAGCTGTTCTATAGCTTTCAGCTCTGAAGTTATAGATAAGTGTGTATTTGTTTGACAGAAGATTCGAGAGTTTCCATTTACTGCCAGTACATGTAAAGCTTGGCTGAGCAGACTGCATCAGGAGCACACACCATTTATATTAGCCAATCTGTCTTTGCAAGTCCCAGGGCCACTATCTTGCTAGAAGCCACTGTGTGCTTTTGAAAGCATGAAATTAGTTTTATACTGAGCACATGGTTTCTCATTTAGCAGTTCTTTTTATGGTAATGGTCAATTTATGGTTCAGTGCCAGAATTTTGGTGTTCTGTCAAAGCTGATAGCTTTTGCTAAGGTGTTCTTTGGAGATAAAAAGAAACAAAACCCAAATCAACACCCCCTACCAAAAAAAAACCCCAAAACCAAAACCAACCAACAACAACAAAAAGTCACAAAAAAACAAGCAAAAAACCCAAAATGAAACAACAAAAATGTAGTTTGTGGTGGGGACCCTAGGAAGACACTAATACAGGAAAAATCTTCCCAGTTACTTAATATGCTCGCATTTCTGATAGCATTTCTGAGTTATTTTTTTTTAGTCTTTCATATAACATTTCTTAGCATGTATTTGTCATTCATGGCATAAAATGATTCAATTAATTGTCACCTTCTTATACTTCATACAGAGTTTTTTATAATCCCTTTGCAATAAGCTTTTTTTCATGAAGTGGAAAATTACTATCCCTTTATGCTAATTTGTTCTATGTGCTTATTTAATGATCAAGGACAAAATACACTTGAAAAATGTATATGAAGCACTCTAAATGTTCATGAAAAACACTTTTTAGAAAGCAACTTCAGAACAGATTACAAACTCTGCTTTTTCTTTGGAAATCTATGCAAGTCAAAATAAGTTGTTAGTAAATACTTTCATAAAGCCTCTTAATACATATAATTCATAAATTGATGAGCCAACTTTTTTACTCATGTTTCGTTCTTGGAAGAGGGCATTCTGACTGCCAGATAGCTAACTGCTCCCTCACTAGCAGCTATCCTTAGTGAAAGATTGAGGTGGTTAACACTCTGTACTGCTAGGCTTCAGTTGGGTTATTTTGTCCAGTTTACATTAATCTCTACTGTATATTAGGTGATTTTAAATTGCACTGCTTTTAATATAGGTCTCCAGAATTCTAACTTGGTCCTGCAGTAAGAATTTTTAAATGATACAAATTTTTCTGCCTTGCTCAGTTTTGTGTGCAAGGGGCAAAATTTACATTGCAATTTGTGTGGAATATGTGGCGGGCTCTAGAACTGGCAATGTTTTGTGTCTTTAAGTGCTGAGGAGAGATCCTGATCAACTACTGATATGCCTTCCTAGGAATGAAGAAGCTGGAGGCCATAGCTTCTAGTAAACTTAAGCTGGTGGACCAATTTTTTATTATTCCATCATCATGGAGGAGGAAGAGAGGTGGAAGCTGTGGAGACTAATGCTTGTTGACAAAGGTGCTTTGAAGGCACAGCAGAGTATCACTTCAACAAAGTGTCTTTTTCACAGCCATCTTGTTTGAATTGTCCTGTGGTCATGAAATAGTTGCAGACTGATAGCTTGTTTTTCATAGAGCTTTAAACCAAAATTGCTGCCATTTCAGGACCTTTGAATATTGTTGCTTGCTATTCTTCAGTGTGTTTAGACACTACCAGGCATAAAACAGTTTTACAAACACTTGGAAACAGTGTGTGATGTGTTACTACCACGACATACAAAACTCGTTTTATTTCTTTAGATGCTTGAGCTAGAATGCCTTTCCTTGACCTTTTGTTTTTGGGATTCTTTTTATCCATGCTTTTTACTGCTGTGGATACGAGTTTGTCATATTTCAAGCTGGCTAGTTCTTTGTTCCAAGACGTTGTAGTTTTTAAGGTGCTTTCAGCTTCAAAGATCTTGCATCCTCCTCAAAGTTTCTTTATTGCTGCATATTTCCCCTTCTGCCATTTCACATTTTTAGGTAAAGTGAGAAGCAAGATCTGGTGTGCTCATTACATTGAACAAAACTACTTCGCTCCCTGGTAGGGAGTTCTACTGTTTCAAGATTCATTTCTAGATCAGATTGCTAGTTATCACATGGCACCATGGTTTTAATTTCTTCTCCTTTAGAAGATGTCAGTGTTAATGTACGGTCATCTTTTGCAGTTTGAGCGCATTTGGGAGATAGCAGCATCAGTACTGCAAGCTTACTTACAAGGAGGTTCTGAAGCAGAACAGGACGTAGTAAGCTAAAAGGAAAAAATGTCTGGGGAAGTCATATGGGGCTGTGAGCAATTCCACGTTGATCACTTGACTCTGGGACCCAAGTCTAGCAAAGCTCTTCATGGAAATCTTGAATTGGCCATCCTGCCAGAGGAGCAAAGTAAGCTGAGAACTGTAGTTCACTGTGGCAGGCCCATTGAAGCCCTGCTGCTGAAGCCAGGGTTTGTTTTCCCTCGTGTACAGGCTAAAGAGCTGAAGGTGTTCTGAAGGTCTCACCCAGAATGTTCAGCCAAGAAATTCTGTGGTTTTTCATTTGCTTCTGTTCAATTCTGAGCAGTGTTCATAACATGTCTTTGAAGGGAAAATGAACTGAGTAACTTCCCTATTTCATATATGCTTCTTGTTCCTGCAAGGTGGTGGTGGGTTTTTTGGGCTTTTTTGGAAGTGAAGAAAGCAAGTTACTTTTTGGTTTGTTGTATTGGTGTAAGGAGAGTGCTTTTGTATTGACAGCAGCAGTCAGGGCAGATGAAAGGCTACATTTCTTAGCTTTGAGTAGGTCTAAAGCCTGCACTGAGAGTTTTTTGTCTGTGATTGAGCGGTGCAGATCTCAGGCAGAGATGAAGACGTCTTTTGTATACTCTGTGAACAGAGAAATACAGCTGCTGAGATGTTTACATCACCTGTGTTCAGGTGATTAAAGGATGTTTCAAGTCTAGGGACTTTGAGATTATTGTGGTGTGGGTGTTTTTGGATTTTTTTATTATGTTGTTAGCTGTTCACTTGGGTAATGTTTAGAGTTTTACTGAGCTAGAAGAGACAGAGAGAGCAGGTCTCTAATGTGGTGTTTTCCCTTTTGCTCTCTTTAAGCATTCTTTGGATTACTTCATAGTAGGTAGAGTCAGGGGGGTGGGAGGGTGTGTGGAATCTGTGAAGGAAGTTCTTAAAATTGTCTTTCTGCTCAAACTGGATTCAGAATATTCACAGATGTGCAATCTCCTCTCGCTCTGCCTAAGGTGTTTTCAATGGTGTCATCCTGAAATGCTTTGTTTCATAGTAGGTAGAATGAAACCATAGTTCTGGGATGGGAGCATTTAAATGTGAGCAGAAAAGGAGGTGTTTTTTTTAACAGCACAGCACATATTTAAATGGAACATGGAGAAAATAAAGAGGTGAGGAAGATCTCTAGGCTTTAGAGTGGCACATCTGGATAAAGAGTCACAGAAATCACTTCATTAAGAAAAAGCAGACTAGCTGGAAAGAACTGGAGGTTATTATTAGAAGTGGTAATTAGTGTGTTGTGAACAGCTTTGTTACTGGTACTGTTGAAGCCTGATACATCTCTAGTAAGGTTCTGAATAGTAAAAATCCATCTTCTATTTAAGTAAGCATTGTAGCAACCTCTTTTTAAGAAAACATAATTAGGAGTTGGCACCTGTGTACCCAGGTTACTTCTGAAAATAAGATTGAAGGTTTTCAGTCACTTTGGCTGGGGAGTGGGGCACAGACTTTGAGAAAAGCCAAAGCTGGCACACCACATGTTTATTTGCTGGGCAATAAATAATCATGAAAGCATCCTCATTTATTTTATAAGCATTATAAAGAATGCTTATATGAAAGTGGTGTAGTACTAGATTTATTTTGTTAATAACTATTCACAGAAACAAAACAAAATCTGTCAGAAAGAAGTAAAACTTTAGTTTACTTCAGACTACCTTTGCTGGAAAAAAAGATTGAGTTGACATTGTTCTCTTAATTGTATACTAGACATCTGCTTTCAAAGTTACTGTTATTGCATGACATGTATGCCCTTGGTAGCCTTATATAGGTAATGTTTCTCAACTGAACAATCAATGAAGGTTAAAATCCAAATCAATAAAATAATAATTTACCAACAACTAGTGAATTGAGTCTGCAATCTAGTTATGCCTTGAAAATAAATACTCATTAATATCTAGGTGACAAAGCTATTTACTAAAATACTTTATAAATTCCCATATTTTAGACTATTTTTATTGAAATACTTATGTTTGGTACTTAGTGTTTCATATTGTTCACTAATAATGATTGAGTTACAAGGCAGAAACAGCCTGTTGCTCTGGAAGTTTATCAGGATACCCACTAAAAAAGAAATGGTAAAAATGAGAAAATGGAAACATTAGTATAAAATATTTATCCAAACTCTTAAGTAATTACAGAATAAATATTTGAATTTATATAACTGCATATGTGATTTGGTAAGTACAGCTATATAATTTTTATTTTTATTTTATAAACAGGTACTGGATTTTGTAAACATTTGTCAAATAGTTTTGGGTAAAAGCTGGTCAGACTGTCATGTTCACATTGATCAAGCCCAAGTTTACTGGAATCTTCTAAGAATGGGACAAAACAGAATGAAAGATGTTAATGGGCTTGGTGGTGAAGAGGGAGAGATTTGGGTTAGAGCTTAAGTACGAAGCACCAATTAACTCAAGCAGTAACTTTAAGAGGGAGGAATTTGGGAGAGCAGAAATCATTGCTGCATCCTGTTGTGTGAAATGAAACAGCGATGTGGCTAGAGTCAGGGTGTTAAAGACCTTTCAAGGGTCACACGTGCACTTTATCTGAGTCTTTGGTGATGAGAAATCATGCACCTGAGGTTAAACATTCATGTAAGTGTTCACAGGCTCTTGGGTATGGCTCATGAATGGGAGTTTGAATTGGAGCAGAAGAAAATACAAGTTCTGGCCATTGAAAATTCTGTCGTAAAAAAGGTTGCCTAAAATCAAGATGAAAAGTAACACATGACATTCCTGGGGACAGGCCTAAAGAAATAACTCCTTGAGGAGATGCACACTGGATTTAGATTTTTTTGTTCTGCTTTTCACTTTCTGGCTGCTAGTTTGATCAGTTGCCTTGTTTTCATGCCTGCAGAAAGTGAAGCTAATGTGAGGTGTGCAGTGGTTGCAGTACTCTGTTCTAGAAGGTGAGAGATGCTGAAGCATCCCAGGTTTTTGCCTCCATTAACTGTGCTTGGAAACTGGAAATGAAGTTGATCAGAGCTGAAGAGGCAAATTACTAGACAGTGTGAATTCTGTGGTGTATTTGTGGGATTTAATTTTTAATTTAAAATATTGGTTTGAGGAAGTGCAGAGTTCATGAGAAAAATAACTCTGAAGAAATGCACAAACATTTTAATTTTCAAGTATTTTATGTTGCTTTCTATTTTTGTAGTGAAAGACGTATATTTGAATAAGTATGGTGTAATTCACCTTTTAATCTGTGTTTAGAAACAGTTTAATACAGCAAATTGGTTTTTATCATCAGAAGTCCATTTGGCATAATAGGCATGTTATTAAATAAAACAAAATCGAAAAAGTTAGCTTTATAAATAAAGATGTTTTTGTCAGATTATTTTATCACTGTTTCAAGTAAAGAAAGCATCCAGCCCCTTTTACTGAAGCCTCTTTTGAAGAAAGCCTTGTTGAGTTCTTTAATTGTTGATACAAGTTTCTTCAGGTGGTGGTCTTTCATATATAAAAAAATATATTTGAATATGAAGCATCACTGAAATTTTAAGTCCTATTTGAAATTGATGTTATAGATTTCAATGGCATTTTATGTCAAGGCTGCAATGGCAGAAGGAAATAGGTTTTGGTGGGTAATGATCCTGTCTGCTGCACATTATTGCACTGGAGATCTACCCTGGCAAAGACAGGCCATGTTTAAAATCATAATGTGCTTATTTTTTGCTTAAATTCTTGGCAGGTGATGAAATGACAGAAACAGACTTTCTGTCTTAGACTAACTGCAGGTGTTTTTCTACCTTTTTAGTTTTGCTTCAGAAATATTCATTATGATTATCCAGACTTGAAGTCAGTGTATGAATTGGGCAGATAAATCTATCTATAGTTTTAAAGCATTTCTACTTTGTACTGCTTGCCTCATTTGAAAACCTTCGCTAAATAATGAGCACACTGCCCTGGCTGCTTTGAGTCTTCCTTTTGCAAGGTTGATGCAATGCATCAAAGTTACTTCTAACTGCTTTAAATAACTAAGATAAGGATCCTAATCACAGAAATTGTCATGAATTAATTGAATAACTACAGAGTGGAGAGCAGGAGTGTGTTCGTTCTGCTGGCTGCCGATTAGCAGGCTGTTCAACTGCTTGGAGTCTCATCCATCCTGTACGAGGGGTTATCATCCTCAGAACCAACAGCCACACGCTGCACAGAAGGGAGCTGATCCAGCCCCTCTGAAAGAGGATGTGCCTCATTTGTTCTACAGTGATCTCTCTGTGGCAAACCTCACTGCTGGAACGTTAGGAGTTTAGAAAGACTGAATGAGGTGCCTGTGTACAAGGTAGGGAGCAGGCATAGAATCTGGGTAGAAAAATGGCAATTTTTATTCTGTCTTGAGTGGTCAAAAATGTGTAGCTAGAAATGATGTATCCTAATGTGTGTAAAATAGCAGCTTTTATTAGATAGCTGAGTGGTGATAACCTGCAGGAAACTGATGTGCTACAGTAAATACGCTACCTATCCTGAAATTGAAATCCCTATAATCGCTATGCTATTTTCTAGGCCATCTATTGCATGAACATCTTGCTTATTGCCTACCTTTCATAGAGTTCTAGGCAGTAGAAATTGTATTGCAAACTCAAGATTTCAGGTGTTACAATAGTTTTAGAGCAAAAAAGCAGTAACAGTGCAGACATAGTGGAGGATTCTCTGAGGAGCAACAATCTTATAGAAACAGTCCTTTTTCTTTTCTTCCCCTTCACTTTGATCTTGTTGCTGAACAGCAACATTTTCCGTGTTACTGGGACATGATTGTAGTGTAGTGGTGTGGAGCAATGAGCTGGCAGAGTGAAGTGAAGTCTGAAGGGACATCTACCAATTAATCAAAAATAATGAGAAAAATCTTATTGTTACATTAATCAAAGCAAACTTGTTACCAAGAAATTTGGAAGTCAACACATTTGTAAGCCATGTATGGTGTAGCCTGACTTTTCTACTCTAAACAAAAGTGGAATCAGTACATCCACTGGGGCTTATGGACTCTGAGGACCGAAGGATCACTGAGCGTTATCTCCTGTACAATAACAGGAAAAATAATCTCAAGCATTAATTCCTTCAGTAGACGAAATTGCATTCCCTAACGTGCTGGTGCTCACTGTTAAGTCCAATAAATCTGCAATTGAGCTAGAACACATTATTTAGAGACACATCCAAGTTCAATTTAAGGACTTCAGGATGTGATGAATTCACTTGTTACACTGTTGAATTTAAATAATCCTTTACCTTTGCGGTTAAGAACTCCATCTTGCTGCCAGCTTGAATTTTCTAGTTAGGAGCCAGGAGGTACCTTTTCTTTCCTCCTATTAAAGAATTCCTATTATTAGATACTTTCTCCTTTTAAAATGGCAAGGAAGCTCGATTTAAAGTCCAACACTGTTTGTATGAAGTGTGCAATTACAAACACAAATCATGTAACATCTGAGAAGACTATGTATTACTTTTTTTTTAATATGGTTCACATCAGTGGTCTCAGTGATTCTCTGATGAATCAGGGCCTCAACTTTGCCTCCACAGTAGTGGACTGTTTGGTCCTGGTTTTTAAAGTCTGCTCAACGTACTCTTAACAAATACTCTTTCAGTCAGAACTGAGTTCATTAAACTCTCAGCATTAAGTTAGGAGCATGATACCAATACTTTACAAGACTTTTCTGGACTTTTCCTCTCCTCCAGTTAATTTTTAGCTGGCAGGATCGGGCTTTTCTCAGTGAGCAGTTGTGATAGGACAGTCATTTTCCTGGTCAAATCCCTTGATTATGGTATGCACTGCTTGTTTTGCTTTTCTGTAGAGGTTGTTCTCCGTTCCTAAAAACTGAATGTTAAATACTGGAAGGCAGCTATGCAGGAACTCCGTTTCTGCTTCTTGACACCATCCAGGATACACAGTGACCTTTGTCACCCAGAGTTATTTTACTAATTTTTGTGGGGTTTTTTTTATGTGTTTTTTTTGGGGGATGGGGGTTGTTGATTTGTTGGTTTGGTTTTTGCAAATGCATGAAGCTTAATATCAATGTGGGGATTGGGGTGGTGTAGTTTTAGTCTGTTTTCCTTTGTATGACGTGGGTTTGTCATTTACCTAATTTTCTTTTTATAAATTTCAAAGAGTTTTTTTATCTAAAGCATATCTTCAATGAAGATGCAGAAAATGGAGAATACAGAATCTTCTATTTCCTAACCGGCTTGTAAAGACACTGCATATATGGTTCACCTGACAGATATTTTCTTACAGTTTTGCCTGAAGCTTTGGAACCTAGAATGTCTATCTGACCATGGAAATAATTTTGTTGAGTCTATCTTTTTTTGACACACTAGAACTACTACCTGACAGACATACCCTTTATGTATTGTCTTTTCCCCACTTCTTTGGGAATGGGTTTAAGTTGTGCCAGGGGAGATTTAGGTTGGATATTAGGAAAAATTTCTTTACTGAAAGAGTGGCAAGGCATTGAAACAGGCTGCCCAGGGAGGTGGTAGAGTTGCCATCCCTATAAGTGTTCAAGAAGTGCTTAGATGTGGTAGTTCAGGATATAGTTTAGTGCTTGTGGTAGTTGAATTATGGTTGGACTCAATGATCTTGAAGGTCTCTTCCAAACTTAATGATTCTTTGATACTATGACCATATCATAGTGTTATAGTCAGACTATTATTCTTGGGATGTCTTTAACTTCTTTGGCGCATGTCCCCAGCACCCACATCCATCTATCCACAAAGACTTCTCTCTGTACTTTGTGGTAAGAGTGGAAGCACAGCATTACTAATTCATTTGGATGACTAATTCCTTCCTGTTTCACTTAAGGTAAAATGCTTACAGTTTAGCTGCACAGAGCTTGACAAGATGCCACTGTTAACAGGCTTGCTCTTCAGACTGTGACTATAACACATAATACTAACCTTTCTAATACCCTGCAATCTGGTGTTTCAGGTTTCTGACTCCAAAGAGTGTGCTGCTAGACTGTGGCTTTTTTCCCTGATACCAAACTTTCTTCCACAGAAGTGGGAGTGGAAAATCTCGATGAATTTAAGTATTACATGGAACTCATTTCTGCAATTTTTGTATCACTTGCAAACTTGACCTTCATCTAAGCTCTTTTCACTTCTGCATCAGGATGACCCCTGATCCACATGTGTACCTATATTCAGGATTTTGAAGGTGCTGCCTGTGAATAAATCCAAAACCATGTTGCAGTAACGTATTTTAAGAACTGAAAATCACAATATGGTTTGAATCTTAAAAATAAATTGTTTTGTAGCAGTATCTACAGTGGAGACACTAAAACAGAAGTAGAATTCTGCTCTTCTGCACATCATTGAATGTCTGGTAAGGTTGGTCCTTCTGTGTTGCCTGCTTTTTTCCTGCTGTGTGAGCAGTCCCTCTGCTTCCCCCTACTGAGTTAAGTAGTTATCCCAGATAATGTTTTTTTTGGTGAAACATCATCTTGAGCTCTTGTGGTCTGAATTGAAATTTTCTGTAATCACATTGTAGTGTGTTCTTCCCTTCCCTTATGTTTTTCTTTTAGTGTCAGAGTTTGTAACTGATTTTTGTCTACAGTGAAGTAAAAATGTGATGGACTTTCCTTACATTCGTTTAGCTGCAGAATTAATAACATGTTAACTATAACATGCAGAATTCTAACATTTATGGAGGTGTTTTTCTAATAAATGTTCAGGCCTTTTTTTTTTAAATGTTGCCTATTCTTCATATTTTAGCTCTAAGAATATCTGAGCATTTTGAAAGACAGTTTTGGAAGTTGCTGGTAACTGCTGAACAAAAAGACTTCTATTTTGGTAAATAAAATATTTGTAGAATGTGAGAAGTTGGAAGGAAAATATTTGCATCCAAGGTAGTGAGCTTGGCTTGGTTCCTCTAAAATGACAATATGTGGAAGTGTTTTTCCGCTTTCGTCATCCATCAGCCACATGTATGTTGAAAGCTTCTGATTTTTGGCTTAAACTATGACTAAGTTTTCATTATAAATGTGCCACCTACTGGAGCAAAAGGCCCATCAGCAAATATTTATTAATGTTATCTGCTCCCAGACACATTTGCATAGTAATTTCTTGCTAGATTCCAGTGCTTCTGGTTGTCAAATCTACACTGCTTCTTGTCAGACTCACCATAGGACAGGAAAATGGAGAGGGTGTAGAGCATGGAGGCTTAATTAAAAAAATGATATAATTAATTATAATGAAAAATACCTGCCTGCCAATTAATGTCCAATAAGGTAGTATTTCATATGTAGGTACTTTATGTTTTGATTTCAAGACGAAAAAAATCATGTCATTGCTCAATATAACCTTTCTAAAAAAAATATTATATTGTACTGTGGTTTTTTGTTTTAAAACAAATCTTCAGCCTTGTCTTGACACAAGACTAGTCATTATCATCTTTACAAATGAGAGGCATTTTGCTCAGAGCTTTTTGTCTTTTATGTTATAGTAACGAACTGAATGATTATTTGTATTGTAGGCATGTCTTAAGATCCACAGTTTTATTATGCTAGAGTGGTACAGAATTATGGGAAAGACCCCTGGAGTTTTTAAATCTGCTTTGAAACATAATGCATGAAAACAGTAGAGCAAGCTATCACTCTGCTGAAGTCAAGTGATTTTCTTGATATTTCTCATGAAAGTTAGTATTTGTGTTGGCAACACTTCATTATATCGTAGTAGAAACATGGCTATTGCATGAACAAGAACAAGCAAAATGCCTTCCTGAAGATTAATCTGTTTTGCTGCATATTAAGTTTGTGTGGTCCTGTAGGACAGTCTTTGGCTTGGGCAGGGTTGCTTTTTTAAATGGGCTAAACATGTTGTAGCTGTGATGTTAATGAAACAGCTATACCAATTTGGTGTTTTTCCTTATACAATTGCTATTTGCTTCTTTCCATACAAGTAAAACTCAGCCATGAGGACATTTGCTTTTGAAAAGGAAGAATGAATCAATTAATGACCCTTAGTGAATGAATATGCAGTTTAACAGACTATGAAGAATGAGGTAGGAAGTGGTCAGAGACCTCCTAACTCCCCGTCTCAGGTTGTGATGCATGTTGCACACACCCACGTTTTCAGCAACCCAGTTCCAGGTCCTCAGTGTTAAATGCAGAGAGTCCAAACTTTGTGCTTGCTGAATCTTCAACTTCTGTTATATTTCAATAAAAATATAAATATGCAGTTGCGTACATTTAGAATTTTTTAACATGGATTTGTAAGCTGCTCAACACAATCTGTCCTTGTACACTGTTCATTCTTTTCACCTGTCAAATGCTGTTAAATTATTTTTTGATCTGGAGATGCTGGGATAGTATGAAACATTTTGTCCTTATGTAATAAATAAATAGAATGTAAATATGAGAGACTGTCAAGTAAGTTGGAATGACCACTTGTAGGTTTAAATGGGATGCCACAGTAATTGGAAGGAGCTAGGAGGAGGATGTTTTTCTTCAAGTTTGGCACTTATTTCTCTGTGCTTAAGGGGGAAATTGAGTTTCTCAGTCATAGGTATTTGTTGCATGAATTCTCCTTTTAGTTGTTTATTTGTTAATTGAATGGCAAATTTCGTATTGCTGGGTGAAGGAAATTTAGCTGTGTTAAGATGTTTTCTGATGCGTGCAACTGAATAATTTCCAAAACATTAATTCTAAAAAATATATTTTCTTGGCTTTTTTGAATGTCAAATTTGTGAACAAAATATTGCACATTCATTTTTCAGTGCTACTTGAACAAAGAAAAGACAAGTTGAAAGGCACAGTGAATCAATGGCTTCAAATGACTTGGAAATCCTTAAACGAAAGGTTTACAGAATATACTGATTTTTATTTTCCCCTTACGGAACTATCTTGTTTTAAGCCACTTCCTGGGAGAGAACAAGCTTCAGGGATTTTTCCATCTCACGAGTCACCTGGTTTAATATTAGTAGTCCTGCTTATGGAAAATACAATTTGCTTCTTTTTCTTTGGTAGGCGTGTAGTTTTCTGCAGTTTTGAGAAACAGGCCAGGGTATATGTCTGGCTTTGTTCCAGGCAGTGAGCACTTGGAGTCAGCTGGGGCAGTGCTTCAGGAAACATGCTGCCTGCAGGGACAGGGCTCACATTTCCATTGGCTGGAAAAGTAGGAACATCAGCTGGAGTCATTAACATGGTTGTCTTTAGGGGGTGCCTGTAGCTGATCTGCCTACTTTCCCAGAATAGGACACTGAAGCCAGTAAATAAGCCAATAAAATATTTCACAGGTAATAAATCTCATACACTGAAAGAAAATAAGATCTAAGCAGTTCCAAGAACACAATCCTTTCAAATGTTAGGAGTTTGAGGTCATATAGAAAGGGCATGGATACAGAAAAACTTTTTTTGTATTTTTGTAGGAGGTGGTAAAGATTGTATCGCAGGAAAGTTCTGAAATGCTTTTAAACACTTCAGTAATGAAAAAACCAGAAAAGGGAAGAAAGTCCTAAGTAATGTCTGAAAGTGAAAACACTTAGAGTATGTGAATGTAACTCAAGGAAATACGTGAATGCAGGAACATATCCCAAGGAGATACTTGGAGTAAGCAGATTACACTATTGCAGAACTGAAATAAAAAAAAAACAACCCAGTTCTGCATACAGTTTTCTGGGCACGTGGAACTGATTCAAGGCATATTTCTTCACAACTGGGCTTTCAAGGATAAAGAAATTATCTAATCTATTATTAAAACCATTCTTCAAAGCATGATTTGATTTTTCAGAATAATTTGGTCATTAATCTTTTGTCTAGTGGGTTAAATCAGCAGTGTTTCTGTTTATAATCTTTTATAGGGGTATATATGCTTGTATGTGGTATATGCTCATGTAGGTTTAAAAATTAATTAAAAATAATTCCGGAGTACAAAACTGAGGTGGGCGGAGAAGTGCTATACTTGTCACCTAAGCAGTGATAGATGATTTCAGTGAATTACAATTGAGCTGTGTGTATTCATAATGAGAGCATAAATTATTTGGTTCTCAGGATATTTCCTGTTATGCCTAAGCAGGGGAACTATGCTCAAGAATATGAGGAATTCAGGGCGACATCATCTAGCTAGAGTGAAAAGACATGCTAGTTGAAGTCACTAAGAGAAACGCAGTATCTGGATGTCTCTCATAAAACATTGCGGCATCTTAATTACCGCTGTTCAGAACTCTGGCAAGCTCTTTGAAACATTAACATAAACTACTAAAAAGTGAATCTTTCTGGGGGTATGTCTGGAAGATTTCTAAAAGTACAAAGTTTGGATCTTTGACTAACTCAAATAATTATGCTTTTCTAGGGTAACCTCAAAATAAGCAGTGTTTTCCCCAATTGGATGTTGTAACCATAAATAAAACTACAATTCTATTTGTCTGCCAACAAAGGATTGTTTGCTAGTTACATTTCAGTTGTTGGTATGTGAGCTATATAAATGTGCATGAAATTATAATACATCATATTTGTTTTATTATACACTCCTTATCACTGTCATACTGAATGCCCTTAGAATTACTCTGAGATGTTTTGAACATTTTTTTCTGTGCAGTTCTTCCTGTGTACAGGAGGTAAGTGCAATGAAGGTTTCATGAAGTAAATGCATAAAGATATATGATCTATTTTAGTGTGTGGAGTGGGGGGGTTTTAGTTATAACAAATTTGAGTGTGTCTCTGTCTTGTGCTTATGGCATTGTGGTTGAGTTGGCTGGTTGGTTTTTTGTGGTTTTTTGTTTGTTTTTGAATTTGTAACCTTTATGGGCCCCATCAACCATTGAAGTCGTTTCCACTTCTGTCACTTGAAAATGATGACTTGGCTCTATGATGGCTTGGTTGTCAGCATCTCGGAGGAAGTTCAGACTCATAAATACCATTAGGAAAACTCCTTCCAGATAGTATTCCTTGTGAACAAAAAAGGCTTCAGCTGAGGGAGTGGATATTGCTGAGTATTTCCATGGTGCCTTTATACTCTGAAGGACTAAAATGGTCCTTAGATGCTTTTGTAAAGGCAGTGACTGCCTTTCTTGTTTAGAATGTTAGATTGCGCTGGTTTGGTTTGGCAGGTTTTTTGGTAGCAGGTGAGGGGCCCCAGGGGTGGCTCCTGTAAGAAGCTACTAAAAGGCCAAGCTATTAGAGAGGCAATAGATGCACCTCTGTCATTCCCAAATGAGAGAACTGATATGAGGCCTCTGAGACCAGAGAGAGCAAAGTAGAAGATCTGAACTGGAGCTGTGACAGCAGTGCTGGAGTAGACATCCTGAGGTTGGTGAGGAAGAAGGGGAAGGAGGTCCCCCAGCAGAAGTTCCCCTGCAGCCAATGGAGATATGGCAGGCTGTCCGCCTCTATCCCATGGTGGAGAAACACGGCAGAGCATCCCCTGAAGGTGCCAGCAGGGGCAAATGTGGACTTGCAGCCTATGGACTTGGATCTGCAGCTGTGGAGGACCCCCTGCCAGGGGAGGTGACTGTTCCCAAAGCAGCCTGTGACTCTGTGGGAAGCCTGCGCTGGAGTAGTTTGATCCTGGGTGGCTGTGCCTCATGGGAAGGACCCATCTTGGAGAGGTTAATGAAGAATCCTCTGCCATGTGAAGGACCCTGTGGGGAAACAGGAGAGGACTGTAAGGAATCCTTCTCCCTGAGAAGGCAGGAGCCGCAGGAACCACCAGACTGTGAACTGACTCTAAACCCGATCCCCTATCCCCCTGTGCTGCTGGAAGGGCAGGAGGTAGAGAAACTGGGAACAAAGTAATTTGTGCCTGGGAAGGAGGCGGGGTGGAGTAACGTATTTAATCACTGCTCTTTGTTTTGTGTGTGTTCTGTTTGTATTTGATTGGCTGTTTTGCCCGTGTCTGTAACTGGTGAGTGAACCCACCTCGTACTTTGTCACTTCGTTCTTCGTCTCTACGGACGAGCTTCTAGTTGGCCTTTGGCCTCCCCATTCCAGTGTGTATGTGCATGGGAGGGGTGTGGGGGGGTGAATGGCTACATGGCTGGTTCTTTCTTGTTGGTTAGGCCCAAGCCTGGACATAGATAAAGGCTTTTTTGCATCTCTTCAAGTGCGAGACATTGCAGAGCTTCTCTCCATATGTGAAAAGACCCGTGTCCAGATGATAGCTCTGTTTTTCCCATGTGGCCAAATAAAACCTCTATCTCTATCCAGTGTTGTGAGTCGAACTTTTTGTCTAAAATATTTATTTTGACTAGGTATTTTAACAATCTGCAGAGTTCACAAAACCTCATTTTTTCTTTTCTGAATGGACCAGATAAGCACCATATTGCTCAAAACAGAATCTAGGTAGGCTGATTTGCATCCATGGCAGGTGTTGCTGTCTGTCCCTCAAATGCTTTTTTTGGTGTGTCATTAAGCTTAGTCTGCCCATGGCTGTTTAAGGGTGGGTGTGATTAGTATGCTATGGTGGATTGCTGGTACTTAGTCTGTTTGTAGGGAGTACCACCATTCTAGGTGTATTAAAGATGAGCTGCTCTTGTTTACATAGCTTGTTTGTATTTTGAACGTGTCCTCTATAGCTGCCTCCAAATATCCACTGTCCCTCAATTATATTCTCAACTTAGCAACTGATCAAAGGAGAATTACCACTTGCAAAATTAGATCTATGATACAATGTTCCAAGATAGCTGTGATCAAGCTGGCACTTCATGAAACCCAAGCTGAATCACTCCACTTTTATCATGCAGAAGTATTGTGCACAGCTAAGCTTTTAGACAAGAACAAATGATAGATTATGCTGACTGCCATCATGAATTAGTTTCTAAATTCTGTCTCTCTAAGGTCGAGTTGCAAATCCATGTGTCCTGCATCTAGAATTCTGCATTTCAGCCTCTGAGATTTCTGAGAGGTCTGTAAAATTGTCTGTTGCCAAGCTGCTTTCTACTGAGAACACCTCTGGGAAGGTTTCTGTGGCTCACTTGTTTTATTCAATAGGAGTCTTGAAACAACTTTCTCTCCAGAAATGTGTTCCTGATTTTCCCTGTTCAAGATGGTAGTGTACACAGAATTGAGTTGAAGACCTTGAAACTTCTGTTTTTAGCCAGATTGGACTATCTTCAAACACGTGGAAAACATTAAACTATCTTAGCGTATGAATATTAAATTGGCAGAAACCTGCATAATGTCAAATTATACATTATGGTTGAATTAGATCCTGATTTTTGAGTTGATAGCTGTATTCATTTGTGTTAGACTACAGTAACTACTAATATGATAATCTTATCAGATGAATGTGATGCCGCAGGACCTGTTGGCTTACTTGTCTGTGTCTAAAAAACACCCGTGTTTCTTGCATAATAGTAAAAGCCTCTATTAATCTGTTAACATGCAATGCATTTATTTGGATTTTTTCTAAAACGTGTACTTCAGGTTACTCTTGGGGTGAAAAAAATATTCACTGACAACCTTTTAAATTATCATATTGGTATAATATGGATTTTTTGCATTTTGGCACTTAGGGTTGTGTTGTTGTAGGTTCCCCAGTGACAGAGGGCACAAGACAGTACTGGTTTCCTGATCTACAAGGTGCTTTAAAACCAAGCTCAGGAAGCAGGAGATCATGGATAGAGGGAAGGAACATGATTATAGGCCAAAATAAAGAAGATCATGTAGAAAATACTGATGCTTATATAGCCCAGATATGGAATGCTGTTGCTTTTTCACAAACTGTACAGTATAAGCATGTTAAATATTAATCCCCTCATCTACCTACCTACTAAGGTGACAGTTTCTTTAAAATAATCCATTAAAACATTTATGATGCCAAGCAGGGAGACCCTTAGACTGAAATTTCCAGTGTCAGGGGTGGCATAAGGAGTAACCTGCTTGTGAGAAACAAATAAGGTGATGCTCACATGATTGGCAAGGGGGATAGAGAGACTGCTTTGCAAAGGGGCTTACTGTTCTGCACCTAAACATAAGCTATGCTAGTGCTCGTCATCATCTGATGAGAGCTCTCCCACCACTAGCTCACACACACAAGTTTTGGTGGTGTCTGGAGTCCAGCCCATCCTTTGTGCCATGCAGTAGGTTTGTTCAGGAGATGTGGTCAGCTGCATTTTGAAAGAGTCCAATTTCTGCGCTTCTGTTTAATGAATTAACATCAAACCTAAAATAGACTTTTACTCTGACTTACACTGGTGGTCATAACAATAACATCCAGATGCTGTCTTCCATTATTTGAGCATTATTTTCCCATTCTCTTCAGCAAGCTGTGCATTACCCAGGCTTGACTGGGATGTTGTGTGTGCTGCAGAAAGCCTTACAGCAGTCCTGCCAGATACAAGAAACTATAGTGAAAGCCAGAGCACTGACACCTTACAAAGCAAACCATAAGTTAAATTGCAACCAGGGTAAATGTTTGAATAAAAAGGAACCAGTGTGGAGAAGAATGTGCTGTAGAGACTTATTAGCCATATCTGAAAAGAGCCCAGAAGGACAATCCTATTGATTTTATTCTTATCTTGATGAACTTGTAGTTTGAGTTAATGGTTTCTAAACTTGACAGAAGAGTTTGCAGGACAGTCCTGTTAGTCTTGAGTCAAGGAGAATGGAATGTTAAGCTGAAAAACAGACTGTTAAGCTTCTGTCCATTCTCTAAACCTTCATTATGTGTTTTAATATGCATGGGTTTAGAACCAATGAAAACACTGTATTCAAATGATCTAGACAAGACTGAAATGTTTGTCTCTGCTAAATTATGTCTTTCTCATAATGATCTGGATGTCATCTGGAACTACAATAGGTGTGCCTACCTAATAGAAATTATTGATGTAGCTGCATTTTGAGAAGGAGTGTGGCCTTATTAACCTAAAAGCCAATCTGTTTCTCACTGTGTCATTCATGGTATGGTTTCTAAGGTAGAATATGTTTATGCATTTTTGTGGATACAGTTACCTATTGAGGAAGCCATTCTACTTTTGGGAAAGTAGGGCTGCAGAATCATCTGAGGGAATGATCTTTTGTGACAGATCATTGATGTTAAAATTGTCACAGCTTCTGTAAATACAGACATAAAAGCAAGTATGCAGCATTTCATGTAGCTAATGTTAAGAGACTTCCCAATTTTCAGTTCCCACATGGAATAGTGAACTTCACCTTTATATATGATGTTAAAATTTGGATGCTGAGTGTTTTACAGATGAAGAGGCTGTTGTTCTCTTGTAAATGTTAACTATCAGAGCAGTCTGCATAAGATCAAGAGGCACCAAGGGATAATGTAACTGCAATTTTCCAAACAACTGTATCTGTTTAAGAATGAAGATTCATAATAGGAAAAAATAAGACTAAATCAATCTCATCATTTCAGCATAATTAAGGTTTTTGCCGTGGCTATTATGGGAAAACTGTCTTAAATATTTTACTCTTACTTCTTGAAAGATTTGATGTTGGATGAGCAGGATTTTAATTCAGCAGCTACTTCAAGCAAAAGCAGCTCCGATTCCCAAAAAAGGACCGCAGCTGTAATTACCATATTTAATTCCCTTTCTTTTTTACTTTCCTCTTGAAAACTTAGACATTAGTGTCCTCTTCACAAGGTGGTTAAGCATACATAAGTGTATCTTCTGTTTTGTACAGGCAAGGAACAAAAATAAAAGAAAAACAAAACAAAACCTTACAGAAGGTATAAAGGGGAAAAAAAGCTTGTATTTATAAATTATTTCTGTTTTAGTTCAAGTGACCTTAATAACACTATATAGAGGCTTCTATATAAAAATTCCATCTATTCTGAGCAGCATCAAAGCTCCATTTTAACAATATTGACAAGTACACACTTGACCTCTTACATGTGATTGTAGTAGAGACGTTTGAAAGGCAGCCCTGTCACTCAGTTAATTTCGTGAAGATGTCTGAGGGGTCGGCTATGCCCAGATTTTTAGGTAGATTCTTGTGTTAATAGGCTAGTCTCATTTTCTGAACTAGTGTCATTTAGCACAACTTATTTCTATGCTTTTTTTCATTTAAGTGCTAGTGCTAGCTCTCACCTGCAAAGAAAAGAGTTAAAACCAGTTGTATGGGTCTTGGAGAATCTGTTGCATTTTATTATGAACGGTCTTGTTACAATGTTGCTTTATCTTAACATGGAAGGAGATTTTTTAAGTAAAAACAGTAACTAGTATTGCAATAATAAGGTTCACATGAATAAGGTAGGGAGATGGAAAGAACTTCTGGCAGAGTAATGTTTTATAATGAAAATTGATAACTTTATTCTGGCAAAGTAAATTGATTTTTATGGATAGACAATACAAAATTGGGAGGTACAAGATGAGTAAAGGATTTGGGATTTGACCTTTCTGTTTTTAAAACCAGTGAATACATTTAATAATAAGACACTGATCTTACGCAAAATAGTCAAGAGCCAAATTCTAGGTCAGTATTGACTGACAATTCTTATCTGCTATGAAAAATGCCTTCTCTGAGGAAAAGAAGCACAAAGCATGTGATGTTAGGTGCTATCGCAGCTAGTTATAGTCCACAAGCACTTGTCAGAATTATAAGAAGAAGAGAGAAAATAAAACCTAATAAACTGTACTGGGCTTTTTGTGTACTTCCTGTCACGTTTCAGCAACTGAAGCTGAAGATATGAAATTGCCATTACATATTCACCATTTCAAACCCTGATATTTTGTGTAACATTTTGTATTTTAACATGAAGTGTATTTCCTATGTCACTTTAACACTGGAGCTTCAGAGAATACATGGAGCAATAGAGGTCTTTGAAAAGCCTCTTAACTGGATCATTCTTTGAATTTTTATATCTTGAAAATTTTACATCGCAGTATTTTGAGTTGTGATCTTTTAGTCATAATAACAATATTTTTTCCATCTCTCAGGGTTCTGTACAAAAAATGGACTTAATTTCACATAGTCTGCAAGGCTTTTGGCAGGTGGCTGCTAGATATAGATGGCCACTTTCCCTTGTAGATTGATATTTCATGAGATTTCTTGTTGTTAATTTGATGTTGTAGAATTTTATGTTTAAATCTCCTATCTCCTACTTGATAAAACTGCTAATCTTCAATGGACTGTGCTATATATAGTTGCTGTGACTTGAAACTTGCTTAAACAAAAATACCTGCACCAGCAGAAGCTTGGAAATGATCGGAGTTTCAATGGCTGTTTTGAAAAAGAGTGAACAAGAGATAAGCTCTTTGATACTACTGTGTTATGCTAATTTAACATTCTTGTGACATTTTTTTTTCACTCCATTGATTCTTTTAGTCATTTGGCATAATCAGCATGTATATGAATACTTATAACCTTTATCACAACATATTCTTACAAAACTGGTTAATCATAGTATCAGAGAACAGACCAGGTTGGAAGGAACCTCAAAAGACCATCTGGTCCAACCTTTCCTGGGAAGTGGAGCCAAGATGAAATTATCTAGCACCCTGTCCAATCACATCTTGAAAACCTCCAGCAATGCAGATTTTACAATGTCCCTGGGGAGGCTGAATTATTTATCTTACTGTAAAAGATATTTTTTCTCATATCAAGATGAAATCTCTCCCAGTTGTAACTTGTACTCATTTCTCATTGTTTTCTCCATGTGGCTCCTTTTGAAGAGTCTCCATCCTCTTTGTAGCTGCCTTTTATATTCTGAAATATTGTGATGAGATTCCCCTTAAACCTTATCTTTTCCATGGAGGAAAGACCCAGTTTCAGTCCTTTGATCATCTTCAAGGCCCCATTTTGGACCTCTACAGTCTGTCCATGTCTTTCTTGGTTTGTGGAAATCAGAACTGTCCACAGTACTCCAGGTGCAGCCTGATAAGCACTGAATAGAGTGGGATGATCATATCTTTATCTCTGCTTATGGAGCCCCTGTGGATCCAGGATTAAAGACTGATTAATTAAACTTAAACATATTTTTGTTTCATACTGAGGTTTTGAAAGTGGTTTAAACGACCAGTGCTTATGCTGTTTTGTTTTGCAATCTCTGTGTTTGGATTCACACCCTGTAATGTCAGACATGGCTTCTATTTCATTCCATTCTTTATATGTGGATTCTTATTGATAGAAGGTGTCTGTCTGTAAGGAAAAACTAGGATAGTGGTCTTCCTCAAAAAGTAGATGTGAGGTTGCAAGATGATGTCTTTTGGTGGTAATCTTTATGTAACTGTGTTTCTGGTCAGCCTTCCCATAGGAAAATAAAAGGTTATATGAAGGATTGAGACAAAGCTGCTCTGGCTCTTCTCTGCATCTCAGATTTCAGTCTAGATCCAAATCTGGCTCTAGTACAGAAGCAAGACTTGTCTCATTAGTCAGTTTTTCTCTTGTCTGGGGACAGCAATGCTGGCTGATAGAAATGAACATAAACTGGTTGGGAGGGGCAGACAAAAGAGTGTTTGTGTGGCTCTGTTCAGAGATGTCCAAGAATAAAATACTGAATTACTGTTTTGCTGATTTGTTAGTGTGGAAATATTAATATTTCACAGTTCTGTTGCTGCTATTCTTTCATGTTTATTTACATTGATTGGAAATAATTGCTTGGCTGCAGGTCCAATTTATTTATAAACATGGCAAAAATGTTCTGTAAGGGGCTTTTCTGGGTTCAGGAGATGCTCACCTCTTTCATGTGATGTATTTGAGAATGGCTGCCCTGTGCAGGTTAACCCACTGAAAAGAGAATAAATATGCTGTGGGACAAGGCTGATATTCTTCCCACTGATTTTGAAGAACATAAAGTTCTTGGCTTGTAAAATTTGAGGACATGGAGTTAATTACACAGCCTTTTCCTTTCTGTGAGTTATCTTTTATATGTTTCATTCTGCTTCGTATATAAACATCTTGAAACCTATACTTCTTTCTAAAACAGTTATTTTCTCATACTTAACATATTTTTGATGATTTGAGATGACAATTTAAACACTTATTTACCTGTAGGTGTGATGTTTTTTGTGTTCTGTAGAAGTCCAGTTTTTAAAGTAAAAAGTCAATTTTACTCTCTCAGTTATTTCTACTAAGTCTACTTAACTACTGTGTAACCATTAAATTTTCCTTTGAAATCAGAGAAATGGAAGAAGATACCTGACATGCTCAGTCAAGCAATGGGCATAGAGACCTAGAAATACCTGCAAAATACAGAAATAGTAAAATAATGCCCTGCTTCTTAAGTAATTGCAGATAGGATGGGAGCTTCTTTCTCACACTGCTTCTTCACTAAGTGGAGGCACTTATTAAGGTGCTTATTTTAACTGGCAATACTATAGCGCAGACAGCAAGCCCAAACTACCCAGTTAGTAGATTCCCAGACAATACAGATACTTCTGTATATGGCAGGAGGAAGTAAAAGTGAGATTAAAAATACAGTCCACCATTATTTATCTGCCTTTGCAATGAAGAAGTGTGACCCAGCCTTGCAGACTGCGCTGTGCAGCCAGACTTCTAGTTTTACTCAGCATTTCTGCCTAGCACCTGAAGGGAACATCCCAGGTAAGTAGAAACCCACCAGAGTAATTACCTAGAGCTGTCAAAAAGTGGTGCAGATCACAGAACAGCAGGGCTGAGTTACAGGTAGTCGCTACACCAGTGAGAAGGATTGGGGAAACAAGCTGCACGACTTTTCTATCCCAAATTCATACACTAAAGCATGCTTAACTTCTTCACTAGCCTGACTTGGAGAAAAATGTAGACAGGTGAACAAAGGGCTTTAATGTCACTCTGTTAGGTGGTGGCTCCATCTGCTGCCCAGCAGGGCTTTTAACACAGGTCCCGTAGTCTCATTTTCACTAGCATCTTATCTTGGTGCAGTAATTGATTTGCAATTGGAGGACTGGCAGTGTGTGTAAAAGTGTTTTTCTCCACTGTAATCCTATTGGAAAAAAAATAAAGGAGGGAAAGAAATTATATAGTCTTTTATATTTATATAATAAATTTGTCATAGAATTTGTTGCTAAATGAGACATGGAAGTTAGCTTAATGTTATTTAAATATATTGATAATCATGGTGATGTAACTTTATCTTTTCAAGGTGTTTCATGCAGTTCTACAGCTGTCAAAAGGAACAGACTTCAAAAACTGACATTCATTAGAGGTGCTCTGCTTAAGCCAGTTAAAACTTGTTTCTCTAAACTTTAAGCTTTCTATTTAATTACACAACTGTTGTGATTTTATTAAAATAGAAAATATTGAGTCATATCTGTCAGTTTTTTCCTGAGCCCAAGAGACCAGACTTAACTGAGGAAAGTGGGGGACTTAGGAATAACTTGGTGCGTTGAGAAAGAGAGTGAGCTGAGGGCAAGACTTCATCTGAACTGGCTTGCTCAATAAAATCCGTCTTGTAGTATCATTTACAAGTAGGACAGATGTAAACCTCTGCAATGTTGGTAGGTCTTGCCCCTATTTTTATTAGGAAACTGGCCTATCATGGTGGCTTAAATGGGTACTCATAAGCAGGTGTAATTGCAATTGTTGTGGTTCAATACCATTAAAGGGAGCTTGAGTTGTGATTTATTTTAAGGGCACCTCAGACTTAAACTGAGGTAAAACTGAAGGAGTGCATGTCCCAGAAAGAAACCTGACCCAGTTTTCCAAGGACACAGTCTCTGCAGTTTCTTTTGGCTTCTGTGTAGTTTCAGAGGCTCAGTGCTTTTGGAAACTGGGTTGGGTGGCAGATAACAGTGAAAAATAGCCCTCAGGAACGATCATCAGATTAGGAAGAGATTAGTCAAATGGCTTTACATTTCTGATGTTTCTGTTTAGATAATAACACTATTGAAATAGCCTAATCTAAATGTGATTTTTATTGGAAAAAATGCATATGCATGTTTATTATATCTAAAAAGATATTGTGATGCTTATCTCTTTTCCATATGACAGTTGAAAAATAAATAATGTTTTTACAGACATAAATGTGCATCCTGTCATATAAACCTTGTTGTTACTTTGCCAAAAAGGTAGCAGACTGTGGTGCTATGAATCTGTCGAAGAACATACAAATGTGTTTCAAGAAAACTGGTGAAAATACATGCCATTCTGATTGAACAAATCCAAATTACTTCAATCTATATTAATTAAATTAGGCTGCTTCAAAATGCGTTAGCAGGTGTGTGGATTGACCTTACTCAATGCTACCAGTGCTTTAAATGTGTCTGTAGAACTTGAATTAGCTGACTGAGTACCCTGTTAAAGGAAAGATGTCCTGTGAGAGCTAGCTGTCCCAAAGGGATAAAACTGGTACATCTGAGATGCCCTGGAGGAAATACATACCTAAATGCATGGGACAGAAGGCAGCTAAGGTACCAAATAAGAAGCTTAGAGGTTAAAATTGCAAGATTAGTATTTTATCCAGATTGGACAGAGAGGATGTTGTGTATACATTGCAAATAACCTTCTATGAGGAAAGCTTATTGAGTACCACGTGATTCAGAGATAACATTTCAAGATGAAGTAATCTCTGAGATGTTGCTGTGATGGACATTTTCATCAAAATTGTATAGATGGAGGTCTGACAGTGAAGCCACTGCCACAGTGCTGTTCCTGGAGTTGGATAAAGGAGGGTTGTTTTTCTTCTTCCATCCAAAGCCTGAAAATTTTCAGTTAACCTTCTGTATATCTTGCACTTGTTCATACACAGCTTTGGGAGCATATGCTTGTGTTCGTAGTAGATATAAATACTTATGGAGTCTCAGAAACATTAAAACAACTGTGTGCATCTGTGAACCTGCAAACCTTTTGGGATGGATTTTAACAGGTGCAAACCTGCTTCTCATTCTGATGTGTCTGTACAGATGCCATCTCTGCAAAGCCTATGCAAACAATTCAATGACTTGGTAGAAAGAGAAGGCTGGCTGCCAAGAAAAATTATCTCTTGTGTTAGTTAAGCAGTTTAATTTGCTTTCACACCTAAGGCTGAAGTAAAAATGAGCTACTTCTTGTCACCATGTTCTGCGAGACTGGTCTCTTTGTAGAGTAACACATCTGTCTGCTTCAGGGGGAATTTATTACAACAGACTGTGTCCTACTACACTGGAATTCAGCTGACCCCAGAATTATGCCCTCATGCACTTGAGGGCTCATGCCAGAGCCCTTGGCCATCTTCTCACACACATCTTTCATGTCCAAGATAACCCTGACATGGATTCTTGTGTGCTGGTTGGCTCTATTCCTTACACCCTTCTCTGTTCCCTTTCTCCCTTCTGCATCATAGCTATGCTAATGCAAGAGTGTGCTTTCTTTCCAGCTGGCTCTGAAGTATTGCAGAAATACAGAAATACTGGACAGAAAGAGATCTTGTGCAAACCAGGGCGGGGGGGGGAAGAAAACCCGCACCAAAAAAATGAAACAAAAACAGCTGCTAACTCAAATAGCACCAAAGAGGAGAAGGATTTGGTGTGCAAGAAGGAAAAAGCAAAGCAAGAGAGGCCAGTGTCATCACAGTTACGCACAGTGGAGTGTGAATTAAGTAGAGAAAAGATAGATCAATGGAAAGACTAACAAAAAGAAAACTGAGAGAAAGTGGCAAACAGAGAGGAAGGATTGAAGGGAAGGGAGTCTGGAGAACATGCAGTTCCTCTCCAACTTGAAGGGACTATGTAGGAGAAGGCTGGAACCAATACACAGTCCACAGAACAGACATCTCACTTCACATTTATGGAGTGTGGGTAGAAATTGTTTCTTAGATTGTGCCAGTTAAGCAACTCAGCCCATGAAGGCAGGAGACTTTCCTCAGTATCTAGTTTACAACTCAGGATTAACACAACTGCTAAGAGTTGCACCATGTCATACTTTTGAGCCCTGTTGAAACACCCAGGTTAGGACTAGACTGTCTTCCAGGCCTGCATTTTATCAAGAGTGTTTTCATCTGTAGAAACTTCCTGTTGCGCTACGCCGTCAAATGAGATTGTCCATTCAGGAAAAAATAATAAAAAAAAAAGGTTAAAATTTGGACACAAAGACATACTAAAATCTCAGCTAAGTCTGCCAATAAGATCCCCTAATGAGTGAGCCTGTGAGTCAGGGAGAGCATTACTTGGCATGGTTTAATGTCTTTTTCTGCTGCTTCTTGCATCAGGATGTTACTCTTTTCATAACCCAGCACTCTAACATCAGAAGGTAACTTGGGGCCATTACTAGCCCAAATTGTTCAAATTTGAACAAGTCAGTGGTTCAATGCTGTTGTCAACTCCAAGTATTATTTCCTGCCAAAAATATGAACTTCAAATTGACCAATGTCAATGTCAGTATCTTCTTAAAAATATAAATTAAACAAATCAGTTAATCAAATGCATTTTCTTTGCTGAGCTGCTGCTTCTAATTTAAAATTTTGTTTAGAAGCACTCCAGGGAGAGGGGAAAGGACAAATGAATAATTTTTATGAGATGGTCCTTGAAACAGGGGATTAATTCTATTTGAGCTGTCAGCCTGTATTATAATATATTGGGATGTGTTGTTTGTTTCTTTTGGCTTCATTCCCTCAGTAAAACTGTCTTGATACTTCCTACCTACATTCAAAATTTTTGATATAATAGTTGTTGCAAACAGTATGCATGTTTTTTTTTTCTTGTTTGTAATTCCTAAGGCTCTTAGAATCATTGCAAGGATTTAAATGTATTTTCAAACTGTATAATGCCTCAGAAGGCTGTATTAAACTTACTTTTTCATGTCAGTGCAAATGTGTCTTTTTTATTATGAATGTAACATTTCTGTGACTGTGGCCTACTCTGCTTCCATTTGTGTCATATGAATTGATTGGTTTGCTAACATCTATTATCCCTTAACAACAGAGAGAAGCATGGTCATTAAAAAAAAAAATGATCTGCATGAAACTTTTTATTGCTCCTTTCCCATATCCTTTATTGTATTTTCATATTTCTGGTATCAAATGAGTGGCTTTCAAGATAGTTAAAGAGTTTATTTCAAGGTATTCATAATAGTGAAGTCAAATACTTTCCATAGAAATCAGACAGGACAATAGCTTTTACTGGTAACAACATATGCTGCAATATGCACCCCCTACCCAAGCTGTAGACAGTTCTTTCAGCAACACAAATGCCTGTCCCTTGCTGCCTTTTCCTCTTCCCTTGCTTCCTGAAAGTGTTTATGCTTTTGTTCAAGCACAAAGGCTTCCCCAGCCTGACAGTGAAAGCCTTGGCACTGCAGTTCGGGCAATCTCTGGATCATGAGTGTTGCTTCTTCCTCAGTGATAAAGTGCTTTGCAAATGGCATTGGACTGTTAAGCCTTTGTGAGCTGTTTGGTTTGGTTTTTTGTTTGTTTTTTTTTTAATGGTGTGTCATCACTTTCTAAAAAAATTTGTATTTCAGGAGTAATGTCATTGGGATTTATCTGTTGTGATGGGATAATGCTTTTCCAGCTCTAGTGAAGATGTCTGTATTAAAGAAAATGATCAGAATAGAACATGCTTAGTAGAGAAGATTTGTTGCTATAAAGTAGGGCATATCACATGCTTTGTTTTTGACATCAGGAAAGTGACAGATACTTAAATTCATACACATAAAACTTGATGTACTTGTCACATATTTTTTTTGGTATTGCTTACTTGAACTGTGATCTTTTGGGTCAGGAATTCTTTCTAAACTTGTTTATGTTGAGCTCAGTATTGTGGAGCTTGACATTTGAAACCTCTCAGCATTACTGAAATATAATTAATTAAAAATCATCAAGGGATGTTTTATAGAATTTTTTATGCTAACTTGCAGCTGCTTAAGCTCTGTGGTACCCTGTTCACATTATTTAGGAAATCCTTATAATTGACATTATTACAGAAGTATATGTGTTTGAATTTTGGAAGCAAAAGCTGGCAAAGAGGTATATTTGACTGTTGAAGTTTTGCCATTTCCAAATACGCATTTTTTTCAGTCCTGTTTTTTTCTGAAGATTATACAGAAATGCAATGCAAACATTTGGAGAACTGAAAGGTGATGAGTCTTTCAGAACCTGTGTGCTTGTGATAAAGAGGAAGGGTTAAGGTGGTCTGATATACTGCATGAGAAACATCCTCTTCTCCAGTGTTTTGGAGCACAAGTCCCAAAGCAAATAATAAATTTGTTGTTCTCTTTTTTCCACTTGCAGTGAAGTAATTACTTACTGGGATGGCTCCTAAAATATTTGCTGTCATCTAGATCTTATAATGATGAATTTTCAGATCAAAGTAGCAAGTGAGTTGGGGCAATGATGATTAATGACTTGAACAAAAAGAAGTTTTACTGTGCTTTTATAACTGGAGTGGCACACCTTTGATATTCTCATCAGTATTTGTTGGAGCCTTGAGGGCTGCATACCTGTTGGACCTGTTCTAGTCCTTAAGGCTGGAGAAAGATTTAAGAATTTGTCCATGTAGAACCCTGTTCAGGGGTCAGGAATAAATTGACATGAAGTTCTCATGGCTGCTTCATCCCTTGCCATGACAAAGGTGCATGTTTTAAACAGCATGACACCTAGTTGCTGAATATGGAAAGACTTCAATGCTCCATTAGAGTAACATATAGGGGAATGTATTTGTCATCTCACCCATGACCTAGGAGGAGTTGTTGATGGTAAATTGTCATTGAGGGTGCACTGTAGGTCCCCTTTCATGGTGGAGTGTCATACTAAAGGGCAAAATTAAGATCCAAGAAGCTTGAATGTAACGATATAATTATATTTTCCTTTTCTGAATACCATAACTGGAACAGGAAGGCTGTTTTATTATTTCATTTAGCATGCAACAGAGTACAGAATGTAAGCACAAGTAAGAAAATACACAACAGGAGCTGTTAGTTTTTAATAGTGCTTTCATATGAATTTCAAGTATGTGGTTACTATGAGAGAGATGTTTTATCCATGAACTGAGACTGACTTAAATGTAGCTTTTCTAAATCTTTCTAGAGTAAAACTTCTAGTGAGGCCTGGATCCAATGCTGTCTATGACATGAAGAGGAAGAGCTGTAATTCATATATGACTGGAAGTGTATATGTCTTGGTGAAAGTTATGATTTGAGAGTTTGGGAGAATACAGTTGCTTGCTTCCACTTTGAATCTATGTCCCCATGTATCACAACTCACTGTAATTAACCTGACGTGGGAAAAAGACTGAGGAGAATAATTGAACTCCTTAGGTTCAGTATTTTTCTGTTCCGAGAAATTTCTGAAAAGCCTCTGAGTTTGTAGTGTCCTGTGGAATTTGTCTAGTGAGAACTGTTAATTCCTGGACATGTGCTTGACAACATCTTCAGCCTGTTCCTGTGTGTCTCTACAGTAAGGTCAGGTTATTCTACCTTGCTTCTGACTTCCTCCTTCAAACTGTGATAATTCTTAGGGATTGTATGAAATGCACTTGATTAAAATACCACTCAAGCATGGACAGTATATTCCCCAGCATGTGTGACAGGCCTTCAGTCTTCTCCTGACAGTTACCATGCCTTTGTTTTGCTTCCTGCCTTGAATTTTAGAAGCAAAGTATGGTGATTTGGTACACCCTATGCTTAGCAAAATTTGGATTACTGGTGCAAATCCTTTACTAAGAGAGGTAGGATAGTTGTGGTTTTCATTGAACCTTGACTACTAAATTTTATCTTTTTCCTAACTTTTGTGTTATTACTAGATGTAGTAGCTATAGCCCATTTTTCCTAGACTGTCCTTTTGTGAAAAACTTCTGCAACTTTTCTGAATGTGACTAGTGTATGGTTCACTAAAGATACAACCTACAGGTACAGTAAGCCTAAAGAGTTGTTCGTGCATGAAAGCCAAAGGACCAAACCTAGAGGATCCAAGCACGGCTGTGCAGAGAAGCCTTTTAGGAGTTTGACAGCAGGATGCTACTATTGCTGCTTGACACTAATCTCTATAGAAGTCTAAAGTACTAAATTTGGGACTTCTGGAAGGATGATGTGCTCCAAGCTGAAAATACTACACCTCTGTGTACACTGTCTATTTTTCTTCAATCACATCCTGACAGTACAATTCTCCAAGTTTCTGAACATCAGCCTGAATATGACCATGTTATATTGTAGTTTACTAGAAAGACTTGTCTGTATCAAAGGAACCTGCAGACAGATAATAGACAGAAAGAATTAAATCTAAACACTTATGTTTTGTATAGATATTGATGGATTCTAAGTGGCTTTTCTTTTTAAAATTTGTTAATCAGAGATAATAAGTAACCTATTACAAATGCTCAAAACGTCACTTCTCTGGCCACCAAATAGGAGAGAGATATGCTAGGGAAATTCAGGGGAAAAAGTTTTAAAGCATGAACTTCGGTTTTAACAATTAGACCCCACCTGAACATCTTGCCAGTTGACCTTTATGTCAACTCTCCATTCTTTGACTACAAGAGTGGCTCCTGAATGAGGCTTGAGTGCACTGGCCCTCAGAGAACTACCTCAAGAGGCTTTTCCTTTCTTTTATTGCTCTATGGTCCTAGTGTGCATGTTCTCATGCTCTCTCTCTTCCCCTTAATTAGATTGGTAGTATAGGTACCACACTTGCAGTAAATCTTGTACCAACTTATCTTCTGGAAGCTCAGCACCTGGTAGCTAGTTGGGAAAAAATGCATTTGCTTTTGTCATATGTAGTTTACCATTGTTCTTTGCCTGTTTTACTTTCATTTCTCCTTAATTTTTTTGCTTTCTTTTTATCTCTCCTTCTCTGCCTTCTGCTATTATACAATAAAATTTTGCCCTTTAATTCCATTCTTCTCTCACATATTATACAGTGTTTAAGGTTTAAGCCCTTTTTTTTCATCTTTCCCCTGTGTATTCCACTGTTTCTCCTTTCTCTTCCAGCACCTATCCTTACCCTTGTTACTTTTTTAGCTCTTTAGGAGCATTTATAATGCAGTAGCTGCATGATCACCTGAGACAGGTGCTCCAAATGAAAGTGTAGTCGTCCTGCTTTCCTCCTCACCCACATCATGTCTGGTGTGCTTGTACCTGTTCTGATTGCACGAGCATCTTGCATGCCCTCAGAGCTGAAGAGCCCATGATGCTGGCAGTGTGGAGTGGCCATCCGTGCTTTAACAGCACTGATTAGGGTCTCTGAAGAGACCTTCTTGGAGAAAAGAAAAATAAAGGAATCTCCAAAATCTTGAGACAGTGGGCATTATTAGAGAAGGTGGGAGTTAGCAGTTGTTTTAAAGGGAGAGCAAGTGAGATCTGTAGTTAAAACTTTGACTATTGGTGTCCTGGAGGTCACATTGTAGATGTGAGCTAGAGGGCAGGCTAAAATGTTAAAACTGTGATTAGTGAGTGCTAAGATCTTCCTCTGCAACCAAAGACTTATCTTCTGTGAGGTGGGCTGTTACAGTCTGTTGTGCGAAAGAGAGAAATAGAAGGGAGCTACAGTGCATCAAACCAGCTAGATGGTTAAACTTGAGCATGGTAGTGCATTGTAAGGGCTTTAGCAAGAAACTATCAAACATTGCCAAAAAAGAGACATTATAGTCATTGAAAAGTGTGGAGAGTGGGTAAGCATGCCAGCTGGTTTAGCAGGAGGGGGAAGTCCTTGCCATTTTTTCTTGCTATAATGCACAAGCATGCTGTGTGCTTATGGAATGTGTGAGACACTTTTGCAGTTAATGGTGAAATTTAAAAAAATAAATCCTTCAGACATCACAGAAAATACTAGTCTTAGTATTGTCAGCATAAGAGAACATAGTATTTACTTGGGAATACTGGTCACCTTGCTAAGTCATTGGCTCTATATAAAACCCACGAAGTTTCATAGAGGTTTGGTGTTGCCAATCCCAAGTGCGCAACAAGAATGAGTCACATCTTCCAAGATCATAAGATTTGCTTAAAAATCGGAAAAATCTTTTAAATTTGGTTTCATTTTTATTTGCCTTTTTATGTCAAAGCTGATTCATTTTTTTCCACTGTTTTTTTGTGATCATTACTGCTAGCAGTGCCCACCAAAAAAAAAAAAAAAAAAAAGTAAGGGACTTTTTAACAAGTACACCAAATATTCAAATATTTCAGAACATGTAATAACATCATGATATTGCTGGCAGGTAACTATCAAATCCCCCTTTTAGTGAAAAGAGTGGGGAGAAGGAGGTTGTAGAATAAAATAAAATAATATGAAGCTGAAGTTTCATACATGCTGGTTTTGGGTAACCGATAGTCACACCCTGGAGAAGGGTGTCGCACTGGAACAGTATGTTTTACTAATCACTGGGTACAAAATTAATATGTTCACAAAATTTTTGTCTAGTATTTCTAGGTATGTGGAAGTTTGTTTCAAATAGTTTGCTTTGCAAATCCCCTTCCACCCCTCCTCCCATCCCTGCACTTTCCTAAAAAACAGACAAGGAAATAAAATAAATCTTAAATTTATACATTTCAGGCAAAGCACTGAAGTGGAATGGTTATGTACAAGGTTTCTTCCATAATCTTCAGTTTCTCCATGAGGGATTATCTGACATAACTGCAAATTGCATCAGACAAAAATCTGTCCCTAATGCTCTTGGTTCTTTCTGTCTCCCCCTCTCTTTCTGTCTCCCCCTCTCTTTCTTTATCCCTTCCCCTTTCCCTTTTTCTTTCTCCCTTCCCCTTTCCCTTTTTCTTTCTCCCTTCCCCTTTCCCTTTTTCTTTCTCCCTTCCCCTTTCCCTTTTTCTTTCTCCCTTCCCCTTTCCCTTTTTCTTTCGCCTTTCATATAAAACTCTATCAAGTATCCCTACTAGGCTGCTCTTGGAAAAATTCCTCCAGAAGAGTCACAGGTTCTGTGCAGCCCAAAGCTGTGGTGTACTGATACAATGAGAGGATGTAGGTTATAAATTTATTATTTGAGTTCCAGCTTTCAGATTATGTGCCTTCCGATTTTATAACAGGAGGACACTTTTTTTTCCTCTTCATAGCAGAGCTTAATTTTTATTCAGCAAAAACAGTCTGTGATAGATTTTAGTATACAGTAGTACTTGCTGTGGCAGAAGTAGCATTCTAAATGTTTTTATTGCATGTGGAGTTATTCTTGTTAGGTGCTTCTGAGCTAAAAAAAAAATTCCACCCCAGCTCCCTGCCGGTATTTCTTTAAAGCAAGTCTTTTGTATTGGAGGAGACAAATTGAGCTGTGATGTGATCAAGCACTATGGAAGGATGGGACATTCACATTTGCAAAACTTGAATTTAGCTTACCATTTAGATTTTTCTTGATTCACTGTGTTACTCTAAGTAGTTCTGTAGGGACTTTTTCCTTTGGTGAAAGATAGGTAACTAGTTTAAAACCAATTGCAGAACAGATAAGTTAAAATATATAACCTTAAAGCTTAAGTGAAGCAACTACTTGGTTTTTTTTTGTGGTTTTGTTACCGCAAATTAAGGTGGCACCAGCTACCATCTGTCTCTGCATCACTTCTGCATAGTCTGAAGAGTATCATTCACCAATGGGAGTGAATTAAAGCATCCCAGCAGCTCTATAGCACAAAGCATATTTCTCAGCAGCTCGAGTTCAAACCCTACTCAAAACTTGCACCAAGTCAGAAAGGAGCTTGAGAGAACATTCCCTTTGCTAGATCTATTGTGCAGAACTTTCTATTCTGCTGAACTAACTGTAGATGAGAAACATGCTTCTGGGTAAGTAATTCCATGTGGAGGCTGAAATCTGTCTTTCAACTACCTGCATAATAGAGTGCTGTATGCTTGCTCCAGCTGTATAGAAGGAGTAATACATGCAGTTTCACTGATTTAGTTTTAATAGCAATCCATTAGTGAAAGCTGTACTCATTTGCTGTAGTTTAAGAACTGAGAATTAGGAAATATTAGCACTGGGTGCCTGTGATACATTTTTTTAGATACTTTTTATCTTTAGGTAAACTACGTCAGAGAAATACAAATGCTAAAATCAGCATTTGAACTTTATCTTTTTTTTCTCCTCTTCAGATGGTAATCGTGACATTTTCTGAAGGAAGGCTATAAATGAAAATTCTTGTTAGGAAGCCCATTTGAAGAATGCATTTCTTAAATATTAAAATAAATTTGTTTCATAATTGTGAACATACTTATGATTCACTGTAAAAATGTAATTGTTTATTGATTATTGTATTGATTATTATTGTAGTTGATTATTTTCACATCTTTAATTTCTTTTTAGCATTATGCTGCTAAATCCTGTTGACTGATTATTATGTTATATAATAGTTTTGATAACCATAAATAGTAATAGCATTTGAAATACGAATGCCTTCGTTTATAGTTTAAAGAACAAATTATTTTGCTCATGAAATGTTAATATGTTGCAGATTATGCTGTACTGCTTAGCTGCAATGTTAAAAATGTGCATGATGTATTCAGAGCGTTCCTCTTAGGATCCCTTGTTAGGTCAAAAACATAAATTCTCTCTTTCTGTCCTCAAAGTCCAGTTTATACTTAGATGATTAGTGTGTAGAAAAATATTTTTAGAAGTATTGGGTTTTCTTATACAAGGCAACCTTGTCTGGAAGAATGTCATTGGTAGTTTTTTTCAGATGTTGAAGGAAATAGTAATCGAATGCTCATTTGCTGTGAATACAATGTTATAAAATACCCTCTGCTCTGTGTAAGTGTGATCATCCTCGGGCTGTGGCAAGTTCCGTTTCACAGGATTTCATTGCTTTTAAAAGTACTTCTTCTGTCTCTCCGTTTTTACTGGAAACAGTATGTATCCACTGACCATAATTTTTGTTTGCTGTCACATTTTTTTCACTTTCTAAAGGCTTAGAAATGGCTCGGGGAGATATTTTTGTTAGGCAGAATTTAGGATTAGTGTAGTATTTTGCTTAGTCTTGTTAAATTGTTCAATTTTCAACAAAGTAGGTTGGCATGTTTATAGGTGCTTCAGGACTTCAAATACAGCTATTTCGTAAGCATTTATCTCTCTGTACATGTGTCTGTGACATTGTGCATATGTTTTGTTTAATAATCATAGTTTTACAGCTGAATTCTTTGTGATAGGGAGATGCTCTCTGATTTTTCTAGACCTTTGCTCCTCTGTCATTTTGTGTGTACAGACAGTCATGATAATAATTTGCTGTGTTGCAAAGAAATACATGTTGTAGAAGGTTTTTACAAAGAAGTCAGAGAAATCTGGTGATACAGTTGTTCCTGTTGCTCACTTACATATTTTCAGCGTTTTGTATTTAGAAATTTATTAATTCTCTCTGAATTTGGAGCAGCTCACATCTTCCATGCTGACTGTAAGCTGCTTAGTTAAAATCACCAGTCAACACTTCCCTGTGCTACCATTATCACCGAAGTGTTCACCATGGTAGGCTAGGTTCACTTTTATCTTTGGTTTTCCAGTCTGGTTCATCTGACAGCCCAGAATGGGCCAGGCTGCCAGGTGATGTCCACAGCAAACAGCTACTGAGCAGTGCAGGCAGCCCAAAACTCTGGGGCTGTTCCCAACTCCTGGAAGACAAGGCATAGGCAATGGGCAGGCTGAGCAAGCCCAAGCTGATGCTGTCCTGACAAAATGGCTTGCAAGATAAGGGAAATAAGTGAGAGTCCCAAAATTGGCATCAAGCCTTTGGGGATAGCTGCAATGTGATGAAAGCAGTCGAGAAAATTCTGTATATCCAGAAACCATTAAAAAAACCCAAAGAAACAAAAAACAACAAAAAAAACCCAACCAAACAACAAACAAACAACCCCCCCCCAAAAAACAAAAAAACCCCACAACCCCAGAGCAATGAATCAATCAAAAAACTTCATCAAAATTGCTTTATGTACAACATGCAGCTCTGTTAAGCTGAGAGACACGTTCTGTTGAGAGGGGAAATCCAGTAAAACTTGGAAGCTTGAGCACCAAAGATGATAACGAATTTTGGCAAAAGCTGAGCAACACACATGCTGCCAGATGTAGAAAAATGTCTAACCCTTGCTGGTGGCAGTAACCACTGCTGAAAGGGTCCTGGAAAGGGGGTGTTTGAGCAGGACTGTGAGCTTTTGGGAGGTGTCTGGGGTAAAGAAGGGTAATCTAGAAGTACGGAAGTACTTTGCCATCACTTTCCCAATGGTATTTCCTAATAATAGTAATTTTAAAAGCTTTCTCTGTAGGAAAGGTGAAATTAGCTTTATAGGTAAGCAAGAGTTTCAGTGACAAGCACTGGCAACGGGCAGTGCACAAATGAAATTGCACAGATTTGTGTTTAGATAGGTGAATATCCCAGATGCATGTACAGATTTCTTTGTTTTGTTAACATGTATTTGGTTTTGTTCAGCACTTGAAAATTTGGCCTTTGGGGAAAAAAATGCTTTTATGTGCTGTAATACTAAAATGCTTTGAGCAAAGATTAAAGTCATTATATTCTATAGCTGTAGAGAACATAGAGATCTTTTGGAATTACTTATTCAAATATCCTTATAGTTGATAGTGTATTCGTATTTGAATAAATTCAGGAAAGATTCATCCTAAGCTGTTTCGATTCAGTACGGCTTTAAAGAAACAGGAAAATATAATCATTTCATCACTTCAAGCTGCTTAAACCTTCAGGGCAAAAACGGTTACTACTTCAATTTCAGATGAAAGGAGTGTTTTGTGAATTCATCTGTGTCATGTATTCATACCTGAATTAAAATGAGCCATGAGGTACTGCACTTTCTTGGGAACGTTACATAAACTTCCTTGTCCTAAACCATGCACAAGTTTGAAATATGCAAACAGAACTGAAAGGAACTTTGCAGTAGTTTCTCCACAAGCAGGAAGCTTAGTGTTTACACAACAATCAATAGGGTAATGGTTACAGAGACAAGCAGTACTCTCTCCTACAAAACTTGGTTTAACTGGTAAAATAAGGTAAGATCTATTTGAACAACAACTTTCTTTTAGTTAGATGTGTATGATTGGGGATGGGCTTGGCTTGAATTCTGTGAAACTTTGTTGGCTGAGCTTTGGAGCTGTGCAGTTAAAAAAAAGGATTGTTTAGAAGTATGTTATATTTGGAACAGTTCTCTCCTGCTTTAATTTCTGGGGTTTTGATCAGGTCTTTCATTAGCATTTTGTTGAGACTCTGAGGAACATTAGTCAAGAAAAAATCTGATCCTGATACAGCTCGCTTTGACATAGAGGAGGAGTTCTTTATGTATGATTTACTTGTATCTTCTTGTAACTCTTTGCTGTGATATTTGTTTGTCCTGTGTACCTTTAGGGAGAAGTTCTGCCTCACAGTGAGCACATAGGCAGGGGGAAGTAAGACCAGAACTGACCTTAGTTCAACCAGAAAGGAACAAGAAGGGACAGGGGACTGTACTTTTTCTTTCTTGTTATTGTCTGATCTACAGGGCTAATAACACTGACAATAAAAGTTGGCAATTCAGCAAAAAGTTGCTGAATCCAAGAACTTGTAAGAGGAAGCTAAACCTGTCTCGGTTCTTCTTGTTTCCAGTATCCTTCTTGCAAGGACTGTTGTTTTTCCCCAGGGTCTGTGGATAGGAATGGTTGCTAATCATATGTGCTACTTGCAAAGAATGGTTGAGAGAAAGACACTGCCTGTCCTCGTACCCATGCAGGAGACCTGTCCATTGGAAGGAAAGGAGGTAGCTGGAGCATTTACACACAGTGCTAAATTTCTGTTTGAAGAGTGGACATTTTGCACTCTCAACCTGCTCTTTTTTTTTTCAGTGCTCCAGTAGTTATAGGGCACCAAGTGTGAAGGTTGTGGGTATGATGTGAGCTTTAGAAGTAGCATGGTCCTTTCTGAGACTGGTCAGTTTTTGGTAGGTTGTTGAAATTTCTCTGAGGTAAAGATGAGGGTAGGAACTGATGATTTTTAACACTTCAGAAGGTGCATCAATAAATCAAAGATTAGGTGGACAGGCTGTCATGAATGGGAGTGAAAGGTTTTAAACGTTGCTTAAATAATTACCAACAAAGATATCAGGAAAGGGTGATTTTTTTAATATAGATATATGAAAGTACAACTTAACAGAATTCAATGGCATGGTTCACTCTATCATTATGTGGGAGGGATATGTAGGGGTTGGAATGACTTGCATGGGGATCGGGGGAAATTATTTGCACAGGGATAGGGGAGACAGTGAGGAATGGGTTGGAGCGATTTGCACAGGAATCGGGGAAAAGAATGATGAAGGCATTCCCGTTGAGAGTCACGAGGTTTAGAGTGGACCCCCTTTCTTTCTGAACTCCTCAGAGAGGAGTCTAGGTATGGCTGGATCCACTCCTAGTCCCAGATTTGTACAATGGTTAACAATTAAGGGGTATAAGCGTAGGAATTTCAGTGTAGATTTTTAACACAACTATGGGTCTGATGGGATTTAGCAGTAAATTAAGGTCAATTGACACTATTGTAATGAATCACAAAATTTGATTTATTTTTTTCTAGCAGCTTAATAATCAACAATTTGTTTTAATCAATACATAGGTTCTAAAATAAATTCCATGTACACACACACACAGACACAGAGAGGTTAACCTATGTTAAGATTTTAAATTTTGATACCTAATTGCACAAAAGAAATTGCAATATACCCCTGATTAACCCACAGAATCAAATTATAGCAACCTAATATAATTTTACTTTTCCCCCTGTATATAAGAAAAGTAGCCAGCCACCTACTCTTCCCAATCGGGTGAACCAGCTTCCTTCATGCGACCTGTGAGATGCAGGGCCTCAGTTTAGTGCAATCATGGGGAGCTCCAAAGGGCCTCCTTTTTAGGACCTTTAGAGGGTATCAAGATGATTGACTTTGGTCAGTATTTTTCCATGATGGCCACAAATTGGATTAGATAATCGTTGGCAACTTTCAGAGTGGATTTGTCATGCCAGCAGGAGAGGTCTCCGGTACAGTTTGCGAACAACAGAGCTCCAGGTACGGTTAGGGAGTGCCTAATTGCTCCAAATCACTGTATTTGCACTAAGACTAGAAGGTACCCAAATGTCTGAACTCACTGCTTCATTGGGCAAGATCAGAGAGTGCCCAGTTGTCTCAGCCTACTGCACTTGCTCTTGAAACAACATTGGGCCCTTGTAACTAACACAAGAACAATGTTGGCTGGTGTTGATGTTACAACGTGGCTTAGTGAGCAGGGAGGTCTGCACCACCACACAGGCTCAGGAGATTCTTCCATATATCACTGGTCAACGGAAATGTGAGAAGTCTACAAAAATTTTAATAATTCTTTGCAAGGGATGGCATGAGTTAATCCTAATTGGGTAATGGCTACCAGCTTTCTTTTTTCAAGCATTTATGCCCTCCAGTTATTTCTAATAGCTGCTTTCAGAAGTGACTTGAAATTAAATTAATAAAAATTTAAACTAGGCAAGGAAAACTTCAACTAATAGATCGACAAATTTTCGGCTACTGAAAAACGTGGTCTTACAATGAAAGGTATCATGCAAGCCTTCTAGTGTTGCCTATTGTAGCAATACAAGACAGACAGTGAAGTTCAGCTTATACTAGGAAACCAGATTTAATATTCTAGCCTTTGTGATTGAAATCTCTCTTTTATTAGGTAATTTTATTAGCTGTTATAACCAAAGAGAAAGCTACCTCTGACTTGCATGTTTCAAAGGGCAGTGCTCCCTGAAGAACTTTTATATACACCCTGCAGGCATAGATCCAATCCAATGTCCCGTGTTCCTTGATAAAGGAAATTCCTTTATTTAAAGAGGAAACATTGATAAGTGCAGTTATCCACAAGTGACGAGGCATCTCACCAGAATTTGCAAGGTAGTTCCTGTATGTTATTTTCAAAATCCACTTGTTGGCCGACTTTGATCTTCATGTCTGTCCTGGTTTGAGCAAGGATGAGGCTAATTTTCCTTTTACTGAATTTTTTTTTTCCTTCAGTAAGCTCTCTTTTAATTAGTAGCCAATAAATTGTTGTCTCTGGTTTAATTGCCGAACCTGAATCAAACCATGACAATGTCTCTGCAGAGCTCCATTTGGTATTGCTTTCTGATTTAGCATCCTGCTGTATGGTGTATTTGTGTGGTATTTGAATTAAAAAAAAGACTTTCATATGTAGCTAATTATATTCTGAAGTAATTTTCCCCTCTGTTTTTAGCAGATATTTAGACACTAACTAAAATGTATGTCCTTAGGGATGCTGTGCTTTGTACCTAACTGAAGTTGATGACTAAAGAATCAGATTGTTCTTCCCAGTTTGTATGGGGAATCTGTAGAAAGAGAGCTTTCAGGATGGAGGAAAGAAAAATCTCTTTTTGAACTCTTCCTCTTTGTCATCCTACAACATGTGCATTGTTAAATGTCAAGACATTTGATGCAAAAGAATGCTCCAGTACACATCACCATATTTGCTCCTTGTTATTTGTATTTCTTGTTCTTGCTCAGGAAAGTATCAGTCATACTTTTTACTGTATTTCACAAAGACACCTCATTGCTTAACAACTTGGATGGTGTCAGTCCAGTAGAATAGCCTGTTCCGATTGATTGACTAAAGGCTAAGAATAAAAGTAGGACCCCAAAACAAAGCACTGTCCCCCAAAACCCTAAACTTGTCCTATACTTCTATGCTATGTTTAATTTAAAATACTTTGTATTGTTCATTGCTATAAATGAACCAAAAATCTAATATATCTTTGTATATAATAGATAATTGTTAAAATAGAGTTGTAACTAGTGTGGGGTGTTCCTGCTCATAGCAGGGAGGTTGGAACCTGTTGATCTTTAAGGTCCCTTCCAACCTTAACCATTCTAGGATTCTATGATTACCATTACGTTTCTTAAGATTACTTAGGGATATAGCCCTACAGTGTTCTTAGGAAAGTAGCTCTTGCTGAGCTATATTAGGAGGCCTTCTTGAAACCAGAGGACAGAATGAAATAGTTGCAGAAGTAAGTCAGCCATAGGCCAGCTTTTCTTTAGAAAGTGTGATCTATTTAAAAAGCAAAATCCAGTAATTACTTTAAAAGCAATGTGGAAAGATTGTGTTGTTCTAGTGATTTAGGGAAGTAATCCTGCCTCTGTACTGGGCACTGGTGAGGCCCCACCTCGAGTATTGTGTTCAGTTTTGGGCACCTCAGTACAAAAAGGACATTGAGGTGATGGAGCAGGTCCAAAGAAGGGCAACAAAGCTAGTGAGGGGTTTGGAAAACAGCCCCTATGAGGAACAACTGAAGGAGCTGGGGCTGTTTAGTCTGGGGAAGAGGAGGCTGAGGGGAGACCTTATCACTCTTTACAAATACCTGAAAGGAGATTGTAGTGAGAGTAGGGTTGGTCTCTTCTCACTGGTGACTGATGACAGGACAAGAGGAAATGGGCTCAAGTTGTGTCAGGGGAGATTTAGGTTGGATATCAGAAGAAACTTCTTTACAGAAAGGGTTGTTAGGCACTGGAACAGGCTCCCCAGGGAGGTGGTTGAGTCACCATCCCTGAATGTGTTTAGAAGTCGTCTGGATGTGGTGCTTGGGGACATGGTTTAGTGCTGGGTCATCAGAAATAGGCTAATAGGGTTAGCGTAAGGTTGGACTCGATGATCTTAAAGGTCTTTTCCAACCTGAACAATTCTATGATTCATTTATTTTTTTATCCTGTTTTTTTGGTAGCCCAGGTCTTAAGGGTATATAACAAGTTAGCAGAATTCTGAAAGGGCAGCTAATTCTTAATCCCAGAAAAGCAGCTAAAGCATCTAAAGTGCTGTATTTCCTAGGATTCCACCTTTAAAGAGTTTGAAAATGATTTGGAGGTTCCATGCTACTAAAACCAAAAATGTGCTTTGTCTCCTGTGTAAAAATTAATCAGTTTGTTGATATTAACAACTGCTCTTTGATGACTTAAGATACCATATATTAACGTCTGTCAGAACGTCATGGTGGCACAGCTGAAACTTAGGTAGAAATGTCAATAATAAGTCTAAAAATAGTTCTCAAAAGTTCTCTGAAAAGCTACTGCCAGCTTCCTGAAATGACAGGTAGTAGCACAGCAGAACAAGAAAACAGCCCTGCATTGTGGGTGGGCGAGGTTGTCTCTGACAGAAAACCAAAGTACTGCATGAATGATTAAATCATAGAAAAATCATGGCTGACTAGAAAGCAGACTTTTTGGCCCTTTTGAGGGTGAATATTAATCTAACTATAGATTAAGTTCACTTACAAACTTTTCAAAATTATTCACTTATAAAAAGAAGGCTGCAAGTGCTAAATAAATAGCAATAGTTCAAAGATCTTCGTTTGAACATCTCTGCCTGTATTGCATAGCTATTCAGGTTTTGATAAGTACAAAAAACCCCACAGGGATTTATTAATTCTCTCCTGAAAGGTAATGTCCATAGCTAAAGCTCTTCTTAAATCCCTGCTCTCTCCTTTCCCATGTGCTTGCAAAACCAAGAAGCTTCATTTAGTTTAATCCAAAACCCTATCTATTTTCTCTCAGGTAGTCCTTAATCTCTAGAACTACAGATAACCTGGAAAAGTGCTTCTCTGTAAATAGAGGATTTTTTAGTTAGGGTGCCCAGGAAGAGACACCATTTAACAACTTCTGATTATGGGTGTGAGTTAATGGCTGAGGATGAAAATTGTGAGAGTGAAGTATTTACAACTTTTTTATTTTTAATGTGCTGTCTGAAACTGGAGGGGGTGAGATACATCAGAACAGGTAGGGGGAGCATTGAGGCAGAGAATTACAGAAGCAATGGGGTTTCTGGAAATACAAACAAATCTCACAGAGGATGATGCAGTCGAGATTAGAGTAGGGATATCACTAATACTGGGAAAAGAGATTTTACTCCAGGTTTGCTTAGAACTACAGGAAACTGAGGGCAATACAGGCATGAAAAGAGAGTAATTCAAAGTGAAGCTTTTGAAAAGATTGAGGAATAAGGATAAAGGAATCCTATGGTTTAACTGAAAAAGTAATTTCTATGCTTAAGTGATTTTGGTGGCCCTGAAAGGGTAGCTGTTCAGCCAGTATAAGATATAGGGCATACTTGGAGGTAAAGGAGCAGGGTGTCCATCTCTCTTTCCCAGTGTTCTTACAGCTTATAGTATCTGCCAAGCTATAGAGCTGTAACCAGGTTTTAGGAAATTCCCTGTGAATGTTGTTCTTTAACCTTAAATTGTCACCTTTTAATTCTGTTTTTGATGGAACTTTTGCCACTTAGTACTGTGTGCTGAGGAGTTGGCCTCTGAAGTGGTATATTGCATTGCAGACATGCTGTCTCCACCACCCATCAGTTGCCTAATGTATTGCAGGTCAGTCTGTCATGGACCGTAAGCTTCAGCTCAAAGTAACTTTTGGCTGGCTTGCTCGGTCTTTATTTTTTACCCCTGTGAATCCTCTGAGGCTAGTGGAATTAATCTAATGAACAAGAGCACATTTGAGAACAGAAAAAGGCTCAGCAATCAACAAGGTCTGGTCTTTGTCCAACGAAAGATAAATAAAATCTTAGAAGAATGGCATTTGCATTTTGATTCTGCATCTTGAGCGCAAAGGAGTTAATGGGGAGTGATGTGTGATTTCTGATTAAGTACAACTCCAGCTACAGACCAAAATCCATCAGCTTTTCTCTCAGCATAGTCAGTAGTAAAGGTTACTACATGGTTACTCTATGGCTCTGTGTTCTTTAACTTGTAAAATTATGGTACTTATGACATTGAAAATACATTTGATATGTTTTAATATTAAAAATACAATTGAAACTGATATTGAAACACTTACAGGCTGCAGTAAACTAATTTCATTATTTTCTGATATTTTTTTAGAATTCCTGAGCTATTTGGCTTTTTTGCCTTTCCCATGGAATGCTCTCCTTTTGCTTTATTGGATAGATTGTTTTGGATATTGATTTTCCCAATATTAAGCCTTAGGAATACCACTCATTTCTTACATCCCATTATTCCTAATTATGCCCCAGTGCATCAGACTAAGGGACATTCTTTATGTACAGTATTTACACCTCAAACACTTGTGATGTACTGAGGGGTACAGGTGCTAATTTCCTTTTAAATCAGTCCTGATAGTAACAGCAGGAATGGTGTTCTATGGCTGTGTTTAAGGGTCTCAGTAACCTCATTAGAATATTCATTTAAAAATTGTCTATATCTAGTCAACTCAGAGATACCTTTTGGATAGTGCTTTCCCTGCAGCTAGTTAGTAGGTGGTTCCTATCCTGGTGACGTGGTACTCTGCCAGTTGGTTATTGCTGTTCCTTTGTGTGCAGTAACCTTGGAATTACTTTTAGTGGCATACTCTGGGTATATGTGGTGCTTTGAAACATTTGTTAGATTTTATGAAAGGTCTTTAAACCAAATGCTTACTTCTAGCAGCTGTAAATGGTATCAGTTTACTGTTTTAGCTACCTACTCTTGGGTTGTTAAGAACAGTATCATTTTACCCTGTCCCTGTTCAAGTTTGGCCATTGAGAAATCCTATCAGATAATGAAAGGGATGGAATCCTATTACAGCTTAATAATAGTAAAGCAAACAAGCAAATAAAAACAACTAAATAACCCTTTTTCTTCCAGGTATCCAATTAAATTTAAAGTCTTACTATACTGTAATGATACTTAAGAAGCAAGTAATAGTATTAATGTTTCCAAAATACATTACTAGGATCTAAGTAATTCTCCGAGTTAAAAGAAATTAGCAGCTTTTATGGATGGGGAGGGTGAGATGATTACAGAAAAACTAACCACAGAGCAAACAATAAAACTTTCTAATACTTGTCTGAATAGGGAAGTTTCATCTGAATACATTTAACATGCTGAGTCCTTAAACCTAGGGATTTATTTTGTTCATACTTGAAGGGATAGTTGTAAGATTTGGGAAATCTTTCTGGTACAGCTGTTTGAGAAGTACTTTGAGATGCAGTTATGCAAGGATAACAAAAATGAGGATCTTGGAACTGTACTTTTTTTTTTTAAAATTAAACAAAAGAAAGAATTCTACTTGAAAGAGAATAATTGCTTCTTGTAAATACAAACATCAGGGCTTGAAATTCTAGACCCTTAGAGGGTCTAGACCCTTACACAAGGGAAGTGTAAGAAATATTAAGAAGCATAACCAAGTTTTTACAAAGTTAGTATTTTCTATCCAATCATGAGTCATTCCATACTTAAACATTATATAATACTGTCAATTATGAATGCAAATCCAGAGGGAATTTTAAGACCTTTCATCAGAATTTTAAAACCCTGATACCCTAAGGATTAATTCCCTAAGGAAACATGAGCATAAATAATTAAGTACCTGATACTGACCTTTGAGAAAATACACAAGCTCTTATTAAATTGCATCTGGAATGATTGTTCACACCAAAGAAACAAAAGGATGAAAGATAGACTTACTGGAAGCGGCAGTAAGATTTCTTAATTTGAGCTGTTGCAAGGACATTGCATGGTGGCTCTAACTGCTTTGCTGTGCTCTGGCCACAGCCTCTTGCTCTGAGCAGCAATGCAACTTCTCTGCCAAACTTCTCGAGAGAAAGGTTTCCTGCATCTGTGCCTCCACACCAGGGAATTGCTCATCCTGCAGCAAGGAAGTACTAAGGTAATATAGCAAGACAATAGTTAAGTCTGTGCTTTTTTGTTTATTGCTAAAAGTTGCTAGATGATCTATGGGTGTGTTTGCCAGTTTTATTCTTCATTTTCATTATTTGATTGGATCCCTTCTAAAATTTGTCTGACTTTAATTTACTCATCACCTTAAATGCATTTCTTCCTTTGCACTTGAGTAGTCTGAGTACCCTACCCCTTCACCCTCCCATTTATCCAGATATTTTCTATCTTTATTTAAGATATTTTAAGTTGAAATACAGGAACTCAAATCCTAGGCAAACCTTTACCACTACAAAACAACTGTCTATAATTATGTGAGGGCATTAATTGTGGTTTGATTTTTTTTTCAATCTAGCAGTCATGTGAAAGAAACTCACACTCTGAGGAAGTTATATGTCCGAGTTTTTCTCAGGTGTCCTTAAATGAATTAAACTATACTTCACATATATGCTAGTACAGTCTCTCTCAGAAGGAATATATGAATTTGTGGAATAGCTCTTAAGCTTTAAATGCACACCATTTCATATTCCACATAATTTCTGAATATATGTTAATCTTAAAATACAACTTGACTTTGAAGTTATCAATTTCTTGCATTGTTTCTTTGAGTTCCATCTGAAATTTTTTTCATTGAGCAGTCTTTTCCAAAAGTCTTCCCTCTATTAATATGGTCTTCCTGTATAACCTTTTACACTGGAGCCTTTTCTTCCCTGCCCTGTCACACATTGCTTTAAATTGTGTTTCAGAGAAGATTTTTCTCTCCCAAGGTGGAAGCAATTCCAAACATATCTGATAAAAACGCCAGTGGGGCTGAACTGAAGCTGCTACTCAGCAGTTTTCCTTTTCCCCTTGAGTTTTACCTAGTTTAATGGTGTGTGGATTTCTTTCCCTTCCGTTCAGGCTTGACTGTGGGGTCACAAGGATAGAAGCTTCAGATTTATCTTCTCCCTTCATCCCTCACTGCTAGAGACACGTGGAATTGGGCACAGCAACCTGTCAGAAGTGATATGCCAGACTACATCTTTCAGTCTGTAGCTGGAGACCAGTGTGTCAGAAACCAGCAGCTGCTAGAGTGTTCTTGGGGTAATGCACAAGTCCCAGCCCTCTACTGGTCCTGCTGATACTCTTGCAAAGTTGGTGGTTGTGTGCTGTTGTTGGACATCCCTCTTATGGGCTGTTGATGGCTCTGAGTAAGATGCCATAAGAGGAGAGCATTCCCTCTTTTTGGAACGAGTTCCTGTCTTACTGCATATCTGCCAAGTCTAGAGCAGGACCTGCTGTGGCAAAACTGAGGTTGGAATAATGAAACTCCTGACAGTGGGCAAGGAGCTGATTTAAAATACTGTCTTGATCTCTTTGATGAACTTGCTCTTATGTTTTCACTCCTACTCTTCCTTGTGATCATACGCATCATGTCCCTTAGACTTTAGGATTGCAGATTAGTGCTGTCTGAGATACTGAGATTAGGTAACTGTAATAAAAACTTTCATAATTCTCTCCTTTTCTCCCTCAGGTGATAGAAAACTATTTGCTTACAAGAACAAAAGAGCAATGTTTTTCCAGAATTTTATTTCCACTTTAAGTATTTTTGCGATAGGTCAGATACATTTGTAACATGAGGATCAACCTGTGTGTTTAATCTCAGTTTATCAATAGAATGTTCTCACTCAGCTGGAAACTTTCAAGCTAGAGGAGCAGACCTCCACTGTCACAGCCTTCCTGTTCTTTCCTATATTAACATTTAATATTTCTGCTTCTGTGAGCTCCAGAGTCAATTCAAGGCTTCTTAGCAAAAGCAGATTTTGTCCAATGCAAGTAAAAGATCATAATCCTTGGTGTGAAGTGTTCTTTCTGAAGTGTCAAAAAATTGTATTTTGGCACAGAGGCTGGGTTCTTGGAAGCTGCAAGTTTGCAAGAGGCTTCTGTATAGGTCATGGTAGCCACAAGTGGGATGTCAGGGCTGTGGGGAGTAAAGGCAGGGAGGGCAAAGACAATTCAGTGATTGAGAAGAGGCATGCATGAGTCTCTCGGCACAAAGGTCTGGTGAGGAGGAGGAAGAATCCTCTTTATCCCAGTCTTCCTCCTCCTCCTCTTGTGCGTTATCTCCTACCACTTGCCGTCTCACTATAATATTTCCTCCTGACTCTATTGTCTGGAACCTCAAGGGAACCTGCTCATGGGGCAAGAAATTGAGGAACTAAATCTGTCCCTACTGCTGAGGAAGGATCAGGCAGCAACCCCTGGGAATAGGTTTTATGTTCTTGCTGTCACTGAGGTGTTGGGAGAGGGACAGCAATGTCAAGTGGAGGGTGTGGAGAAAGACTCTTGCATAGGAAAATATTCCTTCAGCTGTCTCTGACAGCTGCTTAATTTGCCTACTGCTTGGCTTTGCAGGACAAGACTCTGCTTTATTGCAGTTTGTCTCTGATCCACTGTACCAAACCAGATAATCTGCTATTTATTATAATCTTTAGAAATTCTCTGACTCACCAACAACAGGATTTAAGGTAGAAGAGTCTTTGGGTGATACTCTTTTTGATCCCATGTGTTCTCTCGGCGCAGGAGCTTTGATGAGCTGGAAGAAATTAAATATCTAGGACTGGAATCTGAAAGACACCAAATATCCTGGGGCTGAGTGCCCTCAATTCCAATCAGTTACAAGTTATACTGTAATATGAGTTAATGGATTATGAGCAAAGAGCAGTGGGATTCAGCTGTTAGTCTGAGCTTCTACACATACTCTGTGTAGGAAGGGTTGCTCTAGAGAGAAAGCTGATCTGTATGGCTATAGGTAAAAATTCAAGGAGAGGATCCTTGTTTTTTTTTTTTTTTCCTAGTTTGTGTTGTGTTTCTGTGGATGGAGCAGCACTTTACCTGAGTTGATGGGAAAGATTAAGCATGGAATTTCCTTATTCCTTCCCATTTTGTGGTTATTTGCAGCCTAGAGGCACATGGAGAGAAAAAAAGGTGAGTATATTGCTACAGTGACTGTTATATCCTGGAGGCTGGAGGCAAATTCTGCTGTGCTGATCTCTTGTTCCACAGCAGGGAGGTGGTCTTCTCTGCCTCTGTTCATTGCCAATAGAACTAGGGTGGGTAGGAAGAAATACACGTCTCTCTCTTTTTTTTTTTTTTAATCTTTTTTGTTTTTTGAAGTGAGGCTTTCATTCAGAAGTTACTAATCACTTTTTACTATTGACTGTTACTTTTACCATTTATTTCCTTTAAACCCTGAGACTCCACACTGGCAAGTAGCATTCTATTACTAAAGAATAAGCATTTCTCAAGCATTAAAAATGCTATTCAGCTGTTCTTTTGTCTCCATGGCAACTATAAGCATAACAACAAAGCAGTAGGTGATGTTCTCAGCCAGAATCTGTAATGCTTAAGTGATTGTTGATAGCAACAAAATGGATGCCAGTGCAGGGTCACTTGCAGCCAGTAATAGATACTGCACCTATGGCAGAAGTATTGCATGTGACATTTTAAAGCAGAAAACATACCAGAAAAAAAGGAAAATTTATGCAATTGGCAGTTTTTATAAATTATACATGAGGTACTGTTTTAAAAATCAATGAGAAACCATGGTTTATGTTCTCTAATGGAATGAGTTGCATAAAAAGCAAAGAGCTCCTTGTATATACAATATATGCCACCTCGAGGGAGGAGCTCAAACATTCTTGATGAGTTTGTTGATTGAACAGAGAACAAACCCCACTTTAGAAAAGTGGAATTGGTTCCTAAAAGGGGTAAAAAGGTAAAGGCTAAAGTTCCTATCTAGTTTCAGTGTTGATCTGAATAAAGAAGCATGTTAAAAAAGAAAAGGCAATGCTTTTTCTTAAAAATAAATAAATAAAATAAAAGGAGGTTGAGAGAAAGTACCATCAGTTTTTGATCTTAACCCCATGATACTAAGGGGCTTAGATATTTCGCTGACATGTAAAATTGAAAATCAGACTGAACACTGCTGAGACTCATGTTGGAAACCGGCTATGAGAGAACAAATTAAAAAAAAATAATAAAAAAAAAAAAGCTTGATGTTAAAGCTAGGAGAATGGGAATTAAAGCAATTTTTTGTAGTTAAGACAAAGTAAATTAGGAAATCTGTTGGAAAATGAAAGTATTGTCAGATGAGTAACTGAAAATAGAACTATATTATTCTAATCAATTTGTGTCCAATATTTGACAAATCTCTCTGAACTGTTGATGCTGGACGTACTGTGGAAATTCTGCCTTTTAGTATGTATTTATGCTGTCAGTGCTGCATGTACCGACACTTTTTGGCATCGTAAATTATCTGAAATCGAGTGCTACTTTCTCCACTTAGTGTAACACGTTAGTGCTATGTATTTTGTAAAGGTGTCACCTCATTTCTTGGATCCCGAATTCCCGATTGTTTGAACTTCCTGTTATCAAAGAAGGCTTTTCTTTGCTATGAGAAAGATGTAGGGTGCAGATTGCAGCCAGCTGTTATTCAGAGTCTGCCTTAACAGCATCACACACACCCTCTTTTAATGTAACCAGCTTCATTCACTGACAACAGCACAAGATACTGTCTGAGGGGGAGAACTGGAGTAATACTTGAGGCCCTTGGTTACTCATTACTCCAGTTACATTTGTTTGTGACCCTCCTAAATGAAGACATCAGTATATTTGTTTTCAGTTTGTTTTGTTTAAATAATTCAGCCTGTTTGCACTATGAAACACATCCAACTCTGTTTCCTTGCCTTATGAGGGAATGTTTCCTACATTTTTGGGGTGCAGTCCTCATAAAACAAGATTTTCAGGGCTGCTGCTGTCTCCTGTCCAGCCCAAAAAGCTAGGTTTCCTTTTCTTTCACTTGTGTCAGATTCAAAAGCTTTCTGAGCATTCTTTTGGTCTTGAAAGTCCATAAGTAAACCCAAATAATTAAACTAATGGAATTAAAATGAAATAGCACATTTTTTAAGCTCCCAGTCATATTAGACTTCCTTAAAACTCTGAATTAAACTGAAACTCTAACCTACATAGTCTTTGATTGTTCATGTGTTGTGTGAGGACTTAAAACTTAAGCGGAGATCTGCAGAAATTTTTCATCCCTTGCTGAGGAGAATTTCAGTTCAGGTTGGGAAGAATAAGTCATTTTCTATATTCTTGCCAGTTCTGCCGTCAGCTCATTGGTGTAATGTCAGGGAAAGCAACTAAGAAAACCGTTTGGACATGCTTGACTGTCAGCTGAAAGGCATTGCAAAGAAATTGAGAAAAGTAAAGATTTCTGTCATTTTTGCTTTTAACCTTTGGAGGATGGACATCAGGTTTTTAACCTTTGGAGGATGGACATCACTGTCAGAGATGCTCAATATCTGTAAAGCCATAAAAGAAAAGAGACCGAATGGTGAGAATCTAAATGAGACTGTAATAAACTTGGGCAAACATGCTTAATGAGATTAATTGGCATGAGTTGATGGAAGAGTGGGACAGTAATTCCAGATTACTTAATAAAATGAATTTTATTCTCATGAGAGACAGGATAATAGCAGCACTTGAGACTGAGAGGGTCTTTTTCACGGAGTGGTTCTAAGTAGTGGAGTACCTGTTTGTTCTCCTGAGGAGGACTGTCACGTGTAAAAGTGCCAAATGTAACTGCATCTGGCATAGGCAGAATGGAAGACCACCAGGTAATTCCAGACTGGCCTCAAGCCGGGCAGTGCCTGCTTAAGTCAGTATCTCTTCAGGCTCAATTCTGTACCTTGTCTTACAGTGATATTTTATCTCCCATTTCAGTCCTCCTCCCTTTGCTTGAATCTTTTGGGGAGCATCTCCCTTCTGAGGTGTGTTTTACATCTCACTGATTCCCTAAGTTGCTCAGCCTATAAGCAAAGCTGTTATTGCCCCTAAGTCCAGCCTTATCAGCTCTTCTGAAAACTGAAAGTTGCATACAGTTCTTTTTTGCTCTGATTTATCACCAATGAGTGGTTGTTTTTTGCAAGCCAAATATGAATTTGTACTTCTGTAGCTTTTCCAATGTAAGCAAAACTTGGAGCTGTGGGATTCCAGTCCTTCAGGGAAAGATGGGCTCTATGTCTATATTGTTCTCACTGGTATTAGACAGAACAGATCTCTCTACATCTAATTGATACTGAAGGATGAAATTTGAAATGCCTAAGTAATTATTATAACCTCATCAATTAGTCTGCATAATTAACAACTGTGATCTATGTAATTATTTTCCTCTATAGTTTCTCTCAAGTAATTAAAATTCCAGACTATAAGCAAGATCATTATGCTTGTCATTATTTGCTATTTACTCTGCAAATATCACATAATCTTGCTGACCCTTCTTTTAAATGTGAGATATATTAGGGATTTGTGCCGTTTCTAGTGAATGCCTCTGTACAGTTCATTAAGATTTGTTTCAAAGATCTGATTTTGTGAGCTACACGAGTGCACAGAGAATGCACCAAATTCCATGGAGCCAGTGCAGTCTTTTTTTTTTTTTTTCCTGCCAGCTTTTCACTTACCTTTACATCTTTTCCATCTTTTCTCAGTGCTTTTTATAGTAAAGTGATTTTCGAATACCGTGGAGTTTGATGCACCATAGATTTAAGGTAGAATTCTTATTTTATTTTGTGTACATGGATTGGATGACTTGAGATTGATTGTCTAGCCCTACTTCCCATGATTCAGTGATCAGCTTTTAATCAAAATGCTTTCATGTATCTAATAATGGCTGAAAGCTGTCGTCCCTCTAGAAAAAGTAAGTGTAAATTCTTTCATAGGTGTCTTGCTTTGCTGCAGCTTGCACAAATCCTTATGTCCCTAAGTGAAAGCTGTCTCTGCTTTTCCCTGACTCAGCTCACAGCACTGTGCATGCAAGCAAATTGGTATGGTAGGTGTAAGGGATGTGGCAACTAGCAGTTGTGCTCGGGACTTGCTTGTGCATCGTGGACTCGCTAGAAATGTGTTATGGAAAATTAACATTTAAAATAAAATGCATCCTGTATTTAAGAATAAAATTGTAAATCTTTTATTTACTGCATAGGTAAGCAATGTTGCTCTTAACTATGACACAATTTTGTCATCAATATGTAAATAAAAGTGTTCCATGAACAGAAGTTCCCAGTTTCATTACAGCTGTGGAACTTTCCATTTCATGAGTGATGGTATCATGACTCTGTACCAGTAGCTTTTACAAAAATAATATTATAAAGTGGAAAATTCCACTTGCAGAGTGAGAAGGGAGTTTTAGCTACCTTCTTTTGCAGATTTGCAACTGCTACAGCGTTGAGAACAAATAAAACGTTCAGTTGTAAACAACCAAATTTGACAGAAATGTCAATGTGAAAAGTTGTTCTGCTCTTAACTTTCTGCAGAAATAGGTAGATAATTCCTATCAGACTGATTCTGTTAGCAGTGATACTGTTCTCTGCATTTCGAATGCAAAAAATGCAAGTACCACAGTAAATCTAAACCTGCAAATTTCAATCAGAAGTGCTCTTGTCTCTTATTAAACGCAAACCTTTTCTTTCTCTAGACAAAGAAATATAGAGATTTTTTTTTTATTTCCGTGTAATGATGTTAAGATTTTGACAATCCTGTTTGTGCAGGAAGGACCAACTTTTGTGCTGGAGAATGGACATGATAAAATATGTTGCACTGTGGACGTCACTGATGGTAGCTCTTAGCATATGTTTGTGCTTTTGTTTGGTTCTGTTAAATTTTGCTTTATGAATCCATTGACCAAAACTTGTGATAAAACTAGTTCTGAACTAGTTCTCCTTGAAATCAAGCAAGGCCATGTTTATACTTCATAAAAGAAGAGTTTGACATCAGTTATAAAAACCTGATTTCAATTTATTTTTAACGACTGCAATCATGGTAACTGTTGCTGGTCCTCATCTAATCCTCACCTTACTATGTGGAATTGCTTCTCTTGTACATATAACATCATTTTATTGTGTCTTGATACAAGTGCATGTGCAGCTGAGATTCCCAAATTCTCTTGGGAGATTATTTCCACAGCCTGGTTCAGCTCAAAAAAGGTGCCACCACAAACATTAAATATCACTCAGAATAATCTTGGTGTCAAGAAGCTTTCTCTGATGTTCAGACCTGTTTTTCACAGCTATATCCTTTTATTTCAGTTGCCTCTAGTCTTTAAACCTTTCAGAATTCTTTACTTCAGAATGCTTTCAGATACCCTCTCCTCCTTCTTGCCTCTCAGTCTGTCACATATTGTTCCTAGGGTGCCTAGATTTAACTTTTGGTATTTCCCAGACTTCCTGGAGCTTGTTTCTTACGATTCTTTGCCTCAGTCTCTTTTCCATTTGTAAATCCTTTTCAAGTGAAAAGGTACCTGCTGCTCAACACAATAAGCATTATCAGACAGGGGCTGATAAGTCCTTGCTTCATGTAAGGGATATGTGAGCTTTGTCCCTCATGCTGTGGCCAGGTTATTAGGCTTCATGCATGCTGGTTTTATGCAGAAGGGTGAACTGAGCTTTTTACACTTTCATCTTAATTGCTGCTCTGATGGGTCAATCCCTTGCTCTTGTGACTCAGTTATTCTTTGAAAATACATCAAATGTTCTTAGTATTTATACTTTTTCCTTATTTCTCTCTGCATGACCAAAGTCATCTTTAAAAAACTTGTCCAACAGAATGTCCAGATATTTTTATTTTCTGTAGTTTTTGTCTAAGTCTTATTTTAATTTTGCAGCACTGCCTGATGGATTGATTAATCAATTTATAATCTATACCTAGCCCAAGATACGAAGAACAAGTGATCTTAGATTGATTTGCAGATTTCTCTGCTGTTCTGTTTCAATATGCACATAAAAATACCAGGCAATGCTCATCTTGTCCCAGCCTCTGTTCTTATAGGCACATAGGTTTGCAGTCTCAAAACTAGTTGGAGTTTTCTACCTCACAGGAGTCCAGCCACTCTTATGATTTCTTCTTATTCCCCTCTGAAATTAATTTTTCCAATCGTTCATTATGGATTCTGAGAATTAAATACTGTGCTGCAGGTGAGATCTCATGCCATAGAATGACTACTTCTCAATTTGTGTCAGAGACTTACTTCCTTCATTTGTTTATTTTTATTAAGTAGGATGATGGCTCTTCTGGAGTTCATTGTTACAAACACTGATGTTAAATCTGGGAAAAAGAAAATGTTTATGGCTATTTTCTAATCTGGCTCCAGCATTGTCTAAAGACATACCTATCTTTTTCTTTCCAATCGAGGTATAAGTCATGGCACTCAATTCAAATGGGCATTCCATAAAGAATTTGAAATATGTGACATGCATTTCTCTTCTTCTATAACAGAAAAGACATCTGAGGATTACATTTCACATTGTGTGACTCATATCTTTGTGTAACTTTCAGAAGTGTTCAATAGAAGATGCTTGAAGTTTGTGTCCTGGGAGAAAGGTGGTGTAGAAACCTGAAAATCTGTGTTGGCAGAAAGTTGTAAGATAAAAACTGTCTTTGCAAAACTTGTGGTGAAATGGACCATAAATTAAAAGACACAAAACTTAATACTTCACATCTTTAAGGAGTTAATTTAGAATACTTTACATATGTTTTTGTCTTTAATGTTAACATTTTACTACTGTAAAATAGATTTATTCTTCTTTCCTGTTCTGTTCTCCACTCTGCACTTCTTTAAAAATAAAGGAATTCTTTCCTTTGGAAGCAGCTAAGGCCATCATGTATCTTCCTGATCAAAGTCCATAAAAACAAATTAATGGTAGGTTCAGTTAACTGATCTCATGTGCTGGCAGGCATGTACTATAGATATGGACAAGTTTCACTTGGACTCTAATGCCAGATGCTTCCTGAGAAAGGTTTTGAAAATTCTGAAAAAATAGCACAGAGATTCCAAGGTTGTTGGTACCACCAGTAGAGCTAGAGAGAGATTGCTTATGTTGTCTGTTCTAGGTGACCATGTTAAAACTGTGTAGGCTTCATCTGTAGATTATAGGCCTCCAGAGTGTGCTTTTGAAAATTCAGAGCCTACTTCTTAATCACCATTGCTTAAGGAACCTCAGTTCCTGAATTAGGGACTTTGGACAGAGTCTTTGGTTTATACAGCAGTGAGCATATTCTTGAAGTATGGTTTCACTCTGAAAAGCTGTATCTATTGCAGAAATACCTGGCATTTTTAAAATCCATTCTGGAATGAATACTTAACTGTGATGCCATGACTGGTGTATCCACAGGAACATACAAGCCTTGACCTTAAGTAAGGAGGCAGTCTTTCATCCCTATCTTTGCAAACTTTTCCTGCTCGATTTAGCATCCTACTGTAGCAACTATTCATGCAAGGAGATGTTATGATTCTGGAGATTTACACAGAAATGAAGCAGGAGCTGCAGAATGTAAACCAGAATATGTGGCAACAGACAGAGCAGTGGGTAAGGTGTGGTTCTGTCCCTGGACTGCAATTCATTCTGCGTGATTTGCTTGCTGTGGTCCTGCTGCTACAAATGCTGCTATCTCTGTAATGTCATAATTGTTTGACCTTTCCATTTGACACATATATTTCATGTCTTCACTGGGTTCCTCTATGCAGCAGTTTAAGAACTATTGGTCAACAAAGAGCATGTAGCAGTTTCTGTTCATGAAGTATCAAAATGAAAACATGAAACTGTGCTAACAAATACCACCTAGCTCCTCTTATTCCTTTGCACTGAGAAATGCTCGCTTATAACATCTGACCTGGCAGCTGTTGTTTCTGCACAGAGCTTCTCCTGCTGAAGCTGATCAGCCAAATTTTACACCTGTACTGCTTCTAAACCTTGTGACTCTGCAGACTTCAAAGGAATAATGACAGATTTGCACCTGGGTAACAGATACCAAGTTTGGACCATTTGGTGGAGTTTTATACATCACACATTGTACCTCCAACCCTTAAGTTTATAAAAGCAGTCTTGCCTCCCTTGGTTTTGCAGATACATGCAATTAAAAGGGAAACACAGAAGTATTTTATAGATACAGTCTTTTTACGATTTTTTTGTGTCTAAAATGTCTTCAACTGTGACCTCAAAGTCTTACATGAATAATTCTCTCTCCAATGATCCAGGTTACGTTTCAGGGGTTTTACTCCCTGAGTTGCAGTGAGTGGCATTACAGCTACTAGAAACATCATGAGGGGGAGGAACCCATGTCTTAGCAACAGCAATGTTTTCCCTCCTTGGTGCCTTTTGCCAGTTCTTCCCGCTTCACAAAAACAAAACCCCCTTTCTTTGAATAATGTAGTTTCATCTCTCATTGTTAAGTTTTGAAAAGTTAAGATATAAAGCTGCATTTCAAACCATATGCTTTCTGTAAAATGCTTATTGGCTTTCAGTCAGAAAAGCCTCTCTCACTTCTGTCTTACCAACTGCTAAATATGAAGTGAGATTAAATGTCCATGGTACTCTTGAAAGAATTAAGAAAAAATATTTAAACGGGAATTTAAAACCCAGTGATTGGGAATTTAACCTTGATCTTAAAACAGGAGTCAGAACAGAGGGGGGAAAAAAAGTAGTAAAGTGCTCATTGATTCATTCTTACTTCTCAAAATGATAGGCTCAATTATTTACCATAGTATATGACCAGGGATTTAGAAAGTGAAAGGGTGAGGGAAATACATCTGTCTGTTTCAGGCGGCAGGCAAATGCCTATATGCTGCTTAGATCCATCTTTAAACTAGCATTTAGGAGAATAAATATTAAGCGCTCATTATTTCCTTTAAAATCAGTCAAGTATTACACTTATTTTTAAGACAGTCAAAGGATGTTTATTAGAAGTGAGAGGGAGTTGCTTCTTAATAAAATAATAACAGAATAGCCATCTTGCCTGATTTTTAAGTTACGAGGTAAAATGCTACAACATCATAGTACATCAAACAACCAGTAGTGAAAGTAATTTTGAAAAGAGGATTGAGTGATTTTTTTTCTTTAATATATCCTTATCAGGATATTTTATCAGCATACTGTAAGGGTTTGAATGTTCTTTTAAAGAGACCCTAGGAAGAGTATAACTGCAAACTATCACATGGCAGAGGAAAAATAGCAAGCCTGACAACGACAATTTGACTACGTTATAAACTCTTTATGGATGCAAGCACAGTAGTTTAAATTACTAAGGAGGATGAAGAACGAGTAACATGAATGTGTAGGACAAAATTAGAAAATAAAATTAGACTGAAATAAGAATAAAACTTTAAGATTGCCATTTTTTGATTATTTTTCATTAGAAATTCCATTGTGTTGACCTGACAGTCATCAATATAAATAACAAAAACTTGTAAGAGGGTCAGAGTGTCCCAATGAACTAGAATCTTCAAAATCCTTGTTCTGACTGATGCAACACAAGGATACTTGCATGGATGGAAATAACAGAGCTGTTACCACTTGTGAAGAGAAGATGAAGTCCCAGAGCACTAGGAAAGCCGATGGAGTCACAGTATTTTTAAAAGAGAATAAAGAACAAACTGAGTTTAAGAACTAATAGATTATCTTCCCTTTGAAGAAAGGGACAAATGAATTATGCCAAAGTGTACAAAGGAAAACAGGAGCTGAGCAATAACCAATGCAGCACATAAGCAAGAATGACTACTCTGAATTCAGGAAAGGATTGCTGTATATCACAGACTGAATGTGAGTTAACACTGCAATGTTATCAACTAAGACAGATACCATCCTGACAGATATATCCAGAAACATAGTGTGGCAGGCATGAAATTTTTCTGCTATGCTGCAAGATGAAGTAGCAGTTCAAGCAAGTCTGGATGAGAATGAGAAGTATCAGCACTCACAGACCTTTTCTTTTCAGCTGCCCCCATCTTGGTACATTCCGTTTCACAACAGTTAGTTCAGCTCAACCAGCTCACTGGTCTGGTTGGAAGCAAATTTCTCTTTTGTTGGTTTTTTGCCAGTTTCTAACTCCCAACACTGGCTCAAGGTGAGTGATGGGAGTGGAGGGGTGGTGGGGCTGCCCAACTTGCTCCCAGTGTGGTCATGGGCAGTAGATGCAGGCTGCATGGCACACCTCATAAAATGCTTTCAGGCATTTTTTACATCAATTCTCACCTTCTGTGTATTTATTTTCAGTATAGTGTTTGAGTAATTATATTTAATTTATTAAATAAATAATATTAAAGTGATACTAGTTTCAAAGTTAGAGCAGAAGTCCTGTTAAAAGTCAGTTTGAAAGTATTGTTAACAAATTTATTTTTTGGTCCAATCAATATAATTTCACAGAAACATTCCGTTACGTACTGTTTATTTTTTTGTTTCTACTTCTGAATGTAGCTGCAGGTAGGGTTGCCCAAGTTAAAGTCATGCAGTCTTTGAAAATGTAACAGCATCAAATATGCCTGGGAGGCCTGGTGCACTGCTGAACCCAAAAGCAGAGTAAGGTTTCTAGTCAGACACCAGTGTTTAATTAATGCTCAATAAGATCATGAGTGTGGTGATCTGTGCTAAAAGATCTGTTAATGTGAAATCTATTGCCATCATTCCTTCCTAAGAAAGGGTAGACAGCATGTATTACAGTTTTATAAAAGTTAACGTTCTTACTTATTCATCTACTCTGACTTTGAGAATAAGTAAAGCAGTGCACCTTAATTCAGGAGAGCCAAGATTTGTGGACTTTGATCTTCTGAATGTCATGACTCCACACTGTCTGGAACCTTGTGCTCTAAGGTCCTTTTTTATGAGCTTTTTAAAAAAAAAATCAAGGATATGTCTTTTTTTTTTTCTCTTCCCCAGAAGTTATTTAAAATGCAGCTCTATTGCAGCCATCTAGCTATTCACCCCTCTAAGTCTGATTCTAAATATAATAGCAGGGAAAATGCCACTGAAATACAGTTCATCAGCCTTTTTTGTTATATTTGATCGGTGATGTCAATAGCAGGCTGCCCTCCCTCCAGAGTCAAGTTGCAAACTCTCTCCTCAAGGGTAATTAAACCTAAGTACACAATTAAAACAGCCTGAATTTGTTCAGGCTTGCTGGTTGCCCATTGTCTCATAGCACCTAACATCATGAAAGCTCCATGTTGAAATGCAAGGATCATTTAGTTCTGAGTCTTACACTGTGTGTATGTTTAAATGCTGCAGAGGAAATGGACTGTAACTTTAGGGACTGAGGTAAGTATCATGACACTGATTAACCATGGGTAGTCTTCATGGGACTACATGGTCTGTGTTGTATTATGCTTTTGCTTTCCTAAAATGATTCATGATTTTGTGGTCATGGCAAAAACCTCTGCAGCTTCTGAGCATCATGAGACACTCACTGGTGAACTTGTAGTACCCATCTTCCGTTTCTGAATGGCCTCAAGAACTTTGATCAGAAAAGCAACTCTTGTGCTCTTTTCATAGACAGGTTAAAGTACCTTTATTTGTATTTTTAGGTGAGAGAATTGTTGATTCTGACTCCTACTTTCTCGAGTGTGGTGAGGTTGTTGTGCTTGTTGTGTGTCCTGGTACAGTGCAAGAGGGTGCACTGGTAACATGTAAAGCTTAGGAAATGGAGCTCTGACTTTTCCCTTGTTGTGGCTTTTATGAGCGTGGGCTCTGACAAGAAGGAGATGTAGTATGCCATCTGATTAGGAGAAAGTTGAAATCTTCCAGGCAATCCTATGAAGATGTTCTTGTTGCTTTAGTTAGGGGCAGGAGATAGAGCACCAGGAAGAATTAGAGAAGAAGCTTTTCCTTCTGTAGTGTTAACTATGAAATGATGAAATAGTTCATCTAGGATTTTTTCAGTAACCCAGTCTTAGAAAAAGGATTACATCACTTGTTCTTAACTTGAACTGCATGTGTGATAAATCTGCCCACTACATTTATATGTGTGACCTCTTTTGGACATGTCCTTCTAAGCTGCGTGCATAGTTAAATTCAGTACGGAACGAAGGCTACATGGACAATGTTATGAAGATTTTAAAATCTGCCTTTCTTCTCTGTCCCATTGTTTCTTATTTCTAAACAGAAAGATAGTGGTTCTTCTAAAAGCATGTACCCAAGTATAGAAATGCTACCAACTAAGGAGAAGATTGTGACTGAAATTGTGAACTGTTGGATAGAAAGGGAGTGGATTGGATGTTCAAGTTTTGTTTGAAACTTTTGAAAAATTTAGCTTTTTCATTGGAAGGAAAATGAGATTTAATTCAGTAGAAATCCTAGTTTCCATTGCAGACAGTTTCAGTAGACCATTTTAAACCACTTAAATTAGCTGTTGTTGCAGTCTTTTATGTGAAGGATATTTAGGAAGCAATACCAATAGAAGAACTTACGAAAAGAAAACAAGAAGCAGCTTAGGTAACTGTATTTTCTAGAGGTGAATTTATAATGTGTGGGAAAAGCGAATGAGGCATGAAATTCTCTGAGCTACGACGATTTTTAAGAGAGCTGGAAATTGTTTAATGTTGTTAGGTGATTAGACACATCTGTGAGGATGCATATGGGTCTAGACCCCTGTTATCTTGGAGCACAGCATTGTTGAGCTGGTGTGTTTGAGTATTGAAGTGAAATAAGGAAAGACAAGCCAACTGCAGACATAAACCCCCACAAATCTAAAAGTTAAGGCATAATAGTTTTGGCCTACTAATTACAAAATGGTCACCCAGCAGCATTCCCAGTGGTGGACTTGTTTGGTTTCAGTGGATAGCAACTTATTATCTCCTGAAAGAAAGTCTGTGTTGAGGCTCACTGAGGGTTAGATGATGAGCTCAGTGGTGACAGAATTCAGGGTAAGAATTGGATTTTGAGAAACATCAGGTAATACAGGTGGTGAATGGATAACAGACTCTCTAAAAAGCTGTCTATAGCTATCTATAAAGAAGTCCCATCCCCCAAATTATGAAACTTTTAAGGTAATGTAAACTTGGCTTTTTTTGCTCCTGTTCCTTAGTAGGGAAGCTCCAGATTGTAATGAAGCATTGTGATAAGTCAGAACCCTGAATGGAGAGGGAAGGGAGTGCAATGCTTTATCTTGGGATGCTCACAGTCTTGATGCCCAGCACCTGAGAACATGCACTGAGGAAAAAAATGAGGTCTGGCATGGAGGTTGCACCCTGCTCTGAAAGCGATCATGACTTCAGTAAGCATGTAGTGATGTTATGTTTTTAGTTAAGGGTGACAGCAGAAAAGCAAACAAATACCCTCTCTTGCTACGCCTTTGTGTTGGGAGAGTAGAAAAGGCATGGATGGGGGCCTAGTTTAAATAAATCAAGAAAAAGGATCCTAAGGGTTTCAGAAAGATCTCTCTCAGTGCAGATGACAAGAGAATAGACAGCTGAAAAAGGCATAGCTTTTTTTTCTGTCACACTTGGAAAACTTCAAAGTGAAAACAACCCCAAAGCAGCATTTCCTAGAAGATAACAACAGAGGAGGGGGCAGAGTTGCTAGCTTAGGCTGTGGATACCAGAACGAGAGGCTTGAGCAAGCCAGGAGATTCTGAGAAAAAGAAACTGAGGTAGACTGCAAAGCTCCAGCTGACTTTAATGCAGGCAGGAGCATTGCCTTTATTAGTAGTTTCACATTTGATTTTAATAAAATCGCATTTACTGAGCCTGATGATGTTAAGCTCTATCGTGCCACTCTGCTTTCCAGTCAAACAAATTGTTGTGGTTGCTTCAGAAGTCCTGAGACTTAGCTCATTTAGGAAACTAAAGACAAATATTTCCACTATACCTATAGATAACAGCAAATTGCAGTTGTACTGCAGCCAGCATGTTTATTCTAAATGTAGTGAAGGATGTTCTGTAATTTATTTAATTGCTTAGACTTGACAAGGAGCCAGTACTAACAAATATGCTTTGATACTAGTATAGTACTTCTGAAGTTCACTTGGCTTGGGAATATAAATACTGCAAAAAGATGTGTGGAACAGTGTAGCATAATGGCTGAAAAATGTAGGCTGTAGGTTGTGCAGGGGTGCAAGTCCTACCTCAGCCACAAGAACTTAAGAGTGGCAGCTCAAGGAGAAAGAGGACAGGAGTGTGAGTCACCTTCTGCAAATCCAGGGAGAGACAGGGCTCTTCCAAATGGTAGGATCAGGCAATTGTAACACAGTTATTTAAAGAAAATAATCTGTTCCACTTCTAATGATTGGACTTCTCTTCCCACTCCATCTGTTCTGGTATTTTCTGTACAAAACCTACAGGGATTCCTGTTGTTATTGCAAACTATTAGAAATGCAGTACAACTGCAGGCAGAACGAGTTTTTTCTTGATTAATATCTTGGTGTATTTGTCTGTAAAATACTGAAATTCCAGTTTCTTATTGTTATGCCTCTACCCTCACCTCCCCACCCCCAACCCCATGAAGTAAACATCATTATTTGTTCTCCATTATTTTGATGTACTAAATGTGGAGATTAAGGAAATAAATTTGACACAGTTCTTTTGAATATTAATGAAGAATTATAACAGAGGTTTTCTGTATCAGTTTTTCCATTATTGTCTTCATATCAAATATATGCATAGTATTTATGATCTATAGTCTACATTTTTATTTTTTGAAATGAACATCATTCATAAGCCATTTGTGATGAAGAACAATTAGATAGGCAGAGGAACATTAACAGTTCATGGAAGTTACAGTAATTCCAAGTCAACCCCTAATATTACAATGAAGAAGGGTCTGATCTAATGAAGTTTTGCTTACTTGAAAGTACAAGTAGGTTTATTTATTTCCTGGTGGGATAACTCACACAAGTGGAGTGCTGCAATCGATGGCTACAAACTGTTCAAAAGGGATAGGCAAGGAAGAAGAGGCAGTGGGTGGCCTTCTATATTAGAGAGATATATGAATGCTTAAAAATTAATCAAAGTGACAATAGGGTTGAGTCCCTATGGATAAGAATCAAGGGGAAGTCCAGCAAGGGTGATATAGTGGTTGTGGTCTGGTTATAGACCACCCAACCAGGATGAAGAGGTGGATGAAATATTCTATAAGCAGATGGGAGAGGTTTCACAATCGCTACCCCTTGTTCTAATGGGGAACTTCAACTTCCCAGATGCCTGCTGGAAATACAATACAGCAGAGAGAGAGCAGTCCTGGAGGTTTCTGAAGTGAATGGAAGATAACTTCCTAACACAGCTGGTGAGAGAGCCAACAAGGGGATTGCCCTTCTGGACTTGATGCACGTTAACAGAGAAGGACTTGTGGGGGAAGTAACAGTTGAAGAAAGTCTGTGGTGCAGTGACCATGAACTTGTAGAGTTTTCAATTCTTGGAGAAGTAAGGAGGGGGTCAGTAAAACTGCCACTTCGGACATCCAGAGGGTAGGCTTTGGTCTGTTCAAGAGACTGATGGACAAAGTCCCTTGGGAGACTGCCACGAAGGATAAAGGAGTCCAGGAAGGCTGGACATCCTTCAAGAAGGAAGTCTGAAAGGCCCAGGAGCAGGCTGTCCCCATGTGCCGAAAGACAAGCCATCGGGGAGTAAGACTGGCCTGGCTGAATAGAAGTATTTGTCTGGAGCTTAGGAAGAAAAGGAGAGTTTATAGCCTCTGGAAGAGAGGACAGGCCTCTCATGTGGAATACAGAGACGTAGTAAATGCAGGGAGAAATGCAGGGAGAAAATTAGGAGGGCCAAAGCCCAACTTGAATTCAACTTGGCTACTGCTGTCAAGAAAAAAGTCTTTCTATAAATACATTAATAACAAAAGGAGGACTAGGGAGAATCTCCACCCTTTATTGGATGCAGAGGAAAACAGTGACAAAGGATAAGGAAAAGGATGAGGAAAAGGCTGAGGTGCTAAACACCTTCTTTGCCTCAGTCTTTAGCAGTAGAACTGGTTGTTCCCTAGACACACAGTCCCCTGAGCTGGAAAACAGGGAGGTGGGGCAGAATCCATAAGTCTATGGGGCCAGAAGGGTTCCACCAAAGAGTACTGAAGGAGTTGGTGGATGTACTCACCAAGCCTCTTTCCATCATTTACCAGCAGTCCTGGCTAACTGGAGAGGTCCCAGTGGACTGGAGGGTAGCAAATGTGGTACCCACTCAACAAGAAAGGCCGAAAGGAGGATCCAGGGAATTGCAGACCTTTCAGGGAAGGTCATGGAGCAGATCATCTTGAGTGCCATTACACACCATATACAGAACAACGAGGTGATCAGGTCCAGTCAGCACACATTTATGAAAGAAAGGTCCTGCTGCTTGACAAACCTAATCTCTTTCTATGACAAGATGACCCCACTAGTTGATGAGGGAAAGGCTATGGATGTTGTCTACCTGGACTTCTGTAAGGCCTTTGACATTGTTTCCCATGGCATTCTGATAAAAATCCTGGCTGCTCATGGCTTGGGCTGGGCCCAGAAAGTGGTGGTGAATGGAGTTAAATCCAGCTGGTGGCTGGTCACAGGTGGTGTTCCTCAAGGCTCAGTATTGGGACCACTTTTTTTTAACATCTCTATCAAAGATCTTGATGAGGAGACAGAATGCACCTTCAGTACGTTCGCAGAGAAACCAAGTTGGGACAGAGTGTTGATCTGTGTGAGGGTAGGGAGGCTCTACAGAGAGACTTTGACAGACTAGATCAATGGGCCAAGGTCAATTGTATGAAGTTCAACAAGGCCAAGTGCTGAATCCTGTACTTTGGCCACAACCAGTCCATGCAACACTACAGGTTAGGGGAAGAGTGGCTGGAAGCTGTCCAGAAGAAAGGAACCTGGAGGTCTGATTGATAAGCAGCTGAATATGAGCCAGCAGTGTGCCCAGGTGGCCAAGAAGGCCAATGGCATCCTGGCCTGTATTAGAAATAGTGTGGCAAGCAGCTCCAGGGAGGTGATTGTCCCTCTGTACTCTGCACTGGTGAGGCCCCACCTTGAATACTGTGTCCAGTTTTGGCACCTCAATACAGGAAGGACATCAAGGTGCTGGAGTGTGTCCAAAAAAGGGCAAGGAAGCTGGTTAAGTGCCTTCAGGACAAGTCTTACGAGGAGCAGCTGAGGGAACTGCGGATGTTTAGTCCAAAGAAAAGGAGGCTGAGGGGAGACCTCATCACCCTCTACAACTACCTGAAAGGATGTTGTAAAGAGGTAGGCGCTGGTCTCTTCTCACAAGTAACTCGTTATAGAATAAGAGGGAATGGCCTCAAGCTGTACCAGGGGGGGTTTAGATTAGACATTAGGAAGAACTTTTTCACTGAAAGGGTTGTCAGGCTTTGGAAGAGGCTGCCCAGGGAGGTGGTTGAGTCACCATCCCTGGATGCATTTAAAAGTTGTCTAGATGTGGCACTCGGGGACATGGCTTAGTGCTGGACTTGGTAGAGTAGGGTTAATGGTTGGACTCGATCATATTAAAGGTCTTTTCCAACCTAAGTGATTCTATGATTCTGTGTTTTTTATTTTTAGAATTCTTATGTGAAATGCACATGCAATATATAGCTATACTTATTTTCTGATTGTAAATGAGCTATATGTAATTATCAATATTAGTTAAGTAAGTGATGGTTGACTTTTTGGATTAATGAAATGCCAGAGCTTCCTTTCATTTCAGCAGCACCATCAATTTAAATTTATTTGTAGTATTGACCTAATTGGTGGAATACTACATGTACTTGGAATGTAGAAATACCTCAGGATATCTGATTTTATACAACAGGAGAATATGGAATTATGTTAAAATTCCTTCATAGAACATTTATTTCTAGACGGGTAATAGCGGAAATACCAATTTCATGCTAAAGCATACTGGAAATCATGTTATAATTTGTAGGGAGAGAACTATTTTCGTAATCTGACATATTTTTTTAGATATGTCATTCCTAAGCATGAAGAGCTTAAACTGTACAATGTAGAGATAATTTGTACATTGCTCTGAAGTTGCATCAAATGCCTCCGGGTTTGCTGAAACATCTACTGAAAAAATAAACTCAGAATGGAGTGCGTGTTGGTTTGTATCCATATGTTGCTATGGAAGGCTAGACCTGGACCAGTGCTTTCTTACCACTTGTCTTATGAGTGTTACACAGGGTGGTTCTTGCTTGGTGCTGTTGAGTAACCATAAACTCTACACCAGTTCTTGCTGCCTTTTCTTGTGGCTTCTGAAAAAAACATCTTTAGTGAATTTACCCATTGGTATTTGCCAAGCATGGATGGGTGTGTATAGTTCATGCTTTTAAAATCGATTAATAAGTCTGACTGCTCAAGTGATATCTGAATAATGTTTAAGAGTTTTGAATTCAGTGCACTCTCCAAATTTTAGAAGATGCGTGTGTATCAGTTGCTCTGATAATCATATCAACTCCCAAAGGAGCTGCATCCTCATTTATTAGTGAGTGAGTCTCTATGGTGCCCTGGGGCAGAGAATTTGTTAGCATTTTTCCTACTGTCAGCTGAGGGGAGGGGGGGACTATGCCATGTTTCATATATGCTGGGCTTCTGCTTCAAGTTATTTTTAATAATAAGTTGCCTGGGTGTAGTGATTTATCTCTTAGGATCATGTTAATTTGCCATTTGGCAAAATCTTTTGAAGAAATGGTCTTATCTCTCCTTGACTGCTTTACTTTTGACATCCTGGAATCCCTAAGTGTATCGTAAGTCTCATTTATCATAATGCCATATTATAAGGAAGCAGTCTTTGTTCTGTTGAGGGAATCCTGAAAGAAAAAAATGCTCTATTTATTCACATTGGTTTTTATATAAATGGGGAGAATGTCTTAAGGTTCACCTCCATTGGAAGTATTAATGAACAGCTAGAACAGCTTTTTCCTTAAGCATTTTGATATCAACCCCTGCTGTTCAGGAACTTAGAATTATTTTGCTTGTGCTTAACTTGTTTTCAGCAGTTTATTTTAGGCATAAACAGAAACACATTGCATTCTCTAATACCCGTGTAAATCTGTAACTAAACAAACAAAATTAGAAAATTTGTGAATCCTGTAAACTGGTCATACTGAGAAGGAAAATTGCTAATATTTGTATTAAGTATTGGAAAAGATCTCAGGGGCTAATGTTATATAAATACCTAAACTATAAAAATCTAGTCACTTGCAAGTGATTGATTTGTACCTGTCATTTATGGTGAAAAAAAATTGTAGTGAAAACAGATTTGGGGCATGATGCAACAGGAGCATCAGATATAAGGGAAGGAAGCTATTAAATTGTTTTTTGGTGTGTGTTTCTGTAGTTAGGTGTGGTCTTGTTGTTAATCAGAATTCCATTGTGCCAATCTTCCCATAAAGCTACATATAAACAACTGTAGGAAAGTCTTGTGTTAGTAGAGTTTATTTGGTGCTGGTGTTTCTGGGTTTTTTTTAGGTTTTTTGCAAGGCATAAGGCAACAGACCAGATGACTTTTTTTTACGCAATGTGAAAGCCTTGTTACCACCTCTGTCTCTAACCTGTTTGTAGAACTGGTTTTTGAGCCACATGCGGAAGTAAATATTTCTGAAAGTTCAAAACTTCCACTGACAAATTAATAACCTGTATTGAAACTGTAGGGTCCCAGAAAAAGCTCATAGATGAACACCTGCAGAATTATCTCAGAATCCTTCCAGGGAGCCGTTTCACATATGTCCTGCCTGGGCCTCTGCCTTCTGGAGCTCTGAGAGAAAGAACTGTAAATGGAGATTACGGTGTGAGGTCTAAAGGCAGGGTGGCTGTGCATGGTGTAGTTACAGTCAATAACAAATTCAGCCAGTGTGGGCAAAACAAAATTAAAAATTTGCCATCCACCCCTGAAGGGATCTGTTGGGTCACGCAGTGTCTGAAAATGCTGCAATAAAAAGGTCAAGGGAGGAGAAATCCCAAAACTGACCCTTGCTATCCATTACGTGGCTACTGTTCCCTGGCCAGATGACAGTACTCAACATTGGTGTAGAAAGCAAGGGATTCTCACAGCTGAAAATGGTCAGAAAGTTCAGGGATGAAAAGCCAGTGCAGTCTGTCCATAAACTGAAAACTCTCAATGTAATTCATGTTAGTGGTGGGGGCGAGTAACTCACACGGTGTCGCTTTGGAGTTTTCCCAAATGCTGTCCATGGCACAAGCCACAGCAGTGACTGATACAAGGCTTTCTTATTACTCTCCCAAAATACCACTTTCACTGCTCAATCTATTAATGATGTGCCTTTTTTGTTAAAGACAGATCAAATTTGGGTTGAGGTGACAACTTTTCGTAACTTGTGCAAAAACATCAGTGTCCCAGGACGTTGCAGTGCGTGAAGCCAAATGTACACGGCTAAAGGGGAACAGCACCTGTTACACAGGGGCTTGTTTTTCAGATAAATATGTGTAGGAGCAGGAAGAACTTTTAATAAAATGAGGCATTTTGGATCTTTGGATCTTTTTCTCAGATGAAAACCTGTTTTCCTTCACTTAGACAAGGGTAAAAGGGACTGGTGAGGATCAGTGCCTTTTGACAAAGTCTACCTGCTGCTTCTATCTCCAGTACATAGAGAGGCAGAATTGTAGTCTCAAGGGTAAAATACGGTTTAAAATTACAAAGCTGACATGAACAAATGAATTTACAAGAAAGATCAGTTATGTTTATGCCAAAGATTTATAAGTAGTTTAAAACAATCTGTGTTTGACATGGTAAGTTGTCTTTATCATTAAAATGCTAATGAAATGGTAAACATCTGTTAAATTTATGAAGATAACGAAGCTTGTCAGTTTGTCAGCTACATCTTTCTTGTGCCAGCATTCCTCCTTAGCTCAGGCTGGCACAGATTTGATTGAGGGTGAGAATATATTTGACCTTCAGGAGTAAGGTCAGTATAAAACTGTGCCCTGTTCAGTTTAACTTTATGATTTTAACCTGAAGTGCTTCTACGTGTAGTTTAGGTCATCTTTATCTGATCATTCTCCCAAAGGCTTTCAAAGGTGGGTCTGAAAATCAAACTTCAGTCATACAGGGTTGCTGGTATTTAGTTGGCAATAGTTGAAGTAGTAAACTGGCGAAAAGAAGATAACAGATTTCTTGTTATTAATGCCCCCAGTAATCAGTCTGGTAGGTGTGTATGTTTTCTATTCTGTACAGACTCCAAATGTATCCTAGTCTACTGGTCATATATTACTCTGGCAGCAGAAACATTATGAACTGCAAAACTACACGTAGATTTCAAATGTCTTTGTCACATGAAATGATCTGTACTCAGCCAAGGATTACAAAAAAGATTGCATTGTTTGCAGGTGGATGCTAATTGTTTTATAATTTTTAAAACTTTATGCCAAATGCTTTCTATCCCTTACTTAAAGACACCATCAGAAACCTGTATTAACTCTGATTTTTTTTGTCACTCAAAATTTAACTGTTATATTTTTTCTATAAATTTTAGTTAAAATATGAACCAGAGCTTCATAGAAGTATGTATATTATATATATCCTCTCTCTACAAAGAGCAGATGAGTTTCTTTAACTTCATGGATCTTTAATTGCTTATGAACTTCAAAGAGAAACTAGTAGAAGTTAGATGATGGCACTTTATGGGCTTTGGGTAATTGAATACAACATAGCTGCTGTTTAAATAGAACTCTGAAATCCACATTATGTAAATCTACTGTTTCAGAACCAGCTAGTAGAAATAATAAGTATTTTTGTAGTTGAAAACATTTTCTTTGGAGAAATCCTCTGACACACTGCTTTCCTATTGAGGCACTCTTTCATTGTGGATATGAAGAAGAAACTATAGACATGTTCACCTTCAGCTTTTTGATGTTTGTGACTCCACTTGAATAAGCTTTGTCTTACAATTAATTAAGCACACCTGTCAACGAGTTTCGTGGGCTTATGCAGAAACAAATCTTATGTTAATGAAAGTATTGGGGTAGGAGAAGGGAGACAATGTTCCGGGAGACTGTTTTCAGGCATATTTTTCCTTTCAAGTTGTGCAGCTCAGTTGGGTTGGTGTTCAACAATTCTCTGTTCATGGTTGTCAATGACCCATTTCTGTGCGATCATCACACTTTCCCTATAGAAGACACAGCGAATAGATTATAGCCTGCTATTCATCTGTTAGACCATAGTATAATGTTTACTACACTGCAGCTGTGATCAAAATTACTCTCTCTCCATCATCTACAAAATTTGAGCTCAGGGCTAGTTAGTGTATTTGGTCGTCCAAAAAAATCCATTCAGCCCCATCTGGCTTCTGAACTCTGCTTTCCTCTTGGATACCATTTGAGTTTGAAATTGTGTCTATGGATACAGGATGATGAGATGAAAAGGAGGAAAAATTCTACTCTATCTTCAATTTTGCATGTCCTTAACAGGAGGAAATGGCGATCCCGTAATGGAAAACTGGTACTCAGGCAGACCATGTGGATTGCCAGGCATCCATCCACATGAGCTGCAAATTTATTTATTTTTTTTAATTATTATTTTATGGGAGAAGAGAGGGAAAATTGCTTGTTTACTTTTCTCCTTTCTTCTCCCCACTCTCCCTCCACCTTCCTGACTGGTTTTTAAATGCTTAGATGGCTTCTATGAGAAGAAGTTTAGGTATTGTGTCAGCTCTGCTTGAGACCAGAGAAACTCCTAGGAGAACTGTTATGCTCCCTGGCTGATGTGCTGGCCACCAATGAGTGGGAGAAGGAGGTAATTATGGAGAAATCCTGGCAGAGGTAGGAGAGGCAGAGTGTGACTCATCCTCCCTTAGAGGTGTGGGACATTTGTGTTCCAGTGCCTGTTCCAGTCAATGTTCAATTATTTATTCAACTGAGGAAGAAGAAACTGAGATTTTGTTTTTTTCATTTTTTTTATTTCAATGAGGGCAATTTTTAAAAAAATCTATTTTGTATTATTTCAGGACAAAAAAATACCTCCACAGGCACAGGTGGAAGCTGTGTACTAGGCACACTATTGTGTGGACAGGGCAGATAGCTAGTTAAACATGAATATTTGGACATCTGTCCCTTCCCATTTCTTCAGGACCTTTTGGGGGTTGATTCTCAAATGTGTACAGAAAGAATTTCAGCATGTACATTTCTGGAAAGCACTTGTTTGGAAAGAGAAATCTGGGCTCCAATTAAGGAAATGCTAGTTTATTGCATGTAAAGAGTTCTGTTTGTTTATGTGCTAGGTGATTATTTAACTGTTGGCTCTTTTCTAATATTTCCCTTGCACTGTAAAACAGAAGGCATTTTGATAAATGTTACGTGACTTGGTGTTTGTGCAGCACCACATAGTTACAGTCAGAAAAGGGAAAAATAAAAACACAGCTCACTGTTTGGGAACAAACCTCTGGATTTCAGCTTGCAGGTATTGCCTGTGCTAGCTGATCTAATAGACAACCATGAATTGCAAAAGCATCTGACTTTCATGGGCGCTCATCCTGGCCTTTTTGGCACAGAAGAAATTTTCAGCTTGAGAAGGGATTTATTCTACCTGCCAGTGTGATTTATATACCATATGTCTCCCCTTCAGCATCAGAATATCCATGGCCATAGAGAAGTGCTCTGCCTCATCTGTAACGTGTGGAAATAGGTCTCCTTTAATGACATTAACTCCTACAGAGCCACTTTGTTATCTCCCTGTGTTATTTTTTCTTGGCAGTTGTCTCAGCTATGTGTGTGATGTGGAAAGGAGAACACTATGAATTCCTGGTTTTGTTTGCTCTTGGCAGGCACTGCTACACTTCCCACCCTTGTGCGCACACCTACCTTGATGATGCAGCCTTCCCTGGATATCAAACCCTTTATGTCCTTCCCTGTGGACAGCAGCTCTGCTGTTGGATTCTTCCCAAATTTTAACACAGTAAGTAAAGGTGTTTCCACATTTAGTTTCAGTGTATGCTTTCCAAGCCCTTTCTAACATCCAATATTGAAGCTGCCTTAAAACTGCATCACTGACACAATTCTAGGGAACCCTTTTGACCTGTGCTGTGGTGGTTGCTGCTCCCTTGTGCAGAAGGCTCAGGGTGGTACCCAGTCTTCTTGCTGTGAACAGGGTTGATCATTTTGTAACTTGGACCCTTGGGGTGGTGTTTGCACACCAAAAATACCCCACAATCGAGGTTTGATGCGTGGTTGAATAATTTTGAGCATTTGTATGAGCATGTGCGTTTCCATGTGCTGTAAAAAAGGAAAAAGCAAAAGCTAACGGAAAAACAGGTGTGACAGGTAAGACCTAGATTTTCCACTGATGTAAATCCAGCTAAGTCTATTACAGCCAGGGAATCTACTGGAGGATCTTGTTAATTCTGTATAACAATCAAGTCTAAAACGGTGCAGCCAACCAGTGTGAGAAACGTGAACCTGCTACTTTTAGTTTATGATAAAGTATCTTGGGTTTTTTTCAAAAAAAACTTATTAAAAAAATTCCAAAATCATGCTCAATGCTTCTGTAGTTCTCCATGTTTCTCAGAGCAGTAGTAACAAAATACTCTTTTCTGCAGTTCTCACTCTTTAACAGCTCATCAGATGGTTCTGAATGTTCTCAAAATGCTTTTTTTGCTCTTGCACTTTATCATATGTTTATTTAATTATTATCTTAAATGCCTTGAGTACACCAAAACCAGTATTTTGCATGTTGCCACTCAAATTTCCATGTGTGGAGGTAATTCAGCATGGAATGAGTTGGCAAATAGTAAGCTAATAGGACCAGGAAGGAAACTGCTCTGGGTCATTTCTGCCAAGTCAGCGAGTACGATCTGTTCATGTGTGACCGTTGCCTGAACTGTGCAGCATCGCGCTTGTCACTGTAATTATTTGGGGGGGTGGAAAGGGAAGCAGTGTCACTACTGCCAGACAGTGATCAGCTGAACCACTGCCAAGTGTTTCCTTTCACAAACTCACCTTCTGTCTGAAGTTAAAACAGCAAGAGGACTTTTTTTTTCTTCATGACTTGCAAACACATCTTGCTGATGGGCCTTGTGCTACAGCATGCGGTGCTGTGGGCTGGTTATGAGGTAAGGTATCAGCCAGCTTCTTTCAAATGTCAGCAGCCCAAAGCTTATTGTAAACAGTAGCAAATGTTGCTAGTTTGTTGCAAAACATATATATGAAAATTGTGCATTTATGAGGGAGATGTGGGGATGTGCGTGTGTACAGGTTGGGGAAGATACATGCATGTGTACAAAGAGAAAAAAGATTTTTAAAAATCCAGGTATGTTTAAAGTGCAGGGCCAAAATGCAATACGATTTGAAGAAAGCAGCGTGTCGTTCTCATCTTCTAGACACAATGCAATTCATATTTGTTTTCCATCATCTTTCTGATACATTCGAGAATTTAATTTGTTACTGAGTTTTTTGCTTTCCAGTTGCACTGGTTTTATACATGAGCTTTTTCACAGAACTGTACATAAAGACTCGGAGAACCTTTTCTTTAGGGATGCTGTAGTTGTAGAGTCAACCAACATTATTTGCTTACTGGTGGCATTATTGAATTTCTGAGTTGCAGTAGCCTCTAGAGACAGATGAATTTGGATATTTAGTGTGTTTTTGCCTTTGTACACTAGCTTACATTTATCTAGGTTACATTCCATTTGACTAATTCCTAGAGTTTTTGTCCTTCACACCTGTCATTCCTCTCTGAACTTCTATGGGTTTTATTAAAAAAAAGGGCCTGGGGTAATCAGCAAATATTGTTGACTCAGGCTACTTCCTCCCTTGGAATCCTTTATAATTATATAAAGTTGTGCTGCTATGCACCACAGACACTGCATATTTAAACTCCCTTTTTTGAGGAACAGGGGTTCAGTACTACTCTGTTTCTAATCCACAGACTGTCATTTATCTAGCAGGTATTGATTTTCCCTAGCAGTATTTTACAATGGACTTCAAAGCTCATTGGAAAACTAAATCATTCATGGTTATCTACTGACAGGCACAGTGAATGCCAGCTGTCATGCACGTCCTTTGTTTCTGACTTAGCACAAAATGTGAATGCAGATTTCTATGCTTGTGTATATATCATCTATTTTTTCTTTTTCAGTGTAAAGCGGTGGGGGGAATACATAAAAGTTTTTAAAAAGCCTTTTTCCAGAAGATAACTTTGAGTGAGTAGAGGCTATAAATCCATTTGACCCGTAATGTATGTGTCATCCAGAGTCACATCATTTTTTATCTAGTGCAGGAACACAATATTAGAAGAACTTTTTGTCCCTTCCCTGCCCCAAAAGCCATAATTTACCTTATGGATCAATCAGGAAATCTATGCACTTCACTCATGGGAGGACTTGTCAAGGAGTGTCAACAGTGAAACGTCTAGTGTGCAGCACTCAGTCTCTGCCTTCAGAGGGACTGAGGGGACACTGTAGCATGTGTCAGGGCTGCTGTTCATGTTTGCATGTGAAGGTGGCAAAAAGAAATGTGTTATTCAGAGAAAACTTTGGATCCACCTGCTTATTTTCAGTGGCAGTCAAATATAGAAACATTTTTCTACACCTTGCCAGGAGGTGGTTTCTAACGTAGTTTCAGTGGCCTGAAAAGAAGAAAAGTTTCTGCTTAGGAGCTTGATACAGTAACTGCCGGGGCAGGAGAAACAAGGTAAAATACATTAACTACAAACGTGTTTAAAGAAACACGCTACAGTATTTCTAAACAAACTTCTCTTATTTATGGAAATATATCTAAAATCTGGGGTAAACCCTTTCCTATATAGTTAATTTTGACAGTTTTCAGTTCTGAAAACATCTGTGCTGCTCCAGATGAAATATCAGCATTCCCATTTCATCTGTGAAAGTGTTCTGATCACTTGTTTCTCTCCACATGGGGTATTTTCAAATGAAGCACTGAGCAGACCTTGTGTGTGTGTATATACAATGTATCTTATTTTCTTGACAGAACTGTGTGATTTAGTTTAAAATGCCTCTTTTCTATTTCTCCTAAAACATTAATAGTTCTGAAAATGCTGTGGATGTATGTGTAGTACTTATCAATTCATGCCCCAATTAAATTTGTCTTTGTTCCTTAGGACTTGCTTATTATATAAGAAAAATTAATTGGGGAATGATTCACTAACTCCTTGAATACATGCCTTTGTTCCTCAGTATGGTTGCCTTTTTTTTTTCAAGAGATCAGCCAAAATGGGATCTTCTTAAGGGCAGATTGAAGGAATCCAAACACAGAGGTATCACAGAATATGTGCTCTCTTCTTCCCTGGTCTTTTCACATCACCAGCAAATAGTTTTGTCAGAACAGGGCAGGCATGATCAGACTGTCACAGCCTGGACCTGAGTTGCTTGCCAGAAGGGCAAACCCTCTCTCAGAAGTGCTGCAGCAGTGGACTCGAAGGTGACATTGTTTGTCCTGGAATCAAGTTCTGAAAGCTATTGCTCAGTTACTTACACCCCTCTGTCTGAAACATATAACTTGAATCAAATTTTTGGCTGGTATTGCTTAAAATGTCCTTGTTTATACCAGAATGGGAGACCGCATTACAAGAACTTCCCAAATTGGTACCTCCAATTTGGGATGGATGTGTCCAAAAGGGTATTGTTTAAGCAGAGCTCATTTTAGCACACTAAAATGACTCTAGTGATTCCTTAACAAGTAACATATTACATATTGATTACATTTGAAGATCTATAGGACTTCAAAGTCAATTGCATCAAGCCACTGGAAATCAAAGTTAAGATTACTGTATTCCCCATTGTGCACTTATTGTGATGTAATCTTGAATTTTGCACTCGCTGGCTTCTACCACACAGCTTCACTTTCTGTACTGTTCTTTTGTTCTTTTTCTACACCTCCCTGATTCTTTGCCTCACATCATCCTTCTTGTGTACTGAATGAAGAAAGGATGCTTTGTGATCACATCATGGAAGGTTATCCTTATGCATGTGCTACAGTGGCTGAAAGGCAGGATTTATCTTGCAAGGCAAACTTAATGATCACAGTCTGCATCTTCCTATAAAGGATGTATAGTCCCCAGGAAAAAAAAAAAACAACACAACATTGCAAAACTCCAAATACCTTGTCCTGAAATGAGAGCAGCACCACGTGATTCAATTTAGTCGAAGTGGTCCAGTCAAGGACCTGTCAGTCTGCACAAAAGTAGTATCAGCAACTTCTCAGATTCCATCATCATAGAAAATAATCAGCAATTGATACGCTTCCTTCTGAGTTAGTTACTGCCTCAGGAGTAATCAAAGATTATAGCATCTCTTGTAGCTTTCACATTAGTGAAATATTTTCCATGTAATTAGCCCATGACTGGTTTCTAAATGCTGGTTCATACCTTCATATTTCAGAGGACACATGGGTTAATGTGGCCTAGTTACTGCTTCAGTGTCTATTTCTCTTCAAGTAGGTTTATGCTGATTCTTTATGTTATAGTTCCCTCCATCCCCTTGTGAAGTGGACCAGAAGTATTTTACATCTGCCAGTGAAGGTGAGCCAGCTGGAATGGGCTACAGGAAGGGAAAGAGGAGCTGACTAGTAACTCAGTCAGAAATCTGTCTCTTCTCCAGTATTAGCCCTGCCTGGACTAAGCATCCCTGGCCTACCCCCAAAGCAGCTACTGGAAGGGACTAATTTGCTTTTTGCTCTTCTGCATTTTCAATTATGTCTCTCATTTTTATTTGCTACCTTTCTACTTCTCATTTAAAGGGCCCAGTAATCAATCAGCCAAGGCAGAAGCAGAGGTCTGCAGATAAGAGCTTGGGGTACTCATGTTGCTGGCTTCCCTCACCCCTCTGTGCCAAATGCCTCTTCCGCATTTGGCACAGTGGCTCAGGAGCTTGCTCTTTCCTTAGCAGGGTCTGAATTCAGCCACTTAACACCCTGCTGCAGTGCCAAAGTATGCTCTGGATCTTGGGATTGTATAAAAGAGGAGCAAATTACAGATGCACCCAACTGGATGTTGCCAACCCGTTATCTACGGTCCTCTTTCTCTAAGTAGCCTGTTCATGTGCTCTGATTTCCCCTTTTCCCTTTCATGAAGTGCTGGAGGGAAGTGACCTGCTCTGCTCCTCTCCTGAAGGACTCTGCTCCAGAGAGCAGGTGAAGTTTTGTATGAGCTATACTTCCTCATTAACAGCACAGAAAGGAAATTGAAGCAATTAACTTGGAAAGGTGTTTTGTGGGATAGCTGGATATTTTTTGAATTCTGTTGTGTTTTTTTTTTAAGCAAGGAATGGGAAGACTTTTTGTCTTACAGATGTTTTATATCCTTTTTCATAGTCATGCAGGCACAAAAGGTACTTCAGGTTTTCCCTTCTATTCCTGTGTTGAGCACTTAAAAACATTCCTATTTCAGTTCTAGTTATTATGGATAAAACAGTTTGTGTTTTCCAAGTCATAGCCAGAATCATCTAAACTGTTGTCACAGTTTGACTCAGAATTCAAAAAGAAACCAGAGACAACAATGCTCTCAATCTCCTCCCCCTCCTACCAGGTAGGGAAAGAGAGAGAGAATTAGCTAAATTAGACAGCTTTAATTATATGTACAATTATATACAAGTATGTTCAGGAATGTGCAAAAGCCTCTTGCCTCCCCCCCACCCCCAGCAGCTGCCTCAGCACTCTCCTGAGCTGTGAGCAGTCCTGAAAACTCTCAGCCCCCTGTCTGAGATAACAGCAGAGCAGACAGGGCTGTGGGGGGAGTTATGAGGGTCAGGGCTGAGCCCGGGGTCGATGGTGATGGATGGATGGTGCCCTCCCCAGATGCTGGTCATGGACAGAAGAGAAGGAAAGAAGCAGCAAGAAGGAAGTTATCTTCTGTGATCTCTGACCTTCCACAGAGCTTATGTAGATCTATGGAATGGAATACCTTTGGTCAGTTCTGCTGTCTGTCTAGTCCAGCTCCCCTACAGGGGGGTCACAGATAAAATTCTCCTGCCCCATTAGCCTCTGTAGCAGCAGAGCTAAGAAGTGACCTTGGAGTCTCAGCAGAAACATAAACATTCCAGTGTTACCAGTCCACTAGCTGAAGCACTTGCTGCTAGTTAAAAGAAAGCTTACTGAAGGAAAAAAATCAGTAAAAGGAAAATTAGCTTAATCCTGGCTCAACCCAGGACAATCCACTCAATACTGTGTTCTTTGGCCCACTCAGTCACAAGACTCAGAAGACATGAGGACTCAGCTGTTACCATTTATAAAAGCAATAAAAGAATAATAGGCATTTTCCAAGATACTTGCAGGTGAGGAAAGCAGAGATCCAGGAAACACATAATAAGACCAATGCTAGCAGCACAGACTTCTGCTTGCTCCTCTCTCTTCTCTTACAGTGCTTGGCTGCAGATCCCCTTTATCCTCCATGTTTTTCTGTTTCCTCTAGTCCCTTTTCCTTGCATCCTTAGGCTTTCTGTACCAAGTCAGGAATTCCTCCTTGATTTTCTATGGCTTTGATGCAAACCAGCAGAGATCTCTTTGAACTATGGTAGCACTTTTTGGAAGAATTCTTTGCAGCTGTTGGAGACCCTGAAAAAGACTTAAATTGGTGTATTTTTCCTACAAAATACTTGAGCAGTTTCAACTGAAACTATCAAAAAAGATTGAGCTTGAAGCAAACACCTGGTAAGATACACTGAGTTAGATATGGGGAAAAAACCCAAATTGCTGCCAAAAAGCAGGGATTTGTCAAATCAGTCTTTGACAGCTTTTACAGTTTGTGGTATTTTAACATAAAGATGCAGGTTCCCTAGTTCCTGTCAGTAATCTCTTAAAAGAACAACTCTTTGTTAAATTGGTGAGTCTAGATAAATACTTTTCTACCTTGCTTCTAGTCTTTAATACATACTGTTCTCAGGAAAAAAATCCTACTTGAAATAATACAGACTGGCTTTACAGAAGAATCTCTTAAAATATTAATTATTGTTTGAAGTTTCCTGTTGCTTTTTATTTTCTCTAACAGGAATTGGATGGATGAGCTTCCTCATCCAGTTCCCAGATCAGCAGCCAGACAGGAAGCCCTGTCTCCAAAGAGAAAGTGTACTTACATGCACTGGTGCGAAACAGAAGTCACCAGGTGCAGTAGCCTTTCCCTACTGCCTTACAGGAGCTTGGTGTCCAAGGTGTGGTTTTTGAAGAAAGGTTACTAAATTGCTGCAATATGCCTGTTATTGTGCATACAAGTAATTAGGTCATCAGCCTAATTCTTTATAGAAATACAGATCTTAACATTTGCTGAGTCTTCCAGAAAATCTGTTCCTTGGCTATGTGTTTCATCTCCATCTTTACATAAGGCTTGGATTTAGTCTCTCCGACACTTCAGCAGTATTTAATTTCTCCTACTGGTCAGCATAGGGAAAAGCTAAGAAGTCTGTCTTCATTGAATTGCTTTCTTCTCAAGTTAGTAGTGTGTTCATGACACAAGGAAGTTGGTTAAAGGGAGAGGATTGTTAGAGGTAAATATTGTAGGCATTAGCCACTGAGGGATGTTTTGCAGATAGACTGAGGAAAACGTCTTCCCTCAAAGCAAGCAGTTGCAAAATTTTACTTAAAGACAAAGTATGTGTTGCATCACTGTGCTTGTAAAGGTTTTACTAGTTTTTAATTTTAAGTCCTGTCCTAAGCAAAACTCAAGAGCACCTTAGAGAAATCTAATTCTGCATGTGTTCGATGAGTACAGAAGTGGCTGCTTTTGCAGCATCCTGGCTGTACGTGGCTGGTTTCCTGCCCTCCCTTAGACCTTCATCATATTGTTTTGTGAGAAGAAATACTGCAATAATTATTAATTAATAAAGTATGATAACGTGGGTAAGAATTCTTGTTTTACTCTTTCTGAATGTGGATATAGCTAGTGGTCTTCTAATCTTGATACAGTCAATTTTATGACCATTTAGAAGTACTGTATAGCAATTTTAAAATCAATGTGAAACCTGTCTTCTTTAGCATACCTGAAAACCAGTGATGCACTGATCATCTCATTTCAACTACCAGGTCAAGACTGTTTTGAAGATCTGTGCTTTTCAAACCCATCTTCTTTGCGTTTAATCCGTCTGGTCTCACGGTAGAGATATCGCAAATTTCAGCTGCTTCACCAAGTTAACCCTAGGGAAAGAGGATCACATTTCTAGTTCATGTGTTTGTTAGAAGAGACAAGTTTCTACCTTGCTCTGTGTTTTGTTTGCTTAGATTTAAAGAAAAAAAACAAACCACCAGACAAAAAAAAACCCCAGCAACAGACTTTGACACTACATTAAGTTTCAGGACAAGTTTAATTGGGAATGGAACATCACTTTAAAGAATCATGTCTAAAAAGAGGGAATGCTTTTTTAATGAAAAGTATTTTAAAGGCTGTTTGTATAGTGTGTGGTACTGATAAAATAAAATAAAACCAAACCAAAACAAAAAAAACCCAAACCAGAAACAATGTTTTTGATTTTTAAATGAAGAAAGCCTATTAGTTCTTACTATGAAGAGTAGATGAGAGCTGTCAGCTAGCATACTTACTCGATTCTCAGGTCTGATTTGCTTCTCATTCATATTCAGCTATTTTATACATTTATTTTCAAATATATATACATACATAAAATTTATCTTCTGTTTAGATTTTAGTTTCAGTTTGTGGAAAGTAATGATATTACTTCGTTTCAGGATACACTTCTTGTGTCTTTATTCACTCCGGTTCACAGAATTAATCAAGGCCATAAGTTTGTCCCTAATCTCTCTTTGCACAGTTCAGAACTGCAGAGGAAATTCAAATCTACCTGATGGGATACCATCTGTCTTTGTGTTCTTGGTGTTCTGGAGCATGCTAGGAGCAAGAAAACTGTCAGTAAAACTTAGAGCAGACCCTAAGGAGCGTCATATCTAAGGACCATCTCAAAGATGAAAGCAAAAATCCAGAATATGCTTTACCCCACATGTTTATCTAAGCAGCTTTTCTGACTACAAAATCCTAGGCTTCAATCTTTTGCCAGCGCTCTACTGAAAGGTTTTTTCTTCATATTATTTAACTATTCATATTGTTTCACTGTCAGATGGTAACAGGCAGTGTAACAAAAATAGCTTTGTTCTCAGAGTATCTTATTGCTTTTATTTTCAGCAAGCCTCAAACTGTAGTATGTTTTTTATTTTTTACTTGATCTGGAGGTAAGATGGTTTTGGTAGTGTTTTTTGTTTAGCTGAATACAGCTGAGTGTTCTGAGTATTTTTATCCCCATTTGACAAATGAGTAACGTAGGGTTCAAGTGAAGTGACTTTTGTACAGTTAAATTTGCGAGCCAGCAGAGCCATGAAGGGAAGGGAAATTGTCATATTCCTTGAGTATTAGTTTAACCATTGGGTTTGTACTGGACTTTGTTCTTTTTCCCAGGTTTGGTCTGTCATGGTCCTAAAAGTTCATCTTACAAAGTCACAAAAGTACTGTGATAGAGGAGTAATCTGCATGGATTAAAAAAGAAAGTGCTGATCTCTTAAAGCTGATTTAGTTTAGTATAAAGAAAGGAATTGAACCTCAGATACTTGCTTGTTTCGGCGTTCTCCATTTGCTTGGGGGGAATTCTCATTTATCACAAAATATTTGTAGCAGCTTTCTGTTTCTTTATTTTACTTACAAAGATCTCCCATCATGTCTGAAGCAGAAAATTTGACATTTTTCTACCATAAGGGTTAAATCTATGGTTGGTTTTCACGTAAAAACCACAATCCTTGTATGTATTTATATCGTCACTTGAAAATTAGTCTTGTAAGAAACTGAGACCAGATTAGATTTTTCTTTTTTTTCCTGTAGTATCTAACCAATTTTTTTTTTTCTTGGGGCTAAGTCTTTCTACAGGAATCAAATATTAAATTTTAATAATATTTTAGATGACAATTTCCAAACCAGCAGTGGTATTTAATTTTCAGAACACTCTTTCTAAGGTTCTCCTAATTACGATTTTCTAAACCGGAAATTATTTTTGGCATGCAATAAGTATATCCATGAATGAAGGGAAGGAAGGGCAGAGGAAATATTCCCAGCACTGAAAAAATAATTGTAAAAATAATGAAAAGGTATTTTCTCAATTATCTTTTGATCTATGTGCTTCATCGTATCTCATTATACAGGGAGGAGAGAGGGGTAGGGAGAGATTAGAGTTATTTACATGATTATTTTATTTCAGTGTGAGAGTTTCTTGATTTAAGCCAGAGAAGTGCAAAGAAAGAGGAGGACAAAAGACCAAATATTAGAAAATCTCTGATTTTATTTTGGTTGGACAGTGTAGAATGTTTTTTTCTTTTGCTTTTGTTTGTCTAAACCACCATTTTGATCTGTTTTAAGAGAAGAAAAATTCTACTGAGAAGTCTGGTATTCAACTTGGCTTCCTGTGCTTGGTTTGACAAAGTCTTGCAAATTAGACTTTTTAGTGAAAACCCCACTGAAAGCAGTCTCTGTTTCAATATATGATTCCCAGTTTGGTGCTAATTCAGCCAGCTCCCTCTCCCAGGGTGGGGTAGAGCACATTGCAAGATAGAAAAGGATGTGTGATGGTGAAATTATTTGTGCTAACACAAGAAATGGATAAATGGACGTGTTAGTAAAGATTTAGGGCTGTGCTGCCAAGTCAATGCTTTGGCAACATGATTAATGCATTTCTTGTTTTGTTGGGGGTTTTTTAAGAAATCAATTAGGTAAAGAGAAAGTATATTAGGCATATCGTTCTAGCTTTTAGTACCTACGTTTCAATGGCATGTTGAAAATCGGAAAAGGTGTCAGAGAAAACCTACCAAATGAATATAGGCTTTTATAGTGGGAGGCTTAAGGAACTTAGGTTCCTTAGTAGGAAAAGAGAAGTTTAAGAGCTGACCTGATTGCAGTGTACAAGTGCTTACTCATTCAGAAGTTATGAGATTAGCGTGACCTTTAGTAGAGAAGCACAATTAGATTGAGTGGTTTATAATAGACACTGAAGGAATCGCTTCCCCAGTGATGTAAATTAACTTAGTTGGAAACCTTTAAATCAAGGCGTTGAGGTTTTTTCCCAAAATTTAGGGTCTGATTGACCAGAGATTGTGTGGCTTGATAATAGGAAGGGCCAAAACTCTCCAGTGAATCAAATTGTGCCACGAATTTTTCAGGAAAACAGATATAATGGTTCCTAAAACAAATCTTTGAATTTTCTGCAGACGTTGCTTTCGGTATTCTGTGTGATTGTGAGTACAGGCATGCAGAGAGAATCATCCCCTTTTTAATTTTTCCATGCAAGCTGTACTTTAAAAAGGCACATGAAAGAGACAGCACACCAAGTGACTCTGTGTTATGCCATAGGAGTGGACATAAAAGTAGGGAGGGAAGCCTAACAGCTGGTGGCTCAAGATAGAAAATAGGTCTCCCAGGTCCAGGATCCCAGCCCTGCAACCCTGTTAACAGAGATAATGTGGAATTTACAAAATTAAAATTAGCTGAATTAATTTATAGAGGAAAATGGGGAAGCCGAATTTATTAATCTTTCACCTCTTTTAAGAAGTAAAGGTTTTTTCCCAGCTCTGGGTGCACGTTTAGTTGTCGTGCACTAAATATGAAGTAGAAGTATAAACTCCAAAGGTATTCCTTTTTTATTTTTCAAGTACTCACTGTTATTTCAACAACTCTTCATGGATAGCTGTAGTATCTGACATATTAGCGAGTGCATTACAGCAAAATTTTTGTTTTGTTCTAAAATGCCTCCAGGCTGATTTCACTGACTAGTAGTAGTGTGTAGAGGTCACATTTATCACAGCTACTGTTTTCCTCAGGGAAGCTGGAGCTTGCTGCCAAATTGAGCAAGAGGGGGAGAGAAGAACACAGGGAGAAGTTGCATTCAGGGGGATTTGCCTTCAGAGTACAATGTTGTTACTGTATTTTGGGAACCACGTGGAAGGGAAGGAAGATAGATATTAGTCCCTGTGGTCTGAGTTCTGTCTTAGTGGATGCTTATGTCTTTCTGCACCTGGCAAAAGACATCTACTCTGAATATTAAAAAGAAAAAAATTTTTAAATGTACTCGCTGCAACCTGACTGCGATTTGGTTTGATTTCAGTGAGATCCAGATTTCATGCTCTATGCAAATGTGCTACATGTGAATGTATTAAGAGAACCTGTTAATAAAATGTGATTAAAAAAGCAACCCTCAGACCACAGGATTATGGTAAAAAACCTATAATGTTGTTAATTAATTATTCTTTCTCTTCTAATTAAACATTCACACAGCCTGAGTCAGCTGCTGGCAATCTGACAGGAGACCTCCCCTGGATTAGTTATTAGCCATTTACATCTACCTGCTTTTTTTCAAACCCTCACATATTGTGAGGAGCATAGAGACAGAGGTGTGGGGACGTGGTTAGAGAACTGCAGGCTCATCATACAGAAATACATCTCTGAGGAGACACGTGCTGTGCTAGTCAAGGAGAGCTGATATGTGGGGAGCATTGACAGCATTCCAACAAGAAAAGGAAGTTATGCATGTCATAGAATCATTTAGGTTGGAAAAGACCCTTAAGATAATGAAGTCCAACTAGTTAACCTAACAATACCAAGGCCACCACTAAATCATATCCCTAAGTGCCACGTCTACACATCTTTTAAATACCTCCAGGGATGGTGACTGAACTAGTTCCCTGACCAGCCTGTGTGAGTGCTTGATAACTTGCTGTTTGTCTACTTACATCATAATAATAATGGCATACAAATAAGGAGTGTTGTCCAATGGATTAAGAAAATCCCAAAACTTAATTTAGATACAACTCCTGCATTGTTAATTTATATATGACATTGTTTTCTGCCTTTGATTGCCAAAGGGAAACATTGGATTATATTAGCAGTTTGTTCCATGTGCAGTTTAAAGTTTTGCTTTATCAGAGTGAAACAACACAGTATGCTGTAGGGCTACTCTCAGTGTTTTTGAAAAGCTTCTTGATGCCCAGTGGTTAAGTGACACTCAAATCTCTTACACTGACTTACCAATATTCTGTTTACAAATGTTTGTCTAACAGACAACTCTAGATTGAATCCAAGAGTTACATCATGATGAGAGGTAACTGAACTGAGGGCACAAATTCCCAGTCACAAATTTAAACCTTACTCAGATTTAAGGTTATGCTGCTGTTATAAGAAGGTCAAAGTTTTGGGTGTAGATTTTTGTTGGAGTGGTGGCAATAGCACGTATGAGACTTCCTTAGCATGCTTCAATAGCTAAGCAGATCAGGAAGAAAATGAAAGCTTAGAAATTAGGTCATTAGGTAGAAAAGGAAATGTAAATCAGTGCACTATCACTAACTCAGATATGTAGCCATCAGTTTAGCCCTGGATACCAGTCAAGCACCAAAAGCTTCAACTCAGATAAGCATCTGGGTTTATCCAAACCTTTAAACTGGAGACTGTATCTGAGCAAAAACTGATAGAAATATTCTGGATTTCCAACATCACAAAAAGCAGCTTTTCTTGCAATATAGTGTCACCTCATTTAAACAAAAGACTTAGAAATTAACCTTTCTGTTTGCAGCAACTTACCTCCTGACAGGATCAGTGCCATTAATTCTGAGGTTCACAAATTGCTGTTTGTACTGCCTGTTGTACTGATCTTTTAAAATAACCAGAACCTCAGTTTCACCAACGGAGTTCTGATGCACTTGCTCTTTTTTTTTTTCTTCCTCCTTCATATACCTACTTTGATGTCTTTTAGTAGTGTGGTTCAGTTTCCAGAAGTCATCAGAAGAATCTGTGGTACCATGACATACAGAAGGGCAGGGAGAGTTTCTGGTAGAGAGAATTATAAGAGAATTCAAGGATGAAATTGAATTACTGACGACAATGTGTAACAGCTCATATGAAACTGCTTTTGTACCTGAGGACTGGAAGGGGGTATATGGGATGCAAGATTTTAAAACCCACTCCATGGAGAATGTAAGCTTTTGGGTGGCACATTTTTCTCAGGCAAATTAATAGAAACCTCAGTAAGAATAGTGTAAGAGGGCATCTCATACTGTAGACTGCCAAGTTGTCAACATAATTCCTTTTTAGAGCTAAGTCAAATCTGTTTGTAGAGATCAATAAACATGTGAATAAGGATATTTTAACTGATGTATTTTGAATTACCAAAAGGGTTTTTGCAAAACCCCTTGGCAAAGATTTTTAAGAAAACTAAATTGGCCTAAGAGGATCCTTGTATGCCAAAAAGATACTTGCAAAGTAAGTGAGCTGAGGGAGTTTGCTAATGGTGAAGTTTTCCAAAGTCGTGAGGACAAAGAAAGACCAAAACTTTGTGAAAGACCTTACTGTGACTGAGAAGCCAGACAATAAATGATTAGTGAAGTTCCATCTAGATAAATGCAAAGTGATGCACATGCAAGGAAGACTTCACAAAACTTCACATGGGAAGTATTGTGCTATAAATTTGCCATCAATATTTGGGAGTGAGATTTCAGGTTTATAATAGTGATTCCATGGAAGCATCAGCTTAGAGTTCAGTAATGATCCACTCCGAGAATTGTATATGGTTCCTGTCCATGCCTTCAAAATATTTGATCGAATTTCTTAAATTGTGGTAGAATTGAGAAGGACAGTGAGGATGCTCAAAGGAACAGAATGGTTTCCATGCACAGAACAACTGAGCAACAGAGAGAGAACTAGTGATGTGGTACCAGCTTATGAAATTGAATTGCACAGAGCTACTTTTCAACAAAAAGAATAGTTTCTTGACACAGCAGATTGTAGGCATCGGAATTCAATGCAAAGAGTGCAAACTGTTTTACATCAGTTCAAGGGATGACTGTGCAAGAGAAAGTCACTGAGATTTGCTAAATACACAGAAAACACCTGGCTCTGGAAAAATGTTGATGGAAAAATATGCAAAACTTGTAAAATTTTGGGGGGAAATACAATGTATGTTTATGCTGCTATTTTATTGATAACTACATATGATTGTTTTGGGGTATAAAACAACAGCCTAGATGGAGCTTCAGTAGAGTTTAGCAGTTCTTCTATGCTTTTGGATTGTCTGTTGTTACATTTGCTTTTTTTAAGTACTTGGAAAGTCATTGTCACCAGTCTCAGTAGCTCTAGAGTATCTCTCATGTTTACATGTTCTGAAACCAGGAAATAGTAGTAGTAGGTTATTGCAGAAAGCTGCCTGGATTCTGTTAATCTTTGCTCACTTCAATAGTGTGAGCGTTTTTAAGGAGATTCATTGCAAAAAGGTAGTATCTTCAACTTTGATGGAAAGGCATTTTTAAATTTAACATTTCATTACACTAATTGAAATAGGAGAACAAGACTAAAAGGTTGTTTAACTTAGTTATGGCTACCAGAGTACTGAGAATTGCTTTATTAATTCCTCCTGTAGCATAAGCAGCATAGAGCAGATTTTTATTTGTATTTGTGGTAGCTGTTAGCATCTGTTATTACTTTGTTTTATTCAACTGTTTTTTAAATACTGGTGCTCCCCACTGTGCAAAGCGTGCTGCGTCATTTCCTAATATATACCTCAAGAAATTACTCTCTTCCTCTTTCCTACTCCCTCCCTCGCTCCCTGCAATGAAGAGGATAATTTTGTATAGTGATCTGAGATCAATTTACCCTGCAGCATTAATCTTCTGGCAGAGATACTATTTTATTTTTCCAGCATGCTGTAATCCACCCGAGTTTCTGATATATTTAAAACCTATTAATTGTTAATGTTGCACTTCTTGAATTCTGATCATGTCCGGACTCCATGCGGGGCTCCGGTTTGGGAAGGATCATTCACTGTTCCCCTGGGGGTCCCGAGGGGTACTTTCTGGAGGCAGTGTGGACTGTATTATTTGTGTAGATTTTGTCCTTGTGCTGCCACATCTGTTTGAAATGGGGACTTTGTGCATAGTCTGCCTTGTATGGTTTTGGACTGCATTGCCTAATGCTAGCACTGTGGATTGTTATCTGGGATGCAAAGAGGAGTCATTGATCACTGCTGCTTTTTCCCTTTTTATTTTTTTAAACAGAACTGTGACGCTAGTGGGTATTTTTGCTATTTCTTTTCACAGATCTCAGACACTTCAAATGGTTGAGGTACTTCTCAGCATTACTCTTTTGTTCTAGGTCACCTGATATAACAATTAGTAGTTAAGTTGGAGTGCAAAACATACTTTCCATTTTAGAAAAAAACCCACTGCTATCCCCTAATGATACGGCAATCTTTTAATATGTATGTTTAATGTAATAATATAGATTGACTGCCATATCCATTATAAAATGGATGCTCAGAAAACATTTAGTCTGCATGTATAATTGTTATATATCACGCAGGGTGATGTATTACATGGTGCAAGTCAGAAACAGAACTTTTTTGTTATATTTTAGGCTTTTAAACTTTGGACTGTCACTATATTCTAGAAACGGAGGAAACAAAAAATAATGATATTTGTTTTAGGGGTTTCTTTAGACTTTATCACGTTATTGTAACAACAGTATTTTATTGTAGGCAGGGTGTTTTTACTTCTCTAATTGTCTTATATAGTATCCCTATGGCAATAAAATACAGAAGTTAATGGCAAAAGCTCATAAAAATTACATCATCACTCCTGAAAAAAATTTTAGCAATGACATTTACTAAACTGTGCATTTGATTTAAAAGAATCTAACAATAAACCTATGTAGCCATAGTCCAAAAACCTGTTAAGCATTTCAGATTATAAGAAAACATTGTCTTAGGCAGATACGATGCAATACATTTTTCTTGAATTTGTTTATTTGTGCATGTACCTATATGTGAAGAAAATCTTCATTAGTGCAGGCTTCTCTTGAAGCTTAAATATGTACTAACAGAAAATTATAGCCTTTATCCTCAGGTTTAGAAAGTCTGGACGCTCCTAATTTACTGTTATAATTATTTAATGAATCGGTAACTTCAGCATTTCTCTCTTCCTTTTGTAAGTCAGATTAGTATCAAATATGTGATGTGTACCACCCAAGATTAAACAACCAGTTTGATTTCTTCAAATACTACTGTCAAGGGGAAAAAAACATAATAAATCACCGTGACTGCAAAGCAAGCTTCAGAAAAAGATAACTTTGTAACAAATTGAACTGTTTTCTCCTGTGCTGGTTTAAAAACAAGGTTGAGAAAGGAGCACTTGTCTTTTCTTGTAGAATGCTAGTTTTTGTTCTCTCCTCTTCAGAATCCATATCTCATCTCAAATAAGGACAGAGGACCACACGTGCACAGACTCTCATAGGATAATTCAGGTTGAAAAGGGACCTCAGACTTCATCTGGTCCAACTTCTTGCTCAGAGCAGGATCAGCTATGAGATCAGACCAGATATTCTGTTTTATTTTAATTAGAAATATATGATTGAATATTTTTTGAGTCAGGAAATTAATTTTAATCTGTATCCATGCCACATCAGGAAAATTACAACACAGCTCTCTGAGATCTTGAGGCTGTTTTGAACTGGTGACCAACCGAAGTCCTGGTATTTAGCAAAGTTGTAGTCAGTTTCCAGCTCCATAAAATGTTCAGTGCTTCACTTTGCTCACATTTTTCACAGTGCTAAAATGTTTTCTGAAGCATATTAACTTCAGTATCCTTTCCTGGTGCAAACACTCCCTATGTGCTGCTTTGAACTTCAGCCTTCCCATGGGCTCTGTCACTCATTAAAATTTCTGCATGAAAATGTTTGGGAATGGTGACATTTTTGCCCAGCAAGTGGTGTTTCTAATGAAGTCTGCAAAGGACCTCCTCTCACAAAGAGATCTTTAGGAGAGAAGATTTTCCAAATCAGTGCTGGTATCTAATGGGTCTGTTGGATCAGCAGGTGATAGGTGAGGGCTCTCAAGGAGCTCCTGGCAATTCAGAGGCAGTAGTGGGACCCTGCAGCATGGAAGATATGCAGGGCTGGGGGAGGAACTATTTAGTAGCCTGGGGATGGCAGCAGCAATGGAGCTGCCTTTTCATAAGCTCTGGCATGCTGCTAATTCCCTAACCTATCTTAAATCTTATTATTCTTAGGGCTGAAATTGTATTTACTCCTGTGTATCTCGAACAAAAAGTAAAGAAAGCAAAAGAAAAAGCTTCCAGCAGAAAGTGTTGTTTTTAATTTTTCTTCTGCACTGTATATTGCCCTGAAAAGTTGTAAATTGATTATTGTTTGTTCTCCAGATGGATCCTGTGCAAAAAGCAGTCATCAACCACACATTTGGAGTGTCCATTCCCCCAAAGAAGAAACAAGTAATTTCCTGTAATGTCTGCCAGCTTCGCTTTAACTCTGATGTGAGTATTGGCTATTTTCATTCCTTTTTTTTTTTTTTTTTTTTGGGGGGGGGGGAGCGGGGAGGGGAAGAGGAATAACATTAGGTATAATTAATCTAAACCTCTTTTTCCCAAACAAGTAATTCCAGCTCTGCCTATATTTTGCTCAGCTTGCTGAGCTGATATTTTGTCCACTCAGAGGTGGAAGTCCATAGAGGTACATCACTCTTTTATTTTCTTGAATGAGTCTGGCACGATATCCAATGCCACATCCATTGACAATATCCCATTTGGCACTCCAGTAACCTTCAAGAGGTACTGCAAAAAGAAATTAGTTTATTTTGTTGTTGTTTTGTTGTTTTTTTTTTTAAAAGCTTCCCTGCGAGTTCTCCATGTCATATCTGCTGCTCTTCCAGAAGAAAAACATTTTTCCTGTTGTTCCTATGTCCTTGCTGATAATGTCTTCTGATTTCTCAATAAAGTCACTCTTGCAGTAACTTTCATTTGTAATAAATATGAAGGTTTTCTTTTAGCTGTCTTTTTGAGTATGACAAAGTTTAAGGAAGCTGATCCTGCCCTGCATCAGAAATAATACGACCAGCAGGACCAAGGAGGTGATCCTGCCCCTCTACTCTGCCTTGGTGAGGCTGCAGCTCTAGCACTGTGTGCTGTTTTGGGCACTGCAGTATAGGAAGGACATCAAGGTGCTGGAGAGGGTGCAGAGAAGGGCAGCTAGGCTGATTAGGGTTCTGGAGAACAGGTCTTAGGAGGAGAGGCTAGGGGGGCTGGGGCTGTTCAGCCTGGAGAAGAGAAGGCTGAGGGGAGACCTCATTGTTCTCTACAACTACCTGAGAGGAGGTTGTGGTGAGGTGGCTGTTGGCCTCTTCTCCCTAGTGACTAGCAATAGGATGAGGAAATGGGGTCAAGTTGTACCAGGGGAAGTTCAGATTGGATATTAGTAAAAATTCATTCACAGAAAGAGTGGTGAGGCATTGGAACAGGCTGCCCAGGGAGGTGGTGGAGGCACCATCCTTGGAGGTGTTCGAAAAACGGGTAGACATGGTGTTTCAGGCTATGGTTTAGTGGTTAGGGGTTGTAGGGCAGATGGTTGGACTGGATGATCTTGAAGGTTTTTTCCAACCTTGATGATTCCATAGTTCTGTTTCTGAAGTATAATTTAAAAAATGCATTATAAAATAGTACATTTACTGATAACGTTTAAAATATACACCCATTTAATGTTTTTCCTGAGGAGCTTAAAAATTAAATAAATTAAAGAAAACTACGTCTGAGAAAATTATGACTTTTGACACTTAAAAAATATGTATTTGTTCTTGGAGAAGATTTATTCATGTCCTTAAGCTAATAAAAAAACCCCAAAATGTTCAGATTTTTTTGTTGATCTCAAGTGTAAGAACAAATCCTTAAGGGATGTGTTACTATTATATGTTTTGCTGCTACAATTTCAATCTAAGAAATAGTTTGGAGACATCTCCTCAAAGCCATCTAGTTTGTGGTGCCGCTAGAGATTTGCAGTAAAGCACCTATACCTTTTTCTCTGATTTTCTCTGCCTGTAGCATTCCACTTTGAAAGTGTCCTGTAAGTGGTTTCCCCAGTTTGGCTTTCTTGTCTTTGCTGGTAAGGATTTTGAAGCAGTTCTGTCTTACCTTCAAATTGATTTTTAAATCTGTCATCTTTTGACAAGCTTATTAAACTTTCTTTGAAGTGGCAATATCTACTTAGTTAAACTGGTTCCAAAAGTCATTATTTAAAATCTAGTTCACTCGTCTTTCCTCTTTAAGGTTAAGATGTAAGGTCAAAAAAATCTTTCTGCTCTGATACTTGGTTCAGATACCTACTTATATTGATTAAAACGAGGAAGCAATAAAGTTTTTAAAAATTTCCTTAGACTCCATAGATCTGAATCTTACTTTTGAGCTGGACCCTACTCTGTCACCAGGCAGCTCAGCCTGTTCCTGCTCTTTCCTCTCCTCCTGAGGTCAAGGTCCCCCTGATGGGTCCTAGAGGACATCCTGGAGGAGTCACTCACTTTGTCTGACATTCAGGTGGACAAACAGTACTTCAGGCAGATGGATTGAATCACAGTTTAGTGGCTAAAAACAAAAAAGGAGATGAAATATTACATAATTTTGTACACCTGCTAACCACACATTTTTTTCCTATCTGCAATTACTGACAGTAGAACATGAAATATTCTGCTTCCAATAGTGGCATCACAAAAGCATGGCAGATTATAGCCTTGTTTCTTCTTCTGGGATGGGTATATTCTTACAGTGTCTTGCTTCTTTCTTTCCAAATGTGATCAATATGCTCAGCTCTAGTCACTAGAAAATATCATCCTTTTGTAATGGATTGTTCTATGAAAAGATAAAGCATCATGACTGTGACACTGTTGGTGATAAAATGCAGTTCCTTAATTTCTACAGCAAGTTTGCTTTACCAGGGCATTCAAAAACAATGTGGAAATTTGATTTTAGAATGTGTTGAGATTCTGGTAGTGTTATGTTTAAGTATTTTCTGGTATTATTACAGTTAAGTTTCACAAATATTTCATAACCACAAAATAAAAAAATACTTGGAGAACAAGTTTTCATAATATAGCATTTCTATTTTAAAAGCTATCTAGCCTTTCATCAGGTTATTCAGCTTCTCCTGGGAAGCTTACATAAGATTTTAAATCTTTCTTCCAGGTTCCATCTTCTGACCTTAGGAGTTCTTTATCTGAGTGTGTATTGCCTTTTTCATTCCCTCAGAGAGTGAGATCTTATTTTGGTCCGACTGTAATGTGAAATTATGCTGATGGGATGGAATGGTCTTTACAATCCCACCTGTGTTAGAGGATCAGGGGAAAGGGAGTCAGGTATTTGTGAACCTTGTAGCTGTTGAATGTTTCGGAGAACCTCTTCCACCAAGTAACATCCTAAGAATGTATTAAGTGCCTTTTGGGTGGCATCAAACTCTGATAACTTGCATTGAGACCTTGACCATAGCACAGTGCAGAATGAGACTTGTAGTACAGCCACTTCACACTTGCAGTTTCTTCTAGCTCTTCAAGGCTGACAGGCTCCTTGTTGAAGATTCTGACCTGATTCGAGTAATGCTTTATCTATTGCAGGAGTAACATATGGACCAGTGGATATTCATCTGTGAGAAGAAGAAAATAGGTTTCCTTGCCTGCAATCTTTTCCTTACACTGTGGACACCCAGTGGTCTGGATCAATAGACAAAAAACTTCAGACTAGTAAATTTATAGTTGTCAAACCTCCTACTAAATTAATACAGTAAATTGCAAGGTTTTCAGTTTTCTTCTGCTAGAGTGTGTGTGGATTTAGCTTTGGTGAGAGTGTTCTGGCATCAGATTCAGAGGCAAGGATCTGCAGCTATCTGCAGGAAGAGAAAGTCTGATATCAGGGATGGAAGTAAATTTTAAAATAGGTTGTCTCCAATGTGGGAGTAAACATATCTAATGTTGAAGTGATGCCTTCTGCATTTTGAAAAATAATTTTTTTTTAGGATTATGCTATTTTTCTTCTATCATGACTTGAACAGAGTTTTTCCTAACTAATTATGGGTTTGACTTGTACTTATAGACATTTGACATCATATTCTATCTGTCCATTTCCAGAATTCATTATCTGCAGTTTGGTCAATTTGGAAGTTGTGTTTTTCTGCTAATAAATTTTGGCACAAACAGTTTGAGCATCCTTTCCAAGCTCTGTCAGCTTCAGGAGAAACTGAAGTACAGAAGAGATGATCCAGAGTCTTGAGAAACAGAAAAATAAAATGCCATCTCTGTAACACCAAACTAAAGTGGTTTTAATAACCTTAACTTTGAGGTTCTTGGATGGGAATTTTATCTGTAATACTAGTATTAACCTGACTGCAGTGATAAGTGAGGTTGCTTCAACAATATTTTTTGCATGCTCTAGCTGGTACTTCGGGTGGGATAATAGGTATCTGTGACATCTATACCAGGCTAGTAGACCTGACAAGAGGGCCTGCTGTTAGAGGTCAGGCAGGACACCTGAGGACATTCCAAATTATACTTGGATACCTGTTTCTAGAACTGAATCCCCACTCATTAGGTTTGTCTTCTATTTTCTTTTATTCTTCTTTTTTTATTTTCCTCTTTTTTTGAAGAGCAAGGGGTGGGAAGCAGGATTTTGTGAGGAGAAAAAGCATTAAAACAAATAGGAGAAAGGTAATTATACCATAAAACTGGAAAGTTAGTTAGCACTCTCAACAATTGAAGGGAAGTGAAATGGCAAAAAAGGGAGGAGGGAATAGAGAAAAGGGCCTTTCCCTAAACTGATTTTTAATGACAGATACCCCGAGTCAACTGTTGTTGAATTAAGCTGGAAACCTCAATCCTTCATAAATGTTATACTGTTATGCAGAGGAACACACCTTTTTTTGAAATCTGTTAAAAAAAAAAAAAAGGCAATACCATCATTAACAGTTAGAGTTGGATTTGCTCCAGTATGCCAGTATATAGAATAATCATAGGTGTTTCTATCTTTGCATCAAAATATCTGTTAACACCAGGTTATCTTTTCATTTCTACATGATGATGGAATAGTCTGTGTTCCACTGCAGTAATGACTAGCGTGTCAGTAAAGTTCAAGCTACAGTCTTATATGTTATGATCCAGCTCAGAAAAAAATGAGAAGTATCTCAGTTATGTTTCCTTCCACCAGAGACCATGCAGCAGAAGAGGAAGAATCCTCTTCATGGAACAGATTGTGATAATGAGTCAGATTTTACACTTGCTTAAAGGCCACCAGAGCAAGGGACATAACTGTATTCCAGCAAGAGGAAGCAAGACAGGCTAAGAAGGATCTAGCTTAGCCTTAGAAAAAAATGTGGTGTTTTTTTTCCGTTTAAGAATTCTGGAATTCCTTCCAAACACATGATATATCTATGTGGACTATAGATAAGCTTTGCTAGATAAGTTTTCATATTAATTACATAGGTCTGGCTTGTTGATATTAATTATTTATATTACAGACATTCTAGCAGAAACAAAAAGCAGCTTGAGTGAGTTTGCTGAATCCTTATGATACCCATAAGAGGGTCCAAGAGCACAGGGCAAGGGGAAAAATGGCTGTTTTCTATCCCGCATAGATTCCTTCTCTACCATTTCTTGGCTCATTCTTTCTTATTCCTTGTGGCCACCAGATGAATCTGCGGCATCTCTTGCATCTGCTGTGTGGCAGTTAAGTCCCTCCAGCAGCTGTGGTGCTTTGGCCACCCTGTGCCCATGATGTCTATTATATTCTGTTATGGCATCTGACAGTGTAGCTTGCAGCCATAAGAGAAAAGTGAGTTGCAGTTGCAAGGATACCTGTTTGGCTTCTGCAGAATTGCTTTTTTCTCCATATCTATGAATCATCACCTTATATTCAAGTAACTTCACTCCATTCTTCTCCCTACTTATTTGTATGGATAGTCCACAGAGTTTTTGGAGCTTGGGCACTATACAGTAATGTCAGTGCTAATCTAGTCCCTTTCCTCAGCAGCCAGACCTCTCTCTACTTCAAACACAAATGTACTATGCCAGTAGTCCACATGATTTTTTTGTTCATTTTTTTTTGGTGGTGTTTCTTAGAAAACAAGGTCACGTCTAAAAGAATTATCTGCTTCCCTCTACACCCTTTCTGTTTCTTGTAGAAAGATATTTGGCTGTGATAAAGCCTGGTAGGTACCATCTTGTTGATAGGACATCATCTGATTGAAATAAGCTTGTGTTTGTGCAGTGTGTTGCTCTGTGATTAAAAGCAGTCAGTACTGCTTCTTGGTGTCACCTGTGAAGACTTGGAAATCAAGAATAAACACCTTGTAGGCAGATCATAAAAAGCAGATGTAATAGTTGGGCATTAAGAGGTGCTGGATGTCATCTCACTGTTGAATGCATTAATAATTAATAGAAATTATGTGATAATAGGGATAATACTTTTAAAAAGTCAGAAGGCAAATTTTTGAAGTTTAGGCAAGTATTACCAAATGTAAACTTTGCAAATTTGAATGAATCACTCATACTGTCAAAAAGAAAACTCGTTGAATAATCAATAGCACAAAATAAAAATCTACAGACCTGTCATCATCTTTTGTCAAATGTTTTACAGTTTCCCTATAAATAAGACTATTTATATTGATTCTTTGGCTGTGGAGGGTAGTGAAGCAGATAGGAGGTAATTAAAAGCATAAATCTCAGGAACTTGTGAAAGTGATTTTCTGTTTTGTAGACAGAACTGACAAAATGATGAAAGCTGTTAGCTCCAACATGACAGAAATATTGCATGATTACAGGGTACGGGGTTATAGCATGCTGAAAGTTCTCTTCGAATAACAGCTATTTAACAAAGCTTTTAACTAAGTTTGGTTGGATATTTGAAATATGAGTTGGCTTCTTAGGACGTTACTGATCTTCTCGGCGTTTTTATTTTTGTGTCCTTTTTAATAGAAATCTACCTTACTATTTGGAGCAATTAGGTTTTAGAAATCTGTGTAGAACAGAATTGAAAAAATCATGCATAGCTTTGATATAACAAACGTATGAACACAGTTTTGCAGATTTCTTCAATTATATCTATTATTAATATCAAATGAGATTAACCTACATTTTTCAATACCACTTCCTAATTTATCACTTCATGTAATTTTTATTGAAGCTATGATTCTAGTCTAAACTATTCTTAATTTATATACTCCTCACGTAAGTATGCATACTCTTACAATATGGTTCTAACAGGTAAACTATGGGATCAAACACTTAGTAGACCAATTACTGTTTTAAGAAAGGGAGCTTTATAGTTTAGTGCCTGCTATGAATTGAAATGACAATACCCTATGGAAATAACTACCTCTGTGCTCCTCCAGCCTTGCTCAGGTAGATGCCTTGTGTAATAGGCCCACTGCCATTGCAGCCGTGGCAGCAGAGCTCTCCCAGGGATGCTGCACACGCTTCCCTGAGCCGCTCCTCCTTACTGCCAAACATTATGCAAGTATGACCAGTCTTACTGCTTCCACACTGAGAGCTTTACCTGCAAAAAACACGATTTTTTTTTGTACTTGAGACTATTTAGTTATGATGGAATTTTGTAGTTATCAGGAATTGCTTAGATCCATGCTTTTACAAGAATAATATTCCTTATATTTCTTATCTTCCAGCACTACTTAGTCCTTATTTTTATCTTTCAGACACAACTTCAATTGATTTCAAAATAAGCTTCAGCAATTCAAGCTATTGATAATTTAGGATAAAGACCTGAATATTATGAGGATATTAAGTATTCTGAAATAATTCTAAAATAAGGAAATTCTGTATTAATGGTATGCCCCCTGGAATCAGAATCAACTTGTTATATAAAAGTGGGCAAGCACACAGGTGTTGAGAGGTGACCTTTCTACAATGTCTGTTGTGACTATATTTAGGACGTTAGGTTATTTTTTGTAACTTAAAATTATGTAAAAGTTTTTATGGTATACAGGAAGAATTTATCTTTGTAGATACTCCAAAGCAGAATAGAAGTTTTCAAGATTATTATATATCTATTAAGTCTTCCAGTTGTAAATTGTGTATGTGGTGGAACTGTTACTGGCAAAAGCTTTTGTAGTATTTTGAAATATTTTTCATTTGAGTTTATCATTTTTTTGACACCAAATAAGATGGTGATTTGAGATAAAATTGCTGTTGAGAAAACTTCTCAGCCAGGATGGAATTCCTGCTTTAAAAAGATGCAGTAGCAAGGGAGAATAAATAGGAGCTACAAGCCATCATGTTCAGTTCCATTTAGTTGTGGCATTCACCTGGTATGGTAGCGCTTAAGGCATGAACCCAGACTTCCCACATGGGTATTTCAGAGTCTCCCTTTATTTCTGTATTTCTCCTCCCTAATGCTGTGCTGCTCTACATATATTTAATTTTATATGTTAATTGTCAGGCTGGATAATGTGGTTGCAGGTTCAAGAATTCAGCTTCAGTGTTGGCAGTCCAATGGTCTGATTTCCATCAAGACCTCTCAAAGGACTACTTCAGCTCATCCTGAAGAAACCTGAAAAAATTCTTGATCTCACACGCATGCACTCTGAACCATTAGACTTAGTCAAACATTGCATCGGATTGTCATTGAAAGGATCTGCTAGGTTAATATTTTGTCTCTTTATGTAGCAATAAATTCAGTTAATTAGTCATTCACACACCAAATGGATTCTAAAAGTCAGTCATTTGTGAACTGTCAAAATGAATGCTGCTGATGTCAAATATACCATCAGTCATTGCTTCTGACAGGGATAATTTTCTGTAATCTTTTGTACTGCAGTCTTACCTGAATTTCGAAGTTTTCATAAAGGTAATACCACATCAGGGAATCTGTATGGGTTCTATGTTTCTTGGTTTTCTATAGCTTTATATATGTGTGTCTATACATATACAGATATTTAAGCTTATGCAAGTAAAGCCACTGAGGTTATTTTAAGCACTGTAATATGCTAATAAAATTAACATTTATTTTAGAAATCATGTTTACATGTAGAAGATGGAGATTTGCATTGCTGATGTTTTATTAGATGCAAACTAGTGTGTAAGGCTAACGTTTGTAGTCTCACAGTTTAACATCCTGATGCTTAGATTTCAAATTTAATAATTTGGAGTTGAAAGTAGCAATTAACTTTAGATTTTATTAAAATGTAGCACTTGGATTATTTGTGTGTTTCAACGAAACATTTTTAAGAGAGGAATACCTTGTCCTTTCTTACAACCGTGTCATTAATCCTTATACCATAGAAGGCTTTCTTAAAAAAATAATAAGGTATAATTGATTGTGTTTTTTTAATTACTACTTAAAGACTGTGAATGGAACTAAAAATAGAGATTGCTTAAAGAGAGGACAGGCATCCTCCCACCATTTTAAGGTGTAGGAATTTGAAAAGCTATGGGAGGAAACTGTGTATTTATCTCTTAATGATATTCTTAATTATTTGCAACTGAATTCAAAATACAGCTTTTCACTAAGCCATGATCTTCTAAAGATTTAGACATATGTTTAGTGCCTTAAAATATGCAATCTTGTTGATCAAAAAAGTAATGCCAGGCAAGTGTATGAACACTCTTGTGGAATTCAGCCTGTCAGTACAAAGGAATTTTTTTGCGTTTTAGCATTTAATGTCACATTTATTGCAGCTTAAAGCTTTTCCTGTTCATTACATCTTAATAGGCAGTACTTGACTACTTGCTATACTTTCTCATAAATAGAAGGATTCCATTTTAAAATGTTGCAATGTGTCTACATCAAGCTAGTAGACCACCGTCAGTTTTAGAACAAAGTAGAATTTAGATTTTCCTTTAGGTAGGAAAACATTTAATATTAATATTTTCTAAAATATTCCACTTTTTGAAAAAATTTCCTTCTTAACCTAGTAAGCATTTCATTTAAAGATTATGATAATAGAAGTTTAACGGTGACATTTATTTAGCTTATATAAGCAATAAATGTAAATTAAGATTTTTGAAATAAAAAATTCAGTGTTCCATTAATACTGAATTGTGGCACAGATAAATTATTTCACTGTAAAATCAGTTTGTCCCTGCTTTAAATGCAGGCCTTTACACTGGAATAAATTATTTTGCAATTACAAAGCATCACAGTACATGAGCACAGAGAGATTCATTAAGGTTACATATCTTTATTTTGGCTTCTTCTATTTTCTCAAATACTGTTTTGATGATACAGAATTTGCATGAATTAGTTGTACTTAGTTTAATTAGCATTAATAATGATCAAAAAGTACATTCAGCATCCATTTAAAATATTGCATGCCTAGGATATTTACTCTCAATTTCATTGTATATTTTATTGAAGTTTTGTATTAAAACTGGTAAGTTATCTTTATTTTATATATGTGACTTTTAAACCTCACGTGTACAGAACACAGTTCTGTGTTATATTGTATTTCAGTTATCAAAAGGCAACTGAATCAAATGATTTATCACACAGTGGATAATAAGCCAAGTCTGAACTTCAGGTGTATCTGAAAGGGCTAGAAAATAGTGCTTATGTGGCTAGGAAACATTGCTTCAGTACCTGAAGAAAAGCTCTTCTAACTTCATATTTGACAAGAGCATATGTGTTTCTACTTACAGAGCAGAAATGAGTTGAAAGATCCTAAATACTAAAGGTTTAACAAAATCCAGCCACTGGAAGTTGAAACTAGACAAATTTGGTGTAGAAATAAGTGGTATGTACTTAAATGACAAAGTGAAGCTCTAGAACAATTTACCAAAGTAGATTTTCCATTCCTAGTTGTTTTAAAATTAAGGCTGCACAAGATTTTTCACCAAAGGAAAATGAACTAGTTCAAACAGTTTTGGACAAGGCTGGTGTTTTCAGAAGCCCTACTTAGATGGTGAAAATTATCCCTTTTGGCCTTATAATGTACAACTACGAATTTGATAATATCATAGTAGTTACAAAACTTAAATCAAAAGTAAGTTCATTCACCACATTTCCTTGTGTTTATGGAAATCTTAATTTTAATTCTGCCTGGACTTGTTTGTTCTCAACAGGTCTCATGTACACTATATGAGGATTGAATGAAGGGAACCAAAGACTGTAGTAGGTTATTACTGATATTGCAGGCATTATTATTGCAAATATCAGCAGAAAGGCTTATTATCAAGGAATTGACTTACTAAGTCTTTCTCTTGAGTGCACTTATGTCTCTTATGTTATAGTTTTGGCCTCAGGCAGCATATGATCCTATCAACAGCACACATATGCGCAGAGCATAGAGTTCAAATATTTAAAGGGACATCATCAACTTGAGAATGCTTGAGTGGAAAATCTTCTACTTGCTATTATTAAAGTTAAAAGTGTTGGAACAGAAAGGGTATATATATATATATATATACACACCTCAATTTTTAGCTTCACTTTTTGCACACTGTAATGTATGAATAGTTTATTTAATTTTGTTGGTGGTGAACGCTCCTTCCAGTGCATCATGTAGCAAAAACTTAAGCTTAAGGCAAAACCCAGCAAGGGTGGAGAGAGACAGGGCGAGACACCTGTTCCTGTGTAAGGCCATCAACATAACATGGCTGTGCTCCTCTGCCTACATTCAGAACTGAAGAGGTCCAACCCAGAAGTTGACAAGTGTCCCTTTAAGTAGTGGACGTAGTAATAGTGTTGTAGCTGTTTGTTTCTTTATAATCCTTAAATTGTGTTTGTAACCGTGTTAATATTGCAAAGTTTTAAAAATCAGGAAATAGTTTAACAGCAATTGATGAGTAGGCTTTGGAAAAAATGGTTTTTAAAAATGTAAATTTCAAAGGAATTCAAAGTAAAATTCACCTAGCTGCCTTTCTTACTGAATGCTTGCTGTCTGAAATCAATGAAAGAAAAGATGCAGCCACAACACGTCACACACACTATCATTTCAATATGGAAAGCACTGTGTTTCACAGGGTGTATAATAACTTATAAAGCTTCACTGTATATGAACATCACTCCTCTAGTTTAGTGGCAGTTCACCATCAGTTTTAATAGTGCTTTTATTTTTTGTGAGGACTCAAGCACACTGTCTATTCTCTTTTCTGGTCCACCTGTTTCTACTTTTCTCGTAAACTCCACCATATGATAAAACTGTTATTACATCCTGTCCCAAGCTGACTGTATTGTAATGTCTATTTCTGCTGATCTTAAAATTATTGTCCTTGTTATGGCAGCACTCCTTATGGAATTCAAAGATCTTAGAAGTTATAGTTGATTTTTATAAAAAGCATGTGACTTGTTTCATGGCTCGCTTCATTTTAACACAGTGAACTAAATAAAATAGTCCTAATCAAGTAGAGAGAGAGAATGTGTTTTTGCATGAACATAGTAAAAGTTTACTTGCAATGATGTTCTTACATCCCAGGTGCCAAGATATGGTCATCTGGTTACATGAAGCATGCTTTCTCTGAGTGTTTTACTTTGACATAAACTACAATATTAACTTTTTTAGTTAATATGTAACCTTCAATAGAGGCACCTAGTAGTATGACTGAAATATTTTATTTTAATTGTGTTTGGAAATCCTACTAATGCAAAGCTATTGCTGAATAGTATAACGTTACGAAAATAGACTCTGTTTTGTATAAAATCATGTTTCTTATCCATTTTTGGTAAATTAATTTCTTAAGAAGTAAAGAAAATATTTAAATTCATTAACTGAAATTCAAAAGCTTTGGTCTTTGTATTAAGCATGTAGTTCCTTAGTTTTACACCTAACAAAGTGGGGTGATTTGTCAAGGCATATGGTTGTGTAGAGTCAGCAACAATAATGGGGACTCAAAATCACTGAACAAATGGGCATTTATTTATGTGTCTAGCTTTAGCTGTGTAACTTCAGAAACACTGACCTAGATTCTGAAGATAGTTTTAAGACTAAGGTGAAGTAAACATTACATTCTCAGCACATATTTCTACTGTCCTGTTTGGGCAGACCAAGATGAGTACATTATCAATAAGGCACTTTAGCAAAAAAGAAAATAATTAAAAAGTAAAAAAAAAAAAATAATTCTCTCCTTCCTGTCCTTCAGGTTCCAGTTTTAGTCTTTGGAAAGAATATTCAAGGCAATTTATAAAACAGTCAAGACTGATTAGTATTTACTTTTCTGTATTTGACTTGGGTCTACTGAAGTTTATCTGTATGGTGTTTCTTCTTTTTAACCTTTCTTGCTTGATCTAATAGTGAAGTCATAATGTCATTAATGCCTGTTTCAATTGCTGTTTGTGTAATGATGAAAATACATTATGACTTTTGTCTTAGATCAAACAATAGGAAAATGGATTATTTAATCTTGTTATAGCACGGTACATGTTTCTAACTACAAGCAATAAAGACCAGGGAACAGTACATGAAAACTGAGTAGCATCTTGGATGTGTTTATATTTGTGTAGTGCTTTAAATCTGTAAGCACTATGGAAGCAAAGAATTTTGAATCTCTTTCCCAGTTACTGCAAACATGTACCATTCATTAAAATCCTGTTGTTTGAATATATCAGAACTTACATCTAGGAAAACTATTGGTATAAAGCTACTAAAATTTCCTAGGAGGAATAACATGGTGCCTACTATTGAAAGTGTCACTTTTCTGCCTATCAACTGTATTATATAGAAGTACAGAAAAAGTGAGCCTGATTTGTTCTCCTTTGTAGAGCCAGGCCGAGGCCCACTACAAAGGAAGTAAACATGCCAAGAAGGTCAAAGCACTAGAGGCAACGAAAAATAAACCCAAAGTTGGTTCTTCCAAGGACAGCGCAAAGACTAACACAAGCTGCTCCACCACGCCAGTCACAGCCAACATCTCTGACAAATCAGGTCAATGAAAACTTTTTATTCTATACCTTTTTTTTATTTTCTCCTTTTTTTGGTGTTTGTAAGAGAGGATCTGATTGCCTGACAGTGATCCATGGCTTCTGTTTTCTGAAATATTTATTATGCTTTCTTGTACAGAATTGATTGGTATTGACATTATCAAAGTGCTTTTTCACGTGTGAAACACCTAGTGTTCCTGAATGCTAAAATCTATTTTTTTTATTAAACTTGTGAAATTTACTCTTATGAAGTATGGATGTTCATACAACAATAGTAATGGATTAATGTGGGTGGAGGGGCAAGTCTGAGAAGCACATATCTAGCCAAAGCACAAGAAACTTTTGTAAGCAATTTTTCCTTTCTGGGTAGGATAGTATTGCTCAAACTGGAAAACACACCTACAGAAATGTAATTAAGGCTCATGGCATGGATATTTCCCAACTTTCACAGCTCATTTGTACTTCAACATCACTTTTCTTTTTTCCTTATTAGTAATGTGAGGAAGATCAGTAACACTAATTGCAGTGGAGTTGCTGGAGTCTCTGCTCTGTCAGTGTGGTGTTACTGAATGAAACAGGAGACTTTCCTGAACTCGCTGACAGTCTGAAATACTGTTTTTGTTACCCAGGAGAAAGAACCTACTGTGGGTTACCCAACTGTTGGTCTAATAGACTGCTTCTGATGAATTTGCTTCTGCCTTGGTAGCCATTTATTATTCTCTTCACCGGAGCTGAGCTTCACTCAGATGTCATAAGGTGAATGACAATTTTCTGACACACAGACCAAAATAAAAAAAAAAAAATCTGTATCAGTGGCTATTTGTCATTCTGCTCTCTTCACAGCAGCACCAAAATTGTCTTTGGGTGACAATGAGTCCCAAATTTTGGGTTTATTCACTTAGCAATCACATTTTGAGAGATAACATGAATCCAAGTAGCGTCTTCAGGTAACCGAGCCATGTTACTATAAAACAGTAGCAAACTGCCATTGATCTAAATAAAACATGGACTATCAAATGGAGGTTTAAAATAGCTGATAAATATTTTACTCTCTGAAGTATTAAAAATAGCTTTGGTTAAAATAGCTTACTGCTCCAGGTGTACACTGTAAGAACAGAGACAGCTGCTTAAGTAAGTTATCAGTTAAAACTTCGGAGGATTTAACACGTTAAGAATGCATTCTCTGACAATGTAATTGTGTAATGCCCTCCCCTGCCTATGCCAAAGGCTAAGGACCAAATAAAAAAAGTGTCAGCATCTTTTACAAACTCTATATCACTTCCATAAGTCTGGATCTGTCTTGTGTTTCCTTTGCCAGACTATGAGATCTGTACCTGACTAAATTTTCTTTGTGCAATGTACCTAAAATAATTCAAACTTCTCTACATTCAGTTTTTGATAAAATAATCTAACCAACGACAAAGGAAACCTGCTCTAGATATTTTTTAATTGCCCCTGTTTTGACAGTGAGTGTGTTGTTTTATGCTATTAATTACTCCATACAAATTAGACAGATTACCATCTGTGTCTGGATTATACCATTGCAAGTGTGTACGTTAAAAATAAATCACAGTCACAGTTTAGTTAAATACTTTCTTCCCGTTAGAACAGTGGGATACTCTGTGAAGGGGAGGCTCCTCAGAGCCTGTTACTGCTCTGTAGGAGGGATGCAGGTGGGATGTTCGATAGGACCTGAACCTGGAGTGGCAAGTTTTCCATGTATGCAGGGAATGCTGGATGCAGAGGAGGGGAATGGCTTGGACATTGGGGTTTTTACCAGGCTATGGGCTTGAAATCAAACCATAATTTTGTTCAGCTACACTTTCCCTTAGAGAGGCTATTGTTCATCTGTTCTTTAACATACATTTAGCTCTTTAACCTAATGCTTATTGCAGCCAGAGTAATCACTATGTTGCTTCCAGGAGTCAGTGGTGGGATTTTTTTGCCCTGGCCCAAATTAACTTATACCATTTTTTCTGAATATTTTAACACAGTTTTCACTCTCTGAGAAATGGATTATTGTTATATATTAAGTGTAGGGGTATATTCTGGTTTTCTTTAAAAGATTTCTAATACTAAGAGTTTCAGTTCGTGTGTGTATTTGTGGGTTTGGTTGTTTTATCCAGACTTCCTGACGAAATGAGACTTGTGGTCACATCACATCTATCCTTATCTCTGTTATTCTCTGGCCCTGACTTCACAACCACAACTTTGACTGTATTGCCTAATGTGAAAAAATGCATTAGATTAATTTTAATGAAGCTCCTATTAGTTTGAGGAATATTGGCACCTGGGTAGATGAGAAGCCTTAACTTATGGTCCATCCTGAGAGATGTTGTTGTGTGAGCTCTGTTTTGCTTGACTGCTGACGAGCCATGCACTATGTTTACCTTCAGAACAGGGCATTTGAGAGTGTGTATGTGTGGTGTAGATCTGAGAAAATTGCATTAAAAGGACATACGTTAGGGGCTAAGAGTAATCAGGGAAGGGAATTAAATTCACTGCTTGTGGAGCTGTTGTTGTTTAACCACTGTACTTTGGAGGATTGCTAAATTCCTAAGAAATGTTTGTCAAGAAACAAGTAATCCCTGGTGTGCTTTTCTTGAACATGGAAGAGGAAAATGGAAGCTAAACAGAAAAGAGAGTTTTAAGTTCCCGTGTTACATTGTTATCCACTGTACTTACCTTGTTATTAGTGCAGAATGGGTAGAGTATTACATTAAACTGATAAACTGAATTTACTATTATCTTATATAGGTCCGTTAATAAAAGGATACAACAGGAACGACTAGCACCCTTTTTGATATGCTGTCCTTTTGAGTGACATAATAATGAATGATCTGGAGCTCTCCAGGCTGAACAGTTGCTATATGTTAAACTAAAATGTCAAGTTAAGTTTGCGACAGAGCCATGTCTTCTGGGGGCCAGATGTAGCATGAGATCCAAAACACTTATTTGTCAGAAATCACTATTTTAGTAGTAACAGGAAAAATAATTTCATTTTTAGCTAAGCTTCTGTGATGAATCTGTCAAAGGCAAACCCCAAATTTATCCAGTCCTTATTTTTCAAAACTTTTGATGCAGTGGTCTCTCTACAGGTGTTCCTTTCAACTTGATAAGTGTGGCTGCTGGTAGAGCTGCAAAAGTTAGATTTACTTTTAGGTTAATTTAAGTTCTTTAAGGTCTTTTGGGAAGTTTCCAGAAGAACATGGACTCCTGCAGACAAAAGTGGCCTCAGCTGAATGCAAAGGTGTGACTCTGGAATTCCATTTGAGCACAGCAAAGCCCAAGTTGTGAGAGTGGTCTTCCCTGCTGATGTTAATAATATATTATGACTCAGAAATTCCTTTTGTAACTTGATTATCAGCAAACACATAATAATAAAGCCATAGTACAGTAATGCTGAGTTGGTTGTAACCTCAGGTAAATGGATATCGATGGGTTGGATTGCAGAAGTTTTGCATCCTAACATGATTAGACTACGATGTGATCTTATTTTCTAAGTGCACAACTCTTCACCATGTAGAAATGCGTGTTTATTGTTCCTTGTAAGTAACACCATCCCATCCTGTTCACTATTTCTGCAGACAGGAAGACAGTGCCACAGATCATTTGTGACAAGGTGGTTGTTCCCTAGCTCTTGTTGGGTCATGCCTGCTTCTCCTGATGAGAATTTGCAGATTGGAGGTGTCCACAGCGGACCCTTTCATAATCTGTCTCCCATAAAGTTCCTCTAACTACTCAGAAAAAAATCTCATAGTGTCTATGGAACAGTTTCATATGTAGAAAATCGGTACTGTGGCACTGCAAGCTTTATTTTCAGCTGCTTTGAGATGTGGTCACAGAGCAGCAATGCTAAGAGCACCAGGAGCTGCTCTTCCATGTGGGGCAAAGATTCCCTTCTCTCCCTGTGGAAGCCCAGGATTTTCAGGGTTGCTTCACAATGAAGTATACATATATGTAGGGCATATATGTTTGGCATTGCTTTAGAAAAGGGCAGAGGTAGCAACCAGTACATAACACAGTTTTAAATATTTAGAGTGTGTTTTAATTATAGCTCTGAGAATGCAATAGAAGACGGTGTCTGTGATCCTGAGTTAGCATAGTCTAGATGCTTACAGTGATGAGTCCTTTAGGAATGCATATGATAATGACTGGATTGAAATGTCACTGTTTACTTTTCAAGCAAAGGGGAATCCTTTGATCATGCTTCCAAATCAAAATTCATCACATATACACTTTTGCAAGTACCATGCATGTATTTACATCAACATTATATTATCAGTGTTGATATGCAAAATATACTGTCAGTGGCACAATTAACACCTATATTGGATTTAGTAGTAAACAGCTTCAGGGCATTTTCTGGTGGGTTATTTCAGCAGCTATTTCAGGAAGTTGCTGTTTGGTTTATGCTTTTAAAATTGCAAGTTAGCCAAAAGGATAATTATCAAATCGAAGTCTATTAACAGGAAATTATTATAATAGGTTGGATCTTTAACCACTTTGTCACTTTTACTGTTCATACTTTTCAAAAGTGGACGTCCAACCCTCATCTTTCCCTGGGTGTCTTACAACCTGAATTGGAGAGCAGTGCATTTTGGTGTTGATAAGCTCCTGGAAGTCCTCAAGAGTTTCTTCAGTCTATAATAATGCTAACCAGCACATGAGATTCTGCACCTCCACTGAAAACTGATTATAGTTGCCATTAACTGAAAATAAGCTTTGAGGCTAACACAATTAGTTTGATGAGCTGCTGTAATCCCTGTTCAAATTGAAAAATGCTCAATCTTTTCTTTCTGCACTTATACCAATCAGAAATACATGCAAGCAGAATTTTGTTTTGAAGAAATGGTAAGCTTTCCTCATACAGTAATTTAAGCAGAAACCAAATATCAAAAATGTTTTTTTAGGAGACTCTCTTTGGGTGCTCTGCTCCGTGCCTGGGCATTCATGTTTCGTCTATCATTAAAACTGTACACTGCTATTACTTCTACTTATTCCAGTTCTAAAAACTGTAATTTCATTGCATATTTTATCATTAGTGTTCTTAAAATTATACAAAGTTTTTTCTGACTTTAATGAGAGGTAAAGATAGGCATCGGGCCCAGCAAGAATGACTGCTAATGTTACTAGACAGCGGGAGCAAAGTCAGGGATGCTCTCAGCTACTGTGGATTTTTTTTTAGCTAGATGTATGTGGTCATTTAAAGAATCCATTTATATGCATTGGATCTTCCAGCAATCACTTTATATTGTGAAATCAAGAAGCTATTTTTCTTCTTTGTTCTGCTCAAGATGTGCCTATTGAATATTCAGAGATTTTTTTTATAGGATAATGGTAATAGAATGGTAATAAGATTGATATGAAATAACAAAAATTACTAGAAAATATACGTATGTATACTTCCACGGAGGACAGAATAGAAGTGGTACTACCAGAACTATTACATATCACATCATTCTTTACTCATGGGGAGAAAGAGGGACAAAAAAGAAGTAGCTGGCAAAGGAGAGTTGAGACTAACATACCAGTGTTATTCATCTGCTTTGCAAAGTTTTATAAGGAAGAAAGATGAAGTATCCTAAAAAGTGAAGATTATGTAAGGAGATTTTGTAAAAATTGTAAATAAGAGAAATAAAATATCCCGCTCTATCATCTTTAGTTGTTATTTTGATGACAAATTACTATTATTTGCCCAAGAAAAAATTAATTCATGAACCAAGCCTGAGGATTGTTTCTAGATTATTCAAATCACTGGAAGTTCTCTTTTATTTAAAGAGGACTGAAGTTAGCCCTTTAAATCCACTAGAATGGAAAATTCCCAAAAAAACAACTGCTGGTTTTATTGGTTTTCTTAACAAGCCTGGGAGGAGTGGCTTTATCTGCACCTAATACTTGCACAAAGCTTATCAAATAAATATGTTGCTAAAGAAGTAAGGCCATTCTTTTGATGCTGTTGATTCAGGATGCTTTGGTTTTGCCCCTAAAAGAGATGAATGTTCTAATTCTAACCTTTTTCCAGGAAAATGTGTACTTATGACTGGGGAAAACAGTCTTGCTGCTGGCTTTTTACTGTATTTCTCAGCAGCTATTGAAGTAAAGGAAAAGAACTCTGAGAGTACAAGCTGGTCTTGTTGCAGCTTCCACACAATCAATAATGTGACTTGATTTAGGTTGTGGTTTTTTCTAGTTGTAATTTTTTTACTCATACTTATCATTGGTTTTGTAACAAAAATGCAAGCAGCATTTAGAGCACAAAGAAATGGATGTTGCTAGGGGATGGCAGGTGACTGCAAGACCAAGAAGTTGGTGAGTTGGTTTTGAATTGTTCAGAGGTCCTGAATCAAAAACAAAAATATCAGTGGCTGGCACATCAGACATTTAAATGGATCTTTTGAAAAATCCTTATTTATCATCCTTCTGCCTTAATTCTACAGCTGTTGCATTATTGAAATGGGATGAGAAATATGCTACATTACCCATAGCATAAAAATTGCAGCTACAAACAATAGGTTACATATTATTTCCTTATTACTTGTTTTCAAGGAGAGCAAAAATATTATGGTGTATTTTAGACAACTTATATTTGCTATGCAATTTATTGGTCAAAATTATGAGGGCATGACTAAATACTCTTAGTCCTCAGGCAAACCTGCCACAGAAATCAGTGAGAATGCACAATTATAGATGTCATGTAACTGAAATGGAGTGTTTTGTAGTTGACTGCAATGGCAGTTGTGCCTGGGCAAGTACCAAGTAAGTAGTTCAGACACAGGCCCACGAGAATGTACTTTCATGCAGATTGCCAGTTCTTCTTGAGTCATTTATTTAGACACCCATACATTTTATATTGAGTTCCAAAGCACTTCTGCAGCCATGGGGAGAATGTTAAGACTTTTTTTTTCACAAATGGCAAGTGAAATGTATTTCTAGTAATATATTTCAGATTCATAGATGGAGGAGGCAGTGGTATTTTTATAGTTGAGGAGATGAAACAAGACATTTTTAGGCAGAAGTGAAGGATGTCTTGGCAGAATACAGTATGTTTGTTGTAATCTTTGTTATTTTTTCTAAGCATTCGTACATTATTAAAAATGTTAAAAAGACAATGCAGTATTATAGAAAGTTTGCATTCCAGGACCTCTCAGATAAGTGTGGCAGAGTCTATAATGGGAGTATAAAATATTTAAAAAATAATAGATGTCTGGTGTCAGAAAAAGATAAGTTTAATCAACAAAAACATTTACTTTCACACAGATGAGTCATATTTTATAGCAACAGAACTTATAGTATATTTCAGACTTTTCCCAAACTGAATTGTAATTTTCCAGCTCTTAAATTTTCCCATTCCAGCCAATGCAGACTGACATAGCTCAAAAAGATGAAAGGTAAGGTAGATTTGAGGTAAATTTGCCTAGACCTACAGCAACAGGACCCAGGAAGACTGAGGTGTTGGATAGTATCACTTTATGGATACTTGTTAAACTAACATCCACCATTGCTAGCTGAGTGTTGTGTGTTACCCCTGGTTAGATCTACCTTGTTTTCAACTGCTGGCAGCATAGTGCTACTGATCTTGAAGAGTTTTATGAACAAACTTCTAGTGTAAGTTTTCCCAAACAGGGATGCAATGTGTCACCAAAAAATTAGATGTTGGCAATGTACACTAGGAAATTGTTCTGAATTTGTGTTAATAGACAAACTGGTTTTCTCCTGAAATAACACACTGCATTTACTGTAGTTACCTGCTCACCCTGTTCACTTTAAAAATTGTAAAAGGGGGGAAAATGGGATTAATCTCTTTTCAAATGAGAAGTCTGATGTAACCTGCATTCTGTAAAAAAACAGAATTCAAGGCCAGCAGGTGAAATGGAGACACAGCACAAGTTGCTTCAAGCGAGTGTTAGAAGTTAGCACGTTTGCTCTTGTCATGGTACATACACTCCTGCATTTTGGCTAGCAGTGAAGAAGCAACTCTTCTTATTCCTCTTGCATTTGCAGAGAGAAACTGAATTGTGTTGAAGCATTGAATAATATGAAATAAATATTCCCCCACCGCCACCCCAGTGAGTGCACCCAGATTTTTCTTGATCTTGGTCAGTAAAACAGAGATAAAACACCTGCCAACCAATCAAAAACAATTCCCCAAGAATGCCCAACTATGCAAGGAATTTACTAACAATTCTAGGTGATACAGTGGGATCATCCCAGACACACCAGCAGTTGGAGCATCAGGCTCTTTCTGTTCAGGAAGATGTACAAATAGGTACAGAAATAGATTTCGCAGGGCAAGACTTCACAGTTACAGAATTTTGTGTAGTTCTGAGTAGTTTCTAATTCTCATCACTGCTTTCATAAAAATTAAACCCACCCAAGATTTAAAAACCAAAGCTTTGTGAAATTACATCTTTAATCTGATCTGTTGCAAACAATTCTGTACTCTGAAAAAAACCAACCAGTTCCTTTGTAAGAAAGTTCCCTGGAGTCTTCAGTGTGCCAGATCAGACATAAGTTATCTAAGAAATCAAATACCAACATTGGTGTTGTCCCAAAGCCAAACAAGCAATACTTCTGAAACCCAAAAAGATACTTCGGCTCAGCCTGTTGGCGAGTAGTGATGCAGCTAATCAAATGATCAGTTTAGCTACTGAGCTCACTTAATATTGCAGGGCTATCCAGACATTTCCTGATGTAACTTCAGTATCTCAAGAAAATAAGTTGTAGCTCATTTCAGTGCACATTTGTGTTTGAGATGAAAAGTTTTATATTTATAGCTTCCATTTGTTTCTCATTTTTGTATAGAAACAAAATTGGTTTTCTTTAGAATATGTCAAACAGATTTAGTTCATGTAAAAACCTTTCACTATAGAACACCTAGCTGTTTTTCAGACAAGCCTGAAGGGCAAGAAAAAAATTACAAAAGCTAAAGGTAATCAAAGGGTTAGTAGATACATTGTGCTGCCTGATTTGCAAGTAGGTTTGCAATGGAATTTATCTAGAACAGAGCCCTACGGGTTTTTCAGCCTCATTTCTCAGTAGACTGCACAACTGGCAAGAAAGTAGGTATTTTGTCTGACAGCCATTAGAGTCTCATTATTTAGCAAATGTGGAGGTAAAACAAGAAAGATTTTGAAATCCCTTAGCAAAGTTAGCTAACTCTGTCTTAATGAGTGTCAAGAAATAATCTAATGTTCTTTGTTGTTTTTGAGAGATGCCAAGATACAGGACAGAGTGCTTACAAATGCTGTAAAGGTTGTGACCGTTAGTGATTTAATTGCTTTCCTGCTATTGCCTTTATGGTATATACTACTCATAGTGTTTATCTCTTTCTTTATAGAAAAAGATAATTAATTGTGTAAGTGTATGCTTTATTCCTTTATAGCAGTGTGAGCCAGCAGAAAATAAGACTTTCTGTGAAGAACAATGTTTTGAAACTTGCTTTTCTTACTGGAGCTATTGTCTGTCTTTCTATTCAGTGGCTTTTTTACTAATATATTGAAGGATATAATATGTTGAAGTTAAGCATTGGAACAGGCTGCCCAGGAAAGTGGTTGAGTCACCGTCCCTAGTGGTATTTAAATGATGTGTAGCTGAGGTCCTTAGGGATATGGTTTAGTAATGGACTTGGCAGTGCTACATTAGTGGTTGGACTTGATCTTAAAGGTCTTTTCCAACCAAAATGATTCTATGATTCTAAGAAGGCCTTTCTTGTCCCTCTGTTAATTTGATCATTGATCATCTTCTCCCTCTGTAAGTTACTTCAGGGTAAAGAGATGCACAGCAACTATTGTTTTCAATGTGATGACTTGCGGGTTCTTTCTGCCCCAGACACGTGTCCCTAGGTAGATCTCAGTGTCTGTTTAGGCAGTCCTTCAAGTACAGTGTGACTAAATACATTTTCCCCACCTTGATTTTGTTTTATGATGGCTTCTTAACATCTCTCTTAATTATTTTCATCCAGGCTTATAATCTCTTTGACTGTGATCTATTTTTTTTTTTTGTTGTTTTAAATGCTGCAAATTTTGTTACAACATTTCTCTGGTACAGCTAAAGATGCTGATTTTTCTTTCTCCAAATTCTTCATGTCCTTCAATTTAAAAGTTCTCCATACCTATGTATGTCTTTTATAATGTGCTTCCAAGATGTTGACTTGCACCTACCACCCATCAGCCATTGAAACCAGCTTCCCAAACAGCTTTCTGCTTTTCCTAGTTGTATTTTTGAAGAGCTCTCTGCAAACAGCTACCAGACTTAATTCTGTTACTCTGGCCTCTGAACATTTCTCTTTCTCTGTGATAAATTGAAAAACAGAAAAAAGCTCGTGAGAGGCTTGGCTGCTGCACCAGTACCTGTGTTGGTGGCCAGTTGTTCTGTCACTTTTGTGATTTCATACCTGTCTGTCTACAGCTGTGATCTCTGCTCTTAAACTGAAAATCACTTGGTTTGGGGACCACCTTATTTGTTCTGTGTGCAGAAACCTTAGAACAGCAAGGTCAAGTGATAGAGTTAAGTAATATCAACTAACTTGCCTCTCTTCAGCATTGTCAATTGGCATATTTTGTAAGTGTAGGGAAAAAGGTGTAGTGAGAAATAATAGTCACTTTAGTTTTATGTCACATGTGCCAGGCATCTAAAGTGTCAAATTTTAACTGAGAGCTTTATTTTTCAATAAACACACTTTGTCTTTATTGGTGCTAATTCAGTTACAGTGATAAGCTTTTCAGCAAAATTATTTTTATATTATACAGCTATAATTTATGTAACTGATTTTACCTTTGCTACACAGTTGACCAGGGAAAGAGCACTTATACAATAGCTGACAGCCTGAGTGATTTCCTCTTCCCATTCTGTAGTATGCTTCAAAGGTTGTTTCATGCAGCCTAATATTCATAGGCATATTTGGGGATGGTGAAATTACACGGAGAACCTGAAAATTGGTTTCACTCAGTACAGCTCTGCTGGCTGGGGAGATATGCTTACTTTACCTCAAAGTCTCAGTTATTCTCTAAAATCAACACTTCAGACTAATACTAGCTCCCTGTAAAACAACTTAGATGAACTCAAGGCATAAGACAATCTTTGCACCGCATTTCTAGTAACCTGTAAATAAAACAGAAACCCTTCCTTTCACAAATCACTTTTGGTTTTAGTTACCATAGGAAGTGGTGTGGTCAGAAATTAATTGAAGGTGTTCACGGTCATCAAGCTGCCCACGATTTTAAAAGTTGCTCTTTCAGTTGTGACGTGGTATTGTAACATACCACTGTAAACAAGGCTGATTGCTCCCAAAGGATTTGCACTTAACCATGCAGCAGTTCTGCTCACCAGTTGCATAGCATTGATAACCATGCAGTGATTCAGTTATACATTAAATTATTTTGTTGCTGTGTTTCTCCTCATGGAACTGGTTTAGGCTGGAAATTTTATTAGAAATTGCATGGCTCTTTCCTTCAGGTTTTTCAAGAAGGAAAGGAGATCAAGTATTTACTATTTTCTTACCTTCACAAAGGAGAATCATAACTACCTTGACTGCCAAAACTAGTTTTTTCATTATGCTCCTTTCTAAGCTGGCAATATGTTCTCTTGTGTGAGCAGGTGGAAGTATTATAAAAACAAATCTCCATTTCTATGATGGGAAATTAGCAAATCTCTCAAAAGAGCTTCAGTGTGGGGTTGTCTAGAGCAGTGGCAGCCACTTGGCACTCTGTGCTGCCCTTCTGTTGTGAGTATTTTGTATATGGCTGCTGTTCAGTGCCTGCAGCTGGGGGATGCAGTGAAGGACCTGGCACAACGAAAGGTGAGAAGCTGAATGCTGAATTTCTATATTTATATGTGAGTTTTAGAGTTCTGCTTGTTTTTATTTGTATTAAGAATCTCAATTCTGAATTAAGAATCTGAACTGTAAGTTACTTTTTTACACTGAAGGTAGTACATATGTTCATAATGAAGTCCAAATTTGAATCTCTACCTAACATGCTCCAAAACCACTCACACTAAAAAAAAATAAATTATTTCCTAGCAAGAGAAAGCAATACCTATAGGCACATTTTAATAAGGTAAGAGATAATTTTAAAACATAAATTTATAATGTGCAAATACATGTATGTTATAAAATAGTAAACACTTCACACAAATCACAAAGTAAACCAAGTGATTTCTCTTGTGGGTACCTTATAAACCAAACTGCTTATATGGAATGGTTGGGGCTTTCTTCATAGACTGCATCAATTGCTGAACTATGAACCAGAGGCAGACCATTCATGTTCAGTTCGCCAGGAGAGAAAGCAACTGAAAAGAAGAGATGCAGGTTGAGTGCTGGAGGGAAGAAATGTTATGCTAACATTTTTGCCCCTTTTTGAGCTAGGGCAAGACCCATTCACTTTGCTCGACTAGGATTTCAGCATTAACTGGTAGGTCCTGTAGGGCATGCCACAGCCTGTAGGGTATGACAGTGGCATGACCTGTGAAGATGGGTAAATCTGTTAAGCTGGTCTTGTTCTGGGAGCCAGAACCTCTTAGCTTTGAACCTGTCAGATGTTATCCTGCACTGACTCCTGACTTTGGTTCAGACTGCTGAAATGAGGCATCACCAATTAGATAAATAAGTCTTGAATTTTAACATGGTGCTGACACAAACATAAGGCAAACAACCAGAAATATGTGAAAACAACTTCAAAGCAGAGTTGAAACAATGTAAGTAGGCAACAAGAGCATTCACATTACTGAGCCCAAAGCAAAACTTAATTAGCTAGCTTTATTTTTTCCTTGGGCTCTATTTCAAAATAAATTCAGGCTTCAGTAAGAACTTGAAATGAACCATTGATTTACTTCTCTTGAGTCCTGAGGAAAAGGGAGACTTAATTTAAAGACAGGAATTTAACACAGATGAAATATGGCCTTTCTGTGTGGGAAACGAACCTAGCCAGACATAGTGCAAGAGAATGGGCTAGATTTCAAAGGAAACCCTTGCATGTGAGTTACAATGTAAGCATTTCAACCTGACCGTGACTCAGATTGAATCACAGCTGCAGTTTTCTGGGAGGAGGTTGGTACTGCTGTGATCTCCTGCTTCCAGCTGTGCTCTGCTGAGCAGTACAGCAGAAACTGGGGGTACAACCCTGGTTCTAGGCAGGATGGACTCACTCATGCACTGTTTGGCCTCTTCTCAGCTCTTTTGAGGTCCTTGGGCTTGGCCCAGGTGGAAATCAGAGCAGATTGGAGCCTATTCTCAATAATATTTGCCTTCAGAAAAAGCAAGAGGACTCTAATCCTACCACTGCATTTAACCATCTACATGTATTTTATATGGTGATTACAGTTTGGAAGCATGTAAATGTGTGCAAGCATCAACAGTTACATTTCTGATTTCTGCATAGAGATATTATTGGTTAGCTCTGTGCTGTAAGTACAAATAAAAGGGTGATCTTTATGCTTTGTATATACATGCAGTTTGCATTTCCTGTACTTTGCACTGTTAAATACTTGGCATTTCTGTCTCAAACATCAGACTGTAAGTAATGGTGTTTTGAATTCTGTGGATTGAAAACAATAAGCTGTTATTTAAAGCCCATTTGGAGAAGTGCAATTTTCTGATTTTATAAGCCAGGAAAACCCATTTCTGGCCCCACTGCAGTGACAAATATGCAGTTAGCTCAGTGTACTTTCTGTGGGAGATAAACAGTATAATAACCTAATAATTATGACCTTTGAAGATGTTCTGCATTAAGCATTTAGACTGGTGGAAGGAGACATTAATTCATAGAGGGGCATGTGTCTCTCCTTGTACATATACACCTCCATGGATGAAGAGTTTGTGACAGGAAGCTTTCCAAATGATGGTATTATGTGAACTGAGGTTCTCTCCAAAAGCTGAGATGATGGCAGAATTGAGCCAGAATGAATGCTGGTAACTTCTCTCTGGTTTTCTAGAAGCTTTTTTGTTAGGCATTAGATACTCTAGAACTGCTTTATATTATAAATAGTGAAAACACTGTAAATCTAAGGAGTATTTTAAAAATTGACTTACTGCATCAGCTGGTGGCCAGCTAAGTGAGGAGAAGTGGGAAATGAAATCTGTCATTTTTCAATTATCTATTAAATTCAGTGATGGAAAACCATTAGTCTGTGATGATAATTGGTGGCCTGTGTAAAATGGATCTTACTCTGTCACTCAGGATCTCACTCCACAGATGCTTGATGGCAAAGCAAAGAAATAAACATCTGCTTCTTTTTGTTGCAGAGTGTTTGAACAGGGAGGTCAGGGGCTGCAGGCAGGAGTGTGAAGGGTGCACGGGCTGCACCAGGCAGTCACAGAATCACAGAATGTTAGGGTTGGAAAGGGCCTCTGGAGATCATCGAGTCCAAACCCCTTGCCAGAGTAGGACCACCACAGAATCCAGGCAGGTCACTCAGAAGTGCATCCAGACAGGTCTTTAAAGTCTCCAGAGAAGGAAACTCCACAACCTCTCTGGGCAGCCTGTTCCAGTGCTCCATTACCCTCAAAGTAAAGAAGTTTTTCCTCCTGTTGAGGTGGAACTTCCTATGCTCTAGCTTGCATCCATTGCCCCTTGTCCTATTACAGGGCAAGACTTAAAAGAGACTGGCCCCTCTTTCTTGACACCCACCCAACAGATATTTGTAAACATTAGTAAGATCCCCTCTCACTCTTCTCTTCTCTAGACTAAACAGCCCCAGGTCTCTCAGCCTTTCCTCATAAGACAAGTGTTCCAGCCCCTTAATCATCCTCGTAGCCTGCTGTTGGACTCTCTCAAGTAAATCCTTGTCCCTCTTGAACTGGGGAGCCCAGAACTGGACACAATACTCCAGATGTTGTCTCACTAGGGCAGAGCAGAGGGGGAGGAGAACCTCCCTCGACCTACTGGGGACACTCTTCTTAATGCATTCCAGGATACCATTGGCCTTCTTGGCCACAAGGGCACAATGCTGTCCCACGGATAACTTATTGTCCACCAGGACTCCAAGGTCCTTCTCCATAGAGCTCCTTTCTAGCAGGTCGGCTCCTAATCTACACTGGTGCATGTTGTTATTTCTTCCCAGGCGCAGGATTCTACACTTATTCTTGTAGAACATATGTATTAACATTCAGCTTGCAGTTCTGCAGGTGTATTATTCTTGTAAGGCGTGAAGTGCAAAGTGTTGAGGAACCTTCCTTTCTTGCACCCAGGTTGACACACATGCTGGTGTTACACCTTTTGCAGCCTGGCATAATATCGCATAGAACAACAAGTCTGTTTTCTTGTGATGTGAATTCACAAATGGCAGCAGTTCAGCCTGTTTCCTTTGTAGATGTTGGCACCTCTGGGAACTTTCCATGTTGAAAACTCTTTCATTTATAATGTTAGCAAATGCTATTTATTAAAACTGTGTATTTTATGAAGACTCACAGGTCATATAATGTGTTCTAGATTTTTGCAGATGTGACACTACTTATAGAGACATTAAAATTTAATAGTCTATGAACTATGATTTAACATCACTTTCTTTTGTCATACTTTATTAATCAAAATACCTTCGGAATCTCATTTTATCTTTAATTTGGTCCTAGTAATAGTCTTTGTACTTGATCATTTTCAGTATTCAATACAGTTCATATAATGTAATTTCAAATAATTTTTATCGCTATTTAAAAAAATTATTATTTTATTAGATTTTCTTCCTCCTCATTTTTCACAATCTAAACTTGATGTACTGCAATGCACTCCTGGGAAATACGCCAACAACTGTGGGTTGTAGTTTCAGGATGCCTGTTCATAGCTCATACACGTTCTCAAGTGTTTGTTGCAGAGGGTACAATCTTGTTTTCACAGTCCTTGATAGCACAGCATTGGCCTGCTACGCAGAGTGATGTTAAGACAGAATTTGGTAGCTGTAAACATAAAGTGCAAGGGCTTATATTTAAAAATAACCAAGTGCTCAAAATAGAACCTAGTTTTTCAAATAAGTTCAGCACTATTTTAAACTATGCTGTAGATTTCAAATGGGATATGAATAGCTTTTAAGAGGTTGCTATTATGTCGACGTTGAAATGAGGGATATCATATGCCAAGAGGATGCTGGAGCCTTTCAGCATCCTCCCAGTGACTTTGAGAAACTTGAGCCATTCCAAAGGCAAATATAATGCTTTTCAGAAATATTTTTGTAAACCCCAGTGCAAAGGCCCACATGTGTCTGAGTTCTCTCCAGTCCTTAACCCTGGCTGCCTTTGGGCTTTTTTGTGCTCCTTTCAATTGGCCAAACCTGCAGCAGGACAGCAACAACAGCTGGCATGAATTTGTTGAAGTCATTTGGTATTCACTGGTAACCTTAAACACAGGAAAATCATGGAATCACAGAATAGTAGGGGTTGGAAGGGACCTCTGGAGATCAGCTAGTCTAATCCCCCTGCTAGAGCAGTATCACCTAGAGCAGATTGCACAGGAATATGTCCAAGCAGGTTTTGAGTATCTCCAGAGAAAGAGACTCCACAACCTCCCTGAGCCTGTTCCAGTGCTGTTCCAGTCCAAAAAATTCACTCTTTTTGTCAAATTATGCACGTTTAATGGTAAGATTTAAGAAGATTTCAAGGATGTTACTGTCCTGTATAAACTGAGATTAATTAGACCCCTGTTGTGTAAAGTTCACTAAAACCACAGGACTATTACTGTACGATTTTTTGTGCATGTGCGGCATATTATGACATATGTATTTTGCTTCTTTTAGAAGATAAAGGGAAAGCAAAACCCAGTAGTTCAAGTCAGCAGTCCAATACCGAAATGGGTCCTTTTCTTCCCAAACCTGGAGTGGCAGCAGTGGCACCTGTAACACCTGCCTCATCCTCTACGAGCACGAATGGAGCTCCTAACACAGTTCCTGAGTCAGAAGAGGAAAAAGCTAAAAAACTACTTTACTGTTCGTTATGCAAAGTGGCTGTGAATTCCCTGTCACAACTAGAAGCCCATAATACAGGTGAGTAGGCATACAGTGCAAGTCAGTTGTGTGTTTTTAGTTTTAAAACTCAGTGTCACAAGCTGGTTTTCTAACACTGTGGTAGCCACACTTCACTGAAGACTCTTCTAGTTAAAACTTACAATGGCAAGTTACAAAAAAGTTAACAACTATTTTATGTGTGGTGTTTGATATTTTATTAAAGCTCTCTCTACATTCTTTTCTAGCTATTCTTAATGTACTTTATAAGCTTTTAGTTGACCAAATCTCTACAGTTCATGTTACTTAATCAGATTCTACCATCAGAGGATGATAGGGTGATCACAGTGGTTTCTGTAACACTAAGGTTGCTGAAGTGTCAGTTCTTTCTCTCTTTTATCTTTCATTTCACTCTCTGGTGTCTGTTTCTTTTGCTTGTACAACTTATAGTTATTTTTGTTATTTGATATTTTTGATAATTTTAAGGTGGGCTCCTTAGATGTCTGGAATGTCTTAGAATATTTTGTTTATTGAGAATTAGATATGCTCCCTTTAGAAGGCCACAAGCAGCAATCCCTTAATGTGCTCTGGCTGCTCTGTGATGGGCTGGTGATGTAAAGCTTGTTAACAAACCATTGAATCTGTTTTTACAGCTGAAATCTATTCCTGAAGTGGCCAAAGCAGGCTTTTCTTCCAAATCAGAGGATACTTTTTGAAGTCTCCCTGATCCTAGGCAGGTTTTGAGTGATTGCTATGGTGCCTCTCCCACCCTTGGCTTGGCCTTTTTTCATGATTCACCATCCATGCGGATTTTGGCAGAATAAGCAACAAGCATCTTTGCCATACAGCCACACACTGCCCCCAAACAGAGAGGCAGTGGCCCATCATGCGTGTTGTCCCCTCTTTGTACAAACCCTTCTTCCATTGTTTGGCTTCCTTTTAGATCAAGGAAGTGGGAACTACATTGACCAGAAACAGTCATCATTAATCCAAATCTGTGGTGACTTTAACCATTCTGTCTTGAAGATAAATGTGTTAAAAGAGTCCCAAGGCTAATGAACATGGTTCTATGTTGCTGATCATTATCTCACCTCTGTCTCCTTGCCCATTAGGCTCCAAGCACAAGACCATGGTCGAGGCTCGGAATGGCGCTGGTCCCATCAAGTCTTACCCTAGACCTGGATCCCGGCTGAAGGTGCAGAATGGCAGTAAAGGCTCAGGACTGCAGAACAAGACATTTCATTGTGAAATCTGTGATGTCCATGTTAATTCAGAAATTCAACTGAAACAGGTATCTTGCACGTATCTGGGGCTCCGTTGTTGTTTTTAGTTGCATTGCAATATTTTAGGTAGGAAGTAGGTCTGTGTGAAGGTGTTTTGGCAAAAAGTGAACTTAGTATTTCTTTTCTGTCATCCTACAATTATTTCTAAAGCGTTCACCATAGGTCATGTTCACCTTGCTGTTTCAGCTGGAAAAAAAATGGGCTTGAGAGTCACAAAGCAGAGGTGGACAAGGTGTCGGTAAATAACATAGCAGATCCTAGTTTAAAAGTTTGCTGTGGCTCAAGTGAGAGATGGATGGATTTCTTCTGGGTGGAAGAAATTCTGGGTTGAGGTTCCCTGAATTCCTCTTTTAGTATGGCTTCAGTCTGCTGGGATACTTTTTAATTCTATGTGAGAAGGAGAATGTGACTTGAATCTATTGGTTTAGGGCAGTCTGCAGGAGGGTAATACTGTAGATATGTCTGAATTGTGTAGAGCAATGTTATCATTAACAGCATAGCTGTATAAACATGCAGCTCTGCTCTGTCTGAGGCAATTAGCTCAGGGTTTAGAGCTGTGCTAATAAAAATATGTTGTTTCTGATACTCAAACGGGGATCTCTAACTGGATGGTGCTGTGCTGTCTGGATGTGTCCTCTCATTGCCTGTTATTTCAGTTATCTCTAAGGTAGTATTAAATTGCATAGTGTAGCTGTATCCCTGGGTACTGGTTCTTCCTTCAGCTAATATTGCATTATTTATACAACTGAACAGCATCAGCCAGACTGAAATTTATCTCTTACTTCTGAATATCCCTATGACCTAGTGATTACAGCTCTGCCTGGTTCAAAGCTCCTCAAGTGGAAAAAGGAAATACTAGCCAAAATATCAATAATTTGCAGAGCCTGCCTCAGATCACAGAATTTGCTGTGTTTGATTAGTTTCTGATTCTCTATTTGATGTGCTCCAAATTGTTATGTTTAATTTAGCAAAACTCATCTTTGCTCTCTCTAAAGAATCTACTTTATCCTACAAATAGGGGCTTAGGCATATCCTGCTGATAAATCAATTTCAAACTCAAAACTGAGAAATGTTTAAACAGTTCATTAAATGTGAGGATATTTATTTCAGCACATTTCCAGCCGAAGGCATAAGGACAGAGTTGCAGGAAAGCCTATGAAACCTAAATACAGTCCTTACAACAAACTGCAGCGCAGCCCAAGTATTTTAGCAGTAAGTATTTTTATTTCTTATCACTGCTGATGTGAATTTGTGACCTTGGGGACTCCTGCTGCACAGAGACAGGAACATGACAGACCCGACACTTCCACAGTGTTTCTGCCTCTGCGGGCTGCATCTGCATGGGGATCAGATTTGAAGATAGTTATGTATTCTGTCTGCCCAGCCAAAGGCACGCAGACAGCACTGCGAGTATTATTTACTGCTAGGAGGGAGGGAATAATCAGTGGAATGGGGTATCAACCATGTGCCCCGTGGAAAGTTATCAGCTCTGCTGTGCTAGTGCACTTCTTGAAGGCTGCGATGTGTATACTCTTGTCTTTTTGGGCACCTGAGATAACGTGTGGTTGTGAGAGATGCAGTCAGGGAAAAGGATATAAAATGTTAGCATGTAAAAATGCTAATCCCCGTTCTCGGCATTCAGCAAAACAGAGTGCTGCGCAGATGCATTGCCTTGGTGCAAAAGAGTTACCAGGTGTTTAGGAGAATTGATTGCTTGTCTGTGTGCACGGGCTATATCTGTCACTGGCTATCAAAACACCTCTCCAGCCTTTTTGCCCCCAGCCATTCTCCTTTCACGCCCACCTGCATTTCCAGGAATTCCCCAAGCTGGTTCTGCCAGTTTGCTGCAGCCGCAGTTCAGGCTGGCTCTAGCACAGCACAGATTGTGTGTTTATTTGCTCATGACTCAGCCTGTGTTTTATTCATTAGGCAAAAGTGCATGCCACCTATGGCACAAAAACAATTTATAGGCTGGAAAGAGAGAGATGCAAATGTGTGTGCACAACAATAAGCTTGTGAAAAGCCTTTAAAAGCTGAAATATTAATGTCTTTGTAATTGTATACAGGCAAATTAAAATGCTGCAGGCTTTCTCTAAGTTGCCCCGTGCGTTAAGTTCTGCACACACTAATCTTCTTCATTTGTGTACTACATCATTTTATAATCTGTAGATTTTATCATCTATATATAATATGTAACTTGTATTATCATTTGTATAATACAGAATTTTAAAACCTGTGATCTATAATAATAATCTTATAATCTAGAATATTTGAAATTGCTTAAGGAGAGACCTCCACTAATAAAGGAAGGATGTGAGTGTCTTTCCTCCCCCAAGAGTGAAGAGTGTGATTGTGGTACAAACCATTTTCAGTGAGACTGTAGTGTATGTATTTCTGGTTAGCTTTTTCACCACAAGCACCAGCAACCATTGCAGATCCTCAACTGAGTAATAATTATTTTAGAAAGAATTCTTTATGGTGTTGATCTTCAAAAATATTTCTATTTTGAAAAGAGCAGCTTCACATTGGCAAGTAACAAGCTGACTGTACTAATACTATTTTCCCATCTTGACCACTCTACTTTTCTACAATTAATTTTTACAAGTCGAAAATGTGATGTTTGACATTGAAATCTTAAGCATGTTTTTTAGTATTTCTTGTACAGTTATGATTTATATAATTTAAAGTTCTTCACTTTAAAGGAAGCAAGTTATACTTCTTTCTAAACATCAGTGTGACTGCAAGAGATTTATATGTCTTTAAATGTACAATTTGGTTGCTTTACTTGCCTTGGGAAGAAGATGACAATGTGGGTAAAATTCCTAAGCAGCTGACATGAGAATTCTGTGACAAACCGCAGCGTGCCCTTTGTCAGGGTTCATTTTTTCCCTCATGTAGAAGCGAGTGTGGAGAGAACCCTATTTACATTGCTTTTTTGTGTGTTTTATTCCAGGCAAAACTTGCATTCCAGAAAGACATGATTAAGCCTCTGGCACCTGCTTTCCTTTCATCTCCCCTTGCTGCGGCTGCAGCTGTGTCGTCGGCTCTGTCCCTCCCTCCCCGTCCCTCTGCCTCCTTGTTCCAGGCACCTGCAATACCACCAGCTCTCCTCAGGCCAGGCCATGGCCCCATCCGGGCAACACCTGCCTCCATACTTTTTGCACCATACTAAGTTATTGATGTAAAAGAGAGAGAACTATGGCCAGTAGAAAGGGTGAAAGAAAAGTGGGAAAGGGGTCAACATTTTAAAATGTCTTTCTCTTTTGAAATGCCATGCAGCATGAAAACCTCAACCAACCACACCATAAAATTCATCACTGACAGTACTGCATTTTTGAGTCTAGACAGCTCTCTTTTTCAGTCTCTCTCTGTCTCTCTTTTTTAATCCAAACAGAGAGTGATTTACTAAAAACTTAATTGCTCATAAAATTTTTATCATTAAAGATTCAGCTTTTTTTTTTTTTTTTTCAAATTGTATGATGCACCTTGGAATCAATGAACATAAAGTATTTTCCTGACAGACTTGAAAACTAGGGTCTTCCTCGCTCACATTTATGTAAATACTTCTCTGAAAACCAATGGGATGTAATCTAACATGGAAAAAAAGGTAGATGAACCAAATGCTTGATTGTGGATAACATCTCAAAAATGAATTGCATCCTTTTTTCTTTTTTTTTTTTTTCTTCAGTGTGCTCTTGTTGACAGGGATTGTGTACTATCCTAGGCCCCAGTACTGGTGTATCTTGTGTAGTACTAAAGATGTCTGATTTTAGTATTTTTAGTTTCTGTGCAAATGTTTGAAAGCAATGCAGCGCTGAAGCTTTTAACTCTTTCTTTTCTGTCACACTTTATTTAGAGAAATTAAAACCAGAAAGCCATATAACATATAGTTAAGATTACTACTTGTTTGCTACTTTCATTTAACTTATTTTTGTTGTTTCCTCACTGGTGTTGCTAAGCAATGTTTAAAGAGAAAAAATGCTTTTCAATTGCACATTACCACAGCTCACATGCATTGTTCAAGATGACAATGGATCCATGTATTTGTACGTAAATATCCTTTTTTCTCCATTTCTAACTAGTTTCCTTTATAACGATGCTGCATAATGTTGTGGCTCCCTGATGCAATAATGTACAGAATATAAAATATTTATAATTTACTGTATTCTCTGTTTACTGAATATATTGCAGTAATGCCCCACCTATCTTCTTACCTCCCCAACCCTTTTATAAAGGTGATGTCAATATGCAGTACTCAGACTGAAGTCATTATGTGATAATGGGGGACAACAGGTGGAAGAAAGGAAAAGAAAATAGAATTAACTTTAGAGTATCTTTATCTGCAAACCAGAATAGTAAAATGTCTGTGTATTTTTTTAAGTGTACCTTTTCAATAAAATAATGAGAAAAATATACATGCTTCTTGTGTATATTAATTGGTACAGAAAAAAAAAGCCTGGAACAATCAAATTTAGATAAAGGAGTCCTCAGGAGTAGGAAAAGCATTAGAGTTGCAATAAAGTATAATTGCAGAACCTGTGCTTACTTCCCTTGTGTTTTAACGTGCTTTCCTTGCTATACCCTGTTACAGCCTTTACTGGGGCTTTTTTTGCAGTAAGATTGTGAACATTCACTTCTTCAGAGAGTCAGAAGAAGAAGCAGTAGAGCCAGGTGGGTAATTACAGTTTTATTATTGCACCACCAAAATGCTACAACATGGTTATGGCATCTCTGATGGAGATTAAGGATTAAGTTTAAAACCAGCCTGGGCATAACTGAGATTGGAAGCAGCTCACTTTGGAGCCAGGACTTCCTCTGAAGCACAGGCAAAGTAGGCAGCTGCTTGACACAATGGGCTTTTGAAGGCAAGTGCTTGGGGAAGCTTTGAAATTATCTTCTACTCTGCTGAAAAGCTTGATCTGTTCTGTAAAAATCTTTTCTTTGTTACTACAAAGTGAAAAGTAAAGAGTACAAGAGTAAAAAGACTCAACTATAAGGCTTTTCGAGCTAATACAAAGCCAGTAGGGCTGTTATAAAGCCACAATGGCAAGGAATAAAAATTTCAGGAACGTTATTAATACAGCATTTACAGACTAACATATACCTGATAATTGCAAAATATTAGAATTTTCTGCAAGTGTAATGCTACCAAATTTTCACTATTCATTGGGGCAGTGGACTCTGTTGTGAGGGGATAATTTGCTGGAGAATCACCTACAGAGGGGTAGGTGAGGGAGTCCAGGCTTTTAACATTCTCCAGGGAACCAGGTTCAGTTGTATTAATCCTGTGGAATGTAAGAACTACAAGGTAGTACAGGTGGGCATTCTTCCATGTGCATCTGTTTGTGTCTGCTTTTGTAACTTGTGTTCACAGGGAGTCAGGTTTAACTGCTCAGCTTCTTTCAGAGGAGTTACTTCCATGTGGAGTCTATTTCTGTCCATCATGAGATAGCTTTACTGGTCTGTGAGTTTTAATTTGTTGTTCAGGAAACTAACAGTTGTCTATGTACTAAAACACCATTTAACCTGCTTTTTATAACCTATTGTTGGTGATGAGAAATTTAAAGCAATTACAAGTTTCTGCAATTGAAAATGTTCCCATATAAAATACAGAAAACCTGTACTAAGGAGGGGACCAGCCAGAGGTGTGTACATTTGTTGGACATCCTACAATGGCGAAATATTTAGGTCAGTAAGAGTGAAAGAATGTGTCATGTCATCCAGCAATGAGAGGAATTACTTAACCTGTGAAACACAAGATACTAAAAGACTGTGATTGTAAGCTAAGGAAGATTCATGTTTAACACCTTCTGTACTCTTTGCTGTTAACTTATATTTTGTGTACTGTAACTGCTCTTGCCACCAAACTTTTGCCCATGACATGAGGACTTAGCATATTACATGATAAATTCCAAACCCTCTCATTATGCCTGCTGGGTTCTCATGTTATAGAAACAAGTGCTATGTGAGAAGGAAAATTTATATCATACTTGCACAAAGGCTATCAGCTGCTTTTTTAGATGTTAAGATGTTTTCTTCTGAGGTGTAATATCATTACACACAGCTGGCTATGAAATTGATGGCATTGTTACAACAAAGACCCGGTACCAAAAGACAACATTTGCAATGTAGCTCCCGTTTGGAATCAATATATTGAACATGCAAACCATTAAGATAATAAGGTTAATGTAATAGGATCACATCCTCTCATGTGTCTGTTATTCTAGGTCTATTCACTGCACTCTGAGATGCAAGCTGTTCCTGTATGAGAAGTCAAAAGTTATAAGGGACACTGTGTTGATTAGGGGTTGTCACCTGGCACTGCCATCTTTCTGTAGCAGAAGAAAAAGGATCCAGATCAGACACAGACACATCAGCAGGAACTTTCTGCTGGCATGTGTGGCTGGGTCATGGCCCCTGTACTGCAAAAGATTTCCATAAAGGGTATGAAACTGAGGACGTGGTCCAGTAGTCTATACAGATATATACTTTTAACAAAAATAATACAACTAGGATCTTCTGTGACAACTACAGGATATTAATATATGTGCCTCTCATTTCTGTGGGTCAAAATGATAATAAAATCTTTCCCTCTATTTTGGGTCAGATAGCAGAAGGAAGAAGACAGAAGCTAGAGCACACGTTGCCCTGTCCATATCACCACTTGAACTCCTATGATAACATTACACTGGGAATTAGAGTCCACCTACTGTAAAATCATTAAATTTTTTAAAATACCTTATTTTACTCCCTTACTCTGTGATCTTGGACTATAAATTTTATGCTCAGAAAAGTTTTTTGCAAAACAGTTTGTCACATTTGTCTGAAAAAAAAATAATGTGGTTGTCTTAAGCTCTGCAGGAAGTATTTCACTACCTTTATGCATCTGGCAGTAATCCAATGAACCTCACTTTTGAACATGTCACCTTGAATAAGTGAGGTACTGTACTATTTATTCATTCTCGGTTGGACAGTAAATCTCCAAAGCTGTCACCTTCTGGTCACAGTGGTCATTGTTTTTTTTTTTACTACGGCTAGTATGTTTTTTTAACCATTTTTTTTTTTAACATTCATCTTTCAAGTGGCAACATGAACATCCTCAATTATTTAGCAGAATGACCAGTATTTCAGGTAAAACTATATATATATTTTTTATATCTAGATTCTTAGATATTATAATCTTTTGGGGTTAAAGTAACACTGATTTAGAAATGTTTCTATTTGGTTGAGTTTCCCATTAATATTTATTTTTATATTGATAGAGTACTTTGCTAGATGCTGAATGCCAAGAGCCAAATCCCGCCAAGCACCAGAAGGAGAGGAGGCTGAATCCAGCCTGTCGCCTTTCAAAGGCTGCAATTGAGGGAGCTCTCCAGTAGCTGGAAAAAGGATAATTTTATGCCTTCAGAATGACAAGAAAGAGGATCTGGGCATATGAAAACAAGTAGGTGATTTGGATTGGCCAACATGAGTTGACAAAAGGCAAAATAATGCCTGAGCCAGCCTGAGAGCTTTCTGTGATGAGATGCCTGTGCATGCAGACAAGGGGGGAGCAGTGGCTGCCCTTACCTTCACTTCCCTAAGGCTTTAGACATCATCTACATCATCTGTCCTAGAATCTCTGCAGGCAAATGGGGGCAACGTGGTCAGGGTAGGTGGCTACAGGGTAGCTGTAGGAGTGGCTGGGCCACCAAGCTCCAAGTGTTGGGCAGCTGTTTGAAGTCTGCAACAGCCCATTGAGTGCTGTTCCTCAGGAGTCAGTAACACCTAATGTACTCACCAGTGACCTGCTCAGTAGGATGAAGAGCACTTGGCAAGTGGGCAGGTTTTCATACCAAATGGGGGGGCCTGCTTCTCTAGGCAGGATGCTGGAGAGTGAGGCTGCCACCCAGAGGGACCCCAGCCAGCTGGAGATGTGGCTTCACACGAACTTCATGGGGTTCAGACAAAGGCCAAGCCCTGCGTTTTGGAAGGAGCTGCCCTGTGCCATGTTGCAGACCAGGCCTGCTCACCAGAAAGCATCTTTGCAGGAAAGGACTCGGGTAGGTGGGGGGACACCCAAATTTGTTGGTGGACAAGTTGAACACAAGTCTGCAGTGCACCCTTGTGGCAGTAGAGCCTAAGTTAATACTGTGCTGCTCTAGCAAAACCACGGCAAAAACTCCCCTGTTCAGGACTTTTTAAGCTGCACCTGGAGTAACGTGTCCAGTCTGGGGCCTTCGATATGAGAGAGATTTTGACAGTTTTGAGCCAGTCAGGGAGAAGGCCACAGATGTGGTTAGGAAATGAGCACGGCGTATTCAGGAAAGTGGGATGGGTTTGTTGAGCCTGGAGAGGGCTGTGACAGTTCTGGCCACTGTCCCCAAGTGTCTGATCCCTTGTCACAGGGAAGAGAGACATACCTTTCTCAGCAACGCCCCACAAGAGGATGAGGAGACAGCCAGAGGCTGCAAGAAAGAGCTTTCTGACTGCTCATAAGAAAAAAATATTCACAGTAAAAGTGGGTAAGCCCTGGAGCAGGTTGTCCCGGAAGGTTATTGCAATAACCACCCTTTGAGAAGTTCTTACATGCAGCCCAATGAGCAACCTGATCCAGCTTTGATTGCTTTGATCAGGAGGCTGGACTAGGTGACCTCCAGAAGACCCTGCCATCTTAAATGTGTTAATAAAAAAATAAAAAGGTCTTTTTTTGAAGAATCAAAAGTAATCATTGTGTTACAGGAAAATTAGAAGCTGAAGGAATCTTTGCAGCACTAAATACTGACTAATCATTCATAACATGGTGGGGACTAGCTATGAAAGCCTGAAAAAATGAAGACTAGCATCTTGCCTGTAATGGGCTGAAGAAGGGGAACTGAAAGGAAGGATGCATCTGGAAAGGTGAGAGAATCAAAGTGAGAGGGGGGGGGGAATTATTTGTACTGCAATATTGTGACTGGATTTTGGAAGGGCTGAGATTCTATTTTTCAGGCCAAAAAAAGGACTTTGCAGTAATTGCAATGTGATGTGTTTCAGACCTTGGTGAGTTTTCCTAAAACAAATATGTTTTCACAATTGTATTTGTTTAGATTATTTGAAACCATTCAACCAATTCAATGGCTGAAGAACAACTCACCAACATTGCTCAAAACCTGTGTTCACAGCCCAGGAACTTCTATTAATGCATCAGGTGCCACGGCTGACACATGTTCTGCATTTGTCACTGGCTACATGTGTTGTGGAGCAATGGACTGTCTGGGTTTTGAATTGCATATTTCTTCTGCATTCTATCAGGCTTAAAAAGGAAAGATCAACGCAAAAATTGGTCGTATTTTTTTAGAAAAGTATTATGGACTGTTAACAGTAATGTTGGCAATATAGTAAAGTAGCAGCAAAAGGGCGGATTGTAATAGGAAAAAATACTGTGTAACAGACAGTAAGGCTGCTGCTGGCTGAATCTGGTGAACATTCACTAGTTCATGCAGGTAAGATGCTGACTGAAAAAAGGGTGCCTGCTATCTCAGGAGCAGGGTTAGGTAAGGTAGAGACAGATTTCTCTATCTGGAGAACTGGCCAGAAAAATCCACAAAACATAGATGTTCTGTCAGGTGTAAATCCACTACACAATTTTTTTCCTTCTGAAAAACAAATTCAGATCTATACAAACATAAATTAAAATTACCCCTTCCTCCTCCCTGATATAGGGAAATACTGTGATTTTATTGTGCAAGCCTAATGAAAATGGAACAAAACTGAAAGGTGGAGTTCATAACTTTGCAATAATTGTTTGAATTTTAAAAGTATTTGAGAGCCTCCACTATTTGTCTAAATTCTGTAAGATGTAAAGGGAAATGGATGTTAAGGACTGAAGTGGAACTGAAGAAAAAAGTAGTAAACATATTCCATCAGAATCAAACTTTTTAATTTGTTGTATGAAGGGACAGAATCAAGTCAGTCCCTTTACATGAGATGGGGTAGGTGTAGGCACCTGCAGTGGGTTTGCTAGTTCAGGAACCACTTAGAAACAGTAGACTGCTTCCCCATGCACAGAAGACTTAAGGCACTCTGGAGGAAAGGGATGCCTTTCCCATCAGACAGACTGAGGAGAGAAACAGGCATAGCCAGACCTGCAACCATGAAATCAAAAAATCATAGAATAGTTTGGGTTGGAAGGGACCTTTAAAGGTCATCTAGTCCAAACCCCCTGCAGTGAGCCGGGACATCTTTGAGTAGATCAGGTTGCTCAGAGTGCCATCCAACCTGATCTTCCATGTTTTCAGAGATGGGGCATCTAACACCTCTGCAGGCAACTTGTTAGTGTTTTGCCATTTTCATTGTAAAATAATTCCTTCCTAATAGCACATCTAAATCTACTCTCTTTTAGTTTAAAACCATTACCCCTTGTCCTGTTGCTACAGGTCCTTCTAAAGAGTTTGTCTCCATTTTTCTTACAGGCCCCCTTTAAGTATTGAAAAGCTACAATAAGGTCTCCCCAGAGCCTTCTCTTCTTCAGGCTGAATAACCCCAACTCTCTCAGCCTTTCTTCATAGGAGAGGTGTTCCATCCCTCTTATAATTTTTGTGGTCTTCCTCTGGTCCTGCTTGAACAAGTCCATGTCCTTCCTGTGCTGAGACCTCCAGAGCTAGACACACCATTTCAGAGCGGGAAAGAGGGGGAGAATTGCCCCCCTCAAACCATTGGCCAGCAGGCAGTGTAAGCTAGCCCTGTGAAGCAGGTTGCATCAGATAAAGGCACTGGCATGTCCAGGTTAGTCTTACATGAGAGCATTTGACTGTAGGTGGTGCTGAAAACCACATTTGTTAGGAGGTGCTAGCTACTGAGCTGTTTTCCTAAGCTAGGAGCAGCCGCTGTGTACAGGCTTCTTTTTCAAAGGCTCTGGTTTACACTTAAGATTTACAATGTAATTTCAGCAGATTTCAATGCCCAACACGTGCAGCAGCCAGTTGGTGCTGTCACAGTACTAAATCTGAGTCACGGCTTTCAAGATACCTCAGGCAATGAGCACCCTCTCTAGCACTCCAGACCCAAACACAGCTCTTGTGCAATAAGGGAAATTTCCATTTTGTTTTCCCAGGATTTTGTATTTCCTTCAGGAGGTCAATTGCTCATTAAAACTTGTCATTTTTGGTTAAGCCTTCCCCCCAGAGCCATCCACCCAAGTTACTTTTCCATTTAGACACTTTCTGTCCTCCAGCTGTAAGAGGGAGGTTTTCCCACTGTTCAAGGACCGATTTCTGCCAGCCAAGCTCTCACCATCCTGTGTCTGAACCTATTGCAGCATCGTCCTGCCTTGCCTTTTGATTATATCAGCTGACTCTCTGATCCTTTCTCTAGCTCCTTCCTTGACCACATCAAACCATGCCACTTGTTTCTCTGGCCTTCTATCAGCCTCTTAAGTATCAGTTCTCATAGCCTGCCAAGATGTCAACTCCCTCCTCCATCTCCTGAGTGAGGTCTGTCTTAATTTTCCAGTAAGTGCTGGTGAGATTTTTCCATTCTGCCCTTGAACTTGAAAGAAGCTCCCAAAACTATAGTGTCACCGAACAGTCCACCTTCAATATCTTCCCTACACCTCACTTATAGCAGCAAAACCCTACCTCCCACCCCTCCCAAAAAGATGAGCCACCACTACAATACCTGCAGGGACAGTAAAACTGGCAAGAGATTTTGTGATGTTAGATTTCATCACACAAGAATGCCTAAGTATAGGGGAAAACATAACAGTGGCCCTTCTCATTTTATCTCTGTAAGCTCTCTCAGCCTTGACTATGCAAAGTACATTTTCTGGCAGATCTCATGCTTGCCTTAGAAGGTCAGTGTTGCCTGCAAACACTTCCTTCTCATGATATGTTATCTCCTCAGGAAGGCAGGTGATAGCTTCATTCAAAGCTGATTTTCATGTTTAACTGTGCCAAATCAGGTTTTTACATGCAATGTGAATTTTAAAATGTTCTCTAACATTTTTTGCAAAGGCTGGATGAAAAATGGATCTTCACTGCCTGGTTTCACCTGAACCGCTCTGAAGCTCTCACAGTCAAATAGTGCGAGCCTACTCGTTGCCAAACGGCAAAGGAAATATGGGGGTTGTTTTTTGTAAGAGTAAATACACTGCCTCCATCCTTGCTTTCTCTTGTCTCCTGATGGGATCACATAGAGGGGTGCTCCTGTTCTAAACACAGCCCCTACCCACCCTGTGAAACAGCACTGTTTGCAGAGTAGCCAGAAGTATGGGGAGGCACAGACGTGCCCTATAAATGCGTGCTGGGTTTTAATTTCCTTTCCTGCTAAATATCTGACATGCATCAGATGGACAAGAGATTTGACTCCAGTTGTCTCTGTGCCCCTGAGTCCAGGGCTACAGAAATCCCCTTTCATATCTTGAAAAGTTAATCTTCAGGAGTGCCTTGAGTCAATGCCTTGCTTCGTCCCTGGGGCAGAGATGTATTTCCTGCATCTCAACTTCCTGCCTCACTCCTCCAGTGGAGAGGCAAGCAGAGTTCATGTAGAAAAACCCTCCAGTACGAGATTTACCTGTCACTTACACAGATGTTTGCTGATTAATTGTACAGCCCCCCCCCAAAAGGAGGTGGGAACAGGAACACAATGTCTATCTGGCCTCAGTCTGGACATCACTAATTAATGCTTTTCGCCTGTGACAACTACCAAACCATAAATTCCAGACTCCATTTCTTTGCTGTTGCTAAACAGACTCCAGTCATATTCTCCCCCTTCTCTGCTACCTGTCTTTGTAATACATGAGGGGTAGTGGGACATGCAAGCCTGGATACTTTCTACAACCTGATCCCTTTGCGGTGCCAAATCTGGCACCAGGCTCATAAATCAGCTTCAGCGGTTGCTCTCTGTAAATGATTTAGTGCAGGAGATAGTGATTAGTGGTAGCAAAGGCACCAGAACTGTTAAAATGTAGAGGGTGATACAAATTACATCCACATTTTCAAATGCAAAAGTTAATTTTAAAAGTTATGACTTGCTGTTCCCTCTCTGGGACTGAATGCTGGGAACGATCTTGTGCTTTCTAAATCATAAGAGCTGGCCTGCTCTGCAGTCCCCTGACACGGGAAAAAAGCATTAAACAATTTTAGCCTCTTCCTGAAAATACTTAACTCCTTACATAAGGAAGATGCCTGCCATTATTTACATCTAGTTTTAGAGACACTTAATGGAAATTTGAGATGTTTTCTATTTAAATTTGCATCCCATAGCGACTGCTTGCTGTGTGCCAGGATGATGCTCCACAGGTACAGAGAGGAGGCAGCAAGATGAGAGCTGGCAAGGTGGGCTGCCAGAGGAGCAGGAGCTCTCACTGCACTGAGATGGTTTGTGAGCTGCTAAGAGGTACAATGCACTCACAAGCATTTAAGGACAAAACATGTTTATGAAGGTATGTTTTCAGACTGTCCGTTTTTGTTTACATTGTGAGTGAGCAAGAATTCATTTGTGATTTGAAATGCACTTCTGTGTTGTCACTTAAAGAATATGTCAATAAAACTAAAAAGATGCTTCAGAGATGCTTGATAAATCTTACAGAGTGAACCATTGAAGATGGAACTCTACTCACTGCCAGGAACTTCACCTGGCCACTCTAAGCCATTTTGCTGACATCTCTCTTTCTGTGCACCACGCCTTGATCACCTATAAAGTATATTTCCACACTAAAACCCTTTACCTTTTCACCCCTCCCCCCCCCCCCCCCCCCCCCCCAAGGCTGCAGTTTTAACCAAATTTTATTCTGGGACTTGAAAAAAACTCCGATGTGCAGTAAGTTGAGAAGTTCTATTCAGTTTCTATAAGGCACATTTATATTTATTGTCAATTTATTGTCAACCCCTAAAATACGTAAGTCCCTATTCTTTTTTCTTTGTAGAATTACAGCTTTCAGTTGCAAAATTCTGCATGTCTGTAAAACAGTCTAGCAAAGTCCTGTGTAAAGTATGCTGCATATGTTTCACCCTCATAGACTGATTTTATTAGGAGAGCCAGCTATACCAATACTACTTCCCTAAAAATACAGATTAATCAGAAATATGTAATTTAAAGAAAAATATACTTTTCTAAAGTACTTTCCAAATTAATTTCCTAAAGTAATTAGATTAATTCAGAGTTTACTGTTACAAGCCAATAAAATTGTTTGCCACAAAACCTAATAAGACACTTTAAAAATATAGCATACAATGATATGTTATTTCTTGTAAAGACACATTAAAAAATTAACATTAACTGACATTTATCATGCTATAATAAAAATACTAGTGATTCTTTTTTATAGGCAAATACTTTTATACTTAATTAGTCAGAGCTTATGAACTAAAAGGAGGAAAAAAAAATCCCAAGAACTAAAGACACAAATCCTAAACCTGGAATTATATGTCTTAATCTGGATCCAGACTGCACTGAGCTAAGATGTCTGAACAATGGAGATGTATATACCAGGATGCAATTAGAAATTCTTTAAACTTTGTAGTACTAAGAAATTCTGTTGAAAATGTTCTAAATGGAATAAAATCATTGCAGTTTGAAAAAAATGAATGCAAGCCTAAAGCAACTCCAGCTGGAGAACCAATTAGATGTAAGACCAAAGATCCTATCTAACTGCATTTATTATAGATTTTCTATGGAAATTCAAAACATAACTCATAATGTTGTTGACTGAAGAGGACTAATAGTTGAAGCAAGCTGAACAACTTGAGTTCCAGCCTGGATTAGGGTTTTCCCTAGAGCCAGCATACTAGAAAGGTACAGAACGGTTGAAATTGTACCACCTGGATTGCAATCACCCACAGCAGATCACATCTCACACAGCAGCTCCTGTGTAGCAGCAGAAATACCCTTGGAAAGCAACCTGTGATCCCTCTGCCAAGTCCTGGCCTTGAGTCCCTGCCTGTACACAAAGGAAACAGGTACTTGTCCACCTTAGCTATGAACTTTTGAACCATCAGAACCCCTGGTGGCAATTTCTGTGCCTTGTCATCTTGTGACCAACTAGTATGTGAGTCAAAGAGGATGTAAATGGGTACATACCTGTAAATATGTATGCTATTTATTAGCCAGTATATAATTATGCCTCATTTCACATCACTTCTGAACTTGGTCCATAAGAAAACTTAACTAGTATAACTTACGTTATTCGAGACAGCAACATTCTGACCTTAAATGAACTGAATGTGAAATTGCCCAGTGATTGATTTTCCAATTTAATTATTTTTACTTTAGAAGTTAAATTTAACTGTGGCACTTTGCAGTCTACTGAATCTAGGTCAAGTAGATGGGATATTCAAACTAGTTCTGTGTGAAATCTAGGGGTTATATTTGACAGTAAATTCAGTTTGCAGAATCCCACGAAACCTGAGCCTCGTGTCAGTAGCCATCTCACACAAAACAAAGGTACAAGCCAGAGTTTCCCAGACTTCTGTAGATACTTGAGTTCATCCAGGACTCTTTCTTCTTGGCTCACTTTCCTCCTCTGTACCAATTCTGGGCATCACGAACACAGAAAGAAGTAGAAGGTTTCTAGATGGTGATTCCAGTTGTTTAATCACTTTTCTTCCTATTCCTAAAGAAACTAAATTGAGTGAAGGATGCTCTGCTACCTACCTCACATAAGAATAACTGCAAATAAAAGACATAGGGGTTTTTTCCCTTTGATCCGAGAAAGAAGCAGGATCCTGCACTGACCCAGCCAGAGGCAGCTGAGCTGGAAGGCATTGGGTACCATCCAGTTCAGCTGAACCACCTCAAAAAGTAAAAATCAAAAAAACTAGGCCTTGCAGGAATGATAAATCAATGAAAATATTTTGGCTTGTGTGAGCTGAAACAAAATAACAAACTTGGAAATGTAATTTATTTGTACATTGGAGTTTATTTGCTTTTCTGAAAGACACTAGAAGCTTTGGTGACTCTGTTCTTTCTTACTGCAATGTGCTCTTTGTAATTTCCTAATAGATGATATTTATGAAAACGAAGGGCTGACTCTCTCCCTGCATTTGGCTCCTGTGAATCACCTGGCTGGTGCCCAACAAGCCAAAACCAGCTCAGCAGAGCCCGCAGCCCCTGGCTGCAGGATGCTGCCAGCCTGGCACTGCCCACAGGGCCATTCCGGTGGCAGCTGACATGCAGGTGCTGCCCAGCTGTGCCCAGAGTCCAGTGGTTGAACCACCTTGGCACACTTTTGGCTGCATGTACTTTTCCCCATGCACACAGCAAGTCCCACAGTCCCTGGCCATCTATGAACATTCTGGGCAGGTTTCTTTATGCACTTGACAAATACTGTTTCAGTATCAGGGATCTGATTAACAGCCCTAGTAAATGCCTGGAATTTTTTCAGGCTTCTGGTTGAGATAGTTTAAAAAAAAAGAGATCCCCTGTGCAGTAAATGAATGTAGAAATGGTGAACAGGACAAGTGGCAGCATACAGAAATGGGCAGGTAGAATGTGCTAGGTAGAAACAGCATTTAACATTTTTGTTGAAAAAGTAAACATTTGGGGAGGGAGAGGTGGAGGACAAAGATGAAGAGTCGCATTTGCTTTCAAAAATAATTTTGCAATCTACTGCTTGGTTTTGTTGGATTTTTAATTTTTTTTTTAAGAGAAATGCTGAAATAAATGAGTATGTCCTATCTGATGCTTCTTCTATTCATGCTTTTTTTTCATCTTGTAGATGTCGTATAATTGGGAGCTCTGATGTCTTGTCAAAAAGCCAGGAAGGCCTGACCCAGGCAGAAAGATGTTTTTCCAGGTGTACTGATGAGCACTGTAAATCCAGGCAGACTTTAGAATAACTCAATGAAATCCAAGGTAAGCTGATGTCAACCACTCGCAGCTCAAAAGTTTGGAGCGTGCTGTTTGTATCTTGCAGGTATAACGCAAAAGTCTGGCTAAACAGAGGAAGGTGTGGGGAAATCAGAAGTATGGTCCTGTTACTACTGTAGCAGCCTATTGGCAGCTAAGACAAGTTCTCTCCCCCCCGCCCCGAATTCCCAAATCTCAGTCGGTGGAGCCGCGGGGCGGCTGCGAGTGTTGGTGACACCTGGTGGCAAAATGGGAACAATGCGCCAGAAATAGAAGGCGCATATGGGTGATAGTGTTACTGAAACTAAAGGAAAATGAGATCCAGGGGGAGCATAATTTGAACTAGAGGCTGACAGCATGAGTGGAAAATAATATGTTATGAATGAAATGGAGAAGCTTAACATTATTTTAAGAAGCAAACCAGCTCTGATGAATGTATTGTGTATCTTTATAAAGTGTTCCATACAGAGGAGCTATAATGGGCTCTGTGGGATCAGTTGCTGTCTATTTAAAACCAACTGTAAACAGCAGTAAGATTAATTAGTATAGCTCAGAAAGTTGTCTCCTTGGATACTATTCAAGTGACTTCCACCATTGTTCATGTGACATAACCAGTAATACAAGCTTTGGGGAAATAAATATAGTGTTCCAGATAAACATTCATCAAGTGAATTTTATGTGGGAAAGCCTCTGCTCCGAGCAGAAGCTTGGAGGTTTGCCTGTAAACACCTTGCAGCAGGCGAGGGGAAGCGGGCAGAGGAGTGAGCCTGCCGAGGACAGTGCCCCCCAGCCCAGCACTGCCTGGACCTCCCACGGCAGCAGGGGAAGATGCACGAACCTCCGCAGGTGGCGTTGGTGAGCTGTGGGCAGGCTGGTTGGGAATGATGCTTCCTGTGTATTCCTTTTATTGCCAAGCTAGATCTGTGAGGCTGTTAAAGTGAAATTCTCTGCTCTCAGGTATGATCCCTGAGAAAGCCCTTTCAATGAAAAAAGGTTTTAATGCTTTTTGTTTTATTTCATGGTTCCTGTACCTTGCAGATTAGTTCCTTAGGAAAGTCTGCCACCACTGTTACAGACCTGCAAAATACTCCAGATCTCTACCTTACTTCACACAACAATTTACTTCACTTTATAGGTTTTCAGCTCCTTGCTTTAGCTGGTCTGGGTCGCATGTTATGTTTGTGTGCTATCTTCTCTTTGTTTTATGGAAACAGCCGAGTTCAGCCTCTAGTTCCCGTGTGATGTCTGCTAATAGATGGTACAGAGAGGGAGATGTGTGCACAGAAAAGGAGTCTGTTGTAACCCCGCTGACAGTGTTATTCATAGAATCCTATCATAGAATGGTTTGGGTTGGAAGGGATATTAAAGATGCCATGGGCAGGGACATTCTCCTCATCTTCCGTTGTCTGCCATGTAACAGAAGCACTGGGGCTGCATTCAGCCTGTTGTAGTTATTGCTGAGGGCCCAACTGAATTACCAGTTTGAGATTCCTTCATCAATTGAACATTCATTTAAAAATGTAATAACTTCATGGAGAAGCAGTGAAATCAAATGGTTGTTTTTGTTTTAAATCTCTGAAAATGTAATGACTGGCTCCTCTTTCCCCATTCCACATTTTCTGTTACCTTAATTTGTATGTTGGGCTAGTTTGTTTTCGGGTTTTTTTAGAAGATAAAGACGACTCCTCTAAATGATCCATCTCTGAGTTGAAATGTTCAATTATCAGAGGGCAGCAGTATTAATGATTTGCACACAGTGGGAAAAAAAACTGCTCCAATTTCCTACCAGAACGTCCTCATTTTCTCTTGGTAATATCACAGTTAGAGGTCAGCAACTACTTTAGTTTCAGGACTCTAAGCTAGTAAAAAAACCAAGCAGGAAACTTTCAAAAACTTCCCTTCTCCAACAACCTCTCCATAATTTTTCTCCTGTTGGGACCATATCCCAAACTTTAAAATCCCAATTTTTGTCTAATTTAAATATTTTCCCTATGTTGAATAACGTATCAGTCCTGCATATGTATTTTTTTTTCTTATTATATTAAAAAAGTTAGTTTTTTGTGCTTACAAGTAAGGAGAGAATTAAGTCTGTATTTCGAGCCTGAAGAAGTTATATATAAGGCCAATACCTTACCAAGACTCAATGACAGCAGTCCTGGATTTTAGCACCAGGATTATCTACGGGACAAATGACAGCCCCTGCCTTGGCTTAGGCAGCAGAAATAGGATATGCAACGACATGTTTGCCCTCAGGGCTGAATTAGCTATTTACAGCCCGGGAAGCCGTGCAGCCCGCCCGCCCCAGACCCACTGCAGGAGCTTCCAGAGCAGCAGTTTGCACACTCTGGTGCCAGGGAAGGGGGCAGCCCTCACCAGACTGTGTGCAACACCCGCTGGTGTATCAAGTCTGTGAGGCTGCAGCAGAAAAGCATGAAACAACCTGTTCGTCACGTTGACTGAGGCTAGCAGAAGATGCCACGAGCTTACATTTGAGGAAGGAAGATTTAAATTAGATGTTAGGGAAAAATTCTCATGGTTTGGGTGACTAAGCATTGGCATAGGTTGTCTAGGCTTTGTTCTTAAAACCTACAACAGAGGAGATTTCACAACCTCTCAGCAAACTCTTGCCAAAAATTAGTCATTGCGGAGTAATGTGTTGACTGATACCTTAAGATCCCTTGCCACTCTAGATTTTAATAGTCTGTATATGCACATTTCATTGATTTGCTGGTTTGTTCAATCATTTGACATCTTGGCCCCAGTAATTACATCAAAAGTCCTTTATCAGCTGTGAGTATGGCTGCATTACAGAGTGCTTTGATGCATTTTTACTAATTGGCTGCTTCTGTATTATTATTTAGCATGCATTAACTTCTAGCCTGACTCACAGAGAACACTTCAAGTACAAGTGCCAAACAATAATTAATGCTGTTAAAAATACACTGCAGCAAAAAGTAGAAACTGAGAGTGATGAGTGACATATTTGCTGCTTTTTCCCCAGAAGGCTCCAGCATGAAAGATATTACAGTATTAACTGCTCACATAACAATGATGGCTTGTGGCCTTCCTCTTAGATCAATGCGTTTTCATAAAGGATTCACTTTTTCCTGGAAAATCCTAGTAATTAAAGACTTCAGAGTGTGCACATTAATATTAACAGCTGTGATGTGCTCTTCCCAGCCAAAGAGTCCAGCAGTCTGCCAGGGCCATCAGCCTCTTGCAGCCTTTTTGTTCCTTTTCCTGCCACGTAACAGGTAGCGCAGACAGTGACCACAGAGGGCAGCTCTTGACTGAGAGAGACAGCTTGTTAACTGAAAAAGAAGTTACACTGATATCAAAAGTCATCTTTGTCTCCTGAGAAGATGAGAACAGCTGCCTAGCTCATGTTGTGAAATGTGTCAGGGAAGCCACTGGGTCATAGTTTTAAGAAACTCAGTCCCACTTTCCCACTTTCTCTAAATTAATGAAGACCCCAAGATGTCTCCATTGCTCATCTTCCAGCTGCTAGAAGGGTTTGTCACCAATACATTTTTCAGCCTCAGTCCCAGGTCTGTCTGATGGATAGGGAAACACAAATTGGAAAATAAATATTTATGATGTATAGTTGCTGGGATTCTTTTATTTATGGATTTTTCAGTGCAGATGCCTATCATAATGGTAAAACTAAAACTGAGCTAGGTTTCAGTATTTATGATTCATTTGCTGTGGAAGGCTTAAATCATGAGTCCACTAAATGGAATGGTTCTGAACTAAATCCTGAAGTTTTTATAAGTGTCAGTCTTGAAAAGAAAATAAATTTATATTACACAGTTTTTGCATTGACCAAAAAGGCTATCTTGAATGCAGAGGACTTGCTAACCATCCCTTGAATACCAATAGCAAAGCTTAGAATAACTGACACTACAAGAGTAGCTATTGGAGTTGACATATTTCTAAGACAATGATGGGGTTCAGCAGTGTTTCACACCTACCTGTATACCAAAGGGTTTCCAAAAGTCACTTGCACTTTGCAGAACACAGTGTCTGTCACCAATACAGTGAAAGTTGTTGTGCTTGGCAAGAGGAGTTGACAGTTGATTAAAAACATCCTCTGCCTGACACTTTGCTTTTTTGAAACCCCAGGTGCATGTTTTTTATGCAATTTAACTTTGAAGAGACATATTCTTCATATCTGGACATCAGAACCTAACCTTGTGAGTCTCTAGCTCTGCGATTGTCCTCTTCATGGGCAATAATTGCAGGTTAAACACCTTCAGGTAAGATGATGGCTCTGTGTACCTGTAACAAAGCATTTCAGCTTTGCTAAAGCTGAAATGGTCAAAAACCTGATGTTTTGGATGTATTGATGTGAACCAATCTTAAACAAGAAATGTAGTGTCTTAAGTTCAATACAAACAACCTAAGAAAATGGTTGAAAGTAGATGCCAACCTAGCAGGCTTTCTTGTTTTTAATGTACAGTGTTGGGAAAGCAAAACCTCTGCGTGAGGCTCAAGCATCCATTGTCAGCTTTTATACACTAGGCTAGATTCCTCCTCAATCCCCCCTCCCTCAGTATTTCTTACTATTATTTTTATTTCGAGTTATCTTAGTCAGCGATCAGGCCTCCACCACGCTTGTTACTGCTTGCACACAGAAAAGAGGTTAGGCATGTGACAAATAAATTGATGTAAGAAACTACTTTTGGGCCTCTGGAGGGAAATGAATTACGCAAAAGAATAGAGGATAATTATAATAATAGAAATGGCACTCTGTGTAACTACTGTACCATGACCACATCTTTCTTCCGCAGAAAGACCTGTCTGCTTTTGCCCATCCAGCTTTAGAGGATAAAAGTGGGGGTAACTCTTAATTACAGCTTCTGCAGTAATTAAAACTTTTCATTGTTTTTCCCTTAGAGGAAATTGGTGCCTCTTGCTATTAGTTGTCATTCACTCTTGGGTCTTTTTCCATAATTGTTCAGGTTACTTTAACACTGTACTTCTGCTGGTCCTGACTCAGCACCTTACATTCACTTGCTTACAAAGCCCTCTCACTATGATTTCTAGCATTGTGCTTTACCAGATACAAAATAGTAAAGAACTGCACCTACAATGTCACGCCCTCCTTGAAAATCCTTACTTGCTTGTCGCAAGGTGTCTCTTCCTTTCTCTGAAACTGTGAACCATTTTTAGCATTTTCTTTTTCTTTTTTTTTTCCAGTTCTGAAGAGGCTCTTTCAACTTTCAGGACTGAGACTAGGCCTCAAAATCAGATTTACCTCAAGAATTGATTTTATGAAGGCTAGATCCTCTGCTGTTTGTTTGCCACCTCTGCAAATGGCCCTTCACTTACAGGCAGGAGCCTTCATTTACAATTACCAGTTTTCCATCCAGTATATTATTACCTCTAAAGCTGGATCTTTAGTAAGCAAGGTAGAGCTTCCCCATTATGTATGGTGCATATTTGGTGAGTAATTGTGCATTGAACTGACATGAGATCTCTAGTATTTCACCCCAGCACATCACCTGTGACAGAGCAATGGTTTGATCAGTGTCGTGTCTTTCACAGACAGTAGTTGTTTTGTGTCAGTTTGGTTTTTGTGCCATAGGAAAGCAGGAAAGTTATCACATGGGCCTGAGGAGAAAAAGAATAACCCTACCTAATCAACCCTCCAGTTTCTGCTACCTTCATTTCACCTTTAAGAGTATTATTCACTGATCAGACTGAAAAGGCACAAAAATAGCTACCATATTTACTACAAAGATCATTTGAACAGAAGGTTAAAAAGCAGGACTTTACTGGCTTGTTATTTTTTTATCAGTATTGACTTGTCTGGTGTCAGCTCAATAAAAACAGAAAGACGTTATTCTTGTCCTAAAGAATTTTTGCATGTCCTTCTGCTGGTTCTTTGGGAAGTAGTCTCACTTCAGTTATTGTCTGGATTTTAGTCCAAGTCAAGCTTTTTGGACACATCTCTCGTTGTCATCATTCACATGCAATTTCCCTTCTCTTGATTTAATGAAGTTGAAATCACTTTTTTTTTTTTTTAATGTATATACTTCCTGGGTGGCAAAGCTCTGCTGAATTTTTGTGTTTATTTGGTAACTAATGGTTACTTACCAGGCTGTAATGTCATTTGCTTATCTTGCCTTTTTTGGCTTCAGAAGCGAATAGCACAAAAACAGATTGGCTTGACTGAAGGAGACTCTTTTGGTGCCAGCCTAGAAATTAGCTTTGCCTGCTACTTGGCTACAGATGTTTATCTAGGTGATAGGCTTGAAGGTCTGTCTTCTTCTTGAGGGTCCCACAGAGCCTTTTTCCAGAGGGGCCCAAATAATTCAGTAGAGGTTTCACTGTTCAGTCTGCATTCTTGCCATCCTGCAATGCTGAGCACCATCAGGGATTGCCATTTTCACAGGCAACAAGTTTCCTACAAAGCAGGAGTTAGTACAAATGGTCCCTCCACCTGCCCTGTTCAGCAAAGGAGGACCCACAGTTTGTCCTTATACTCTCTGCAGTGTGGTGTAGCCACCTTAGCTTGGCCATAATGAACTGTGAATCTGACCTGCGATTTTAAAGGTCATTTTCATCCCTTCCTGATGACAGAGATCAGTCTGCTTAGCTAATTGCACAGAAAAGCTGCTCTCTGAGTTATGTGCTCTATAAGCAACTCTCACTAACATGATGAATCACTGAAAGGGAAGAGGCAAGTCTAAAGTAGGGAAGTTTAACAATCTATTGTATCCTTTCCTTAATTAGAAGTTTGGAGTGAGGCATGTAGATGAGAAGAAGAGATAATGAACTTGTCTCCATAAAGGGGGGAGGAAAACCAGCTGTGGGTAGTCTTGGCTTTAAACATGACTGGCAGAATACCAGCCTGGAACTCAGACCATCCTTTGTGTTTCAGTTGTCCAGGGAGAGCACCTGGTTCCCACTAGGATGCTGGTACTTTATTTATCTGTTTATGTGGAGGCCTATTTCTATTTTCTTGGAGTTAACATAAAATTGAATGTCAGGCCTTTCAGGATTTATATAAAACATTAATCCAGCTGCAAATAACAAAAGGAAAAATAGAAATTCTGTTAAAAACCTTCATATGATTATGTAAGGATAGCAAATGTGTGATATGAATAAAGATGCAATCATAAGAAAGACCTGTCTCTCAAGTGGCTAGAGGTTTATGGGACTAAGATCATCACTGAAAGTCAGTCTGTCGGCTGCTGTGCCTGTTGTGAAGGGCTCGACCTGCCCTGTTCAGTCGAGTAATATTTTCATGTTTGCCATTCCTACAGAGAACATGCAGACAGCCTTTCAGACCTGCACTGCCACAGTGACAATTCCTGCAGTGTTCAAAAGGCTGAATGAAGAGATGGCTACACATTGATACTCTACATCTGAGCCTCTTAAAATGCTCCTATCTTCATCTAAGCTCTTGCAGTCATGTTCCACTCTTCTGCCTACTGCAAATCAGAACTTTGCACTTCACTGAAACTTTGTATAGCATTCCCTGCTCTCCAAGACAAACTGTGGAGGAATCTGTCATTTTTAAAGTCCAAAGGCAATGAGGGCCTCTTTTGGCAGTGACAGACTGGGATAAGAGCGGCAAGCAACACTTAGCTACTTAAGACTCTTACTGCCTTGGAAGGTAGTATATATTATGGCATCCTGATGAAAGACTGCTGTCTTATAAAGAAAACCACAGTGCTAAATTTTCCAAAGTACCATAAATGTAATCTCCTCCTGCTGAGAATCTTAGTGTTAATTCACAGCATCAATACTTTTAGTAATTAAGTCTGTAATTTCCTTCTGAATATTATTTGTTTCTTCCTAATTCATAAAAGCTGGGCCAAAAAGTTATATTTGATTAGTCAACATATAGAAATTTCATTATGTTTGCTCCACACCAGAAAGTACATTAAATCTTCACCTTTTAAAGTGAATAAAAGAAAATTCTAAATCCTACCTGAGCTGGTAGGGTGCAGTGAGGAAGGAGAGTGATCCAGTCAAGGGAGAAGGGGGAGATGTGTCCATCTGTCCATTGGAGCAAACTTTAACAGTGTGAATAAAACCCACTGGCCAGCTAAGATGGGGAGCAGACATGTCTCTGTGCTTTCTTCTGCAGCAGCCAAGTTTATTTTTCTGCAGAAGGCTCACAAACATTTGTGGTTATTCTTATTGAATATGAGGAGTGGAATTTTGCTCCCTGTAAATTCTTCCAGCTGAGGTTGCTTTCCCTTTTCAGCACAAGGAATAGTACTCACCTGCAGAAATCTCAAGACAACATTCTTCCTTTTGTTACCTCTTTCTACCTGTAATATGAAACAGAGAGGAGGATATAGTGATAAGATGGTAGATAACACGTCTTAATGGTGGGAAAAATTAAGTTAGGTTAATTTTTGATTTTAAGAGCAGAAGCTGACTTAATGCTGTGCAACAGTTGCTGGTGCATACTGCAAAGACCATCCCCATGTTATTATACATTTTGAATGTTAATATGGTATTTGCTTTTTTTATTCAACTCGATTTGCTTCCAATTTTTCTTTTCCTTTACATGATTTCTTTTTTTTTTTTTTTTGTAATTCTGTCAGGAAAGAAAAATCTCCCTGGTTGCTAAGTAACTGTAGCACCATTGCTGCAGATGTGTGATAGGCATATCTGCTTACTATGGTGGTCTTTATTTTTTACATTAAAAATATCTTTAAGAAAAGTAAACATGATTTTGAAAGTAATGATGGCCTGATAATAGATACTTTTCGTTATCCCAACTGCTTGCAGCCATGTATACATTACATCAGCTGATAGCAGAAATAGTTTGTGGAAGTAGTGGATTATTCTCAAATGGGTTATTTTAGTAGCATCAACCACGCCAGAGATTTATAAACACACATCAGTTATGCCATGCAGGCAGTCTTGTCACACCTGGCTGCATCTGCAGGTGGGAGAAACTTTCTTCACAGCACACTCATGCTAAAACAGACTAGGCCAGAAGTTCCAAGATTGTGGACTTTGATTTTTGTCATTTTCTGCAGACATTTTTCAGTAGATCATTAATCTTATCACTGGCAAAGACCTAATATTTCTGCCTAAGGAGGCTGACAACTGCCCCTTTGCTTTTGTCAATATAATATTCCAGAGCTTTAGCCAAAGTTTTATGGGAACATAAAACTGCGTGTGGCTGTCGGCTAAATTAATTCTCTCGACTTGTTTGCATGGCTCCTTGCAGGCTCATACATTATTTGAATATTATTACATTTGTCCATTCTGAATTAATTTCCCTGAGTGCTGCAGACCCATTTGGGCTCTTGAAAGTCAGGAATCCCAACACCAAGCAAGGTGGTATGCAGTTGTTCACTGACTGGTGCATGTGAGAGTTAACAGTTAACTGCTTTATCAGTTGCTCCTCTGAGTAAGAGAACTGTGTTGATGGGTGTGAAGTATGAGAGTTAAATGCTATCAGTCATTAATTTGGGAAGAAAATACCAGAATGTGTAGCAGTGAATGATTGCTCTATTGGTAGATTTCATTTTAGCATTTACTAATTTGGGTGTGTTTGACTTTGTACTCACAGCAGGATTTTAATGTAGATTTTCTGCAGTAATTATATATAGATAGACTCTACTCTTAGTGTGGGAGGAACAGAACAGTTGCAATTGTTGACATTATTCAAAATTCATACCTGGCATTTTAAAGATGTGGATACTGTATTAATATTTAATTTATTGTAGATAGGTTAGGATGGTTCCATTTATTTTGTTTGGTTTGGGTTTTTTTCTTCAGTTTAATCAAGCATGTCCATTAAGTGTAAGATATGGCATTTGAATTCTTTTAGGATATGCTTGCAGGAGATTGATTTCTGCCTGTATTTGCAGAGAGTGAAGGAGTTTGCCCGTGTAATCTCCTAAAAGGTCAAATCTTGACTTAATAAATGTATGATTCAGGAATATAAAGCTCATCCTTTAGGACATCACATTAATATTTATTGGGGTCTGGATACTACAAAGACCTGTTAATTAGCTACAAAGTCTTTTGTGTATTGGTTAAACTGGCTTAAATCCAGTTTTGCTCAAGAGGGATTAAAATTGGTCCCATTATGATAAATCTGCTAAGCAGGGGACTCATATTCTCATTAATTCCTATAGCTCAGATTAGCATGTAGGTACATATTTCTGCTGCGACTAATAGCTAGTGGTAGTTTACATTTTTAATAAATTCAGTGAATATTTCCAAGGAAAATCATCCCCTACTGCTGACAGGAGAGTAAGGACCAGGTGGCAGTCAGGGAGCCCAGCAGGAGCTACCCAGCAGCATCTGGAAGAGGCTCTGACTGTCCCACCCTGTGCAGCACTCATCCTGTGCAAGAGAGAGCACAGCAGCAAAGACCAGAAACCTGGGCCAGTAGTTCCCTGAAGGAAATGCTCTCACATACAGAGCTAACAATCAGTCCAGATTTCAAAAGTACAGCAAAATGGAGATTGGTACTATATTGAGACAACCACAGAAAAGCAATTCTGAAACTGGAGCGTGGAGAAGGGTCTACCGTCCAAGTAAAGGGCTACTGTGCATGGCTATAGTTGCAGTACTGCCTAGGTGAAGGAAGCTATGGCTGTGTATTGTGCAAGAAAATATAGTACAAATATCACTAGGCTGAACTAAGCCTGCAAACCCACAAGACTTGGTCTGGATCTGGTCCAGAATGAGTGCAGCTACATTTGCATAGGGTCATCCTACTGAAATGTACCCTGCTTCTGGAGTCCATTCAGTTATTTCTCAAACGCCTTTGATTACAGAGTTAGTGGGTTGTAAAAGATAAGATTACAAAAGCAACTAGTAATCTCAATATTTTTGTAAAGAGGGAAAGAGAATGTATGCAGTGTAACAGCTGAAAAAAAAGACACTGTATTGTGGTAGAAACTTCCCAGAATGAGTGGGCTTAAGACACACTTCCAACTAAAAGTTCATTCCCAGGTTGTGGGAAGAAGTCATAGAGTCAAAACTGGATTGAAAGAATAAGGGTAGAAAGAGAATCATATGGCACAGACGGACACTAAGCAGAATCACCAGAATCACCTTTTTTTTTTTTTTCCTAAAGAATGTGGAGAATACTGTTCACAGGCATGCCACTAAAAGGTGCAAAGCAATGGGGGATGAGAGTATGTTTTGTCAGCTCCTGATACCCCACCTTATCCTGTGTCTTGACATTGTAGGTGGTGATACAGACCAAGGTGGGGAGGATGCTGAGGAGGCAGGCTCATGTCTCGCATGGATGCTGAAGTGAGGGAAAGAAAGTAAGCACTTACATATGCTTGAGGAAATCGAAGAGAATGCACTCAAATGTAACAGCAGTAGACCAGCTTAAATCCCACAGGCACTTTTTGGACCAGTCAGTAAGAGATAAGTATTAATGGAACTTGCCTGACCTTGAATCAACAGAACTTCTTTGTTTTCATAGAGCGTATAGCATCTGATAACAGTGATGCACCTGAAGAACTTTGCACCTCTACACAGTATCATCAACACTGTGGTAATTCTGCAGGGATAATGAGAGTTTTAAAAATACGTGGATGCGGGAATCTTAACTCCTTAATTTCTTTTTTGTTTGTTTTTCCTTCTGACAAATACTATTCTAAAATAGAAAAATAGTCTTTCATAAAAAGTGCATTTAAGCCCCATGTCCTGAATCTTCAAGACTCTCATCTCTTGGTGAAAGGGAGAATAATGGGCTAACCCATCTGCATAAACTATCTACCCATCACTCCTGACGGGATAAAACCACAGAGAATAAAGTGTTCTCTGCTCTTAGCTATTGGCACACTGGGAAAAGTCAGCCATCAGAAAGCTTCATTTGCATCAACTTTCAACTCAGCACTTCCCCACTGATGTTTTCAAGACACCCCAACAGGAAGCCAATTAAAAACTGGTTTGGATAGTGAAGCTGAACTGAATATAGAGTTCAATTTGGAGTTCATTTTCAGGAGTCTCCAAGCAAAGTTTAAAGTTCCTCCAAAAGCTGAAGAGAACGCTAGCCACTGCTAGCTGAACTGAAGGGCAGGGTTGGGCAGTGTTCCCAAGGGGCTGAGGCCTCTCAAGAGTCCTCTTGGGTGATACTACAAAATAAAAACCATCCACCAGCCAGAGAAGTGGTGGCTGACAGCAGGTATGCCAGCTCCATGCTCTTCCCAATGAATGAGTCCACAGTAATGAACTGCTTCTAAAACTAGCTTAGGGGAATATATTATCTGTCATCATAAACGTGTTGCCACGGGCAGTGTTCAGGTTGAAGCTGTGTTTCTCTAATAATGATAATGTCTCTCTTCCCACCCCCAAGAATCCAGTTCTTGAAAGGGGGATATTTATGTAGTGGTTTTATAAATTCTGTCTGAGAGCTTGAATGAAGAACCCTGAAATACATTGAACCGGTCTTTTTCTGATTATTTCAATCAGCTAGGAGACAGCTTATACAATTTTAAGCTTTTATTTCTTGCTAACACATGTTCACAAACACAATGCCATTCTGTTGAACTGTATCCAGAAAATTAATTATTCTTCAGAAGGATTTTGGCTTTCTCTGAGTATAGTCTCTGCTTTTTTGCATTAGAGAAATCTTTTGTCTTTGTTTAACAAATAGGTGTGGTGGAAATTCCTGGAAGGAATGAGATGCACAAAGATCTTGATGCTGCAATCCAAGATAAATAGGACATTGTAATACTCTTAGCTAATGAATATGCAAATCACAGAAAAGTAAAGGAGGAAAAAAATATGTTCCCTGACCTGAACATTCAGAGAGAGAGATTGGGACTGGGAGGTGTTTAACAAGCACGTTATTTGCAGTCTCCTGCTAACTGAGTGTTATCTGAATTGCTTGCGGCTGTCATTCCATGACCAAATATATTTGTAGGAATGCCAGTAGTTTCAGGGAGATGATGCACTTACCAGAAAAAATTATGAGCACTGCAGGGAGAATGCAAGCAAATGATAACTGATAGAAGAGATGTCCAGGAGGACTCCTTGTGCTTATCAGGAGTCTGTCCTTAAAACCTAATCAGTGTGATGTTAATTTATCAGTTACAGCTAAAGAATATCATTGAAGTTTTCTTTGTTTGTATATATTATCATAAACCCTGAAGCCTTGATGTGCCATTGATGCACAGCAATGTGGATCCTTGTAAGATGAGGCTGTGTGCAACCAAACTGAAAAATGCTTTGCCTACAAGCAGGTATATTGCCATGTCGTGATCCCCACATGCAGTTTGAGGTGCAAAGCTACCTTTTTGATGCCCTCAAAAGCATTTCTCTCTTTCAGCTATCTTTGACTGCTACTAAATCACAGATTTGTGACAAATGTATGAGTCTGAAGGACCCTTACAAAATAACTACATCTCTGTAATTCATTTTTTTTATTTAAAAGATACAGGTTAACAAGTCTTCTGACATGCATGATTTTACTTCCTGTAGGTCGTAGGAAAATCTTATTTATCTTTTGAATCCTTTTAATGACATTGAAATATATGTTCATGTTTATTTTCAACTAGAGATCACTTAATTTCCACAGTTTCTCGTTTTGGGAAAAAAAATGGTTTTACGGAGGTGGAGCAATATGAATGACTGCATCCAACAAATTCTCTTTCTAATTTCTATTGTGTGGTTACTAAGTAGGTGCTTTGAAAAACAACTCCATGCGTTAAGGCATCCTGCTGTTAGCAATGCCACTTGCCAGCTTTCAGCCCTCCTGATATATTGTACAGCTTGTGATGCTTTTGCCATGGATTATTGATTGGGCACTGGGGTTGGCAGAGCCTTGGTGACTCTGCTGCTGCCTTTGGTTACAGCTGTCTGCAGACATGGGTTTGAGCACGCCTGCTCCAGCCACACCACTGCCTCTGTCTTCAAAAGCATTAATCATTGCAGAGGAGCAAGGGGCATAATTGAAGTCCTGTGGGCATTTGAAATAGTTCAGCCCCAGTCTATACTGTGAAGACTGCCAAGCTTTATGTGTTATAGGACAAACAGAAAATGTTGTTTGAATAGAGTGTGTGGGGAGAGAGAAACAGATTTAAAGCCACTCTGGGCACACAACATAGCACCTTTTTCAAACTGCTTACTAACAGTTTGTGTTTAGACAGTAATCTGGGGCTTAGAGGATACTTTCAGATCTGCTCCTACCTAGCTGAGAAGAGGATGAGGGTGTGGGGAATGACTTAACAGGGTTAATTTCTACTGAATTATGGGCCCATTCATGTCTATGTTCTTATAAGTGGGGTTCATTTTAGGTATGTTATCTCACCCTTGAAGCCTTTCAGCAGGTATTGCCAGTTTGTTGTTTGGAAGATGATTTCTACAACTGGTTTACACAGATAAATTCAATAATGTAAAAACCTCACTAGAAACAGCTGCGTGCGGCTCTATGTGCTTTAGATGATCCCAGAAGAGTGCTACCTACAAGCCACTATGAATGTATAAAGCCTCCCAGATACTGGGAAATTGCTCCCATTCTACAGACATCATATCTCACAAACCCCCAAACCAACCATTCAATGAAAAAAAACAAAACAACCCACAAGTGGGAACGGTTTCTAAGGTGAAAATCAGTGGTAGTTTTTTGAAAGTCAGTAAGAATGAGGTATGTCTTCACAGTTGCTGAACGCTGAGGAGAAGCAGAGAACTAACAAAAATATCTGTCAGAGCTTTGAGGAACTTTGTGGTGTCTAACATACTTGTACTCATGAAATAAGAAGACTTGGAATAATCACCTTGGAACTAGTAAGAGATCAGAGTCTGGTCACTGCCATAATTAACAAAAAAACAAATAAAAAGCCAAAACCAAACCAAAACAAAAACAGAAAAGGAAGGGTGTGTTGCAGTTCAGATTATATATATGCCCTGAAGCCCTGGATGTTTAAAATCAGAGAGGAATACACATACCATTCAGCTTAATAGGAATGGCCCTGTTCATATAAATGTAGCAGAAAGTGTCCATTAAAATAAATGAAATGTAATGATAAGCTCTGCCTACAATTAAGACCAAACTTACATTTTAATCTACATCACAATTTATGTTCATAGAAGGTTTCAGCCAAGCAATTTATTTTTATCTCCTCTTGCTGTTTCAAGAAAGAACCGGGAAGATCAGCTGAAGTTTTCTCTCATTTTAGACAAATGCAATCTTGATTGCTGTTGCCTGAAGGGAAGAGCTGCCCTCCTGCCAGAGGAGGAGGAGTCTGTTCACATCTGGTGGCAGAAGAGGAATAAAGGGTTGGCTCTGAGATGCAGTTTGCTGCCGGTGTTACAGGTGAAATATTTCTCTTTGTGATAAGAAGACATATAATGTGAGTGAAAGTGTGTAGTTGCAATGCTCAGTGTAAGTCTGGGCAATATCAGCTCATGTAAATGCAATTTGGGGTAAAAAAGTTGTAAACTGACAAAGGAGGATAGGAAGTCTATTTAATAAGTCTCCTTTGAGCAGCAAAGACTTGTGTAATCCTGTGTGTTCCACACACTCTTGCTGCAGAGCAGAGGGAACTGAGGAGCAGGCACCATTAGCAAAGCTGCAGTGATTACTCAGATGAGCTTGGAGCTGCAAAGGACATTTGGAGCAACAGGGTAGCCAAGGCAAGTGGCTGGAGGCACCAGCAGAGACAGCTAACGATGACTAGTTTAGACTCATGGAGCTTCAGGAGCTGGAGGCCTTGCTCAACAGCAGTGTGGGCAATGCATCCCCCCAGCCCAACATCCATAACCTGCAAGACTGAAGAGTAACTATAGAATGAGAAAAACAGCCACATGACCTAGCATAAGATATGAAAGAGAAGGACTATAAGTATTATATACTTGCACTTTTGGAAAGGAGCAGTTATGTATTACATACTACTCTATCTCCCTGTTACTGCTTCCTCCTCCCTCCTTCAGTGAAATAGTGTTCCAATAGTTGAGTTCACCTGTCATTTACAAGTGGGAATAATTAGCTTGTTTAGTTTTATATTTCTAAGTTTCAGGGTATATATTTGAGATAGTATTTCTTAGAAACTCCTGAAGTTTGAACCCAGTCTTTTTTTACTCTCAGTAAAAGCCTGACCAAAGGGTCATGTTCCACCATCTTCATAAATATGGTGTTTCCAGAGTATTTTGCAGTTAACATTTAGATATTAAGCCCTAAGAAATATTCAGAAAAGTGTGAGAAGTTCCTTACACTACCATGTACTTCTATAGACTGCAAGGCATTGTTCGGTCTTCAGGTTTTTTTTTATTTAACTTACATGTGCCTCTCCTTATTACAGCTTGAATATGTCCTCTAGCTACTTCTAACAAATATAAGGTTGTCAGTTGCTTTGCAGTTGTTTACAGCACCCAGCACTATGTTATATGCCTCTGCTATGCTCAAAAGAGTGGCTTGCCTTCCAGTGAAGACTTTAAGAAGTCTAGAATGAGACACCAGAAAGACACCAACTGGTTGGCAACCTGAGATCAATTTCTGTGAGCAGGCTGCATTGGTGTAACTTACTTTTTTTTTTCATTTAAATATGCATGTCTTACTGAGTTGGTAATATGTGAAAATATACCTTGTTCTTTCTTAGAAAGGCAAAGTTTCTCTTAGCATGCCTATCTATAGATTCCACCTTCTTTACATTCGGACCCTGACATATAAACTTCACGTGATTTTCAGTGGTCATCAAGAGATTCATTTGTAAAGTAATCATCTGTTACTTCAAATAAAATAAAAATAGTGTGTCATTGCAATTAAGCACCAACTGCAAGGATTTAATTTTAAACTGTTTTTTCTTCCTCTGACTGAAGAAATGCCTCTGCAATAATTTTTAACCTTTCTCAGCCTAATTGCTAAATAATTAACAATGGTTAAATGATGAGAACCTGAGAGATTTGAAAATTATTACTGAAGTATGTATTTCACTGGAGCAATGACCTATATGAAACTGCTTCAAAATAAAAGCAATGTTTACTCACCAGCAGCAGCAGCACAAATTCTTTGTATGTGCTAGACATTCTGATACATGTGCTTATGCCTTAGTCACTTACAGCTGCCCCTGGTCCCACATAAAGGTGTAAAGACCCATCTCACTGCCAAGAACTACTTGTGTGCTGAGGCTGAGTTCTACTTCTCCAAGGTTACTTTATAGTGCTTTGCAATGTCTTCATTTCCACTAATAAAAATTACTTATTCCACAGAATAAGCCGTGGAAAGCAATGTAAGGGCTCTATAATCCCTTTCTATTTTTGTAGCAGTTACTGAGTACTTCCTTGCTTCTGCGAGCTGAGCCGATTAGCATGCTGAGTTTTTCTGCAGTTTCTCCGCTCTTCTCAATGAGCTCCATGTGCTGGTTTTGGAGGGGGCTTTAATACACCCTTTAGGAGCTCACAGTTGTCAGCCTCTCCATCCTGCCCCCATCTCTGAGAGTCATGGGTATTTACTTATCTCCCAACTTGGGTATGCTGAGAAGCTGCGCACGGATCTGCTGGGATCCTGATGATCTGCTAATCTAGGTGCCATCAACACGTGGGCCCTCATATTCTCTTCTGCCCTGTCTTCCAGGCATTCCCATTCGTTCTCCACTCACCTCAGTATTAACAGTGTTACTACAGCTCTCTGAGTAACAATGGGAGGAACTAGGGGAGGAACTGGAGGTATTTGGTGGTGGGGGCAGGATAGCAAGGCTAGGAGAAGCCAAGGCAACATGACTTGTACAGCATAAACCTGTCAGAAGTCTGGCTGCCTTTTTTTTTTTTTTTTACAGTTCTGGTGGTTAATTAATGTACACAGTGTTACAGTGACATTATTAGGACTCCCAGATCACGGCTGTCCTACAGATCTTCTTCAGCTCCTTCTCAGGTTCATCCTTTTCGTAGATAAAATTGTCTTCCCAGTAGTTTTTTGTAAAACCATGGAAAGTTCTCTGTGGCTTTTACTCCCCATTTTGACATTGTGGATATATCTAATCAGGTACCTGCACCTCCTTTTTCTGCAATATTTTAATCTTTGGTTGCATCATGTACCTTTAGTGGTGGATGTGATTCTGCAGCCAGTGCTGATGCAACTACCCTTTGAATTACAGTTCTCTCCGGTTTCACCCAAACAGCTCAATAGCCACTTCTTTCTGTATGCTTTCATTTGTTGTTGTGCTCTGCATATTCAGTCAAAGTTTGGTTCATTTTTTTGGCTGAGGTTTTTGTGGAAATAGTGGCAGATAGCTGTTTTCTCTGTTAGAGGTTCCAGGGTATGTAGCTTGCTGAATTACCAGCAATGTCTATTCAATCCTAATGACCCTTCACTCCTGTCACTTTATTTATGCCATTGAGCTGTTTAAATCAGGGGCACCTGGCTGGAAACAAAGGGAAGTGTCTGGCTGAGTGTTTTGACAAATAGAAGCAATGTGTGTATTCCTTCAGCTAGATCCCTACCACTTCCTCATGGAGTATTTCACACAGGGGTGCTCAGCAGGTTTTGTTAAACACCTGCTCAGAAAATGTGCTGAGAACCGGAGGCCATGGGAGTACAGCAGCCCATTAACGTTTGCTTTTGAAAATGCTGGTCTGACGCTGATACAGCAGTTGTGATCCTCTATGAGAAAGTGCTCTAAATGCAAATTTTAATCAATGCCATTTCCTCATAAATCAGTCCCTCTAGCTTCCTAATTATCAGCACCAGGCTCTGAATTGTCATTATACTTCTTATATTGAGGTCCAGACTGAAAGTGATATCTTCCTGTGCTGCACTGGAAAGGACTATCACATTGCTGCTCTATCAGGCATCTGAGTGTACAACACGAAGCTGATTAGCACTGCTTCCTCTCTCTGTGCACAAGGTTCCATCACTGCAGCTTTCCTACTATAAAGCTACTTATTTTTTATTCTTCTTAAAAAAACCTCAAACAAACCCACAAACAAAACCTGTATGATTATTTTCCAGTATTATCATTTATAGATATTTTTAAGAAATGCCAAAATGCAAATTGAGCCAACATTAGGCTTATTTTATCATGCAGTTCATAAATAATGTGACCATAACTGCTGTTTCCCTTTCCTTCTCTGCTAACATTTTTGCAGCCTCTTGCTTTTTCTGAGTAGCTGAAAACCTCTAGATCAATAAAAAGAAAGTGAATTTTCACTGGAATGGCTTACAGACATCTGAGCTTTCAAAACTACTGTGAAATAATTTCACTTCCCAGTAAAACAGATGGGAAATTTGATGGCAAGCAAGTGCATGCTCTGTTTTGCTATGTGTAAATGGAATTAAAAAAGGAGGTATGATTCCTGTATTATAATTGTTTGGAAAATAATTGCATGCAACTTGTTTCCATTACCAATAAGCAGAGCTTATTTATTGATTTAATAATGTAAGAATAATCATATGCTTTTATTAGGTTGTTTGGTTTCCTTATGATTGAATGTAACCTTGTTATACCTAACTACTATATATATATAAAAAAATGTATTATTGCTGGTGTTTATTGTTTAAAAAATAATAAATGAAAATGAATACATGATAATTTTTTAAAAGTAAAATTTTTTTACAGCAACAATCTGTGTCCTGCTCCCTGTGAGAAGCAAAGAAGTGCTGGGAGGTATTCCATATGCTCTGACTCTGGGAGGTAAACTGCTTTTGTTGAGAGTGACTTGGGTCTGGCCTTTAATGTCTGCTTTACAGAACAGAGATATGCAAAGACAGGTTTGTCAGTGTGTCTCATCTTTCATGCAGCTAAAAGCTTGTTGTGCTATTCCAAAAGATTGCTGGTAATTATGAATCTGATTTTAAATCTCTGATATCGCTCATATACTTACACGGTTTATCGGGGATCTAAAGTCCAGACCACAGTCCTGCTAGTGGAGCTACAGAAGTGTTTAAAATGAATAGGGCTTTTTCTCAGTAGTGGCTACCTACATAGAGACAATTACAAGATTTGTACTCCACTGCAAAATATATCTCTAATTCTACAGATATTTTACTAAAACAAGCAGCTTTGTACACATGAATAGTCACCTTGAATTATAAATACAAGAGTACTAATTATACTGATGAGGCTTAGCAGGACTGGAACAAGAATTATGAAAATGCTTTTCTTCCTATTCTATCAAAAATGGTTTTATTTCTTTTATTGGGTTGAAAATTAAAAAGAATGAACTGCCTGAGGAATCTCTGTGCAGCTCACAAATTCTGACTGATCCCAAAACGTTTCTGTATTACTAAATATTAAAGCATATGTATAACCTCTCGCATGCAGCCAGAAGTTGACACACTTTCAAAAACTGGAATATTGGAGAGCCCCTGAACTTGGTTTTATTCCAGCGGAAGCCACTTGAACCATGGCACAGCAGCAACTTAGAAAGCCTTGGCTAGTCAAATTTGTTGGACAACTCAAAATGTTTGAAGAGAGGACTGGTGAAGTAAAGGGTTGATACCAGGAAAGGCACAAAGGACTGACCAGGTACTTAGAGGGAAGAGCATGTGTGACACAACAGGAGGGATTTACTTTTTTAACTCAAGGTAGAGTTTAATGATTATGTCCTTTGTTGAGAGTGGTGGCTGAACCAACTTTGAAGGGAGAGAAAGACACTGGTTTTGATCTTAGTTCTACAGACTGGCTGATGGTGTAGCTGCACAAATTAAAATGCACAATGAAATGGCAGTGGTGAGAGGGGTAGGTGTAAATTAAGTTAGGGCTTATCAAACTCTGGTCTGAGATGACCAGCGCCAGAGGAGAGCCTGCCTCTAGGTGGGAGGATGGAGAGACACATGCCATCTTCCAGATGACAGAGGCACAGGGAGACAGACAGCATGGGCACAGTGAGAAAATTTTGAGCTAAACTCAAAACATGTTTAGAGCATGGAGGAAATCAGAGAAATGTGTAACAGTTTCTACTGCTGGCTGAAGGCAAAGCTGAGGAGGCTGTTCCTGTCCTTATGGCGCGACACTGAGGCGATAAACTCTAGGCACTAAACAGGCCAGCAAGTTTGAGGTCAGGAAAAGACTTCACTTTGAGCTAGTGAGGATGTTGAGGAAGATACAGGGGAAGCGTTGGCACCAGCACTGGTGACAACAACTGACGGGCATAAGGACATGTTTCTGTGAGGGGGTAATAAGTAGCCTAGGTGAAACAGAAGCCAATTAAAACTGATGGGGCCTGTTCATCATAAGGAAGGTTTAAAAGCATGCTGCTTCTGGCTGCACATGCTTAGTATGCTCATTAATTTTAAGCAGGAAGGTTCATTAGGACAATTTGCTGCAATGTGAAGATATGGAAAACTCAAACGTTTCTTGCCAACCCTGAGAATGCTAACTTTCTGTACGGCTTTATCCCCTTTTTTTCTTAAAATCACGTGAAACTAGCAAAGTACTTGCAAAAGACTTAAGCAAAACAATCTCACAGCTCTGCATTTGTTGCATTGTTTCAACTATGTCGATATTTCAAATATACTTCTCAGTCAGTTAAACCAAATGTTTCAAAAATCCTGAAATGCAAGCCTGTGTAGAAGTAAGCAATAAAAGTCAGCAATAGTATCAAACCCTTTGCAAGCAATACATCCACTAAAGTGGCACAGAACTTGAAAAGCCCTAGTTCCAGATGTTAATTTCATTAGGTACGAATTGTGCTTCCTCCTCTAGCTCAAAACGCAAGCTTGTAAAATCTGAAAAGGAGTAGAACTGCCACAGTTTTGCTGAAAGATGCAAGCAAATGTTGCAAATAGCTATTCCTTTTCTGTAGAGTCTGAGAACAAATAAAGCAGCTTGAATAGCTCACCGTAAAAGGATTTACAAACCACATAGATTGACAGGCCAAATTTGATTAGTAGGTAAAGACAGGCTGTTGTGATATTTGTGAGCCAGCTGCCGCATACCCTGCACCGCTGGGAAAGAGTCCACCCAACTGATGCCTCTCTGAAGATAAACCAGTTAAATATTAAGTAGTAACTAAACTTTAGCTCTTAATGCTGAAAAATGAAGTAGATTTAAACACCTTTATTAACATTACAAGAAAGATAATGTTAAGGCAATAAGGTACTCATCAATATTTGTTACAGTATAAGAAATAGGCTTGTATACAATCAAAATTATTAAGTTTAAATGTCTTACCTAAAGCAAGTACAGAAACATTTTCTCCCGCTGCCTGCCCTAAAAGTGCAGTTGTGCATAGGTACTTGAGCTGCCTCTGACTGTGCTGAGATTCTTTTCCTTTTATCTATGTGCATCTGATGTTTCCTTGTAGTTTGTAGTACTGAAAGTTTAATTCATGGTACATTGTTTTTTCAACCTGCTTACTGGTTCACAGGAAGAGTATCAGGAGTTTTAATGACCTTTTCTTCAGAAAGGGTCATTTGCTGAAGTAAAATTGGCTGAGTCTGTAAGGGAAGGTTTTTATCTTTGTTGTTGTTTTTTTACATATGGAAATGTAAATTTTCATGTTATGTAAAATTTTGTTACACAGTAACTCGGTGCTTGATAACATTCTACAAAAATATTTGTTTTTATGAAGGTTTTTTCAGTATTACCTTATTAAGTAAAAATTGTTGTGTGATTCCATTAATCTCTGCCCTATTTTTCGTATCTCTCAGTATGAGCTGTTCTGAAATTATGTTCATGTACTAGAAGACAAAGTGCCAAGTACCTAATTTAGTACTCAACAGTTACATCCAAATTTCAGCTGTTGTATAACACCAAATACTGTAAAGACTAAAAGCTCAAAAATCCTAGCCTCAGACTAGAAAATCTTCTGAACTGTGGATTAGACAGTATTTTTCATATCTGTTTAAATAATCCCTTATTCTCAAGGTGGCCTCAGTGACTGTAACAACCTGTTTGTACTGTGTGTAATGTCTGTGAATAAGGTCAGTATTGCAGCCTGATTGTCCATGACTTCTGATGTACGTGTGCAGAGAAGTGATACAGGAAGAGGTTACAAGCTTCTTGGGAACTATGCAAAACAACAACAACAAGGACCAGTAAGTGGGATTTTAAAACAGCTTTGTGGGTTAGAAACATGTCCCATGATTAGGCTTCTAGGGCTTTTGGATGTGTTTGAAAGTCCTGGCCATTCTGACTAAGATTTCAGAAAAGTTTTAAGTTAAGGATAAACACAATTAATTGTATTTGAGACTACTCTTTCAAAATGCATTAAAGTTAAGTTTGTACACAAAAGTTTTGTTAAAGCAATGAGAGATTACCTCCACACATTCAAAAATGTTATAAATTATAATTACAGAATTAATTCCTTTATTTGGTAAAATAGTTGGGGGTTTTAGCTATTACATGCTTCCTCTCTTGAAGAGGATTTCTGACTTGAAGGGTGAACTCTGAGCACTGAGTAACTTAACACTAACACTGAATCTCTGTAAAATAAGCAGTCTTCTACACTAAAGGCTACAGTTTAAAGCTTCTAAATGCTTAAAAAAGTCAGGAGGCTTGAAGGACAGCCATAGACTAGTAGACACAGTGATGAATGTTAACCAGCTCAGCCACTTACTCCTAAAAATGGCTTTTCTCTGAGAGTGAAGAGCTCTGGCTTATTGCCTCTAAAAATAGCTCATATTTCTTATCCTCTTTCAAGTAACTGTCATAACAATGATTGTGATTACTGTTAGTATATACCCTGGAAACCAGCTGCTTATTTGTGAAGTTAGAAATCCAAGCCATACAACGAGGAACCTATGAAGACAATGTATTTAAAATCCATAACTGACCAATTCTTGTTAACATAGAAAGATTTGCTATTTGGATATACAGAAAAAATATTATTGGGAAAATGTTTTTTTTTCTCAAGAATATGCTTGTTAACACCTCCTGGTCGGAACTGTGCTAGAATCTAGAATCACCCAATATGGGGAATGCACACAAAAAGTAAAGATGTCTTTTGTCTTCCCCTTTTCTAAGACTGCACGAAGTAACGGCTACAGTACAGGACACTCATTTCTTGCCCTCCAACGTACATTGCCATCCAACCTCCTTTTATGCTGTTAACATTTTGCTAATAGTTCATTCTGAAGCCAGAAATGAAAGGCAAATCCAATGTAAGCAAAAATAGTGGTGGTACCAAATGTAGCTTCTTCTACAGGCTAATGCTAATAAACCTCATGATCAGTGAGCAACTTGCAGGGAGACAGTAAGTAATCAAATCTCATTAGAAAAAAAAATCCTGTTCTTTTTTTTGGTGCAAACAGAAGAAAGCAGCATGAAGCTGCAAATACAGTTTCAGCAGAACATTAGGTGCTTTGTACAGGAGTCATTTAAAATGTCACTGACTATCAGCACTCTCTGTTACTTACTTCTATAGTTAGCATTTCACAGTCATGTATTTTCAGAGCTGTTATGCCTCATGTGATAACTAGCATGGTAAGTGCAGTTGTTCCTTTTCTTCAGCAAGAACCCCAGCAGTAATCCCTGATCAGATTGAGCCATCAGGCAACAGTGTGTGCTGTAGACAACCCACCAAACCTGCTCAGTGGTACAGCACAAACAGCTAATGTGACAGGTAAGCTGGTTCTCATCTTTCCCCTGCAGCCAGAAATGTGACTTGAGACATGCCCATCTCCATTCTGATGTTGTGTACCTTCTGTGTGAAGCTACAGAGATGGAATCAAGACCCATATCCTTGTTTATTGCACATGCAACTCAGGCCAGACTCCATGGACCAATTTCCTGTGGAGAAAGGAAGGCATTCCCCCTGTATTACAGAGGTTCATGGTCTAATACCTGCCAGAAACGATTTCTCCTTCACAAGGTTAAATAAATTTGTGTGGAAAACATGTTAATGTTTAAGAAACCTGGGCAGCAAGATACTGACCATAGATAGCTTTGCTTCTCATTAAACATTTCTCAGGTAGCTACTCAGCAATGAAGCCTTTAGGCTTCCATTTTATTTTATTTTTTACAAGAAAGCCCTTATTGCCTCAGTAGGAAGGAAAGGACAAGTTATGAAGATTATGTTTTATAGAAAATAGAAAGTAATTAAACAAAGTAATAAAAAGTCACTGCAGAGTTTGCTGCAGGACATGCTTGGAAGGATATGATGAGATCAGGATATACTTTATTGTTTCTACCTGAGCACTAAGAAGCATATGAAAAAAATACACAAACCCCCCCTCAGTTTCCCCTGAATCTTGCAGAAAGTCATACCGCTGTCTCTCATTACAGATGTGTCAGTCATGCAAAGACCTTTGTAAAACAAAACTTCCTTTATGACTATTTAAAAGACTGTTTTATACACCTTTTGATAAGAATACACTAAAACATAGACCCTTCAAAACCTGCTAGGTGCTGCCTACTCGGAGTGCCAGGCTTTCAGCTTGTGCTGATCAATAAATGCAGTCTCATGGGTTTTGGCTATTTGGGACTCAAGTTTCAGATTCTATTAAGAGAACATTTTAAGGCTTTTTTGCTAATTGTTTCAGACTAAACAATCACTCCTCAGTTCAGGCTTAAAAACTAGTGTTTGTGTTTAAATGGACATTTCAAATTTTTATGCTAATAGGTGAATGTGGCTACCTTCAGAAGCCAGTGAATGGTAGTTCACATACTGAGCACTTCAGCAGATCTTTTGTTTGTTTCTATGAGGTTTTGAATGTGCACTGAATGCTTACATTTTTCTGTCACTTCCATTTCCCAAATCTCCTGATACTGTTTATCATCATAGAAGGGACTTTTCCCACTGTTTTGCCAACATGAATCTGGCTGTATTACAAATACATAAGGCTTTAAAGTAGTGGTTGTGTCTGCTGCTTACTCAGGGATACTACATTAATCCCACTGCATATAGCTAGTTGCCTATTTACTGTATATACCATTTATGAATTGCAGTGGTCTGCAAGTTCTGTCTCTAGCCACTTACACTGGATAGCGCTAGCTTACAGTAACTTCTCACATTTTTGTGCTACAGGTAAAAACAATTGTGTAGTTGTTGCATGGAGATGTGGAAGCAAATAACAAGTAAGGCAGCAGAGAAAATCACTCCAGGTGGAGCGTTTCCACCCTGTGCGAGTCTGTGCCCAGCAGTGTCCCCCTGCACCCAGCAGCAAGTGGAGCCAGAGTGAAGGAGCATAGTGGGCCCATGGGGTGCTGCACAGGGTGGCCACTGTCACAGCTGGTGGCACCTGGGACCAGTGTCATGGTGATGAGCTGGCATCTACTAGAAATGCATGAGGGAACTGGTTTGTTTTTCTTTGAAGGCTAAGTTTTCTGGAAGTGCAGCAACTAGAGCTGGAAGCAGTGACTATTGTGAGAGCATTGCTCTGTCTGTAACAAAGGCTCTGTTGTGTTGGCATGCAGCACAGTGCCCAAAGCTCAGGATGTTTTCAGCCTATTTACTTTTATTTGTATTTGAGCAAATCTGGCATGGCTGCTGGAGAATAATAGAGAATAAGGCCCGTTTTACTCAAATGGATCCTTGATACAAAAATGTACTGTGATTTCTTTCTACTGGAAGTTTGCATGGCAAAGGAAGTTAACTACAACTGCCAGTATGACCTTAAATAAAATTAATAATCTCAAATTCTGCCCCAGAAAGTCACTCAGTGGAGTATATATGGAACAGGAAAGTCAGAACACCTATTACAAAATCTTGATAATAAAGCTATCAGAGCTGCAGCCAGAGGACAAATGAAAGTGACTTTTGGGTTGCTCCATCTTAGAGTATTGGGAAGTGGCTTCAAGAGTTCCAGCCCTCCTCTCTGCGGGAGGAGAAGCCTCATTTGGTCATTAAGATGAGATTCCAGCTGTGACTGGAAAACTGAGAAGTTTGGTCTATATCTTTTTGGCCTAAATTTATTTTCTCTTAAAAGAAACTATGGGATTTTTTAATTAGGATTAATTAATTAATGCGTACTGAAAATATTGAGATCCACAAGCCAAACCAAAAGCATCAACAGTGCACAACTGTGTAATAAATAGATGTACTTCTATTTATCATATATGCCATGTGATAGGAATGGCATACAGAATGTAATGTATGCACTACAGAGGCTTTTGGAAGTGTGAAATAAAGAAAACCTCAGTATGGCAGTCAGCTGTAGTTTTCCCTTTGTTGATTTTAATTTTGCTCCTTTTAAAGATTAATGCATCAGTGACTTTCACTGAGTTTACACTTGTGCTGGACATTGGTGCTGGGCATCAGATCACTTATCTAGCGTTTTGAAATACTACTTGTCCTGCAGTCAGAAATTACGAAGATACAGCCTGTGGGATCTTAAGTGTTGATGAACAGTGGAATCTTTCTGTTGTCTTACCTTCTGACCACGAGTATGAAATAAATAAGCATAAAAGTAGAAGAGTGACATAAAGTTGTATCCAGCACACACTTAAAATATTGTTAAAATTTTCCAATTTTCCTAAAGTACAAAATAATTTGTATGGCTCTCTACAGCAATTGGCGTGAAGCTGATGAAGATCATTTATCTGTGTTTATCTCTACAGGTTGTTAGGGAAGTTTTTTTAGCTCTCCCTCTTCTTTTGCTGCTGATGTTTTAAGGATTATTCCAGGAAAGAAAGACCAGACAGAGAAGGTATATTCTCAAGGCTGACACGCCTTGGCTGATAGGCCTCCTCTGAAAATTTTAATGACAATTTTTTATCTTTAGCTCTTTCATGTCCAAGGGGATGTGTTGCTGAGGGAGGGACAGCTTTCTGAGTCAGCAGAGGACATGGCTGAGGTCAGTACCACAGGCATGCTCTAATGGTGATGCTCAGGGCAATTGTAGATGTTGACTGGCAGCCACCAGCAAAGGGGGCAAACAGCAGTGGTTTTCCAAACAGTGTTTTGACGGGAGAAACCAAGCAGTTGCAGCCTATGTGGGACAGTTTTCCTATTTGGAATGAGATATAGTAAATAACATTCAGTAGCTCTGCAAATAACAAGAGCAAAATTTATGTTAAGAGTTTGCAGATGCCAGGTGGGGGTTTTTTAAGAACCATTATGTGGCCTAAAAATTATGTGTCCAGCAGTGGATTTACGACTGACAGCAACATGACATAGGGCACTTAGACTGAAAGCAAGGCAAGTGTCCTGGCTGGCATTCGTCACAGCATTTCTTTCCACATTTTTGCTTGCATTACTTTAGTCTTAGCATGACAGGAGTTTCAGGTGTTTTGCAGGAGCTTGGACAGATGATAGGTGCAATCTGGGGGCAACTAAATACGTGTTAGTGTTGTGAGTACTGAAACACCGGTGGCAAAGGGTGGATGTGGAAGCCGACAACTGCCTGAGGCGCTATCGACGACCAATTTTCACCTGCGTTCAATGTGACTTGCATTCAACGCAACTGAGGCACTCCGAACAGCAAAGCAGCACCACTGTTACCTTAACAGGGCTGCTAGTGCTAAAAAATCTGCAGTCACACTCCAGCCTGTCTTACGCTGGCTATTCACAATGGCCCCTCAGTTACTGACGGGAGGCCGGGGCGGCGGGAAGGGGCCCGGGCGGGGCGGGCCCGGGCGGTGCCTGGCGGAGCCGCGGCCTGCGGAGCTCAGCGTAGCTCTCATGAGCCGCTGGCGGGGCGGCGGCGGTGCATTGTCTGCCGCTGGGGTGGGGCTTCGCGTGCCGCCTCTCGGCAGGGCCGCGTCCCGCGCAGCTGCCGCGGCGGCTCCGCGGGAGAGGCGGGCGGTACTGCAGCTTTGCGCCCCAGAGGCGGGGTGACTCTGAGGCTAGGGCAGCGGAGCGGGGGCGGGCCCAGTAGTGTCCGGTGCTCGCTGTCTCCTTGCCGACGAGGGAGGGGCCGGAGCCGACCCCGTCCCCGGGGGCTGTCGCCCGGCCAACGAGGCGGTGCGAGGCGTCTGAGGACAGCCGCCGCAGCCTGGCCGGAGCGGGCGGGTCTAGGCTCCGCCCCACGTCCGCCCGTCCTGCCGCCAGCGTCCTCCCAGCCCGGGCATCCGGAGTGCCGCAGCCGAGTGAGTATCCGCGTCGGAGGGGCTCTTCCCTCGCCCCAGCCCCGTGGAGGGGGGGCCCCGGGCTCAGCGCAGGCTATACGGCCTGGCCGTGCTTTGTTCCTCGGGCGGCCGCGTTAGAGCTATGGGGCGCCCCGCTTCGTTGGGTGGTGGCTGGCTCTGGCAGTCTTGGGGGGCGGTGGTGGCGGCCCAGTGGTGGCCCGGCCTTGCGGCAGGGCAGCCCTAGCCCGGTCTCCCTGGCCGATGCCGCATCCCGCGGCAGGCGGGCGGTAACAGAGGTGACTAGCTGCGGAGCTCGCCGCCTCCCCCCATCTCCCGTTTCCCTGCCCCTTTGTGGATCCTGCCGGTCGTTCCCGGCCCGGGGGCACGGCAGGTCGGTACAGCCCAGGGGAACGCGCGCAACAGGTTTGGGTATTGTTCGTGCTGCTGCTACATACGTGGCCGAGGTAGCGGGGGGGCTCCCGGGCGGCCGCTGCCGCCTCGCCGGGGCCTGCCTTTGTGCGGGCGCGGGAGGGTGGCGGCCCCCTTCCGCCGGGCCCGCCGCGGGTGCCACGGCAGACTTGGAAAGGAAGGAGAGGGCTTCCAGACACTGGAAGCAGTGCAGGGCTGCAGACAAAGCAGGGCTTCGGGCAAGGAATAGCTCCCCGGAGGGAGGCGGGAGCCGATCCGCTTGGCTTCTCGTAGGGGTTTTCCCGGTGTTTCGCCGCTGGTCAGTGCGGCGGCGGTCTGGTGGGGACGAGTCACGGCCGTGTCACTGCCTCGGCGGTGGCCGTTCCTGGGTTTCAGGAAGCGCTGCCTGGTCGGGAAGCTGAATCACCGCTGAAGCAGTGGTTGCTCAGAGCTTTGGTTGCCCTTTCTTTGATTTTTGACAGCTCCATTGTCTAGCAGTTTTGCCCTTCTCCTCGTAACTGTAGTGTCTCTTGCTACCTCTCAACAGAGCTTTTTAGCTAGACGGTTGTAGGAACAAGATGCTCTAAAGCACCCTTTTTCTTTAATGTATGCGAGTGTATGGGAGCAACTGTTTAAGAGTGGAGAACAAGTCTTTGTTTTCTGAGTTCTTGTAATGTTTTTAATGACCAAGATTATTAAGGCTTACGTGGATGGGTATTAGTAGATGCTTTTGCCAGTTATTCTTTCACCTTTCTTCATCTCAAAGGAAATACTGGTCCTCTGCATTTTTAATATTGCAGTGTCTGCATTGTCCTAATGATTGGATGTTGACTTTGTTCACACGTTAAAATCCACTGTGAAGAAGAAGTTCAGGGTTTTTTTACCCTTTTTCCCCATTGTGTGACATTGTCTGCTAAGATTCAGTGTACAGTAAATAGTGAATACTGTTAGCACATTACAGAAACAGTGGTGAACTTCCATGCTAATAAGGTTTCTCATTTTTCTGAATGTGAGTTTTTATAGTCCTAGTTCCATTGTCTATACCAAGCAGAAACTTAAGGAGAAAAAGGGGAAAGTGGCCCACAGAATAGAACTGAAGCTTGGTCAGAGAGGCCTACTGCATGCTGGAGAGGTCCTGATTATGCTTTGCTTTGTCAGGGGAAGAAATAAAAAAAAAAATCAGCAAAACTAGGAGCAATTACAATATTCTTTTAGTGATGGATTTTAGGATTTTGCACAATTATTTGTGTCATAATTGCTCCTTGAAGAATCCTGTAAAATTAACTCAGCCAACTGTTTTTCTTAAAGTATTATGCTAATAGATGGTATTTTCTTTGCAGTTTAGACTATCTGCAACATCCTAGAAACAAAAGAGAAGAAAATACATGTGCTTTTAAATTTCTTATACAAAGCAATGCCCTGATGTCTCATTGAGTTGTAGACTATAATTCAAAATTGGCTGTGGAATTACATTTCTCAGTCAAGCTTGTGTAAATGGAGAATGTACATGGTTTTATTAATTTCCAGCAGCAGACTAAAGAAGTCTGGTGAAGTTCAGCTCAGTTTCATTTGGCTGCTGCTCGGTAGTGGTGGTAGGTAGGGGACCTGGAGGTACTTACAGAAAAGGCCAATACGTTGATGGTGAACTTTAAGACAGTGCTACATAACTGTCAAGAGTCCTTAGGAATAGAGTATGAAGAGGAATGCCTTTATTCCCCAGTGACTGTGAGTAGCTGGGGAAATTCGAAACACCTTCACTAGATAGCTTCTGATAAAGTAGGCAAAGCCCACTGTAGATTCTTGTAGGGATAAGAAATGATGTTGCAGGACTTCCACTGAGTCTCTGTTCAAGCTATTTTGAGCATTTGCTATTGATACTCTTATTCCTGATCTATGAGTGAGTACTCTTGCCTTCTCTCCATCTTTTTGAGGCTGCTGTTTATTTGCCCGATTAGAAAACTTAATGGTAATGTAAGTTGGTTTTTTTTTTTTAATTTAGAACTTGTTGTGAGAGAGGTTACTGTAATGACTGCTGCATCTGAGCAAGTGTAAAACCTATGAAATGTGTTTAGGATCCTGGCTTCACGTTTAGCACAGTATATGCTCATTTTGAATTTCTGAGTTTTGTTAGTGGGTGGGATTTATCAGTTTCAAGGTTCCTTGCAAGTCTTTGAAGCATTTACTGAGGTTTTATGTTTGATGTTTAGCTCTTAGTTCTGCATCTTCTAATGCAAATAGGGGCTGTATACATTTTTTGAGTAGGAATACCAATACCTTCTTCCTCTTTCCACGAAAAAGCACTAGCACTATTCTGTTTTCAGTTTTGCCTAAAACTCTGTGTAGGTTATCACTGACTGAAAGCATACTACAAGGATTCTGGTTCTTGTTACTTCCCCACTGCTTCCGGTGCTGCCTCAGGAGCATTGCCTGCTAATTATAAACAATGTTGATGTCTACCATATGTTTTGGTAGAAAATACAGGATTCTTGCTGTCCCACTCAACTCAAGTGCCCAGCTTACAAGTATTTGTGAATGTATGGTAGAAATGTTGACTCGCTTGTCATGTAACTTTGTAATAAACTGTTGTTTCCAGCCTCCAAGGAAATAAAGTTTTAGATGGAGTATTAATGTCTAAAAATATGGCCAAATATTTTTTTTATTTAAATTTGCAGGAGTCCAGAGTTCAAACTTGTATCTCTAAAAGACAGTGTTGCATTCCAGTACTAATGGTAAGTAAGATCAAACTCTTCAAAAAATAAGATCTTTAAAATTTGCACACAGTATGTTTGGTTCTTACGAAGCTTAGACACTGATGAATACACTGCATAGAACAGTATCTTAGCAGTTAGCTTTGCACAAGTTTATTTAGGCCGTAACTCATGCCTTCTTTAACTTACTCACTTCTTTTTCATCTTGTGACTTTTAAAAATCTTTAGAACGTGCTATAACGTAACTAAAGCTTCTGATGCTAAAATTATGTTACGTAGTTTGGTTTAGATATGTTACAGTGTCTCATGTACTGTTAAGTGTCTCACACAAAGAGGAGTATTTGCAAATGTATTAGAGGGTGTTTAAGTGGAAGACTGGGGACATATGAAGTCTAATTTAAAGAGGAAGCTGTAGTTGTGGGTGAGAGTAAGGGAAGAAGTTTTAAAAGCACTGAGATAGATTGTTGCTGCTCTGGGGTTGGTAAGCTTGTGCACAGAAGAGTAATGACAGACTTCAGCACCTTGAGTAAGCAAATAGAAAAATACAGCGGCAAAGCTTTTTATTCTTTAGACTAAATGAGAATGAGAGATTTTTGAAGTGAGTTTATCCTTACAGCAGACTCTAAACTCAGCAAGGGAGCAAGTGAAAATCAATATGAAGTGTTGTTTTCCTCTTTCTAGGTGAGAAGATGAGCTGCTGCATTTTGGACAAGCTGAAGTTTGGAATGCTGGGACATAAAGAACACGTTAAGAAGCAAATTACAGTAGCTAAGAGGAGATGAAGGTATGACTTAGGGCTTTTGCAGAAGCAATGATTCAAGGGAGATAGATGTAGTAGGCATGTGAGAATTCAGAGCCAAGATAAACTCCTAGGATGTTGGCAGAATTGAATTTGAGATGTGTTCTTAGATGTCATGAAGGATAAATGTTTACCACACCAAGTAAGTATTGGAAGAATAAGATAAATGGAATCCATGTTAACTTGATACTTTGGTCATTACATTATATATACAGCTGAACTTGAGTAAATAAATGGCCCTTCTTGAGGGAAAGGGTCAAGGTGGACACACAATAAGTAAATGAAAGGTGCCATGGCTTCTAGGTGTTGATAAAAGCGATGGTTTCTTTCTAATCAGTGTAACCTCAATGTGGTTTGTCTGCTTTCTAGCATAGAGTTTGCTAATTCTTTCATGTTGCATTCTAATTTGGCCCTAGAAAATAGTATAACTGGCAAATGCATGAGTGTTAACCTCTATGCTCCACAAAGGAGGTTAGAGAGCTTTTTTTAGAAATTTTTGTATTTTCTGTAGCATGTGACCATTTGTTTATTTATGATAGTGGAATACTGTATGTTTTGTTTTAAGAGAGTGGGAGAGAGGGTGGGGTGCTGTGGTTACTGCAGATGGTTACTGTGGACAATTTAATCAGTGGCTTGCAGCTAAAATGTTCAAAACTTTTAACATCAGCACAGAAACTGAAGACAATTCTGCAAGTTAAGCAAAGATTTCTCTTGCATGCTGTATTTCAAGGGCAGCAAAGATAATTATTTTGTATAGCAATGAATTTGTGTAATTCTGAAATATTTTGAAACTTAAAAATCTGAATGAACAAAGTAACAAGGCACTAGTTCTGACGTATTTTGATCTCTTCTACTGTTATGTTTGGTTAAGATTAGCAAACTTCTCAAATTATTTATTCGTTATTAAGGGATTTTTATTGTTGTCCTCATTTGTCAACCTTGTGTGTTGTGCAGTGAGGAGGCAGGGAAAGCCACTACCATAAATATTTTTTAGAAGTACAGGAAATCGTTCGGGATGTTTCAAGATCCACACAAAATCTTACTTTTGAGCTGGGAGCTTCTTTGGTTAGGTGTCAAACCTGAAGTTTTAGGGATTTGTAAATAGTCTTTTTATTAGCCTCTCATTTGTTCTCTTCTTGTTTTGGGTCAGTTTTATCCACCTAAAAGGATGACTGCTTTTATGTCTGCTGTGCTTATGTCTACACACCCCACCCTACTTTTCCTCTCAAACAGTTCCTTGCCCTTTCATACCCCCTGCCACTCTATACAGCTTTCAGTTTAGAAGAGCATTTCTTTCCGCTTCCATTTAATTGTAGTGTCACTACCCTGGGCTGAGAAGTGGTTCTGAGGGCCTGAGCCACGTACATTTGCAACCAGTGCCAAGTATGTGTATTGTTATGAGGTTGTAGATTGTTTTCTTATATAAAAGTGTAATAAAAGGAACAGGAGGGTTATTTTTTGTTTGCTCCAAACTGCCAACAGTTGCACTCATCAGTGCAGCTGTTTGTCTTTTTGACTTAGTGTTTTAACTCTGCTGCTTATGGCCTGGAATACTCCAACCTCCTTCCTCCCACTGTCTTAGGTTTATGAAGTATTGAAGGCATGAGCCCTCTGATCTTTCACCACAAACTGGTTTTGGACAGTTCCTTACAGAACTGGTGTTAAGGTACTCATTTCCCCCAGCTCATTCTTGCAAGCTTTTATTACTTGTTTGTTGTTTGTTTTTTTTTTTAGTAGAGGAATCTAGAAGAGGAGTATGTGATTTTTATTCTACTATTCATTGATTATTTTTCTTCCCCCCCAACCTGTGACTCAAACTATTTCTGTGGGAGAATTTACAGTCTGTGATTTCTGCCTTCTTCCCATGTGATCTCTGACTAAGTAAAATTTTAAGAGCTGCATCTGAGATACATTTTTTTTTAATGGGTCTTAGAGAAGTGTGACAAGAAAGAGAAAACATGTGCTATGCTTTGAACATAGCATTTCAATTGACTTATTGCTATGTAGAAGGCATTGGAAGAACCTCCCAAATTGCATCAGTTTGCATATTCTGTGGTTACCTGATGCTGTGAAGTGAGTTGGGACTATACCGGATGACTGTAACTTTTGCTGTTTTGTCTGCCTGTTGCAAGAGAGAGTATAAGGTAGATCTGAGTCGTCTGTTGCCTCTGGTAACATCTGGCAAGGGCAAGGTCTAGGGCTCTGCAAGAAGGGTAAACATGGGATCTCTCTTTGCAAATGATGTAGAAGAGGAAATGTGGAGATGCATCCAAAACCTGTGACTTATTTTCTCTATTACTGTAGATTAAGAACGCTGAAAACTGCTGTAATTTAACATACACCAGAGGCTGGAAGGGGTAGAAAACTCCAGCTAGCTATAATTTTGTATGTCCTGTGTTGTAGCACCATTATGAACTTCTGCATGTGTTCCTTTGGGTTGGAGCAAGACTGCAATCTGTGGACATGGCCTTTGAGTCCAAGGAAGTGCTGTTGTTTGAGAGAGGGCTAATTGCTGTGCAGTGTCCTGTACTTGCCTTTCTTGTATGAAAAGGCTGAGGTGTTGGTATTGTGTTTCACAGTTGTGCATGCAGATGTCACTGTGCACCCTTAGTTACAATGTTTCCGTGCTTCATACTCTTCATTCTTTTCTTTCCATTTGACGCTTGCTGTGATTCTGAGGAAAAGCTCTACCATTCTGTGAAACGAACAGTTGACTGAGATAAAAGTTAAAACTTAGGAGCACAGTGTCTTTTTCTTCTTGAATAGCATAGCCTTTCTTGTTCACTCGTTCTCCATTTCCAGGTTCACTATTCATTATATTGCTCATCGCTTCTTTTGCCACTCATCTTTTAACTACACTTTTTACAAAATGCTGAGGGGGGGGAAAAGGGCGGGAAACAAATATGGAAGATGGCTTAAATAGAGGACATAGTTAACAGACAGCTCTTCTAAATTCTATTAGCTACATTTAAAAGGCAAAGCATACAAGGTAAGCCTTGAACTTCCAGGTGAAAATGGAGCAGAAGAAACAAGAGTTTTTCCAAGCTTAAATTTGGTACGACTGTGACAATGTGCTTTTGGATCATGACCTAGCAAACTGTTAACCTTAGGTTTAACTGAAATAGAGCACACTTTCAATCTGTCCATTCATCTGTTGTCACAAGTTGCTGAATTAGAGTACTAACTGTGTGTGTGTAATGGAACTGACACTGTATAGTTACGTTTTGCTTCAAAATTAAATAAGCTTACATAGTAAGGAAATCTACCAAGTTTATAGTTTTTATTTTCTTAATCCCTTAGTGTGAATTAACAGGTTATGGAAGATCTGAAGTATTTTCTTTATGTACAACATAAAGCTTCAGTATGCCCTTTTTATGGTTAGTTTTTACAGATAGTTAAAAAGAAAAAAATATTAACTAAATAAAATGTATTAACTAAATAAAATGGTTGCAAAGCTAAAACCTTGATTTGATCTTCCCAAAATATGTGGAGTTACCTTTTCACCTGAGGTCTTGAAGGGCTCTAACATTAAAAATTTGTTAGTGCTGCTCATGTGTTAAAGAGTAAAAAACAAACACTGCATTTGAGTACTTAAGCTGTTGTTCATCCATCAGGTTTTATTGTTACTTTTGAAACTGTCCAGCTGAGTAAGCCAGTTGCATGTGCTCTTTAATTGAAGACAGCAGGAATGAATGAATGCTTACAGCCTTTTTCTCTTTTTTTGGTCAAGTTTAGCGTGCCTCTCAAATTACCCTGGGGTATCAGCCCTGGTGACACTCTGTGTGCCACTTAGCATCTCATCTCTCCAGCAGCTTTAATGTAGCTTTAAAGGATGGTGAAATAGAAGTCCACATAGGTAACTGTGATATTAAAATTTCTCTCTGTCTTTTGCACATGGATTTTATTTCTGAGTAGGACAGATGAACATTCATATAAGCTGGTCCTAGGAAAGCACGGGGTAATGCTTTGTGAGTAGAAGTTAGCATCTGAAAAAAACTTGCATGCTGGCTTCAGGGAACAAAGCTGTCAATTTTGAAGGTCCACAATTCAGAAATTGATTTTAAAAGAAAAAAAGAATTTGATCCTATATGATTGAGACTTTTTTTTGGCAGTAATTCTGAATGTCTATTGTTATTTGTGCTATTGTTTGTGCCTGGACTTGCAAGCTGCTGCAGTTTTAAATGTAGCTGCCCATCTGCTTCTTTGTTATTTATAGGCAGACCTATGGAGTTCTTTCTAACCTCTCAAGTCTTCAAAAACATTAATAAATTAAACATCACAATACTCTTGTAAAAAGGGAATTAATGTACAACATTTCCATTTTACAGATGGAGGGACTGAATGAAGGCTAAAAAGGATAAATGACTTGCAGAAAGCCAGATGTGTGTTTCATAGCAGAACGTGGAATAGAAACCAGATTTCCCCCCCAGCTTTTAGTCCTGTGTTTAATAGACCAGCTACACTCTTGTTTGATACGTGATGAGGGAATTAAGAAAGGACTTACTCTTTGAAACTTGCAGTAGATGCTTGTGAAGAGACTAACCCATGTAAAGACTGCACTGTGTATTGAGAGTATTAAATGTTTCAGATCTAATGAATTTGGGTAAAGATGTTTGTATTGTCATTGAGCCTGAATTCGTTTTGATTTGTTAATGTTTTTTACCAATGGTTCTCACTGGGTTGTTTAGAAAACACCTGTCAATTGCAGATCAGTTTCTCTCTAACATCTTGGGGCATTTTACTTCCGGTCATCTTGTAAGTGCAAGTCTGTCAACTTCTCCCTCTGCCTTCTCTCTTTATGAAACAAAGTTTTAAAATTTTTTTAAATTATTTTTTTATTAGATGAGACTGAAAGTGAGTAGCAGAATGTTCAGGTGATACTCTTCATCAGAAATCGTGCACTTTCATGCTGAATTACACATAGTTTATATTGTGTATGGGTTTTGTGGGTTTTTTGAAAGAATTTCTAGAATTTTATACTGTGGTGGGTAAAACAATGTACTTTTCAGTCTTTCCAGAGCCTAAATATGATAGGAGTTGTGGCCTATCAAGTCATTATTTGATTTCACATTGGAGTGCAACATGAAATATTGTTTGCATTTTTTATCTGTCCTGTAAAATTTTTTTTACCCTGTTTACTGTCTCCCTAGCCTTCCATACTCCCCTTAACGTATACCTATTTAAGTTTGTATTTAAGGCAATTTTCTCACAAGTATTTGTTTCTGTGTGGTAGGGGGATTGGATATTTTCTGTTTCACTGGAACACCTTTCAGATCTTTAGATTTTAATTACAAATATTATGTGGACTTAGTCTTGCCACTTTTCTGTAGAAAAGTTTAAAAGAATTATTATATTGTTTGAGATTGACATTGCTGTGTTATTTAAAAGTCTGAAAGCCCAGGTAATTCCAAACCAGTTCAGTGAGGTTCTTCAATCTAGTTTTTTTTATTTTGTATGTTTCCTGTATGCACAGTGTTACAATTTTGCTTTTGATATTTTAATCAGCCAAGTAGATTGCAGGTGGGCATGTAGCACTCTAGAGTGTTTCTGAAATTCAGCAAATGGATATAACCTCTTGAACTTGGTTAATATCTGTAAAATTGGAGCATATAAAATTTGTCTTTTGTTTTGGAAGTGAGAAAATGAAGCTTCTTGAAATATTTAACTTTCCTTAAGTGAAATATGTTCTCTTCAGTGCTCTTTTTTTTCTTCTGTAGCTTTTTTCCAGTTAGTGAATCCAAATGCCTTTTTGGATTGATGCATAGACACTGGATCAGTTTCTTTCAGCTAAGCAGTGGTATGACATTGAGCAACACATCATTCTTTCCTCATTATAAATTGAGAGCTTGATGGCCAAGTTAAGAGCCATGTTCCATTTCCCTTTGAGCAAGTTAAAAAGACTCACATTGTATTTGAAGGTCTAAATATACTTATCTGTGTTTTAGCAGTGTACCTTTTTAAAGCACCTTTGACAGCTTCCAGTGGAAAACAGACACCAGCTCTCTTGAAGTTGTTTCACTTTCCAATATTAAAAAAGACCTTTAGTTTAATTAATTATGAGATTCTCTGGAGTGTTAAAGATAGAGAGGGATGTTAAACCGTATTTTTAAACATGAAGATTTTTTCTGGTATGTTCCAATAGCCTTCCCTGGTGAGAGTTTTCTTCTAGATGGACCGCATCAAAGTTCTCACAGAAGAGAGGTAATTGAGAACCTCAGGAGTTTCTGGAACAAAGGGAAGGTGTTTGAAATTATTGACAATTCTTCTGACTCACTTCCCTCCACTCTCAATGAACAGAATCCTTCCTTTGGTTCCAGGAAATACTGAACAAAAGAACTGTTTTGATCCGTGGGCAATGCCACTACTGTGGCAGAAGCTTGGCAGTGTTTTCATATTAAATAAATCTGTCTTTTTGTAACGGCAAGGAAACATGCTCCCCAGTGTCAATAAGTTGCTGCAGACTTTTGTTTATATGTGAAGGTAATGAAGTGTGTGTGGGCTTTCTTCTTTGGTTCTAAAAAGGAGCCATTTGTATTCATTTTGAAATATAACTTGGGGAGGAGAGGGAAAAATCATTACAATACTTTGGATTTTGGTTACAGTGTTCTATGCTTCCTTCAGAAGAGTACAAAAGTATTTTGGTCAGTGTTCATTCTAGTAAAATGTTGTAATTGATTTCCCATGCTTGACAACTTTAACTTCTTGTGTTTCAGAGCTGTGAAAATTATCTGAAGTAGAATGGAAGCTTCAGTAATATTACCCATTCTGAAGAAAAAATTGGCTTTTCTTTCAGGTAAAGTTTGTTTTTCTTCATTGGTTCCTCCCTGTATAATTTGGATGGGATTTTTAGGTTGCTGGATGTATTTAACATAAATATTTTGTTGGTTAGCACTTTGTCTTATTTCAAAAGGATCTCAAACTTTTAATCTAGTAGCCAGGCTATTGCAGTTGGCATTTAGCACTTGTTTTTGCTGTAGCCTGTAACTCAGCCCACAAAGTTTGATGTCATGAGGTTTCAGTTCATATATGAAAGAAAGGTGATTTAGCAGACATCCAAGAATAATCCTTTCTGAGTTTTCTATGTGGTTTTTAGAAATACAGAGTGAATATTTTCAGGACTTTTTATAAGAAAATTTTCCTTCCTTTTCACCCCTGTGTTTTCTCCAGCACAGAAATGGATGGAAGCTGAATTAGCTATGCATGGCAATAATCAGAGCATGGCAAAGTAGTTAATTCAGGAAAGGCTGGAATTACTGTTGTTTTTAATAGAACTTCTTGGATCTTGGTTTGAAGGTAACTTTTCTCCTCCCCATGCCAGAGAAAAACAAAAGGGAATACTAAAAAAGATTAATAACATTATCTTCCAGCTATCTATGAGATTGGTGTAATCAGCATTAGTTCTTGGGGTTTGATTGCCTACTCTAGGGTAGGTAGGTAACTCGCAGAACACTTTGCAACTTCATAAATGGGAAAGTGTTGCCATAAATAAAGGTTCTTCAGGTTTAATTTGTTTTAGCTAGTCTAATTTAGCCTGTTCCAGTCACTTGAGAAACGAAACCTGTTCCCTCTGTTAATAGACCTTGTTTTACTTTGAATTTGCCCACTGTCCTCAGCAACTGCAAATCAAACAATTCCTCATTAAAAGCAAACACAAAACTCAACTTACATTTAAGCCTGGGACAGTGGGTGATTTCTTCCATAGTAGTAGCAGATGCACAGTATGTTGTTCAACGTTGTGCTGCAAGGAAAAGTTCTCATTAACTAAAGTGTGTTTTCAATTTGCTGTTAAAGCTGCCTGATCCATTTAGAAATATGGATGTTCTTCATGGAGAGTAATTTATTGAGTGGCAGTTTAAGTGGTAGGAACCTTTTTGAACCTACATATTTCTAGAGTAAGTTTGACCTTTTTGGAATTGTGGGGTATTAATGGATGCTTTAATTTAATGAGTGGTAAAGGTGCATGCAATAGTTTTGTAAAGCTTTCTTCAGTGTAAGTAAAGGAACTTGACAGAAATCAGTTAATCGTTTCTCTTTGAAACAAGATTATTGCATATAGTTTCATAAATAAAAACATTAATGATTAAAAACAAATAAGCGGAAAAATATTATTTGAGGAAAACCTTCTCCTGTGTTCGTATTTTGAAGTCTTTTGTCATTTTTGCATTGAATTGGTACAAATAATGTTGCCACCTTTCTATGAAAGCCAAACAGAGTGGTTTCTAATGGAGCAGTGTCTCCTTAGGTTTGGAATCTACAGCTGTGTAGCTTCCATGTTGGTAGTTCATTACAAATAGCAGGAAAAAAAAGACAAGCTACTAACTCAGCAAAAAACCTGAGCAACCACTTTAGTGCAAAATGATTTAAAAATTACTTTTTTGTGATGCTCTTGGTTGTTTTCCCTAACTTAAATATGTTTTGCATTTATAAACAGCAGCACTTCTTCTGAGTTACAACACACATCAAGCTAATTTCACCTGGTTTTATTTTTCAGGTTTAATTCTAGGCATACTCAGTCTGAGTGTAATGCTTTTTTGTAAGACTGGGAGGTGTTGTTTTCCATGCCTAAGATCACAATGTGATTAGATTTATCCCACTAAAAATTGTATTCTGAAGGTGGTGGTGAATATTTATATAATCTTTATTTTTTAGAAAGGCATTATAAATATTAAAACCAAGGTCAAATAGCAGCTTACTGTTTAAGTACCTCTTACTGTTCAGTATTTAGTATGGGGAAATGTTAGACTACATAGCCATCACTTCTTAACTGGTAACTTTAGGTAACATTCTTTTAAAGACACATTATTTTATTTCAGGATTTCCATTAAAAATACAATTTTAAGAGTTAACATTAATCTTAGATGGATAAAGATGTGCCAGTTATATTTTACAAAATGACTAGCCATTATTTTTCACCAAGGAAAAGAATCTGTGATGTCCACCTTATTCTTTTTTTTTTTTTTTGTGCCATGACAGGTTGTTATACTATTTACCTGATCTGTGTATATTTCAGTTCAAGAAAGATGCATAAAAATCTCAGTGCAGGAAGAATTCAGTCTTTTCTAGTAGGGGAAAACCCATCAGTTGTTACACAAGATGACTTGTCATGAAACTGAGTCATGTAGATAATTAATATGGTCTTTTTGTGAAATGTCAAGAGATTATCGTTTTCAGGTTTGGTGGTTTGTTTGTTTGTTACTCAGTTCAGGAAATGCTGTATAAGTCCAGGTATAAAAGCAAGAATTTCTTTTTGTCTAGTATCTTGCACAGGTGGGCTTCAAGTACCAATTCTAAACTTGCAGTAGTCTGTGTAAACAAAGCATGAATTACTATTAATAGTTAACTACTTTTGTGGGAAGTGGTGTTAGTCTGTCTCATTAATCCAGAAATGACTTTGAACAGAAGTCCTTTCCAGTTATGAGTCCGCTGTGGTAGGTAAGACTAACTTGCTATAAATGCAAGAAGAAAACTCATATTTCTGCAAACCCTTCCTTCCCCAGCCCTCTATATATTCATTAAAATGAACAACTTCAATGCTCCACTCAAGTATTTATGGGTGTGGGAGGAGAGGCAGCATTGGATACAGTTCTTACAATTAATTATCCAATAGAGTCCTGAGCTGCTGCCGTGGCTCATGGAGTTTTGGACCCTGGAAGTCGATTCAAGGCGACCTGTCTGCTGTTCCCTGTTGAAATACCTCCATAATCTCTTGTGTTCTTACTTTGCTTATCACAGACTCAGTTCGGTCATCAAATTCTGTCCAGTCTGTGTTTACAATTTTTATTAATGCTTGTGACTGTTTTCTTCTCTGGTCCAGTTATTTGTCATAGTCCCTCTATTTTACAACATATAACCAATTTTTTAACTTGGCTGTTGCAAATTTTAGTTTCAATGACTTTTTCTACTACTAAAAACTGCTACCCTCCCTTCTCTGAGGACTTTTTTATTGATAAGGAGGGACCAAATGATGCCTGAATACTTAAGGAAAGGCTTCTTTATTAATTTCAGTGTTTTATTCCAGTTGAGAGATGGTAGCCAGCAAGCTACCATTAAATCAGTATGGCTTCTGAAGTATTATTTTATATCCATAAAGTTAGCATTTTCCTCTTATTGGTTGGATTTAATGTGCACTCACTAACCAATATAGCAAATAGAGAGAAATTCAGTTTTCACTGCAAGTATACAGATGAGAACAAATGTCCAGTTTTTAAAGCTTTGAGGTATTTTTCCTTCCTATTTCTCCCACTTCGCCACTCAAATTGTCAGGCTTTCTGCCATTCAGAAGCAGAGAAGAGTGGACAATCTGTAAATAACCGTTGCTTTAAACTGTTACTCCCTTCTGTGGAAAGGATCTACCTATTTGTCCATTCTCATATAGCATCACTCTTTAATTCTTCTGTTTAAAAATATAGTTATTAAAATGTGCATTGCTGTTTTACAGCAACAATTTTCTACCAAAAAAGAAAAAGGGAGGGGAATGGAACAGTTGCATTGGACTACCTAAAGCAGTACCTACCTTAAGAAGATAAGAACTCACATGTATCAGTGGATCTTTAATACTCTTTGGGTAGTTTGCACAGCTTTGGAAACAAGGAAAAACCCATTGTAATTAAGATGCCAACATATGTTGTGTAAACAGACTGTTCTTTCATTATCTTGCCTGCATCTATAACAAATGGGGGGAATTCTTATCAAACTACCCAATGTAGTGTAGATGTAAGTGTAGATATCTGCAAACATTTCTGTGCTTTGTCTTATTTCTTCACAGCTGTTACTATTCTGTAAAAAGTTGTTACTGATTGGGTAGAACTTTAGTTCTACCAGTATCAATTAACTTTATGAAGCAAAAGTGTGGTGTAATGGCTTTAACCATATGAATAATACACTTAATTTGAGAATAGTGGTGTTTCTCAGTTTATGGTTTGCTTCTTTTTCACTCCAAAGAAAGCTGAGATTATAGTTATCTTTGTACAGTCTTTCTAAAATATGCAAAAATTATTTAGTAACTGCCTCCTACATGTACTTAAATCGCTCTGATATTTTATTTTTAATAAAATAGCTAATATATGAAAGCTTAGTCTAAAAATAATATTCAGTAAAATGGCAAAGGCTTTGAGCCTTTTTTATGGAGAACTTACTTTGAAACTTGTTTAATGTAGGGATGGGTATTAGATTAAAAAATAAGTCAAGGATTTAAAAAAAAAACACCAAAACCCAAACTTTAAGATGACTGAAGTTGGGGTTTAATAAGCTATAAACTCAAGCACTGTATCCCTCTGGAGTATGTTTGAATTTAATGATTATATTCTCTTCATGTGCAAATTCCCATCTCCACTTCTTGTACTTCCCCTCCTGTTCCCCCCATCAAAAACACCCATAAAAATATTTGGTTAGGTTTTGAAATTAGGATCTCTGGAGTTAGCCACCATTTAGGGGCAGATGTTGTGATCCTTGCCTTCTCTTTTCAAAAGACCACTGCTGAGACCCCTGCTCTTGAACATATGGTGACAATAGAAGTCAACTGCAGACCTGATTTCCTTAACTCTGTGGTGTTTGCTGACTGATCCTTTCAGGGAACTGTGTCAGTATTTATGTTTCATGTGATCTTGTTGTATTCAGTGGATTTGCCTGCAGTTCCATTTTAAGCTATGGGTAAGAACCTAGTCCAAGTCCATTTTAGTTACTGGCTCATACCTGTATGACTCAAAAGTCTTCTTTTAAAAGAAAGACCAGAAGAGAAAATGCCAGCTTTCTTTAAAGATCAATATTTTTTGTTGTTTTGGTTGTTTGTTTTTTTTTTTAAAGTGTGCCTTTCCAGAGACTTTGTTGAGAGTCTCTGTAGTCCAAAAGAATCCAAACCACAGTTGCAGAATGTCAGCATCACCTAAGACTTGGTCTTACTGGATCTCATGTTGGACATACAAATGTGAGGCTGGCTCTTATGTTTTTGTTGCTGACATTGTTTGTATAACTTCGAAAATGCATATGAAGTTTAAAGAAACTGGTTGGAATTATTTATCTTAATTGTGAGGTGACTGTTATGTGTTTGTAAGTAGGTCTGGAAATCTTACCTCTTTGATGAATGAACTACCAGTTTGGAGTATCTGCCATGAGCAGCCTGTGTGGTACAAAATCCTCCTTTGTGTAGTCAGTTTCCAGGAGGTATTTTGTTCCGGTGGGATCTGCTGGGTACATGCTCACTCTGCAAGCTTCCCAGGTTTCTGGCAGGCTGGTAGTGTAGAAAGTTTAGGAGATACTTTTAAAAAATGGAATCTAGAAATGCAAAAATAATGCTTCTAGAAAACTTGGTTTGTGTTGCATATGTGGAAAGTACTAGATGAAAGACTATGGCAGCTACAGATGTGATCTATGCTCTGAAGTCTTGGTGATGCCGTGTCAGTGTGGTGAGTGAATCCTCACAATGGAGAGGTTAAATGTCAGTTGTTATTTTCACAGCAACTTTAAAAATTAATTTTATGATGTATTTTGAGACTATGTAACTGCAAAGTATTTCTTCTACCTTAAAGCTGTCACAATGCCTTTCTAATGACTTTTCCCCAAAAAAAATAGGAGGGAAGGACAGAAGAAGTGGCCTCATTCTGACAATTCCATTATGCCTTGAACAGACGAGTATGGATGAGTTGAGTGTCACACTAGACTACCTTCTGAGTATTCCAAGGTGAATTCAAAGTCATTCTGTTCAGGACTGCCTTCCTTTCCAGTGGTGGAAGGGATCTTTTTATTGTTTATTTGCCTTTCAATACCAAATTAATTTTACATAAATATTTGCTTAAAATGTGATACTGTATGACTGAATTAGAAAGGGGGATAGCTACTAAGGCTTGTATATGTCCTTTAATTTTGTAAAGCTGGCTTTGGTGTTTTTTTTCCTTTGTGTATTGCCTTTCTTAGGATACCTTTGGTATTTTCTTTTTAATGACAGTGCACTTAAATTGCTATGTAAATTAATGAGCCATTCTAATGAAACTCCTCGGCTTACAAAGGCAGCATCATCCAGAGTAAAAAAGCTTCATCCTCTTTCTTTGCTATATGCCTAGTTTCTGTAGTTCTTAAATTTGCACTGAGTCTAAAAATAAATGGCGTCTTACTGGTTAGTAAACAACTCAAGTGTTAAGTTACTGCTTAAATGTACTGAATGATGACTGGAGTATCCTGTTGTCCAAACCTTGCTGTAAAATCATTGCTGATTAAGTTCTGCACATGTAACCCTACAAGCTTATGGTGACAGTTCTTGGTCTTAGCTTAGTTCATGGCATTTTTTCCCTTGAGATCCAGAGATCCAACTTTATCATAGCTTTGTTTTGTTTTGTTGGTCCTCTGATTTAAAAAGGAAAGGAGTCTCTAACTAAAGACTGTTTAGCGCACTTTGCTTATTGTAAATAAAAGTATAAATGTTTTAAAAACACAACTGATCTGATTTTTTTTGTAGTTAAGACTTAAAAAAAAATCTGATCGAGAGAGAAGCAAAGAATAAATTCAGGTTTACTTACAAATAAAACATGAATAGGAGAACAAGTATATTGCACAACATCTTAGTTGTGGAAGTTTTAGAGTTTTTCAAACAGCTTGTTGTCTTTTGTAAAGTGATGAAAATCCCAAATGGTTATCTGTGCAAGTCATCTTGTTGACTTAAGGACTTGGCAGTATTTGTGGAACAGATGCAGGCATTGTTGTTTTAGCAAGCATTAATTATTCTGCAGTCTCATCCTAATGTATGTTTTTACATATATTAGTGTAAAAATAACTGAAAATTCAAGCACAGTACTCTTTGTGCTTTGTACAAACTGGGAGATCTGTTTGAAAACAAAGCTTAATGTTCCCACAACTAATGCTCTGTCAGAAGTGGAAAAAATGACCTCTCTTTTATGGTGAGAGTATGGAAAAATCATTGTCATTTTTATTTGCATGTTGGTTTTTAGTGAGAAATGTAAACTTTTTGGCCTAGGAGCTTGCCTTTTTTGTTCTGGAAACACTTGCTGAACAGTATTTGAAAAAAGGAGGGGTTTGAAGAAGTATGTCCCAAACCCAGATAACTGTCCAAGAAACATTAATGTTACTTTTTTCCCCAAGTTCTCTGTGTAAGATATTCTGTTTAATTCAGTTGCCCATGCCATGTGTTGTAACTATCACTTATTTGGAATATGCGTTCTGGTGTTGGTGGACAGCTGTGTCCAAAATTTGAGAGGCACAACTGTTTATAGTGTCTTGGGTAAAATGTTTTGGGGGTGACTCTGTATAAAGCTTTCCTCAAACTTCAGACAACTTATGCCTTGTGTTTTTCTACTCTTACACCTTTCTTTGGTGCCATTTGATTATTTTCTTGGATTCTGAAGGCATTTTCAGAATCCAAGAAAAATAAGAACGACAGTGTTATGCTATTGTCTCTGCCTACTGAAGTTTGCTGCCTTTGTTGTATTCTCTGTATTGTGGCTCAAATCACCAAGTATGTTGTTTTTTGGGTTTTTTTACCTTTAATACCAAACATTTGTTTAAATGTTGGCTGCACTTTTCGAAAGTGGTAATTCACTTTTGAATTTGGTTGGCTGCTTGGTTTAGTTTTTATGCTGCTTTTTTGTTGTTGTTTTGGTTTGGTTTTTAAATAGGCCTAGTAGTAGAGAAGAGCAGATGCTGATACTGCTAGATTGCAATGAGCCTAACAAAGCTGTGTCTCAAGATGCTGTAGTGACACTATACATCTTGTTCTTAAAAGTAGTGGTAGGGTGCTTTTTGAGTTCACTCTGCTTAAACATTGAATGCACAAAGCTGTGAATGTTCAGAGCGTTTCCAGAAAAATCACGTGTGAGATCTTAACGGTTCCTTAAAGTCACAAGTATGTATGGATTGGTAGCCAACTTTGTAATTATTTTTTCCAAAAGAGACTAGTATGGTGCCTTTTTTCCCCTTTTTTGAAATTCTAAGACAATTTTGTCTTCCAGTCATATGTGATGAAGCTCAGCTTAAATACAAAGTAATTAACAGTTAAAGTTCTCAATAGCATAATACTTATTGTTAGCTGCAAGTTGCTTTGTTTTTTTGTAAGCTAAGGAGATCATAGAAATGGCTTTGTTTTGTAATTGCAGATTTGGGTGCTAAAGATTACATAATGGTTTTCTACATCACATAAATGGAATAGATGGGTTTTTTTGTTGTTACTTTTACTTTTACACAAATTTCAGCCTGAGACATATCTAATGTAGTAACTAATACTAAAATTATGGGCTCACTTCCATATCCTCTTCTGGCTGGTGCTGTGCTGGTTGTGGGAAGGTAACACTTCCCAGCTGTTGGTGACATCCAGCGGTCGCTGTTGCCATTAAACTCTGCCCAGCTGTTGTTGTGAACATCTTGTTGCCAGCTTCAGTTAGAAATTATTTTGTCCCATTTGGTACTTGAGCAGAAGTACCTTTGAATTTTTGGCTTTGCAGCATGAATGGTTCACAGCAGTTTCTTGTAATGTACACAGACTCAAACCATATTAGAAGAAAGAGATTCAGTCTAAAATACTCTTCCTTATAGATCCATACACAAAGCCTCTGTCCTTGTAGAGGCTTTTTGTGCACTGCATTTTCTAGTCCTTTTGTTCAGGAAAGAAATGTAAGCATGTTTACATGGTTTCCTGCTTGAACATGCATCAAGTGATATGTAGCTGTATCCTCAATTTGTGCCAATTCGCAAGTAACCTTCAGAGAAGTGATATCCCTTTGTCTTCCTTGTCAAACTGTCAATTGGCCTCTTCTTTCTGAGGATTTTGTGAAGTTTTTGGTTATGAAACCTTTTCAGAGTTGTTAAAGTTTAAATAAATGCTTATATTATGAAATACACTTAAGTGCTACTGAGAAATTGTAATTTGGATTGTCTAGTAATATGCTTGAGAAATAGAACTGTTATTTCTAAATGAGTAAACTGAAAAACCTTAAGACAGTATTTTTATAAGTAAATAACTATGTAGTTTTGTTTTTCAGTAGAGATGAAAACCAAACTCATTGTGATATGACACTTGTTCATGAATTCTATTCTTTTCTAAGTGTGTTTCTTCTTTTAGTGAGAAGTGTAAAGCTAGAGGATTTACTGTGATAGTGGATGGCAGGAAATCTCAATGGAACGTGGTAAAGACGGTTGTGTTAATGCTACAGGTAAATAAAGTTTTATACATTCATAGCTGACTCATTGGTTTTATAGATGTGAACCTAATAGCTGTGTTATTGTGGAGGCAGTAATTTCTTTATTAAGAAATAGACAATTTATGGACTTGTAAAATCACAAAATGTGGTTTGGTGACAGAGTTCTGTGCAGGAAGAAACATTCTGAACAGAAGATGATGCAGCTTACTTAAGCGAGGGACAAATTCATTACATGCTGAAAATAAATTATTGTTGACATTTTCTTAAACAAATTTTTAGTTGAAGAAGTACAGAAATATGCTCCTGACATCATCAACTGTGAGTAGCAGAAATGTCTGTACAGGAAGAGTTCACACTGATAGAGCACTGAGCAGGCACTGATGCAGTTTGCTGTTCTGCTTGATTTCCATTGGAATTGGCTACAGCTGGTTTTGTTGTGTATAATAGTCCCAGTCACAAATTATATTCTGGATACTAGACAAAGTAGGAGAAGAGAAAAACAGTGCCAATTCCCAATTAAATAAATTCATAACAATTTATTATGAACTGTGGTATTACAATCAAGTCTTATTTCTGCTAAAAAGTATAGATTATTTTCTGGGTTCAGTGGTAAGAGAAAATAAAAGATACAGCACTCTGAATACAACAGAGAGCTTAAACTACTGCCTTTCTTACTGCACAGATGACTTCTCTTTATCAGCAGTTTTCCTGTCAGATGAAGCCTCAGAAAGTGTGTCAAATACAAATAACTTGATTTTGTTATCCTGCTGGCTCATTGTTACTCCTGGGTTTTTTAGTCTGTTTCAAGGTGTCTTTCACCTATTCTTGACTAAGATGGCATTCCTAGTCATAGTTATAGTAATTGCATCCATTAAATTCTGACTCTGATCTTGATAGAGCTTTCACTTCAGCTAACGTACAGTTTCGACATTTAGTGGGAACTTCAGCTGGAGACCAAGGTACTTACTTGCCCGTGCTCAGATTTCAGTGGCTTCCTGGCAACACACTTCCTGCTGGTGTGAAGCCCGGAGAAACATAAGTTGTACATCTGTATCCTTAATTTGAGAAGGAAGCAATAAAGATTTTAGTAGGTAAACTAATCGCTCGTGCAGACTACTTGAGATTTGCTCTCTGATTGGACACACGTAGTTCTCAAGGGTGCCAGTTGGTCATTAGAGAGACACTTCTGTGTTAAAAATAGGGTCTGCTTTAACTAGTTTTTATGTATTCATTAAAATTATGCAAGAATGAAATAACCTTTTTTTCAGTGCTTCGCTGAGTTGGGTTTATATAACTTTTATTAGAATTGTGTTTTTATAAATAAAATGAGGTGTTTGAAAAAAAATCACATGCACTGTGTCACCTTTGTGTCAGTACTGTAATTATCTCACTGTTGCTTATTGCTATAGCTGATGATTTTGGAGTAATCAACAATCTCTGTTCCTTGATCTGCAGTTAGTGTGACAATGTAAAATCAACTTGATAGATGAAATTACTGTTTTAGGCTGAGGAATATGTTAATGATAATAGATTTCTGAATTAATATGCTGAAATGTTACTATGAGGCCCTTTCATTGTAGTCTAAGCAATATGTACTAGAGAAGTATAGGATATAATAGTGATTTAATACAAAGTATACAATTATTTTCTAACTTTGATTACTGTTTCATTCTACATAGCGAATGACAGTGGTAAAAGCTTTGTTATCCCTAAGATTGAAATGAAATGCTATAAATAAAATCAAGTCGAGACAATAATTATTTTTTTTTTGTGGTGATGTAATATGGACTAATGGTTAGGCCTCAGAAGTGGGATTAAAGAGGTTAGATTTTCTTTTCAGTTCTGACATGATCGTGCTATGAAATTTTGTCCAATCTACTACAGAGGAGGATGGAGCAAATATGGATACAGCAGACTGAGTTTAATTTCTGTCTGTAAATTTTAAGTTCTTGAATAGATGATGACATGTAAGTGGAATTCATTTCTGTAATAAGTGAAAGTTTCATCTTTAATGTTCTACTTACTTTTTCATTTGTTTTACAGAATGTTGTTCCAGCTGAGGTGTCACTTGTTTGTGTGGTAAAGCCAGATGAATTTTGGGATAAGAAGGTTACACATTTCTGTTTTTGGAAAGAGAAGGATAGACTTGGCTTTGAGGTATGTAGAACTTTTGCCTACTTAAGTAAAAAATACCATTTCTGGAATACTAGAGTAATTGGATGAACATTAATGTCTCTTTAAAAATAGTTATATTCAAGATGCTTTGTGGATATCCTTAACAAGCCACTGTCTATCCTTAACAAACCACTGTGGCATTTTACTTTTTATGTTTTTAATATGACTATTAAACGAAGTAGATCTCCAATTAGAAATACGTGGCACTTAATTATTTGCTCATCAGGAGGATAAAGCTGTTTGATACATACTGTGGATATTTTGAGTAGGAAACTGTTGTACAGGATTGAGAGTAAATATTTTTCAGTATTTCTGTGATAGACTATAGAGATACATGTTGTATGGTGTCACTAAATCAGCAGTAACCATTTTGAATCATAGAATGCTAACCTTTCTAGGTACTGCTGTAGTTTATATGAGATGGCTCAGCACCATGTCGTTTTGACTAACATCTTGTTGCTGTTGTATGCACGTTCTGTTTTTTGAGTTCTTTGATACTAGTAACAAAGGTTGTAAGTCTCCTTAGCTTGCCAAATATAAGCTCTTACCTTGTGAGGCAGAGTGTGTACAAGAGATTACCCACTAATGTTACCAGCTGTGGTTTTTGGGAGGTTAACGAAAATGTCAATTTTCGTTATTTTTAGAAAATTATCGTCAATCTTTCCAATCATTTTTGAAGCTAAACTTGTTTGAACTACAATGGGCTTGCTGTGCTCACCAAATACTAAAATATCTACTTGTTTTGTACAACAAAAGTCATAGAAAGCATATTTTTTTGTGGAAGAGATTGAAAGTAATTGTTGATTGAGCTGAGTAAAAAAGTGCATATCCTTATTTCTGGTTAGTATTAGTGTTGGTTTTGGATGTGCCTCAAGTCATTTCCCATTCATCCTCCAGCCGAGCTTTCCTCTGTCCCTTTATTCCTCTCTAAAATGCTTACTAGCAACCAGTTCATGTGGTCATTGAAGCAGTTTTTTCTGGTCCTGAGCCCATGCTTTGTAAGAGGAGAGTTGTCTTAATTGTTCCAAGGGTGTCTTTCAGCTGAAATGTTGTGTATGTTACAGTGTAACACTTAAAACTGTTATTGTTTTTAAATGAGTGAAGAACAGGGTTTAGATACAGAAATTTCTAACTGTTTTGAAGGGTTGGGTGGTGTTGCTTTTTCCTTTTTTATTTATGTACCTTACATAGTGTTGTGAAACAAATCATTCTTTGTTAGCAGCTGTAGTGTGTTGTAATTGGTTCTGAGCTTTTCATATGAGGATAAGTAGGATAGCTGGAGGAAAAGGTGTACCATAAGTGGAAGAAATGTACAAGTTCTGCGATACCTTGCACACCATCATTCTCTTCACAAAGAGAGGAGAAACTGAAGAGGTTCTCTGTGGTTAGTGGTCTAGTGCAGTTTGGTAATCATAATTTTAGAGGAATGACAATTGTAAGTATGCCATCAGAGTATTACACTACTGAGGATTTTGAAAAACTCAAATGACTAAAAGCTTTGTGGAGCACATGTGTATGTTGAGGTATGAAATCCAAATGCAAAGATGGGATGCTAGTTCAAGAGGAAAACTAAATTCAGGATGTAGTGATTTGACATATATTTTCACAAAAGGTCAAAGGCAATTACTGTCATTGGATTTTGAAAAGTTTTGGGAATCTATGACAGCAAAAGTTTGCATGCTGTAGGTGCTGAACTTAAAGTAGAATCCATATCTTTAAAAGAGGAAGTGTCTTATTTTCCTGTGCATCATCACACCTACTATTTTGCAACATTTTTTTTTTGTTCTTGGCTCTTGTCTATGTTCTTTGGGCTATTGATCTATAGTAGCTGATTAAAACAGTATTTCAGAAGCTTCAGAGAGGCAGATTGCACTTTTGACACCTAGCCAACCGAAGTTACTAATTTAAAGCATATGGAGGGGTGTTACATTAGCACTAACACTAGTCTTAAGTCTAGAACAAGAGCTAAATTCTGATTAGGAACCTCCCTTCTACCACTGCCTTGTCAAAAATTCAAATGTTGGTTTGTTTTTGAAGCCCTCAGACAGGATTTCTGCAGGTTGGTTGGGTTTTTTTGTTGTGTCGTTTGTTTTTAAATAAATCTAGGGATTAATGTTTTGGGTTTTTTTGAGCAATGTCTTAAGTTACAACAAGGCTTACTATTGAGGTGGAAGATTTTTTCAAAATTTTTCTAATAAGGTGCAAAAGAAATTTATTTGACCAAATCTCACTTGTGAGGTGATTTTTTTTTTTTCTTTCTTTTTTTGGTCAGAGAAGTATTTTCTCATCTGGCTAATATGTTCGTTGCGGGCAGGCTTTGCTTTGCAGGACAAAAAAATAATAATTAGATGTTTCCCTGGTACAAGTTTGTAAAGCGTATCCCTTGCGGGCTGTCTTTCCTGAAGTATCTCAGTTAAAAAAGAAGTAAGTGGTCTCAATGCAGTCCATCCTTTTCTTCAGGCTATTCTTTTTTTTCCAACCAGTATTTCAGTGGTGTGAACTAGCTGCCCTGTTTGCATTAGCTTCCGTACCAAAATGTCCTGATTGAGGAAATTAACTTTATCCTTTTTTTATGAATGCACAGAGATGAAAAGAGAATGTAGAAGTGGCCTAAAATATATGTGTGCCTAAAGGAGAAAGAACAAAAGCTTTATTTTCTTTGTCCTAGAGTCATCTGGGGTTTGGGCTGGTTACTGTCATTACTTCAGTAGTCTAGAAGCTAATTCCATTTATGGCAGCTACATACCATTAAGAATACATGGGAATATCCTGGATTTACTGATTTATTGCTGGAAGATATTCCTGTACGTTAAATATTAGACCATTTATTTGGAACTACTCTAGATTCTTCAGTTCTAAGAATTGAAAAATTACAGTAATTCCAAGTGGAAGGGACCTCAGGAGGTTTCTAGTCCAACTTCCTGTTCAAAGCAGGATCACCTAATGAGGTTAAACCAGGTTACCCAGGGCTTTTAACCATTTGGGCCTCGAAAAATTTAAAAGCATGGAGACTACCCAGCCTCTGCCTTCAGTTTTTAAAGATGATCAATGGTTGTTGACTTGAATGGCTTTTGATCTCTAAACTCATCTCAGAAACATCATATTTTCATCAATGATTCTGTATATGAGATTGGTTTAGTATATGTTTTGTATATAGTTTTGTATATAGTTTTGTGTATGAGATTGGTTTATTTATCTAAACAGGCCTGAATGATCCTGAAGAGGTGGAAGACAGTACCCTTGAGGCAGTTTCAGGAGAAAATCTGTAATTTTAGGATGGGTTTTCTGTCTGCTAGTGTCCATGAAGATGGAGCTGAACTAGAGTCTGTCCACATATTCTTGTCCCCTGAAAGAATATGTGCATGATCTGATGGGTTCTTAAAATTATCTGTTGGGTTTTTTTTCCCCTTTCTTTTTGGGTATATATTGCCAATATGTCTGTTTCCATAGGGAGTTTTGTTCCACAGGAGTTACTCCAGGCTTGGCGTATCGTGCATGAAAGCAACCAGTGCTGCCAATTTTGGTTTAGGCTTATATAAATGAGACTCAGCCAGGAACCTCTGGAATGCAGAAATTCAGGGAAGAATTTTGTCTTCTGACTAGCAGTGGACCTGTGTTTTCCTTTATTTCCTGAAGTAGTTGATTAACCAGATCTGTCTCCTGGGCAAATGACTTGGCTTTTAAGCATGCTAAGATTTGAATTTGACTGCTCATGGAAAGACTATGGTTAATCCAACTGTTGCTGAGCATGCTTGCACAGTAAATGCAGGCACTTGATTTTTATGGCACAAACTCACCTCTGGGACTGTAAGTATTTCAAAATACTTATATATATAATACTTATATATAAATACTTATATATAAAAATACCAAGTACTTTGCAGGATGATATCCTGCTACTACATATACAAAATGGGATCTATTTTTAGTGTGACTTAATCAAGAAGCATCAGTTACCACCAAGAAAATGGATATCCAATAAATATTTCTTTTTCCTATTGTAAATAGACAAGGTGCATTAATTGCAACCAGCTATACTTCATTGAAACATTTAGCAATAAAAGGTTCACTTTCTTTGAATCACAGATCTGTTCAGTACATCTGGACACAATTTTTCAGATACTTAGGGAAAAAGATAAGCATTACTTATAAGTTTATCTAAAATTTATTGTTGCAGGTTATTTTAGTATCTGCTAATAAGCTGACTCGATATATAGAACCATGCCAACTAACAGAAGATTTTGGAGGAACTCTCACCTATGATCACATGGATTGGTTGAATAAGAGGCTGGTTAGTTTTCTGTGTGTTGTTTTTTTTTTTTTTTCTAAATACCCCATCCTTAAGCCATTAATTTTTATTTGTGTAAGAAATGGTAAGTATGTAGAAATTTTCATATGTGTAGTACTGCTGTTCAAATGCAGTGGACACTGGACAAGGAATACTCCACAGTTTGTCCCAACCACAATTCCCCACAGCCTTCAAACATACCCTGCAGCTAATCTCACAGCAGTACTTCCCCCTTAAGAAATGTGAGGGTTCACACCACATGTACCGTGTTTCTTTTTTGCTGAATTTCAGCAAATTGTGTGTTTGGACCCAAGGGCAGAGCAAGCATCATCTCCTGTGCAGCTTTTTTTCCTACTGATTTTTGCATGGTCTGTATGTGCATGGATTAGGGAAAGGCAGCTTGTTTCTTTTCTGCCTGAAAACTGAGAGCACCTGGGACACAGGGCAGGGAAAGGAAATCTAGTACTTTTGTTGTCCATTCATCTAGTATATACAAATCTAGCTTTTACTCACTTATTCCTGAATTCATGAAATTCATAAGGACAATAATTCCACTCTAGCTGGGACTTTTGCTTTAGATTTGGTTTTGGCTACAACTGAAAATTTTGTCTCTCTTGCCTTGTTTCACTTGTTTTGTATATTAATGAAGAACCTTTTCCATTGCAACTCCTGAATTCTGAAACTAGACAAGAATGCAGAAAAGTTGTTTAAAATTGCACTGATGCCTTCAATACTGCCGCTTAAATAATTTTAATTTCTTAAATTAAAATCTGTCTCATGTTTAGGTATTTGAAAAGTTCACAAAAGAATCAACATCCTTACTGGATGAGCTTGCTCTAATTAACAATGGAAGTGATAAAGGAACTCAACAAGAAAAAGAAAGGTGTGTGGTTTGCTTTTTTAAAATAATTGCTTTTGGATTATAGAATTTTATTGGAAATGAAGCAATATTGAAAATACAATAAGTCTTAAATATTTTGAAATGTGTAAAGGAATTCTGAAAGCTTAAAACAGACTACAAAATTCATCAAAATTCACGTGTGTAGTTGGATGGTTATTTGGCTATTGACTGCAGGCAGCTGCACTTCTGTTGTGGTAAGAGTTGCAAAAGTGAGTACTGAGTGGGGAAAGAAACATATATTCTCTTAGCAGCAACATCTGGAAGCTCTGGTCTTAGTTGAAGTTTCTAGTGTTACTTAAATACAAATTACTAATAATGTTTTTACTTTAATTTTTAAGTTTATTAATAATGTGTTTGTTACTTTATTCAAGATCAGTAGATCTGAACTGCCTTCCATCAGTTGATCCAGAGACGGTATTGCAGACAGGTATAGTAAGTTGGAAAATTATAATGTTGGTCAAAAATAACATTATTCATTTTTAAGCCCCAAGTGAAAGCACAGAGGGCACAATAATTATCTTATCCATCATCATAATGTAACAACTTCATCAATTTTGTTGAGTTTAAAAAAAGTGACATTAACAAATAAATTAAAGAACTCCAAATGTCTCTCTTAAAAACAGTTTTTAATAATCCTGATAACATCTTTATGGTATTGACATAATTCATGTAATTTTGAGAATACATTGTTTCTAGATTATGTCAATATGTTGGCTTTATAGAATGAATTTGTCTCAGTAACCACCAAATGGTTACAAAACAAATAGCATTTTTCTATTCAATTTTGATAATTTGCTGGCCATCTGTAAAAGTGAAGCATACAGTCTTCTGACTCCTTGCTGCTAAGACTCCCCCTTGAGCATTAAACAGTTTGGGGTTCTTTGATTGAAATGGGGTTTTTTTTGGGTTGAATTTCTTATTGGCAATAAAGTATAATAGCACTGCTGATTTGGACTAGAAATTTGCTTCAAGATTTTTGCCTGTGTAGAATAGGAAGTAAGCACAGAGTCAAGGTGGTGATCAGAGTCGGAGTGCTCACAATTTTTATTTTGTAGCCTCCTACAAAGCAAAGTGTGAATCACATGTAATATTTGCCACAGAGAACTGCTGGCTTTACATGCCCTCTGTGTAAAATTTTATCTATTTAAATGTGGGATAATACTGTGTCAGTTAAAAGGTGAAAGAATAGTAGTCTAATAAACTGTTAAAGATATGAATTATCTGTAGACGCTGTCACTAGACTTCAGTCTTATTGTGTATCTTCCTCTAACAGTAAGATTTTTTGGACAAAACACTTCAGTTTTGTGTGAGTAGTTGACTCCCAAGAACATTAGTTTATATGCATTCTCTGCTTTCTTAATTATGGCATAATGACTTTCCTTTTTGAGCTATGAAGCTTAGTAACTTTCATTACATCATGGAAGTTCCCAAGAGGCAACCTTTCTTTTTGGCAGATTCACTGTATTGAAAGTTTGAGAATAAAAAAGTGAACTCTCATCAATTGAACTTTCTTGTCTTTTAAGGGTAAATATGAACAAGGTGAGGTTTTAGATAAAAGACTTCTTCCATAGTTACAAGTACTGTTGCTTTCACAGGCTCCAAATCCACATATAAAGTATAGTTCATAACATTTGAAAAGAATCTAGTTTAAAAATTTTTTTTTACTTTGAAAATGTTGTTACTGCTGAAATAATACAATAAAAAAAAAAATGCAGTAGAATTACGACTTGTAAAAGCCTTTAAGTCTGTTTGCCCTGCAGCTGTCTGTGTCTATCTGTGTAGTATTTCAGATGATGAAATCCAAGATGTGTATTTCCTTAGCAGGGCAAAATGTTTTTGAATTCTTAAGACACAATATGTGTCTTAAGACACAATATTCTTAATTTCACAATATGATGCTGAGTAATTTAAAGTTCCTTGCTGCAGTCTCCAAAGACCTTGGCATTGTGATTGTCTAGATAATGCCAGTAGAATTTAAAGTGTCTGCATTTTCCTTGACTTATTTCAATTTCTGTTCTAGAGGTAATTTTTTTATTTTAGTGAACTTGCATGTTACCATTTTGAGACCTGCAGAGCTGATGATGTGGAATTGGCAGATTTTCATGTTCACACTGTTTCTTTAGTTACCAACTGCTGTTTTATTTGCTAACTTTATTTAGCTTTTGAGGAATAAATTTATGACCTGGAGTTACTGGTATAATGTTTACATCCTGAAAACTTAACTACAACTTAATAATAACATTCTTTGACAGTTTGAACAGAGGACTAAATAGTCAAAACGTACTATTTTTGCATTTACAAAAGTTGTTACACCATAGAGAGCTTGTACCCTATCTGGTGATTCAAAGCACAAAGAAAAAGCTAAGAAAAGTTACTAATCAAAATGCTTAGTATTCAGCTCCACACTTTCTATGAAAATTTTGTATGTGTTGTAAAAATCTGTCTAGATAATTTATTTAATCTAAGAATATGAATTATTTGAAAGAAATACTTTGAATGCTACACAATATTCTGAAGTAAATCAGAGTACTTAGAGTTGTTTCAAACTCAAGATTGTGCTCTCCAGTTGTTTCTTCACATTAATCAGTGCTGTTGTCAATATGAATGTTGAAGTAATGGTATCCCTACTATATAACTAAAATATACTACATGATTTCTACTCTTATTTTACAACTGATACCACCCTGTAAACTGTGGCCATTGCTCTGCATGAAATGCTATCATTAAATGTGCCCAATGCATGAAAGCTCATCAGCTGCAAAAATGTACCACTGTATGTTCTAAAAGCAGGGATGAGTACTAATAATTTTTATGGGGTTTTTTGGGGTTTTGTTTTTTAAATCTGTATTAACCACATAGTTATATGTATTTTAAAAGGTCACGAGTTACTATCTGAATTACAACAGCGTCGATTCAATGGTTCAGATGGAGGTGTCTCCTGGTCTCCAATGGATGATGAACTACTTGCTCAGCCACAGGTCATGAAGCTACTAGACTCACTTAGAGAACAATATACCCGCTACCAGGAAGTCTGCAGGCAACGTAGCAAGCGCACACAACTAGAGGAGATTCAGCAGAAGGTAATGCAGGTAAGCTTGGAGTTGCTCTTGAATACTGTGAGTCAGCAGTTTGAGCTCAAGTCCCAGACTGTGTCCCCTGCAAAACTTAGAATCGGAGGTGAGAGCTTCATGCTTCCTTTTGCTCCTCAAACTGCAGTCTGCCAGCTTCACTTGATAAGAGAGTGGCTAGCACAGATTTACCAAAGGCTGTTCTGATACACAGAGCTGATTAGAAACATGCTGTCTCACCATCATCTAAAAAGTCTTCCCACTGTCCCTTTGTTGTGTACTGTGGCATTGTGCCTCTACATTGTCAGAGGTTCAAATACCTAACCTGTTAGCGAAGAGAGGAACCTTCACAAATGAGACACATTTTACTGCAACTTTGCTTGAGAGTTGAAACCGTCCACTGCCCGTGTTGTTTTAAGTTCCTGTTACTGAAGATAAGCCATTATTTACTCCTTTATTTGTGTAATGCTTGGTGTGATTCAACTCTGTATTTCAAGGCTACCCTGACCAGAATGAATGCAAAACGTCCTAATCAATCGTGTGTTAAAGGTCATAGTGAATTGATTTGGTCCTTTGGAAACAGGCGTGTAATTAGCACTTTGAACGTTTTCTCAATTGAGTCTCAGTAGAGAAAATCAAGGAAAAGGAAATTATTTCTTCCTCTTGCATTTATTACTTGAAATTAGATTAACATGTTTTTAAGCTTCTGTATGGCTTGAGTATGCATAAAATGGAATGGATACTGCTTTTAACCTTTCAACACTGACATTTCTAATGCATGAGGAGTGCAAATCAAGTACCTGCACTTCAGTGTTTCAGACATGGGTAAAGATAAAAGCTAATTAATCTTATTTCTAGCAGTGAAAATATAAATCTACTGAGGAAATAATTTTCCCTTATGTAGTCATTCAGATTATTATAAAAATATTTTAAAAAGCAAATGTCATCTTTTGATGTTTTGAACTGGAAATAATAAAAATATGTAAGATATGAAAATAGTACTGTATAGAAGATACTACCATGGCTGTTAGTATCATCAGGTGATATCTTTTTTCCTGTGTTAAAGTTACAGTGGTTGAACAAGATGTGCTGATTGAAATGAGATTTATAATGTACTTTGGCAAACTGACATCGTTAATGCATTTAAATAGACTTGTTTTCTGGGGCATCAGCATCATTTTGCAGTATTTGTATTAGAAATAATGTTTTGTTTGCTCTGTCTGCATTATGGATGGTGCATAGTAAGTGAATTGGGCCTCCATACACAGGAAAAATGTTTCACTGTTTTACTGAGCTAATCAGTTTTATAAAGTGCATTTAAAAGCTCTCTAAAAAGGATTCAAATGTATGGAAAAAAATTACTACGTCTAGAAATTGATTTAGTTCCCTTTTGGGTTACAGGAGAAAGTTAGGCTGACAGTGAAAAATAAGATGGACTGGAGGAAACTGATACAGGCCAAGTCCATGGAATTTATTTTGCCAAAACAAATGGAAGTTGCAGTATAACATGCTTGCAGTATTTTCAGTTGGAATGAGTGTGAATGTAGAAAGTTTTCCACTTGTGTGATTGATTTTTTTTTTTAAATATATTTTATTTTAGTGTTATGATTTCCTGTTAGCTTTCATTACAATTACATTCCTATTTCATTCTTTGTATAGCTTGTTATATTGCTAACCATTCCTGGCTTGCTTTTGTGTTCCTGTTCCATTTTCACTGCTTGCTTCTTCTCCTTACTGTGAACTGATTAGTTCTTATTGCTGTTTCAGAGCTCTCTGATGCATGACAACCTCTCTTCCCTTGTGACTTTTTAACCACAGCTCTTCCTTTTATTCTGTAGTTTGGTTTACCTTTCCTTTGTCTTTCATTTTGCAGTGTAAAGATGGCAATGATTTCCAGATGTTTTCCGATGAACAGTTCTTCTAAATATGCTGCTGATGAGCAACTCTGTATATTATGATAAATTCTAGCTTTGTCTCTTCTTAGGCAGAGGTGCTAATTACAATTTTTCTAATGTTAATGCACATGAGCTAATGCCAGGCCTTGCAGCAGTCTGCTCATTAACCATATAAAAATACATGTTATTAAAATAACATTGCTTCTTTCTCCAGGTCCTGTAGTGACCCTTCCCTCCTCAGGTCAAGTATGTCACACAAGAATGGCCATATACTAAGCTAAGCAGTCTCAGAGGCCATGCAGTAGTTGCTGGAAACTTGGAATGAGGGGGTGGTCTGGGTCAGAGAAGGCACTGCTAAGCACACTTAGTCTTGCACACTGTTTCAGGCATGCGTAAGAACTGTCATTTCCATTTGTGTGTTTTCCAGGCCATACTGAGGTTACAGGGGGACATCTGGGTGCCTTCACTTCTAGGTCCATTCCATATTTTCCCAGAGACAGCTGTGCAGAGGTGCTGAGCACAACAGCAAGTTTCTCTTGAAACAAAAAGAACAAAGAACTGTAGTCTTAATTTGCCCTAGAAATGCTAGAAGTGATGAAAGTAAGGAAGACTCAGGATACTTTTGAGGCAAAGAACATATGCTCTAAAACAGCACTTCTTATGTGGGGGGCAGGAGGGGGGTGCAAAAAGAGCGGGTGGGAAGACACAGACATGATGACTAAAAGGTGGAGTGAATTAAGCAACTTTCTGTAATTGTGATGGTCATTCTTGATTACTGTTGCCATGTAGCCTAGCAGCACTAGGAAAATGATCCAATTAGTCCCTGTTTCATTTGTCTTCACAGTTGCAGTGTTACAGTGTGTATTGTGTTGTATTTCCTGAAAAACTGTGAAGCTGTTCAGGGACCTGTATTTAAACAAAAGTCGTTTTAAAGAGGGGAAGTGGCTTCCTATGCTTTTTCCTTAAGATTCATAATGTGGGGTTATTCCTGCATTTTCTTACTTCAGGACTCCAGTAGTAAGTGACTTCTGCACTAGGTTTCATCAGAGTTGTCTCTATTTTCTAGATACTTTAAAATTTATCATAAAATTTTGTCATAGGTACCTGATAATTCAAATGTGTATGAAGAAACCAAAATTTGAGACACTGCTTTGCTTTGAATACTCTAACAAAAAATGAAATAATAAAAAAGGAGAAAAAGAAATTCAGTGCTATAGTCCTAAACTGTATTGTCGACCCTGGGAAGATTTCTGCAAAGGCAGATCACATGAGATGTGACCATTAAGACTTTTAAGAGGCTTCTGTTATTTGAGTAGAACAAGTTGAAAAGACATGAATGTATAAAATACTAAATTGTTGTGTAAATTCTGAATAAGTACATAACCTGTACTTGAGTGTGAATATATTCAACAAAATAGGGCAAAAACTCTCAGGTGTGTGTTAGAATAAAGCCGTGCATTGTGACTCAGGCAACAGAAATTCCTGTTTGAACATGAGGGCCAGTAACAGGAAAATGGTGTTCTAAGCTCTTGTATCGACAGAGATATGAAATGACAGGTAGGTATGTAACAAATGTTTTGCTTTCATGGAGTTGACAAGCTAAGGTTGATGAAAAGTAGTTTCTACTTAAAGTTTTTGAAGATGTAAATGGATTCAACAAGATTTCTACAGATACTAGAAAAGGTTTTTTTCATAAATGTATACTTACTTTGAAATACTTCCGCTTGTTACATAACTCTTTTTATATATAAGTTTTTGTGTAGTTGATTTGCTTCTTTATTTTTGTCATCTTTATCTTATTCACAGGTAGTCAATTGGCTTGAAGGACCTGGATCAGAACAGCTAAGAACCCAGTGGGGAATAGGTGATTCAATTAGAGCTTCACAAGCTTTGCAACAGAAGCATGAAGAGATTGAGAGTCAGCACAGTGTGAGACTTCCTATACCCTTTTCAAATAGCAAAATAATTATAAGCACATGCAGTTCTGAGCAATGTGTTTGGGTTATGAGGATCTAGGAATGTTGCACCGTGCACAGTTTTATGGGCTACAGAGAAAAGTACTCGGGCAGTTTAAAGAACTTAATATGGTCATTATACGTACATGTTATTTATTTTGGTTTCCACTGTAGAAATACACTGATTTCTATAATGCGTTTTCTTGCTTTTATTATGTTACAGCAGTTCTTAAGTTTTCATGTTGAGTTGGAGGAATTTGCTTTTTCCTCCCTGCCAGAATGGCTGAGAAGTCCTGTGACTTCTCAAGTGAATAAGTTAATATTTTTGTCTTTATTAAACTACACTTACTGAAACCAGCTGAAACTGGCTTAACATTTTCATTGATCACGACTTAAGATATAGTTTATGTTGATAATGAAATACTGAAGAGACTGTTTTGTAAATGTACTGACTTTTGATACCTTTGTTTCTAATTTCAAAGACTTCCTAGGGTTCCTAGGTTTTGTCTTTCCATCAGATGGTTAACTGCAATTGACAAATGAATACTCAGTGTTTCCAAAGAGAGTGTGGCTTACGGTTTGTTTCCTCTTTTCTGACTTTCCTTGATGTAGACATTGACAATGCTGTCCACTTTTCCTAAGTTGCCATTAAAGTCATGTCAGAGTCACTGGGTTATAGTTTTTCTGACCTAATTTAGAAAAAAACCCAACCCAAATCCTTAGTCTGAGAAACACTGTGCCCTAGACTACACTGGAGAGCTTTAAGCTCTTCAAGCGATGTTCTACTCTGAAAACCAGTCCCTTCTCAACTATAAAACATCTTACAGCTAAAATCCTAATTGGAAAGAAAAGAAAAAAAAATCCCCTGCCAACTCCTTTGACAAAAATAATTTTTAATATCTTTCAGTCACGTTAGCACTTCAAACTGAAAAGAGAAAACAGGATTGAATATACTTCCTTCTCACTTGGATATCTGCAACAATGCTTTAGCTGGGGCTAGATACAGTCCTTGACATCATTGAAATCCCACTGAAGTTTGCAGGCTGGCCTACAGTTTGCTCGTCACTAAAGCAATGGCAAGATGGAACGCTGCTTGGTTCTCAGGTGCTGGCAGGGTTTGTAGAAACAACAGTCAGAAACGTTATTTTTAATTTTATACTAAAAGAAGCAATTGGGAAACCAGTGGCCTACCATAAATTTAGATGCCTTTTTATAGATTAAGACAACAGCACTGGAAGAATGTGCTTTGCCTTCTTTGATTTTTAAACGTCTCATAACAGCTGAGTGTACTCTTGCTCTTTCATTAATTTCCTATATTTTTCTCCTAATAGTTGAATTGACAGCTTGTATGCTTGCTTTCTTTTTACCTTCTCATATTTCTGGTTGATTATATTACTTCTGTTTTGAAGAAACCTAGAAAAATGTTTGATTTGTTTTAAAGACAGGCTTTTTTACTACAAATTACTGTGAAGCGAAAAAATAATTTTCTTAGGGTGTTTTTTTGGTTTTGTTTGCTTCTTGTTTGTTTTTGTGGGAGGGCTTCCTTTCAGTTTTTAGTTTTAATTTTCTGACTGTTTTATTTGTGAGCAATAGGTGAGAACTGTTATTTTTGAGGAAATGTTGGCATTCTCTCCATCATTTTGAGCTGTCACATTCACCTGTGGAAAGGATCAGAAACACACTTTTTATCTGTGGTTTCCAGTGTCTTAGTTTTACTGATAGCTTGATCAAAATAAATGACTGCAACTATTGCAATTACTTTAACATTAAAAATAGTTAAAATACAGATTTCTCATTTCACTTCTCATAGTTGACTTGTCACACTCAGTAAGCTTGATTTATATGTTCAGTGTCTAAAGGTAATAACGAGTTATGATGTGTAAGCTGAGTTTATTGAACATGTGTGACAAAGGAAGATGTTCCCGTATTATGTCATCTTACTTGCCTCTTTTGGGGTAGGTGAGAGATTTATTCTGCTCTTAAATTTTTGGTTGATTGCTAAGTTAACTTTTTCATTACTTTTTTTTTTCCTTCCTTGCATCTTTTAATACTCTGTTTCTTCCTGTGGGCAGATGGTAGAGGTGGCTTTGGGTAGAATGAAAAAAAAATCAGAATATGGATATTTATATTATGTATTTTGTGTGCTTTTTAAATAAATTATGCAAAAGCTGAAGGCATCATTTAAAAAAAATAGCAAACATCCCAATAGGAGTGTGACAAGACTACTAATGAAATCAGGTATTTTAGGTCAATAGATGGTGCTATTTCATAGCACTAGAAAAGCATAGGGCATTTGAAGGTCATCTCACTTTAAGCCAAAATAAAAGCTGTTGAGCAAACATGTTTTGCTTTACAGGCATCTCAGTCGTGCAAGATGTGAATGTAGTCTTGATAAATCAAGTCACTTTTAAATTTCCCAGAATTCTTAAATATATGAACAATTTTTTTCTTTCAAATACACCATCATGATGACATTGCCAACTCCTAGATACGAATTCAGTAATCAGAGCAGCTGAAAAACAAATCTACATATTTTGATTTGAGTAGTATAAAGCTTTTCTTAAATAAGAAACAAGGATCATTTTGACATTTCTGTATGTGGATTCTATGTTTTATTCAGAAGATAGAGATTGCTTCCACTTTGTCAACAGGAGTATTTTTTTCCAAATGTTTTGAGAAAATTATTGCCAGTCTGAAAAGTAACTTGGAAGTTCTCCTGAACAGGTTTTTGCAATAGCTTACCTATTGGTAAATGGTCTTTTTTTTCAATAGAGCACTACAGATATGTAAGCATTAGCAATTTGTTTTAAAATGGTGGAATTCTTTCAGTTTGGTAAAATAATCTGAGTGGGAACTTGTGCTGGGAGCTGTTAGCCATGCATTGTCATCTTCCCATCTTTCTGCACCACTTTTTTTTATACTACAGTACCTATATTGAAATGTACTAAGCACTTTTTGAGTTTATTTGAAAATAGGAATGTTTTTTCCTCCTGTGTGAGATTTCATAATAATAGCGTTCTAATCAAGGACACTAGCTCCTTTTTTTAATCTCATTATTGATTAGACTGCAGTTAGATGTATGTCATTTTGAGATAGATAGAATTATGTTTGGTGTTTTAATGCTTAATTTCCTTGTGTTTGTAGGAATGGTTTGCTGTTTATGTTGAGCTTAATCAGCAGATAGCAGCTCTTCTAAATGCGGGGGAAGAGGAGGACCTTGTGGAACTGAAAGCATTGCAGCAACAGCTGAGCGATGTGTGCTACCGGCAGGCCAGTCAGCTAGAATTCAGGCAGAATCTATTGCAAGCAGCACTTGAATTCCACAGTGTTGCTCAGGATGTAAGTTTTTCTTAACTTTTCACAGGTTCACTCGTCAATGTATTATTGCCTTAGTATGATAAATGTTGAATATATTGAAAAAAAAAATATAGGGAGGTGGGGGAGTTAAATGTCTTTTGGAAAATACAGTAAGTCTTCATTTACTATACTTGAAACTCTGAGAAGGTGGATTTCCCCTTTTTTAGGAGGGAAGTGTTACAGTAATGTCTTATATTTTGTTAGCATTTGAAATAGAATGGTTACTAGTTAAAGTTTCTTTTTCCCCCTCTTGTTTTGTTGTTTTTAATTAGAGGTATATTCATTATTTGAACTGCAATTTGGTGTACTTTTCACAGTTTCTTTTTCAAACTGGCGTTTATTCCTTTCCAATACTTATCTTAAAAAAAAAAAAAAAAAAAAAATCTTTGCTTCCTCCCCTTCCCCTATTTAGGGACATACACTTTTCGAATTTTGTAGGCAGATAGGTTGTTTATCTTTCATCTTGACTTCCATTTCCTATAGATGCAAAGAGAGACTTCTAAAATGATAGATTTCCAAACATTTAGAATATTGCAGACCCAACCATATGAAGCTCAAAACTTCTTTTCAAATATCAATATTTATGTTGTTTTTCATTGTAGTTGTCTCAGCAATTGGATGGCTTACTAGGAATGCTGTGTGTAGATGTAGCACCAGCAGATGGAGCATCAATTCAACAAACTTTAAAACTACTGGAAGAGAAATTGAAAAGTGTTGGTAAGCAAAATATTTCTGCATTTCAGATACACCCATTCTAATGAATGCATTAAAAGTAAAGACCCAGTAATCCCACCACCCCCTTTGAAAACATACAGCAGAAAAAAAAAACACCTATATATTATGTTTTCTAGCTAACTACCTTGGACGTTCTTATGCTATTGCCTGCATAGTAACTCTATCTGGGAAAATGTTCTGGGAATGTTTTATTTTAAATGCTTTATGTGTAATACGTATTTATTGTATACCATTATCCTGCATTTCATCTGTAGACAAACCTTTTTCCCCATAAATTGTCCTTAGTGTCTTGGGGATACAGTGATGAGATGATCTTGTCTCCAGAACTGACCCCTGCATGATTAAGATTGTTATCCACTCAGTTTAGAATGTTGTACTGAGTATTTTGCAGTAGCTTTGAATGTATATGTTAATAAATAGCACATTTAAGGTTGTTACACTGTCAGGCATATAGAATAGAATATTTGAGTTGGAAGGGACCTACAATGATATCTAGTCCAGTATGTTGTAGGAAAAAGCTTTGAAGCAAAATCAGATGTGGTAAAAGTAGTTATGATTGGAATATAATAGTTTGCATAAACTAGATATTCCTTTAGGAAAACAGATAGTAGAGCTGCCAAATTATAGATGTTAAAGCAAATTTTTAAGGGCTGGCATGTTTCAGTACAGAAAAATATATCAGCTGTATTATAAAGTAGTAACTTCTGCCAGCTGTGGAAGAACATTTAGTCTACAGCTGCTTAGCAGTAATAAATATTTCAGGTATTGTGCATCTGTGTGGATGAAAGACATTAATTAGCTATTTATATGCTGAAAAGTTAATACTTTTGGCTTTTATTTCTTATTATCTGTTAGATCATAAAATATCAAAGCCTTTGCTCTTTGTTTATCTAGACAAATGCTCAGTCAAATTTAAAAGTGTGAAAGGTTAGTGAAAATCAGATAGTAATGTCCTTTTCACTTTCCACCCTTCCATCTCCAATTCAGTTGCATTTCATATCTCTTCTTTGGGGAAAAAAAACCCTCCCAAATTTTAAAGAGTGGTCATTGTCTGTATTCTTCTTTAGACTTAGGCTTGCAAGGCTTGCGTGAGAAAGGTCAAAGTCTTCTTGATCAGATATCTAATCAGGCATCCTGGGCCTATGGGAAAGATGTGACCATTGAAAATAAAGAAAATGTGGACCATATCCAAGGAGTGATGGAAGATATGCAGCTTAGAAAACAAAGGTAATAACAACAGTTCTCATCATTAGGATTTTTATGTGCTGGTAGGACACTTTTTTTTTAAAGATACCATTTTGCTTTATCTTCAATTAAGGGATGTAGTACAACTGCAATTTTTATTTGTGGTATATTTAAATGGGACAGAAGCTTCCCTGGCTAATCTGTTGTAGCATATTCCTAAAACCAAGCACCTTTTGTATTTTGGTACTGGATGGAGTACATGAGTGCTTTCTTGTACTTGTAAGTGCTCAAGAGTTACATATTTCTTTTACATTGAGTTACAGAATAGATGCAAGTGTTATCTTTTATATATTAGCAGTTTGAGATGAAAGGTATACTAAGACTGTAGTAGTGATGATGGCTCTAAAGTTATTAATTATGTACATTCATCCTCTTTCACAACCTCTACCCTTTAAGCATGGCGTTTTCACTCCTGAAGATAGGAAGAAAGATGAGCTGGTGTCAGGGGGACAGGGTAGAACATGGAGGCGCAGAGTTCAGTTTTCAAAATGTTTTTTTGTGAGTTTTGCAAAAAGATTGGTGGGGAAATTAAATCGTAATAGGAAAAAATGCTGGAGAGAGTTTAATTTGCAAGAAGGATGTATTTTGCCACCATCTTCTTCCCCCAAGCCTTTCATTGATTATTTTTTCCTTCAAGATGTAGTAGTACTGGATTTGCTATAGTACTGGGTTTTTTTCTACTCATCAATATGAAAGCAGATGATGTTGGTCATTATTACTGCTGGAACTCCTGAGACTCTGAAGTACCCTATAGAAAGTGCCTGAACTTTGAGTGAAATGGCTGAGCAAAGAGGTGCCTCTAGGAAGCAAGGTTGAATGAGCATCAAGTTGCTAGTTTTAGGAATTAATTCTACCTCTCTCAGATGGTTTTCTTAAGGGGCTTTGTGTAAGAAACTGAGTTTTTGGTAACACTTACAGAGGGTATCCTCATAACTATGTCCTCTGAATCCTATTTACTTGAGCAGCACTGGTCTTTAGAGGGCCAGCTGCAAAGAGCTATAGAGGACCATGAGTCACTATGCAATAAAACAGCAGTTGGAATTCAGTACTGAGAAAAGAAACACACATGGGAGAAGGAAAAACTTTGTATACATAGTAATGGAGTTTGAACTAGCTGTTAACTCAAAGATAAGTGTTGGAAAACTTTTGCAAGTTCAGTTGTACTGAGAGAAGCAAGTAGAATGCTTTGGATTGTTAGGAACAGAATAGAAAACTAAAAGGAAAGTGTAATTATGTCACTATAAATTTGTAGCTCATTTGTGATTTAAATGTTACACAGTTCTAGTCCCTGTTCTCAGAAAACATACAGAATTGTGGGAAGTCAATTAGAGTATCAAAAGGTTACAAAGATGTTCAGACAGAGCTATGCAGCAGCTTCCAGATGATGGATGATCAAACAAGAGGTTCTTGAGCCTGGACAAAGAAACAGAAAAAGTACAATAAGGACAGCTATGTCTCCATAGCATTTAACAGTCATTTTGGTGACAGTTTTTTTTCCAAATTCTATTGAATGTTTCTCATTTATTTATATACACCTGTAGTATGTTTGTTTCTAGGGGCATTTTGCTGCTTTAGTTATGCTTTTGGAAGCCATAAACTGTTTTCCTGTGTTATTAGAGCAACAAATTTCCTTTCTGTGTGAGTTTCAGAGCACTACAGGACATGTAGCAAAACACAGCATGCTAACGATCTGTTCTTTGGAAGTGCTTATGTTTGCAACCAGTTGGAAAAAACAGTTCCGTGCATACCATCTTTTGCATTCACTTATAGTGCTAACTGTTGTAGACATCTGTCTAGTGCAAACTGAATGACTAGAGTCTAAATCTTGCTGTCTACTTACCAGGCTTTGAAATTGAAGTGGAAAGGTTGTTCTCCTATATGTATTAGCTTAGTTCTCACTGTGGAAAGAAAAGAACTTTCAATAATTTATTTTTATTTCATTTGACTAGAGAGAGAACTAAAAAATGTGCTGAATTCAGAACAAGAGAATTAGAATTAGTTTTTGTATTAATTAGATTTTGAAATGCTTCCTGACAAGTTACAGCAAGGAACATCATAGCATAAGGGTTCAATTATTGCAATCTTTAGTTAGGTAAAAAGAAAAATGGAAAGATGTATTAACATCTTCTAAATATTTAAAAACATCTCATTTTCTTCACCAAGAAAATTTTGCCACCAGCTCACAGTACCATTCAGAATTATGCCAGGTTTAGTCTTCCATAGGAGGAAGTCTATCTTAGTCATGTAAGCCTCTGTGTAGCCTGTAAATCTTAACCAATGCAACACAGTAAGGAACCTGAAATGCAGCTCTAAGGCCTTGTAGATACTGCTGGTATTCCTACCTGTAGTGTGGCCATGTTGGCAGTCTTGAGAAACATGATTTTGGTTGGTTGTAGCGCTCAGTTCTATTTATTGTATGTTTCCTATTGTTATATGAGACATTATATATTTTGGTTGAGGTAAGCAGTACAAAAATGCATTAATCACCTTTTGATGAACACTTGTATCATAATGTTGTTCACTGAAAACGTTGCTGTCAAACTGAGTGTGTATTGTCTGCTATGTATGTGTTGGTGAGTCTGTTTGTGTTACTGTTCAAGGTGTGAAGATATGGTGGATGTGCGGCGACTGAAGATGCTTCAGATGGTTCAGTTATTTAAATGTGAAGAGGATGCTGCACAGGTATGGAAATGCCTACAGAATTTAATCATTCTCACCTTTGAAGTCAATTGGCTAACTTATGGGGATTGATACTTACACAGTATTTTTGTAACTTTCAAATGTAGTTTTACATAGCAAATTTTTACAGTGAAAATAAAGGATATAACAGTGACTGAAAGTAGCGTATTTGGTGATTGTGTCCATGGTCTACCAGTTTGATATCTCTCAACTTTTTTCCATATCAAAAGTATATGCTAGTACTGAAGGTACTTCACCCTTAGGGATTAATTTCATTTTAATTTACTAGTTTGATGTTTTGTGTGTTCTTTTAACTTCTGTTTTTAAGGCAGTAGAATGGTTGAGTGAGCTGCTGGATGCTCTGCTAAAGACACACATCCGTTTGGGAGATGATGCTCAAGAAACGAAAGTTTTACTGGAGAAACATAGAAAATTTGTTGATGTTGCACAGGTGAAATGAATTACTTTTTCAGCAATATGGGTTTTGTAATGTTTCAGAAGACCTCCTTAATAGAATTAGTACCTGTGTGGCCAATGTGAAACAGCAGTTACTAGTCTTAATGTTTTGCCTCAGTGCTTGAATGAAGAAATCATGATTGCTGAAACTGGTGATGAGCCTAATGAGATTTAAGTTCCATCAGCGATAGCGATGCTGCAGTTTATTACCATAGTTTATTCTGCTTCATGTAGGCAGTGCAAACCACAAAACATAATGTTTACCTTGATTTTAAAGACATGTATTTCAGACAGTCTTTATAATGACTTTTGAAGGACTGCAATAAAAATACTGAAATACAGATGAGCCACTTGGTTTCAGTCTCTTTTGTGTTATACTTCATGAAAGAGTCTGTCTTTCTGTTGATTTTCCAGATAGTGTTGATTGGTGTATGATGTACAGAGTTTTGGCACTAGCAGAGTTAGTGATTAAACAGAACTGACAGTGTTGACTCTTCACTGTTGTTGCCAACTAATGGATTCTACATTACAAGAATCTACTGAAATTCACTGAAGCCGTAGGGCATGTTTGCACGCATGTTTGCAAATCTTGAATACTCAAGCAGATGCTGGACACATGTGAAAGGATTTCACTTAAGAATAGAAAGTGTACAAGCTGGGCCTTTTTCAGGTGCTTTTTCAGATGTATACTGCTTTTATGAATGTCTAATTCAGACTTGCCTGTTAACAAATGTGATGTTTTCCAACTGCGCCTGCTACACTGGAACTGATTTTATCTTTTGATGAATTAGAAGTGAGGATGACAGGAGGGTAGCTTGCTGTCATACTGATGTGCCACAACACACCTGGATACCTGATGACTGCAAACATGGTGACAGTGAAGTCTGAGAGACAGTTGTCTTGGCAGTAGATAGATCAAGTATCCCCTGTAAGATCCAAGCAGCTGTTTGATATTTTTACAAAGCTCTGTTCTTTAGGCAGTACGAACACTAGACAACAGGGGATTATTTTTAAAATCATTTCAAGAGCAAAGCACTGTGTGATCATTACAATTTTATTCACACAGCAGCGTTTTCCTAGTATACCAGATTAGTTCAACATTATTTGTGGACCTAAACTGAGGAGGTTTAATAAACTTGTCTGCTGTTGGTTTAAGATGCTAATTAGCTCCTAAGTTAAATGCAGAGTTTTAATGTGTGCTTTTTTCCCCATCCCCTCAAACTTTCAGAGTACTTACGATTATGGGAGACAGTTACTGCAGGCAACTGTTGTCCTGTGCCAGTCCCTGCGATGTACTTCAAGGTCCTCAGGGGACACACTTCCAAGACTGAACAGAGTGTGGAAACAGTTTACAGTAACTTCTGAAGAAAGAGTGCACCGGCTGGAAACAGCTGTTGCATTTCATTCAAGTGCTGAAAAGGTAAGTATTGTGTTTTTAAGAAGAAAAATTTCTATCAGAAGTTAAGCCAACAAAATGTAAGAAAAATGAAGCTCTTGGTGCGTATTTTTTTCCTTTCAAAGAGGGAAAAGTGAAAGAAAATACAGAACTAAGTACTAATATTGGGTCCCAATCCCATCTGGAAACAGTTCTGTTCAGACTTTTTTTAATCACACTTTGTTCTCTGCCAGATGTGGATTTTAGTTTGGAAACAGCTTCTTAAGCGGCCCTTTGTTGTTCATGATTATGGAGTAGAATAGACTCCTTCAGTTGATAGGGGCCTACAACGATCATCTAGTCCAACTGCCTGACCATTTTAGAGCCATATTGTTAAGAGCATTGTAGAAAAGCCTCTCAAACACTGACAGGGTTAGGGCATTGGCCACCTCTCTAGGAAGCCTGTTCCAGTGTTTGACCAGCCTCTCAGTAAAGAAATGTTTCTTCTTGTCCAATTTAAACCACCCCTAGTGCAGCTTTGAACCATTCCCATGTAACCTATCCCTACATACCAGGGAGAAGAAATCAGCCACTTCCCCTCCACAAGAAGCTGTAGAGAGCAATGAGGTCAACCCTTGGCCTTCTTATCTCCAAACTTGACAAGCCCAAAGTCCTCAGTTGCTCCTCATAGGACATGCCTTCCAGCCCTTTCACCTCCTCTGGACACATTCAATGATGTTAACATCCTTCTTAAATTCTGGGGCCCACAGTGGCACACATTATTCATGATGAGGCCACACCAATGCTGAATACAGTGGGGTGATGGTTTCCTCCACTTTATATGGCTCTCTTGATGCAGTTTACTATTTTTATGCATTTACTATTTGTTGCTGGAATATTGTCCAGCAAGTCTATTTTTTCTTTTTTGTTCCCTCTTAGAAGAAGTGTAAAACATTCTAGTACAGAACAGTGGTAGCCCTGAACTATCTTGTCAACACAGCTTAATTGGTATTTTCCTTTCTTGAATTTATATGAATATTTCAATTGATTGCATACAAATGTGGCAGTGAAGATGCTGACAGATATTAACTCTGCCAGAATATTGCATTAAAAAAATTACATGGTATCCCTTGTCTACTTTATTCTGCATTTCCTTATTATTTTTTTAACAGATACTGCAAGAATGTCCAGAGCAGCCTGAAGCTTTTAATGAAATGGAGCAATTTGATGAAATTGAAGCAGTTGGGAAATCACTGTTGGATAGACTAACAGTGCCTGTAATTTATCCTGATGGGTATGCAGAAAATTTTTCTAATGCCTACTGAATGTGCTTTTGGTAAAGTTTTGTGATAGTCCAGTATGCAGAAGAATCCTTAATGCTTATCACTGTAATTAAAAAGGCAGTGTACCAGTACTCATTAAAAATTCTTTCCCATCTTTTCATAGAAGGCAGGCATGTCCAATTTCAAACTTTCCAAAGATAAATTTTTCAAAATAGCAACTTTTTCACACTGAGTAATTATATTTATGCAGTCTTTAAACCAGCAAAGGATAGAGAAGTAACAGAAGAATGACCAGTCCCAGTCTCTTCTCCCAGAAAAAAGATACCAGACTTGAATTGTAGTATTTTGATTTGTGATTCTATCAGAAGTCTTAAGCCAATACATTGAAGATACATCTACATTTGATTTATTCAGCAAATAAAACAATACTTCCCTTGTGAGCTATTCATACTAATTTTTAAAATTGGTGACTCTCTTCGGCTACAAAAGCAAATTGAATTTGGAATCTCAGCCATAATAAAACTCAGTTCTCAGTTCAGTAAAATACGCTTCTCCATTATGATGCTGAGCCTTTTAGTTTTTCTTCTGCCTGAATATAACTAAGCCTTGGAACTAGTCTCTGAGCGTATAGGATCCTGCACCATAGTCAAGGAGATCTGAAATCTGTATTTTGAGTTAAGAGTCTGAAACCTTATGAGATGACAAGAGCCAACTGCATTATGGGTTACCAGAAGTCAATCTAAAAAAATACAGTTACAGGAAGTTGGTAATGAAAATTAAATTCCTGTAACCTTATTTCCACAATATTGTACTCCTTGTGTGGTATAGTTTGTATAAGGAATGCTACCCGTAAAGATGGGCTCAGATCTGAACTAGTAGTGATTTTTCTTATGCACTTTCAGTATTATGTTTGAAAATACTGGAGGATTTTATAACTGTGAGTAAAAAACAACACCCAAGAAGTGTGCTATGTTGAAGTATTTTGGTATAGCTTTCGATGGCAGATTTTAGTGACTCTGCAAAAGTAGCAAGTGTTACTTATTCTTAAAATCTATGTAATTTGCAGATGGACTGTTAAAACAAACGTTAGAACCTGGGAAAGCTCCCCATGAAATAAAACGCTTGCCATACGTTGAGGTTTGAGTCCTAACACGATGCTCCTAGAGCTATAGTATAGATACACCTGCATTTTAGGCTGACTGACTGAATCCTGAATGTTACTTCTGACCCCTCTGGCTTTTCATCAGTTCTGTGTGTCTCCGCTCTCAAAAGTGGGATCTTAGCTGTCCTGAATCCCAGGATCCCCTGCTCGTTTTCCTTGGGCGTTCTATTTTTGAAGCATGTAACAAACAATTTGCAAAGTTTTAATTCATTAGTAGAAATAGTTTCAGTCATGTAGGAACACACAAAATGCCATAAAAAGCATGGAGATGCTGTCATCAGCCTCTTTACCACTTCAGAGTTTTGTCAGTATCTTCTTGAAAGTCCAGTTCCCTGTCCTGTTGATGGTTTCTAATTCATCAGGAAAAATGTCTGCCCATACTGTCATCCACTCCTATATGAAGTAACTTCTTTGTCCACTTTTGCCTGTCCCCCCTACTGTGTCCAAAATTCTTTGTCCTGCCACCATTTCCAAAGTTCAACGTCTGTGCTTTGTTATTAGATTTGATACCTGTTCTTCTGAAACATCTATTCTGTTCAAATACTCTTTGTGCTGACAGCAGTTAGTGGTTTCCCTAACATTTCAACTGTTCCTTTGTTGTATTTGAATGGGAGAAACCAACTTACAGAGCCATGTCTTCTTTTCAGTTTGAGACACAGATGACATAATTTGACAGCATGTGGCTGACTTCGCATGGAGTCTTCCAGTAACACAGCAATTGTGTAGCCTCAGAATTCATGTATAGACAGATGTCCTTAATTGTCATAGTACTCAGAACTGCCAGACTGACTTGGGCTGGGTAGCCAGAGAACGGTGGTAAAAAATAGTGTTAGGAGGTATCTAGTTGTGCTTATAGAGCAGCACCCTGCTGTTGAGAGGATCTTTTGGGTATAAAAGGGTCTTTTAGTATCTGTAATTATTTCATCAGATCATCTGTAAAGTCTCATCACTGAGTCTTCAAAGCCTTTTTAAGGTGGCTTTTAAATTTCAAGAGGAAGAAAAAGTGCCTATTTTTGTTATCTGCTTTGTTTTCTAATGCCATTCACTTTTATATTCACACACTTTCTTTTCACTAGTAACTTTTTGTGGGCTTTTTTGTTTGCTTTTTTGTTGTTTTTTTAGGTCTGAGCAGTACTTTGGGAGCCCAAGTGATATGGCTTCTGCAGCAGAACACATCAGAGAGAAGATGAAGCTAGTTAGCCTGAAAAAGCAGCAGCTGACACAACCAGAAGCCGCTACCCCAGAGAGCTAATACTGACCCTTCTCTATAAAATCATAATAGGACTTCAGTTTGTAATCCAGCATGTTGTTTGCATATTACAGAATTTGGCATAATATATTAAAATGCATTTCACAGCCGTTATAAGTCTCATCTTTTTTTCAAAGTAAATATTCTCAGCATCTTAACACTGTAAATCTATCAAGCCATAATTATTTAACATGCTATGAAACCATAGATTCCAAGTATGTTATGAAAAAGAACTGTAAACTTTGCACTGAAATTTGCTGTAAAGCTTTACCTGACCTGTCAGCTGCTTCTTAGTTAAACAGCTGATGCAAGCTTTGAATGGTGCTAATGGAAGTGTTAGGAGTTCCATATTATGAAATTGTAGTTCTTTGCTTTCCCCTATACCCAGGTGATGTAGTAATTTTAGACTGTAGGTAAAGTTCCTACAGTGTAGACAGTGGTGACCTTATCATTTTAATTTGACACTTTTTTAAAAGATAATTTTTATTGTGCCAGTATGCAACCTGCCCATCAAATCTTTGATATATCAAATTCATTAAACAGATGTTTTCCTATTTGTATTGATAATGTATTAAAAGCTGTTTGTGCTTAATAAAAATCATCTTTTTAAAATCTAATAGAAATTTGTTCTGGTCTGTATTCCCAAATGTCATTTGTGTTTTATTTTTGTGATAAATGGTAGTGAAAATCATCACTCCCCCAGTATATTTACGAAGTCTGTATAATTTTTCCTATTAAATACTTTTTAACACACTATAGCTATATGGGGAAGTGCTCTTGAACTATTAATAATAGGAGTGAGAATCTGTTATTTTTTCTTTCTGATAGCAGTACTTAAACAACAGTAAGATACTATGTGTAAAAGTCAGTATTAGATTAATAGTTTTGTTCCCACACAAGACTGGTACACATCTCTTCTGCTTCATGTCTAAGTCTTGTTTCCCTTTGAATGGAGAATCTTGAATAATGTTAATATCCCTGGTAATACCTTTGAGGTTAAATATTTTAATCTAATAAAAACTTATGAACATGAAGTTCATAAACAAGTTAAAACCATGAGATTAGTAGTAGAATGAAATTTATTGAGAGAAGGGAATTGGTTTGAAACGAAGTCAGCTGTGTGCATAATTTGGTTAACTTCTTACTCTTCAGGATTTAATCTGGATAAATTCAATATTATATTCATTGGAAGACGGTGTGGTATCTGACTTTTAGAATACTCTGTGGAACAAACTGTAGATCTAAGTACCTTATGTTATCTCACTATATTTTTCTCACAGTTTTTTTCTTTCACTCTTTTTCTCTGCAGGTTTTCTTGTTGAACTTGTCATTCAAATATTACATTTACTTATTTGTCTCAGTTTTACCACATTTTCTCCACAGGGAAGTGACTTGTCAAATAAAGCAACTTCTCTATAAAATATTATAATTCAAAATTAGTGGCTTCTCTGTAACTTCAATTATAAAGGTTTGTTTGAGTTTTTGTCCTCTCAGACTATTCTGGCAGAGGAAATCCCAATTTTTTTGGATGCATTTGATGTAATGGTACAATATTCCATTAATATTAGTTTAAAACCAACTTAACCTTATTTATAAAGAGACTTTTTCAATATAATATTTTCAAATTTAATATAGCTCAGCTCTGTTTGTGAAAGTTGCTGGTACTATGGCTAATATTTGGATGAGAAACTTATTTAGAAAGAACCCAAACATTAAAAATCTATATGTATTTAGTACAAAGTACAAACACAAAAGTAATAAGCACCATGTCTCCCATTCTGCAGTATTTGTTTGTAAATGGAATCTACTTAGGGTAAATAATGGTCTGCAGTATAAATTCCCACTAAAGGATTAGTGTACAGTAAGCATGTGTTAAGATTATTTGCAGGTTTATATTTTTTCTATTCTGTTTAGGGGCTCAATAACATGCAAAACCAGAGCAGCAGTAGAAGCTCCCAACACATTCATGTGATCACTGTGTGCACAACTTGGAACTGATGACTGTCCCCCCTAATAACCCCATTTTGTCCCAGAGATTGAAGTCTAGAAGCTGTTCTTACCTGTTCTCTGGCATTCTTAGAGGCAGGTGGATTCTGACTTCATCCTATTTTCTCAAATTGAGTCTCTGATATAACCCCCTGGGCTATGCCAGCTTTTCCTGTCTCTCTCTGCTTCCTTACCCTTCCTCTCTGGAATTCCTTGCATTGAGGGAAATCAATTGGCTGGTAAGGAGCTATTTAGCAGCACTTTGTGATTTGCCTATTTTGTGTGTGTCAGGAATTATGGCAGTAGTTTTCTAGGTCATGTTGCATGAGTCTACCAGGTATTTCTGAATTCCCCCTATCAGCACTGAGACTTCCCATCTTAATGAATGAATGGAATGACCACCACTTGTTAAGAATACTGTTGAATGTAATAGATTTTTGTGATGCTCTTCTTTTAGTCAGTCTACCACCTATGGTTGTACTTGGTACTGAACCTTTGGAAATTTAAAACTTTTGGCAGCATACAGTCAATGAGATCTACAGAGAGGCTAAAAGGCAAAACTGAATGCCAAGCCTGTTTTTGCCTAAGTACTGCTGCAAGGGGTAGTGGTGGCTCTACCTGTGGCTCTTGCTCTTCACTTTTTGGTAGCAAAAATTAGTCAGACAACTGAGTTCCAAAATACGCGAATATGTTTGGTTTCTTTTTTTAATGTAAACTACCTGCACTGAGAGGTACAGTGCTACATTTAAGATGGGTGAGATACCAATAGAATAGGGAAGGATTGATTGCAAGGATTGTAGATAACATACTTCAGAGTATAATGTGAGTAGTGACTTGGAAGTAATGGAGTCAACCCTGTGCCATGGCAATTAAATCAATAACAATAATTTTTTTACGTTCCTGTTAGCCAAGTTTGGCTGTATTTGAAATGTTTCAAAGTATGGTAAGCATTTTGTTACTCTCTGGTAATGTAATTATGAATGTGTTTTTTGTGCCTATATCTATATGATATGTATCTAGTTGGAGTCTCTTTCTCTGGAGACTTTCAAGACCTGTCTGAATGCCTTTGAGTGATCTGCCCTAGTTTTTGGTCCTGCTCTGGCAGGGGTTTGCACTCAATGATCTTCAGAGGTCCCTTCCAACCCCTAATATTCTGTGATTCTGTGAATTGTAAAAGGTGTGTGGGCATTTGTATTAGTTTCCGTAAGAATATTTGATTGATTGTTGCTTGAGTTTGTATTGTGATTAGTAGGAAAAATTGGGTTATTTTTTCCTTGGAAAAAACAAGTTTGGACCATAGAGAATTGTATAGCTTTTGTGACTGACGTAGCATTCAAATAGAGTTACTCTGGAGGTACAGCAGTGGATGGAGAAGGGTTGTGTGTGCAGTGCAATTGCATAGTACCTCTTACAGCATCGTGCTACCCTAAGGATATCAGTGCCAGCTGACGACAAGATAGAAGATTTTTCCATCCTGTAAAAAAAAAAAAATAATAAAAAAAAAATATCAGTAGGTCATGATCACAAGGAGAGGTTGTCATGGGCTTTCAGCAATACCAATGACATGTAATGATGTGTTAACCTCCAGTTTCCTGAATTCCTTTGCTTCGTTATGTTAGACTTCTAATTAAAAAAAAAATATAAAAAATCAGAAGATTGGTCTAAGTATACAGGATCTCAACCCATAGATATGTAATAGCTGCAAATGTGCCTGAATGTGAACTGCAGGGCCAAAACCAGTTTCAGTATCTGGAATTTACATAACATTATTCCAAAAAGGAAGATTCTGTGGTTCTGTGAAGAGACCCGAGACCTCTGTGAAGTCCTGAGAATTACTGTCCCTATTTGAATGGACATAAATGCTCCCCACACAATATGCTTATAGGTTGGACCTTAAAAAACTTAACATGTTGAGTCCTTTCCTAGATCTTAATACATTCATTCTAATCTATAAAATACAGACATAAAATGGAGAGTGAAGCTGTAAGAACTTTCTCTCGGAGGAATTAATGGAAGACCTGTTACTTGAGATGTTTTATATCAGAACAAAGCATAAACAAATACCTCTTAAAACCCCTTATTTTTATTTGTTCCTGTTCCCCGTTTTGGCAGGAGCAGTCGTGTTAGTTTCAGTGGTGTAACTTTCAAACATGGTTCACTGTGTTGTGCTTGGTTTGCAGTGTATGGATTGCCATCTCAGTTTTGGGTTTCTGCTTCCCATGTTCGTTTTCTTAGCAAGAGTTGCAGATGCTGGGTAAGCGACTGCACATTCCCACTATCATTGCTGACTTTCCAGGCATGCCTGGATTGCTGATGATCATCATGCCTCACAGGATCAGAGGCTGCAGAGTTCCAGTGGGCTGGAGAGCTCTAGTAGGATGTTTCTCTCAAGTATTATGCCAGGTTTTTAGGGTTTTTTTTTTTAAAGTCTTGTCCAAGTGTTGTCTTTTAACATTCCATTCTCCTCTAAAGGTTTTTGGATTACTAGGAAAGAGAGTAGCTTTCATGGTGTCTTAACTGTTTCCACTGGCAAGTGTACACCATGGTTACTTGATATTTATTATGATTGCGTGATGAGTCTGACTTTGAGACTTGGAAACAAGCCATATTCTAAACTGGTATGAAGTGCAAACTGTTCTCCTTCTGAAGCCTGGTGTGCAGCTCTGCATGCCTCCACTGGATGATAGATAACTGCTGGCTAGTCTCAGCAGGGTGGAGATATTGTGCAATGTATTCGACACATTTGACTGCTACTCCGCATATCTGTGGTGATGAAGTGGACGTGATGCCCCACTGTCTGCTTTATATCACTCACTACTTCTCACACTCTGGTCTTCCTTCTCTCCAAGACACATGTATCCAAAGAAACACAGCAATGTGGTCAGCTGTAGTCAGGGTTTTTATTAATTCTTGGCTTGAAATGTAATCAAAAGACTGCAGTGAGCCACATGTTCAATGAGCCTTACAAGATTTTTTATTTCTACCCATCTTACATGGCCAATTCGTTAGGTGGTTGCCATTTGCAGGCATCATTTCATGGTGCATTACCTCTGCAGAACCAGTCATTCATGAACAAGCCAGGGCATTTGCTCCTGTGGGTGACAGAAACATGAACTCTCAGAGCTCTTTTTGCTATTCACTGTTAGCTGTTATCTCTTTTCTAGGTGTTGCTATGTCTTCTGGACCTTATCAGAGATACATCCATACGTCTACCACTAACCTGTCGTCTCCACTAAAAAAATCTTTTGTCAAAGACTTCGCAAGTGATCCAACAGACATTTTAGAGTGCCTTCATCGTTTCCAAAGAAAAATTTCCTTTCAGGATGAAATGGTTGCTACTGCCAATGTGTGTGTTGGGAGGGGATGACAGCTGCATTCCCTGCTTCACAGGGTTGCTAGGAATGAAAGCTCATTAATATTCAGGAGTAGGTGAGGTGTTATAGTCATGGAGATCATGCACACACCCAGATGATATAAGAAGTGCAGTTCAAATAATTTTCATCTTAGAATACTGAGATGATGGAGTTTTCTCCTCTATGGTCAGCAAAAACAAAGGAGGGAAAACGAAGTGTAATAACACCATTTGATGAATTGAAGAAGTTCATTCTTTGAAGGCAGTTAGTCAGATACCCTGCAAACTGAAGATATGTTAGCACAGCAAGAAAGAGTAACTATGAGAAAGGGGTTTAATTACAGAATATTTACTAAATACCAGATCAACAACAACAACAAAAAAAAAAACCCAAACACAACTGTGCAGCTATGCAGCCAATGAAATATTCTTGCATGCTATTTTTTATGCCAGGAACACTGAAAATAAGGTTCTAAAACATAATTACTGCAGATCCTGCCACATTGACAAGGGATGACTTAAAGTACATCATCTACTTCTGCTGTCTGAAGAGACTGTAATGGAAGAATGACAGAGGACTCTTCAAAAGTTTCTGTTAATTCAGGCCAGGTTCTGGGATTCCTCATTGAAATGTGGCTTTTAATCCTTCAGTTCTCTTCTGGAACTCCTTATGTTGGACTCAAGCTCTATGAGTTAAAAATTGGAGGCAGTTAAATAGTATATTTTTAAATTTTCTCTAGATTTAGCTAAAGAAAGAGCCCACAGTAATTGTATAGTTGGGAAAAAAAAAATCTAATATTTGATACTGTAATTTAAGAGGATTGTTTAAGGTTTTTTTAAAGTCTAGAGAATACTGTAAAACATATTGCGTGATTTTAAAGAACCAGTGCAAAAATACAGATATGAAACATTAAGGATTTGCAAACACATTAGCACTTTTATTAGCCTAAATTTACTTTGTATTAATCCCTTTTGCCTCAGGGCCTGACAAGATGCCTCAAGTAATGCCCTGATTTATGGTCGTTTGCAGATCATAGGATAGGAACAGAATGGAGCAAAACCTACTTGCACAGCCAGTGATGCCGTGGCAACTTCTCTAAACCTGTTGTAAAAATGTCAATATGTTTTTAATGTGCCCAGTCAAAACCTGAATTTGAAAGTTGTTTTACATTACGTGAATTTTACCTCAGCACTCTAGAAATGATATTGTTGCCAATGAAGACACAGGGCCATGACATTCAGGCAAATTAATATGGTATCTGAGAAAATATCCCACAGGATTCTGTGGATTAGTTCATACTTCAATTTCTATCCTTTTTCACACAGATGGTGATTATTGTCCTGGGTAAACCTATTTTCAAGTGTGAAATTTGAGGTAATTAAGCAATGGGGATCCTTAATCAAAGCAGCTGACAGCAGAGTTCACTAGAGGACTGTTACTTCTGAAGAAGCTAGTTTGAGAGACTGGAAAAAAGTGGTCACTCTGGTGATTGTAAAGCAGCAGGAGGTTTTTTGCTATGGATGGCAAACAACGTCTCTGAAACATGTAAATCTAACTTAATTGCTCTTCAGTTAGTGTTGAAAGAGTATTGGGGGGGAAGGCAATGTTGCACTGAGTGTCAGCGGTGAGCACACTCACTAGGTTTAACAACCCAGTTCCAGAGAAATAAGCAGAGGGAGTGGAAAATTGATACTTCCTGTGTTTTCATCTCTTGTAAGTATGTCACACAATCCAGCACTGAGGTGAAAGGGGCAGGCAGGACCTGGTACATGCTTGCTGTTTGAGGTACCATGATCTGGAAGAGCGAAATGTGTGACTAGATTTTACAGAGGAATGCACATCAGTGTGAACCTTCAAGTAGCAGAGTATACAAGATGGAATGTCTTTTTAAAACAAAACAAAGCACTGCTATTTATAACTCCACTGATAAATGACTTTTTAAAAAGGATTCTAAGGCCTTGTGGTTCTTTAACACTTAAAATTCAACTCCCCTGGTTAATTTTTCTTTTCTGGATAAACCTTCCCGAATATCAGATGTCAAAAGTAATGTGCTATTGGAAGTGTGTAACATATGTGTAACATACTTCTGTACTTGTTCTAAATTTAGCTTTCTGAAATTTGTGGCCATTTAAATAAACTCTTCCAAACAATAGCAATAATATGGCTTTAATGTTTTGGTGTGGTTAGTATGATTTTATATCTATTTAATTAGTGCCCTGTTAAATGAGTGAGTCATACTGATCTTTTTGCATCATCGCTGGCTGATTACTTTTGATAAGATTGAAGAGAGATGTTTCACTCTTAAAAGATGGTCCTAGGAACCTAGTTACAGTGATGTAACTGTCTCTTTCAATAGTCTGTGATTTTTAACTGTTTTTATTTCACAAGTTTAATACAGACATCTAAGAACACTGAAAAATAATTAAAGGAAAACAATCTTTTAAAACAGCTAAACTGTAAATGTAAGTTGATCACAGAAATTAGTTACATTTAGCAAAACTGTAATTGTAGTTACCTTATCAGTGGGACAGTTTGCAGCTGCCTTGAGAATTAGAGGTAGCTTACAAATCTGCATCTTAATCTTCCTTCTTTACAGGGAGAAAGCAGAGCCTGTCTCACATCTATATTTGGTGCAGAGTGCATACTCCACTTCCCTAACACACCACATCAGGAAGGAATTTCAAATACTCCCAAGGAATTCAGTAACAAAAGTTGTGCTGGCTTTCCTCACATGCATGGGCAAGGGAATACACTAGTCTTGTGTAAAAAAAACAAAACAAAACAAAAAACAACTGTTCTTTCTCCTGCTGCTGATGGAGCCTGAGCAACGGACTAATGAACTATATAATGTCTCTCCATTCTCCTGGCAGATCTGAGTATACTGGGCCACTGTTTTCTCTGTTGACAAGCTTGCAAATGGGCTGACTAGTGTACGTGCCACCTGGGAGTTGTTAAAACTGCTTCACTTCCACGTTCATCAGGCTACAGCTCCACAGGCTGTGCAGCATTTGTTTTGGACAACACCCACTCTAGACCGAAATGTTGAGCCTCCCCGGGGGTGCTGATGGGGTAAGTCCACTCTTCAGCCGATTCTGAGGAAGTGGAGATAGGCTTACTGAAGAAGTGACAGGGAGGCTAAGAGGGTATGCTGGTCTCTTCATCTGGGATATGAGAGAAAATGAGATAGGATTTCTTCACACTTGTGTATTGTTTTCTGTCTCGTTTACTCTTTTCACCCCATTTAACAGTTAAAATTTTCATTTTTTATGTTTTGCCATATTTACACTTTAATAGTCATCAAGGCACTTTTTTCTTTCAGTCTTTCTTGTTGCTGTCACTTTAAGGAAAATTATAAATCCAACTTGTATTTTTTTATTGGCTGTGAGAACAAAATAAAATTGAACCTGCAAAGAAAAAATATACCAAGTAATTAATGTGTTTCAATTTGGAAACATCTGTTCAGATGAGCTGGCATAGAGGTACATCTATTAATCAGAGCTGCAAATGGCTTCAGAATTATTGTGAGGACCTGTGCTCCTCTCCCTCTCTTTTTCCATTCCTTTAGGTGCTTTTTGTCCTCTTCCTCTACTCTATTGTTACATGAAACCTCCTCAAGCTTGTCTCTGAGTAAATCTAAAACTGGAAATCTAAAGTTATTTTTTTGCACAGTGTTACGTTTAAAAAGGAAAGGAGGTTCTTTCTGAAAGCACTAATATTTTAATGCATTCTCAGAACGATAAATTTGCTTTGCTGCAGTGGTTCTTGAGTGGAGATCCCAATACCTCAGTTTTCTATGCGGCCCATCTTGAGTCATGTGCTAAGATAACAAGAAGAAAGCAGATCAGATGAGCAGGTTACCACCAAACTTGGTTTGTTATTTCTGTATATTTGAAGACAATCAGGGTGATTGTACAATATTTAGGAATTCAAGTCTCATGATGCCTAGCAAATAAAAATGTAAGCAGTTCCTGTGTGTAAGCATTCCCCCTTACACTGTCTAAATGCCAAGTAAAGAACAGAAAGACAATTTTTAAAATAACAGATGCTAAAAAGAATTGTCTTTGTTTATATAACATTTCTCTATAATTTAGAAGCTGGAGTGAGCTTTCTTAAGAGTGGAGACTGATATAACATGGTGGTAAGCACTAGTTATATTTGGTGGATGTCTTCTACCATTTAATAAATAGTAGGGATTAAAATACTATTTTGACAGTGTTATGTACAAATAGCATGTATTTTTTGTCTCTAGGATCCAAAAAAGGTGGATGTAGGGAAATGAATGCATTGGGATGGAAAAGTGAGACATGAACAATTAATGACCAGTGGACTGAAATGCATCAGCTGTCATTGCTTCCCAGGTCTGTTTACTGTATGTTTTGTGGTGTTTTTTTTTTAACATTGTTGTCCTTGGAAGCAAATAAATAGTGACATTTCTCTTAGCATTGCACTGAATTAGCAATGTTAAACTGCTAGTTTCTTTATCTCCAATACACTGTTGGTTTTACATGTGCTGTATTTTGTTTTGATTAGGTTTTTTTCCTTTCATGAAGACATGTTTAGTGTGACAGGGAGGAACCAAGGGTACCTTAGCTTTTGGTCTTTTCTCTGTTTCATGTGAGGATGTTTTTTGGGTAGCTTTTTCTCTTTATGCTATTTTCTGAGGGTGGTAAAGAGCATCTTAAGGGCTGGTGATGAAGGAGCAAGAGTAAAAGAGTTTTTGTTAGGATGATCCACAGGAAGAATGGGAAGGTAAAAGCTATAATGCTTCATTATACCTGTATGTTTTCAAGTAAGATCAATCTAGGAACTATCAAACAATAATCGGGGCAACACAGACCATGGCTTGTTATTACCATTTTTTCCTGAGGGGAGAAGGATGTCTTTTATCCCCAGACACTCTTTCATAGCTGTTTCCTGACCCTTTGCTGGGGCTTGTGTGCCTTAATCTGTGGTGGCAAAGGTGGCCCAATCCTCTTTTCATGGATACCAGGGTCTTGGCCTATTTTAGGGCTGCCTTCACTTAAGCTCATGGACTCATAGACTGGCAGGGAAATGGCTTCTGCCTGTACTTCAGCTGTTACCTACCCGAAGTTAATCTCATTTATCCTGGCTAGCTCTTTCCCTTTCTATCGCAAGCAACAATAACCTTGCTTTTGGGGGCAGGGAGCATTTCCTCCCCTCTCAGGGTGCCTGCCCTGCCTCCCTAAGTTTGGCAACAGAAACTCCTCCCTGCTGTGAGGAGCTTGAGGCCCAGCTGGGCCGCCCTTTGCCCCTGGGTGCCGGGGAGGGTGGTGGGAGGACAGACTCTCCTCGGCTGTGGCCTGTATCCCATTACAATAGCACAAGTAACTTGTGCTAGTGCTTGCTCTGCCTCTTGGTGCTGGGAAGTCATTTTGTGCCAGGCCCCCATTCATCCTCACTCTCTCACCCTGAGTAAAAGGGTAACGTCTGTAACTGCCTCGGTTTCCTTCTGCTTACTGTAAGCCTTTATAGTGTGATTCTTTGCAAGAAACACTTCTAGTAAGTGTTAAGGAAGAGATGGCATTACAAGTTACTGTTCCTCAGATGTCATTCATGCACTTTTTGACCTCTGGGAGGAGGTGTCTGTTTCCCACCTTCCTCACTTGCCTGCTAGTGCTGCTGGCATGGTTTTTACACTCAGTTTTAGTTTTTAGGAATGACAAAACTTGGTTAGGATTTCAACCAATTTGTCATCCTAGAAAGTTACTCAACTGGTGTAGGGTAAAGAGGAGACTTTTCCAGGATAAACACTTCCCACTCAACCCTCAGCCTTCTATGTGACCTTCATGGCTGCACAGTCACAGGTGTTTATGCACCTTTTTCCAAGTCCCACAAAACCCATCAGGTTGAAGGATACTTCCTTCCTTTGTTCTCCTTTCCTCCCTTGCTGTGTACGCACACCTATTCTTCCAGGCCTGAGACAAGGAAAGAAAAGGAGACAGGTTACATTTACAAGCTCAGACAAAGTGAAGGACTTCATGTCTTTTAGGCTGAAGGGAGTGAACTTTTCTCTCCCAGAGGCATTTTCACAGTGCCCTGGCAGCTCCAAAGCTCTGAACAAAAAGCAGCTTATCTACAGGAAAGATAGGCCCTTTTCCTATGCATAACTGTCAAAACTGTAATTAGCACACCTCCCTTGCCACACATGAGAAAAAGGTGCTGATAAGACACATGTCATGTTGAAAACGAAATGAGTTTACTTCTCAAATCCTTTTTATATATAGTTGTTACAGATAATACATGACATTATTTACACTAGAGAGACTTGAACTTTTTCTTCTGTTTTCCTTGTTGTTCAGTGTTGTTCCTCCTGGACAGCTGGTGAATGCTAGTTTCTCCTGGTCGTTCTTACTCTTGTCTTTCACACACCAGTAGCAAAGAGAAAATATTTCTGTTTACTAACACAGCCTGTTTCTAGCTTCCAGCAGTAATTTTGTTTGTTTCAGACAGTGGAACAGATGACAGGTAGGTAAGTAAACAAGACTGAGAAAGGCATGCTTGTTCTGATTTTGTTTTCCTGGACACAACTGGATCATCATGCAATGCCAAAATCCTCAGCATTTTCTCCCAGGATTGTGGTATAAGAGCTTTTCGGATTCCTTGCTGCGTTTTCTCTGTCTGCTAACGTGATGTTTTCCTGTCTCTATCTTGTAGGCTTAGCATAAACCAAATAAATACAATATCCATGCATTTGTTATCAGACCTTTTGAATCACTTGATTCAGCTGCTGCTGAACTTGCTTGTGGTCAGTTTCTCAAGTGTGGTGTTTTTCCACAATTTCCAGCTGTCAGCACTATTAGGAATTTATTCCTCATTTAACCGGAGTGAAAACTAGCTCTTATGTCTGGCTGCCTTAGAGAAATGGCAGATTGGTCTGACTTGTGCCATGAAAAAGTACACTTAAAATGTACTTCTGAGAGAACAAAAATTCAAGGACATAATTTGACATATTAGCAAAATTGGTTTGTCACTTCTTTTGTAAGACTAACAAGACGTCAGGCTGGATTTTTTCAATCAATTTTTTCAGCAGTCAGCTTCTGTTTGTTCTCAGTCCTGCCTATAGGGTGAAAAATCAGAAGTTGCTTTTCCTTTGGGATGTGGGTTTTTTTGAAAACTTGAATATTTGGCAAGTTTTGTACAATGGATCTATCTTCAAACCAAAATAGGGCATTCTCTACTGTTTCAGTTTGGAGGTTTTCATCAGGATTTCTACACTCCACTTTGTGTGGCCATTACATTTCAAACATGTTGTTCTTCCATGCCTATTACACAAATACCCATGAGTCACATGATTATGTGTATAATGTTTCAGTGGCAGGGGTCTGTGGGCCTCTCACAGGTGTTGCAAGGAATTTTAGAAAACTATGTGATATTTGTTCCATCGTCGGCAACTTGAGGGTTCATGGTTCTGTTTTACCAGGGGTGGGAAAATTGTTCTTTTAATTGCCAAGCCTGTTTAGTTCAGCACAAACCACTTCCATGATTTTCTGGATATCCTGTTTGAAACTCATGGTTTGAAGATGGCAATCAGATTAAGATTATAATCTGCCAACAACTGGAGGGTTTGGGGGGAAGAATCAATAAACAAACAAAAATCCCAGATCTTGACACAGCTGTTCAAATTCCCTGTAACTACCTTAAGACAAAAATATTTTTGAATTTGCTTCCAGATCTTGGTTGCATTGCAGGTGTATCTGTTCTCAGTTGCATTTATCAAGTCTGGTTTATATAAAATTGTACCTAAATGTGACATAGTTTTAAACAAATCAAGCAAGATGCTTAGAGGAGAGTTAAGCTTGTAGTTTCTTGGATGGAATTGTGTTTCCAGAGTGACCTGCAAACCTAAACCCCAGTGTCACTTTCTCAGCTGTTCTGTGGAAGGAAACCCAGCAGCTGCTGCCTTGTACTGTAGGCTACATATGGCATGCTCTGGCTTCTGGTAATAGAACTAATATGCCAAAACAATACAGTGAATTAAACGTGTCTTACCCTCTACTGAATAAAAAAACCTAAGTGGAATTTAAATAAGTATTAGAGAGGTTGTCTTTATGCTCATTTAGAACAAAATGAAGACTATAGAAATAACTTAAATTTAAAAGCAGAGAAAGTATTAATCTTAGACAGGAATAAAACACTCCTTAAGAATTCACACAAAGTACTTTATTTCCTTCTCTTGTTGTTGCAGTCACTCTGCTTTTAAATATTTTTAGATTAAAAATCCCGTCTGTTTTAATCCAGCATCTGATTTATACACGTTTTTCCTGTTTAAATACTTTGACTCAGCTGAAGAATTATGTTTAGCAAATATATTCAGTAACTAGTAAATGAGAAAATAATTTACTTGTACAATGTGAAAATGTAGACTTTATAGTTACATGTTGTGAAACCTCAAAACACTGGGTTTGTCTTCATAGATTCAGTAGTAAAATTTTTCTAGCTGTTTTAATTTGAGAATATTTTTTCCTTTGGTTAGCTAGTGTCAGGTGATGTTAATGGAAGAAGCCCTTGACACTTCAGATGGTGACAAAAAAGAACAGGCAGCTTAATGCTACCAAACTAGGGGTGTGTCAAATCTCTCTCAGAGATGATAAAGTCAATGGAGTTGTCTATTTTTAACCTCCTGTTCTTTCCTTTTGGCAGACTAATCAGCGTTAGCTGAGCTGTTTCACTGAATGAATCCAAGCAACTCTTTTGCTTTCTGAAATGATCAGCAGACCTTGCAAGAGCGTTTAAAGTCTGATTTAATGCATGAAGTTGCATTTTGAAACACCATGTCAAATGAATCCAGTTCGGAGCAGAAGCTTTCTACAACAACAGTCAGTTCAGTTGCTGTTCAGGCTGGGGATGCCAGTATTGTTATAGCTGTACTTAAGGTAAGGCAACTGCTAGCACGTCTGTTCTTGGCTTTCTGCTACTCAGGTATTTCTTTTAAATGTTCTGTGCAAATGAGCAGTTAGTATAAAGTGATAAGACAAGGGCATTTAATCAGTTAATATCAAATAGAGCAGAAATAATTTGGCCAAAATATGTAGGCTCTTAGAGGCAGAGTTCTGACTATGTTTAAAAAGAGATAAATGCAGAGTCCCATGAAAATGTGTTAATAAGCATGATGCTACGTTTATCATAGTTGAGACTCCTCAAGATTATTTCTAAACTACACTCAACAACTATTTTACATAATGAGTAGTCTACCAATTCCATAAATGCAGATTGTGTCTCTTTTTGAAGAATTTGCTGGGGGAAAGAAAAGCCTAAACCTGATGATGAGTGGATATTTTTGAAAGCTGTGAATTCATATTCCCATGTGTTTTAGTATGAGCCCTTGCATGTATATATTTGTGCTTATAGGCACCTAAAGGCCTGTTCTGTGAGCTGGAATCTGCACCTACAGCTTGCACAAAACTTGGCATGTGGAGTAAAGCTGGATGCCTAGGTACTGAATCCTAGCTGGCATTTCTTGGCAGTTTGATTCTTTGTTCTCCAAGCAGCTTGGAAAACATGCTAGCCTCAGCCACTGGAGTTTCTGTATTGCAGAATAAAGTGATAATGAGTTGGGCTGTCACCGAATTACGGTGATAATTCAGGATGGGGTTACCTCAGTTGTGCTGATGGCAAGTTTCTCTCCTACCAGTGCTTACCCTTCCTGGGAGACTGTGATGCAGCAGGGGAGTAATTTTCTTGCAAGAAGGCTTAAGTTTAGGGTGAAGACATTTATTTTTCCCGTGTGTGCTGTGGGAACCAGCTTTTCACCTCCAGTGACATCACTGCTTTGTTCCTTACCACCATCCTCACTGAGTTATGCTTCTCAGACTGCAGCAGTTCTGCGACACAGTGAGGAAAGAATTAGCTATGCTTTGGGTTGCTGTCAAGCTTCTATTTTTTATTTATCCTCCAGGACACAATGGGAGATTGCTGTGTGGGTTCCTATTCCAAAGGCTATTAAGTGTGCCTGCTGATAGTTGTGCAATCTCTCTATATTTGTGTTCAGTATATATGTGTGTTGGATCTGTGTGGTAGAAATAAAATTTGGGCTTATGGTTTTTGCATCTGCTGTAATACATTTGTGCCTTCCGCCCACCACCCCACCCACCAGGTTTCCTCAACTATCTATGCAATCTTCAGCTAAAAGGGGAGATGAGTTGGAGAAACCTTTTTTGGCTCTTTGTTATCATCTTACTCTTCACAGGCAAAACCAAAATTGCAGTAGCTATTGAATAAGACTAGAGTCTGGGATTTTGATTTTGGCTTCAAATGAAGCAAAGATTCAAACTAATTATTATTATATTTATTTTATTATTATTACTTCAATTCTGCAATTTAATAGAGGTTTATGGGTCTTCGTGCTCCTATGACCATGGAAAGTATGTGTGACATGATAGTCTGTGTGAGTAAATAAATGAAGAAAACCTCATGTTATCTGAAGGCTCAGAATTGCTGTAAATGTTTACTTATTACAGTGTGGAAAATGGGTGAAGCTTCAGCTGGCTGAATCAACGCCAAATTTATTAGAAATTGGCAGCAATCAAGATGAGACTAAAAAACTACTACAAGATCATGAATTCCTCCTAGCTAAACTGAAGGTAAGATGTGGTAAGACCACAAAAAATACATCTAGTGGTACAGCAGTTGACACAGGTGCCCGGGCCTCATGTTGTAATGTTGTTGGGTTAAAACTCTACATAGAAAAAATATGTTAAGCCTTTGTCTATGTACCAGATTGAAGTTAAGCCTCTGCACTGGAAAAATATACTCAGTTTTAATTGTTGTTTTCTGACAACAGCAGTAAATATGCACTTTTTTCCACTTTATACATCACTGTCAAGTCAAGTGAAAAATTCCTGTGGCCCGCAGTAACTGCTAAATATAATGGAATGTTTTTTTAAATTTATTCTCCAATGTTATGAGAAGTTTGATTAGATAGTGACACCCGTAAACATAAGCTCTGTGTAAGTGTGAAGCAGATATTCCAGGCACATATTTTTGGACTATTAATTGTTGTACATTATGGTAAGAAGGATATTTTAACATTAAATATTGCTTGTCTTGAGCTAGGAAGATTTTACCTAGATAGCGACCTAAAATCAGATTGTTGTATTCTTGAGAACAGATTCTAAAGGTGCCATTTGGACACAGTGAAATGCTTGCATGAAAAATCTTGAATTATTTAAAATGTTGGTGTTTGATACTAAAAAGAGTCTTCAGGTATCTAAGAAGAAAATTTGTTTCTGTGTTTTGATAGGACAGATTGACTTTTTCCCTATAGACAAATAAATTCCTCTAAAGTCTTGGAGGTGTGCACAGTGACTTACTTTAATAGATTCCATCTATTTTAGTTTTTTGAGATTATGTAAAATTGACATCTGAAGGAGCAAACATGATCTGGATAGGAGCAACTGCACTGGTGACTATGTGCTTCCCCAGTCATTATAAATCTCAGACATATGTGAATTAATACAGTATAGAAATATTGTAATCTAATATGGTGCATAGTGTGGATTTTTAATAGTATGAAGAGTAGCATTACCAAAAACAAAACAAACCCCAAAACTCAGGAGGGTGGTTCTGCTACCTTTACTTATGCAAGTGCCTCATCTTTATTGTCATTAGTGCTACACTTGGGAATTCTTGGAACAAGCTGCTGTATCCTCTTCAGAATTAGCTGAGTTCTTATACACTGACAACAGTTGAGTTTTGTCTCCTAATTGTAAAAAAAAATAAAAAATTAAAGTGTGGAAAAAGAAAACACAGTAATTCCAATCTTTAAAAGAAAACCAAATGTTCAAATAAAATTTTACCATCAAGTCAAACTTTGAAGTGTTATAGATTTGTATTAAATGTTGTTTGCTAAGGGAGAGAAAACGATTGTTATAAGAGAAACCTTGTCATGAGCAAGGACAGTAAAACAAAGTCCTCTCTGTAGACTCCAACTTGAAATGATTGTATTAAAACAGAAAAAAAAAATTAAAAATAGCTGTGATAGATGAAATCTCTAGATGCATTCCCAAACTGCTATTCCATATCTGTTTTAAAACCTCTTCACTGAAATAAAGTTTTGGATATATTTCTTTTCATTTAAAAAATTACTTAAAATAGTGAAAAAATGAAATAACCAAAAGCATTTCATGCTGTCTGATGCTCATCCAGAACTTTGACTTTCTATTGTCCTTAGTCTAGGTGCATAGAACTTTGTTTTTCATTTAGCAGCATTTACCTTGGTTTCATAATAAAATAATCACAAATATTGTGGTTAATATCTCTTTTTTGTGAGGCCTTTTGACAGATTGCTTGAACCTAGATGGCTAATCCTTATTTGGATCCCCAATGCTTAAGAGATAGTATTAGAATAGAAAATTTATTATGCATAAACTGTTAAAGAATTCTTGTCATCCAAATATATCAGGAATAAATACTAATTATTTAATGCTTTATACTTGCAGTCCTTGCAAAATTCAGCATTGATTAATGAACATTCTATAAAAGGAATGAGTTTAAAATTACTGTTTTTTCCTCAATAATTTAAAAGCTGCAATAATACAGGTTTGGAATGTCATTCTAATTTGTGCTGACTCTGCGTTTTTCAGACATGACCCTTTTTGTCTTACAGTGAGCTGTTCAGTCTTGCCAGTAATTATTCAGTCTTAAGTTACTAAATCCTCTCATCAAAGGTTTTTACAAGAGTGATTCTCAGTCTTTGAAGTATTGATTATAGTCATTTTTTCCATTTAGCATTTGTTCATGAGGTATGCAGTAGTTATCTATAGTTGGATAAACAAGTAGTAATGTTTCAGTCTCCAACGTTTATGGACATAAAGATTTAGTTATTTATGAGAAGATAAAAAAAAGAATTTAGAAGTTTGGGCAGGAGGGGGGAAAGGACAACACAAAATTCCAGTTGTTAGATGGTCTTTGTTTTGATGGTGTCCAATATATGCAATACTATTTGATCTTTTACCCTTAGTGAGCAGCATAATTTTGTACATTTAAACAATAATCAATTACACAAATACATGAATGTTCTACCAGGCGCAGTCTTTGCCAGTGCAGTTTTTTATTCTTCTGTGTTATTTCCGTTGACTGTCCAATAGACCCTTATCAGTTACAGTCTGGCATCTTATAACACATTTATTTTTGCTCATAGTTAGATCTTGGCTTTTGTAATGCATTATAAATAATAAAAAATAAAGTTAAAGATGAAGCTAAGATCTTTTCTCAACTAAAACTTTTTCCTGTTATGTGGCAACGTTGTGGTATTTTATTTCAGCTTTACCTATCTTTTTAAAACACTTCTGTGCAACTGTAGTAATGCTAATACAGCATATAGCAAATCAGAAATACCTTGTTAGAACAGCACATTTATGAAAATGAAGGCTTCCATTAAGTAAGTTATGAATATCCATTTCAAAAGACCTTTTAATTCAAAATAGTGTCTTTATTACACTTAATATTTATATCAATTATCTGAATTGCTTCAATGATTAAAGTTGTACAAATTTGAAAAGCTACTGAATGCCATGTTAGTCTCATTTGGTTTTTTATCAGCCCAACTTTTCAAAGAAGATTAGAAAATTACATTATAGCAAGGGGAAAAAAAGGTTGTTTTTTTTTTTCCCTACTGTGCTTCAGAAAGAAGGGAGGATGGAATCCTTTTTTTTTTTTATTTTATTTTAAAGCTAGAAATAGTTTAAAAGTAGAAAACAGTATAATTAAGAATTTGTCCATTTGTATCCCCATGAAATGGATAAAATTTTGTATATGGTGAAATTTTTCAGTCACCTGAATTTAAACTACAACAGTGATGCAGCTTTGCATTGTTCTTCTATTTCTATTCTATTGTTGTATTGAAAAAAAATGCAAATCATGTTTCCTGACAGGTACAAATACTGGATACACATATGCTTAACTTTGAATTGGATTGAACTAATTAGCAAAGTTAAGCATTTGTGCAGGACAGGCAAAAATTCCTGAACCAGCAACATTTTGAATGTGAAACTAGTCCTGCTTAAGGGAAGAGTTAGATGATTAATACTAAACACATCTTTGGCATCAGTGCTTAAGAACCTATGAACTTTCAGAAGATAATTTATGGAATAGTTGATGATGCTGGCATTATTCCATGGTATTTTGCAAACTCGCTCTGGGTTTTGATCATCCCTTTGCTTGCTAGCTTTTTAGCTCCATTATTTTTGTCCCAGTATATGTATTGTAAGTTATAATAAAAATATTCAGGCCAAATTCTTTCATCAACTTTATACATTGAAGATTCACAGGTGTAGGTAAAGACAAAATTTGGCTCAGTGATCAGTTTATAGTAATTCTGGTGCTAAAGGAAAAGGAATGTTATCTAGCTCACTACTTTAGGGAATTGTTTATGAATTAGCAATGTTAACAGGAGGTAAAAAACTCTCAACAACCAGTTTGACACTCAGTAAGATGGTACTTTAAAGGTTAATAGGAACAGACCTGTTGAATGAGAGAGTGGTAATTTTTAGAACACTTCTTTACTGCTTTTAATGTTCAGAGTTTTTGTGATAAAAACTGTTGTGTCTACTTCAGGGCATTAGGAAAAAACATATCCAAAATCGTTTGCTTTGATAGAATGTACTCTGTCATACACATTACTGATTTAAATTTGTTCCATTGAATTTGGGAACTGGGAACATCCTACTATTTTAATAAAAAATAGAATATAAGTTTTGAAAAGGCCCCCATTCCAATGTTTACAGATCAGGAAACAGACTTGTTATTGTTAATAGAGTTGAAAGAATAAAAGCTGAACAGGAAATAGTGAAACTGAGACTGAACAAAAAACATGTACATGCTGTTATTCTATTTTTTCTCTTGAATTGTCATACTAACTACTAGTAGCCTAGAAGACTAATGAAACTTGTTTAGCAGCAATCATTTAAGAGGTAAACTACAGTTGAGTTTCCTAATTTTGTTCAGTGATGCCTAACTGGTCAGGAAAATTTGTATATGCTTATCATTTGTTCTAGGCAAACTTGCAGATTTGTTTTCCTTTGGACATAAATTCAGTTTTTGTAAGTGTTAAAGAATTACATAGTCTTTTATAATTGATGAATTAATTTGCAGGTCTAGAGGCTGCCAAAACTTGTACGCATTCGTTGTCACAGGTTCCATGAACTGAAATGAAATGTTTTATTTGACAAGTTTAAGAATTAAACATAAGTGTTTTCAGGCTTGGAATCATAGCCATTTCTCTTTGTGATTTGACCCTTCAGTACAAACTGGTATGTCCTCATTCTAAACTAATACGTTTCTGTTTTGTTAAATCAGACCATATCAATAGTAACAGTTTACTCGAAAACATCAACTTCTGTGATTTCGTTCAAGTCGTATTCCCAACATTTACCTCATCCTTGTTTAGATGACCTTTAGCAGGTTTACATATCACGGAAATGGAGTTACACACACACGCACAGACGTGTTTTGTTGTCTCATTCTTTACTATTTCCAAAAAATGCGAGAAGAATCAAAACCAGAAAAACTTGAGAGGCTAAGCTTCTAGGAAGTAAAATGATACTGATACACATTTATTTGCCTTTCTTCTGTTCTCCAGAATTCAGTCATTTCTAACAGAAGCTCCATGTTTTTATCTCCCAATAATAATACTTTCTGGATAATTTTTAAAAAGTGCAAAAAAAAAAAATGGATTGTGTGTGTGTGTCTCATGCTTTAGGCTATGACAGTGTTAAAATCCCCATGAAGTCAAACAGCATCATTCTTGGTTTGTTTCCAAAGTTCTGTTTTTTGTCATGAAAGAGACTGGCAGACCTGCTCCAAAGCTGGAAATAAATCTAGCCTACAAACTTAAGTTTTAAATCAGCACTAATTTTATTTACCTCAATTCACAGAGCATAAATTGCAAAATAGTAATTTACAAGCCAATACCACAGAATCATCCCATGAGAAACAAATTAGAAAATTACATTCTTCAATGTAGTATGCTTATGTTATGCATTTTATATCTTTTAAATGTCTTTCAGTTACTTCAAGTAAAAAATATTTTAATAATACTGATTTTTCAGTAAATTTGTTATGAAAGAAATTATTTGTTAATATCTGCTCAATTATTTACAATTTGTTATTGAGGTGCTCAGCACTACAATTAGCAGCAAAGTTTAGCTGTGTTTTCATGATATAGCACATCTGATTTGCAAGCAATTTGAAACCAAAGGGGAAAGGTAAAATTTAAGAAATATTTTTTCCATGTTAGTTCAGCTCACTCACTAGTTTCAATATTTGCAAACACAAAATTCCTACTGAAATACTGTTTGTGTCAAAATAGTTTTATGACTGCTTTCTGGGCTTCAAGTTAATACTTATATGTATTGTATAATTTCAGCACTATCTATAAACAAAGATTAATTTTAGCAGCATCTCGGTGAGGAGAATAGTTTACATGTCTGAAAATCCTGTGTTACAGTATTCACTGTAACAATCTGAAGCTGGACCTTTGTACTATGTAACATGCGCCAAGTTGTGAAATTTGTCCCAAAATGATAATGAAATATTTAGGGAAGAAAGAAGGAAAGAAACTACTGAGCAGGATTAGCAAGATAAACTAAGTGTAGTTCCATAATTATGAGAGAGATGTCTGATCCAGTCAGCTGCCTATGTGAGTCTGCTCAAAGGGTTTGAAAATCCCTACCCAGTCTTTGGGAAATAACAATGTCGGAAATAGATGGAAAAAGAAACGAAAGGCAGATTTTTTTCCAAAGTTCTCTCCTTCCAGAGTAATCCAATACCTAGTTCTGATGAGAATAATTCTCATTGGGAGTCATCTGATCGTGAACCTCATCATGAAATGGTGAACCTGAAACGAAGCTGACTATGAAACAAAGAGGATCAGGAGGAAGCAGATGAACTTCCGAAGTGTAATAACAGAAATATTAGGAAGTTCAAAAATCCAAATATAAGGTGGCGCAGTTAAAGTGAATAGCAAGAATTTCTGTTGCACCCTTAAGTTTACTATTTGATTGTGAAACATCTGTTAATGACCATGGCTCTGGAAACAGTCTAAGATCCAGTACTTGCAACTATTCTGAAGAGAACTGGGAATTAGGAGTGGAGATTTAGGGTTCTGGTAATCTATACAGGAAAAAACTGACATCAAACTGAAGGTAGGTGCCTAGTAGGTATATAAAAGGGAAGAGTATAATCTTTGTTCTTAGATTGGATTAAGAAAATGTTTTTCTTGGATTAGCAGAAAGACTGAGATTCTCATAAATGTATTACATGGACATGCACCACAGGAGAGCAACTGCTTAAGTCAAAGGCCACTGCTGACATAGGAATATATATAGCACATGGAGATCATTGTAAGAGGTAGACTGGAAAAGGTTTCTAACTGCCAGAGCAATGTACAAAAATAGATTTGTTTTTTTTTCAATGGGAATAAAAGGGGCAAAAATTCTAGGTGATTTTGATTGGCAAGAAGAAATATTTGTGAAAAGGACGGCCAAAATTCTTGTTTCTAAGACCCAGGGGCCTGAACTTGGTGACTCAGGTGTTGGCTGATCGTAAAAGAGGATGAAAATTAATGGATCTTTGTTTTGCTGAAGTTCTTAACTCCTGAGGTCTTGATTGTACTATAGGTAATAATTTAAATCTCTGTTGTTAGGAATGACATGAACTACTGAAGGTAGTGAATTGTAGTTGTAAATTAGATTGATTCAGGAACTGCTGTCTGTTTAAGAAGAAATATTGGATAGTATTTCAGAGGGAAAAGCATACTTTATGATGACTAGATTCAGGAAGCAAAAGGCAAAAACTTTACTGACATGCAATTTGATTTTGTTTTTGAGATTTACGTCAGTATAGTACTTCAGTAAGAGTGAAATCAATTCTACCTACAAAATTATGACTGTACCTAAGATATTTGCATTTTCCATTTTTAAACTAGTCTGAGAAATTTTAATGTGAACAGGGATATGTTCTTTTTTTGTAATGAGACTGGTAGAATAAAGTTTTGCAGATGTTTGCCACATAAAAATTGAGTGGAAGTGCACAATTTGACCTATTTTCCATGTATATATTTTCATCTAATACTATTTTTTCAGTTCTGATACACTAATTAGAATTATGTGGTATGCTATATTTGCATTCCTAAGTTTAGTTAGGCCTGGAGTATAAAATAACAGTAACTTTGTACAAAAATACAGTGGCTCCAGTGTTCCCTAGTACTGCAGTAACTAAATAAACATGTAAACTAATGTAAACAGCATACTAGATTATATATATTCTTAATAATTGGCTACACTTCTTACTGCAATAAAAGCTACCAAGGCTGCAAACACAAGCACTCTGAACCAAAGGAGGGACAATTTTAATTCTGTGGTCCCTCAAGTCCATAGCATCTTCCAGCTTCTGGAACACCTTGCTGCAGATTTTGTGTGCTAGAGCTTCGCAGCAAAACTTGTACCTTATAATGATATATTCTTCCTTCTTTCTCTCTTTAGAAATAATAAAGTTTTATGTTTTAGTTGAAAGTTTCAAGAAAAATCCAGTGTGGTACAGAACCTGTTACATGAAGTTTCCTGCTGCTTTGGTAAATTCAAAAGCAAGAGTCTTACAATAAAAGATAACTATAATTTTAAGCATATCGGTCTGCATTAGGATTCAATGAACTAATGCTAAAATACCATGACTTTTCATTTTTCCTTTAAGCAAACATACCAACACCACCAGAAGGGTTCTACAGAGTTTTGTTTTACTTTAACTTTATTGCACTGCTAAGTCAGCCTTTCTCTAAACCATGTGTTTATAAATCTTTTCTTTCATTTAGTTTTGTCCTGACATTAGAAGCTCCATGTGGCTTTTTGGCTTGCAACATAATGTTTGCTATCCCCTCTAGGCCTCTAGGAAATTTAAGTCCTATCCCTATCTAGTCCTTATTTTCTTCAGGAGTTTGTCAGTCTCTGACAGTGCTTCAGGCTCCCTGATTGCTAGGTATCTTCCTCTTTCTGCTTTGCTCTACACTCCAGAAGAATGTCCTTAAATATGTGCTCTAGAAAGCTGAATCTTGTTTCCCTCCAGGGAGGGAGGGCTGCTCTGTGTACAACAATGAAGAACGGCAAAGGACAGTTTTCCCCTCGCTTTCCATGCTCATTTAACTGAACATAAAGTACCCAAATAACGGGTATACTGTCCACCACAGCTTGCATAAAAAGGTGTTTCTAGACATTCAGCTGTTCACATTCTGTCTTTGCTACAGTATCAGGCCCAAGCGTGCCCTGAAAAGGAGTGGGGGGGAGAGTTGTGTGGCTGCTCAACTGCTGCATTACCAGTGAGTATGCATGGTACAGGCCTGGGAGCTAGTTTCCTTTCAGTAATTCTTAAACACAACATTATTCCCTTTAAGCTACTAGTGTTCTTTTTTAGTATAGTGAATACAGTGGTGTGAAGGTGGAAAGAAAACATAGCATCTTATAGAAATTGAAATTGGCCTGTAGTTTTTAAAGCAGTGCTTTTGTGGCATGGTGTTACTGAGACCAACAGAAGGTGCATGTTTGTACAAACTCCTTTTTGACTACATACTAGCCTTTCCTTACATTGCCCAGGTTCATGCCAGCTCCACAGAGCCCAAAGAGAAACATACCATTCTGCTTTTTGTGTTCACAGGGGGTGAAAATTAATAAAATGTAATGTAGCATATGAAGTGAAAAGTACATGTTCATGTCATATAAATATTAATTTGAGAAGTAATGGCACCACATACTCAGAGCTGGATGCATTTCTTTCCCCCATTCAAATTAGAAAAATAAAACAAACACAAAATCAGACTTTTCCAGGAAACAATGTCCTTCCAAATTTGTTTCTCCTCTATTGAAACAATAAATATTTTTATTTATTTATTGAGAAATCATGCCAAAACGGAAAACTGAAATACCTAAATCCAAAAATGTTTCAAATAAAGTTAACTTTAATGGAAAGCTCTATCAAGGTAATTCAATTTTTAAAAAACCCTCATCAAAATTCAGGTTTCTGTGAAATATTTTGCTTTCCATGAGTCTTCACTTTTTGATGGAAATACCTTTTTTTTCCTCTTACTATGTTTACTTCTAGGACAAGAGAGACAAGTTGGAAAAAAAAGGACATGCCAATTAGATATTAGGAAAAATGTCTGACCTTGAAGGTAGTTAAATTCTGAACCAGATTGCCTAGAGAAGTTCTGGAATTTCCATTGCTAGAGATGTTCATGGGTGAAGTCCTTGAGTAACTTGAGCAAAGTGTTGGACAGATGACTTGCAGAGTACCTTCCAATCTAAATTATTCTATGATTCTGTGCTGGTAAAAAGTTTGTATTTCAGAGATTAGAAGTATAAAACCAGTAACATCAGTCTACTCCATTTAAAAATAAACTATCCCCATATGTAGTATATAGAAACTAAAATAGTTGAGGATAAATATTTGAAACATTCACACTAACTAATGGCTTTGACAGTTGTCATAATTTCAAACTCGTAGCAATAAAATCTTAATATCTCTCTGAAGACTGTTATTTATTTGAACTCTTCCTCAACAAAGTAAAGTTTCCTTTAAAAATATTACCCTTTTTTTACTAGTCTGTCTTCTCAAAAGGTGACTATGTTCTGCTGCTGGGGTAACAGACAAGATAATTGCTTTGATACTATATTAGGTTTTTGTATTATTACAGAAGATATTATTAAATAAAAAAAACCCCTACACAGCTGTTTTAAAGTTGTGAACCATTTTCAATAGACATTAAAGAAAAAATAGTCTGTATTAAAAATTTTCCATTAATCAGTTATAAAAGCTAAAATGTTATTATATGTGAACTATTTTCTAATTAGTTTTTGTAGCTTTATGCACTCTGCTTTTGCATTTCATTAAATATGGCAGCTTAGTTTGCTTTAACTTTCAAGTTTTCTTTGGTAGATTTTGAATTCATCATGCAGTAGTTGAATCAAAAGAATTGAATGAAGCATGACTGATACTTTTCGAAAGTTACCCCAGTTTTCTCTGTCTTAGAGATTATGTGCCTCACAGCTAATCAACTACTGGAAAATATAGTATATGATCAGGAACAAATGTTAACAACCTTTTCAGAAAAAAACCTTCTGAAATACGGAAATTACTTCTGGCCCCTAAACCAATTTTAGTGTCCATCCTGAGTGGTTAGGAAAGATGTAACATTTGAAATGTCTTTTTAATATGTTGAAGGTGATTTAATATTAGTATACATGCATGTCTAGTTTTATTTCAAAATATAAAAGTCAGCTCTTTAAAATGTCAGACTTTGCCAAGAAATTCCAAGCTGCAGCTACCTCAGATGCCACCTGTTCTTGCACAGTGTTTTCAGAACAGCTGTGAAAGCTGTATGATAATTTTGGGGAAATTAACTTACTAGTGACCAGCACTTTGTGTGTGTGAAGTTCTGAAATTATTTTACCTTTTTTTTTTTTAACCTGTCAGTGTTAAGTCATGACATTTATTTTAAAAGATTAATATTATGATGTTGAATTAATAGAGACTATCAGTATCGCGTACTCATTTAATTCATGGGATATTATATTAGTTACAGAGCTAGTCCAAATGTTAAGAAAATCTCATGTTGGATAATTAATAAATGCCATTACTTTCATAGAGTTGTTGTGCATGCAAACCATTTTATGCCTTAGTAAGAAAGAAACAATAATGGCTTCTCTTAGTGCTCTACTTCATCAGCTTTTTATCCAGTAGTATTAAAATGGCTGTTTTAGAAGTAACTTTTATTTTTTTGATGTATTCATAGTGTTTGAGAACACAGTGTCTACCAATATGAGACTTCTTAAAGTCCAGATGCAGTTAAAAGTTATCTTTAGTCCTCTTCTCTGTAAAATAGCCTGAAGGGCTGCATAAATTCCATCTGCCTACTGCTGTGGTTTGCTGGGGTTTTGGGGGGGGGGGGGTTTTTTTCTTCTTTTTTTTTTAAGTTCTGTTAGTGGTCTATGACAACATGAGTTTTGTGTTTCCTTTAACCAATTTGAGTAAATCTTCAGTAAAAACTTTCAATAAAACTAATAAACTTAAGAAATTAAGCAGATCACAAGCTGGTTAAATGCTTCCAGGTGATAGCCTGCTGTAGCGTCTTCGGAAGTCAGGTGGGAGACCTAGAAACTTAAAGCAGCATTGATTTCCTTGCACCCGAAGAACCAGTGCTTTGGAGTGCAAATGGACATGTCAAATATTAGGACGTAGAGGCAGGAGAGTGGAATTGCATATGCTAGTAAACATTTTCTATGTACCCCTGACAAGATTTTCCTGTACTCTGAGCAGTTCCGGAATATTTGACTATGAAGCAAGTTTTACTTGACTTTTCAGGCATGATCAGGCTATAAGGTGCTTTTGGGTTTTGTTGCCTTTATTGCTACATAAACTGGCTTGAAGAGTTTTAAATCCATAAATTCAGTAGCTTTCCTATGGAAAATTACACTGAAATGAAATGTGAGGATGAGATGCCCATAATTCAGTGTAAATTTTGCAGCTCTACCTAAGATTTACCAAGATTTAGAAACATTGTGAATAGTTAATGCATTGGTATGTTCCTTGCAGTAGAAAGTCTCTTTTTATCCCTAAAGCATAAAATACATAACATTTTATAGATAATGTTGAAATTAGATAATTCTGTAGCAGCAGAGATATACAAATATCTCAGCATGTTTGAAAGCAGCTTTGCATAGACTATAGATTACAACTAAAAATGCCTATCTATAAGTAAGAGAGGAAACTGCATGCTACAACATGAAGTATTTTTAATTTAGGAGTTAAAACTAAAATCACATGACCTTTCACATTCTCTATAACCTTTGGGAGTAAGAATCTGTGATCAAGCACAGCGCTCGTAGCAAAGAGGGAAATGGTTTCGGAAGCAATAACCTGTCTCTGGGTTATCTCAGCCCTGGGCTGGCATATCTGCTAAACTGACCTTGAACAAAATAAAGAGATGACAAAAACAGAGGACACATTGAGGTGATTTGTTGTAGGACATAGCTCTAAAATTTTTCTATTTTAAAATGAACTAAGAAATAACAGCTATTTGATAGTGTTGGGTGATACATGACAAGAATGGAGAATGGCCTAGTCTGCACATGAAACTTTTGTTTCTTATTTTGTTTTCCCTTTTGTGGTTTTTCATATGCTTTCTGTTATCCATAGTTAAGCTATTGGAAAGATGAATGAAATCTATAAACATGATTTATTTTCCATTTTATCCCCTTTTAAAAATTCATATCTTATTTCCTGATTAATGATTCTTCTAGAATATTCTTTTTCTAGGTGTAAAATAGTGTTACTGTTGAATTTGGATCTTGTGTGCTGTTGCTTTGAGAAAGCTGAGCTCTTGGGAAAGAGAAAAACATTTTTCTGTGTCCTGTAAACAAGCAGATCTCTAGGCATTTCTTGTTATGTGAACAAGACAATGTGATACAGAAAATTAGTAATAATATCCTCTCTTAAGTGTTTGAAAAGCTAGTAAAATGATCCTCAACTTTGTCTTCATAGTAACAGAAACATCATTTTATCCTGTGCTTTTATTGGGGTAGCATTTTAAAATCATCTTGCCAAGCAGGTTGGCTGTGTTTTCAAAACAGATTTTCAGAATCAATATCTAGGTCTGTTTTGAAGGAATGTAAATGTTGTGTCTTGCCTTTATGTTGTCTGTGACATGTAATGAATTATAATAGGAACAGCCAGCATAGAAATAAATTGGAAGACTAATATATATTTTTTGACTGTATAGGCTGTTTGACGAGCAGAATATTATAGTTAGGTTTCCTCATTTACCTCTTGGCAAATGGCTTCAATTAAAGAAATTGTTCATTAGTATTCCTTGTCCAAAAGCTTAGAAACAAATTTAGCGGCATAATTAATATGATGCGGATGAAATAGCATGAGTCTAACTACCAATTTTTACACAATAGAAATGTAACTGCATTATGAATACAAGTTTGCCTTTGTTGTGCTTGATCTGTTTTTATTATGAAAATCCACCATGTCTGAAGTCAACAAAGTGAAAAGTGGAAAATGAAGAATGGGTCCTGAAAAGATGGGTACAGTGGCCTTCCAGATGAAGTAACTTCCTTCTTCCTGTTAGTATTGTATAGACAGCTGGAGAATTTAAGACCTTTCCCAGTTCCTTGATAAATATCAGAGAAAATAATCTGTCTTTTTGTCCTTTTTATCTGAAAACCATTACTACTATCATACTAAATCTCCACATTTGTTTTCTAGCCACTGCTTAGCCTTAAAGTGAGCTTTTAATTTTCAGCAGAATGATTTTGATCAAAAACTTAGGATTCTGACGTAATTTTATGGATTATCTATTTCAGGTGTCTCATAAATTCATTCTCCAATAAAAGCCAATATTCCTTACAGGATTGTTTCTGCAATAAAACAATATAGTCTCCTTTTGCTGAACTGCTCTGATATCTGAAAAGTGTCACAATTAGGAAACCCAGCAAATAACGGAAAGTTGACATAATTAATAGAGTCATGACAGCGGAATTTTCCATGTTTTTACTTTTTAGCTTACGGCATTTAATTTTCAAATGAAATCAAACAACTTCTGAAAGTAAATGCTTGGCATAAAGAACTTTGAAAATCACTTTACATCAAAAACATTTGTAAAGCATTTTCAGCCATATCAAGTAAGGACTCTGAAGGATGTCTACATTAACCTCATCACAGGATGAAGTCACATCTTTGTGTATTTCATTCATTCATCTTCTGTAATGATATTTCTTTCATTCTGCATTTTGGCCTTAAAGCTTCCCAAGACTTTCATAAGATCTTTTCTTCTAGGTTCTAGGAACAAAACTTATTTTAGATCTGTTAACCAGGATTCCTCCAGCACAATTAGCACTGGACAGTTAGTACTTGAAGTTTAGTGCTTTTTTTGTGGTTGAACAAAAAACTAAGGCTTTGTTGGCTCTGAAGAGATTGTGCATATATTTTGGAAAATTTGGTATTACATGGACAAAATAATTTTTATAGCTTTGACAGTGTAAAAAAAGCCAATAAGAAAAGCTTCCCCCCCAAAAAAAAAAAAAAGGGACTGTGTTAAAAATTGCAGTGAAAGATGGATTTTAATTTAAAATTTTCATTAACTCTGTTCATTAACTTGCCCTTATCATTGTTTTTATGAAGCTGGGCTTTACATTTTATTAATTGCACAATCATATATTCTCTGTTTTGAAAACTATAATGTATCAGTGCTGCTCTTTTTTAATTTCTAATAAAAAGGATTCTGACTGCTGCATGTAAGACTAGAAAAACATTTGCAACAGCCCTTAGATACCTTGTCAGCTAGAATTATTCTTGAATAAAAGTTTAATGGGGTATTTTGGATTAGATTCCCAAGGCCAGCTTTTTTTTTCCTGATCTGAGTCTTGTCTCATTGTGGTATAAAGGAGATATAAAACAGTTTAAATCAACAGTTACATAAGAGTGTCAGTATCTACTCCATGTAAATTACCTAATTTAAAGTTGAAACAATATTTTAAATATATGTTAATTAGATTCCATTTAAATACAGAATAGGTAGCAATTGGGGAATTTTAGCTTTTCATATTATGAGGCAATCAGGATGGGGATTCAACAGAACAAAAAAATAATTGGTTTTACAGAAGGATTAGAAATCAGCAGTTTCCATTCCTGGTATTCAGAAAATGAAATGGTGTGTGTATTGTTCTCTAGAAGACTAGCTTTTAATCTGATGGTCTTTCTGATGGGTTTGTCACCAAACAATAAGCATGCATTCATGTTACTGATAACGACTTTTCTATGCACTGTAGAAAAAGGTGGATTAGTTGGAGCTGCTCTTATCCTGTTAATTTTACCACTGTTTGTTTTCATAGTTTCATAGTCTGTAAAGATAAGTTAAAATTCAATTATATTTTTTCAAAGAAAGAATAAAAGTTCCATAGTTTATTATACTGTTCTCACAGTACTGTTTTTAGAGAGAACTGATCAGTCTCTTCAAGCTAACATCTTTGTGTACTATACAAGGTCTGGGGAGGGCTGGAGGTGGTGGTTCTATATTTAGAATAATACATTTTTCTGCAATATCCTCTGTTGGATCTGTCAGGAGAATTTCAAGTTTTGTAATTCTTTAGCCTTTATTAGAGTCTGTGTCATGAGAATGAGTTATCATAGACTTCATTTTGCCTAATACAGATTTTTCCCATTACACAGTTATGTGATAGTACCTGTAATAATAGCAGAAATTGGCATTGTATTAATTCATGCTCATAGTAAAACCTGAGATGGGAAGGGGGGAAAAAGAATACAGAACAAATGCTACTCAATTTTTTTGACACCCTGAAGATTTTTTAACGTAAGTTGGAGATAGACCAGCAGTTATCTTTCTCATGTTGAGATTAGTGAAAGGAATTAGACACAGTAGAATCATTTTCTTGACAATAGCCTACTATTACTTGGTGGCCAGCTTGAGCAATGCAGCAAACAGAACTTGAAACATTGCATAAATCTGGTGTTTTTCTGGAGAATATGTGCATATGTTCAAGCTACTCGTGTCTGGATTGTGTTGAAGTTACCTGAGACCTATGAGTTAGTTACCTTACAAACTCTTACAGTTTGTAATATCAGATAATGTGATATGATGGCATAGGAAAGAAGATTCAAAATATCTGCATTGCTACCCCTTCCAGGAAGACCTGTGTTTAAGGGGACATAAACCTATTTCAATCTAAATATTGGAGATAGAATGATAAATTCTTGTTTTTAAATGCAACACTTGTTTTTAAAAACAAGTTAATTTAAAACCACTTGTTTTTAAATGAAATTTCATTAAAATACTGCCTCTTAAGTGCAGATGAAATGAAGAAGCTTCCTATGACACATGCAATAACAGCTGCATTCCTATCGCCAGGAATTGGAAATAAAGCATGTGTAGGAGACTTGTGGGTAGTTTATCAGACCCACTGAAAAAGTATCCTGACAGTATCAGCACAGTGTTTAGGAATCTATTTACAGATTTTTATTTTTTAATTTTTTCCTCCTTTTTTTCCTGCCCCTCTTTTCAGGCTTTGGAAGAACAGGTATGGGACCTGCTGCATGAAGCAGACAAGGCTGCAGAGCAGAACAAAGAAAAGAGTCAGGTTTATGATGCCATGGCAGAGACCCTTGGGGATGCATGGGACGCCCTCATCATTATGTTAGAGAAGCGACAGGCACTTCTGGAACTTACTTCAGTGTTCTTCGAAAATGCTCTGAAGGTTTGTGTTTAAATCAAATTACTCTTAATTTGAAACCTCCCATATACAGGTACTCTGTCCACTGTAATTTACTCTGTTATATAATAATTTTAATTATGCAAACTAAATGTTAATCTAACTTGCCTGTCCTTTACTTGAGACTTCCATGTGCAGATGTGCACAAAAGGACAATTGTGTGAGCCCAGAGGCAGATTTCAGAGTGTTGTCTTTGCCTCTGTGTCCCTTATCCTAATTCACTGATACACAGGGAGCTAAAGCAGAGAGGGATTCCATGCTTACTCTTTGTAGCCTCATATTCTGTTCTCCCCACATCCTTGGAGCTTTGAAGAGTTTAATAATTCTTCCTGATCATTTTGTTTCCACAATAGCCAAATTGCAGAAGCAGCTATTCTACTGCTACTCCTAACAACTCCAAGATCAACAATCCACTAATTATTTTGTCCTGATGTGTATTATACAAATAAATCAGTATAGTGTTGGCATAAGTATCACTATGATAAATTATGTACTACCAAAGGTTGGTCTAGGGCAGACTAAATCCATGAGGGGTTAGCTGAATTGCTCCTGCAAAAGGCTTATATAATTAAACCAAAATGCAGCAGCAGGAGCACAGCACATTATATAGAGGAAGAAACGCAAGGTCAGTTTAGATAGGAATTGCAGAAACTTCTTATGGAAAGGCTTTTCTTTAAATGACAGTCTATGATTATGCAAATCTTTGTTTTATTGTGATAAAACACAAAACATATCTCAATAATAGTCTTTTGTGAAAATCAGAACTCAAATCTCAAATGTTAATACCAAATAGATTTCTTTCACAGGAGGCAAATCAAGAGGGAGAAAAATGTGGAACAGTAGAAAAGACAGGAAAAACAGAGTGCTTGCTTTTCATTTTCCTTAATTTCACCATAGGTTGCAACGTCTTTGCTTACACTGAAACACAACTTTGAACTCCACTGGTTTCTTCAATCTTGAAATGAAGCAGTAGAATTGATAAAGATTGTCTAAAATGTAGAATGTGTCTCAACTCTGTGCTGCTCATTCTTGGAATTGCATCTGCACAGGTGAAAGCCAAATAAAGAATTCCAATCTTAGTTTTAATAATCTCAGCAGATCATAAAATCTGCTCCAGATCTCCCTGAAATTCAGCATGTTTCAATATTTAAAATATGGAACCCATGGAAAAATGACCTGTAAAGGAGTAGCCTAACTTCAGTCTTCATTACAGAGATGATGTTCCCCCAGCATAATTAGTTACTGTGTTTACCATAATTTGTTAGTTCAAATTCGCTAATAATTTCTGCCTTCAAAAGAATGCTTTGAAGATTGTATCTCTGTCTGATGTTGCCCTTATTTTTTTTTTCTCTCAATACTTTAGAATTAGGCATTTTGGGAGGGAAACCTAAGTTAAAGGCTTCATTCATGTTAAATCATTTTACCAAAGGCTTTGAAATTAACAGATTCTTCCATAAAATTTTATTTTCAATGGGTTTGAAGGCTGTGTAGGAAAGATGATTCATAAAAGTGACAAACTGTAATTACAGAATATGTCAATGGAAATTTGCGTTCCCTCAATCAATGAGAACCTCAAAAAAAAGATGTGTAGAGGCCACAAAGCATCTATATTTAGCAGTCGCTATATATGCATTTTTCCAAGAATTTATGAATTCTCTTTCCCTATAACACAGACATTATGATAGAGTTCTACAAAAGAAAATTATACCATGCTTCTTCCCACCCCTTATTTTCTTAATGCAGTTTGCTGTTAAAATTGACCAAGTTGAAGATTTCCTGAAAAATGCTCAAGAGTTTGACAATATTGACTCTTTGAGAGAACTTCTTTTGCAACAAGAGCATCATACAAAAGGTACAAACAGTATTTCACTCCTGATGATGTGTGACTGTGCATTGACTCCTTGATGTATGCCTGTGTGTATTAAAAAAAAAAAAAATAGAATATGAAAATGTTCTATTTGGAAAAATATGTAAGTGAAACAACTCTTTATCAGAGCTCCTGAAAGATATGAAAATCCAGGTTTTGAGCTAGCTCCCTCCTTGTTCCATCTTTGTTGCTGCAAAGCAGCTCGTGGTAAGCTTGCGTTCTGATTTCAAGGCAGTCCAGCTGACTTTCTGTGCTGATTGGCAAGCGAGTTCTAAACCCAGCCTTCTGCTCCGTGGGAAAATTCATCCAAGTTATCATAGCTATCAATGAATTAGCATTTTCCTATGCAAAACTTTCATTAGAAAATTTCTAATCAGCTCTAGTCACAAAGTCCTACATTTTCTTGAGAGTGGCTAAGGGAGAAGTCTGCTTTCTGCTTTCCTTTTCCTAGGGATGGGGTTTGAAGCAGAAATGGTGAAGTGAGGGTGGGAGCTGGGGGATAGAGATGGAAATTAGCCAGCTTCAGAATCTTTCTGCCACGGTGATTCCCTGCATTTTACTTCTGCCTTTGAGGAATGGGGATGTAACGTTCTTGGAAAAAAGGTGCTCTCTCTCCTTCCACCACAGTTTTCCTGCACGTTTGCCTAGAAAAATTCTTCCATGTGACTTCCTTTTGTTAATTCAAATTTTCATGGGAAGCATCTTCTACCACCTTGTGGTACTCTTTTCAAAAGGGCAGAAATTTTTTTTTTCAAAACCAATCTCATTGTGCATCTACTACAGACACCTTTGCAATTCCATGTGGTTCTGTATTTTTATAAGACTTCACACTCCATCTTTATAATTTTAACCAAATTTTGCTATAAGATTACTAAGAACTGACAGAATATAAATTATACTTTATTATTCATTAGGGGAGCACCAGTTTAAACATTTTAGCTACCTTGAATGCCAGGAAACTGAATAGAACTCAGGTAACTCTAATCTGGTTTTGGGGGCTTACAGTTTGATCTTCATGGCAGCAAAGTCCTCACTGTATAACAATTTTAACCTGAAGTATCTGGCAGTAATGTATTGCTGAAAAGAGGGTCTATAACTATAAGAATCAGTTGAAACTATTTCCCAGAGAAAGGCTGCTTTGATGGGGATAAGCCTCTCCTCAGATGGAGGGAAGTGTTTGCAGTTGGTTGGCTTCTTAATCTATCTTTAACCACATAAAATTTGGAAATCTGATATTGAACTATTATTGATAAAAACAATGTTTATATTGCTTTCTGTGAGAAGGATACTGTCTACCCACTCCAATGTAAAGTGGCTAAAAGATGACCTTTACAAAGTGTTGGCTCTACCAGTTTGTTATGAGTGGTTTATCACCAAAAAAAAGGCATTTCAAATTGAAATTAAAAAGGTAAAAATATATTAATTATCCTCATTTATCCATTATTTTATGTATTCCATTTTGGATGGACTGAAATCCATAGAATTATTTTGGTTGGAAAAGACCTTTAAGATCAAGTCCAACCATTAACCTAGCACACTGCCAAGTCCACCACAAAACCATGTCCCTAAGTGCCTTTTAAATGCACATCTTTTAAATACGTCCAGGCATCATGACTCAACCACTTCCCTGTTCCAATGCTTGATAACCCTTTCAGTGAAGAAATCTTTCTGAAATGGAACAGTTCTGATTAATACCCCCTTTCTGGAAGGCAAGAAATAAAATGAACAGGTTTGTTGCTGTGAGCTCATGGAAACTAGACTCTGTTGTTACCCCTTGGAGGCATTCCACTTCTGCATCTTCCCTCGGTGCTCCATATGAAAGGTGGAGATGAAGGATGCCTCACCTTGAGTACTCAGCTGGGAATATGAATGTTTCAGGTGTTTGCTGCCTGTCATTAGACCTAGCTTCTAAGACCTAAACTTCCCTTGCATAACCAATGAAAAACCACAGACGCTACTGACCCATACAGAAAGCAGGTTAGGAAACTCCAGCTTACCTGAGGACTCTGAAACCATCAAAAAAGGCTCAGTTTTGAGAAAACAATGTAATTTCTGGATTTTGTCTCAGTGGCTTTCAGTACACCATTATATGTGTATATATGTGCTATTATAGGTACATATATTTACCTGTATACACTGTTACACCTTTTTGTGTTTATATAATAGCTGTCCAAACTGAAATATCTGAGGATATATACCTCCTAAAGTAAGCATTTATAATCTGTTTGTACAATGTATGAAAATTCATTAAGCTCATGTATGCAAATATGTAGTTTTAAAAATACTTGAGTAATATTTGAAATATGCTACTAGAAATACAAATAGCGTTGATTTTTTCCCTGTGAAATTCTATTCTTGCAGAGCTTTTGGAAAAATCACTTGCACTTTTAAACAAAAGCCAAGAGCTAACTGAATTCATAGAAGAATTCAAATGTGAGGGGCCAAATGTGAATCCGAAGCTGATTCAGGGAGCCCACAGCAGCTGCTTGAAAATTGACAATCTCCTTGAAATGCTACAAGACAGAAGACGGCAACTGGACAGGTTTCTTAAACATCAGCGCCAAGGACTGGAGCAGGTCCTGCAAATTTGTTTGTGGCATCAACAAGAGAATCAGGTAAGACATATAATGTTCAAAAAAATCTAGCAACTGTTTTACAGTAGAGACTATTACAGAAATGGAGCTTAAATGTATTTATTAGGTTAATAATCCTGGGGCACTTCTGTTTTATGAGAGCCTAACTTTTGAATATTTGACTTTGTAACTATAACATCTTCAAAATTTATTTTAATATAACTTTAATGTCTTCAAAAGCACTATTTCCATTATGTGGATCCCTCCTGTAAGTTACCAAATGTGGTGCTTCAAACCAAACTATATTCCTTTTAAACTGAATTCCCAGCACAAACAAATCTCTAGCCACAATAGCAGTAACAGTAATTACAACTGCAGCAGGCTGTTTCTGAACTAATCAGTTAAAGAGAAGATACAGCATTATTAGCCTGTCTGAGTGTCTGAAAGCAGAGGAGTATTTTCTTTTGGAGTCAAATCAAAATTCTCTAGGGTACTGTAGTGATTGCAGGTTTTCCACGTCTGCAACCCATTTCTCTCTCCTCTCTCCCAGTTTAGCTTCCATCTCTTACTAAATTTCTCAAATACAATTTGTTTTTATACCCTCCTTTCAGAGCTTAGGTACATTTAAGTCTTACTATTTATCTTCCTCTTTCCAGTACTACTACTCCTTTTCCTTTTCATTCCTCATTTCCCAGCATTCAGATCAGATAGCTTTCCTCTCTTTGTGTTCTGCATTATCAGATAAACTTCTACAATTTAAGACTTTCTCCTTCATGTCCTCAAGAAGCACCAAGTAACTTCACAAACCAATGTTCTTTTCTCTACATGAAAATGTATTAGATGTTAGTACAATTACCTGATCATGCTAGAGTTATTCCATAGTACGCAAACATAGAGGAACATTAAAAAGGGAAACATTTCACAATAGCTAGCTGTTGAAAAGATGGGATAAATATGTGGCCTGTTTTTTGGAGCCAAGTACACTTACTAAAAAAAACCTAAAAAAATTATATTGCCTAAGATGTTAAACGTCACAATTTCATAACATTTACCTGAGAATTCTACTCATCCTCATCACATAAGGGATAAATGTCTGGGAGTAGCCAACTAGACTTCATCCTAATTTAGGTGGGATTGAAAATATTGTGCAGTGAATTTTTTTGTGTGTTTCCATTTCCTCTTAGGTGTGTGCTCACATCACAAAGAGTAAGCATAGAAACTTTTCTACTGGCAAGTTTCCTGATCATTTGAAGAAAGTAGCCAGTATTTACCTACCTGTTAGCTCATACCTGCCTCTAGTTTGAGGCTGGCGTAAAGACAGAAAGAAAAAAAAATTCAACTAGTTTGTAATAGAATGCTTCTCAGAATATACTTGTTTAGTATCTGCATTACAGTAAAACCTGGTATAATGTATGATTTGTATATATATGGACAATTTATTTGCATGCATCATGGACAAATAATATATTCATATGTAGATGCAAACACTGGGAAATTAACTTATAGAGACTATGTAAAATTTCGCTCTCTGGCTCTTAACTCATTATGCATATATTTCTGAGCAATAACAAATTAAATTCTCAAAGCCTCTCAGCACATCTGAAAACTAATATTCTGATCTCTGTACATGGACTGAAAAATACAGCACCTTCCTTTCATCTCTAACTGAAATGTGATTGATGATCTCAGTCATGATCATAACATGACAGTTCATTTTCAGTATTTTCAATATGTGAAAGTGTACTTATTTTACAGTTAGAGAAGGGTATCTTGACCTTCCTTTATGGAAGTGTCAACATAATATTTTCTTATACACTCTTTCATTAATGAAAATCAGAGGCAGATTGGTTTATTTTGTGCATAATTAGTTATCTTTGGAAGAAGATTTATAAAAGTAAATTTTTTTTGTTGATCCAACCATGCATATATTAGTTAAAATTATCCACGGTACTTCATCACATCAAGGGCAGAGAAAAGAGCTAAGTAAAAATCAGCGACAGGTGAGTATACCCACATTTGCTATCTAGACATATGTATGAGAAACAAATGGCCTTGGTATAAGACACAGGTTTTTTTTTCATTTTTATTTCATTTGCATTAAATGTAGTTTAATTGACATAAAAAATTAAGTACTGTAGCTCAGTGAATTAAAGGCTGTCACTGATTTTAGCCCCAAAAATGCAAGGCATTCTTCTTCGCTTGAAATCTTTACATAGTAAATGGATAGGTTTATGATCTTAATTGCCTAGAAGAGTTTCTGTATGATAGGAAATGGAAAGGTTCTGTTGTTTCTTTGCTTGACAGTAAATTTCTGTTAAGAAAAATGGAGATTTTCATTTTAACATCTGATAACGAGGATCTGCAAATCCAAATGTGTGAGTGCACATATACGAGGAGAAATCCACAGCAGTAGCTAATGTGTAGAGAACTGTCTGAACACGGATTAAATTTGCTGGAGGTGTGCTCTTTGCTGATTTTTTCCAATAGTTGTATTCAGCATAGTGCTGCTACTAAAAGCTAGAATGACAACCAGGTAGTTCTGACTAATTCTTGTTAACGTATCCACGCACCTATGTGGATTACTTGGTTTTAATACCACCAAAACTGAAATGATAACTCTTACTAGCTAATATTCTAAATAAGTTCTGCATTTGGGAACATTGTGTAATCAAAGTCCTTTCTTGAAAAAAAGGAGACCAAAAAAGTGCATACAGTGCTTTTGTCTACATAGGTAAGGAACATCACTAATGCAAAGGACTGTTTCACTTTAGTTGAACTTGAAGTGCCTTTGTTGAGTGGTATACATCACATTTAGTGGTTGTTTTTTTTTATTTCCAGGGTCTCTTACAATCCTTCACAACAACAGTATAACAAGCCACTAGTAGCTATTTTGGAACAATGCAATATTGTGACTTAGTTCTTTCCCCATAAAATATTATTATTTCTCTTCTTTATAAGGCTGTACTTGATCATGCAAAAATCACTGAAGCCCAGATTTTAAACTGAAGTGTTGCATTTTTCTTTAAAAGTGTGTCTGTGGTCCCATTTGCCCTAACTTGTTATTTATGAAATTAGACAAGGACGCTTCACTAGCAATATTGTGAAGATAAATGCATTGAGGATTAGCAAAGGGCTTAGGTAGTAACATTATGAAGAGACTGAAATGTCCCCAAGATGAACCAAGACACATCTGTATTACCATGCTTATGACTTCACATAGGGATGATAAAAATATTACTTGGGATTTAAGATAGTAAGTAAAGCATCAGCCACTCAAATACGGTGATGGCTGTGGTGAAAAACACCTGTCCAGTATTTAACAAAAGTCAGCTTATTGTGAATGTGCTGCAGAAATTATTTGAGAACAGCTCATCCTGCAGTTCAGAGTAGGTATGTCAGACTACATAATGCAGGCCACTCAAGTTCAAGCTGCCTGAGGTTAAGGTCGGATTTAATTTACAGCATGTAGATATTTGTGTTTTAATACATAGAGCATACAGGAAGAAAAGAAGTGAAAAAACAGTTTTTCCTAATGGGAATAATTTCTAGAAAGAAAAGTGTATTTCTTCTTGATTTCTGTTCTCTGCTATATTTGCTCCTTCTCTCTACAGTCTCACATTAGTGTCAGGTTATTCAAGAGGTTTGATAAAGTCCAGGACAATGTATTTGTGCATGCATGAGCTTTTGAATTGCTGTGTGCTGGATTTCCCCCCTGAACACACCCCCAGGTGTATGGGGTGAGTGCCCAGGCCTGGCGGCAGGGGCTGGCAGGGCAGCCTCTGTGAGGAGAGGTTGGGGCTGCCCCAAGCTGGACACAGTCAGTGCCAGCCAGCTCCCACCACCCACTGCAGGGCACAGCTGAGCCCTGCAGCAATGCTGGTGGCACCTCTGTTATAACTTACCTAGGAAAGGGTAAAACGCTGCACAGACATAGGAAGGAGTGAGGGGAAAGAAAAAAAAGCGGGAAACAACTCTTTGAATGCAAGGGTCAGTGAAGAAGGAGGGAAAGTGCTCTAGGTGCTGGAGCAGGTATTCTCCTGCAGCCTGTGGGAGTTCTGGAAGACACCACACCACAGCAGGTATTTTCCTGCAGTTTGTGAAGAGGACTGCATCAGAGCAGATATCTACACAGTAGTAGTTTGTATTCCCTGAAGGAGCTGTGGCCATAGGGAACCCATGCTGGAACAGGGTGTCCTGACAGGAACTGGAGTGCTTGAGGGCCTGTGCTGGGCTGGGGGCAAAAGTGTGAGGAGGAAGGAGTGACAGAGAAGGAACTGTTATGTACTGACCATAAAACCCAGCATTTCCCTGTGCCACTTGGTGAGAGAGAGTAGGTAGAGGAGTGGGAATGAAGGATTGAAACTAAGCCTGAAGAAAAGTGCTGTATAGGAGGAAGATGTTTTAGCTTTTGTCTGTTTTTTCTCACTAAATCTATAATTGGCAATAAATTAATTTAATTTTCCCCAAGTTGAGCGTCTTTCATCTGTGATGGTAACTGGTAAATTATCTCCCTGTTTCTACCCACAAGCTTTTAAATTTGTTTCCCCCCGTTGTTCTGTAAAGGAGGAGGAATGAGAGAGTGGCTGGGTGGGTTTCATGGCAGTTGGCCAAGGCCAACCCACCACTAAAATCTAAACTATGCTGTTGGTTTGGATTCTGTCCCCCACCTCCCCCTTTTCCTTTTCTGTTGGAAAACTTGCTCCTCCTGAATTGACAGTGGGAAATGTATGGAAGGCAATGGAAGACTATATATAAGCATTGAAATCACCTGGACCATAACCAGTGCAAAACAAGCAACGTAGCAGCCTGAGAAAAATGTTGAAGAGCCTTTGATTTCTGGTACTGATTATTCATCACAAGCAGAGCAGATAATTTTTGTAAATTAGTGATAAGATCTACATTGTGAAAAAACAGAAGTGATTTTTAGGTTTCAACCAATCAGGAAACACCACTGTCTTTTTCAAATAAATATATTAACCTTCTCTCCTTTCCAATCCCTCCACCAAAATGACTGAAAGTAAGGTTCTATGTTTGTTTGTTTGTTTGTTTTTTCTTAAAAAGCAATTAAATATCCTCAGCTGTTGTTTAAGAGCTAAGCTGGCACAACTTAAATCACTCAGTGGTATTAGCTGTAGTGGAAACCAGATGATGAAATTCACTGTAATGGAAAGAAATATTGCCAAGTGGTAAAGGGGTGAACACTTCACTGTAACAGGGTTAAAGAATGACTTTTTCCAATGTCTAGCATAACAGGAATACTGGGTTGTTTTGCTAAGCAGATACATGATACAGAGAATAGTCCTAATTTACAGAAATATTTTTATTGTTCATTCTATTTGTACTTTGGTGGGCCCCTAGTAAGTGTTCTGTGAAAATGTATCTCGAGGGAAAATGTTTCAATCAGTAAGTACATATATGGAGGATATGCTCAAGAAATGAAGGTTCAGTAGTAAAAGAATGTTTACTTCTCTAGCTCTGCTATACTCCTAGGATAACGTGCCCAACTTTTTATTTGTAACTGAAAATATTGCCAATTCATTTTAAAGGTTCTTTCATTTTTAGAATTGTTTAATTTTATTAAAAATAGCTACTACATGAACAGATTTAAAAAAAAAAAAAGTAAATCAGTATAAAGTAATTCTTAGTATGCCATATATTATTTAAGTATAGTGGTGATTTTCCAGACTGAAAAGATTGGAGGAAATCTCCTCAACAATAATAACTCATTCTGACTGCTATTTTAAAATGCAAAGCTTCACTGAGGAATTCTTGCCATGTGTTGTTTACAAAGAAAGTGATGGGTACCTACTGTGAATCAAGCAGAAAGAAATACAAATCATTCTGTGCAATTTAGAAGATATACTTGTATACTGCATATGCTTGCTGCATATACTTGCTGAAGTATATAATTATTACATCTAGTAAGATGTAATAACTTGTTTTTCTAAGCTACTAAAGATGATTTCACATAATATTACCTCAACTGGGTTTTTCAAGCCAGGGATGAAGATGTTCTGTTTAGTCTTAAGGCTTATTTCTTTTTTCTTCTTGTTTTTTCTTTTTTCTTTTTCCTTTATTTTCACTTTTTTTTCTTCCCCCTTCCTCTTTATTTCCCCCCCTCTCCCCCCCTTGGAAAAACATGCAATATCTTTATTGTGTTATAAAACATTCATTCTGTGTGTAACTATAACATGCTTTTTATTTTACTGTGTTAATTTATAATTTGGTAATACCTGATGGATACATTTTGGCTATTTTGTTAAATATATTCCAGTGTGTTCATTTTGACGCCAGTGCTTTCCTTCTGCATTTATTGACATGTAAATAATGCAAATGTAAACATTTGAATAAAAGCATGAATGCTAGGAATGAAAAAATGAAAGGAATGAGATTTAGGCCTTCTTTTGTCGATGAAACTATCTTGTACATATTTTAAAAAATGGACAGTCGCTTCTCAAATTGTTCACTGAATTACTTTAATTATTTAGGTAACATCATGGTACAAGAAAAACATCAGAGATTACTTTCACAAGCAAAACTTAGGCTCATCTTTATTGGAAAATGAAGAGTTACTTCAAGAACTTGAAGAAATGGAAGTCAAAGTGAAAGTAAGAAATACAGTAATTGATTGGTGAAGCAGCTTTAAAAATTAGTAGCAAAATGTGAACTCAGGCATTTAATAAACACGTATAGGAGGAGATACTTGCTATGTGTACATAAGATACATATTCTTATACATCTAAGAATTTTTTTTTTACTTCTTTTAATGCAGGCCTCCATGTTTCTTAGTGTTTTTCTCATTTAAAACTTTAAAAACTATTGATAAAAGAAGAATAATCCTTGATGTTGTTTAGTTGGTTTTTCAATTTAGTCATCAAGTTGCAGACTGGTAGTTTACATATTAATCAGTATTGCAAAAAATACAAAAAAGCAATTTTTTTAGAATATTCCCAAAGCTTTATGTTCATAAGGAATAAAAAGCCAGCTACTTCTACCATTATGCATTGTCACTGAACTGTGTACATAACTGGAAGATGTATTTGCCCATTGATTTCTTGGAAATGAAAGTAATTAAAAATATTGTTTTCATTGTGAATATCAGTTTTCCAGAGGATAAATCTATTACCATCATTCATAAAAGCAAGATGGGATTAAAGACAGTGTTGATATGTATATATATATAAAAGGGATATTTTTATGATGCATATTGCATGTATTTAGAATCTTCTTTTAGGTACCTCAATTAAACTATCATCAGGTAAGTGCTGTTGCTGGGTCAGGATCATTCCTCACTTTACCATTTTCAAGCAATAGTATTTGGATAGCCCAGATGACCAAACAGGCCTTTTCTATCCCAAAACTGTTCCAATAGAAACAAATGTCTTTTTAATGGCTGCTGTGTTGATAGCAACTAACAGGTTTATGATTGTTCATGGTTGTTTTTCCTTGTAAGCTTTGTAATTAAATGTTTGCCTGTTTGCACAATTCGCAGTTAACTGTTTCTGGGTTGTCATGTAAGCAGAATACAATAATATTTCTGATGCTTGTCCAAGCAGCATGTCAGAAAACACATTCTCTTCATCTAGGGAACATGAGTATGAGAGAGAAATTCTGCTCCAAAACTTTTAACAGACCTTGTGCAAGGAAAGCGGAAGATAAACAGTAAATGAGTAAGCTGTGGGGTATTTCCAGAGAAATAGGAACCCACAAAAATATTTGAGGTGTCCTGAAGTGTTGCTGAAAAAGACATATTTTTACACTTAATTGGCTTGTGGTTTAAATGCTACTTTACTATATGGATCATGATCTGAAGACAAATTAATGTGTTTCAAGGTTTTCTCAGCTTAATGCTAGAATAGTCCAGTGAAGACAGTTTTATGCAACTTCTCAGCTTTTAACCCAAAGGCAGAATTTTAAAGAAATGTCTATGATATAGACCAAAAAAGCTCATTTAACCCGTAATAGTTGTTTAATACATGAGAAAGTTGTAGGTATTCCACTTTTTTTTTTTTTTCAGGCTTGTGGTAGATATTTTTGAAAGCAGAAAAAGTTCAAAACTTTAAAGCCACAATAATTTTACTTTATCAGTTCTAACATGCTTGAAAAATACCTGATTCATCAAGGAATCTAGAAAGAGCTTGCCAAATGGAACAGTGGAAGCAAGTATTTAAGCGTCTAAAAACCTTAATACTGTGAAGAAAAGTATGAGTAGTGATCTGAGCTAAGAAGACACATTGAATATAGGGACATAGAATGCAACATGTCTTTAATAGGCCAGAGGAATTCACAATCATTTCTTGACAAACTGAAGAGTTAAGGTAATAACAGACTTTTTTCCTTTCAGAGAAAACGAGTAATAAATATTTTAGCCCTGACAGATTTTTTACAAATTTAATATGTAGAAGCCAGAAGGACAGAAAAAAACTGACAAAGATTTTTCTACTGAGTTTGTGTGTCCTGTTGATGGAAAGTAAAGGGGTTTTTTTATGTGTAGAAACATTTCCTTGTAAATAGAAAGCTGAAAATAAAATTGCAGCTAGCTATTTTGTAGAAAATTGAACAAATTTTGAGTAATGATCAAATATGATAGCAGATGAGTCTAACTAAATTTAATAACCTCAGAGAGTGTGCAAGGCTGTAATGTTCCTAGAATATTGTAAACTAGAAATTACTATAATAAATTGAGCGTGTGTGAATGTTTAGATAAGAATTTTGGCTCAGTATAAATGAGACAGAGTTTAACCTGTGCTTTAAGATCACCTAAAAGCTGGTATTGGGCACCTTGTGCCAAACAGATTTATGAGTGTTATTACAGTGAAATCCTCTTATAGGAATAATTTTGCTAGAAGTTGAGTAATTTTCTTGTAAGTAGCCTTGCCTGCTGTAATTAAACATTGCTATATACCAAAACAATTCAGAACTTTATTTAGTTTTTCTGTGTCTGCTTCTAAGCTAGCAGTAGACAATTTCCTTTGCAGTTTAATTAAAGTATGCATTTTTAATTCTTGCATAAAATATTATTTTTAATTATTACACAGATAGCATATAATGATTTGAGTGAGGATCCACATATTTAACTGCACTTTCTTTGCTTTTCTTTTTGGTTATTACTAGCTCCCCACAGTAGTCTTGTTTTCTTATTCTCACTGACATTTGTATGTTTAAATGTAAGTGAAATTTCGATTAGAATCTGGCCCTGGAATGCATTTGGTACCAGTCATCCCAGCTGCAAGCATTGGAAAATGATGGACATTGTGATGCTGATAGAATTAGATGTCAGAAGTCCACACCTTGTTCATAAATAGGCCAGTTAAGCTGTATGTATGAAGATACCTCCTTACTATTTTTTACCAAGTAAATTCTTCAGGAAAAAGGAACCAATACAGCAAAACAGACTGTAATTATCCTCAAAATCCTCATTCTTGCTGAATATTACTTAGAGCAGAGACATAAAGACAGGACTTTGTGAAAGGGGAATTGTGTATTAAGTAATACAGTGCAGGATTTCACTTAATTAAAAGTACAAGCTGAAGATTACTGCATCCAGATCTCAGAAATTGTCATTATTTTAATTTGAAAGAAAAATAAAGCAAAGAAATCCAGAAAGATTTAGCTATTGATGTTTATCAGTAATAGGCATAATGAAAAAAATTGGGAAAAAAAACAACACAAAAAAGCTTTTATTGAGCCCTAGATAAATCTCTTTCTATTTCACTAGAGTGTTGAAATTTTCCAGTTCAAGTCCTCAAGGATTATGTATGTGGGGCTTGTTTGAGTGTTTCCTTGGGAACTGGTGCAGTTTCATTAAAGGACATTCCAATACAACAGTATTTTTTAGAAGCATACAAGGAATTACCATGGGCAGCATTTGGTCTTCAAGCGCTTGTTTTTGGAAGAGCTGAACTGGAAAACTTTCTGAGAAGGCTTTTCTTAAGTGTTTCCTTATGGAAGGAAAGAAGGGTTAGCATGAGTGAGGCAGGTTTGTAGGCATACAGTGCAGGTATATTGAAGTTCTTTATGGAATTCTCACATTTCTTTTTCAAAAGGAAACAAAGCTAATTTGGTTGAAACACATGGAGTTAGTTTTCTTATCAAGCCACTTAAAATCTGGTTGTAATGTTTTAACACTATTGAATTGTTTTTACTACCTTTTTTTAATTTTGGTAATACCATAATAAAAGTTAAAAGTTGATTTAACATGAGAAAGCCAAATAAGGCATTAATGCAGATCTATAGGTTTTTAAAGCTGCTTAGGTCTTCCATGGCAGAAAGGTGAAGCGTACTCACCACAGTGGAAAAATTACTTACAAACTGAGGAGTATTGTAATGATTTTCCTTTTCCTATTGACCAGATTTTCAAGATGAAGGAATATGTTGCATTCCACAGAAATAGGATACTGATCAACTAAGACTGTAAGCTGAGGCATTTCTACTAATTCAGTGAAGGTGTTAGCAGTCCTTTTATGTTTATTAGCAGGAAGTATGTTTTACATTTTCCTCCTCAAAAAGCGTACTACCTAAATGAGCTGTAATATCCTTTTAAATTGCTTTAAATTCAATGAAAATTTGATTGTTAAAAATCTTGTCTGAAGTCTCAGTTATCATACAAAATATGCATCCTTTTTCCCCTCTGCTTTGCTAAAATATTTGTTACAACCTGCAGCAGTTAGTACCACAAACTAATTCATACAGAAGGGTTCCTCACTTAATACACCTTGATAGTTGTTTTTTGAGAGAGATTATTTTTATATATTTAAAGATTTAGAGACTATTGCTTTTCTGTGTATTGACATCAAACCAGGCATCACAATCCTTAGTCTCATGGGTTTGTTCATATTTTAAAACTTTTTTTACCCATGTTAACGCCCTGTGTTTCAGCTTTATTTCATGTGCTGTGAAGCTGCAGAAATGTATTCAAAGTTCAAGGCAAGAATGTACAGGCATGGTTTTGAATGCCAGTGTTTTCCATTTTGAGGTGATCTGTGAATAATATGAGATCTTTCATGAATTGTTCAAGTTAATCCAGAATGCAGTAAGGAAATGAGTCCTTTCTGTTGGAATTGCCATGTACTATTTAAGCTTGGCTATGTCGAGCAAGAATAAAGTACACTGTGTAACAGTTTTACTATTTTATTCTTTTTCTCTGTAAAAACACATTAAAAACAAAGCAGCAACTAAACACCAAAGCAGTAGTTGCAAGAGAGGAAGAGATGAAAGAGTTTTTCTTTTGACTCTCTTGAAGTAAAACTCCTTTCCATTTGGACTATCTAGTCAGATATGCCTTTGAATACCTCTTTTTAACCTAAAGAAGATAGTGGGACTGAATACTGCAATAGCATTTGTCACAGGTAAAAAAAAAAAATAGAGTTTTGTTCATGAAGGCTTTAATCCTTTAATTTTGTATAATTTGGGTCAGTACACGACAAGAACAAGTTAGTTAAGAATAGTTCAAAAAAATGAATAGGAGTCAAATAGATGATCAGTTCTGATTAGCTAAATATGCTTCCAAGTGGTGCAATACAGACAAAAGATCTATATGCAAACTTGTACTGATTCACTCAATCCATCTTAAAACACCTTAAACTACATAGTGAAGTGTCAGTAATGTTTCTGACTTTGGGTTGAAATTCTGAAGTATGATCCTCCTTTTTTAAAGCATCTCTTCAACCTGTCACTGCCACTAGGAAGGTTCATGGTCAGGTAAGGCAGAGACTTGTGTTTGTGTACAGGAAATCAGCAAAAACATACCATGGAGAGTGTCAAGAATGGTAGCACATCTCACTGCAAGTGAGAGTATTTCGATTTAATTGATTACCAGACAGCTCTCAGCAGCAATGTCTCACTGGAAGCAACAATTAACTAGGTGATATTTTAATTTGGTCTTAATTAAATTGTTGGACTTAATGGGCTATTTGTCATGGGGCTGTAGTCCTACCCAGTAGAAGTTTCTTGGTTTTATGTTAACCAGACCATTTTTCCCAGCAGACACACTAGTAGCTGCTACATCTAGTACTGCCTGCTGTATCAAAGAATGCAGAATGCCACCACTGAAAACTGTCGCTAGAACCATCATTTGCTAAGAAATCCCTCTTAGTAGAAATCCTGTTTTAAATGGTGATAATTTTCTGTTCTATAAATGCGATACGTTTTTTCCAGCATTTGTATTATTATTGTGCAGGCATATTACTTTTCTATGTGTAGTTGATTAAAATGGAATTTTTCCTGTTAGGAGTGGAATTCCACTGTGGAACAACTAGAAGCTGAAGCACTTAAGATCTTGTTTTCAGAGGACTATACAGAAAAAGAACATCTGAAGTTCTCAAATCAGAAAATCTGTCAGTTGCGAGAAGAGGTGTTCTTCCATATGGAAGAAAGAAAAGCCCTGCTACAGGAAGCCAATGACTTTTTTTGTACTGCTGGCAAGGTTGGTAAGAGGCCAAGTCTAATAATAATATGATAATACAACTGTCAGTGTGCTCTCGAAGTCTTACATATATGGGATTATGCAAACAGTTGGCTAAACAATTTGGAATGGAAAATTACAAATTTGGTATCCTTTAATATGACATTTTGCCTCAAACTTCTATCCAAAATGGCAAATGCATTTAAAATTATTATTATTTTTTAAAGTACATTGAGAAGAACATTCTGTTTCCAAAATAAGGCATTTTGGGAAACATTTTCTTCCAAAAATTGGACTTCAAGATCATCGGCTCTGTCACGATGACATAATGCTGTATGAATATACAGGAGCTCTGCTCTAAAATACACAAACTAGGGTAGCATGGATACCAGAAACGATGCCTATGCTTATATTGGTCTCCACAGGGGCTAATTAATAATTAGACATGAGAAAATCAAGGACAATGTACAATTCCTCATAACAGGCACATCATACTACACAGTGAAGACATGATGTAACACCAACGTGACCAGTTACAAAGCACAGAGCTCTCAGTCACAGCACAAATGCTGAATTAAGGTCCACACCTATATTGAGTTCAGCAAGATAATGAGTAGGCAATTTCCATCACTGATGTGCTTGTGTGGAGAAGCAGAGACTCAAATTCCAGAGTTAGGTTCTTGCAGCTCTCACAGGAGAAGGCCGTCTACTGAATTCTAGACGTTGGATGCTTTGTGTGGGTTGTGTTTAAGCACAAGAAGCCTTGACTAGCATGTCTGTTTGATTTTTCTTTCACTTCCTAATTTTATGTGGTGAAAATGGGTAAATCCTTGATGACCAAAAAAAAAGGAATATTTCAAAACAAAATTTTTATTTTTAAAACATCAATTTCAGTAATAACTATTTTGATGAGAATTATTTTCATAAATTTGGTCATTAATTTTTGTTACTTCCTACTTCAAATACTTTTTTCCTCTATAATATAAGCTGTTTATCGTACTTGAATACCTTAAAACGCTTTTAAGACTTCTGTTCATAATATCTTTTTGGTTTTTTTAATCCACTTTAACATGAGCATGAAGAGTATTCTTGTAGATTTCAAATCACTATCCCAAACCAAAAAAAATTTTTTTTCCTTCAGTCATCTTCTGAAGTTGTTTTAGACTACTAATCACATGTTCTTAAGTGGGTTAGATTACTTTAGTTATTCTTACTGGCTTAAGGCCTAACATCTTATAATTATTTTTCAAATGGTATGATATTATAGGATAGTACTTAACTGTAGTTAAAAATATGTAATTAATTTTTAAATTAAACTGAATCAAGGGACAATTTTAATAGCTCTTCGGTAAACAAATGTTGTAAACCTTTTTGTTCAAGTAAAGAAAAAGGCCTGAAATAAAAACTAAAAGACTAAAAAAATTTATCTATGGGAGTACAGTACAGTTAAGGAAATGCATGTAGAAAGGAATAAAATAATAGCGGAATAATAGGCATGATAGAAATGACTTGAGATTCAGACACATTCAGTCAAGTAGAACTAAAATTATGAAAGTATGCATTTACTTGGAAACAAAATCAGTCTTTAGGAATGCAGTGTCTATGTGTTGCAGTAAAATGCTCCCAGTTACATCTAGAATATTTATAAGCTGGTTACTGACAGTGTATTCACTTGTATTGCTTCTGAGCCTTTTTCTTTTGAGAGACTAGATTGAATTTAGAATTAATGTTTCCAAAAATTAAATTATCCTTTGAACAGTTTTCCTTGTTATAAGCAAAATTATTATAATGCAGTTTGTAGTTGATGTGTCCCCATATAAAAAAAATTTTGATTCTAATCTGGCACTAACTTGTACTGTCTTTTAGGCACTCATTGGAGAGAAAAATTATAAGTTCAGTAAAAAGATTTTTCCCCTTTTAAGAGGCAGTGCTGTAAAATCTTGAAAACTTCTAATTTCTCTGCAAAATGTTGGCATGTTGAGGTTGAAAGAGGATGGCACACAGTTCCTTTAAAAGTTCTCAACTTAAAATCGAGGTTGGCAAACTTATGGGAACAGCTGATAGAAGAGTTGATTAACAGATAATTGAGGGGAGTTAATATCATTAGCTTAAATCCATTGAGATGGTTCAAGTTAACAATAGATTTTTATAAGAAGGCCAAATAAGGATCAGTGAAGGTGGAAATAGTGTTATGACAGGTTTCTGTAAGGTTATATTACTGCTATTTCAGGTGTTGATGGTGAAAGTGAGTAATTCAAAATCCTCAAGCCACTTTAAGCCAATTCAGAGCCAAATCTGTTTTAAGCCTTAATATGGGAAACCAAGTAGGTGTTTTAATCACCAGACAAACATCCAGTGGAGTATTGCGGATTGATTGCTGGTATCTTTCTGCTTAAAATATTTGTAATTTATATAAGCATATAATAGGTAATCAAGACAGGCAACCTATAGGGACAAGGCAAGTTAATAGCATATGCTTTTTCTCTGACTAGCAGACAGCAAAATCCACAGAGAAATGTCAAACTTTACCAAATTCCAACTAGTAGTAGAGCATATTTCTTGAACAGTGAAGAAATGAGCTATTGGAACAATTTACCACAGTTCTATTAGATTTTTTGTAACTGTAAAATGGATTATATTATTTAGTTAAAGCAAAGAGGAATTCAGTAATTTGTTTGGCTTACCATGTATTAAATGTAAGTTCAGTTATTACAATCTAGTAGTAATTCACAACAAGGGTTCTCTTTTTTTTTTTTTTTAACCTTGATTTGGGGCACAAAGCTTTTAAAACACTAGGTCTTCAGCCAGTGGTGCTGACCAACTGCCTGCTACACTGAAATTAAAGAAAACAGGGGTTTGTGTGCTTTTTAGAAATACTAAGCACTCTGCTATCTAAAGGTGTCCTATGGAGTTTTAAGTCTTTGATAATTTTGAAAATCAGCTACTACATCTGAGTTTTCCACTGAAAAGAAGGACCTCAACAAGACCAAACTCTCTATGTTCAATCTCTCTGTTTCTGTTTTACAAGTCTGTTCCTCAAGGACACATACATGAAGTCCTATTAGTAATGCAAGCTTTTTTTCTAAACGTTTTAGTTAGAAGACTAGTTAGGAAAGTTTATATTTTAAGGCATTAAAAGACCAAATAGTCTTTTGGTATTTTTTTTAAAGCATATTACTTACAGATTGCTTATTGAAACTTTAAAACCAGATAATTTCCAAGGATGGCTCCAACAAGTATCTGCATAGCTCTATTAAATGTGCTGAAAAAGCAACCTTAAGACTTAATGTTGAAATTATTTACAGACCCTTGAAAGGAGAGATGTAATTTGCTCCAATAAGTCTGATCTTTCTTGATTTCATCTATCATAAGGAATCTGAGATGGGCTGATGGAAATAGTGTTAGAACAGTTGCTGATAGTCAACCCCCTTTTATTTTGGGCAAGGAGCTATACAAATAGAGGTTTATTGCTTGGAGAACAAAGGTAGCATATTTTAAGAATGCAGGGCTGTGCTTTGTGGAAGAACCTGGGGAAGAAGGCACTAGCTCAGATGTGTCTCCACAGTACACCATTACACCTGTTATGTGTAAGAGTAAACAAAATACTATTGTTACCATGGTCCAGAAAACAGACCTTTTCAGTTGTTCTCAGGGTATACCTGAACCTCTGGACTCTCTTTACTTGTAAAGGGCAAATGAGCAAAATAGAGTGTTAGTTGTTTTGAGCTATCTCAAAGAGAACTTATTTTAGATCTTCTGTCGCATTGTCATTTTAATTTTTAATGAATTCAGGAGATAAAAACCACAAAAGTATAGCACTTGCATTGTATTTTTGCTCTTAAGGCCTGGTGTACATTTGGCTGCATTCTGTTGTGTATTGGGCTGTATTAAGCAATATTTTTCTGCATGTTTCCAAGCTCTTTGACTCTTTTGGCTCCTTAGCTCTTTTGTAATCATGTGCATTTTTTGCTAAGCTTTCCTTTAAATATGAATCCATGTCTGTGTAGTAACCTTCAGTTTGACTTTCTGCAGGGGTTCTCTGTGTAGCTATCCTGTGAGAGTACTTGGAAAATGATATGTGGAATAGTCTGAGATTGCTTTGGTATGGCAAAAGCTTGAAAAGCTTTTTTTCACTTGGATAGCATTAAATAAATAAATTGGAATACAGACTTCTGCATGATCCCGTAAAACTTACTTCACTTACTCTTCTAGAATCTCTAGATTAGTTAGTGGAATTTTCAGGTTTGTATATGGCATTGGTTTTGTGGTGAAAACATTCAGTATTGGTAAAAATAAATAAATGAATGAATAGAGGTCCATATTGCTTAATAGAAGCCTTGCTAAAAAATGTCTTACTTTCTTTTGATCTTTGTAATTAGTAAGGCATAAGGAACCACAGAGAAACAATTGAACATGCACAGGACTTTCAAAGCAAGACAACTGTATGGAGCAAGATGGCAGTATAGAAGCAGAGGTGTACAGGTGGTTTATGTCCTTTAGTTCTGTGAAAAGATCTCAAAACTCTCTGCTATGATGCTAATTATGTATAGTATGTTTGGGCACATTTCCTTTTCGCTAACACTAGTACTTAATCACTTAATAATAGTATATTGCATGTTGTTCTTAGTCTGCCTAAAAAAGACAGGAATCTTTTTAGAGAACTTCTGTCACTTTCTTCTGGTATTTGAATGAGAAACTTGTGCTTGCACTAAAGGAAGACAGAGAATAGGTATAACAAAACAAAAGCTGCATATATGCAAAATCAAAGCCTACCTTTTATATAAAAATATATTTTAAAATAATTTACTTGTTGAACTACATTTGATATATTTAAAACATTAAAAAGAATAATTCTGGTAAAACTCTTTAAGAGGGCGCTTCAGTAAAACTTGGAGTGCTAATGCATTGTTTCACTCTGATTTTAGTTTTGCTTCAGTATGTGAAATTGGCCTGACTATTGCTGAAAAAATGGAATAGTTTCAAATTCAAAGAGTAATAATGATTTTACATGCCCCCATTTATATAAACTTCTGCTGAATTAGACCTATGTTCTTCTGTGCCCTGTAAAGTCAATATCAGGCCCTAAATAAAAATATTATTTTCATTTCTGAAGAAATGTCAGCTATTAAATGTCCATTGATCATCTACGTATCTAAAAGAATATACATGCATATTTTTAATAGCAATATTGACAACAGGTGCTTTTTCCTTTTTTGCAGGTACTTGATGGTCTTGAAGGTGTTGAGAATTACCTTAAAATCTGTAATTCAGAAGGCTTACCTTTACCTATCTTGACAGACAAGTATGAGGAATTACATCAAGCCATTAAAGATTGCACAGCAAGTACCTTGCAAAAGGGACAAACTTTAGTTAACAAAGCAGATTCTCACAGGTATTGCCTCCATTTCAGTGTATCTGCTGCATTTTCTCCATGTCTACCTGTCGCTTCATAACTTGACTAGTTAGAATCAGACTGCATTTAGAGCCTGTGTAGTTAACTAAGAAGGTATACATTTAAATTGCCAAAATTATCTCAGTTATATGTGGTAACTTCTTTACAATTTGAAGAGGATTTCCTCAAGTATTCAGATTGTGAATTGCTTCCCTGATATTAAATGGGCTAAGTTTTAAGAAAAGCCAGTGTTTATAAATTAATGTTACCTTTCTCCTGTTAAAACAGCCTCTTTAAAGAAGTGTTGACTTAGAACGTTTATGACATTCTTTTTTAAGCTAAATACTGAAATATTTGAAAGTCCAAGGAAAACATTATTTTTGAAGTAGAAGTGATATGCCATGCATTTGCACTCTTTTTAGGCTGTTCTATTTGTGGTTTTAGTCTTTAGATAGTTATAACTAAAGTGGGAATTACTTGTGAAAGTAGGTATTTCTCAGTGAATCAGGGTATCTGGCACATGAGCCTAACTTAAGCACTTGTGATAAGTTATTTGTTTCAAAGTGTAATTTGTGTGGTTTAGTCATAATTTTTTAAAATTCATTTTAGTATTTGTCTTGGTTATTTTTCTTTTAAGGGTCACAGTTTAAAATTCCTAAATTACTTGTCGTACAAATAAATTGAAAAGATGTGGGTTTTAAAATCATTATAATCCTGATTGTTAAGCAAAAATGAGAAATAATAACAATTATACTTTTCTATTTTAGCTCTTGGGTGACAGAAATTCAGAAAATGATGGAATATGTTCAAAAAAAAGTAGACAAATTCATCAGACACTGTCCAGATTACAAAGAACTTACTTTAAAGAAACAACAATGGACTGTCTCACTTGAAGATCATCTAAATAAGGTACATCACAATGTGTTGTCTTCTTAATGCATTAACAAGCAGTGCATTTCATTTCTATAATTTTGCTGTGTGAATATTAAAGTTTACTGAAATAATTACATATAATATCTTGGTTTATTAGAGTGCACAGTTCTAGTTAGAATGCTGAATGCTGTTATCAGCACAACTTAACCTAACACTGTTCTGAAAAATGCAGCTGTTTCCATGAAAACGTTTTACCAGTGATGTTCAATAAAGCATGGATTTAATTTCTTCTTTTGGAAATGAAGTGACCAGTCAGGACTGTGACCTGCATGCAGCTTTCCTATACTGCTTCTGTCTTCTGTTACATTTGGCTGAATATAAAAATAGAAGTGTAGCAAATTGAGGGTTAATTAGCATGGTGGCTGTGAACCATAGCAAATTTTTAGCAAGGCTGAAGGAGAGTAGGTTCTGTTCATTAAAAAAATTCTCTTTATTCATTAAGATACTGATGCATCAAGAACATCACAGCCTTCTTTAAGCTGTTGAATGTTCTGTGGCACTGCAGACCTTTTTAATGACATATCAGACGAATGAGATGTCAATAGACATGTGGCTCCTAAATAAGGTTCCATGTGTAAATTCAAAGTAAAAAATATAATCTTTTAATGAGGTTCATATGAAGGAAATCCTGGAGCATAGACCAAAAAAGTAAATAAAATTGAATGACTGAATAATTAAATCTGTAATCTGATATTTTATAATATTTTCATTATGTTTATGATGTCCTATTCCGAATGAGAAAGGAAATAAATTTGCCATAATTGGTCCCTTTGTATGCAATTTATGCAGAAGAGGCCTTGTGGTATGAGAACACAGTGAAAATATTGGTAGAGTTTAGCTGAAAATAAAATAATTGTTTATAGCTGCTGTTGGTTTTCTAGAAATGTCAATTATGAAGGTAATTTTTACTTGAAATGTAGACCCTAGTTTTGACATAGTTTCATTCTGCAGCTCGTTCTAATAATTTTGTTCCCAGTCTTGCGTTAGAGAATATTTTGAAGATATGAGTCATAATACGTGATCTTTCATTTCAGTGAATGGGGCTTATTGTTATATTCCTATCAAGCAAAACGCTTCATTCCAACCTTCTGCTAATGCAAACTATCCCAAAGAATCTGGCACTGTAGTTAACTGCCCATGAGCTTCATTTAATAAAGTTTGAACCTCAGTTAGCAGCCACTTAAAATACATGGTACATGTGAATTCACATGTCTAATAATAACTGTGCATGCTATGCATTGTGTCATCTGCCTCTGCTCTTGATAACCTGTTTTTTTAGCATCATGCATATATAACATCTTACAGTGACAGTGAAATTGAGTTGTGTGCAGGTATCTGCACAAAAATAGATCGCTTGGCTTGGCAGAGAGGCTTTAAATCTACTTTCTGGGAAAAAAAAAAACCCAACCAACCACAACAGACCATAATAGATGTATTTCTGCTAAGTTTATCATATCTAGATTATAATGCAGTTGTGCCTTAGTGAAATTACAAGCCTAGGATACTTAGGAAAAAGGAAAGCACTATTAACAAGATAAAAGCAAATAGAGGCTTTGTTTTTCTCAAATTCTGACTATACCTGTTGTAAGTTTCTTAGGAGAAACAGTAGAAATTTCTTCCCTTATATTTTCATTCCTGAATTTCTTATACAAAGTATGTAAGCTAAACACCATCAGAACAGCGTTGCTTCACTTTTCTCTATACAAAGTGATGTTTTAGACTGTTTTCTATATTAATTGTTTAAATTAATGATATAAATAATGCTCTCAAATAAAGGTGTCGCAGTCGATTAAAAAAATCACCCGAGTGCTTGCGGTTGGTATGGAGATTGGTTCGTGTTTGTCTGAGTCGGAAAGAGTTTTGAGCAAACATCTTGAACTGGCCAAACAAACAAAGGTAAAAAAAAAAAAAAAAGAAGCTTTAATAGAATGTTAAGTACTTCTAGAAACAAAATGCATTCTGGATGTAAGTCAAAATAAGGGGAGAGGCTGAGAGTTTCTTATGTATTCCTGGAAAGAAAATAGGTCTGTAGTTTAGTTTAAAACCAATTAACAAACAAAACCACAGATAATGTTACAAGTCAGTCCTTATTTCATTAGTTATCCACATCATTTCTATCTCATCATATATATTTATTGCTACCTCAAGATCCTGGTATCAACCCTTGATTGGAAGACTGAGGCAGCAAGTTTAAAAATTGTCTGTACGGTCAGAGGCATGGGTAACCCTTCTCATGGTATATTATGCTAAAAAAAAAGGGATGAATCAGCAAAAAAAAAAGTACTTCCCAGGTAGAGAAACTTTGAAGGGGACTGTAAAGTTGCCATCAGATATCCATTGGTCATGTTGGGAATGCAACCACAGTATGAAGGCACTGCAGCACTCAGCTCTGTAACACACATAAGGCTATTTTTAAATCAATCCAGGGCCTTTCCTACTTATGTAGCAATACTGCAGTACCTGATGGTGGCTTAAAACCAGTTTAATCCCCTCCATGGTCTTGACACAGGTGCATATTTTATGGTTAAGCCGAATATTTTAGGAGTATTCTATGTTTTAGGAGTTCTTAAAACTCCATTACTCCTATGGAGTTCTTTTTTTTGTTTTGCTTCAGGAAACAATTTATGGAACCCAAGAGCTGGATCTGTACAGTGTCTGTGGAAATAAAATTAACTTTAAAGTAATTTTGGAGAGCACATGGAATACAAAAAGTTGGTCTATGCTGTCTATTAAGGAAACTATCAGTTCTGGCTATCAGTGTTCCCATATGGAACACTTCTTTTGTTTTCATTCTTACACTGTGAAATTATTTACATAATCTGAACACTGAGATTCCTACCTTTTTTGTTTCCATTCAAAATAGCTACTTTAATAGCTACATCCTTTGTTTTTAGTGTCAAAATGTCAAGGGAAAGAAATTGTTATTTTCAGGATATAATGTCCATTATGAGCTCTCCTTCAACTAAGAAATAGAAGTATATATATATATGAAAGCAATACTACTGAAAATTAATAATGCGATATCAATATTCACAAGTCCTTTTCAGTAATTACACATATGTTCTATGCTTACATTCTTAAAGGAAACTTCACATGAACTGGAAGCAGCTGAGAGAATCATCAAAGATATGGAAGAATTTGTACCTGAGCAGGTGGCAGCTTTTTCTAGCAGAATTGACTTTCTGAATGAAGAACTGAAGAAAACTGAAAAAAATACTAATTCAAAACTAGAAATTCTAGAAACTTATGTGGCGTTTTTAAAGTTGTCTATGGAGGTACAGGTTCCTTCATTATTCTCTGACTAGACTGTGAAAATCCTACAAGTGAAAAGTGTGATTTTAGCTAGCTACGTCCTCTAGACGCTGTGCTGTGGAAGCACTGCAAGTCTTTGTAAGCTCCTTTCTACTTTAAAGGAGATTTGTTTAATCAGGGCAAGGAGCCCTTATCATTGAACTTGCATCAACATCATGACTAATACATGTACAGATCTTCTACTGGTTTAAATCACCATTGTAGGAAGTATTATAGTTGGATTTTTACTTTCTCCTGTGTACATGCGCGCCCTCATTGTATACATGCTCAAAATGTTTGTTCATGTACTCTGACTCTTAAATGTACTGATTTTGCTTCATATAATTTCTAAAATATTTCACATATTTTATTATAGATATTAATTGCTGGCTTGCACTACTTCCACTGAAGGAGCTAATTCATCTGAAGGGGTTTAAAATTAAATATAAACCAGGTCTAGCTGAAATCATAATCAATTCAATATCGACATATTTTTAGTAGCTGAGCTAATGATGCCCAGGGCAGTTAATTCTCATTTTGATGTAATGTTTGTTTTAAGATTCTACAACACAGTTGTTCTTTTTACATTTAGAAAGAAATGAGGATGGAATGGAACCTCTCAGATAAAATTAGCCATAGGATTTATTTATTTGAAGATAAACTGCCAAAAAATTGTATTGCCTCTACTTCCAATTATTGCTAACTTCAGTTACTTCATATTAAACAGATCTGTGGAAATCATTGCATTGATACACTGGTATGTAATATCTGTGGAAATGATATGTGACAGAAATTGAAGAGATTTCTGCTACCTGTCTGCTTGGCATCTACTGCTTTACAGATTATTTAAAATTTTTTTATGTAGCGTTTGTATAGATTTTTAGGGAGGATGATAGATCTTAAAACCTGGAAAAGACTGAGACTGCTATTCAGTTTTATCATGTCTGTATACCTTATAGCAGTTCGGGTTTTGATTTTTTTTGATGCTTCTTTTATGTCTCTGTAGGTGAATGATGATATTCAAAATCTGAAGGAAATCTATAAATCAAAACCACTGGAAACAAACAGGGAGGCTGAAAATAAAATTGCAATGGAGTCAGCTAATACGCAGTGGCAAAAGGTTATGAAGAAGATTTTTTCCACCCAAAATACGGGTTGCAGTTTTCTTAATTTGGTAACTGTGGTGAGTATAAGCTAATTAACTGTATCGAACATTTGATGCTTGCCTGTGTAGAAGCCTAATCCTAGTTCTGTGATTGATGGTTTGTGATTTTTTTGGTACCTAGTTTTAAAGGGACTAATGCTACTATATACTTTAAAATATGACAAGTATTATTTGAGTGCTAATGTCATTATCAGTAATACAAATTTTTTTTGTGATAACAGTGATAGAGCCCTTCATAAATGATCCAGTACTTTTGTTCAAGTATAAAACATGCACGTGCCTGTTTTGTTCACGTTGGAAAGCAGCATATGTATTAAGTTTAATTTGCTTCCACTAAGAGGCAGTCTTTACTAATTAAGTATATTAAGTCCTTCTGAAGAAATGGGTGCTAGACCTACTTCCTTATAGATAAACTAACCTGGTGTCTGCATTCTGCTTTGGGTTCAGCTAATTTTCCAGCCTCCCTTCATGAGATAATAATTTGAGATGTGCCGTCATTTTCTATGCCACTCTTTCTGAAGTGATCCCGATTAAAGCAGACAGCCTGGATACCCAGCTGTTCTTTCTGTTTTTACAGGACAGTCTAGGGAGCAGTTACATTATGGTGTGAAGGGGGAGCTGGTGTTGCTAAGATAGCGCAGCATGCAAGATGAGGTGGAAAAACCTGCTTAAGGAGGGAAATCGCTCAGGCAGTTAAGTGTGAGCTAAAGTGGGTATTGTCACAGCTGGATGCGGTCCGGCACAGATAAAATAGTGTAAACACAAGCTGAATATGTATGAGTATGGGGTTGCACTGCAGTCACTTAAAGTCTAAACATGTCTTCAGATGCTGTCTCTCTAAAGATGTGGAAGTGTGTTGCCACTATATTTTTCTGCTTCTCTGTTCTTGTATTCCTAGGTTGTAGCTTTTAAGTACCTGGAAGATTCAGATCATACAAGTAATTTATGAACACAACTTCTCTTAGAAGAAAAATTCTGAAATGAGAGAAGCAGAAGCAGCATTACCCAGTTTTCTGGTGTTTCTGATATGGGCTCTGTTAAAAAGAGGAAAAAACACTATGTGTTCAAATGCTAAACACTTTATGCCTCCCATGCTTCAGTGCTGCTTTGGTTATGAGTACAAAGGAGTGGTCTTTTCTTCATCTGCTTTATTTTCTAGTTGCTATTTCCAAAAGGCCATTTTGGGTAGTTTTGTCCATCCAGAAATTGCCTTATTCTGTATGAGCATTGGACAGCTATCAGATATCTAGTCATTACAGACTTATCCTAGGTTTTAGACTTTAATGATTGCCATGTCTTCAGTATGCAAATTCTGTTGATCTGTGTCTTTTTCAAGGACAACAGTGTGTTTAAAGACACATAAAGTACCAGAAATTTTCAAAGAAGTCATGCTAGGATAGTTGCTTTTCCTTAGGTTTTGTTGAGACTTTAATATTATGAGGTTTTGATTGTATTTTATAAATATATATGTGGGAAAAAAACATGTCTGTTTATTTGCCAGGTAAATGAGAGTTTAATATTGAAAGTAGAAAAATCTGTACGAGTAACAGAAGATATCATTGTTCATCTGAGTAAAGAAAAGAAAGAGCTGACTGATCTTTGGGCAATCTGGAATTTTAAAATTACTCAAGTAAAACCCGTCAAGAAACAGTGCCAGATATTTAAAGAGCAACTAGAAATTGTAAGTAAAATAGTAAGAAGGCAACTGTGGCAAACATTTCTAGATTGTTATTTGGTTGGTTGTGACTCATCGACTATTATTTAAGCAAGAGAGATGATCAGGAAGATATTTCTTCATAATCTATTCTGCCATTCAGATCTTTTTTGCTCTTATTCAAACATGAGTCTAAGTCCCCACTTCGAATTTTAAGTATTAATCAAGTCCATATACTATACCAGCAGTGCTTTAGGTTTTTTGTTTGTTTTTGTTTTGTTTGGTGTTTGGGTTTTTTTGTGATGAAAAACACCATTTTGATGTGACTTACTCTACTTATTAAGTTAAACCGTGTCCTGATAGTTACTAAACTCAAGTTCAGCAATGTTCATAAGGAAAGATGAATGAAACCTCCTTGGCACAGGGACAGTGTCCAGTGTTCCTTAAAAGCTAGGTAGGCTAGCAGCAGAACCAGAGGTTTGTAGCCACTGTTTGTCTAGTGCAATTTATCATTAAACCATGACATCTGTCATCACAGGAAATACACTGTGTTTATGGGTCCTCTGATATCAGTGCCTGAATCTTTGTTGAACACTATCTTAAAGACTTCCTATCACCCTTGTCAGTCAAAGGGTTTTAGACAGAGTGGTTTATAATTTAAAAATTAGTCAACTTCAGATTTTCTTTCTTTATTTTTTTTTTTTACTATTAGTCTCAAGTTTACTGACAGTATTTCGGTATCTTGTTTGGGGAAGGTTCTGGTTACAACTTTAGATTTGAGTTTACTTTTTTTTTTTTTAACTACAGATAAAACACTGAACTGTTTGATTATCTTTTAGACTACCCATGGATTAGAAATTCTTCACGAGGCACTTCGGCTTGCAGCAACAGTTGACCTTGGAAGTGACCTTTTTATTGTTTTGGAACTACAAAAAAAGCTTAACCAAATGAAACCACAGTATCAGGTGAGAAACCAAGCTAGTTAAGTACACAGTGGATCAAAAGCTCTTTTTGGTACAGTAAAGATTCAAATTCACATTGACAGTGTTTTGTATTTTACCTTACTTTTCCAGAAGGGAAGGGTATGTGTGTGTTTATAAGGTAAGGGAGTGTCCAGAGAGTATTTTATGTTATCTGTGTATTAAAGTGACAAACACTGGGGTAGTGGAAGTACAAGGAGAGCACCAGCTTCATGCTTTTAAGTTAGAGCTGGTCAGAGGCTGAGATATGTCCTACTGATCATCCTTGTCTCTTCTGAATACTGTCTTTGAGTTTTGACAATCTAGTTGGCCATTCCCCTAAAAGTCAGTTTGACTTGTTTTGACCCAAGGCTGTTTGTGGGTGATAGTTGAGATTTATACCTAGCAAAAAGTAAAGTATGTGGAGAGTGTTTTAAAGAGCATGGCATTGATTTTTTTTCCCCAAGGCAATTTACCATTGTTAGGTTGTCACTTCAGCAAATGTAAGGTAAAAATTGCAAATACATTTGTGTAATTTAAGTCACTTTTGCTTTTTTGCTAGCAACTGTATGCTGAGCTTGAGTACCTGATAAAATTATTAGAATTGCCAAGCCAGAAAGGATTTCCCATAAAAGAGAATTCTGAGAGAATTAGTGAGCTTATTCTTCTCCATCGAACAGTAAAGGACACAATGACAGAATATGATGATATTTTTAACAAGACTGTCAAATTCCATCACATTAAAAAAGAAGTGAGTATAATCTTCTTTTAAAACATACCTTCTTCCTATTGCAGTTAAACTCATTTTTTATGCCTGTTTTCTTACTTTTTTTTTCCTCCTGAAAAACAGCATTAACCTACCTGGTGATCAAAATTCAAATTTTGGATCTTAAACTGCATGGAATTTGGAGAATTTAAAATTCAGATCTCAAGCAAAATGAAATTACTTGAAACCATGTTAGAAATTTTAGGGTAACACCTTGTGGGTCAGAAAGGATTGTAAGCTTCTTTTTACATTATTTTAAACAAACGTCGGTTTTCATTTGAATGTATTCCAGCTGGAATGCCTATCAACATCACAAGAACTGGATATTCCTGAAGTATGTGAGGACCCTGAAAGTGTGCACCATGTTAAAGCCTACCTTGTGAATGCTCAGGAGAAACATGCACATATCAGACAGCTGTATAAACTTCTTATTACCCAGGGAGTGGATATCTTGTCTGCAGTGCAGCAACTTGTGAGTAGAATTAGAATAATGAGTGAAATCAAGGTTGAATATGAAAGATTATTGGAGCTATCTGACTGACTTCTAGATGTACAAAAATATATTAATACTCTGACAAAAAATAAATACAGAACCTTAAGATTCTTTTAAAAAGAAAACAAAACACGAAACATACAACAGTTGATAATTTTTAGATTTCCGCTTTTAGAGCTTGCAGATATACAGACATCAAAGTAGATAAAATATCCAGGAATGATGAAACTTATTCTTCAGTAGTCACTCCCATTATGAATTGCTTTTGCCAAGACAAAATAAAAAAAAAATATTTGAAATTTTTATATTTTTTAATGGTCTGTGAACCAGTCTGGAAAAGACTGACATAGATTTGAAATGGGGAGGAAATTAATATTAAAATAGCAGCACTTGGGGAAAAGAAAAACCACAACATGACCATCTGTTCTCTAGTATTTTGTGTGCAGTTCAAGGCCCTGTTGGTGATTTCTTGAATGCTGTATTTATACATTAGACTCCTGCTGTTTTGTAAAGGTTGCTTTGTGTATTTATTCTTCTATAAATAAAGGATAACAAAAGAACAGAAAGGAAATATAGTAATAGTGGTACTTAATTAGTGGATTCCAGACTGATTTGCATAGCAAAATGGATGTAATTTAGATAGGACTTGTTTATTCAGGGCAGGTTTGTCATTCTCCTGTCTTCATTTACTAAGGAGCAAGCAAGAGATTTACTTCTGACCTGCATAGATTATCCACATTGCTGGTCTGCTTTTCAGACTTCATAATTCGATTGAAAGCAGAAAGGAGCTAATCTCCAGGTTTTAAAGGACTAGAGTAGGCCACATCCTCTTTGCTCAGGAAGTCACTATGTGTGAGTTATGACTCTGGTCCAGAAATACTGCTCAGACTACTGGTGACTGAAACTGCTATACCTCGTTATAGTGGAAGTATAATAGTTTACTGTAGCCCATTGTGACTGACTATGCGTGTTCTATCTCAAAATGATTTTATTTTTAAATTGATTAAATCAATACCATTCTTGAGTTTGTAAGTTTGGTTACCTTTCTAGAGTTGCTCGAATGTTTCTGTGAAGAATCTGAAGCAGGAACTTGCTAGGTTTGAGTGTGATAGCATTAACTGGAGCTCCAAAGCTGATAAATATGAGGAAGAACTCTCACAGTGTTTCCAACACTGCACCACTCAAGAGGAGATAAATGAGGTAAATGAGATAAATCCCAACACATTAAATGACTGTTAAAAGGGCTGTTGTGTTCTGTACTATATGTTACTGTTTATCGTTCCCCTGGGTGTTTCATACACATAAAGAAAACTTGATTTTCATGTTACTGGCAACCTTTGATCCACAGAGCAGCAATAATAATCTATCTTTCTGCAGTTCAGGATTATATTAAGTTTTTGGGTTGGCAATAAAGTGTTTTCACTGTACTAAGAGGACTTTCAGCTCTATCAGCTTCATCTGAAATACATGAGTCTTCAGATTTCTTTCTTGCGAAGCTAAAGTTTCAAATAAAAGTAGAATTTATATATAATGCAGTTGTAAGGCTATTAGGAAGAACTTTCAGTCTTTTATTTAAAAGTTCAGAATAATTTACTACTTAAAAGTTTTTTGGAAACTTAAGATATGATACTTTAAAAATTGCTAGAAGTAAAGGAAATGTTCTTTTGCAGATGATATTAAAATTTAGTATTATGGAACTTAGGTTAGGAAAAAGTACTTAGTTTTGTAGTACTTAGCATTGTAGTAGGCCAAATAAAATTCCACTCACAACATAGCAGGTTGAATTGATGTCTCAACAAAAATTAATTTAGGAAAAACATTTCATAGAATGAGTTTTCTCAGAGTGGTCCATTAAAATAAGAGGCATCAATCTCCTGTGATGTAACTTCTTGGTAGGAAACAGTAAGAACAGCAGGTGGTATAGGAGAAGTACACTGGCAGAGGGAACCATGCTGTAGAAGAGAATGAAAGTGGGAAGAACCTAAACAAGAAGTCCCATTATGCTTTGCAGAGGCATGGCAGAAACAGATATTTGAGGTTTCCACTAAAGCATTCTAGGTTTTTACTGAAAACCCCTCAAATTTGCTGAAGAAAAGGAAATATTCATTGAGTAGCCTGTATGTAAGGCTAGCAATATTCAAAGACACACTGTTACATTAAGTGAATCTCGTTTCTGTCCTATGATAATGGGATTATATAATGAGGACAGGAGGATGTGACTGCTTTCTAAGAAGAATTATCATTCTATTTTTATTGTTATACTTCCAGCAAAAGCAGGAAAAAAACAATCTTCTTGATTGCTTTCTTGAATTGAAATGAAAAGTGTGTCAGTGATACCTGTTACTCACCACATGCCCTATATTGCAAAATGCAACTTTTTAGCTTCCATAGTTAATGGGAACCCTCTGCAAAATAATTGCATAGAAAATTTTCAATACAATGTCAATTATTGATTTATTTAGTTAAAAAGTTGAGAAAGCCATGTTGGCTGGTTAAGTTAAAACCCGTCATCCTCAGACCTGATTGAATCTTGAATGTAAACTGAAATACACGAACTTGGTGCATGGACACCTTTTTCTTTAGATTCCTTTTTGTTAGAGGTTAGCGTAGAAGATATTTCCTAAACAAATACTTGACTAATGTACCTGTATATGCATTAAGCCACTGCCATTTTTATTATTTTTTTAATTATGTAGTTACAACTAATTCTGTTTAGGGATCAAGAAACCAGCCACTGAACTACTTTGAGAATGTTGAAGTTTTGAGTATTCACTTCAGTATTTAAAATTCCATTAGTTTTAACATCAGAAATGAGCCTGAGTACTGCTAGTGTGTATCAGACCTGTCTAAAATAGTGATTTCTTTACCATCTACTATGTCTAAGAAAGTACATATTTTGTGTGCCAGCAGGAAGCAGCAGCTGTTCATACCTGTCACAAAGTAAAAAAAGCCAACCACATAATTTAGTTGTGATTTACCAGTGTACAGAGCAAACTTTAAAGCTGACTGAAAAGATTTGGAATTCTGCTGTAAATATTTAAATTCATGTACATTTAATGTGGTGAATTTAAGTGTGTAAATGAAGCACATGAGTGAGAGTGCTGGTGATTAGGACTCACTGGCGATTTGAAAATATGCTTAGAGGACTTGGCTACCTCTCTAAGTTTGTAACATAACAGTGTACAAGCAGCAAGGAAACAAATACTGACATTTATAGCCAAGGATATATAGTATGAATATTGAAACAGTCTTGGAGTACAGAAGACTAAAATGTATGCCTTTTGTGTGCCTTCTCTAATTTATAGAGCATTTGCAAAGATCAAAAAAAAGATTTTTATGCTCTACATTTTTGAAAGGTTTAAGGAAAAGCCATATGACTTTTGAGATTTGTATTTGCCAGTTTGGGCTTCCTCCTTCACTAACTGGCTTGGGTAGCAGCCTCTGCACTGCCTTACATGAGTCACTCTTCAGGAAACCAGCTTAATACTACACTCAATCTGTTTGTGTGATTATGAGCGACAGACACAGTTATTTACAGAATAACTTTTGTAATGAAGGAGCCTTTTCTTTAAAAATTATATTTATGCAAATCTGCACAGAACTTGCAACAGAAGAGTAACGCTGAAGTAGGTTCTCAGCTCTCCCCAGTCATAGCACTTCTTTCCTCTTCATCATGTCATTATTTATGCATTGATGGAAAGGTATGACTGAAAACATGGTGGTACTTAGCACATTTCTCAGGTTGTAATTTATTTGGATTGCAGTCCCAGAATTAAAGTAATCATTAATGACTTGAACAGAACCTTTTCTTTCCTTCCACTTTCTGCCTGGCTTTGCTTTGATTTGTTCTATAATTCTTGCCACTTTGCAAATGTGTTTTCAGCAACCTGCTTTCATGGGCTATTTTGATATTTTGTTAGTGCTACTAAAATTTTTATGGGAAAGGGAAAGGTAAGTGGCTAACAACAGTGAAATACTTCCTAGAGTGGCTAAGACAAGAATCAAAGCATTTTACTTGAGCTGTACTGTTAACAAAAACATGTTTAGAACACCTTTATAACCTGATTTTTCTATTTATCTTGTAGCTGTGTGATAAATCCAAGCAATTGACTAACCTAAACCCCTCTTTTCCACAACCATTCTCCACCCATGACAGGCCAACTATAGTTAGGAACAGCTGCCTGATTAATGACTATGACACAATGGACAAGTTACAAAGTTCCATTAAACTTGTGGGCTGAAGTCACTGAAGTGTATTAGGGTGTATAGTTCCTTTAGTATTTCTCATCTAATTTTGCAGAAAATTAAGGAAAACTGATATATGTTTAGATTTCTATAAATTGGCAGCTGTATATCATCCTTGGTACAATATTTGGTGGTAAGAGGAGTTGTGCACATGCAATTTGAGAGGTGATGTACAAGTCTGAGCTGAATCTGGTTTTTCCACTGAGGCTAAAAGAGAAGAGTGACAGCAGCTGCAGACCTTTGACACATGAGCCATCATATCTGAAACAAGGCGATCTAATTTCACATAGTGCTATGAGGAGAGCCTCTGTCCTTATAAACGATCACTTACCCTATGTATGTGCATAAGCCAGTGAAATAAACTAAAATAAACTCTTGCTCATCTCTTCCTCAAAATTAAACCAGCAAATAAAGCTCTCGTGTTCTGCACGAGATGCAAAATATTGTTCTGCTGAAGTGGTTTTATTAAGAGGGCTTGAAGATAGATTTCATTATTCTATGTACTTAGGTGGGATAAAGAGGTTAAACTAATTGAAGATCACAGTGCTGGTGATAGAATTCCTTTCCTTTCCATTACAGTGAGTGAACACCATCTGTCTATTCACTGATGAAATAGTGTAGCAACATCCCACTAGATGAAATGAAAATGAAGAATATATCCCTTGATGTATTAATATTATTTTGTTGTAGTAGTAGTTATTATTATGAATTTACTAGCTGTTTCAATAACAGGAGCTGCAAAATGAGCATTCATTAGTTCTTGGATTCTTTGGCAGGAAGAGGGACAGGGGGGGAAAATCTGTAGGACTTTTTAATATAAAAAAAAGCCTCTAAGATGTTAACTAAATATCAAATTGTGGATGTGATCTGAACTTGTTTACACTAATTAAGTAAGTTAAGTTCTTTTCATTTGTGTGTCTGGAGGAACAGACCCTAAAGCGTTCGAAGTGCTGCATTTCTTTTAGTTCAGTTCCTTTAGATAAATATAATTTTACATAATTTATTCTACATTCCCCTAAAAGCAAAAGATTGTCAACCCAAAGAGCATGAAATTCTCAAAAAGAATATTTCAGTCATTTTTATATTCTCCCATTTCAAATTTTATGAATGAATAATAAATAATTTGAAAATGTGATCATGGAATTGCAGTTTAATTGCAATTAAGTTGCAAGTAAAATAGTAAATTTTTAGAGGTACCAGAAGCATATTTTAAGCAGTTTTTTTACTTGTCTAGTTCTCATATCTGTTGCTTAAAGGCATTAAAAACTGACTGTAATATCTAAAAGGATTTTTTTGCAGTTGTAAACAAAATGGAAAATTACATAGCTTTCAGAGAAAATATATTGAAAAAAATTTATACTTAAAAAATTAATAGTCCTTTAAAGATAACTTGGCTGCCTGTGAATGTTATACTTATATAAATAACATTACTAGTGCAAAGAATGACAAGTGGTTTATTAAGACCACACTTGTAAGAGGAAATTAAAGCATACAGGTAATTGTCTTTGGGAAAAAAATGGTAAAGAATATAACAACCCTATATTATGACTAGTTCCCATGGTAAATAAACACTATTAAAAATATTATGTTGTTATATGACCCTTTTTTGATGCATACTAAACTTGTTCTAGTAAATTAGCAATGCCTCTGATCCATCTGTATATAAATGAAAGTGTAGCTACCTAGATCTTTATCAGTGTCATTCCAGTAATTCTGGATTTTAAAATATTTTGTGGATTGAAGAAAATTTAGCTAAACTTCGTTGAAGTAACAAAAGAGTTTTACAGCAAATTTAAGGTAACTAAATTTAGTACTAGTTAGCTCATGTAAGTCCATCTGAAAAGTCTTGAAAGGCATGGAAGCTTCATAATCAGAACTAGTAGCTCATTCTATTTTATATTATCGTAGGAATAATTTTCCCTGATATTGAGCTTGCTGCACCAAGTCAGTGCTAGCTGGTAATAACACTCTCACATGGAACCAGATCTATCTCGCTGTAGTTATGCGAGGCTTTCCTCATGTTAGACAAAATCTCTCTGCTACCATACTCGTAGAATAGTTATTTGAGAGGCAGGCACTCATATAGTCTACATTCTAATCCTGTAAGGAACTGGATTTATCTTTGTGTGCTGTGAATAATCATACGAAGATGTTTGGACTAAGTCTGTGTATAAAACGAAGCTGCTGAGTAACCTTTCAGAAGCAGGGCTTCTGGAAAAGGACAGGAAAAAAAACCCAAGAAAAATACAGTATGACTTAAACTAAATGTTGTATTGTAGGGTAAAATACTGTGAATAAATACAAATCTACTTGCCCAAGCCCAGTAAAACTGTTTTTCTGGAAGCTAAGGACAGGTATACATTTACATGGCTACCATTTCCACTGAATAGACGAGACTATGTGAAAGACATCTGCCTCTAGTTAACATCAATGTAACCTTGTGGACAGGATTTTTTCATAGATTGTCTGTGCAAGGATGTCATCCTTTGCCCCAACCCTTTTTTTTTTGCCCCAGCCATTCTAGGTATAATACTCAGTATTCAGAATGCAAAAATCTTCATTTAGTAAGATCATTATTTTCCACTACTGGACAGGAATTATCAGGAAATAAGGTTGCTTTATGAGATGTCATAGTATTAGTAATTTCCGTATTACATTTTCAGTGTTCAGATTGTGGTCTGTTAAACAGCTCCTGCAAAAACCTAAATTGAAGTGTGCTGGATTCTTTTTACTAAAAAATATGCTTACTCTGTTTTAGCTCAGAGAATCATTTAAGGATCTAAAAAAAAAATTCAACAACTTGAAGTTTAACTATACGAAGAAAACGGAAAAAGCTCGAAATTTGAAAGTACTGAAAATACAGATTCAGCAAGTTGATACATATGCAGAGAAAATACAGGTAATATTCACCAGAAATTCTTACTCCAAAGACTCCAATAACCTTTTTAGTTGCCAGTCAGAACTAGCACTTTTTGTTTTGCTTTCCCTGACAGATTGTTCTTTCACAATTTTTTTACTCGAAATTTTTGGTAGCTTCTATGGTTTTATTTTTTGCTGTTTCTCTTGCTGTCATTGACTATTTCTTTTACATTTTTTTTTGCCTTGGCAATTTCACCCACAAATGCAAATTCAAGTCACAGAATCATTGAGGTTAAAAAGGATGTCTGGAGATCTTCTGGTCAAAAGTCCTTCCTCAGAGCAGGGTAAACTACAAAAGGTTGCTGTATTTCACATCCAGTTGGGTTTTGCGTGTCTCCAGAGGTGAGACTCCACAACCTCTGTGGGCAAGCTGTTCCACCCTCAGAGTGAAAACAGTGATCTGGTTTTTTTGCTTAAACAGAATTTCCTGTATTTCAGTTTGGGTCCCTTCCCTCCTGTCTTTTCAATAAACACCACTGAGATGACTCTGTTTTCTTTACTCCCTCCCATCATATTTTTGTACACATTGATAAGATCCACCTTTGAGCCTTCCTTTCTCCAGACTAAAAAAATCCCAGCCCTCTCTCCTTTTATGACACATGCTCAGTCACTCAGTCATGTCTGTGGCCTCTTGCTCAGTTTGCTCCAGTATGTCCAGGTATTTCTTATACTAGGGAGCCCAAAGTGGACACAGGACTCCAGATGCAGCCTCACTAGTGCTGTGTAGAAGGGAACAATCACCTCCTTTGACCTGCTGGCAACATTATTCCTACCAGTGTATATTCTTACTAGTGTGTATATAGACAGTTAATTAAATACTTTTCTATTTTAAACCAATCTCTTCCTTTCCAAACAACAATCAAGGACCAGTTTTTTTGCATACCTTGTAAAACAGCTAGCCCACTGAAGTCTTGATCAACTAGCAAGACCAGTGTTTCCAGGATATTAAATATAAAAATGTATATATGTATACCATCTTATCCTTAAATTTACAGGTCGCATTTATACCAGACATCATGAAGTACTAGTATAAATAATTGTTCCCCCTGGTCTTTGGAATTATGCTAATTGTCACTGATGTTGCTTACATCAGATTCTTAAGAAATATATTAGTATTAGAATTCTAGGATATAAATAACTGTGATGCTTAATTTTACTTGTATTTGGTCAAATATTCCAAAGGCTTAGTATTAATTTTTCCTTTCCAGATTAAATTATCTTTATTTTGTTCAAGATCCTATGTTTTATTACTACAGATATTTAATAATTTTTAAGCTGAATAGTGCAACTCAATTCCATCTTTTAGAAATATAATTTACATTGATTTTAATTAGCATTGTAGAGTTCCCTTTAATTTTTGAAAAAGCAATTTGTACTGGCAATTTTTAAAACACAGGCCAAGAAATAGGTTTGTATGTTTTTTCCTATGTTTTTTACTTCTTATTTCTAGAAGTAGAAATATTTTTGTCACAGTATTTAACATTGCTACATATTTTAAACAGATTCTTAAAAAGAAGATGGATAATTTAGAGAAGAAAGTCATTGGCTCTGTAGCAAATGCTAAAGTTAGAGTCTTCTTGGAGTCAATCAGAGACTTACAAAAACAGCTGAGTGACTTTAGCAGAGTTGTGGAGGATTACAAGCAAAACCTGGATCTCGTGGAGCATCTACAACAGATGATGGAAGAGGTACTGGTAAACCTGAGATTCTCACTGTGGCTGTAATAATGATCCAGGACTGGGGCAGATAAAAGTGCTTATAATTACCTCAGTCAAAATCTGTGGGTTCTAAAAGTAGTAGATTGGTAAAAAAATATGTATTTCTTCTATTATTTTCTTTGTAACTTTGTGGAGAAATGGGGAAAAAACCATACAGTGTGACTAAATTCTTGCTCTGCTATGCATGCAACTACGGTTTCCACCCCATATGACTTTCACAGAGATTCAAAATATCAGATCATACTTATTAGCTCATTTTCTCTAAGTATATTCTGGGGAAACACAGAAGGTACCACAAGGCCCTCTTTGATAGCTATCAAACCACAAGAACCAGGTTGTCACAATACCCACTTGGTTAGTTGTCAGGAAGAGCTGTCTGTGTGGTATGTAGTTCTGTAATGGAAATGTAAAATATGCATTTCCTTTAAAGCAGTCTATTTTTAAAATAGGTTTAATTGTTAAGTATATATGTGTTTTTTATTTTGTTGATTTTTTTTGTTTGTTTGTGGGGGTTTTGTTGTTTTGTTGTGTTTTTTTCTGAACTGCAGTCTAAATCTTTTCAGATACTTCTGTAACTTTATTGTGTCTGAAGACTGCTTCATGCACTGCCTTTTTCAAAAAGAAAAAACAGTTTGCAATGGTATTTTCCCTCTTGCCACATTGTGTTGGTGCATCTGCTGTGAGGCAAGCACATTCCTGTCATCATTGTTTATTTTTAGAAATAACACTGTTGATATCTCCAAAATTACCCAAATGCATGACTATTATATCCCTTAATGATGGATCACAATGCCAAAGTTTTGTTTAAAAGCTGTTTTCAGTGTCCAGTGATCTGATCAATGGGTCATTTCATATATTGTTAGCAAAGCAATTTGTTACCATTTGCTGTGCATTTACATTTTTAACCTCCTTCCTTACTTTAAGGGAAATTATTTCCTAGAGCTAAAATTTAAGATCACTTTTCTTGACTCAGTGTAAAGTATCACCTTTTACTCAAAGGTTTTCTGCCAGCAGATAGACACAGTCTTAAATTCTGACTTTAATGGCAGTTACAAATGGTGAATATTAACTGCTTGATGTATGGATGCAATATGGATGATTCTGAGTGAACACCAGATTCTATCATCCGAGTATTCTTAACCAAAAACGTTTATTAAGGGTATGTTCTAAAACCCATTCTTGTCAATTGAAGGCGTCCTGACACCTTCATTGGTTGCTGAAACTAAAACCTTTGTTTGCTCCTAAACTAAATGTAAGCAACCTTGCTCTCCTTAAGAAGAATAACTGTGGCCATGAAACAGTTTGTGAAATTAATAAGTTGACACACAAGGTGGAAAGAACTCAGAAATACAACATATGTTTGCAGAACCATTAACTAATAACCTCACCATGCTTGTAAATTGAGTGTCAATCTAGTGCTTAAAGAAAATGCAACAGGTATTAATATTTGAAGCAACATTGTTAATGAACAAATGTTTCAGGTTAAATTAAAATCAGAACATTTAAAACATACTGTGTGCCACTGATCACGGAAAGTCTAAGAGCAGTCCAGTGTATTCTACAAAAGCTTGAACTGCTGATAATAATTCATTATAATGCAGTGGTTTTATTCCTCAGTGTCAATTCTGGTTTGAAGATGTGAGTGCAACAGTCATTAGAGTTGGCAAGTACTCTGCAGAATGCAAAACAAGACAAGCAATAGAGACTCTCTACAAGCAATTCAATAAGTTTATTGAGCCTACAGTGCCTCAACAAGAAGAAAAAATTCAGCAGATTATAGACCTTGCGGAACGGTTATATGGTGAGGAGCTATATGTTAATGTACTGTGGGGAAAATGATATAAACTTAGGACAGGAAGAAGCAGATTCCTAGACTTACTCATTTAAGAAGAAAATCCCCTGAAGTTTTTTAAAGTATTAGTGGAAGAGGTGAAGGATTTCAGAACAAATATTTAAAATATAAATCTATTAAAGTACTCAACAGTCTGGTGGTTACTTGGTTTTCTGTATACAGCCTGAGTTCACCTTGAAATCAGTGGAAATGTTCTCACAACATTTATGAGTTTGGAATTAAGACTTCATGGCTTAGGCTATCACATAACAGGCAAGCCTTTGAAGTCAAAGTATGTCACAGTGATACACCTCAGTGCTGAGTGAATTTTTTACATTAAACTGTGAACAATTAATGGTGTTTGTTAGCCAACTTTCTTAAACATTTTTTTAGCAAAAAATGTAGATTGTTATTTAAGTACTGTATTTGCAATTGTATTGATTTGGAACATTGTTGACCAAAAAGAATGAAGGTCAACAAACTTCATGTTTTGCTTTTTTCCTCCCACTCATAATGTTTATATACTCATTGAAGTTATTTTATCCAAAGAGCAGGTAACCATTCAAATGGGCAAGGATACTGTGTAGCCTATCAATCCACATAGAAAATCTGAAAAAAACTTAACAGGTTAAACTGTGGTTTTACAGTCCTCTAATTTTTTTTTTTTTTTCTTCTTACTATCTCAATATTTTAAATATTCCCACCTATAGGAAAGGAGCTGACAGAATGGATTCTTTACACCAGCTGGTTAGGAACACCGGGAGAAAGAAGCTGCTTTGTGTTTAAGTCATTACATATGAAAAAGCTTCTGCATCCTGCCTTTGTTTTGTATTTCTTATAACAGGGATCTAAATGCCTCCTAGCCATGTAGTAAGGCAACTAGTTTAGGAGACACTTTGAGGTCAGTATCTTTTAAAGCAGTATCACTAACCAGACAGAAGTAATTTTCTTCAAGGAGAAGCCTAGCAGAAAACCTGCAGTGACTGTGAGGACCCATCTCAAGTAAGCCAGTGAGAGGTGGGAAAGCACATTGCTGCAAAATCTCAGAACTCCTTCAGCAAAACAAGACACAGAAACATTTAATTATTGTAATATACTGCAGTTACCAAGTATATTGATGGTTGCACACGTTTGAGGCATTCTGTTCTACTTTCATGTTGTTTTACCTTTGTAGGTATTGAAGAAGGAAAGAAGTATGTTGAAAAAGCCATATTGAAGTACAAAGAAATCATTACTTCTGTTGATGAGTTGTGTAGATCTTTGAGAGAACTTAAGGAGATTAAGGTATTTTTTTTTTCTTTTTTTAATCTGGAGACTATTGCATCTGCATCAGTTTAGGATTAGTGTCTGAATCAGTACTTTTAACTGAGGATCATAGTAGTATGAAGCACTTCTTAATTGTTCGCTTTTCCATTATCTTTGGTAATGACTGTAAAGAATCAACAAAGTGCTACTTGTTCTCGCACGAAAATTTCTTCTCAGGTTTCTTTTTCTCAGCTTCTTTCAGAATTGTTACTGCTTTCAAGTAATCTTTAGGGGAGAATGTCACAATTTCTTTTAGTATCTAGACTTTTTTTTCATATTTCTTCTTCCCTTGGTATTGTAATATAGGGAACTGGTAGATCTATAAAATGCCTAACAACCTAGCTTGGCTCCCTATTAGAAAAATCATCCCAAAAACCAAATTCCGTTAAAACCGAAATAGTTTAAATTAGACAAGCAGGGCTTATAACATAAATATTAAAGAGAACAACAGTATTTTATTTTCATATTCTGATAAGCTTAAGTGGAAATAAGTATAATGTATTAATGAGGAAGAATTATGGAAGACAGTTGAGAAGGCTAGATTTCTGCAATAAAGACTGTCTACTTCACCCCTCACTCTCAAAGTAATAACTAAAAAATCTCCCACATGCAGTAATAGCTGATGGGTTAATTGTTCTGTGAAGCTGGAATAGTTAAGATGCTTAAATATGCTGCTTTTGTTGATGTGGAATGTTTTTTCACTTATCCCTGATGGAAATATACTATAAACTGATAAACACTCAAATTATCTATTAATACACTTAACAGCAGTAAGAGATGCCAAAACCATAATTGAGTTGCTAAAGTCATTAGATGATTGGAAGGAAGGCTTTGCCTTGCACTGTGACCATAAAGGAACTTCAATATAAATGTCAGTTAGATTTTTAAAAGTTCTCTCCATGTGTTACATAAATGCTGTTTGGTGTAGGACAAAAACCCCAGGTTCTATCAGAACAAGGCTTGAACCTCTCATCTTTTTTGCTAGCTTAACATAATACCAATCTTTTCAAGAGAAATGGAATTTCAAAATAATTGTAATACTTCACTTTTGCTAATTTTGCTAATTGTAAAGTTATCTTTCTTTAGTTGAGTTTTTTGGAGAACACTTTAATACAGAACCATTCATATACTGTTTACTTCAGCCTTTACTTTGAATAATACTCTTTAAAAAGTCAGTCAAAAGGAATATTATAAAAATTAATTTTCTGCAATAGAGAGTAGTTCTGCAACATTTTTCAAATGAAAGGTATTTTTTTGATAAAATGTATTGTTCTGAGACTTTAAACCTAACAATCTTACTGAACATTTCCAGAATATCTCAGTAATTGATATCTGTATCTAATGAAGAATAAATAATTCAGCAAATTCTGTTAAAAAAAAAAAAAAAGGTTCCAAGAATATGAAATGCCATGACTATGAATTAATTTTCACTCCCTGTCCTTTTTAAAGAGTAACAAATTAAGAGCAAATGTTGTGTTATGCAGTCTTTCCTGATTTTACATGGCAGTTGAATGTCAGAAGAAAACAGCTCTTGGATCTTTCAAGTGCAAAATTAAACACTTCTTTTTTCAGAAAAAAAGTAGCTTGAACAGATCACACAGAATTTTTAACTTTTTTTTAATGCTAGAGTGGAAATAATGCAGTACTTTCTTGTAAGAGCTTGTTTAGAACTGTAACTTTTGTCTGGACAGCTAAAGATGTGAGATACACAAAACTGTAACTATAAAACTTCCACTTTCCGTTACATTGTGCTACTGTGATGTTCTTTGAAATCTGTAGGTTTCATCTATGGCAATTTTAAAGGATTAATGAAGTCTTCATACAATGGCTGTCCAGATTTCTGTTAGGAAGTACTTAGTAACCAGTTGTGCAGTCTTTAAGTCTTAAGCTAGAAGTAAGTATTAACCAAAAAGAATGATAAAAGCTGATCTAAAGTACAGTTAAGTACGTTCAGTGTGTCCTGTCCAGATAGGAAGTGGAAGGGGGGAGAAAAACAGGAACAACTGCAAATTCTGCCTCGTTATGTTTTATGCTTAGAACACACTCTCTTCTTTCCACCTTTTAGACAAATTTGGACATTCTGGAAACTCACAAGTGTTTTTTTTTTCTCCCTAGAAGTGTTTTCCTGAAATCCTGACTTCTTTCTAGATTTCTTGTTTATCCTCATTTTTTTTCCTAATAGTGTCACTTTCATAATACTTTATTTTCCCATACTTATGCTGGGTACAAATTGGTTCATAGGTCTTGACCAACATCTTGAGTTCTTCAGTCTTTGGTGTCTTATGCCTTCCCTGCCTCAGAAAAGATCCCCTCAGCTTTGAAAAATGGTGGCATTGCTTGTCCAGGAATGAATGAATCAAATTTTGCTGCATATTTTTCCATGAGCAATTTACACCTGTGCTGATCACAAGTTTTAGATAAATTTTACTTATTTTTTTTCCTACTGTTGAAGAGAGAATAAGTCAGTGTATAGCTAACAACTGCTACCTTCTTTTGTAAGTAACTTACTTAATTTTCTTTTCACCTGGCAGAAAGATGAGTTTTCTGAAGAGTTGGTTACTGTTCAAAAAGAAGAAAGAAATGGTCAAGAAGCATGTGAAGCTGTTATTAAAGACAAAGCAGAGGAACAAAAGCAGCAGGTTAGTTTGTTGTTTTTTTCACTAGAACTCTCTTTGAGTGTTGGTGTAGTCTTGATTTTTTATCTTTCAATTTTTTTCTACTTACTCCTTTACCTTCTATCCATTTTGCATACTCTTTCCTATGAATTTAATTTTTTTTAGCCTTCTGTTTACTTGCCTATGTATATCTTTTTCTAAAATAATATTATTTATATAATCTTGTACCAATTTTCCTTTGGTCCTATTGCCACAGTGGTCTTAATGCAGATGTCCCTTGTGGCCATTCCTTCTTCCTCAAGGGAGAACACTTTCTGCTCTCTCCTTTACAATAAGACTTAAGGGAACATATGAAGTAATAGAAGAGACTGCTGTTAGTATTCCCCAGAACCCTAATATTAATATATGCCCTAAAGACAAGCTATGAAAGTATGTGATTTCTAAGTAATGTTATATGAGTGAAGCCTCACAGCTCAGAATTTGAACTAAATAGTGGTGGAAGTTGTGGTGTTTTGTTGAATCATAAAGGTCTTCATCAGGAAAAAAAAAGTGTGTGTTAAAACGTTTTTCTTTCAGATGGGATTAGATAAATTGCTTACAAGTACAGAATGCATTGCTGGGAAGAGAAACAGTACTCTGTCTCCTACCAGCTCTAAGCAGGTATCTCATCTTCATGTTTTTTGGTTTTTGATGGGGTTGATTTATTTTTTTTTAGTATTGTGTGGTTTTTTGTTATATTTTGTTGTGTTTTTTTTTTTTTTAAATCAAATTGATGGCCATTGTTGTATACTCTCAAAGGAATTTTACTCTTTAATTCATTTCTTCTCGTAAGTGACAGGTATTGTTATAGATTGGTGGGCTTAGACTGTCTTTTCATTTACAGTATTGCAAAAATTCAATGCAAAACAAGTAAAGAATTGCTTCACTTTTGCATCAGTGTAAATAACAGGAAAGCAGTCATGGCAAAATCATGATGGGACACAACGACAGCTGTCAGCAGTTCAGTATGACATCATGTCACAGATAATCTGCTGTACTGCTGGTACAGCACTATACATCAACTAAGTAACAGAACTCACCACCAAGAAGTCTTCATCCTCACCTTAAAACACTTCCGTTAAGTTTCAGTGGCCAAAATTCTGTGCAGCAGAGATCATTAAGTTCTGAAGTTGGGATCACATAATGAGGACAATGCACAAAAGGAAATGAGACAGTGAAAGACTGAGTATGCATTTAGAATGATAAAAATCTTAGCAGGCAAGCATGTTTTATTCATGGATATACAATAATGAATATGAAAGGTTCCAAATTGTCAGTGAATAAATGTAGTCTTCGAAATACAGGCAATACAAAACCAGACCTACATTATGTAAGATTAATTCCTTTAGCTTAAAGAACATTTTGAAGCCTTGGGATTCTCAATGTAAATGTAAATAATTTACTGTATTAAATATTCTGGTGAGTTTTAGTGCGTGGTAATAAGTTTAAGTCTTTAGGAAGGTGGGATACATTGGTAATTGATTTAGAGCTTAAAAATTTCATTTTTCAGCTGATACCATAGACCAATACTACAAGACACTAAATTGTGATGTTTTGTAGAAATTCAACTAATATTAGCATTCCGTTCAGTACAACACAGAATGTACTGTGATCTGCTGATGAGCCAAAATTGAGCCTGATTAATTTTATCACCTCCGTTCCAAGTCATTGGGAGTTCCACAATTGACTTGAAGCCTAGATTTCACTCAAAATTTTTGTGACTGTTCCAAAGAGCCACCCTAAGGAGAATCACCTCATCCAGCAGATGTCCATAGTCCTATTTCCTATTTTGCTAGGCCACAGCTTTGTCAGCTCTTGTCAGACTGTGCCTCAGCTGCCAAGGGGAGAAGTCAAGGGTATGTGAAACAGCAAATATCAGATGTGAAGTGTGGTGGCTATGATGCCTCCACCCTTTTCATCACTTCATACTTCAATTAAAGAAGTAGCAAGTTCTTCTTACTAGAGCTATTCTGTCTTCTATTTCCATCCTTTTCGAAGAAAGACCTGGCCAATCTCCAGCCCCTGGTCTAGTGGGCCAACAATTTCTGTCTATACTTCTGCAAGCTAGTTTTGCAGTCTTAATTTGCTTCAGTAATAAATATCACCCTCTAAAAAGTGGCCTAAACCTTCTCATGGCACATTCATTCTCCAGAATGAATCCGGACCGTTGATTTCATTCAGACAGTAGAGACAGGCTATTGAGAAATTTTGACCTTTTTTTTTTAAATATACTGCTCAGAATTTAACATTCTAAAGAATTTTGCAGCTTCTTATTGTTTATTCCAAATTGGTTTATTAAATTTTTTTGTTAGTTTAAGTGAGATCAAAACAGCTGGAGTTTGCATTTCAAATGCTTATTAAAAACTTCCTTCGAGAAAGACTTGCAAATTTGGTCAGGCTTTAAACTGACAGTTACTTAGAGTAATGCTGATAAGTTTAGAAAAGCTGGGTGACAGTCAAATTTGCAAACCTTAGGAAAATAAATTGTATTAGGGTGTTAGAATCAATCCCTAAAAATAACAATTTCTTAGGAATAGCTTGCAGTTAGTTAGAACCCCAATTAAAAAAAAAGTGCTAGAAGGAAGAAGTTACTCAGTATTTGTTTTGTGACTACTGGAAAGGGGAAAAATTGACACATTTCATCAAATTGGAAAGTCAATTATAATTTATCATGTTTATATCCATGATATATTCATACTCAAAGACACTTTGGGGGTCAGAGTTCCTCAGGGGGATGTTGGTGGGAAACACATCTAATACCCAACTTGAACTTCATGTTACAGCCGAATTTAATTAATTTGTTATTTTGTGCACTGATAATTAGGTTATATTTAGGGCAATTAAGCAATGAGAAAGTGGAAATTAATGTCCTGCTGCAATGTTGTACTGAATACTGCCAAAGAGACCTGGTTTGGCATCCAGTCTATCACCCAATTTATTTGAGTGAACAGTTTATAGGTGATACAAATATTGCTTAATATTTTACATATTTTTGTATAGAATCCAACAAAGAAAGAATAGCATAAGAAAAAATTATGAACACCTTTACTGAGAGCCCTGGCACACATGAAGTAGGCCTGAATATGTGATTACACACGTATATAAAAACTAAGAGGCAGAGAAGTAATTAATAAATCAGATCATGTCTTTGATACTTTGTGATTAAAATCAATGAATCATACCACATCCACTTCTTTATGGAACATGATGAGAGGGATTTTTTTTTTTTTAATTCTGCATCCAGGATAATATATAAAAAAATTATGTTTTCTGTTAATGTTTAGACAAGACTGTGGAACAGCTGGAAAAACATGAGGGAAATACAAAAGTTTTAGAAAATATCTTAAAAGATGTTTATTTAATTCTGTACATCTTTAACATGATCAGTGACTCTCTTTCTCAAAAAAACCAAAGTCCAGGAACTTAGCTGTTAATATACTTTTATTTCTATGGAACTGTTTCCCATTTCAGTGTAATTAGGCCACCTCCACCTTCTCCTTGCAAGTGCTCTTATAAATAGTACCTACAGGAAATCCATAGGTTATCTATCCTTTGTTTATAGAAAGAGGTACTTTCTCTTTTGTTGTTACTATTATTATAAATGCTTATGCATATTTATAGTACTATCTGCTAGAATCTATCCAAAGTTTTAAATTCCAGCTGGCTGCTGCAAAATTATCCTTTTCCATATGTTTCCTCCTGCTTCTCAAAATACATTAAGCTTAATTAGAAGAAATATTTCAAATATTTTTGCTAGCTTCTGCATGAGAAGGGGATACATAGAATGATAACTCATTCTCTTTCTCTATTTTTCTTCTTCTTACCCCTTCTCTTCTTTCCCCTCCTAATTTAGGAGAGGAATAATTTGACTGATATTCCAATTATCTGCCCAGCTGGTGAGGATCTTGTTTCACAGGATACAGAGCTGTCATCTTCAGCCAAAGAGGATAGTTTACAGACTGAATTCCTGGCAGAAGAAATACCCTCCGGAGATGAATATGAATGTATATCACCTGATGATATCTCTTTGCCACCGCTTTCTGAGACACCAGAATCCAACCTCTTGCATTCTGAAACAGAGCTAGAAGAGCAGTGCTGTTGTAGTTCTCCTAGTCTGCATGTCAGTTCCTATAGTTTGCAAATGCAGAAAACCACCAGTATTAATAAAGTGATGGAAGCGTCTGATCTCTTAACAAATTCTGCTTATGCTTATGCTACAAATAATAGAACAGTAAGCCCATCAGATCCGTTTCAGAAGTTTAGTGTGTCTTCAACAGATTCTGGTCCAAAAGTCAGACAAGTATCTCCTTTGACTTGTGGCTTACAAAGGATATCTGAGGCTAGCACTGCATCCTGCACTCTAAATGCCAAACCACCCTATAGCTTGATGAATGAAGTGTGCAAAACACATTTGCAACACCTTGAACTTTGCGAAAGCATGACAGAAACCCAGAAACAATTGCATGACTTGAATAACTGTACTAAAACCCAGCACAGGCTGCATGCTTTGCCTGATGCATTCTCAGGTTTCGTGTTTCAATCAGACACCACGAGAAGCTGTCAGAGGCAGACGGTCACCCGAGAAGAGATTAAAAGTTCATCAGAAAAGAACAGCATGGCCAGCCTAACTGGACAGGCGCCTAACTTCTCCCAGCTTCTCTCTAACAAAACCGTCATGGAAGGTTCTCCGGTAGCTTTGGAAGTAGAAGTAACGGGATTCCCAGAGCCTACACTGACATGGTGGGTAGCTTATAATGAGAAGTAGTAAATACACCTATTAGCAAGACACCTTGAACCATTTATAACCAAATTAATTAATCTACAGACTAGAATAAATTGCTTATATCCTTTCTCCTCCATACTTCTGCATGATTCTCACCTTCAAAATTGCTTTTGAAAATTAACCTACTTGACATAATCTCTCTGTACTTAATTTTATGAATGATGAAAGCGTCAAACTACTGCAAGCATATCCAATGTTTTTAAGCAAATACATCATACAGTTTTTATATTCTGGAGTATGACATTCCACTTATTACATACTTTCTTCAGAACCCTGCACACTCCAGATTTACTGTAGGTAATTTCACCTGCATTTTCTCAGGATCTCGGCGCTATATATGGATGGACTGACACACACGTGTGTGCGTACATTAAAAGATTTATATAGCCACTACATATACCTAGAGACACACATTTCTATATATGTGATAGTCAGTTGTCGAGAACTGGAGAGAGACTGCAAGTTAAAAAAACCCAAACCTAAATGTCTACACTAAGAGAAACAGTTTTATATTGTACATTTTTGTGCACTCTCTTATCTCGCTCTGAATTGCTGCGTGTCTAATTAGATTGCTTTATACCACATTTTTGAGAAATACAGATGATGTAATATAGACACCTTTTAAGATGACTTTTTAGAAATTTCCTGCCAAAGGGAATAGGGAGTAAAGGAGGGGCAGCATTTCAGGATTTTGGTACTAGTCTTCTATGTGTTGGCATAGTTTCCTAAATTTCCTAAAATTTTACCTTATTTACCCTTTCTCCACATATTCTATTAGACTTTCACAATAGAGGGCTTTCTTTTGATGTATTAGAATTAGATAGGCCTCTTATTGAAAACGTTGTGATGTTAAGATTATAATTATACATGTAAAGAATTAGTCAAACTATAAGCTGTTAGTAAGCTGAATTTTCTTCTATGGCACTGAGAAAAATGCTGGACACTGCAACCTTGCTGCTATACTGTGTTGGTATCAATAAAGTTACTTTGTTTTAAATCCCAGTATTCTACAGTTTGAGGAGTATTGTTGGTGAAACAAGAGGTACCTTCAGTTTTATTTTATCATAAGAAATAATTAGTTTAGTTCAAATATATATACACTGTTGGTATATGGTCTTTTAAATAATAACATTCAACTGAAAGCATTTTATGGATTAAAAAATTATTAAAACAGAAAAAAATGTTTAGTAGTTAAAAATTCAACAATACCATGTATTATATACTGATGTAGACATTTTATTGGATGTACATAGAAAAGTATTTCTATATAGCTTATGCTGAAATGTCACGAGACAAGAAGAGCCAGAATTTTCCCTCACTTCCAATATGTAAGTCAGGAGTCAATACCAATATATGATGACAGATCCTCAAGTGTTAGAATATGACACCAGTTCTCTGAAATAACTCTTGATGCATTGTTCTATCCTGTTCAATGATGTGAAATAAGTAGCTAACTGTGCTTTAAACTGAAGTCACATGTTCAAAAAGTTTGTATGTTGCTTATGCATCTTAAGAGTGTATTCATGAGTTGAATGTGAATTGACCTAATACCTTACTAGCAAAAATGTTTCAGCAGAAAACTGAGGGCCCAGGTCACTCTCTCCAATACTGAAGTGCGTTAACTGTGACTTGTCCATTGAAAATAATTTTCTGAACCACATTTTCTAGTATTGAGAATGTATTACCCAGCAATTTGATTTATTTAAATATTCATCAATATTTACATATAACTTTAAAACTGGGGAATGAGAGCACAGCAGTGAGCTCTAGCTCTTTCTGACAATGTAATGTTAAGAGATTATCTGAATTTGAGAAGTTCTGCTTGATGTACAGTGTTATAAATCTGACTTGAAAACTGACTCTCTGCTTCAGGTACAAGAAGGGCCAGAAACTGACTGCAGATGAGCACTTAAAGCTTTTACAAAAGGAGACAAAGCATACTTTGTTCATTCAGAAGGTGTGTGATAAAGATGCTGGCCTCTATGTTGTTCGTGCTAAAAATTTAAACGGCACTATCTCATCAAGTGCCATTCTCCACGTGAAAGGTAACAGGCCACTTATTACAAGAATAGACTGGGTAATGCTGTGTGTCATCTATATTAGCATCTCACTAATGTACTGGCTATTCACAAAATAAGTACTATATTGACTGCACTGGACTTAATTATCACATGCTAAGACAACATTACATTTATTTTCTTACGTTGCATCTTTCACTATCTGTACCAAACCACTTCTGTGTCTCACTTGATATATTGCTTGTTTCTTTCGTACCAGTGTTATGTGGTTATTTTCCTTTCTTATAGCAATGTTGAGATAAAAAAGTTACAAAGATTTTCTCTAATTTGAGGCAGAATTTTCTTTCTGAAATGTAGGCTTTACGAAGTGCTTGAAACAATTTTAATGGTTATAGGTATTAAATGTCAAGATACACCCAGGTAGAGTGCTCAGATCACTGTATATTTTATGATATGTCTTTTTTGAGGAGGGGATGTGGAGGGTGTTGGAATGTTTCTTAAATGTTGAATGTATTCTTTCCAACCACATTTTAAAAAAATGTATTTGTAGGTTAAAGCTTCTTAGTAAAAGAAATCATGCCTTTCATGATTGCTCTGGCATAGATCAGGCTTTAATTTGTCTCAGCCCAGCAGATAGTCTCCACAAATGAAAGTTGCATTAGTTCCAATAGGGTTGTGATGGTCTGCACTACAAAGATTGACCCAGAATCATCAGAATTTGTGTAAATGGCACCAAGCATACAGTAGACCAAAAATCCCAAATGTTTACAAAATAAGTCATTCCAACATACCAGTCTGCTCAGGTAGATGCTTGTGATACTTTCTCTGCCTTCTTATAAAATCGAAGATATAAATATTTCTAATAATCCACTAAATCTTTAGTGTAAGACAAGAAAGAATAGTTTGTGAACATTTGTGCATGTTTGAAATATTTTATGCACTGATTTAGAACAGAATCAAGCAACTTGAGAAAATACTCAAAAGTGTATTCACACACAAAAAAATTAGGTCTGTAATAGTTCTGTTTCAGTCAAATAAAATTCTTCTAGAACTTCACAGCAGTAAATCCAAACCAGAACTTTGTTCACTTATATATTGCATTTCCTTCCTGACATGGAAAACCACAAATATTTTTATTAAACAAGTAATTCATTTAAATATTTGATAACAATGATGTAATTATGCCAGTGGAGTATTTAATTTATAAATCCCAAATGTGACTTTAGCTCCAGTACATACTGCAGTTTTACAGTAAAAACAATTGGCAGTTATATTATTTTTCCTGCATGATTTGGAGCTTTCATATTGCAACTGCATTGGTGTGGAAAATTTATAGGGAAGAAATATTTACTTTCTCGTACATGATTTGCCGAACTGAAGTAAGTCTTCTACAGTGTAGCATGCTATGAGCAGAATGTATATTGCAAGTTGCCAGGGAGAGTGAGATTGATGACTGACATTAGATATTTTGGCCCAGTGACTGCAACTTTATTAAAATTCCTGTAACTTTGAAACAGGAGAAGTTCTCAAGAGAACATAACCTCAAAGCAATAGGAGAGAGAGTGGGAGGAGGAGGTGGTGAGCAGATTTTAACTAAAATGGGTATTATCCTTAATGAACAACCTTTTAAGTTCAGTCATCTCCCAGAAATGTCGATTCATAAGAATTCTCTCAGGTATAAATATCACCTGTTTTCCTGAAGTGTACTTTCCATTTCACAATAAAGCTAATTTTAATAATTAGTATTATTTTGAGTGTTTCAATTGTCATAAAAGTAAAATTCAATTAAGTGCTTTTGTGCCCTTGTGACTTCATATATGCTTGTTATAAACATACAGCAAAGAACCTGTGTGAGCAAATTGACTTGGATATGTGGTACATTAACCAATATTGTGGTAAGAACAAACCAAAATGCTGTAAAGTTTTGCCTGCTGCAGAGCTGCCAGTGCTTGGTAACTTTATCTTGTTTATAACAGAATCACAGAATGGTAGGGAACTTCTCGAGATCATCTATTCTTCTGAATTATGGTTTAAATAGTTCATTAAATGACCCTTGTCACTGTTGTTCGTATTTTCTTTTTCTATTTTTATTTTTATTTTCATCATATTTTTAAGTGCTATAGGTAGTTCATTTACTGGACAAGACATAAAAGTGGTTTATCTTAATGGACTTTTTCAAGGCAATGTTATTTGAGATTTTGTTTGGGATTATATGCTCCAGGAAGGCTTTGCAGATAAGGAAGCTGTATTGATTGGTATGTTGCCACTGTAACTACTCGGTGCTATGATGTAGCGTTGAAACAGCACCCGTGCTTAATTTTATTATCTGGAGAAAGATCTTTTTAAGCCACTTCTATCTAGAAAAGTCACTAAGGGAAAGGTTCCCTCAGCCCACAAAACTACAAAAGCAGAATGGTAGTGAAATGCCCCTCTTGGTGATCTTAATACTAGTTTTCCAGCTGAACCATAAATGCCTACTGTAACCGACAAATTAGCCCAGATTTTAGCGGAGCCTCACAAAAAAAAGATGTTAAGGGTGATCTTGTCTCCAACTATGCCAAGACAAAACTAAGTAATTCCACTGGGGAGACGAGTAGGTTAATGCAGAGTTCTTTGTACAACAATTAAAATTATATGGATCTAAAGCTTATACAGAACATCCCAATAGATTACCTGTCACTCAGGGAAGCCAGCTGACTTTCTAAGGAAAGTGAGCCTCAGTTTAGCTATTCAGTTCAAAAGCAGCTGAAGTGGCTTGTGATTTGCTCCTGTGCCAATGCATCCACTTCCTTTTTTACTCATGTGAAAAGTAAGCTTCCTAGTACTGGATTAAATCCTAAAATTAAGTTCCTATTGAAATACTAAATAAGATCTTTCAAGTTTGACTTGTGAGGAAAACGTTAGGTGCAAATTAATCAAATTTTTAAAATCTGAGTATTCTATTATTTTCAAGACTACACACAAGTATGGTGTCTATACTATTGCTATAGAACAGACATTGTTAAATAACAAAAGGTCAAAACACCTTGTCACTTCTGAGAATGTTGTCATTTTTGCATAGTCGGATGTTATAATCATTAAATGTGAAAAGATATAAATATAAGGCCAGAAATTGCCTTAGAACATCTGTAGATCTTAGTAAATCATTGTAGAAGTACATAATACCTTTGTTCATTAAACCTTTCCTCTGATAATTTGAACATTTTTGTGAATTTTAGATAAAACTTGATTTTGTGAGGATGGTATTGCATCTATTTTAAATCAGGAATAGTTTTAAATGCAGTTTTTAATAACTATGTGGATACCAGCCACATTTTTAACTGCTGCAAGAAACAAGACTTTAAAAAAAGAGATTAGAAGTAGCCGATAGACAGCAGGATACTGCAAGTATCCTGGCTTGAATGCTTTGCTTTGTAAACAAAGGTGTAATCAATGCTGATTACTGATGTGTTGGTAGTGTGGGTTAAAATACTCTTTATGTAGGGACTCTAATGAATGCCCCAAAAATTTTGCTGGAGAATTCCTGCTGTGCTCTGTTCAGATAATCTTAAAAAAAAGTGACAGTAATGTAGTCTCATGATACAGTAGTATTTCTCTGAAAGGAAATCACATTCTGTTTCAGCAATAATTTCGACATAATGCTTCCCCAAATTTTTTTTTTTTAGTAGTTCATGTTGTGCATGTTTCACTTCTTCCCTTTAACCATACTGTAGAAGCAGGGACTACATCCAGGTGTTCTGTATTGTTCTGGTTCTGCTACTTTCTTTTTTTACAGTGCTGAGTTCCCCTTATCACAGTCACAGTTTTGAACCTGTAGTTACTTCAAGACCCCAAAATGTTTACATCTTCCCAATTGCTCCTTTAAAGATCAGGTTTAAATCTCAATCTCTGTAGCCTTACATCAAAAAATATTATACTTTGGCAAGTTGCTAATGTAACCTCCCTTCCTCCTTCCCCCTATGCAGATACTCATTAAGAAAGGAAGTGGTGAGTAAGATTGCCTGACTGCAAGATGTGGAGTTGTGTCAAGGGGTATTTACACGAGGTCCAAAAGTTTGCAGGGGAAAGGGATAATTATTGTAATTTTTTTAAAACAACCAGCCTGTCTGAGGGCCTAGATGTGAGTCAGTAGGCAAAGGGAGGATGAGGCATTCCCCCTGGTTGGCATTGGATCAATGTGGCTGGATCTGCAATGGAGAAGGTGGCTTCCTTTCAAATGACTGGTAAGGTATGCCTGTTTCTGGACCTTTCTTTGGAGACTTTGATATGGTAATTTTTGTGTGTGTGTATCTTTTGTGACTCAGAGGAGCTGTATCTTTAAAAATTACTACTCAGAATTCCTTTCATGAGGCTGCACCATGGTATTCAAGGAGACTGGAACTCCAGATTATGGGTATTTCAGATCAACTGGGACAGGAGACCGACTTGATATTCCTTAATAGAATTTTCTGATTGTCTTAGCAGCTTGACTGAGGTAAAAGGTCAAAACAATAAAGTGCAGTGTCTTAATTTAGAGCAATGGTGAGCAAATCCAAAGTCTCAGAGCTGCATGGTGTGAATTTCAGTCTAGCCTAAATTTTTAGAGAAGATGGGGGAAGTTTATCAATTTGCTAATATTACATTTCAATATATCAGAGGTTGGAAAATATATGCCCACAGTAAAAAAATTAAGAATAACTGTGAAGCAAAGTAATACAAAATGGCTGCTGAAAATTGTTTGGCTTGACTTGGTACTCCCAATGTGTGAGAGTCTTGGGGCAGGGGTGAAAACTGTGATAAAGCCAGATGCAGGTGATATCTCCACCTGCAGTTTTTACACTGCTACAGACTGCTGAATTTTCCTAGCTGGCTCCCCAGTTTGCACCAGAACACTACTGCTTCTCATAAATCACTTGTGTGATATTTAATATTTGACCAACAACTTATTGAAGCCATCAGAGTGGGATTTCAGTACCACTGAATACCTGAAATGCTTTGTCTCCACAATGCAGGAAAAAAGGTCTGTTCCTCCTTACTTTTGTGGTTCATAGGCTGTTCAGCCAAGAAAACATTTTAATTGACATGTTGTCTTAGTTTATTCTGACATATCATTAGGATATAATGGGAAAACTGCTGGTGAAATATATCCATCCATTCTATTTTGAAGGTTTCTGTCAGGGAATGGACTTTGTGTCCCTGTTGAGTTCTAGCTTGTGCCTTAAATAGTTGCAGCAACTGTCACTTCATGGTTTTCTTTGCACATATTTTTCCCTTTGCTCTCTAGAAACGGATTATTTTAGTTTTTATGTCCTGCTGACCTACTGATACAAAATCAAGAATGGGTCTGATCATTATCAGCATTCCACCTAGGTTATTTCTTTTTTTTAATGTGGCAAAAAACATCCTGGCATGAGATGCAGCCTGACTTCATAAGGTAATACAGACAGCACAAGTAATGGATTCCAGCCAAAAATATCACAAGGAGTGGCTGATGCCCACTTAATGTTTTCCACTGGAATACAAGCTAATCACACACCATTTGTGACTTGTTGCCAGCTGCCTGCAAAGAGGATGCAGGGGTGTAAGCTTGGTTCTCTTGCTTGAAATGAAGCTGCAGATCCCAAATTTCCGCATGTTTTAGCTGCATGCAATGCAACGGTGGTGGCAGCTTGCACATGCTAACTTTCAACAGCTAAGAATTGAGTTATTTGAGCTGCTTGCACTAGCTAATACAGACTGAGGTTAGCAAGTGTATTAGAGAATAAACCCCATATACTTCTGGTCTATACTGGGGCCTCAGTCCTACACTACATGGGAAAAATGTGAAAGCAGCTAAGCTTGAAAGCTTAATGCAAGTAAGAGCTCACTTAGGCGGCAGATTTATTCATATAGTTTGTGAAATGTCTGCCTCACCATGCTGACAGTCCCACATTTGGCAGAAATAGCCATGGGCTCAATATATTTTGGTTTAGAAATTGTTGAGCACCTTTGTGAGATACTTCGATTTTCATCCTAAGCAGTGGAGTAATGCTGACATAGTTGAGAGGAGTTTCAAGTTCTCAATGTGCTATTACACATTTCAGTAACGTTCAGTTTCTGAGAAGGCTGGTGATTACTTTGGTTAAATATTATGGACACATTGTACAATTTCTAGTACAGAGAGAGACATTCTTTACTGATAGGAATGCAAAATGTTCATTTTTTGTTTTAGTATATGTCTTCGTGTCTGCTTCTGTGTGTTAGTATCTGCTGATTTGGATTCCCTGTGTCAAGAATAGTTAATCCAAGTTCTGAGGTCATCGTCTTATTTACTGTGGCCCTGGAGGTGGAATGTAAGTGAAACCTTGGTATAGTGATCCAGTAAAACCAGCTTTACACCTCATTAAGTTATATTTCACATGAAACAATGCTTTGATTCAGTTCAAACTGATGATGATGATTGCATTTTCTTAAAGCAATTTTGATGGGTTAATTTGGATTAGCCAGGCATTGTACTGGCTCATCTGTCATCTGTCCTCCACAGTTGACATGAAGCCACCATAAACTCAATCTCATGTGCTCTGTTTATTACAATAGAAATGCAAGTATTTGCCCATCTTTGAATCAGATTTGGATGATCTGATCGTACATGGTTTCAGCATTAATGATGGCCAAAATTATTATCTTGATCAAAGCGGTACAGAGGCCAAATTTTGGCCTTCATGATTTTTGAAAATATAACTCAATCTTTTTTTTTTTAGTTTTTCAGTAACTTTTTTTGACTAGAGGAATAGGAAAAAAATTTAAAAAGCCCATGTTATACAACAATTCACTAAATGCAAAAGTTTGCTCTCTCAGTAATTTTAAATTTGTGGGGAATATTTATGCTTCCACCTTCACTGAAACACAATAATCCACATAGACTTACCTACTACCTACACAAAGAACAAGATTCGTTACCATGGAACTAATATCACTATGCCAATGCATGAAATTCTTGGGTGCTTAATATCCATGCCTTTCAACAAACTTTGTTATATAGATAAGGATGTCTGCCTACTGTCTTGCAAACAAGTTATCCTGGGTTCCAGACATCAATAAAAGTTCTAAGTTCTCTTTGTCATGCAGTGCAATGAACTTTTAATTAAGATAATGGATTTTTTTCTTCAGTTGCTTTAGTAGTGCCTTTTAAAATACAGTAAATTATTTTGTTTCAGTACAAGGAAAACAGCCAAACTTTGTACAAAAATTTGGACATACAACTCTGCAAGAAGGAGAAGATTTAATCCTGCATTGCACTATACACGGAAAACCTACACCACACGTCTGCTGGACGAAGGATGATATCCAAGTGGCATCTAGAGACATCAGTGTATGTTCTAATATTCTTGTAATACTTACTGGAAGAAAGATAGTACATTTTGCTTTATGCTACTAATAATCTCCTATGTGCATTGTATTGTTTTACAGATTGAGAAATTAGGAGATACCTATTACCTTTTAAAAAGAAATGTAGTCCTTGCTGATACTGGGAAATATATCTGTTTTGCCAGCAATGAAATTGGAAAGGCACACTGTTCTGCTTTTGTAACAGTGATAGGTGAGCCAGCTGCATGCTTTTAGGCATGTTGTTGCCATGTTAAATAAGTACCTTGTTTCCACTTACAAAAGTATGTTTTTGTTTCAGAGAAAAATAAAACTCCAGAAATTTACACTGTAACTCAGGCTAAATCAGAATGGGAAGATGGATCCGTTTCAGAAGAAGTCAATGTCACCACAACTCAGCTAGTACAAGCCCATGACACACATTGCATGCAAGATCAAAGGCCAGTGTCTAAACATCTACCAGTAAGGTAACTTGCAACTTACTCTGATACTCCAAAAACTGTAAGGACCTTAATTTACAAAGCACACATCACTCTTCCTAATCCAATGAATTTGTGAATAATGTAAATGCAGTGCATAATGTGTCATTTCCTGTACAAGGTTAAATCTTGCCTCCTGAATTTAAGCTCTGATAGCCCGCTGTAGTTTGTGGTGCTGGAACTGCCCATCTTGCCTGTCTTTTGAGTAATGTATTCAGGCATGAGAGAGGTTTTATACCCTATGACCATCACTGTTTTACTCTGCTATTAGTTCACTGTTTTGCTGGAAACATCAGATAAAATTATGTAATGCAGGAATATGTAGGTGGAGATTAGGAAGGGATTATACACATAAGACTTGCTGTCAGGGTTTTAAAACAGAAAATGCCTGAGTAATTCTATTGATAATGTTTATTACGCAACTCTGAAATTGGCAAGACTGTTTCATGGTGAAAACCTGGTTTCATGATGATACAGTAAAATAGCTTTCTGGATGGTCTGTGTTAAAATGTGTTGGAAAAGAGGTTCCAGGAGTCTCATGGCTTTAAGGAAGTGGTGGTTAATGTGACCTGGAAAAGTGGTTGAGAATCCATGTGACTTCCGTCAGGTTAGTCTTTCCCAGTCTGCCCAAAATGTTAAGTTTACACCGGTAACATAAACATGCATTTGTTGTCTGAAGGTATCCAGATATTTCTGAGTTTTTCCTATATCATGAGTTCTATGGTAAAAAGCCATAAAAAATGAAAGAGCAGTGTTGTTTTTTGTTTTTTTCCTGAGGCTTGTCTGTCTAGATGTAGAGCAACATGTAAAAGAAAGAAAAATTATTGCATATGTTGATTCAAAGTTGTTCTCATTTCATCATAAGCTGCCCTCACACTTTCTCTCATGTCCAGCTCATCAAGCATGGATTCCATATATTTTGTTCAGTTTTGTTTATATTGCTGTGAGATGGCAGATATTCAAAAGCTAAAAAATTATATGCAAGATCATGTTAATTGTCCTTAAGGCATGCACAGAACTCAGTATGATTCAAACATGTAGATTACATAGGTAAAATTTCTCCTCATATTTCTCATCTCTTCTGTTCTTTACAACTAAAGTGCCCTCTGGATATTTGTTATTGTCATTAAGATGAGTTTTAGGATGTTTTATGTTCTGTCTGGGATCACACTTTATTTGATCTCTAATCTTGTATTGTCTCAAGTCCACAGAGAATGGTCTATGCCAACCACCACAGTCTTGCTTCTGAAAGAGAATGCTGCAGCTGCCACCATTAAAAAACATAGGCAGTATTGATGGACCTTTTTTTAAACAGGTTTAAAGAGAAATTCTGGCTTCAAGTAGTATATCTTGGACTTGAGAGGCCACAAAAGACTAGCTTCAATTTGGAGCATGATCCTATTCTTTTCTTGCCTGCTGCAGAGGATCAGAAGATGAACTGAACTGCAAGATTCAGATGGTGTTCATTTTGTTTGCATGTCCATTAGTAGATATTGGCCATGGATAAGGAGAAAGTGTATCTTTGAGTGCTGTTTGATTTATATCTAGGTTACAAGTTGTATTTGGTTTCTTTATAAATAAACCATGAATAAAATTCACCTATGCACAGCATTTATTAGTGACTTCTAATTTCTTGTGGTTTTGTTCTGGTTTGTTGGATAAATCTAACAGATTATGATGATGATGATCAAAAGAAGAGACATTAGCCCTTAAAATTAGAGATCTCCTTGGTGATTCAGCAGTACCCAGTGTTTTCTTTTTCTACAAGCTCTATCAATGTCATTGATTCCATCAATAGTCCTTCCCACTAGCTTCTATAAAGAATTCAGACATCAAAGAATAAGGACTTAAAATGTGTTTGAAACTACAGAATTTTCTAGTTCATTAAATACAGTGTTCATTACCTTATTTCTAACAGCTTTGAGACATTTTAAGGAAGCTTGGTATCAAAAGGAGTGGTTGCTAATAATAGCAAACCTTGTCTAATGAATGTCTTCAGGGAAGAGTCTTTTCTTGAAGACAGCATAATGAAGTCTTCTGCTATCTTGCTTCTGTATTCAGGACTGGATTACTGTGACAAAGCAGTCCATTTCCAGTTGATGCATGTCATTACAGTACCAAAGAATGGACCCATGCTAGTTTCAAAGCACATCCTTAGTTTAGCCAAGGACTTCCCAATGACAGAATTCCTCCAGACCCACAGCATCCATTCAGGGTATAAAGAAAACCTGAACTGAAATTGGATCTATTGGATTGTAAGGCCGTCATTAGCATGGTGAAATTTTTGTCTCCATCTCTTGAATTCAGAGTCTAGGTATCTTTTTCAGTTCACTGTTAATCTCCTTGCAGAGAAAGAGGGAGACTTTGTAGTGTCATCCATTTCCAGCATTGAAAAAATTAGTTCAGAAAACTTCCCATTTAGGATGGTTGTTTGAGTGGCACAATAACCAACAGAACATCTAGTTAGACTTGGGAATAACTGTTTTTCAGCTTGGTCCTTCTTATTCAGATTTTCAAAGTCCTACCTAGCAAATGATTCATGCTATTCAAGACTTCTGCTTCAGTGCACTGTGTATGGTTTGGCCCATATCACAGTTAAAGGTTTTTTTGTGCAACATTTGTTGTTGTTTACATAAACATTGATTAGGCCTACAGTGGGTTTGAACACCACAGCAATGCACTCACACTTCTCATAGAGAGCAGGTAGGGCTTTAAGCAATGCAGCATCTTTGTACTTTATCAAGGTAGAAGCCATCTGTGCAAAACTGGGACTGAAATAATGTTTTTCAGAGTTCCGTAAATCTTAATACCAAAACATTAAACAATTGTCTCCAACAAGATGCAGGTTGGGTGGCACAAACTTACCTCTATATTAAAGTACAGGCATAGAGAGGAAATGAGCTGAAAAAATATCACGTACATGTCTTCACCTGATCACATAAATCACTTTCTTGACTTGAGGGAAATGTCAATGGCATCCTGCCCACAGAAGAGTCACAAGGCTGTGTATATGTGCACATAAATATAGAGTTGAAGACAGAGGTTCTTGCTCTGCTTATTTACCCTGTATCTGTCTCAAACAGTTTTTTCCAAAATGAAGTAGACACAATATAAAATATCTTGTCATTTCCATACAATTACCTTTCTGCTGACTAAGCGCCTCCTTTTATGTGTTATTTAGTTTTAAAGATTTCACAGAAAATACCGTTTCTTACTGCAGTCATGTTCAGAGGACTGACAAAGTACATATCAGATGTCCCTGCAAAAAAATAAAAACCTTACATTTGTTATTTTGTCAGACAGAATCCATAAGTATGGTATATAAGTGGTCCTATGTTAGAATCTGTTCTGTAAAAATGAAAGTGCAGTGCTTTTCTAAATAATGCATCAGGCAAAACAGAAATTTGTATATCTGTTCTTACCTGTGCTTTTCTTACAAAATAGTAGAAAGTATTGTTTACAAACAGATCAACAAAAAACCCACCAACCTTCTTTTTGCCAATGAGGAACAGTGCTATTGCTCCAAGTGTTCCCAGGGAATGGATCTGTTACAAAGCATGGTAAGTGTTCCTTCTCATTTTATAAATCATAGGTGCCTGTGAATTTCTTAAATGGTCCGTGAAATTTGGTAGGATGTATGTATCTATTAAATTATATGGACAATGTATATGTTAAAATTTGTCCCCAGTATTATGGTTTTAATTATTGTTTTGTGGAAGGAAGTGGAACAGTTAGTAAATATATTCTTTACTCAGGATCTCAGGTTTTGTTAGTAGGACTCTGCTTTCTAAGGTTAGGTGCTGAGCAAGTAATGTGTGTTTTTTTTTTTATTTCTTGTTCCACATATATAATGTGTGGGAATGATATATAAAACAATATACATGGAAAACTGGGGGAAAGTCATGTCTGTAAATCTCCTCCTTAGACATTTCCAAGGAGATTATAGGAGTGACAACTATCAACATGAATATAGTTAATATGGACCCTGATAACTATTCCACGCCCACTCAAATCTAGTCACAGTTCCCAGTAGGTTGTTCACATGTAAACAGCTACAGTAGTTTCAAAAATTTCTTAGTGCCTTAGGTTTTTTTTTTCTGTGTTGGGAGCAACTGACTGTGCCGCCTTCGGTAACAACTAAAACAATTTTCTGCACGCAAGTTTCAGTTTGTATTGAAAAAGATACATCTCGCATAATCAGTTACAATAGCTAAGAGAAGAGACATTAACATCCGAAAATGCTGCAGCTTTTCAGAAGCCACTTGCAGCACACAAATGTGGATATTCTTGTGAATAGAATGCATTTATAGCCTTTAAGCTTCTAAAGATGTCATTGCAAAGTGGTGTTTATAGCATTTACAGGGGAAGGGGAGTTGATGAAGGTGGTGGAAATGTGTTTCGATTTCTGGCCAGGATTTAACAGTTTAACAGTTTTAACTTTTTTTGTTGTTTTTTCTAAGTTTAAGGGAAGAAGGTGGGTGGGAGGAGCGAAAGCGCTTTTTTTTTTTTTTTTTTCCAAAAGTAGACTTCAGAAAATGGAAATTCAGTAAGAATATAATATCTGAATACATTTTGTTTTATTTTTTTCAGTTCTATAGGGATTTAAGCATCTTATCAGTGAGAGGTTTAATTTAAAGTGACCAAATGTTTTAATTAATGACTCCCTTGTTCTGCATATTTAGTTGAGGGGCAGAGTAAAATATGAATAGTATATGCAAGAAGATGTTACATTTTATAGGAAAGAACAGGAAAAAGAATGAGGGGAGTGAGGAAAAATGGAAGTAGAGGAGGAAATGGAAAAGATACTGATTCTTTTTATGTAGCTTGCAAATTAGCATGTGTAGATAGATTAAGGGACTAGTAAAGAATTCATGTTTTGTGCTATATTGACCGTGCAGTGATAGAACACTACTACTGCTTGTCAACTAATGATGACAAGGAAAGTTTGTGATTTAAAAAAAAAAAAAAAAAAAAAAAAAAATTTAGGAAATTCCACTTCAAAAAAGACACTGAAAACTTGCCGAAGTGGTAGTTTGAAGATTTCAGTGTTCAAGAAAGACTTAATTTGTCTTTAAATTCTGACTAGAGTCTTTCAAGGCATCTTGCTGTTGGCCTACTAAAATAATAACTCCTTTTGTGTAGCTGAACTCAAGTCAGTAGGATGATTAGAAGTAATAAAAGTGAATCATATACAAAGAGGTTGCTGGTATCCACACCACAATGTTTCATTGTGTTGAAGATTACCTGATGTTTCTTAAATGTCTTGCTGGCCTACAATATAGCACGTTGTCACGATACCATAGTTGGATACGTGGAGCTTCTTTGCGATCCCGCCAGGGCAAAACAAAGATAATACAATATCGGGTGTACAAAGAGGCTTTTCTTTAGGTACAGATCAGCTGGTAAGACTTATAACTATATATTTGTCATAAGCTTCTAATAGATACGATGACTAACCCTAAACTACAAAAGAGAAAGATGAGTAAAGGAAATAAAGAGTTAAAGGAAAGTCACCACCCAGAGCTCCAGCTGCGTCCCTTTGGTCTCGTAGTACAAGGGGTGGTGGTCCCATTTTAGCAGGGGTCTTGAGACTGATGGTCTTCTCCTTTATACAGTTAATTTCTGGGATGCACTGCAGCGGTTACCCAATCACTGTTCCAAGTTTGCAGTGAAAATTCTTTATCACCTCCTGCATTTCTCTGGTAAGTCTTTTCTGCTAGGTTGGTGATTTACATGAAAACACTCTCTGAGCCTCTTGATTAATTCAAGGCCTGGTTTTCGCCGGATGTCCTTGCTCAGTCCTAGCTGTGGCACCAATTGTGTGCCTCTTTTGTCTGCAATCTCAGCACATCCCACACCAAACTCTCCGGTTCGCCTTCGGCATTTGCCACATCGCAGGGCGTCTTGCCTCTTATCAGTTGAGTAAAACCGGTTGGGCGGGTTTGCCGAGACGTTTCTTTGTTAAACACTGCTTATCTCTCGGATATATCGAGACAAACACCAGACACCATAAGTGTCTGAATACACTATTTATCTCTTGGATTGTTCGAGACAAGTACCGTGTATCCTGAATGTCGCGCACGTATGCTATAGTAACATTGGCAAGATATGGTTTATACTTAAAACACTAGCAGACTGGATCAAATGATGAAATTTTCATAACAATACCCAATTTGTACGTCTGTCTGGGAAAAAAAAAAAAAAAAAGTCGATGGCATTATCTGAATCTGACTTTGGTTTGATCCTGGACCAAAGAAACTGTTGTTTTCACCAGCAGTGTCTTTGCTTACGCAGTAATGAGACAGAAGTCATCTTTCTGTTTTTTATTGTGGATCAACTGTGTGACACTAAACATGTAGAAATCACACTGGACTGATAGTCATTCTGTTAACAGAAAGCAGGCTATATAAATAATTTGTATTTCCTTGAGAGCATAAGAGAAATATTTCAGTGTTCTATTTCATTTCAGAATTCACCAGAAAAAGTAAAAAGCTGAGAAGGTACAAACTTATGTTAGAATGGAAATAGATTTAATAGTGATCAAAAGCAAATATAAAACTTTTTTTAAAAAAGGAATTTGTTTTAAAAATCATATATTTGGTTTAGGTATTTGAATGCAGCAAATTTTTTTTCTTGTAACTTCCTGTTGTCATTAATTGTTGACTTTATTGAAATAAAAAATTTTGAAATTCTGGTCATCCCATAGCTTCAAAAATGACAGCTTGCACATTTCTGTAATTTAGAAATTATCACACATTAATAAACTTTTTCATTGTTTGTTTGATTTAGACATCATCTATCATTTTCAGATGGATGTTTATTAAATTTGCAGGTACTAGCCTTTGTTCTTTCTCCAAGTTTCATTTTTCACTGAATATTTAAGTGTTCAACTACAGAGAAAAATGGCCATCTGCTAATTTAGGAAATCGCTGTTTAGAATTAGTAATTAGATACCCTTTGCACAGATTTCTTTGTAATTTTTGTGTCTTTTAGTAGAAGTTAATTTGTCCTCCCCATGAATGCATTAAGTTGCATTTGTTATCATACAGTGTCTTACAAAGAGATTAGACTCTCTGATATTTATTTGCAACAAAAATTTTTAAATGAGCCATAGTACTCTGACTTTCGAACTCTGTGAGAGTCCAGCTAGTACCAGTGTAGAGACTATTTCTTTAGTTTCTGTTGCTGTTACTGCTGTGTGCCACGAGTTGACAGTTTATGGAGTGGGCAAATTAAAGGGCAGATCAAATTTCTGAAGTTATTTTATGAAATCACAGCAATATGTCCTGACTTGTTTCTTTCAGATCTGCAAACTAAAGTACAATACCCCCTTGCAGGAATCATAGTGTTGGTATTCTCTCTCCATGGCATTTTCTGGAGCTCCTGCTGGAGATTTCCTTCAGATTGTTTTCAAAGACAAGTGCAGCTGGACAAAATTCCATCCTGCGTTTATTTCTCCAGGTATCCTCTGGGAGATCCTTTTCAATGTGGATCTTGGTAACAGCACACTGAAGTCCTCCATTTACCAAAACAAATAAGCACATGCTTGACTTTAAGCACATAAGTAGTCTTCTGAGCCAGTTCTGTGCTTAAAGAGCTTGCTAAATTTGCTTGATATACATTCCACTTCATAGGGAAGGAAAAGGATTTTTGAATAACACAACAACAATGGAAGCAGGCAGACGCAGTGTTGTGGCAAAACACCTCCCATTCCGGATTTAGGTGAGAGCAGTCTTTCTAACTCCGACCTCTCTTTCAGGGGCAACCAATCTAGTGATACAGTTAGCTGCGCAGACTGAGGAAGCTGGGCTCATGGAAATTCACAAACTAATATACTTTTCCATGGATTATTAACTTTATGATCTGTACAAGGCCTCCACAGGTCTAGCAAAAACCGTTAAATTCTGATTTTTTAGAAATTGCAGTAGTTTGTCTATGTTAATTTACTTTTACAGTATTTCTATTTCTGCACTTTGTATGCTATTGTTTATTAAGCTCAACTGCTTGAAGCATCCAACAGAAAACAAACAGGAAACAAACGAAAAAATACCCCAGAGCACCAAATCTATATATTACCAAATACAATTTTAGAATTCAAAGTTATGGAAAAAATAATTTAAACAGTGTATTCTAATAGAGTACAGCCATATGTCTGAGCTCAGCTTACTTATTTAGTCTGGTGATTGACAGATGCATTTGGTAGCTTCTTGGATGTTTTATAATGAAACAAAGTAAGGCTGAATCTCACCAATATGACTACTTCTGACTTGTCTCTGCTAAAACTTCTTTATTACTTTCTTCAGCTTGTGCTTATGACTTAGGAATTTTGCAACAGCTTGTAAAGTGCACATTATAAACAAAATTGAATTATACATCAAAATCTTTGAAACAGATGATGTTTGCTCAGTGAATCCCTTTTGTGCTTCCAAAATTAGTTTTGTCAATCAGACCAACAGGTGGTGTATGGTTACACAGAGTGGATCCCCCCTCACAAGATACTTTCTTTTAGGAAGCCAATCAGAACCGGCACTGAGATGATGAGGCAGACCTGTCAGCAGAGCTGGGGTATATAAAGCAAAACAACTATGTTAGCACTTCTGAGCAGTCGTGCATTCCCCGCCTCGCCTCGGGTGTAGGGATTGCAAAAAAACAAAACTACACTGTCAAGACTGTGTAGTTTTGTTTTTATGATTAGAGGCTCTACAATTCTCATGCTGGGATTGTCTAAAAAACTCTTACTCTGGATAAGGACGTCGTTCAAGAAGATTTCGTTGGGCTTAGCCCACTCTTAACAGGCACTTTGAGAGATCAGGTTAGTACCATGTTTCTGCTAGTGCAATGAATATTTTTTCAGTTATTAATAATCATTATATGAATTATTATTTACAGATTTGCTCACAGGGGGTATAAGTTTCAGCGGATAGATGTGGAGCACTTGAATTCTCTGGCAACAGTATGCCTTGAATTTCTGGGAGTAAATTTTCATAATACTCAGTGAAAGTTTTTATAGTATATCTAATGTTAAAGACTATGTAAAATAAGATTTTTAAAGTGCATGGAAAAATCTGCTCAACTTAGAAACTCCTTTCTGTTGAGAGTGTTCAAGGTTACGCTACTGAGAGATAAACTGAGAAGCTCCAAGAATAGCTCTGATAAAATGCATATGGTATCAGCTAAGCACTGATGACTTTTTAAGGGAATCAACTGCTAAGGTATCAATTACACGGCAGCTCTAGAACACTTGTCAGCTGTCATTCATAGGTGGGAAGGTTATTTCTGGAACATGACATTTCAGACGCATACTTTCAATTCTAATTATACAAAAAGCCTTATAAGATCAGATCTTCATCACTGAAATTTGCCTAGACAATTAAATGTATAAACTATGTGTAAAACCAATGACAATTCTGCTTAATTAAATGATTTCCAATCTATTGTGGAGTTAGGATATTGCATACATATATAGATATATATATTTATAAAAGTTTTCATAATGTTTAATTATATCGTAATATTATTTCCATGTATGTTAGCTGAGCTTCAAAGCATAGTTATAACTAAAGTAGATCTTAGTGAATTACATGTGACAGATATTTGTCTTCATCTTCTGTTCAGAAAACTAATTTTGTTATCCTGGTAATTTCTTTCTAATTAGAGCTCATTTCGTCCAACCCTCAAAGCTGCAAAGTTTTGATAAAAAGCTGTTTCTTTGTCAAGCTGGAACAAGTATCCAGATAAACAGTAATTGCAATAAAAAGCAGCTCAAAATCCCAATACAAATCCACTTCTGCCCTTATCACTTATTATATGTTGACATCAGGCACTGATTTCAATGAAGGAACTCATGTCATGAAGAATTTTCACCCCTTTGAAAGGTAGCATAGATTTGGCTCATAGTGAAAGAAACCACTTTCTCATTGATTTTTAAGTTAAGCCTGGGACTGTCACAAAATCAGGCACAGAAGCCAAAGTAAACAACAGTATATGTGTGAGTGAGATTGACTTTGAAAAGATTATGGAGTAACTCTTTCTTAGTAAGACAAGATATGCTCTTAGGAGAATTTTTTAATGAGAAAAATTGTAACTTTACTAGTTGTATCATACAATTAAGATTATATTAGCTACATATTCATAAACTGGACAATTCAACATCAGTAAATAAATGTGGTTGTGCAAACTTAAGGTACTCCCGATACAGAAGCTTTTCTAGTAGTGTGCTACTTCAAAATAGGATCTTGTGGCATAAAAAGGGAAAGCAAACAATTTTTCTTTCAGATTTCAGATGGATCTGCAGTTGTTCAAACCATCAGTGGCAGTGGCTACCTTAGATCCTAGCTCACATTTCAAAGGTGGCTCTCTTCTCATATTCAAAATTCCACTGAGATACTCTCTAAGAAGAGTAGACTTTTATCTACATTTTTAATGCCAATATGCATTTATGTAAAATGAAATCATTCACTACTTACAGACTGCTTTTAAAAGAGAGCCTCCTGGCATTTTCTTAATTACTAAAAGCCAAATAGATTGTAGGGTTTCACTTTTTTTCATTTGCTACTTAGTGACCTAGTTGTCTTCGCATTGGAGAATGAAAATGCTTTGCACTAACAATACATTTTCAAATAATTAAATAAATTATACAGAGATTATTTTCTCTCTAGGTAAAGGCGATTAATGGACAAAAAGAAGCTAGATGACCTGCACAAGGTCATGCAATGAGTCAAGCAAAACTTTGTCTCCTGCAGCTTCACTAAGTTTAACAGTTTCATATTCAACTCAGCCAAGTGCCCTTACAGTAATTTGCTATACAACTCTGTCAAAACCTGCAATCTTCACATTTCACCAGGTTAATATGATTTAAAACTCAGAAGAGTAAATTGTTATAAAAATAATTACAAATATTCCTCAAATCTAGCAGGAAGGATGTGTGTGTAAAAACAATGTAACCACTGATACATAATTATGTTTTTGTGCTTTCAGAGTGCCTGTAAAGATGACGACAAAAGCACCAACCTTTACACAGCCCTTACAAAGTGTTGTGGCACTGGAGGGTAGTGCCGCAACCTTTGAGGCTCATATTAGTGGTAAGGTTTTTATTTATTCTTGCAAGATTTATTGTTTTTTATTATTCATTTTGGTAACCTTTACGTTAAGACAAATGATAGTTCATAATCTGATCTGAATGGGTAAAGATCAGTGCTGCAACATGAATATATATATATAATATATACCCACATCGTATGGTAATGATGAACACTGTGAGGTGCTCTCTGTCCCCAAATATACTGCATGAAGTTAGAAGGCTTCTCAAGAAATAGCCAATCATCCTGCCAAGGAGACTCATGTCTAATCCTCATGTGTGTTAGAATTATCAAAACTAGGGGGAAATACCATTAAAAGTATATACATAAAAATACATGCCATGCTAATAAGGGACCTTAAATGGATGTAGAGAGAGTAATCTTGTTTGGATGATGGTCAGGCAGAATGAGGAGGCAAGGTGCAAAAAGCAAGGCATATGCTAGTTCTTGGTTGACGTAGTGCTAAGCTTTACTCTGGCTAAATTGTATTTTTACTTTCTATGCCCTTGAGTTTATGTAAATCCAGAGTTCTAGCAGAGGGGTTAAAAGCACAAAACCTAGGTCCATGTGGCCTCTGAAGAGGGTGGAAAACCCTAGTTGGTTAGATAGTGGAGGTGTATGGTGATCATGATGGTAGTGCAATGGTGAATTAGTATAATTTTTTAATGTGATTTAAAGATTGCCACATAATTTTAAAGGCTACTTAAATTTGCCAGTCTACGCAGTATTGAAATACCCTATCTAGTGCAAAACCCCATACAAAGCCCCAAGATATCTTTACCAGATAACTAACACCCTGTGCTAAGAGTGCCTCTGACCTCAGCAGTGACTAAGGAGAAATGACATGTGTTCCTGCTGATGGACTTATATTGTCTTACAGGCATTAGCAATGTGATGATCCACATACCATAAAGCTCTACCCAGATGCTCTGTGACAGGTGCAAACACATGATCTATCTAACTGTAAAGATCTCTTGATATCTGTGGTCCACTGTGGTTCATCCCTTAGTCCCTTTGGATAACACTGGCTCACACAATGTTCACTCAAGGTGTTTGAACCTGTTCTGTAATCTATATCCATGCTTTTTTCCTGCATTATTCTGTTATTTGGCTTTCTACTCTTCAGTTAATTGCCCTGACCTTCTCATGTTGTCTGTACACTGTAAATTTTCTGTGAAAAGGTTCTTTCCACTGATGACCACATTACTTATATTATTACAAGTACATAAATATAAAAGCAGAACAAGTTAGGATGCTAATATTATGGCTAAATGTGTGATTTTTTTGCTGTTTTCATTTGTGTGGTATCATGAAGTACCTGGGAGGGGAACTTGATTTCTTGCTAAGAGGAGATACAGCAGTTTTTCTAATTGCATATATAATATTTGTATTTTATTACCAAATATAATGTGAGGCAATCTCCTGTTACATTTTATTAATATTTTGGTATTCTGGAATATCTTTTCTGTCCCAAAATCATCCACCAGGATGGACAGATCTGACATTGGATTCGTATTTAGATTTTCTAATGCATAAAAAAAGGAAAGTTTTATTTCTTGAAATAATCACATAAATAATGAACTACAGAGTTTTATTCTGATACTTTGTCTGTCCTTCCTATCTGTCATGAATAATTGTGAATTTGAAATTCAGATGTTCTGTTTGTCTCTGATAGCATAGCCTTTTTATATAGAAATAAGTATTAATACAGAGCTACAATCTGAATGTGAAGAGCCCATTTAATCTAAGAGTCCTTAGCAAGCACCTGAGGTGCAATTTTGCAGTCTGTAAACTAGAACAAATGAATCATACAGTTGTATCAGACTGTGAATTAAGTGCCACGTTACAAAGGTTTTATATCAGACAAAAATACCCGGTACCTCCCCTGTGCTCAGAAAGTGCAGAAGACATAGACACCATGATTAAAAGCAGTAAATGCCAGAGCAGGTAGGACATCATCACAGAGGGAGCCCTACTGGGTGAGCAGTGACTGAGGGGACATGAGACAGCATGCCACTGTCAAGGAAGTCTGCAGTGCTGCTGGCATTAGAACTGTGCCCATCCTCATGTCTCCGAAGTACTGATCAAGTATTTGTTCATGAAGAACTAACCTGTACTTGGCTTAACTTTCTTTGAACTGATGTGTTCAGTTATTACCCAGTGCAAGCCAGCCTTTATGCTCTGCATATTGTTGAAAGCAGCACATAGATCAAACATAGGTTGGCAGTTCCTGTCACTTTTATGTAATTGTCAGGACAATCTTGCTGAATTTAATTATTTAAGCAGTGAAACTGGGGATCTTCAGGTTAATTTTCTTTTCAGCAATAAAACTCAAAAAACCTCAAGGACATTTTAAAAATAATAATAATAATAATAAAAGAATTACCTAATAACTAATATTCAAATCATAGTGCAATTTGGCATGTATATAAAAAAAGTCCCTGCTCCATATAGTCCAGGCAAAAACATCTACAAGCTGAGGTAGAGATTACCTTTCAGTCTCCAATTCTGTGACATGGGATTAGCAGAGTGCTAGTACATTTGTGAAGTTGAGTTTTGTTTTAATATGAATTTGGGCTCAGACTTCCAAAATTGATCCCTTGAACATACTGGTTTGAGACATCAAATAGTCTCCTGTTTAAAAAATGTAGACCTTGTTCAACCTACCACACAACCCCTGCATTTGCTAATCATCATGTGATGCTGTACCAAGAAATAAAAAAGTTTGGCAATGTTTCAAGAAATTCAGTATTGACAACATGGTTTTTAGTTGCCCAGCTTAAAATGTTTTGGTACTCATTTGTGCAAATGTTGAAGACACATAGCTCCAAATGAAATCAGTGGAATCTGTTGGATACTCTATGTTTATGGTGTTAATGCCCAAGTTGTCCTATACCATTAGTACCAAATTGATTTATACCATCTCCATCAGGGCTGTTCCATAACTTTCAACTGTGAAATTAACACAGCTTAAATGTACTTTTACCCTTTTGATTTCTAATCCTCTGTAAAATTGGCCACATTCTCTTTCTGTGTGTGTGTGTGTTTCTGTTTTACATAAAATGTAAAATGTAAAACTTTCCTAACCAAGTCTGATATGACTGCAAACAACTAGTAAAAGCTTAAATCTACATATCTCAGCTTCTGTTTCATTGCAGTCTCACACAGTCATGTTCCTGGCACATTAAAACTGCAAATAATTAAATGAGTTCATAGCAGGGATACTTTAGAAGGGAAGCAGAATTCTGGGGTTTTCCAAATCCCAGAAAGTGGTACTGGGAAAATTAGGGCAGCTGTAGCAAGCGCTGTCTCAGATGTCTCTCCTGAGCCCCTGCGCAGTGCAAGTGGTAATTTGGCTTGAGTGGAGAAGTACATAAAGTGAATTTGCAGGGATTTTCATTTTGGAGAAATGGTGTTCTAGGACCACAAAAAGAGAGTCTGAGCTGGAACTGTCTCCTTAACTTATCTGTTCTCCTTTTGTGGCTCATCTCAACATTTTACCTGTTTGTCAAGTGGATTTCAGATGCTCGATGAACTTCGCTAAGTAGAACATTGGGAAGAGAATTTCCATGAGGAATCTAAAATCACTATTTAAAGCTAAAAAACCATCTGTAGATACAGGTGAAACTCTTCTGACCAGAAGGGTTTTGCTCATGAGAACAGTAGAATAATATATTCGAACAGCAAAAGGTCAGCTGGTTCCAGCTGACTGCTTTCCACCAGATTCAAATGGAATTAACTTCAGAAAAAAGAATAAAAAACCCAAAACACTAATACCACTTGATGTTAATGTCTACAACACTCACTTTTTCTGTTGCTTCATTTTCTAAAATAATTTAGTGTTAGGACAACTACTTAACTTTTTTGGAAATTCTGATTTTTACTTTGTCTCCAAACCACTGGACTGGATAATTTTGTTGGCAATTCTACTTGGATACAAGGAAATAAAGTTTAAAAATATCTCGTATGCATCACTTCACCCCCCTTACAGTTTTGATGAACTTTTATTCCTCAACAGGATTACTAAACACTACAGTCCACTCTTTATGCAAGTGATTTCCTAAATGCACTAGCCTGTGCTGCTGTCCTATGGCTCTGTGTGTTTTAAAGACCTTCCTAAAAAGAAATTGCTTTACCACCATGTCACTGGATGTATAAGCATAGAGTTGTGCCTATGCCACACTCCACTGTAACTGTGCATACATGAGTGAGTATTATGGTAATTTTGGATATCTGACATTCATAGCGTCTTCATTTGCTTTTTACTTCCTTTTTCTTTAGGTTTCCCAGTTCCTGAGGTGAGCTGGTATCGGGATGGCCAGGTTCTCTCTGCTGCAACTCTGCCCGGTGTGCAGATCTCATTTAGTGATGGCCGCGCTAAACTGGTGATCCCCACCGTGACGGAAGCAAACAGTGGAAGATACACCGTACAAGCCACCAATGGATCTGGGCAAGCAACTAGTACTGCTGAGCTACTTGTCACAGGTATCAAGCAGCTAAAGAAAGGCCCCTCTCTCTGTTACCAACGTGAGAAAAGGAGAGCTAGGAGAAGTGTCAAAGATAATGAAAAAAGTTCAGATTAGCAAAGAAATAGCAAATCCAATTCCTTTTCTTAAAGCAGTTTAGAATTCAGCATATATTCTCACCAGTAATTTCTAGCAGTATCTTTTACATCTAAACTGTGTAAAGATTAATCTTGATCTTACAGACTCTTAATCACAATTACAAACTTCTGGCTTAGCCTGGTATATTACTTCCGATGTGTTCTGTCACACTGGCTACATTCATACTATGCATAAAAGAAATGCTAAGGTTCTGCAGGATGATATTTAGTGATGTAAAATTATATTTAACAGAATAACTCACATAAAGGGTGATAGGCAAGAGACTGTGCTTACTACCTATGGTTATAACCAGTGTATCTCTAATTCTAGAAACATTTCTAATTGTTTGTATAATCAGAAATATCAGAAATTTTAAATACATGAAAAAAAGTTAGAGGTATTTGCAATTTGACAGATCAACTCTTAATGTCTGTAATATTTGAGAAGATAGTATCATCTGTCAGCAGCATGTGAAGGAGAAATAGACCTACTGTACTTCTAGTAATAAAAATATCTAGTCCTTATAGTTATTTTTAACAGACATTATTGTTTTTCTGTTTATTTCTGCAATAAAACTGCAGCTGGAACCGCACCACCAAACTTCTCACAACGACTACAGAGCATGACTGCAAGGCAGGGAAGTCAAGTTCGACTTGACGTGAGAGTGACTGGAATCCCTACACCTGTGGTGAAGTTCTATCGGGATGGAGTAGAAATCCAAAGCTCCCCCGATTTTAAAATTTTACAAGAAGGAGACCTTTACAGCTTAATAATTGCAGAAGCATATCCTGAAGACTCCGGTACATATTCAGTAAATGCCACAAATAACATGGGACGTGCTACCTCGACAGCCGAATTGCTGATTCAAGGTAACAGAGGTGAAGTTGCAAGCCATGAAAATAAGAGAGCATTCGTTGTTGTAATGGTGCAATACACGCCATTTCATCAATATTATATCAATAAGTTAATGTATAACTTCTTTCTCAAGAGTTATTTGTCTGAAAACTTGTGAGACCATTTCCTCTAGAATGGGTCTTCTTTAAACTGAGGCCACAGTAGACAGAAGAATCTGTGGGATACTTTCAGCTGTTCTAATCTTGTTCTGTAGATTTCTCAAAGTTGTATTTTTAAGTTGGCTTTGATAGAGCAGAAATGTTAGACTGCAAAACTGTACATGGTCTTTTAAGTGAGCCTGGTAAGGATGAAGACAGTTATTAGATACCAGGAGAATTGTAGCAGTGAATCATTTTGCCCAGGACAGTTTTGGTTGGATTTCACCTCAGTCAGGCTTCCAGATTGTGTATTTCTTTGAGATCCAGGAATGATTCTGAAGAATCTACAGTAAATGTGTTTTGTTTGCAGTTTTTTTCCTAATGAGATAGTAATGCAGAAATATTACTTAACTTATTTTCACAATCATCTGTCTATAGATACTACAGGTAAACAAGATGGTTGTTTAATTCTTTCTCTGTTGTTTATCTACATTTGTATGTAATTGGAATTGGCCATTAGTTTACTTCTGCAACTGTTAATTTTTTGTTGCCATATGCATTTCTCCTGACCATGTTTTCTCTTCCAAAAGGTGAGGAAGAAGCCGTTCCTGCTAAAAAGACAAAGACAATTGTTTCGACTGCTCAGATTTCACAAACAAGACAAGCCAGAATTGAAAAAGTATGTTTTTAAAAAACAAAGCAGGTAAGGCTAAAATGTGGATTATTACTTCTACGGTAACTGACTTGTTTTATTTATTTCATTGTAGAAGATTGAAGCCCACTTTGATGCCAGATCACTTACAAGTGTTGAAATGGTCATAGAAGGTGCGACAGCCCAACAGCTCCCACACAAAGCACCTCCACGAATGCCTCCCAGACCCACATCAAAATCACCAACCCCACCAGTAATTGCTGCAAAAGCACAAATGGCACGACAGCAATCACCATCACCTGTTAGACAGTCACCATCACCTGTAAGACATGTCAGAGCACCAACACCTTCACCAGTAAGGTAAGTTTATTATTCTTTCAAACAAGACTGCTTTTTGAATCACTTTCACACGTAGCAGTAGTGTAGAGTGAGAGCATAGTACAAAGTGGAAGAATGCACTGACTTAATACTGCCTGAGTTTATTCTGACTGTGAGCTGTAATGTGCTGCATTTGCCACTCCTGTAGAAGTGCATGCCTCTTATGTAAATTTTCTATCCCATGTGGAGGAAAATCCTTTAGACAATAAATCCCATTTGATTACATACAGCTGAAGTAGCACTGAAAACTCCAAGCTCATGATGAAAAATAAGAAAACAGTAGAGCAGTTGGCCCGTGATTATTTTAGATGAACAGAGAAAAGACCAATGACACTCTAATGAGTGGCAAATAGAATGGAAAGATACATAAAACAATGTGAACACGTGTTCTATATGTGTACTGATAATGACTGCAGAAAGAGGGTTTTGAAGGTAGGCAAGGTAAATATGGTTATGGAAAAATTAAGTTTAGCTCTGCTGTGTAAAGGATCTTAAGAGGGAAAGTGAGTGATTTGAAGACCAGGGCTCTTGGTTTAGGAGACCACAAGAGGTCTCTGCTGAGGGGCTAGTAAAGGCAAAATTGCTTTGAAAGTCCTGCAGTTTCAGCATCCTGAAGCACTAGCATTATGGAAGGAATGTCTCCAAGCTCAGTGCTCAGAAGAGTCCCATTTAAATTGCCAGAACTAGGTATGCTGATGTATTTTGCCTCATTGAGAATAGCTTGCCAAGGATAGGAAGAAATTGATAGTAAGTAGCAATAACTAACAATGTGCATAGATGAAAGAATAATTCAATAGTGCCATCTAGAGTGCATATGGAGCTAGACATTTATACTGCCCTAGTACTCAAAACACCTGTAGACATATAACACATTAGAAAATAGATCTAAAAATTAATGTGATGATACTGCCCCCTACTGCTGCAATTTATTAATATTATCTGGGAAACAGCGTAAAAAATTCCTCTCAAAGAAACCCCCTTATAAAGTCTGTTAAAACGTTTTGAAAAATGCATTTAAATTATCTGCTAGGACTGCAATTGAATTTTTTTATTATAAAAATTTAGAAACTAGCGCTTTCCAAGTTGCTACCAATTATTGTGGCTGAGATTTTTAAATGTAGGTGTGGGAAAAAATACTTGGTAAAAAAAAAAGCTTGCCTGGAGTCTGAACACATGTATGGGTGGCACATGGAAATGAGATGTGGTACAGGAGTGTACAGTTATGTTGTTGCTAGATGGATACTGCATGTATTTTTATGAAGAGTGGTTATACTAATTGTTTTTTCTCTCTGCAGAGACAGGACTGCAAATATAGTATGTAATACTCATGGCTTGTAAGCCTTTGATATTATTTCTACTAGGAGAATTCAGATAGAGCAAGTGGAAACTATCAATGTATTTTTATATTTTAAATATTTGCATTTGAGTGAAATGTCCTTTGACATTTGCCCTTATTTCTTTTTTGAAAATCTAACTAAGCTACTACAAAGATGTGTTACAGTTATAAGTGTGACAAAAACACACATTAGGCATAATGTCAAAACCAGATAAGTGTAATTAACAAGTAGAACACCTAAAAAACTTTTTAAAAATCAAACTACAAAGTACTGAAGATATCCTAAATGGGCAGTAAATTCAAGTTCAGGCTGAAGTTGTTTATATAGCTGTCATTGTTTGATACTATATTAATTCTATTAATACTTTCTATTTCAATAGGTCAGTTTCTCCTGCTGGAAGAATATCGACCTCACCTATTAGACCAGTGAAATCTCCATCTCCAATCCGTAAAACTCATGTAGTGACAACAGCTGGGGCTGAAGTCCTTCCCCCTTGGAAGCAGGAAGGATATACTGCAACCACAGAAGCTCAGATGAAGGAAACAAGAGTATCTACAAGCACTACCGAAATAAAAACCGAAGAAAGATGGGAGGGGAGATACGGGGTCCAAGAACAAGTTACCATTAGTGGTGCTACTGCTGGTGAGGTTGCAGCTGGTGCTAGAGAGGTAAAGTCTATATTTTGAAAGATTGTTCGTTTTGATCTTAAATGTGTGGACTTCTCACTGCTGAATAGATGTGTAATGCAACCTGAGATGCTGTGTATAAAAATGTCTATCTGCTGTTGAGAGAATTCTGCTGCAAATATTTAAATGCTTCTTTGCAACATTCTGTCTCCATACTTGTTTTGTGCTTCTTCTGAATGTATGCAAAACATGAAAAAATGTTTTTTGATGTGACTAATATAGGTGAGAAAGGACAGTGAAAAAACAGCAGCTGTTGCTACAGTTGTTGCTGCTGTGGATCAAGCCATGGTGAGAGAACCAGCTCCAAGTGTTGTAGAGCAAACTGCTAAAAGGACAGCAATGACTGCAGTCCATGTTCAGCCTGTTCAGGAGCAGGTAGAAATAGAGCACCAATATTCTATGATTTCCCCTTTATCCCTTCATCCAACATGCAAACAAAGCATGATTCACTGTGAGGAATTAACAAGATATTACTCAGCGCACTGCAAAAGCATGCATATTCCTATAGAGCATCTGAGCTATAAAGGAATGTTTGTGGATCACTTATTCCATTGCTTTTCATCATAGCAGGATTGAACTAATTATTCTTAAACTGTTTTTAAGTTTAAGAATGCCTACTATGAAAGTGATCCCATATTCTCCTTTGTCATTTTTTCTCTAACATTATTCTTACACTGATTAAGTTTTTCCTCTAATATCTCATCATTTCCCCACTAGAAATAAAATAATTCTCCCTTATTGTTTTTCCTTTTCTTGCATTCCTCTCTTATTTTTCCTTCTCCTCTTCTTTTTGATCAATTTGTTAAAATGAATTTTAAGACTTTGTTTTTTTGTTTGTTGCTATAAAAATCAGATGAGAAAGGAGGCAACGGTAGTAGTTACCAGTGATAAAGCCACAAAACAAACAGTAATATCAAGAACTAGAGAAGGAATTGTTACCTCACAAGAACAAAGGCACATCTTTCATGAAAAGGTGAATACAGATGTTACCTATGATTTTTGATACCCATATCTCAACGAAAAGGCCTATGAACAAGACAAGTGACATACCATAATATTTTTCCTTTCATATATGTTCACTCTTCCAGTTTACATTGCTACTAGCATTCTCCTGTCTCTCCTTGATCCCTGTATTTCTTTATTTCACTTCCATTATTAATACCTAAGAATGCAAAAAATTAATTTATTTTTTTTCATATATCATATGTTGATTTACGAGATAGCATTCTCAATCATTTAAAGAATTGATGTGTAGAAAATACCTCTTAAATTTTCCTTTTTAAAACTATATTTTGTTTTTAAACTTGCTATTTGTAGTCTGCTTTCTTTGTTGGCAGCACACTGAGTCAGAAAAAGGAGGAAAAACTCATTCTGCATTGAAATAAATTTTGAAAATACTGATGAGTAATTGGAATTCGGATTATTTTAGCATGTGTTTCATCAGACAAGTGTGATTTAATGGAAGACCAGCTTTTATAGGGAAATATTACATTTGCATTCTAGCTGAAATGCACAAAGAAGAAAGAGTAACCTAGCTTTAAAGTACTGAGAAATGGAAATCCACCTGGGCAAAAAAAAATAATTGTGTTTATTATTGTGATTACATCTGAACTTCTTGGCAAAGTGAAAGTCACCAAAAACTTGATTTGCATATCCTACACTTTCTCAAACTGATTATGATACAGGACAGTTTTTCTATGATCCCTTTTTTTTTTTTTTTCTTTATTACTGCTTTCAGTAGCAACGCAAGCGTTTGTGGAATACTTTGTTATTTTTATGCTAAGTATATATGTATTTTATAAAAAGTCTGTTTATGTTGTTATTGTTGTTTCCAGACTAGATTTTGAAATCCAGAATTTGACATTTTTTCTCCCTTTTTTTGTAACCTCTTTCTGAATGTCTTGAAAATCACATACCTTATATTTTTAAACAAAATACAATTTAAACTTTTTTATTTGCAAACATCCAGGTAAGAAAAGAACCAGAGAAAACTCCAGTACCCACAGTAATAATTGCCACAGACAAAGCCAAAGAACAAGAAAGAATATCAAGAGCTAGAGAAGAAATCTCTACCAGCCACGAGCAAGTGCACATTGCTCATGAAAAGGTAAATAAATGTTACAGGTGTTTAGCTCATTCTTATATTCTAATAAGTTTATGAAACCTCATTTTTCATCAAAAGTGCTATGAATCTTTGCTCTGTTTCTTTATGAAAAGAAGATTACAAAATGAAAGCTTTATAAAGCAAGGTATTCCAAATCTGGGCCCAGCTTTGCAGGTTCAGTTCTGCTGACTTCTTAGCAGCTCTGGCTACAAAGCAAGAGTGCAGCTGCACTTCCTACAGATCCTTTGAGCAATTATGGCTTTTACTACCGGGGTACTCAGAATTTCATCTTATGCTTAATGACCTTTGCTTTTTGTCTGAAGGTAGCTTTCTGAAGATAAAGTGTAAAGGTTGTCTCTCATGATAGAATACTTATATGTGGAGTTTGATGTAATGAAGTTCATATTTGTGTGAGGACTGAATGCATCTGCTAGACCATATTGTGAAACCATTGTTTGTTGGAATAACCGACGAAATAGTTCCATCTACTGATGGGAGTAAATATTAAGTCAGTAATACTCAGTTTTTATGTAAATAGTTTCTACAAAACGTAACAATGATATAATTAACTAGAAAGTGGGAATATTCTTCTCTAATGCACACACAGATTAATGCAATATGTTAATGACTTTGAATGCACTTAGTTCAGCTAGTATGAAAGATAGGCTATGCCTTGGTCAGTACAAAGGGATCACTTCATTTCTCAGGTGATGCTTTTCTCTTATAGGTATACATTCTGAAACCTTATTCCACTTTCCCGAAAAGCTGTGTAATTTGACAAAAGGCATAATTGATTACTGTTATTTTTCTTTACCATAAAAACTAGATAAGAAAGGAAGATATGAAACCTTCTGTCCCTAAGGTAGTAATTACCACTGATAAACCTAAACCACCCGTCATAATATTGAAAAGTAAAGAAGGAACTACTACCACCCAAGAACAAGTGAGCATTACCCATGAAAAGGTGAATAGCACTATTACAAGAATATTTTTTTATCCTCCCCTTTACAAAACATATATGTCCCTCAAAAAATACTAACTATACATTTCCAGCTCATTTTTTCTAAAATTTATTCCACTTGAAAACTTTTAGAACTCCATTTAATTAGACTATATTATTCTATCTCTACTTTTCTCTCTTAACTGCTTCCGTTAATAGTATTTCCATGATTATATTCTGACTGACCTTTGGAATGGACTGACTGACTCCTGAAAAGTATTTTAACTTTTTGTTTTTTTAAAAATCATTAATGTCATTTAAATAGCTGTCAGGGTGTAACAATACTTATCAGTGTACATATAATAGTGAGTTGTGTGCAGTGCACCAGGATCTAACCCCCTTAACTCTTCTTCCCTGTTCCCATTCCAAAGTGCTTTCCCATTGTTCAAATTTTTCAAGATCATATGTAACTGAAACTTATTTCTGCTGTAATATCTAGATTTCAAAGGAAGCTAAGAGAACTACTGTAGTTCCAAAAAATTTTGCTACTTATAAAACCAAAGCAGCAGTCACAGTGTCCAGAACTAGAGAAGCCAAGATCAAATTAATCTAGTTTATGATCAGGTGAATATAGCTGTTGCAGATGTGAAAGGCGCTGTTCTTATTTGCAAACCTTACCTCTTCAGAGCTACTTGGGTACAAAAGAATGTGCTCAAACTAACTTCTGATAACATACCATTTAAGTGGGATGATTGTCAAGTAACAGGGTCAGTGTGACTAAGTTTCTAGTGATAAAGAAGTGCATGTGTCACTCTGTTAGGAAATGCCACTTTTAAGAATACAGTCAGATTTCTATATGAAAGCCTATTCCATACCAATGACTTTCAAGTAACATTTGCTTGTTTGACTTTTTGACTCTGCAATTTTTTTTTTTTTCTACAAGATGATTCCTTGCAATATTATGGTTGTCAGATCAAACAACCTCTCTCTATTCAGGTTTCAATTGTATTGCTCTTTGTGCAGTACAAACTTGAACATGCAGTTTATGGCTTTTGACAATCTGACGTTTGTTGACATTACTTTGTTCCAGTAGGACTCCCACAGAAGAAAAGCTTTTCTGTTGTGATATAGCCAGGAACTCATATGTGGAAGAATAGCATAGTTGCCAACAGCTTTTCTTTAGTCTATCTGCTTTGTTAGAAACAGCATGGTACATTTGTAAAATAATTTTATAAAATATAATTAGAAGAGCATTGCACCTAAAACTCAGAGGACTAAGACTTCTAAGAGATGACAGTTACTTGTCAGGTGATGTGAATTTAGGGCAAAGGTCAAATTGACATAAACAATTATTTTGAAATCAGCAATGATACTGAATAAGAGGTCCCTGTTACCTAAACACTGCTTTAATAATAAAACAGAATCTCTGTAAATAATCACATTTTGGCCTCTTTTGATTTATTTTAGTTTGAGGTGGCAATGGTTTAAAAATCAGGATGAAATTATCTATTAAGTTTTCTCCATCCACAAAGCATACATTTCATATGCTCTGTTGCTACATCCAAATCAGTTATGACAGTAATAGTAAACACTAGTAGTAATCATCCTATTACCTACTTGTGGCTGACTGGGCAGAAATTTGGACCCTGATAACACAGAAGTTGTCAGTATTTATTACCTATTAGAAACAAATAAAACTCCTTATACAATTGCATTCTTTCTAATTTCTCAGAAAGCTCAGGGTTTTTTTCTGCATATCTATGCAGGTATCTCTTTGTCTAGAATATACTTCACTGAGTGTTATATTTGTAAGTATTTGCCAGATATGCAAGCCTTTAAAATGATGAATATTTGTATAAATTCTGCCAATGTTATCTGTAGACTAAAGCTGGGAAAAAGGCTGAAGCTGTAGCTACAGTTGTTGCAGCAGTTGATCAGGCACGTGGTCGCTCGCCCTGGGAACCTGAGCAAGCAGATGAAGCTTATGTAAAGCAGAAAACTTTGGAATATGGCTATAAAGAGCATGCTGTAACAGACCACATTACTGAGGCCCCAGCAGAACGTCATGTTGTCACTAAAGAAGTTAAAACTGTCTATGTTCCACCTGAGAAACATGTATCGGCTGCTGAAAAGAAAGAAGTTCATGTATCAACAGAGGTTAGATTGTTTACATCGCATTTTTTCCCAAAAACTATGTCCCAGTGAAATCTGTTTCAGTTTGGAGAACAGTATCACATTCTCAACACATTTTTCATTGCTTTGTGTAGATAAAAAGAGCAACAGAAACTATGACTGAGAAAACAATTCATGTTGAACACCCGCGACCCCGCACAGCAAGTCCCCACTTTGCAGTCTCCAAAATTGCTGTTCCTAAACCAGATCATACATATGAGGTAAGAAGTGAAAACTGTCCAAGAACAGCATGCTCATTTATAATAACCAGTAGGTTACACATTCCATTTGACTTTTCCTCTCACTCCAACATGGTGCTTTCCCAGGAAGAGATGTATGTTCTCTGAAGTTGTTTTTGTTGGCTTGTTTGAGTAATAAAGAGCAGTGCTGCAGATACATGAACTACTAAAATGTAATTCATAATTATTAGTTATTTAAACAAGTTTTTCATCTATGCAGCTTGAATACTTAATGTCATACTGTGAAATTGTAAACGTTTTCATGCAACATACATTTTTTAAAGAGCAGAAGTATCCCTTTTCAACCTTACTATGTGCATCACATCACTAGCATGTTGGAAATAGTACTTTCTTCCTTGCAGATTACTACAAACTAAGCTAATTTTTGAAACCGAAAAATCTGGACTGTGTAATATGACATCATATATTTTTAGTGTTATTTTTTCCATTCTCCTGTTTGACTCCTTCGCATAATATGAAAAGTTCCCATTTAATTAGTTTTCTCATTCAAGCATACTTTCTCTCTTCACCTGGACTTTACTGTTTTTTTCGCTAAATCATAATTAAACATTATAAAACTACCTAAATATTTTTATCTCTAAAGATTTATATATGTTTTTCAAAGTTACTGCACCTAAAATAACATTTTGAAATCTCTTTCAATGGGAAGCTAAGGGCTCAGGTGAAAAAATTTAGAGGACATTTCTCTTGTTGCATTTGAGAGCTTCTTGACCATCTAAATCAAATTCTAAAGTAAAAAGAAGATAAAATATTTGAATGTTAGACACATCAAAAATAACATATAATGGGGATGTTATATCTTCAGTATTCTACTACTGCAATCTAAAACTATAAATCGTTTTTGTATATGTAGCTTTTGCAGTGTTAACAAATAAGTGACTAAGGAAGCAACTGGTGCATATGCAATCTGCTCAGGAAATACAGTCTCCTTTGAAAACAAGAGAAAAACTAAGCTGTAACTCTTTCTCTTCTGTTCCCTAGGTTTCAATAGCTGGATCTGCCATGGCTACTCTGGAAAAAGAGCTATCAGCTACTTCTGCTGTGCAAAAGATCACCAAGCCTGTCAAACCACCTCAGCTGAAGCCACAAGAAGTCAGGATAAAAGCAGAACCTGTTGCCCCTCCGCAGTTTCCATTTGGAGAGGCTGCTGAGACTTATAAAAGTGGCTTCGATGTTGAGACTAAAAAAGAGACAGCTGTAAGCATTAAAGGAGAAGCAATGAGGGAAGAACATGTGGTGTTGCGGAAAGAAGGTGAAGCAAAGGTATATTATTAAGCAAATTTCCATCACTTTCACTGACTTTCATCTTAAAAATGTAGCCTAACCTCACTTGTTTGCTGTTTCCTCATTGCAATTTTCCACCTTTACAGCTTTCTGCTGACTTTTATCTTTGTTGTTTTGCACAAATCTGTCTAAGGACCTAGTAATTACCTATGACAAGCAGAGTTCTCTTTACCTAATTTATTTTCTTACCTAAATTCTGTTTTTGTCCTTGGCTTTGTTAGGTGTGTATTAACTGTGCTTTAAATAATCTAGGTGACAGAAACTGCCAGAGTTCCTGGGCCTGCAGAAATCCCTGCTACTCCACCTACCTTAGTCTCAGTAAGTAATTTGTATGTACATCAGGAGAGATACACTGTTTTAATCCATTTTATATTCTAACTTTGTTATTTGAATACCCAACCTTGAAAATTTGGCTTTGTTTAATCTACTGAACACTGTTTTAGACTTTCTCAGCCATAAAATTTATCTCTGATACAAACTGTTCTGAAAGTCTCTTATGGGAGTGACTCTTCACAATTACGTCAAATAGTAGGTGGACCATTGCTGCGGTAAAACGTTTTCTCACCATGATCTGCATAAACATCAACCTACCTTTTCATTTTCTTGTTAATAAGAGTAATGATCCCAAATACAGTTTCAAATACTTCCCTTTGGAAAATGCCTCTTTTTTCCTTGATACACCACTGAAAAGAACACTGTTTTGAAGTAGACATTACATTTTCCATTCAAATAGGTTTTATTTATATGTCTGTTTAGTGATGAAAATATACTTATTTTTTGTCATACAGGGCCTGAAAAATAAGACTGTGACTGAAGGCGAGTCTGTCACCCTGGAGTGCCATATCTCTGGTCATCCTCAGCCTACTGTGACATGGTACAGGGAAGACTACAAGATTGAGAGTTCAATGGACTTCCAGATCACTTTCAAAGCAGGGCTTGCTCGCCTCGTGATTCGTGAAGCCTTTGCAGAAGACAGTGGAAGATTTACCTGCACTGCTACCAATAAGGCTGGGAGTGTGAGCACATCTTGCCACTTATATGTGAAAGGTAGGTATAGTTATCACTGCAGGAAGATTACAATTTTGTTAACTGCATCTTACTTGTAATTTAATGTAGACGTTTTGTCACCTGCTAAATAGAACATATGCCTTGAATTATATTCTAGTGCTGTTATGTAAAAGGGCTGTAAGAATATGAGGAAAAGGCCAATTGAGGGCTGATGGAGACTTCCTTTCTCAGTGGAAGTACCTGGCCCTCTGAGCCAACTACCTACCTAACTTTCTCTTTGTGTGGACTAAACTCGCTGCATAAGCACTATTAGAGTATTTTAAAATCCACTATATCATATTTGTCTTGCAGTTTCAGAAGAAATTGAGACTAGAGAAACCATTTCTGAGAAGTCTGTTACAGAGGAGAGACGGTAAAGTTACTTTCCTAAACAGACCGCTTCTAGTGTGGTCATTAGTTTCTTGCACTTAGTTTATGAGAGCTTCAGACATCAGCTCACTTACCTGCATTGGAATCTTATTTCAGATATGTCGAGACAAAGGACATTGTAATGGAAGATGTCTCTGCTGTAGCAGAGGAAGTATCAGGAGAACCCATACCTCCTTTCTTCATAAGAAAACCTGTAGTACATAAATTAATCGAAGGTGGGAGCATTGTTTTTGAATGTCAGGTAGGGGGCAACCCAAAGCCACATGTCTACTGGAAAAAAGGTGGAGTTCCTCTAACGACTGGCTACAGGTACTTTGAGTACAATGCACAAAAATACTATATAAACGTAATTTAAAAGAATAGTTAATTGACAGTATTGTAGTTTTGATTGCCTTACTGATGCTGAGCTAAATAACATCACTGATTTCTGTGAAATCTTATTTTTAAATGGAAAAATAATATTATGTTTTAGTGTGAGAGTTTAGAAGGTTGCTGATTTTTTTAAATATAGGTATTCCAAAGACCATAAAATTAGTAATGCTACATATCCTTAAAAACCAATCACTAAAAAGTTTTGCATTTGTTTTATTCTGTCTATGCAATGTTTGCATTCTGCTAATGTTGTCAAAAGAAAGCAACACACTTTCTAGCAGAGTGAAAAAATACATTTGTGATACTCTTGAAATATATCATGTTATAATGACCCATATTAGGACAATCTATGTGCACACAGAATATACCATTTTACTGCATCTGATAACTAGATCTCTGATATTTCAGTACTGCTGTTTGCATCCCATTAATTTTAGTGACAATGGAAAGAAACTAGACCTGTACTCTAGTTTCAGTGTTGTTACTTTTCCTGCGCTGTTCTGCAGATTCATTGAGTGAGAATTATCTGCAAAAGTTTTTATCTTTCTGTCTTGTACAAATTAGGACTGATTCTGATTAATTACATCACTAAAAGCGAAGTCACTAAAAAGTCTGTTGATCAGAATTATAGAGAGCTGTGACTTTTATGTTTTCTATAGATACAAAGTGAGTTACAAAAGAGAAACTGGGGAATGCAAACTTGAAATTTCCATGACTTTTGCCGACGATGCCGGAGAATACACTATTATTGTTCGTAATCAACATGGAGAAGCTTCTGCAACGGTCTCCTTACTAGAAGAAGGTACATTGTAAAGTAAAGAAATGGGAAAAATATGTGTTAAAATTAACTTTAAAATGGGGAAAAGATTTAAACTGTGCTGCAAATTTTGTGCAGCTCACTTTGGTCAATTCAAGAAATGTAAAGGGAGATCAGGTGGCTTTGTTTCTGCAAGACAGAGTATTTGACCTCAGGTTCTTGAAGGACTTACATTCTTTGGAGCTATAGGAACCTTCTTTTGTTGACAGTCCACATAACATAAGACATTCAGAGAGTGATGTGGAGAAAGGAGGTTAATCAAGTAATGGGTTGTTCTATTACAGGGGAAGAAGATGACTAACTTATTTTTTTCAATTGCCTTTGTAAAAATGCATGAAAATTTGCAGGAGACAGAGCCACGGTAAAGAAATTCTAAAATAATCTCTACAGGTTCTTCCACTTTAAGAACTATAGCCAAGTATAGTATACCCAAGAAGTATACCCAAGTAACACATTAAAACTTTTATCTGTTTATAAAGCTCACCTGAGGACATCAGTCTTTGCCTTTTATTGCTGTTTATTTTTTATTGGCTAAACAGACAGAAACTGTGCTTGAATCACCAAAACCAATAAAATGTTTGTACATGTTTTCTCTATTCAATCCAGTGAAACCCAAAAAAACTTATCAAAATTAATGTGCTCTTAATTCTTAGCTGATTATGATGCCTACATAAAATCTCAACAAGAAATGATGTACCAAACTCAGATGACTGCATACGTACAGGAACCTAAAGTGGCTGAGGTAGCCCCAGCTGTTTCATATGGTGACTTTGAAAAAGAATATGAAAAAGAACAAGCCCTAATTAGGAAGAAAATGGCAAAAGATACAGTGATGGTCAGAACATTTGTAGAAGATGAGGTATGTCTACCACTCCATATGAATTTTGTATACTGACATTTTACCAGTATGAATAATTTCTGTACAAGGTCTTTATCTCATGCACAGAACTAATGGTCTTGCTTTTATATATAGGAATTTCATATTTCTTCTTTTGAAGAAAGACTTATCAAGGAAATTGAACTCAGAATTATTAAGACCACCTTAGATGAACTTCTTGAAGAAGACGGAGAGGAGATGATGGTTGATATTTCTGAATCTGAAGCTATAGAAGCAGGATTTGATTTAAGATTAAAGAATTACAGAATCTTTGAAGGGACAGGAGTTACTTTTCATTGCAAGATGACTGGATATCCATTGCCAAAGGTACCTCAAACCTGTGTGACATTAATCTTATAAAAAATTCTAGTGCTCTACTTGAAAAATCCATTGTCAGACAGTCTATATTCTGCATAGAAAACAGCAAATCTCAAAGGAAATACAGCCTTTTGTTTTGATATCAAGCTGAATTTTCCTTTTGCTCCTTAATAGAATAGTATTTGGTTGGTTAGCCAGTTCAGAGGTAGGTTAGATTTACTGGTTAAGTTGGTCTTGCTTCTGAGTATCTCCAAATTATCCCAAGTAGGGAACATAGTAGGAAGAGCAGTCTGGGTCACTTTGCTCTTTGCCAAAATGGGGCTTATATCTGTTTCTAGCACCAAAACTCTTGTTTCAGGCCATTGTGGAAGCATGGTACTTTAGTCTTACTTACTTTAAGTAAAAATGTTAACACATATACATGGACTGTGACAATGCATCAGCCGAAAACCAGGAAGTTGTAATATTCTCTGTGCATGTGTCATTACTGGATCTTTGTCTTTAGGAAAGCTCACATAGCATTGCACTGTTTCTTTCCATGCAGATTGCATGGTACAAAGATGGTAAGCGCATAAGGCATGGAGAGCACTACCACATGGAAGTTCTGCAAGATGGCACTGCCAGTCTGCGTTTGCCTGTTGTTTTACCTGAAGATGAAGGAATTTATACTGCCTTTGCCAGTAACATGAAAGGAAATGCCATTTGCTCAGCAAAACTTTATGTTGAACCAGTTGCTCCCACAGCAACTCCAGGTTATATGCCAGGACCAGAAGTTATGAAAAAATATAGGTAGGTACCCAGTAATATATAAATTTCATGAGACTTCAATCTGTTGTGATAGACAGTCCAAAAACTCACTACACAACAGCTGAACAGCTTAAGTCACTGGAGTTTGCATACCACTAGAGAAGTTCTAAATGATGTCTACATGGCTTTTACTGACTTACGTGCCATGTCTTTGTCTGATTTGCCTTCTTAATAAGGAATGCAGCTCCCAGAATACCATCATTCATATGCATATCCAGCCACAGTACCAGATTTACAACCTCAGCAATGATAGTGATTTCATAAAGTATTCATATTTTGGAAAAATAATTATTTTGCACTTGGAGTTTTAGTACTGTGTGCAACTCTTACTTCCCACCCTTGAAAAAGTTGTATTTCTATGACAGAAAAAATCCAGTGTTGCCATTTACAGTGTTCTGTCTCCATATACATAGATGCACATGCACCAATATACGCAGGATTGCATCCATTTCTGTACAATATCCTAAGTCCCAAAGTTTCCCCAGCCATGGTGTATCCTAATACTATTCAGCTATAAAAATTGCTGTCAAAAACCTAAAGAACATAGACTACAAATAAAAATTAATTTCATAGCAGTTTCTCACATAGATAAATTGGTTAAGCTCTTTAAAATAAATTATGGTAAAGGCAAAAGTTGAACTCTGTTTATCATGTAAATCCACTGCTATATGTCATTGTCCTTCTTATAAGACACCTATCTTATCTTTTTCTTCCAGGTCTATTTCTCCACGCTCTCCAAGCCGATCTCCCGCCCGCAGTTCTCCATCTCGTTCTCCTGGCCGCAGATTAGAAGAAACTGATGAGGGACAACTAGAGAGACTATATAAGCCAGTTTTTGTGCTGAAACCTACATCATTTAAATGTTCACAGGGCCAGACTGCAAGATTTGACTTAAAAGTTGTTGGCAGGCCTATGCCAGAGACATACTGGTTCCACAATGGTAAATCAGTTTCATTTTCATCAACAACTAATCTTAAAAAAACATCCTATATGCATTTTACATCTTGTTGAGACACTGTTTGAGTGTAGTTTCCCCCCCCCCCATGTGTATCTGCAGGTCAACAAGTGATTAATGACTACACCCATAAAATAGTGATTAAAGAAGATGGCACCCAGTCATTGATTATTGTTCCTGCTATGCCTGATGACTCTGGAGAATGGGCTGTAATTGCTCAGAATAGGGCAGGCAAAGCTTCAGTCTCGATGACACTGATTGTGGAAGGTATCTACTGTGCATGTTATTTTTAGGAGGCTCAGGAGTGTTTAATATTAAAAACCACGGTTATGTCATTTCCTCTTGTAATAAATTACACTTGCTCTTTCAGCTAAGGAAGACCTAGTCAGACCACACTTTGTGGAAAGGCTGAAGAATGTTAGTGTAAAGGAGGGATCTAGACTGGAGATGGCAGTGAAAGCTACTGGCAACCCTAATCCTGACATTGTGTGGCTGAAGAACAGTGACATTATCGTACCTCATAAATACCCCAAAATAAAGTAAGCATTTTTATTTTGCTTAAATAGTAAAGGAGCTAATAATCACCATCTAGCAAAGTGCATCTTACAGGGAACTGAATACCCTTGCTTCCATAGATGGGATTACTAAGGGCTTAGTCCAATGGCTACTGAAACTCCTAACAGCTTTTGCATTACGGCAAGGCTAAGAGATAAAAAATATCCTGCAGGACTCCATTTTTTCCAGCTTGTGTGTTTTTGTACTTTGTGTTCTGCAAAACCAATGCTTTTACAACAGAGATTTAATGAACCTTTACCTGTCTCTGATTTTAAAGTCTTCTGAAGGAAAAACTGCTGTTGAATGCAAGACTGCATTTTATTATCCTTATGTGTTTGATTTTTAGGCACTGCTCTCATAAACATGAATAAATATAATCAAATGTCTAATTCCTTCAGAGATTTGCCTCTGAAAGCTTTGACCTAATTTTGGAGAAGAGCAAAAATGAAAACAAAGCAGTGCAAGAAAGTAAAAAAAAATTAATTCTTTTCATGTTTCAGGATTGAGGGAACCAAAGGGGCAGCTGCCCTTAAAATTGAATCTACTGCCAGGCAAGATGCTGCATGGTATACTGCTACCGCTATCAATAAAGCTGGACGGGACACTACTCGGTGCAAAGTAAACGTTGAAGTTGAACATGCAGAACCTGAACCAGAAAGGAGATTAATCATTCCAAAAGGAACTTACAAAGCCAAGGAGATTGCAGCACCAGAGTTAGAGCCTCTCCACTTGCGTTATGGTCAAGAGCAATGGGAGGAAGGAGATCTCTATGACAAAGAAAAGCAACAGAAACCGTTTTTTAAGAAGAAGCTCACATCTTTAAGACTGAAGCAATTTGGACCAGCACACTTTGAGTGTAGACTTACACCGATTGGTGATCCAACTATGGTGGTAGAGTGGTTGCATGATGGCAAACCCTTGGAAGCAGCTAACAGACTCCGCATGATCAATGAGTTTGGGTATTGTAGCCTGGACTATGGAGTAGCTTATTCCAGAGATAGTGGAGTGATCACTTGCCGGGCAACTAACAAATATGGTACAGACCATACATCCGCTACTCTGATTGTGAAGGATGAGAAAAGCCTTGTGGAAGAATCCCAGCTGCCAGAAGGCAGAAGGGGACTGCAGCGAATTGAAGAGTTAGAAAGAATGGCCCATGAGGGTGCTCTTCCTGCAGTTGCAATGGACCAAAAGGAAAAACAAAAACCAGAACTTGTTTTGGTTCCTGAACCGGCAAGAGTCCTGGAAGGTGAAACAGCACGATTCCGTTGCCGTGTGACTGGCTATCCTTTGCCCAAGGTCAACTGGTATCTCAATGGACAGCTCATCCGCAAAAGCAAAAGGTTTAGACTCCGTTATGATGGAATCTACTACCTGGATATTGTGGACTGCAAATCATATGACACAGGAGAGGTGAAAGTCACTGCAGAGAATCCAGAAGGCTTTATTGAACATAAGGTGAAACTTGAGATCCAGCAAAGGGAAGACTTCAGATCTGTTCTTCGTCGTGCTCCTGAGCCCAAACATGAGCCTGCAGTGACAGAGCATGGAAAACTTCTCTTTGAGGTACAGAAGGTAGACAAACCTGCAGAGGCAACAACCAAAGAAGTGGTCAAACTGAAAAGAGCTGAAAGAATCACTCATGAGAAACTTTCAGAGGAATCTGAAGAGTTGCGTAGTAAATTCAAGCGTAGGACAGAAGAGGGCTATTATGAAGCCATCACTGCTGTGGAACTTAAGTCTCGCAAAAAAGATGAATCATATGAAGAAATGCTAAAAAAGACAAAAGAAGAACTTCTTCACTGGACCAAAGAGATCCCAGAGGAAGAGAAGAAAGCACTTCCTCCTGAAGGCAAAATCACCATTCCAACATTCAAACCAGAGAAGGTTGAGCTTAGTCCAAGTATGGAGGCTCCCAAGATATTTGAAAGAATTCAAAGCCAAACTGTAGCCCAGGGGACAGATGCTCACTTTCGTGTGAGAGTGGTGGGAAAACCAGACCCTGAGTGCCTGTGGTTCAAAAATGGTGTACAGATTGAAAGGACTGATCGTGTGTACTGGTACTGGCCGGAAGATAATGTTTGCGAATTAGTCATCAGAGATGTGACTTCTGATGATTCTGCCAGCATCATGGTAAAAGCAGTCAACATAGCTGGTGAAACTTCTAGCCATGCTTTCCTGTTAGTACAAGGTAATTTTAACTCTCTTACTTTTATCCTACTGCTCATCATAGTGTGTTAAGTCTATTTTGCTAGTGCACTGTTGATTCATTGCATGTCATTTTGCAGCCAAGCAATTAATCAGCTTCACCCAGAAGTTAGAAGATATTGTTGCTAAAGAGAGGGACTCCATGGCAACATTTGAATGTGAGACATCAGAACCCTTTGTCAAAGTGAAATGGTTTAAGGATGGAATTGAGATTCATTCTGGAGACAAATACAGGATGCACTCAGACAGAAAGGCTCATTTTCTTTCTGTACTAGCGATTGAAAAGTCTGATGATGATGACTACAGCTGTGCACTGGTAGAAGATGAATCCATAAAAACTACTGCAAAACTTACTGTTGAAGGTAAGAAGCACACAGCTAGTACCATACAGTACTGTTAAAGTGAAATCAGCTTCGGGAAGAGATAAAACAATTTAAATTGATATCTAACGCACTAAAAAATGTTCAAGCTGCTTTCATATTCTCAGAATCCAGTATGAAAGATTGGAGGTATATTTATGTAAAATGGTTACACCGTATCCATATTAATTTCTAAATGCTCATTTAATAAGTAATGTTTTCATCAGGCCTATCTAATCCACCTTATTAAGGAAAGTAATTATTTTTGCCTGTAGGTGCTGTGGTCGAGTTTATTAAAGAACTTGAGGATGTTGAAGTACCAGAATCCTTCTCAGGTGAACTTGAATGTGAGGTTTCTCCAGAAGATGTGGAGGGCAAGTGGTATCATGGAGATGTTGAGCTCTCTTCTAATCATAAATATATAATTGCATCCCGCCGTGGTCGCCAAATCCTCACTATTAAAGATGTGAATAAAGATGATCAAGGAGAGTATAGCTTTGTTGTTGATGGAAAAAGGACTCACTGCAAACTGAAGATGAAACGTAAGCATTTCTAATACTTATATATTCTAGATTTTCTATATTATAGCATATATTATAACTATATCACTATATCCCATACTGTCTTAATATTCAATACTCTGCTTATCTGTTATGAGGATTAATTAATTTCCTTTCATTCCACAGCTCGTCCCATGGCTATTCTTCAAGGACTTACTGATCAAAAAGTCTGTGAGGGAGATATTGTACAACTTGAAGTTAAAGTCTCCCTGGAAAACGCAGAAGGGGTCTGGATGAAAGATGGTCGTGAAATTCAATCAAGTGATCGTATTCACATTGTGTTGGATAAACAGTCGCACATGTTGCTGATAGAAGATGCAACAAAGGAAGATAGTGGAACTTACTCTTTTAGTGTTCCTGATCTTGAGCTGTCAACCACTGGACGGATTACAGTGTACAGTAAGTCATTATCATGATTTTGAAGGTGTGTTTGATTTTTAGGTCCTTTAGGATTACTTGTTAAAGGCGTAGTTTTTCTCATGATTAATTTTTTTGTAACTTGACAGGTGTGGAAATAGTGGTGCCTCTAAAAGACATTCATGTAGTTGAAGGAACAAAAGCTATTCTTGAATGCAAAGTTTCAGCACCTGATGTGTCTTCCTCCAAATGGTACCTAAATGATCATCAGATAAAGCCCGATGAACGTGTACAAGCTGTATGTAAAGGCTCTAAACAGAGGCTAGTGCTTAACAGAACCCATGCATCAGATGAAGGACATTATAAGCTAATGGTTGGCAAAGTTGAAACAAGTTGCAATGTCACAGTTGAAAGTAGGTTTCCTTTAAGAAGCACAGTTCTTTGTGAAATTATTTCTTTAAATACAAAGCTGTGGAAGAAACTAATATTTTTAATATATTCTTTTTATAGAAATTCAGATTATTAGAGGTCTTCATGACATCACCTGCACTGAAACACAGAATGTATGTTTTGAGGTTGAGCTCTCCCATTCAGGGATTGATGTAATATGGCATTTCAAAGGCCAAGAAATCAAGGCTGGTCCTAAATATAAAATTGAAGCACATGGCAAAATATATAAATTGACGGTGGTGAAGATGATGAAAGATGATGAAGGAGAATATGTATTTTATGCTGGAGAGAAGAAAACATCTGGAAAGCTCATAGTAGCAGGTTAGTAGGGTTATAGTCCAAGACTTTTATTTCACTGTGATTTAAAAGTAATACTCAATGTACTGTATTTTGTAATTGTAGCAATTGTGCTTTTCTTTACTTTTTATGTTTTAGTTTTTCTTTTTTTCAATGTTCCCCTTGCTCTTCCCCTTCTCTTTTATGAGTGGTATAATTTGAATTCAACAAAGCTTTTAAGTAAATGCTTATATGTTTTGCTAAATCAGCACCGTAGTATGGAATGCTTTTGATGTAATTAATGTGGAAAAGAAGGTTTTGTCTTGAATGTTCATTGTATCTGTGCTGATAATAAAAATAACAAATAAGAATAACTAGGATAGGAGTAAGAAACATTTTTTGGTGATGTTCAGGTCACATCCTATTCTTGATTTTTCACAGAACGCAGAATGCTGTGACCATGCTGAAAATTAGGGCTAAGAATTCCAGTGTCAGCTTTTCACGTGGCTGCATTTTGGGGGGGGGGAAAGTTGAACAGCATTGCAGAAAAAACCACGTACTTTTGCTTCCCTACAGGTGGGGCCATTTCAAAGCCTCTCTCTGATCTGACTGTGGCTGAGTCCCAGACAGCTGTTTTTGAATGTGAGGTGGCAAATCCTGAGTCAGATGGCCAGTGGCTAAGAAGTGGTAGACCATTACCTGTGACAGATCAGTACCATGCTGAATCTGATGGTGTAAAGAGAAGGCTTATTATCCCTGTCACAAAACTGGATGATATGGGTGAATATAGCTATGAAATAGCAAGTTCAAAGACATCTGCCAAACTGAAGGTCGAAGGTCAGTATTTTTAATTACTAACTGTTGCCTTTAACACTCAGTCTGGTATCGTGCACTGTGTCTTGGATCAGGCTCTAAGCTGAAAACATATTTTGCTTCTTTTTTTGGATTTTTTTTATATTATGATGCACTTTCTGAGGTAGCAAACTCACTTTATTTTGGAGTTTCCATATTGGCAATTTAGCATAGTATTTTAACAAAACCACGTTTTATTAAATGTATTGGTGAGAAATTCTTTGCTAGTTGTGTAGTAAACATATGAAATAAAAAAACAAGTATATGTTGCTTTTTGTATTCCAAGCATGCCATTTTGGTGTAAACTGTATAAATCAATATATACATACTAGATTTTAAAATTAAGCACCATGATTCAGTTTTATTAAGATTATTAGATTTACGATAATTTTCCATTTTGGTCTGTTTTGTCAAGTGTTTTTTTGTCTTCTTTTTTTTCCTAGCTGTTAAGATAAAGAAGACACTAAAGAACTTGACTGTGACAGAAACACAGGAGGCAGTTTTCAGTGTAGAACTGACCCACCCTGATGTGAAAGGAGCTCTGTGGATTAAAAACGGTGTTGAACTTGAATCAAATGACAAATATGAAATTTCAGTGAAAGGAACTATTCACACACTGAAAATCAAACACTGTGTTGTCACTGACGAGTCTGTTTATAGCTTTAAACTTGGAAAGATAGGAGCAAATGCCAGACTTCATGTGGAAAGTAAGCTCTGGTTTGAATATTTGCTTTAATGTGTGGTTTGAAATTCAAATAAAACACGCTGCTGAATCTTGTTAACTTTTTTCCTCAAGCTGTCAAGATCATCAAAAAGCCAAAGGATGTGACTGCTTTGGAAAATGCTGTTGTCTCCTTTGAACTGAGTGTATCCCATGATACTGTACCAGTCCGATGGTTCCACAAAAATGTTGAGCTTAAACAAAGTGATAAATACAAGATGATCTCTCAAAGGAAAGTTCACAAGCTTATGCTGCATAACATATCTCCTGCTGATGCTGGGGAATACACAGCTCTTGTTGGTCAAATTGAGTGTAAAGCAAAACTGTTTGTGGAAAGTAAGTATTATAAGTTTGTAAGAGAGTAATTTTATTAATTGCTACACCAACTCATATTGGACAACTTGGCCTGACACTTCCTAACCTGTTACTCTTGTTTTTTTGCAGTCTTCCACACATGCTGATTTTTAAAAATTCCTTTATCTTCACCTTTTTTTTTTTTCCCCCCTCTTAGCCATACACATCACAAAGACCATGAAGAATATTGAAATCCCTGAGACCAAAACTGCCTCCTTTCAATGTGAAGTTTCTCATTTCAATGTGCCTGCTGTCTGGCTGAAAAATGGTGTGGAGATTGAAATGAGTGAAAAATTCAAAATAGTGGTCCAGGGGAAACTACATCAGCTCAATATCATGAACACAAGCAGTGAGGATTCTGCAGAATACACATTTGTCTGTGGAAATGACAGAGTCAGTGCAACTCTGACTGTAAAACGTATGTAAAAATTAAATTAACCAGAATATTTTACAGTTACCAATAATAGAGTTTGTGTTAATAGAGGCACTTGGTGCAATTCAGACAAAGCAAGCACTGTTACAAAGATATTTTCAAATAATCCTAAAATGCCTCAATTTCATTTTTAAAAGGGATCTAGAAGCTGTGAGCTTGCAAGTCAGATTCTGGATTCTTCTGTCTAGGTGAACATGCCTAAACACCAAGTCACCATGGGAGACAGAATTTGGATCCCTATGTCACTCAGAAGTCTTAGGAAAAATAATTATAGTATTTATTCTGGAGACAGAGCCTTCCTTTTAATATTACCAAACATGGGACTCTGTCTTAAAGTATTTTTAATGTCTCTAGTACAGTTAACTTGTGTTTAAAACAAAGCAAAACAGAAAAAAAACAACAAACCAAACCATGTCAATTTCTTTTTTTTCTAGCCATCCTAATTACCTCCATGCTAAAAGACATAAATGCTGAAGAGAAAGATACAATAACATTTGAAGTTACTGTTAACTATGAAGGTATCTCATATAAATGGCTAAAGAATGGGGTAGAAATAAAATCGACTGATAAATGCCAGATACGAACAAAGAAGCTCACACACTCCCTCTCCATAAGGAATGTGCATTTTGGTGATGCTGCAGAATACACCTTTGTTGCTGGAAAAGCAGCTTCATCAGCTACTTTATATGTGGAAGGTATTTGCCCTCTTGATTTATATATTTAGTGACTTCTAGTGGCTTAAATAACACCATGGCACTCATTCCACTATTTTACTGCCCTAGCTCGTCACATTGAATTTAGGAAGCATATTAAAGACATCAAGGTTGTGGAGAAGAAGAGGGCTATTTTTGAATGTGAAATTTCAGAACCTGACATTCAGGTCCAGTGGATGAAGGATGGACAAGAACTCCAGATTGGTGACAGGTAAATGATTGCTTCTACACCATATTGACTTTTGTTATTTATTTCTCCCCAGGAAATAAATTGATCATTTTCTTTTCTGTCGTCTTTAGGATGAAAATTCAGAGAGAGAAATACGTCCATCGTCTCATCATTCCTTCCACAAGAATGTCTGATGCTGGTCAATACACTGTAGTAGCAGGTGGAAACACATCAAGTGCCAATTTAATAGTGGAAGGTCGTGACGTTCGTATCAGAAGCATCCGTAAAGATATTCAGGTATGGCCTATACAGAAGAAGAGATATTTGATAATTTTGTCACTCAAACAATAATGCAAAGGAAGAATAACAGTATCTAACCAGCAAGAGTCCTAACAAAAAAATCTGTAACCATAAGGTCAGGGCCGCCTTCTAGGAAACTGGAATATGGGGTTGTCTGCAAAAACAAATGCTATTTCTAAAATTTATTCTACCTGTACAAAGGTCATTGAGAGACAAAGAGCTGAAATTGAATTTGAAGTCAATGAAGATGACATTGAACCTCTGTGGTACAAGGATGGCATTGAGATCAACTTCCAGTATGAGGAAAGATACAGTTATGTGGTGGAAAGGAGAGTTCATCGAATGAGCATCTTGGAAACTACTTACTCTGATGCTGGAGAATACACTTTTGTTGCAGGACGGAACAGGAGTTCTGTTGTTCTCTATGTGAATGGTATGTGTCCCTGCAAACAATGCTGTGGCTGTATTTATTACCCTCGGTTTTTGATTTCTATATCTCTTTTTCTGGAATTCTAACTCTGAAAGTTTAAAAAAAAATAAAAATATAAAAATAAAAAAAAATCCAAAGAGAATCTTATGTTTGTAACACTAACAAAATCCTGATGTACATGAATGTTCCTTACTCTACTAAAATAGCTGACTAGCTGATGAAAATGCTATAGCAGTTCTTTTCCACGCTGTGTCTGTTTGGACCAGGAAATTCTCAAGTCCAAATAAAACTGTTTTGTTCATAAGGACAAATACACCTTGCCAGAGGGACCAACCTAACACTTTTTGGACACATTTTGCTAGAAAACACTTATGTCAACATAGCTAATTATGTTAAGGCACTTGCTACTAGATCATTCCCTCTGTATCAAGGAAAAGGGCATATTTTCATGGGCACATAAGATTAAGAATTAGGGTTTTTTAAAAGTAAATTCCTTGCTAATATTTTTTTAAGCCTTGATAAATCTAAATAATGAGATTTTTCTCTCTCTTTCTTTCTTCCTTTTCCTTCCCCCACCCAATTTGCAGCCCCAGAGCCACCTCAGATCATTCAGGAGCTAGAACCAACCACTGTGGAGTCTGGCAAACCTGCCCGCTTCTGTGCTATGATATCAGGCAAACCCCAGCCCAAAATTTCCTGGTATAAAGATGATCAACAGCTTTCTCCAGGTTTCAAGTGCAAATTCCTTCATGATGCACAAGAATATACTCTATTGCTGATTGAAACTTTTCCTGAAGATGCAGCAGTGTACACCTGTGAAGCAAAAAATGACTACGGAGTTGCCACAACTTCAGCTTCACTTTCAGTGGAAGGTGAGTTGTCTGTGCTCATACCAGTGTCTGTGAAATGAGATTGTGAACATTTGTGTGATCTTCATCCTTAAAAATTACTTAATTTTCTTATCCTTTAGTTCCGGAAGTTGTTTCTCCTGAACTAGAAGTGCCAGTGTATCCACCTGCTGTCATTGTACCACTACTTGATGCTGTTACAACCGAGGGACAGTCTGCTCGTTTTCAGTGCAGAGTTACAGGGACAGGTGGGTTTAATGAAATCCTGCACATCTTTTCATCTATCAGAATAGTTCTCTTGAATTTAGAAAAAAATGCAGAGTATATATGCTGGGATCAGTCTTTCCCTAGAAGCCCAGTTATTTGAAACACACCAACTGTTACTCACAACTATCAGTAAAGCAAGTCATATATCAAAGATGGCGTTAAGCATGGAAGTTATAAACTTTCATAACATTCAGCATTCCTAAAAAAATATCTGTTTCAAAAATGTTGCCTTTGGAAGCTTCTCAGTGTTTCAGACACTAGCTGATGTTGAAAAACTGTGTCAGTGAGAAAAGTGCGGAGTTTCAAGACATGGAATATCATTGCGGAAAATAATTATTTAATCATTATTAAATGAACGTGATGAAGTTTCTGGTAACACACAGTGTCACGTCAATTAACTAAACAGACGGAAACTGTGCTTTGAACTCTATCCTAATATTTCTAAGGGCAGTAAATTGCATTTGCATTCTTTTTCCTAGCATAAAAATGTGTTTTCTCATTTTCTTTTCAAGTGTAGATTTTCTTTAAATTTGCTAACTTCAGTTACAGAGAATATAATTCTACAATTAAAATAATTATTTCCAAGTTAACACAAACCTGAATAAAACTATCTTTCTTCAGTTCAAGAAATGGTCTTGAGTATGACTACTAGTAAAATATTCACATGATAAACTGCAGAATAAATCCAGTCCCAATCCCAAAAATTTGCAATTATTTAAAGACAAATGACACTCCAAATTTAAAAATAATCCTGAGTGATAACTGTGTAAAAGTCCACATAAAATATGTAATATGTGTATATTTGAAAATCTATTTTAATTGCATTTCCATAACCTGAAATCAAACTCCTTTTTTTAAAAAAAAAAAAAAAAAAAGCTTTACAAAAGATCTGGTTCTACTTTAGAAGTGATACTAAAACTGAGGAAATGTATATTGGAAAGGCTGGCACAGAGCATAAGGATACTTTTCATCTAGGTCCCCTTTCACAGAATCATAGAATTGTTTAGGTTGGAAAAGAACTTTAAGATCATCAGTTCCAACCATAAATTTAATGCTGCCATGTCCACCACTAAACCGTGTCCCTAAGTTCCACATCTACATGTCTTTTAAAAACTTCCAGGGATGGTGACTCGACCACTTCTCTAGGTAGCCTGTTCCAAAGCTTGATAATCCTTTCAGTGAAGACATTTTTGCTATTGAAAATTTCCTATAGTGAATACTGTATACAAATGGATATTCATACCTCTCACTTGTGTTGTGAAAACATTTAATATTAGGTTAGGTAATACATGATTGCAAATACAGTTGTTTAATGGTATACAATATACAGCTGGCTATTGAAAACAGTATTTTCTAATGTCAGTAATAGCACACTATTCCACTGATCATACATTACCAAAGTAATACAAGGCACATCTAAACTTAAAAAAAGGATAGTTGAGATTAGGATTTCTGACAGATATAAATATAAAAATAGTGGTTTTTTACTAGTCTAGTATCATAACTTAGACATTTTCTTCTTCCTGTTGCTTGAGCAGATCTGAAAGTCTCTTGGTACAACAAAGAGAGAGAGATCAAGCCATCACGGTTTTTTAGAATGACACAGTTTGAAGACACTTACCAACTGGAGATTGCTGAAGCTTATCCAGAGGATGAGGGAATCTATACCTTTGTGGCTAGTAATTCTGTGGGCCAAGTGACAAGCACTGCTACCTTGAAGTTAGAAGGTATTGTGCACAATTAAAGAAGATACCTTGTTCAGTTTATGTTCCAATACTAATCTTAATATATGCTGATGACTATATGTGAGTCATTGTCTGTCATGTTGTCTCTTAACTCAATTAATTGCTACCATTTACAACGTCCACAGCATACATTTATATCTCAAAAATATAGGTGACTCACAGGAAAACTTATTTCACATTTTTTGAATGTTCCATGCACCTCATCTTTTCATTTTCTCCAGTATTAAAATCTGTCATGCACCAAACATTGTAGAAACATTCCTTCTATGGAAGTGCTTTGCTTACACACTCTTTGATTTGACTGTGAGTAGAATCCAGTAAGAGTTTTTGTATAAAATAAATTACTTTGAAAGTGTTGGAAGACATGTTAAATAGAGGGGTGTACCAGGCACGCGGGCAGCTTAAAAGAAATAGTATACATTTATATGAATTGATGAAATGTTGACTGAAGTTTCAGAGCAGAAATATTGTCTGGAGAATTTGCTATGTCAGTTCCATACTGTCCTTGGTACTATTTAACTACAAATATTTTGTTTTCTTTTTGCAACAGATTTTATAAATGATGGATTAGAATAATTCATGCCGTTAAGTTATAAGTTAGAAAAAAAAAATCTTGAATGAGAGAGAAAATTTATTGTAGTGTAGAGTAAGAAATTAAAAGTTGACGTGCTTCTTTTCAGGATTTAAAAAGGTTGAAGAAGTTACATCAGAGTCCTATTGGCATGTTCCTTCATCTGTTTCACTTAAGGAGGAGTCTATTGGCCAAAGGCCCACCTTTATCCAGCCTATTTCAAGCTGCAGGGTGTGCAGTGGGGAATCAGTCAGATTTCAAGCTAGAGTCTCTGGCATGCCCAAACCAAAAATCCAGTGGTTTCATAATCAACAACTCATGCTACCAACAAAAGACTTAGTTTTCCACTTTGATGAGTCTACAGGCACAGCTATACTGATAATAGTAGATGCTTTTTTAGAGCATGCTGGCCAATACTCTTGCAAGGCAAGAAATAGTGCTGGAGAAACAACTTGTACAGCTACACTTACAGTGACTGCAGAAGGTAAATCCCCATTTTTACTTCAAAGGGATTCAGTTTGTTGTATACCACACTTTTTACGCTGTTACTAATGTTCTTCTTTCCTTGTTTCACACCTTTTCTTTAATAGCTAACGTTAGTAGTACCTACCCTCTGTAACTCAGCCATTCCCATTTTTTCTGGTTAGGCTGTAACATTCAGAAATTTGCAAATTTGTATATTGATATAGGTTAAAGAATACACTCATTTTACTGAAGGCATTCACATTTTAAAAACAAGTAATTAAGTGATCTTTATAGCGTTGACTAAGATATTTTGCACTATCCTCTGGGGGATGGGGCGGGGGGGGGGGGGAACACCAAAAAACCCCACCAATACTTCAGTGTAAGAGGAGACAAGAATCAACTGTCTATCAACTGCATTATTAGCTTAGGTATCACTTGTCATTCATGTATGTGAATGGATAATCTTTGTGTCAAGAGTGTAGTGCATCTGGCATGCTAAGTTTTCAAATGAAGATCATTAATTTTCATTCTCCATGCTGTTTGATTTTGTTCAGAGCATGGCCCAGTAAAGTTCTTTAGATACTAATATTGTTGTTATTTTTGTTACTTGATTACACAGTGCAAGACCTAGATAGGCAAATTTCTGGGAAAGATGTAAAAGAATCTGTCCAGTCACAGGCTATATCAGAACTTCATGTTGCTCCTCTCACAAAGAAGAACATCAAAACTTACAAAAAAGAATTTAAATCAGTGCAACAACCATCACAGGAATTGGGTGTACAGGTTTTTGAAAGCATATCAGAAAGTTTGACCATGAAGGCTACAGCAGTTGAAGAAATGGAAGCCATACACACAACAATCCTTTCCCAAACATCTCAGAGCACCAGGATCTCTATGGCCACTGGTCAGGAAATGAAAGACATCCCTCCAAAGATTCTTCTACAGCTCAAAGACCTAACTGTGAAATGTGGTGACACTGCTCAGTTCATATGTGGCTTAGAAAATGAATTCTTCTCTGAATTTCTTTGGGCCCATGAAGGTGAAAGGATAGAAGTGTCAGAAAAATTGAAGATATCACAAAATGGAAATGTTCTACTGCTCACAATCCTAAATGCCCAGCTGACAGATCAAGGACGGTACAGTTGTACTGTTTATAATGATTACGGAGGGACAACAACTACTGCAATACTAACAGTCAAAGGTGGTTATCTGACTTTTAACATTATAACTTAGTATTTGCAACTTCCTTATCACTGCCTAGAACTCACTCTTATTTTCTTTATTATCAGTATTTAATTGAGAAAGCTCTAGTTATAACGCTTTGGTGTTTTCCTCCACATTTACAGCTCTATTCATAAATGACATGCAGTACAGGGAATTGGTATTGGAAGTTCAAGTCACAGATGTCTGTGGCTTTTTATTCCTCATATCCTGTATGATATGCAGTGAGATGTAAAGCAAACAGGCTGATAGGGATTTTTACATTTTGAGATTTCCTGAAGCTGGAGTTTAAGGAAGATAAGAATGTCAGATAAGCAATGTTGAACTAGATAGCTGATAATTTTAAACTCTGTGGGTCCAACTTGTTTCCAATAAATCCAAGGTTCCAATTCCAAGTTTGGCAATATAGGTCAATATACTTGAAAGAGTTAATGGGTGCAAGTACTGTATCACTGAGCTAATGATCTGTCTTCTACCCTTTGCTCTCCCTGAGCTATAAGTATTTATTTTTGCTAAGTCTCCTTCCGCTTCCTCCTGACAGCAGCATGTTAAAATGATAGTAGTGTTACCACTAGTGAAGACCCCAAAATATATTATCACCACAGTGGACAGGTGATATTATTTCTGCTAAGCTCAAAGATCCAAGGCCAGAAACTTAAGATGAATAATGAGGAAGCCATTGACATATTGAAGTTTCTTTCTTCACTCTTGAGCTGTGCTAAGCAGTTTATATAATCTTCTACTGCTACTTTCTAAATTGAGGCTTTCAATTAAAAGTAAAGATGTGTTTGTATTAGGCACTACAGACCAAGTCTTAGTCCCATGGAAGTCCCATAGGCTTCACTGATACCTAGAATTACCCAGCAGGAATAGAGCTCTTAAATGTGTATTCACTCATGTTTAATAGCATTATTGTAGCACTAATATGCTGGACTTTCTTTCAGTACTAATTACTGGGGGTTTTTTCCCCTCTCAGTATAAGGATATTTTTTATTCCTGCAAAACATGTGACCTAATCCTTTTCCTAACTTTATTCTTACCTAGCAGAAGAAGCACAAGCCAAAGCAGTAACAAAAATTACCCTTGAATCAGATACTAAAAGCTTTAAAGCACCCAAAGATTGTCAGTTTAAAGCATCTGAAGTTAAGCAAGAATCTTCCAAGAAAACCTCGAGCTTGTTTATATCTACATCCCAAAGACCCTGTGAAACTGAGAAGCAAAGAAACAGAGTCTGCTATCCTGATGTGCCATGTGAAGACATCACAGAAACTGACACCAAAGCACCAGAGTTTCTTGAAACTTTGCCTTCAGAAACCACTGTAAAAGAAGGAGATGATGTGTTACTCTTTTGTATAATGAAGGGTATGCCTACACCTTGTGTGGTGTGGCTGTGCAATCAGCTAATAGTTGAGGAGTCTGCATTGTGTTCCTTAAAACGTGATGGGCCACTGTGCAGTTTAAGATTGTTGAAAGTCGGTCAGAACCGCAAGGGTATATACAAGTGCAGAATAGTTAATCCTGCAGGACAAGCCGAGTGCAGCACCCATCTGAGAGTGACAGGTTGGCAACTGCATGTTCCTTCCAAGTATCCATCCCTCGTGCATAGCATCATTGCATTCCAGTACATTCATTCCATAGGAGATGATAAAGAATGAGAAGCATCTCATTAGTCTGTGGATTGCCGAATATTTTTTCAGTGATTTAAGGCATGATAAAGGCATGTTACGTTAGAAACTTTGTCTCACCCTGCAAAAAAGAAAACAAATCTTATAGAAAAGTGTACAAACAAGTTTGAAAGCATTTGATATACTCTGTTCTCAAAATTTATCAAGTGTTTTAATTGTTTGGCATGCATTTAATGCATTTATGTGTATGTATGTGTGAATTTCTGTGTATTTGCAGCAGAGATTGGATGTTTTTACTACATAAAGTGTTGATTAGCATATTTAGCAACTATAGCTTAAAAATCTGTCTTTTTATTCTAGCTCCTGAAAAAATTATTCATGAGAAGCTGGAAGAAAAGATTGAAATGGAAGTGAAAGGTACAGTCACCAATGATGTTACACTGAATAATTACTACCATTAATTAGTAACATTATGAAAAGCTTTTATCTGCTTACATGTAGTGTCTGAAGGGGAAAGAAAGACACATTTTAAAGCATATTAGAACATGTTGCATGTTTGTTTTGATATGCAAAAGGTTACCTGCATTATAAGGTTATTTAAGTTTTAAAATATGTTTAAAACTTCAAATTTATAATTTTGCAGCCATATTCTTAATGTTTACTTCATGCTTTGCAGCTGTTTACAAAGCTTTTATTTGTTCAATTTCCTTTTGAATGCATGGAATAGTTTACTTCAGAAGGAAGTTATACAAATATGATTTATATTATTTTTAAACAAGTTAGCAACCTAACATTAATCAGTTCAGTGAACACTATTGGATCGATGGATGAAGTATACTAGAAAGCATTTGTTGTTTAGGATATGTGAAAGCTACACATTCCCATTGATTCCTTGCACTTTCTTTACATACATTAATTCATCATTATACATCTCTTACCCTGGCTTGCAGATAGCATACGTGGTTCATGTTGCTTGCTTTTTTCCCTGTGCATAACACTGTGAAGTTAGTGGCTGTATTAGTTCGAATAAACGCCTTCTCATTTCATGTTAGCTAATTGCTTACTTTTTTTTAATATCTTTAAAAATATTTTTTCTCAATTGTTTGAACATTTAATCTACAAACAGAAGGGTCAGAAAGGGCGTTTATTCTACTGTCTGCAAGTCAGGTAAGATTTTCTTCTTTGCCACCCAAAGACACACAGCTTTTCCAGGCAGCAAAAACATACATGCAGAAGAACGTATTATTTTGAAATTCATTTTTGCTTGTTCAAGAAGAAATTTCCACAGTCTGAAGAAAGAACAGACAAGGAACGATTTTCGTGTCAATCTTTAAAACAGAGCAAGGCGTTGCGTTTATTCGAACAAATATGGTGAGTGAATTACTTTTTTTTCCTGGGTGTGTGATGAAATCTGTTGCATGCCCATTTTTAATTTCAATATATTGCTATTTCATTTTTTTCAATCAGAGGGCAGGCAGAGTATGGCATGTTGTAATCCATTCTCCTTGTCTTACAGAGCAGCACAGCAAGGTGAACCTCGAGGGACTTGGGCCAGCAGTGGTGCAGGTTTGCACCCAGAACTGTAAACCCACCTTCACACGGGGCCTCAAGTGTAGGTCTGTCGTGCAGGGGGACCCTGCACTCTTCCAGTGCAGGCTGGTAGCATGCCCGACACCCCACATGGCCTGGTTTCACAACAACCGGCCGGTTGAACAGGACTGCCGCAAGGTGATCCGCACGGAGAGTGAGGAGCACATGCACCATGCCAGCCTGGAGGTGCGGAATGTGGGGGAGCACGATGCTGGCAGCTACAGGGTATTTGCCATTAATAGTGAGGGTTCAGCTGAGTCCACTGCCTCACTGCTGGTGACACGCAGAGGGGAGCAGCAGGGCTTGGTTTTCACGAGGAAAGCAGAGTGGATGCGGAAGAACTGGGAGTGCCTGCTGCAGCAGCAACAGGAGGACCGGCTGCGGGTGGTGCTCCGCTGCACTGGCTCACCCTTTGACAAGGGGCAGGAGGCTGAGCAGTTGCTTGGGAACCTCTCCCCAGCCCGGTGCATGGTACGAACCATCTGTTTCCAGAGGCTGCCACAGGTGGGGCCTCACTGTCCAGGGCTGGCACACAGTAGGGAGCACAGCAGCACAGTCGTGGGTGCTGAGGAGCTGCTGGACGAGGAGATCCGTTGGAAGCTGCAGCGGCTACGGGAGGCAAAGAGGGCAGCGCTGAAAAAGAAGCAGGAATCCCTTATGTCCATGTCACAGGAAGGCCCGCCTGGGAAGCCTAGCCCACCTGAGGTGGCTGCCACAATGGATGGCTCAGAGCCTCTTGCAGTGCAGGCAGTGAAGGAGTACCACAGGCAAAAGACAGTGGAGGAGAGGTGGCAGAAGCCAGGTGGGCTCCTGGAACCCTGCCCGCCCCTCTTTGTCCAGGAAGTCAAGCCCCAGGCAGCTGTTGAGGGGCAGAGATGCACCTTCTCCTGCCTCTTCCATGGCCGTCCACAGCCCACAGTATCTTGGTACAACAACAACAAGCCTGTGGGACGCATCTGGGGCACTGCTGTTCACACCACAGGGTGCCGCTCTACACTGACCTTCTCATCCCTGCTCCCACAGCATGGTGGCACTGTCACCTGTGTGATCTTCAACCCACTTGGCACAGTCAGCACCTCGGCTGCACTCTGTGTGAGGCCACGGATGCCTGCCTATGAGGCCACGAAGAAGGAGGAAGAAGATGAATGGAAGAAAGAGAAGGAAGAGGAAGAGGAGGAGAAAGCAAAGGAGGAAGAAAGGGAGAAAGAGAAGAAGGAGGAGGAAAAGGTAGAGGAGAAGGAAGGGGAAGAAGAAGTAGGCCTTCCCTTCACAGCTGAGCAGGAACTGCCAAACACAATTCCAGACTCAGACTTGCTGTCACTGCCTGTGGAAATCAAAATTACTGCCCCCACTCCAATACCAGAGCAAGAGACAGAGATGAGGGAGACCATGCAGCCCTCTTCAGACCAGGCTGCTCCTACCATAAAGCACAAGTTCAAGTTTTCTTTTGATGTGGGAAATGAGCCACCCCAAATTGTGGCAGAAGCCCCAGCACACATTCATTGCCATGAAGGGGACACAGTGGTGTTGGAGTGTGCTGTGTCTGGGCAGCCCCCACCAGCTGTGGCCTGGTCCCTGAATGGCCAGAGCCTCTTTGCCAGTGAGAGGCTGAGGTTTGAGGAAGGCGAGAATGGCATGTACCGCTTACACATCCAAGCGGTGTCTGTCATGGATGCTGGGCACTATTGTTTTGTGGCCCAGAATGTGGCTGGAACAGCACAGACTGCCTCTGAGCTGACAGTGCAGCCCAGTACACCCAGGTTGTATAGCAAGGATAGAGGCACTGAGGAACTGCCTGCCGTGGACCATGTTCTGCAGCTCCAAGGCCTCAGCACACTTGGGAAGGTTGAAGAGGAACATATCACATGCTCCAAAGAGGAGGAAGCTCACCTACCCTGGTCCCTGAGGCTGTCTCCATCTCCTGGTGAGCAGCTGGACAAAGAGTGTGAGAAAATGTCTCACTTCAGGGAAAGTGAGATGGAGGAAACGATGGTGTTGGATATCACGGAAGTTTATGCTAGGCAAGAAATGGGTTATACAGAAGAAAGTGTGAGGGATACAGATGGTATTTCTGAGATGAGGGAGCACAGGGGAAAAGCTATCTATGAGGAGCACAGCTTTGGAGTTGATGCTGCTAAGCTGCACCCCAGCACATCCAGGGAAGAGCATGAACTGGTGGCCAAGGACTCAGGTCACTTCTCAGAGGAGCTGGAGGCTGAAGCAGACAAGGTGATACCACATGCAGATACTGTGTCCTGGGACATCTTGAAGTCACAATTTATGGAAGTGAAAGAGCAAACACATGCTTCTGAGCAGTCTGCTCTGGCAAAGGAGTGTGAGGATGCACAATTTTTCATTCCTGTATCTCCTGTGGTGCAAGAAGGCAGTGATGTTTGCATGGAGGAGAGCAACGCCCCTGCCTGGGAGGAAGTCTCTCCTGATGTGCCTCTTAAAGAAGAGTCAAGTGTGCCACACTTGCAGGACAACATTACAAGCACACCCACAAAGGACCAGATTGGCTTTTATGAGTTCTGTACAGAAAAGCAGCAGGAGGAGAAGGCCAAGGAGCAAGAGAGATCAGTTGATATTGAAGAAGACATTGAGGTTGATGATCATCTTTGTAAAGAGGAAATGATTGATGCTACGGATGCTGCACACTGGGACATGCACAATGATGGACAAATGCTGCAAGGAATGGAGCCTGGTGAAGGCAACTCTTTGGATCTAATCCTCACTCCTCCCGCCATAGAAAACTCAGGTCAGGATTTTACTAAGGAAGTTGAAGTTCACCTAGAAGATGTGCATTTCAAGGAACAACCTTTGCCATCTGAGACTGAAGAGACCAACATCACGTTTGATGTGAAGAAGTTTGTGGAGCCTTTTCCAGCTGCTGAGACCGTGGACACAGAACAGGCAGAAACCCCCACAGCTCTGGAAAATGTAGTGGATGTGGAAGTGGGAGTGGCTGGGCTCATCTCCCCTCTGCACCAGTATGATGTGCTTGTGGAAGAGATGTCTCTGAGTGAGGAGCTATGTCAGAACTACAGAATGCAACAGGAGGAGGTCAATGCCCAGGAAAAGGCACAGCCAAGAGAAATCGGAAAGGCTGATTTGGAACTCCCTAATGGGGACCTTGGCAACATCATGATATCTGCTGAAGAGAGATCTTTTGCTGAAGAGATTAATGAGTCAGAGGTGAGTGTCTGTGGGAAGGATTCTCCTGAGGGACAAATACATAGTTTTCCAGTGGAGTCCACAGTAGATTTCCAAAGAGGAGTGCAGGAGACGCATGTGTGGGAGAGTGGGGAACGACTGGAGACCACAGACTCCCAGAGTGACAGCTTCATCATCGACTTGAAAGAAGCTGCACGTGAAAAAAAACCCCAGACTGGGCATCAGGCTGAGACGGAAGAAAGTTCTGAAATAGAGAAGGTCTTTGAGACAGGAATGAGCTGCTCCACCTATGAGATAGAAAGCACAGATTCCCCTGAGGAAATGCCCAGGGACACCCAACAGGAACCAAACACAACCAAGGGCTTCTCTTTTGGACAGCTCTTACTTGGTTTAATAATGGATGATCCTGTGGCACAGAAGGAGCAAAGGAAGGAGTCTTGGGGCAAGACAAGAAGTCCCACAAAGGAAGCCTCTGAAAATAACCTGGATGGAGAAGGACTGTGGGAGGATGTTTCTGCAGGTCCAGAGCCCAGTGCTGTTCAAGCCTCAGAGCTGGAGCCTGACTTGTCCCTGACCAAGTATTTAAGGTCAACTGGGATGCAGGAAACTCCAGATCTCAAAGGGACACTTCAGAAGGAGCAGCGAGAGACCATCACTTCACTGGAAGTGGAGGAGGTTACCTTCAGCATGGTTTATGACTATTACAGCAACCAGCAGGAACTCATCCGGCCCTTCTCTCCTGAGTCAGAAATGTCTATAGAGCTGGAGAGTGGAAGTGGAGAGGAGTCACCTGATTCAGACCGCTTCTACACACCTCCCTCCTCAGTGGAGATTTTTGAAACTGCTTCATCAGCATCCTACCACACACCGCTCAGCACACCTGAGCGCTACTCCACACCATCTGAGGGTTCAGGACACAGCACGCCACCTGAGCACTACTCCACACCATCTGAGGGTTCAGGACACAGCACGCCACCTGAGCGCTACTCCACACCATCTGAGGGTTCAGGACACAGCACGCCACCCGAGCGCTACTCCACACCATCTGAGGGTTCAAGATACAGCACGCCACCCGAGCGCTACTCCACGTCGTCTGAAGGCTCAATGGACAGCACACCACATGAGCACTACTCCACACCCTCTGAAGGTTCAAAATGCAACACACCCTTGGAGCACTACTTCACACCCTTTGAGGGACCCTACTCTGCATCAGGGGACAGCACGCCACCAGAGCGCTACCGGACACCCACTGGGGAGTATATGGATGCCCTAGCCATGCTTCCCCTCTGCGAAAGAAGGCAGCAGTCTCCAGATCAGCCACAGGCTGAGATATTTAGGACCCCCTGTGAAGCCCTGGAGCCATCAGGCAGGGAGATGCCACCTGCATTCCTCAAGGCCTTGAGTGGGAGGAGGCTGTATGAGGGCAGCACTCTGAGCTTTGTGGCCGAGGTGATGGGTGTTCCCAAGCCAGAGGTGAAGTGGTATCATAATAAATCTCTGTTGGAGCTGAATGAGAGAGTGCGGGTAGAAAAGGATGGCGACAAATGTGTGCTGCAGATCACTAATATCCAGAAAGCTGATGGAGGACAGTATCTGTGCCATGCAGTGAACATTGTTGGAGAAGCTAAAAGTATTGCACAGGTGGAAGTTTTGTCTGAAGATGGGCGGTCACTAGCACTGCCACCCCCTGTCACCCAACAGCATGTTATCCACTTTGATCTGGAGCAAAACACATCTTCAAGGTCACCTTCACCACAAGAGATCCTCCTGGAAGTGGAGTTGGATGAAAATGAGGTGAAGGAGTTTGAAAAGCAGGTCAAAATCGTAACCAGCCCTGAGTTTAGCCCAGATAAGAAGAGCATGGTGGTTTCCTTGGATGTACTTCCACTTGCCTTGTTGGAGCAAGCTGCAGGCTTGGCTGCAGAAGAGAATGAGGATGTAAAAATTGATTTTCAAGTAACTGAAATGCCTCCCCGCTTTGCTGTGCCCTTTGCAGATGTCAAAGTGACAGAAGGCTTGGAGGCAGTGTTTGAGTGTGTGGTAACAGGTACTCCTGTCCCAGTTGTGCAGTGGTTCAGAGGTGACACCTGTGTGACATCTGCCACAGGGAAGTATGTTGTGAGTCAGAAGGAAGGACTTCACAGTCTGAAGGTCCAAAATGTAGGTCCTTCTGATGGTGGCTGGTATCACTGTCAGGCAATCAATAAGCTGGGAGAAGCGACGTGCAAAGGCTCTCTCATAGTCATGGCTCAGCAGGGAGCAAGTGCTAAGGCAAGCAGTGAGATAGTCATGGGCAGTGAACCACATAGAGTCCAGAAGTGTGAATTGCTTTTGAGTAAGACTGTGAGCTTGGGTGGCCAGTCAGAAATAGAGCTGGAGTTTGAGTTCGAGCCACATGTAGATGACTCAGAGAAAGCAATCCGACTGCTTGCAGTGACTCAAGAAGAGCAGGAAGTAGAAGGGGAGAAGTGTGTCAATGTTAATTTTGATGTGTTTGCAGAGCCATCCCAAGAGGAACAGGTTGAATTTAGGGCAGAGGACTCGGAGAGCTGCAGCTTTGAGTTTCGTGTCACAGAAGCCCCTCCCAAATTTCTGAGGGTCATTTCTGACTACAGTACATTTGTAGGTGCCTCAGCATGCTTCCAGTGTCTCGTGACTGGTTCCCCCCACCCAAGTGTCCGCTGGTACAAGGATGGGGTCTTGTTGGAAGGGGACAGGTACTGTGCACAGGAAGAGCAGGGGGGCTCTCATAGCCTTATGATTGAAAACCTGATGCAAAGTGACAGTGGGCAGTACAAATGTATAGCTACTAACAGGGCAGGAACTGCTGAGACTTGTGCTGTATTAACATTATACTAAATTACCATCATTTATTTCAGAGTTTCTTTTGAAACACTAAATATTTTTATGCTGTTGTTCACTGCAGGTAAAAATGCAGCACTCATTTTAGGGGCATTGTTTTTCATCTCTTTAGGGATGAAAATCACTCTACGTGGGCATATTTCTGTCTCACTTAAACTTGTCTTTATTGGGGAACTTAAGTGAGATTTAATCTGTGCATAGGTCTTGTGTACACTTTCTGCACCAAGGTATATTTCAGGCTCCTTCCAAGCTCCTCACTTGTAATGGTAATTCAAGTGTAGAACTAATTTCTTTTTTTTTTTTTCATATAGTGTACATATTCCTCTGTGTCTGTAACAGTGTAATCATTATTGTTTTACATAGGCTAGAAATCACCTGAAAATGTAGAAACTGTGTTTTTCTTGTAACCTAAAGGTATGGAATAATAACTTAGGGTTGCCATTTAGTTTGGATATAGTTCTGTGAAAGAATACCTAAAATTGATATTCCGCCTTCTCATAATGTTGTGTCAGAGCATGTGAGCCTCACTTATTCAAACCCTATGTTTACAGTTTCTATTACTGCAAAATTCTTACATCTGTGGGCCTCATTCTACCGACTCATGGAATTAAATGACTTTTTTCCAAGTCAATGCAATTATGCTGTTGCAAAGAAAAGCAACACAATGGGAAGAAAATGAAAGTTTTGCATTAGTAGAGACTGGACTGGATGTTTTTTCTCTATTACCAAGTAATAAACTCGAAAACATATTTTGTACTGTATCTTTAGAAGCTAAAGGGAAAGGAGAGGGAGCATAATAAATCAATTATGTACCTGTAAATTCATGAAAATAATTTTGGTTGTCCCCATAGTCCAACGTCATTTATAAAAAATGTGTAGTAGTAAAAAAATGAGAGATTTTTATGCGGTATTCTGGTTTCACATTAGAACTAAATCTCTACATATTCCTTTTTCCTTTTCTTTTTAAATTAGTAACAGTTAAGTGTGTTATGTGTCAAGATGACCAGAAATAAGTAGAATACATTCAATTGTTATCTGTGGCATTTTCTCAGCAGAAGAGATTTTTACACTAATGTTCTCAATGTGCGTATTTTTTTTTTTAATTTAAAATAACGTTAATATTTAGGAGTACAAATCAGCAGTAGCTGACATAATTAAATCAGAACTAAATCTATTTTACATAAACAATGATAAATTGATTAAGAAAATAGGTTAAAAGTATGAAAGTAATTCATTAATGCTTATCAGAAGTTAAACAACTCTTTGAGGCATGTGCCATCTTTTTGGCTACCTATATGCCAAGGTGAAACCTTGAGTTTAACAACCCTAAGCAAAATAATTTTCACTTTGATTATCTGTCAATGAGCTTCTTCCTCTTATTTAAAACATACTGTCAGTTGCCTTGAAAACTGCTTTCAGGGGAATGGTGATTTTTAGCATAAAAGAACTATTGCTGTAATGCATTCGGTTATGTCCATGTATATTCTTATTTCTGAGTTTCATGTGTCCTCACAAGGAGGTCAGCATGCCCCAGAAACTCAATAATCTTTAAGACTATCCCATACTCACCCTGGATAGTAATTTTTTATCAAAAGATTCACTTTGCCCAGTTGTGTTGTCTGATGTCAATGTAAAGTCAGGAGTGGCAAGCTGTAATGACCTAGTACATGGGGAAAATGACTGGAGTGGTTAGGCTAATACCAATGTGTCACTTAAGTTTCTTCTCAGTCCTGAACCCATGATAAATATTTAAGATTTGTAGGTTGTTAAAAGGCAGATAATAATTGTGATTTGTCATAGGTGATGGTGGTAGGAAAGTGAAGCATGAGTGTCTGACCCAACTTTGTGCTGGGAAAGAATTGCTTCATAATGTGTCCTTAATCCATTCCCTGTGTAGGTGTGTGCCACTAAGTGATTCATTAGACAGCAGAGGTCCTTAGGGAAGTTGGCATTAATTGTCTGATGTTATACATCAGTTGTGACATGAGGGGGCTTTTAGGTCCAAAGGCAAAGAGGTCAGAGGCCCTTTGGTTAGGCCCTAAGCAATTATGGCAAATGTTTAATTTGCACATAAAGGAACTGAAATTTTTAGTAGAAACAGGCCCATAGTTTGTTTTTGAAGCCATAAGCAAAACAGGTCCAAGTTGATGTTTGCATCTGAAACATATATGGCCAGGCATCTTTATTTCTACCTGTGTAGTAGTACTTGTGGTTTATGTAAGTTTAAGTCTTGTTTTAAGTTTCATACATTAGCCAGGACAATTATCATGTGTTTATGGAGAGACAAAGTCTCACCTAAGCTGCAATGATATAAATCTGAAGTAATTGTAGTTTTGAATAAACTTACTCTAGGACAACTGTTATAGCTTAGAGCCATGATTGACCATCTCTCGTCAAAATTTCATACTTTCATTGGAATTACAAAACTCACAATTTCTGTCAGGTTTAATGTCGTCTTCATTTCTACAAAACGAATATCTTAAAAGAAAGATGAATATGTGTGTTTGTCATCAATGTGTATTGACTGTTAACATGTACGGTTAATTTGTGAAATAAATATGTGAATTATTTAAGTCCATTGCTTCTTGTACTTTATTCATTTCACAGACATAGCTAAAAGATGGAAAAATATCTGTATAGTTTTCTGTCAAAAATATCCAGGAACACTCAACAGTGCATTGATTTTTGCCACACTCCTGTATACAAAGCATTCTCACACATGTTAGCATAGGTTCCATTCTGCAATTTTTGTATTTTATTATGGGCCCACTTCACCACCCATTTTCAAATTCACTAGCACATTCTTTTCCTGAGGAAACTGCCCTACAGTTTTAACAAGGGTGGTAGGTAATGCTGAAGGAATTTTTCTTTTTTTTTTTTTTTTTTTTTACCTAAGCATCTCTTCTTTGTAGTTAATCACTGTATGCACTGTGCTATGTCATGTATTTTATGCCATTTGTGGCAAGATTAATAATTGCTAAAACCAATCAGAAAGAATTAAGAATAGCATATTCTGTTCTTCTGTATAGTTCTTATTGGAGGGCAATATAAATTATTATCTCACAAAATTATTATCTCACAATAAGTTTTGGAATTTAAGACATTGTAATTGAGAGACTTATCAAGGTTCACCAGTAGAGTGCCTGGAGACATTTATCCACTTACATTTATTTTATTCTTATTTAACAACACTTTCCAGCATCAAATACCATAGACCTTAACTGAGCAAACTTGACTCAGTGAGGACAGCAGGATTTGATTTCCAAAAGTTGTTTGCGCTGTGCTTTTCATTGATGGCTTTTTCCATTCCTGAGTCTCAGTTTTCATTGCTGTTTCTAGTGTCAAGTGTCTGCAGAGAATCATGTGTTCTTGATGTCTGCTTCCTCTCATTTTCAAATCACCATTAGAACAATGTGGTTCAACACATAAATGTCTGAATTCAGAAATGCAAGAAAAAACTTTTAAGTGTTCTGTCCTCTTTTTCTCTGGTATTTTGGGAGTTTTAATATGCAACATTGTGACAGGGAGGAGTTTAAAAGCGGAGATTTAAATCAATGACATTATATCAAGGGTGGAAACTCATTATTTTATTAATAATGGTGTTTTAAGCATAGGGGTCCAATGACAAAAGCAGGACAAAACTGTTAAGGGAGAGGTAATATCTTAGTGTATTAGATAAAATATAAAATTGAAAGAGATGAACTAACTGCATCATAAAAGATTGTGTGCTTAAAAGTTTGTTATTTTTCCAACCCTAATTCTGTGGTTCTGCTTTTTCTTGGTGCTTTGAACTAAACCAGGGTCTTAGCACTGCTCTTCTGTAATTGTAGAAGTGTACATACAAATAGGTATTATATAATTTAATTATATTTGTGAAATGCATCAATATTGCTTGAGTGTTACTTGCACTGTACACCCTAGGGATATGCCTAAGCCATACTGTGATGTCAGGTTTAAAGAGACACCCATGTTGATCCGATGGGAAGTTTGTAAGTAACCTGATAGCACAGTATGCCTTGCTGGTTTTGCCAGGTGTGTATTTAGCAGCAAAAGGAACTCATTGATTGTTAACTGCTGTACAGTATTGAGAAAGCCTCCATATACACGAAAGTATTTGTGCTAACACTGTTTATTGCTATATAGAAGTACTCTCATAAACATCCTGGTAAAATAAAACATTTTTTTTCCATACAGACATCGCTAGCTCTCTTACTGAGTCTTCTGAGGAAGGAAGAAGTGAAGGCTACAGCAGCGGCCTTCAGTTGCCTGATAGAGAGAAAACACTTGAATTTGAGCCTGAAAAACCAGTTTATTCCAGCAAAGCAGGGATGAAAATGGAGGAAGGGGGCAAAGCCCCTGTTTTCCTCAAACAGGTCTCAAATGTTGAAGTCTGTCAGGGAGATGTAGCTAGGCTCTCTGTTACTGTTACTGGCAGCCCCACACCTAAAATCCAGTGGTTTTTCAACAGCAAGAAGCTAAATCCATCCATGGCCTGTAAGATAGTCCTTGCTGGCAATGATCACAGCCTCATCCTCCCGTATGTGGATGTGCAGGATGAGGGTGAATACACATGCGTGGCCAGCAATGTACACGGTGAGACCACGTGTAGTGCCCACCTCCAGGTGCGGCAGCGGCTACCAGAGGTCCCTTGCTTTGTCAGGGAGCCTGACAATGTGAGGTGTGCACCGGGCTTCACTGCAGTCTTTGAGTACACTGTGGCTGGGGAGCCATGCCCTGATGTGCAGTGGTTCAAGGGGAGTGAGCAGCTGTTCTCTGATGCATGTCATTCTGTTGCTCACCATCCTGATGGCTCAGGCTCCCTGACGCTGCGGGAGTGCTCGGAGGAGGACACTGGGCTCTACATGTGCAGGGCAGTGAACACCTTGGGTGAGGCCACATGCTCTGCTGAGCTCCTTGTGCTGCCAGAGGAGCATGCTGTGTGCAGGCAGAGTCCAGCCTTGCAGCACTCTGCAGTGGCAGAGGACCAAAGCCCCCTCTCCTATGAGGAGGTTGATGAGCTTCCCGTCATGGAAGGAGCACTCAGCCTTGAAGCCACGAGGGAGCGTCCAGCCCTCCTTCAGCTCCAGATGAGCCAGGTGGAGCATGTGCTGCCCAGGGAAGACATCTTGCCTGGCCTGCCACCAGCCTGCCTGGCTGCACTGAGTGTTGAAGAGATGGTCTCCCAGGTGGCCACAACACAAGAGAGCAGCAGACTCCTTGCAGAGCCACTGGAAACCCTCCCTGCTGGCCCCCAGGGTGTGGTGCCCACAGCAGTGATGGAGACACAAATGCCAGGCTGCCTTGGGACTGTAGCTGCACAGATACTCTTGCCCAAAGAGGAAGTAATTCCCAAAGCAGCAGAGCAAATGGCTGCTCTGAAGACAGAAGCTTCCCAACCCCTTCTACAGGTTTCAAGCACCATTGAGAGCCATGCCATAGATGGTGACCATATCCAGGTCCTTGAGGGCTTCCAGGCAATGCAAGGTGAGCTGAAAACTGTGCCCAGATTTCTCTCTGAATCGGCCTTCACTGGAGGCCAAGCTGTCCCTCTGGAGAATGTTTCTTCCGTGGAAGCAGCAGAGGAAGATTTTGCTGCAAGAATCCATGAGGGACAGACTGTGAGATTTCCCTTGGTGCTAGAAGAAAACCAGACCCTGGAGGAGGAACATGTTATCGATCTTGCCAGCCCAATTAGACAGTGTCCAAAGGCAGGGAAACAACCCCCCAAAACAGGAAAATCCTGTGATGAAAGCACTGAGCTGGAGCCTCAGCAGGCTGATAGGACTGTGGAGGCAGAAATAGCACTGGAGCAGCCTTTGTCTGTACAAGTAGTCAACACTGTGATGGGGCATAGTCAAATCAAGGATGTGGGTGCAGCTGTAGCCACTGCTGATGTAGCCTCTGCAAGTGTTCCTGTTGGGACACCCACAGAAATACTGAAAAGGAGGGAAAAAAGGGAAGAAATACGTGAGGAAGAGAGCCGAGATGGTCTGGAAAATAGAGCTGGGAAGCCAGAAGATGAGCTGGGCAAAGAGAGTTATCCCATCATACTCAGAAAATTGGTCGACACTGTTGTGGAGGAAGAAGAAAGTGTCAGTCTGGTGTCTGTCATAACAAATGTCAGAGATGTGAACTGGTACTTTGAGGGTAAACTGGTGTCTTCAGGCGACAAATTCAAGTGTTTGCAAGATCAGGACACATACACACTAGTAATAAGCAAAGTGTGTGGGGAGATTCACCAAGGAGAGTACACCTGTGAGGCACTGAATCAAGGTGGAAAAAGAGCAACGGCAGCAAAACTCACAGTTGTTAAAAGAGGTTGGATTATGGGGATATAGTGCTGCCTTTCTAATGCTTTACTAATGAAACTGCCCTACTATGTGTCTGTATTTCTGGATACAGATACAATATTAATACCCTCATGCCACTAACCAGAGGGCCTCAATTGTCTCTTTGGTCTCCTTTTACCACATTACCACAATCTTTGGTCAGGGACTTTGTTGCTTCCCGTTCTCATCACACAAGCATGGTCAGGACAAGTTGTATCTCAGTTCCAACCACTTCTTCTCATTGCTGCCTGTGATATGGACCTGCTCTTCTCGCTTTTCTCACTAGTGCACCTTCTCTCACTCTTCCGAGTACTTACACAGTTGTAGCACGATATCTCATTCACACCATATCTCACAGCTTCAGGATAGTGTGGTATATGTTTGCATCACATTGTTATTATGCATTGTTATTGCACATTGTCTTTCCAGTTTCACCACTGTATTTCCTGATGTTATGCACTGTAACACTCTGTGTCCACTGAGCCTGGTACTGCTTTTATTTCCTACAGATTCATTTTTTCTTACAGTCACTTTATGTGGATTGCAAGTAAATCACCCTTTTTTTTCCCCCCCCAGTCAGTCACTTCACTGTTACTTTCCAGCATGTCAGCAGGCAGGGCTTTGAGTTACTCTCTGCTTCTGATTTCAGTTGCACCGATCCTGAGGAGAAGGCTTGAATCTCTGGAGGTGGCTGTAAATCATGTGGCCAAGTTTACCTGTGAGGTAGAGACTGCTCCCAATGTCAAGTTCCAGTGGTACAAAGCCGGCCGAGAGATATATGATGGAGACAAATACACCATTCGCACCTCCAACTACCTCTCCACGCTGGAGATCCCAAGGCCTCAGGTTGTTGACTGTGGAGAGTATAGCTGTAAGGCTTCCAACCAGCATGGCAGTGTAAGCTCTACAGCCTTTTTAACAGTAACTGGTAAGTACAGACTTCCAAGCACTTCTCCTCCACAAAATATCTTGGTATATTGTAAGGCTTTCACTGCTATGTGTCAAATGCTTATGGTGGGGCTCTTGATGTCGTTGTTGTACAAAATCCAAACCTAATTTTAGCAGGCATAAACACAGAGAAGGAATATTTTTTGAGAATGTTGCTTTTAGGTGTTCTTGTGCCTAGAAAAGGGATTCAGTGTGAAAAGTTTCAGAAGGGAGGAAAGAAAGGGGAAAGAGAGAGAGGGAAGAACTAGATCACCAACAGAATGGGATTGGTTTGTGAATACGTTCTTGAAGAAGGTTTATTTAACCTCCAGACAACAGGAAAACATACACTTTTGAATCTGATTTTTTTGGTGTAATAATCACTGTGTGATTATCCTAGCACCCTACATTTATTCTGCAGCTGTACTTGTGAGGCTATGCAGCTATGCATACCTGAACATCTGTGTGCCATGGCCAGAGGGGAACTCTGTGTGACTGGGGAAACAGATTTTGAAAAACAAAAGGTTTAAAGATGTTTCAATTTGCAAATCTTTTTGTCTATTGAGAGCTATACAATTCTCTTTTTTTTCTTTGAAAAAAACAAAACCCACAGCATCTTTTGACCTTTTAGTGTATGGTGATTTTTCATTGACTTTTCTCTTTGTGGGAGGAGTCTTTATGAGATCTTTGCTAAGTGCCAGATGCTAGAGACTAGAGAAAGATGCACAAACTGTGAGGTGCTTACATACTGGTCCATCTTAAGGGAATGGTGTGCAAACATGATAGTCTTGGGGGAGGAAGAAGTTCTGGGTTTTGGTTTATTTTTCTTTAATTTGCACATTGCTCCAGAGATTCAAAATTAATTCAAGCTCTGGAGCAATATACAGACCCAAGAAGTACAAAACCAAAAGCCAAAATTCATCATCTTCAACACCTCTTATCTCCTTCACTGCTTACTTCTTTTGCTTAAGAGTGTCCAGTGACAAACTGGGCTCTCTTGATCTCTGTCCAGGGCAAATGTGGAGACAGAGCATAAACTCTGGTCCTCACCTCTGGATAACAATGAACCCCTTTGTTTTGCAGAAGCATTTCCACCAACGTTTCTTACCAGACCTGAATCTATCACTACTTTTGTGGGCAAAAGTGCCAAGTTCCTGTGTACTGTTACGGGCACTCCAGTCATCGACGTCGCCTGGCAGAAAGATGACACAACCATTTCACCTTCAGACCACCACAAGATCTCCAAAGTGGAAAATAAGCATGTGTTAGAAATTTCCCTTCTCACCACCAGTGACAGAGGGGTTTACACTTGCAAAGCTTCCAACAAGTTTGGGGCTGACATTTGCCAGGCTGAAATGGTCATTATAGACAAACCCCACTTCATTAAAGTTTTGCAGTCAGTGCAGTCAGCAGTCAATAAAAAAATACGTCTTGAATGTCAGGTAGATGAAGACAGGAAAGTAACAGTAGGGTGGACAAAAGATGGAAACAAAATCCCTCCAGGCAAAGATTATAAGATTTACTTTGAAGACAAAATAGCCTCACTTGAGATTCCTCTGGCTAAGCTCAAGGATTCAGGCCATTATGTGTGCACTGCCTCAAATGAGGCAGGAAGTAGCTCCTCTTCTGCCAGCGTCACAGTGAGAGGTAAGATAGTCCTATGTCCTTTTTATCTTTACTCTTCTTGGGTTCCCCATTTCTTCTTTTGCAGGCAAAAGACTCCTTTGGGCTGAAATCATGCTGTGAACTCTTCTCAGACCTGCCATCAGGTCCATTCACCTCTTGCTCCTTTCCCCTGTGGTCTTCTTATACATTGTGTGTTGCTGTCAATAATTCTTTCACCAGCCAGACCCAAGAATTGCCCCTGCATGCAGGGGAGAAATGGATGGGGAAGGCAAGAGAAACCATGAGAACTGCAACTAGCAAAGATTATGTTGATCTTTTCTGAAGTCATGTTTTATTCTTGCGCTAGGAAACAATCTTTCAAAGCTTTGTATTTCAGCCTTCCTTCCCTTTTCAGTTTTCCTTTTCCCCTTTTCCCTTTTCTTTGGGTTTCTTTCCCTGTCTTCTCCTTCCCCTTCCTTTCCCTTTGCTTCCCTTCTGTTTCCTTTTCTTCCCATTTTTAGAACCACCATCCTTTGTGAAGAAGGTCGATCCATCTTATTTACTGACACCAGGTGACTCTGCACGCCTTCAATGCAAAATCAAAGGGTCTCCTGAAATCCAGGTTAATTGGTTCAAGAATAATAAGGAAATCCATGAAAGCAACACACACAGGATGTCCTTTGTCAATTCTGTGGCTGTGTTAGATATTTTGGAGATGAAAGTCGGTGACAGTGGGAGCTACTCATGTGAAGCTGTAAACGAGGTGGGAAGTGACAGCTGCACCACCGAAGTAGTTGTCAAAGGTCTGTTCTTGCTTTCTTGCTTCGGCCAGTCCATTCTTGAGAAAAAAAAACAAAAACCAAAAAAAATTACTTCCTTTTTTTTTTTTTGGTCATGGGTGACTAATTTTTTCTTGCTGATTTTATAGAGCCTCCATCTTTCATCCGAACACTTGAACCAGCAGAGATAGTGAAGGGAAGGAACACCGTTCTTCAGTGTGAGGTTGCTGGCAGTGGACCATTTGAGATTAGCTGGTACAAAGACAAGAAACAGATTCGCAGTAGTAAAAAATACAGGTTGACCTCCCAAAAAGCTGTTATTTCTCTGGAGGTGTCCTCATTTAATAGTGCGGATGTCGGTGAATACGAGTGTGTGATAGCTAATGAAGTCGGGAAGTGCATATGCAGTGCAACATACATCTTGAAAGGTCAGTGGGAGAGAGAAAACCACTTACTGAAGGGATTGGCAAGAACTTTTTGTTTCTTAAAATGTCTTTTCTTTGGATTTGTGGGTGGCTTGGGAGGGCAGGGAGGGAGTGTACCTTCTTCTCTTAAAATTCTGTATCTTAACTCTTATCTGGTGTCATATCTGAATTTGAAGGACATTGAGCTTAAAGGGATATGCATTTGCTCCCAGCTGGGGAATGCAGCTCTTCTGGACTACTCTTTAGCTCAATTGCATCATGTACTGTCTCATATAACTGTCTTTAAGCAACAGAATTCATGGGGTGATGTGGTAGCAGATGAATATTTCTTCTTGTCTCTTTTCTTTGAACTAGAACCACCATCTTTTGTTAAGAAAATTGAAAATGTGACAGCTCTGGCTGGAGATAGTATTACATTACAGGCTGTGGTGAAAGGGTCAGAGCCTATGTCTGTGATGTGGATGAAGGGCAAAGACATAATTCAAGATGATAACAAAGTCAGAGTGACATTTGAACATGGTCTAGCAACGCTGCAAATTACCAGTGTCCAGCTGAGCTCTGGTGGCAAATACACTTGTGTGGCTGAAAATGATGCAGGAAGTCAGTCCTGCTTTGGTGAACTAGCAGTGAAAGGTCAGTGGAGTAGTGCTGTGATCCTCACATTGTCTCCCACCTGAGAGGAAGAGCGATTTCCTTTTGTCCTTAACACCAGTTGTTTAATTCTGTTGTAGAACCTGCCAAAATCATTGAAAAATCTGAAATGCTCCAGGTAACAGCAGGGGAACCAGCCATTTTGGAGTACACTGTCACAGGCACTCCAGAGCTAAAAACCAAATGGTTCAAAGATGGAAGGCCACTACCTGCCAGCAAAAAATATAGGATCAGCTTTAAAAATAACATTGCACAGCTCAAGTTTTATGCCACTGAAATGCAGGATAGTGGCGAGTACACCTTTGAGATATCCAATGATGTGGGCATCAGCTCTTGTACTACCAGCTTCACTGTGCTAGGTTGGTCTGACTCTTTGTAAAGAGCCCTATTACTCTGCTCTGAGCCCGACAGAGCCAGAAGCAAATATGTATGACTGTTCTCCTCATGTGTTGGTTTCTTTCATTTTTTTCACTCCCAACAGATCGCACTCTTCCTCCCTTCTTTACTAAACCACTGAAGAATATTGACAGCATCATTAACACCTCGTGCCGACTAGACTGCAAAATTTCAGGATCTCTTCCAATGACAGTCTCTTGGTTTAAGCAGGACACTGAGATCACATCAAGCGCCAAGTACACAGTACACTTTGCAGAAGGCTCTGCATCTTTAGAAATAAAACACCTAGATGCAAGTGATGCTGGAGTCTACATTTGCAGAGCCACAAACTCTGCTGGTAGCAAAGACAGCAGTAGCACGTTGTTTATAAAAGGTTTGGCAATTTGTTTCACATTTCTTGGAGTTTTAAATTTAATGTGATAATACTTTTTTCCCCAAAGTGCAGGCCATGCATCTTACTTTTGACAAATATTTCCTTTTAATGCAATCTAGAGCCACCCAGCTTCACTGTAGAACCAGAGTCCCAAGATGTACTGCCTGCGTCAACCGTACGTTTCAAAGGCACATTTAAAGGCACAACACCCCTGACAGTGAAATGGTTTAAAGGTGATACTGAGCTGGTGACAGGAGGAGCCTGCTACATTATGACAGAAGCATTAGCAAGTTACATGGAGCTTTATGCAGTCAAACCAATGGACTCAGGAAAATATACCTGCAAAGTCTCCAATGTAGCTGGTTCAGTAACATGCAGTGCAAACTTGTTTGTAAAAGGTTTGCATTCTTACTCTCTTTTAAACTTTCAGCTGCTGGATTGATCCAGTGGCACTCTTTCTTGTCTTCATTGTCCTGAACACTCTTCTTAAATCCACAGAACCTGCTGCTTTCAAGGAGAAGCTAGAGCCAACCCATCTGGTAAAGAAAGGTGGATATGCTGAGCTGACCTGTGAAGTCACTGGTACTCCTGAGATTAAAATCACATGGTTCAAGGATGATAGAGAGCTAAAAGAGTGTGACAAATACAAGATGTCTTTTTCAAAGTCTTTGGCAATACTCCGTCTTACAGAGGTTGAGCCTGAAGACAGTGGGGAATACATTTGCGAGGCCAAAAATGATGCTGGAAAAGATATTTGCAGTAGTGTTGTTACAATCAAAGGTGTGTGTGACATCCAGCCACCCAGTGTGTCTCTTTAAATTCAGTGCAGTTTTACAGGCTTTGCAAGTATGATTAATACAAACTGCACTTTCTCTTTTGCACTGTAGAGTCACCTTATTTTAGCAAGGAGTTTCAATCCATGGAAGTCTTGAAGGATTCTGATGTGATTTTGGAGTGCGAGGTGCTCGGCACACCTCCCTTTGAAGTGTTTTGGGTGAAAGATGATAAACCTGTGCGGAGCAGTAAGAAGCACAGAATAAGCATTGAGAAATCTTTGATTAGCCTCCACGTTTTCAGGTTTGATGCTTCTGATGTTGGCGAGTATCAGTGTAGAGTAACAAATGATGTTGGGAGTTGCCTCTGCAGTTCAGAAGTCACACTGAAAGGTTAGTGCAAGGTGGAGAATGCCACTAGCATGCTCTTATCCCAGTATGTTTTCCATAACACATTGTCATGCACCAGTACTTACATAGCCACTTTCTTCCTGCCAGAGCCCCCTCAGTTCTTGAAGAGGATAGAAAACATTAGTTCCCTTCGAGGGGGCACGGTTGTGTTTCAGGCTGCTATTAAAGGCTCCTTGCCCATCACTGTGTCCTGGCTGAAAGACAACGATGAAGTGATTGAAGACAACAATATCAAAATAACCTTTGTGAACAATGTTGCCACTCTTCTGGTGAAGTCTATTGAACTGAAACACGATGGGAAATACTTCTGTCAGGCTAAAAATGATGCAGGAATTCAGAGGTGTTCTGCTCTGCTGACTGTGAAAGGTTGGTCCTTCCCTGAGGGCTTGCATTGATCACAAATGGCTCCCTTGTGATTTTTACAGATGCCCTTATCAGTCTATCTCCTTGTTTGCAACAGAACCTGCTACAATCGTGGACAAGGCTGTATCAATAGATGTGACTGAAGGAGACCCAGCAACCTTGCAGTGTAAATTTTCGGGAACAAAAGATATTATGGCCAAATGGTTCAAAGATGGCAAGGAACTGACATTAGGCCCAAAATATAAGATCAGTGTTACAGATACTGTCTCAGTTCTAAAGGTGCTTCATGCAGAAAAGAAAGACAGTGGGGAATACATTTTTGAGGTTCACAATGACGTTGGGAGCAGTAGCTGTTCTGCCAGCATTAATGTCCTAGGTGTGTATGGACATTTATCATTGTTTTTACATACAAAATCTTTTCTTCTGTGCTGACATTTGCCACAATCATGCTTTAATTTCAAACTTTGTCTTTTTACTCTGTCTTGGATAGATCTCATTATACCACCTAAATTTACCAAAAAGCTCAAGAAAATGGACAGCATCAAGGGGTCTTTTGTCCATCTGGAGTGCATAGTGTCTGGTTCACATCCCATAAGTATCCAGTGGTACAAGGATGGGAAAGAAATAACAGCAAGTGCAAAGCACAAATACTCTTTCCATGATAATACTGCATTTCTAGAAATCAACAACCTGGAAGGCACAGACAGTGGCTCTTACACCTGTGAAGCAACAAATAAGGCAGGAAGCAACCAGTGCAGTGGGTTCTTAACAGTCAAAGGTTTGAGCTCCTTCTTTTTCTTCTGTTAGGTATCTCATTCATAATATCGGAATTCCATTGTCTCAGAGTGATTTTCTTTCTTCCTTTTCACATATTATAGAACCGCCATATTTTGTGGAAAAACCTCAGTCCCAAGAGGTTGTGCCCAATGCTAGGGTTCAGTTCAAAGCACTGGTGAAAGGCTCTGTTCCTCTGCAAATAAAGTGGTTTAAAGACAGCCAGGAGCTCCTCTCTGGAGCCAATCGATCTGTCTGGAAGGATGACACATCTAGTGTACTGGAGCTCTTCTCAGCTCGGACATCTGACTCCGGGAACTACACTTGTCAGATAAGCAACGATGTGGGGACTGCAACTTGCAAAGCAGCTCTGTTTGTAAAAGGTGTGCAACCCAATATTCTTTTAATTTTTGTGGTTCAGATTTTTCTGTGGAATAGGAGGGGAGGGGCTAGAAAACCCTTGTATTCTTTAAACCACCTTAAATATTATAAAACCTCACATTTTCTATTCATCTTCTAGAGCCCCCCCGATTTATTCAGATGCCAACTTCTGTAGTAGCTTTGCGTGAAGGACAGTCCACCACTTTCGAGTGCCAGGTAGTAGGCACGCCAGAGATCCACATCACATGGTACCTGGATGGAAATGAAGTGACTGACCAAACTAAATATGGCATCTCCTTCATAGACGGTTTAGCCACTTTGAAAGTCATTCAAGCCAGAGTGTCGGATAGTGGGATTTATGTTTGTGAAGCCCACAATGATGCAGGTAGTGAAAGCTGCAGCATCGAGCTGAAAGTAAAAGGTTGGTTTTGAACATCTTGTCATCATCCAGCTATGCCATGTAGCTGGTGTGATGGAGTAGGGGAGACTTCATCTCCCCTCAAAATCCTTCAATGTTACTATCTAGTTTCCCCCCATTCCTCTTTGTAGAGCCTCCAACATTTGTTCGGGAGTTGAGACCCACTGAGGTAGTGAAGGGTTTGGAGGCCATGCTTGAGTGTGAGGTGACTGGTACTCCTCCATTTGAAGTGAAGTGGCTCAAGAACAATAAGGAGATGTTCAGCAGCAAGAAATACGCCCTCTCCACCAAAGAATCAGTATTTACTCTTAATGTGTCTAACTGTGATGTCTCAGATGTTGGTGATTATCAGTGTATTATATCAAATGAAGGTGGGAGCTGTTCTTGCAGCACAAGACTCAGCTTGAAAGGTTAGTCCCCTGGGAAACATACTCCAAACATTACATTCCCTTACTAAATTGTAGTGAGTAGGGTGACTTTATGTTATTTCTCTTTCCCCTCTTCCCTTTCCATGGCTTCTTTTCCAAACAACAACTGAAACCTCACACCACAGAACCACCATCCTTTGTCAAGAAGCTGGAGAACGTCACTAGCATTTTGAAAGGTACTGCATTCTTCCAGTGTGTCATAGCAGGCGCTCAACCCTTATCTGTGTCATGGATAAAGGATGAGAAAATACTAGAAGATGATGAGCACCACCATATTACCTTTGAGAACGGTGTGGCCACACTCAAATTCACTGATGTTGACCTCAGCCACAGAGGGCGATACACCTGCCAGGCAAAGAACGAGTGTGGCGTGGAGAAGTGCTTTGCTTTGCTTTTTGTACAAGGTGTGTACAAGATGTGACCCTTCAAGCTCATCCATGATGAGTACTTGGAAAGTCTGTCCCCTATCTGTGTAGCTAACTGCCATTTTTATACACTTTATACCTCAGAGCCTGCACGGATCATAGAAAAGGCTAAATCACTTAAAGTCACTGAAAGAGACCCTGTGACTTTGGAGTGTACTGTGGCTGGGACACCAGAGCTCCGGATAAGATGGTTCAAAGATGGTAAACAGCTCCTGCCCAGTAGATACTACACAATGAGCTTTGAAAACAATGTGGCCAGTTTCAGGATTGAACCTGTATCAAAGGAGGACAGCGGTACATACAGTTTTAAGGTTGAAAATGACTTTGGAAGTAGCACCTGTGAAGCTGTTCTGACTGTGCTAGGTTTGTATTGTCATTTGGCAAATTCGCCAATCCATCAGGGAGAGAATGAAAAACTAATAACGTCTGTGAAAGATAGGCAAGAAGGTAACCAGTGTGTTTTTGCCATTTTGTGTGTTGGCCAGATCAATCAATTCCTCCTGGATTTATCAAAAAGCTAACCAAAAAGGATACCGTTCTGGGATCTTCTATCCAAATGGAGTGCAAAGTTTCTGGATCACTCCCCATTACTGCAAAATGGTTTAAGGATGGAAAGGAGATAACTGACAGTGCAAAATGTAGAAGCCTGTGCCATGAGAACACTGTGTCACTTGAGATTGCTAATCTAGAGCTGGCAGATAGTGCAAATTACACCTGCAGCGTCTCTAATGTTGCCGGGAACGATTCTTGCAGTGCTGTCCTGACTGTGAAAGGTTTGAAATGCTTTTGCTACTTCTTCTTATTTGTGATAGAAACTGGGAAAATACCTTAAATCTTATGCTAACATAACGCTCTTATACCTCTTAGTATTAAGGCTGAAAACTTGTTCTCCATGCTTGCCTCAGTAATTGTCTTCATTCTTTGACATTTCTTATGTAACTGAATATTTCTTTTTTTCTTAAAAACTGCAGAGCCACCAAGCTTCTTAGTAAAACCTGAAAGCCAGCAAGCCATCCCAGATTCCACAGTGGAGTTTAAAGCCTCACTAAAAGGAACACCACCCTTTACAGTAAAGTGGTTCAAAGAAGACTTAGAACTTGTATCTGGTCCAACTTGTTTCATTGGGATTGAAGGGTCAACTGTTTTCTTAACTCTTTATTCAGTGGATACTTCTAGAAGTGGGCACTACACTTGCCACGTTTCAAATGACGTTGGCAGTGATTCTTGCATTACAACATTGATGGTAACAGGTGTGCACTCTTTCTTGTTGTGTTGCAATCTTTTCCTCTTTTTCTTTTCTTTCCTTTTTGCCAAGCCCACCTCAGTGATCTTTGATACACTGCCAAGTGAATTCCCTACCCTGTGTTTGCAACTCACAGTTTCGCTCTTTTCCCTTCTTTTTTCTTTCCATTATTAATTCAGATCTTCCTGACCCCACTTTTCTGGTTTTTTAGAACCACCCAAGTTTTCTAAGAAGCTAGAGGCGGCAAAAGTAGTCAAGCAGGGTGACTCAGCCCGGCTTGAGTGCAAAGTGAGTGGATCTCCAGAGATGAAAGTAGTGTGGTTCAGAAATGACCATGAAATTGTTGCCAGTGAAAAATTCCGGATATCGTTCATTGACTCCGTGGCTGTGCTTGAAATGAACCATCTCAGTACTGATGAGAGTGGTGACTACATTTGCGAAGCTCACAACCCTGCCGGCAAGGCCAGCTGTAGCATCAAAGTCACAGTGAAAGGTTAGCTATCCTCTCATTGTCTGACTACATCCTATTTTTTGCTGGTGGTTTTATCCCATATCCCTTTATCCACAGGCACGTGAGATTAATTTCTTGTTTCAGGACTGCCTTTTTCTTCATGTCTTTTTCATTTCTTGATGCCCCATACCCCCTCTGCCAGGCCCTGAACAAGAGAGATGTTCTTAATGCAGATGAGTCCTAAGCTAGGTGCTCCCCAGTTATATGACTGTCAACATCCAAGACAGATCATAGTGGCAATTGTTACATCAAGGAGCTGAATATGAAGAAAAAAACACAGACCCAAACCGATCAGTGTCGGTTTTACACCTTATATTTGATAATACTGCCAGCTATATGAGACCTGTACCCTCTCTACTATGGGTCGCCTCTCTATTTATCTTTTCTACAGAGCATCTAAGAGCTCTGAATGCTCACCTACCCACAAGATCATTTCACAATGTGCCCAGAAAATGAGGAAAGTCCTTTCCCAGTCTGTTGATCTTCTCAACAGACTCGTGTAGGAGCTGGTATCAGTAAACTGTTTGTTGGTCAAATAGCTCCAGACTCCTTTCTAAAAAATGTGCCTTTCTTCCCTTGTTAGAACCTCCTGTCTTTAGCAGGAAGCCTTCTCCAGTAGACATGCTCAAAGGAACTGAGGTTAGCCTGGAATGTGAGATTTCAGGAACACCACCATTTGACGTTACCTGGTACAAAGACAGGAGACAAATCCGCAGTAGTAAGAAGTATAAGGTTACTGCCAAAAACTACCATACAAGCATTCGCATTCTTAATGTTGAAGCTGCAGATGTTGGTGAATATCAGTGCAAAGCACAGAACGACGTAGGAAGTGACACCTGTTTTTGCATCATGAAGCTGAAAGGTAACGTATTGGCACATATGACTTCTGCAGTGCTCCCAATGGCACTGTGTTGCTCTTCTTTACATAGTAACTGTGAGTATTTACTATAACTTCATATTTCTTCTTCAGAACCACCAAAATTCTTGACTAAAATAACCAGCATGACTGTTGTGGTTGGTGAACCAGTAGAGTTACAAGCAAGAGTGGAGGGCTCCCAGCCGATTTCTGTGCAGTGGCTTAAAGACAAAGAGGAAGTTATTAGAGAAAGTGAAAACACTAAGATCACATTTATGGAAAATATTGCAACTTTACAACTTGTGAGGACAGAGACAAGCAATGCTGGAAAATACACCTGTCAGATCAGAAATGATGCTGGAAGTCGCGAGTGCATGGCTACCTTAACTATTCTAGGTTGGTAAAAGCACAAGTGCATTAAAGATGTTTTAAAAGTTGGGACCTTGGTTATTTAGAGTCAGCTGAATGCTTTGCTTATGACCCTGAGTTCAAAACAATTACAATGGAGAATCCTTGTGTTCCACATAAGCAGTAGTCAGGTTTCTCATTTCCACTTATCCAGGAAAAGGGGTGAAAGGATCCACAGGCCTCCACACTGTGATATGTTCCAGTAGACTGGGTTTCTAAGTCATGTCTTGTGCTCATGCCTGCTTGGAGAGGGACAGACAGTTGCATTTCTCTCCTAGGAGTTTAAAAATATTTTTACTGCATTTTGGAGAGCATCTAAAATCTCCAGTTTAATGTAGAATAAAGGGTGGAAAAAAACAGATCTGAAAAATTTCTGCAGGCTAACAAACTGAGATGTCCTTAGTATCAAATGTGTAGGCCTCATCTTATAGTGGCATAATACCTATGGTTAGTATTAATCGAATCCAGTTCTCACCATAAATGTTACCTGTCTCCTTCCAGAGCCTGCAATCATTGTAGAGAAAGCAGAGCCAATGAGAGTTACTGTAGGAGATGCCTGTACTTTGGAATGCAAAGTGGCAGGCACACCAGAACTTTCCACTGGGTGGTTCAAGGATGGCAAAGAGCTGACCAGCAGCCAAAAATACAGAATTACTTTCCTCAATAAAGTATCTACACTTAAAATTATGGATGCAGAAAAGGAAGATGGTGGATTGTACACTTTTGCAGTGCAGAACAACGTGGGGAAAAGCAGTTGCACAGCATCAGTTGATGTTTTAGGTTGGTTGGTTTGCTTGTCTTCTTTTACAAAAACTTTCTTTTGGTCATGTTCTCTTTCCTTTCTTCCATTCCTTTTCTCCTTTCTCTCTAACCATAGATTTATGTTTCCTTACGCAGATCGAATTATTCCTCCTTCTTTCACAAGAAAACTAAAGGACACCCCTTCTGTCCTGGGTTCCTCAGCATTGTTGGAATGCAAAGTGTCGGGTTCACCTCCTATTTCTGTTACCTGGTTCCAAAATGGACTTAAGTTAGTCAATGGGGAAAAACATAAAATCTCCTTTTCAGATAACCTGTGTATTTTAGAAGTTAATTCACTGAGCAACTCAGATACTGGAACTTACACCTGCAAAGCTACCAATGTAGCTGGTTCAGATGAATGCAGTGCTGTATTGACTGTACAAGGTCAGTATATGATGGTCAGGAAACTCTCTGAGCTCTTCTTTTCTCTTTCTCTCTTGAAATTGCCTATAGACTTTTGTAAATATACTTGGGGAAAATTATTGACTGGAAAATATCTTGTTATCTTCAGTAGGTGTGTTTAAATGCCAGGGCTATGCTGTAGCAACCTGTCATCTCTCTATTTTCTCTTGTGTGTTTAGAGCCACCTTCTTTTGAGAAGACACCAGAGCCTCTGGATGTCTTGCCAGGCACAAGCGTCACTTTTACATGTGTTATCAGAGGAACCCCTCCTTTTAAGGTGAACTGGTTTAGAGGGGCCAATGAACTTGTGCCAGGGGACAAATGCAGTATCTACTTGGAGGACTCCATTACAGAACTTGAGTTATTTGATGTAACTCCTCTCCAAAGTGGAGAGTACACTTGCCTAGTGACTAATGATGCTGGCAGAGCAAATTGTACAACACACCTTACAGTAAAAGGTTTGTTATGATTGCATCTCTCTATTTATCTTAAAATATTGTTTCCTGCCCTCCATTTGTCTTGCTGTGCTCAACATGTGACTTCTTACCCTTCATTAGAGCCAGCTGTCTTTGTGAAGAAACTGAGCGATCAGTATGTGGAGCCTGGTAAGCCCATCATCCTGGAGGGCATTTACACAGGCAGTCTGCCTATCTCTGTGACATGGAAGAAGAATGGCTACACCATCACTCAGTCTCAGAAGTGTAACATCACCACCACAGAGAAATCCTGCATCCTGGAAATACTTGACAGTACTAAAGAAGATGCAGGAGAATACACTTGCCATGTTGAAAATGAGGCAGGAAGAGATGTTTGTGAGGCTGTAGTCTCTACCCTAGGTGTGTGCTCTCTTTGCTTCTTTTTCTTGCCTGTTCTTTCAAGTGTATACTTTCCAAGGCCTGGAACTATAATGAGCCAATCTAATTGCTTATCTTTTTTTTAGAACCTCCCTATTTTATTACACACTTGGAATCTCTTGAGGTGTCAGTTGGGGATTATACAACGTTGCAATGTCGTGTTGATGGAACACCAGAAATCACTGTGTCTTGGTACAAAGGTGATACAAAACTCAGGTCTACTCCTGAGTACAAAGTGTTCTTTAAAGACAATGTTGCTACACTTATTTTCAACAAAGTGGTTAGCGGGGACAGCGGAGAATATACCTGCAAGGCAGAAAACAGTGTAGGAACTGCATCTACAAAGGCTCTCTTAACAGTTCAAGGTGATGATTTTATTTTAGCTTTCTGCAAATTATTTTGCTCTTGCAAAACTATAAAAAATTGCTTCCTGGGCCATGCTTATCTTTTACTTTCTTCTAGAGCGCAAACGACCACCTTCCTTTGCAAGAAAATTAAAGGACATCGAGCACCCTGTTGGCTTACCCCTTAAATTTATGTGTCGGCTCAATGGCTCAGAACCCATTAATGTGACTTGGCATAAAGATGGTGTGCTGCTAAGTGACGACCACAATGTGCACACATCCTTTGTAGATAGTGTTGCAGTCCTGCAACTGGTGCGAACCGAGTTGAATCATACTGGGCAGTACTCCTGCACAGCAACCAACGCTGTGGGCACTGCCACCTCAAGTGCTAGGCTCACAGTGGCAGGTGTGTTGGCTTACAAAACTTCTGCCTGGTCACAGGCTCCCCATTCCCATTTCATAGATGCAATGGTATCTGTGTGTTGGGCTAGCTTTTTCATGAGGTATGAGTATTACATTCCTTTCTTGTGTTTCTAGAACCCAAGCAAGCACCTGTCTTTGACACCAAACCAGAGTCTATTGATGTGCCTTTTGGAGAAAGTGCTGACTTTGAATGCCATGTTACTGGAGCCCAGCCAATACACATCACCTGGTCCAAGGATGGTCGGGAGATCCGAACTGGAGGCAACTTCAATATTACATTTGTAGCCAATACAGCTCACCTTCGAGTGCTCAGAGTGGGTAAAGCAGACTCTGGCCAATATACTTGCCAAGCTAGTAATGAAGCTGGAAAAGACTTTTGCTCAGCCCAACTCAGTGTCAAAGGTATAAAGATTAAGTCAAATTCACTTATGTGTTTTCTTTTTCTTGGGCAAAGTGACCTCTTTGTTACTGAGTCTCATCTTCCACCATTTCCAGTCTGGAAATATATAGAAAGTAGTTTTCTGGAAAGCAGATATGTATCATGTGGTGACCAACTTCTATCATACTGCATGACAGTAGAAGCCTTGCATATCTGAAAAAATATCCAAGGGGAATGGTCCCCTTGTGAAGCTGTTTGTGTGGAGAACTGCACCTGCCTTGCTGTTTACTTTGTCATTAGTGCTTAAATGATAATCAAAGGGATATTCACACATAGAAATTACTACATGAAAATGGTGATATGGTAAATACAACTACCTTGCTTTTGGAGACCAGCATTGGTGACTCTTTCAAATTTACTACATCTTTCAGTTGGAGTTCAGACTTGCTGATTTAATCTAGGCTGTGCATCACTTAAGCTCTTAATGCGTAGATATGTTTTAAAGATGTGTAAGCAAGTGAAACTATCCCTACCGTGTTTCTGCTGCTCCTGAGGGTGAAGAGCTTGTCAGATCTTTCATGCTGTCTTGGGGATATTTTCATTCCTCCAAGGTAACAGCAAAATTTCCCTTGGGTGGAGCAGTCGTCCTTCATGTGTTTTTCACAGCTCAAGCTGTCTGACGCAGCAGACACTAGGGTTGGCAGGACATAGTTTTAGTTGTTATCTTTGCCTTCTTTTCTCCATCTTTCGTCTTTCCTTGAGAGGAAACTCTGGTTGGGGATGCAGCCAGCTGCTGTAGCAAGCTTACGTTGTTGTGCCCTAATACCCCTGTGCTCCCCATAACTCTTGCTCAGCACTGTAGATTTCACATGGCAAACAGCTACATTGTCACTCTCTACATACTTATTCTGTTCTGCAGAACCTCCTAAGTTCATCAAGAAGCCCGAAGCTTTGCGGTTCGTGAAGCAGGGGGACACAATTCAACTCGAATGTAAAATCAGTGGCACACCAGAGATCAGAATCGTGTGGTACAAAAATGATCAGGCACTCCAGGCAAGCGACAGGCTCCACATATCCTTTGTAGACTCCATGGCGATGCTAACCATCTTGGATGCCAATGCTGAAGATGCCGGCGATTACATATGTGAAGCCCATAACTCTGCTGGCTCAGCCAGCTGCAGCACTTCAGTCACAGTGAAAGGTTAGAAGCATGGCTCCGCACACCACTAGACTTCCTTGGTTCTGGGCCCACTCCCAGCTGCACATCCCCCTGGACAGGGAGCTGCTCTTATGCCATCCCTCTGAACAGGGAGCTGCTGTTATGCCAGTCAGTGGCACTGGAGCTGTCTCTCTGCAGCTGCTCTGCCATTCAAATGCCGCTGGATTTAAGCAGTAGAGACTAAACAGGAAATAGTGGTGGGTGCTCAGCACTGTGCAGCCATTTCCTTGTCTCCCCAGTTATGTCAATCTCAATAAGGCAAGCTTGTCAGGTCACAAGGGAAACATGGACTAGATGGAGCACCAGCCATGGTGAAGGAGCTGGGCATAATTTGGAGACCTCCCTCTGCCTCCTTTTTATACACCATAATCCTGGCAGGAATGACATTTGAGACGGAAGAGGAGGCTGTGTTGCTGAGCCTCACTGATGGTAGCTTTCATGACTGAAAGAAGCAGAGAAAGCTGTAATGTGGTCCTAGAGAAAAGGGAGAGTGACTTTTGAGGAGGGGCACTGAACATTGACTCCAAACAGGTGCAGAAGTGTCACATTTTCTGCCCTTTGGACTCTGACTGCTGGGAGGGCTTGCTAGGAAATGCCAAGGGCTCAGCATAATTTAGAGATGAGGCCACATATTTGGAAGATAAGTATAGGTTTACAAAAATAAGTGTAGGCCCCCTTCCTGAATATGTTGCTTACTGATACTATCTAGAAACTCACCCAGGAAAGCAGGCTCACATATTATGATGTGATTTTTTTTTTTTATAGAACCACCTGTTTTTAGCAAGGTGCCGAGCCCTGTGGACACACTTAAAGGCTCAGATGTTATCCTCCAGTGTGAGATAGCAGGGACTCCACCCTTTGAGGTGGCTTGGTTCAAGGACCGGAGGCAGGTCAGGAGCAGCAAGAAGTTCAAGGTGACCGCAAAGCACTCCATTGCCAGTCTTCATATTCTCAATCTGGAATCTCAAGACACTGGAGAATATCAATGTAAAGCTATGAATGAGGTGGGAAGTGACACTTGCACCTGCCCGGTGAAATTCAAAGGTTTGTATGCTAGAGGACCATCAGCATTACCACTCTTTTCTTGATCTCCTGGCTGTCCATCTTCCAAGCAGGCATGCTTGATTAACCTTCCTCTGCCTCCTTGTTTTTGCCATCAGAACCCCCACGCTTTGCCAAGAAGCTGAGTGATACTGCAATCTTCATCGGGGAGCCAACAGCTCTGCAGGCAGTAGTGGAAGGATCCCCACCAATTTCTGTTGTCTGGCTCAAGGACAAGGGTGAAGTTATTAGGGAGAGTGAGAATGTCCAAATGTGGTTTATGGACAACATTGCAACTCTTGAGATTGCCAGTGCAGAGGGAGCTGATGTTGGGAAGTACATCTGCCAGATCAAAAATGATGCTGGCATGAGGGAGTGCTCTGCCTTTTTACAAGTCCTAGGTGGGTATTACCTGCTTCAAAGGTACTATATGTTACAGCTTGTACAATTACCTCTACCAGCCTTTGTTTTCTGCTGATATCCTTTGCTCAACAATATGCAGGTGTATTTCCTGGTGGCACACTGACCCTTCCCTTCCTATTCCAGAACCAGCAGTCATCTTAGAGAAGACTGAGCCCATCACAGTAATGGCTGGTAATCCTTTTACCTTGGAGTGCAAAGTAGGAGGAACACCTGAACTTATTCCCAAGTGGTACAAAGATGGCAAAGAACTAAGGAGTGACCGCAAATACCAAATCAACTTTTTCAACAATATTTCCACTTTGAAAGTCTTTTCTGCAGACAGGGGAGACAGGGGCTTGTATACTTTTGAGGTGCAAAATGAGGTGGGAGAGAGCAGCTGCACTTCTTCAGTTGATGTTTCAGGTCAGCTCTATGTTTTTGTTGTTCACACTTGTCTTTAAAGGAAGCTTTCACTCTCCTCCCTTTCCATTCCCCTGCAAAACACCCAACATTTTTCTTCCTATTCTTCTGCCCTGTCCTACTTAGATCGTCTCGTTCCTCCTTCATTCTCAAGAAAACTAAAGGAAACAAATGGGGTGCTGGGATCCTCAGTTGTTCTGGAGTGCAAAGTGTCTGGCACATCCCCCATATCTGTGGCCTGGTTTCAGGATGGGAATGAGATTGTCAGTGGAGAAAAATATGAAATCTCGTTTTTGGATGATGTTTGTGCTTTGAAGCTGAATGCTCTGGATGCCACAGATACAGGGCCGTACACCTGTGTGGCAGCCAATGTGGCTGGATCTGATGAATGCAGTGCCTTCTTGACTGTACAAGGTCAGTGGAAGGATACTACAGCACCTTCAACAAAATTCTTCTTCCCTCTTCTCTTTCTTCCCTCTGGTTTCCCATGGTTTCTTTTTCCTGTTTGTTGTTTGCATGATTGATTGATTTTTTTTTTTCCTGTTTTCTCCCTCTTTTTTCTATTTTTTTGGCTCAGACCTGCTCCAGTTTTCTTAATCAACAGAGACTCTCCTACTAACATCTTTCTCCCTCTTCACTTCTTTGCATGATCCCTAGAACCACCTTCTTTTGTGAAGACACCTGATCCCCAGGAAGTTTTGCCTGGATCAAGTGTGACATTCACCAGCTACATCAAGGGCAGTACTCCCTTCAAAGTGACCTGGTTCCGAGGCATCAGGGAGCTCGTGCCGGACAGCAACTGCTCCATCTCTCTGGATGAATCTGCGGCACAGCTGCAGCTGTACAACGTGGAGCCAGGCCACAGTGGGGACTATGCCTGCATGGTCACAAATGATGCTGGCAGTGCCTCATGCACAACCCAACTCTTTGTGAAAGGTTTGTGTGGCTGTGTGTATGCACAGGTATCTCTCTTCACACTCTGCCTGCAGTCCTGCCACATCTATCCCTCTCACTATTGATCTATGCCTCTCCACAGAGCCTGCAGTCTTTGTGAAGAAATTGAGTGATTTTAGTGTGGAGCAGGGCAAGTCCATAGTGCTGGAAAGCACCTACACAGGCACCCCTCCCATATCAGTCACCTGGAAAAGAAATGGCATGCCCATTGCTCAGTCTCAACGCCTGAGTGTTACAACTACTGATAAATCTGGCATTCTTGAAATCTTCAACAGCACCAAGAGTGATGAAGGCAAATACACCTGTGAGGTGGCAAATGAGGCAGGTGGGGATGTATGCCACAGCCTTGTATCCATCTTAGGTATGCATCATCCGTGATTCCCCTAAGCCATCCCAGTGATACTCTACCTCTGCTCACCATGCTTTTTCCTTTCTTAGAACCGCCTTATTTTGTCACACATCTGGACCGTGTGGAGGTGAAGGTTGGCGAGCCCTTGATCTTAAAATGCCAAATCGGTGGTGCACCAGAAATCAAGGTGTCCTGGTACAAAGATGACACCAAACTCAGATCAACACAGACTTGCAAAATGCACTTCAAGAATAATGTGGCAACGCTGGCATTCTCCACCGTGGAGGACAGTGACATTGGAGAATATATCTGCAAAGCAGAAAATAGCGTTGGCTTTGCCACCTCCACAGCTTTGCTTGTTGTTAAAGGTGATGGGCCAAGGGTCACTCTTTCATGGGGTAGTTTGTAGGAACTCTTTGTTGTCTACAGAAAGGGGTTCTTATTAATTTCAGAGTTAATGGCTTCCTACTTATAGTGGTGATTATTATTGTTTTCCAGAACGTCAGCTTCCCCCTACATTTGCCAGAAAACTGAAAGATATTCAGGAGGTGGTTGGTGCCCCAGTGACATTTGATTGCCGCATAAATGGCTCAGAGCCTCTCCAGGTGTTGTGGTACAAGGATGGGGTTCTCATAAGTGACACTGATAACATGCAATCAGCCTTCTTAAATAATGTTGCAACTCTCCAGATCTTGCAAACTAGTATGGCTTACTGTGGCCAATATACTTGCTCAGCCCAAAATGCTCTGGGAACTGCATCTTCCAGTGCCAAGCTTCTCCTCACAGGTTTGTAGCTCACTTTTAAATGAAGAACTTTTGTATGTCTTTACTTTTTAATTTCTTTACCCTTTTTCCCACTCTGCACATTATGTGGTGGCCAGGGAGCATGGGCATGGCATGGTGAGGTGTGTTGTGAAGAGGACTTGGTGGTGAGCTCTGCCATGCTTTCCTCTTTGCAGAACATCTACAACCTCCCTTCTTTGACATCAAGCCAGCATCTACTGATGTGGCACTGGGAGATAGTGCAACCTTTAAGTGCCACATGACTGGCTCTGCTCCTATGAGGATTACTTGGACCAGAGACAACAGGGAGATCCGCCCAGGTGGCAACTACAAGATGACACTGGTGGAAAACACAGCCAGCTTGACAGTCCTAAAAGTCAGTAAAGGAGATGCTGGACTCTACACATGTACTGCCAGCAACAGTATTGGAAAGGATGCGTGCGCAGCTCATCTGGCTGTACAAGGTATTGCTGTGAGCTTCAGTGTCCCTGAGGCTTTTCTTTGCGAGGCAGACACCCAGAAAACAAAGCCCTGAATGCAGAAATGCGTGAGATTAACAACCTTTATGAGAGGCTACATTTAGAGGTCTTATTCAATTTAAACATTATTGTAATACTTAAATACTTATTAATCTTTCTTCTGCTCTAGTGTAGTGTGTGATTTGTTTTACCAAAGGGATTCGTCCACTGAAAGGTTTACTCTGACTTAGTACCCCATTGTGCCTTTATGAGTGGCCATATTGGCCAGCAAAATCTGTCTTCCTTAAAGTCTTTCTCTAGCAGGGACATTCACTAAGTTGTGCAGGGGAGGGAAAGGTAACAGCAAAACTCAGTTCACTTATGAGACTTAAATGTATTTTTACTGGGTGTATAGGTCCTGAAAATAACTTTACTCTTTCACAGACTGAAAACTTTGAAAACTGCTGTTCTAGACAGCAAAACCAGAGGATCTGAGGGCAGACTTGGTGAAAAATATCCGTTCCTTTGCCTCTCCACATAGTGTGTGGATCTTACACATTTCAATGGTCTAAATTTATGACTGGATCAAACTGTCTTGGTACAAATGACACTTGTATATTAGTGTAATTTCCTCAGTGTAGGTGGGAAGATTGGATTTATTTATAGCTGTTCCGGATATCTCATTCTTGCTGATTTTATAAAAGAACAAATGTAAAACACACTACTTGAGTTATGCATGATTTCAAATGTGCTTGTTGGTTTAGTGATTTTTGGTTTTTTTTTACTCCATTTAAATTGGGGGAGGGGAACATCTGAGGAGTAAATATTATTACTTTCACTCTCTAAGACAACACAAGGAGTTCAGCGGCTACTGGCAAGATTTTTTAATAAGTGCTTGTCAAATATATTACATAGAGAGTATATTCTATCCATAGGGATTTTTCTTTGTGGGGTGGGAAGAGTGTGGCAGACTCAATTACCTGTGGATTCAATGGCAAGTAGGGATGCTACTGTTAAGTACAAACAATTTTGACAGATTGTAGCAAGAAATCTAACCTCTTTAAAATGTTTAAAGCTTGTTTCCACCAGACTCACAATTCTGTTTATTAGTAATGTTATCATTAGTAATAGGTTTATTTGACCAGTTACCATTCATAAAATGATTCTGAATTATCTTATTTATTTTCTTACTCTTCAACTCTTTCTTCATAAAATCGTGATTTTTTATTTTTTTTTCCAGAATGAATTATTTCTTTTTTGATCTTGAACTTACACTGGCACTCACTTCAATCCTTTAGGATTTGTAAAGTTTAACCAGGGCTGTAAAATCAGTGATGTCCATTGCTTGTCAGTAATTTTCTATAGAACTTGGAAGGGCAAGCTCTTTGTGTGCATTGATCTGCATGTGTTTAATTTGAGCAGATGCTGTCTCACTTCTATGACACACAGCCTTTTGTTTGTAGAATTAAGATATTTTGTTCAATTACCTTGGAAAATCTCCCAGTTTTTATTAACTTTCCCACTTTAACATCTAATGTTCCCAATCTGTAGTTTTAACAATTGTTTTAGGTTCTAGAAACTGCTTTACATTCTAAGTATATACCTTATGAGCTTATGTATCATCATTTTTGGAAAGGAATGGAATTAGTGTGTGACTACTCAGCAACTGTTAGTATGCTGATAGATCATTAACTCTTTGTCAAAGTGAAATATGATAGTAAATTACTAAGGTTCCAAGAGTCCTTGTGTTAACCAAGACACCATTTCTATTTTTAGAAACTCTAAGGAAGTTTAGTTACTAACAACATAGGATATTCTGCAAATGTCCCACAGGCTGAAGTAACCCTCAATAAAATAGATATTCTTCCTACACTTTACAGACAGATGAACAAAGAGGCACTTCATCCTGTTTTGCAAAGAGATTTGTCCGTGGTGCCCACATTAACACCTCTTGGTTTCAGTAGTTATATCTTTTTGATCTATTTCAGTCTTGTGATTCTGAATCATCGATGTGGTACTTTTGATGAAAAGTGTCAGACCTCCACCCCTTTATTTCCTTACAGAACAAAATGAAACCATCTGGTTTACTTATCGGTTACAGGGCTGTTAACACCAATTTCTGTAATACCAGTCATCTCCTAATTCTTCCCAGCATTATTATTTTGAACCTCTTCTGTTTGCTACCTAAACTCCTTGACTTTAATTCCTTATATGCACCTTTCTGTTTGGCTTTGCAATAATATGTGAAAGGTTATAATGCAGACACATTTACTAGGTATTAGGAAGAATTTATTTACCAAAAGAGTAGTCTGGCACTGGAACAGGCTGCCCAGGGAGGTGGTGGAGTCACCATCCCTGGAGGTATTTAGAAAATGTGTAGATGTGGCACTTCAGGACATGCCCTAGTGGGCATGGTGGGTGTTGTTATGAGAGTTTTTTTGTTGTTGTTTTTTCCTTCTGGGTGAAAGGTTGGACTCATTGATCTTAGAGGTCTTTTCCAAATGTGACAATTCTGTAATTCTGTGATTGACTATATCAATTGTTAATGACATATTAAGATATAAAGCTGTTGCTATAATGCTCAGCATAATTGTCCTTAATAATAATTCTTGGCTGAAGTGCTTGGATTCCTGCATTTCCATCAGGCATTTTTATTACCCATGTACTGCAAGAAGATATTACTTAAAGAAAACCACACGTCAGCTAGTTTGTACTGAATACATAGAAGAAGTAGAAGGGGACAATAAAGTAAGGAGAAACTAACTGAAATGCAGATAGAGATCCTAGTCTAGATTTTGGAACAACTTTGAAATAATCTAAAAATAAATTCATAGCAATTGCAGTGAATCATTCTAATTACAATCCTAATGTTTTAGAATGTCCACATAAGTCCTGAAAGTTTACATTTTTTGTTACATATTTCCCTGCTTATTCAAAGAATTGGTGCAGTTTAAAGCATCATCTCCCCTTTTTGGCTTTGCAGAACCACCAAGGTTTATTAAGAAACTAGACTCCTCAAGACTTGTTAAACAGCATGATTCCACTACATATGAATGCAAAATAGGTGGTTCTCCAGAAATTAAAGTCACCTGGTACAGAGGTGAAACAGAGATCCATCCCAGTGAAAAATACAGAATGTCCTTTGTGGATTCGGTGGCAGTCATTGAAATATTCAACCTCAGTGTTGAAGACAGTGGTGACTACACTTGCGAAGCTCAGAATCCAGCGGGTAGTGCGCACACCAGTACCTCACTGAAAGTAAAAGGTCAGAATCCCAGTTCTTTCCTTACCTTTCTATCTGTATGACTCCTCTTTTGTAGAAAAGCTGTTAAATCCCACTTTCTTTAGTCAGAGAGACCAAAACTTGTTTGACTAGATGGTATATCTCTTGCCCGTTTGTTATGCTGTGGGAGATCTTTCTTATTTATTGTTTGTCTTTGTTGTTCAGCATCCGAATGTCTACTTGAATAGTCTGGCCTCTTTAATCTCCTTTGCTCAAATAACACAAACTTTTAACCCCCCTTCTTTTTTTTCAGCACCTCCCATTTTCACCAAGAAGCCCCATCCAGTCCAGACCTTGAAAGGGTCTGATATCCACCTGGAATGTGAGCTTCAGGGCACTCCCCCATTCCAGATTTCATGGTATAAAGACAAACGAGAAATTCGTAGCAGCAAGAAGTACAAGGTCATGTCTGAGAACTACCTAGCTAGTGTTCACATTCTCAGTGTGGATACTGCAGATGTTGGTGAATATCACTGTAAAGCTGTAAATGATGTGGGAAGTGACTCCTGTATTGCCTCTGTAACACTGAGAGGTTTGTATAAATATTTGCTCCTTCTTGGCATTTCATTGTTCCTGTTATTCTCCTCCTACTTTTCCGCTCCTGGCATGTTTTTTACTGTTAAATATCTTCTCTTAAATAGCACCACCAACCTTTGTGAAGAAGCTGAGTGATCTCACTGTCGTAGTTGGGGAATCAATTGAATTGCAGGCTGCAGTAGAAGGATCACAGCCCATTTCTGTTCTCTGGTTAAAAGACAAAGGGGAAATCATTAGAGAAAGTGATAATCTTTGGATCTCCTATTCAGAAAACATTGCAACTCTACGGATCGGAAATGCAGAACCAGCCAATGCTGGGAAATACATTTGTCAGATAAAAAATGATGCAGGAGTTCAGGAATGCTTTGCCGCGCTGAGAGTGCTAGGTTGGTAGCATGGGATAAAAAACACAATGTGTTTTAAGATGCTTTAAATTTTCAATTTTTATGATACTAATAATTATTGCAGTGTTTTTTAAAAGTGTTGTGGCTTGCATCTCATTGCAGAACCTGCAGTCATTGTAGAGAAGCCAGGCCCAGTCAAAGTTACAGCTGGAGACTCTTGTACTCTGGAATGCTCAGTAGATGGCACACCAGAGCTTACTGCCAGATGGTTTAAGGATGGGAATGAACTGTCCACTGACCATAAATATAAAATCAATTTCTTCAACAAAGTATCTGGTCTTAAGATCCTCAATGCAGGACTAGAAGACAGTGGAGAATATACTTTTGAGGTGAAAAACAGTGTTGGTAAAAGCAGCTGCACAGCTTCAGTGCATGTTTCAGGTTAGTTGACTACTCTTTTTGAGTCACATCTATAGTGACCCTATAGTTCTCTTAAAAAGCCTTCAGATAGCAAACTTTCTCACGACTGGCAGCCTGAGAGACACATTGCTTGTATAATCTTAGGAGTACTTGGCATGCCAGTTTGACAGGCATCAAGGATAGATACCTACCTAATCTCTGAGGGGCTTGATTTCTTCAGGTTTAATCTACATGTCTTCTTGGACAGCTGATGCAATATTTTTGCTTCTGAAAAAGAAACGTAAAAATAAAAGGTGTCCCTCAAAAAGTGTGAACGAAAGCTCCAGCATATCCTTAACCATCAACTACCTATTTTTCAATTAATTAGGTGTGTATATCTGCTAAAGCAGATATATCAAAAGAAAGTTAACTGATTTTTTTTAAGCATGGGGAACTTTTTGCATTTTAAGCTCCTGTATCATAATTTTTTATTTTTATTTTTCTGTTTTTTAACAAATGCAGATCGTATCATACCTCCTTCTTTCACAAGAAAACTGAAAGAAACATATGGTCAACTGGGTTCTTCCGCTGTACTGGAGTGTAAAGTTTATGGGTCACCACCTATTCTGGTTTCCTGGTTTCATGATGGACAGGAGATTATCAGTGGAGACAAGTATCAGGCCACACTTACAGACAATACGTGTTCTCTGAAAGTGATTGGACTTCAGGAATCTGATATGGGAACTTATTTGTGCACAGCTACTAACGTAGCTGGGTCTGATGAATGCAGTGCATTTTTGAGTGTTAGAGGTCAGTATCAGTAAGAAGCCAGTCAGAGGGCACAAATTTCTTTCCAAAAAGTGTTCACTCTTTGCTTTGTTACATCTTTCTGATTGCCGTGCTTTTCATCAGAAATTCAAATGTACTTCTCTTTCTGTTTTATTTGCATGCTTAGAACCACCATCTTTTGTGAAGAAACCTGAACCACTGAATGTTTTTTCTGGGGCAAACATAACCTTTACCAGTATCGTAAAAGGCTCCTCTCCGCTGGAAGTTAAATGGTTTAGAGGTAGCGTTGAGCTAGTACCAGGGCACAGATGCAACATCACCTTGCAAGATTCAATTGCAGAACTGGAGCTGTTTGATGTAGAGCCACTACAGAGTGGAGATTACACCTGCCAGGTCTCTAATGAGGCAGGGAAGGTTTCTTGCACAACACATCTTTTTGTCAAAGGTTTGTCCAAACTACTGTTTCTTATGCTTCTTATGCTTCTAAAAGCAATCTCTTGGATTTATATAATTTATTTTCTTCCCATTGTTCATTATAGAACCAGCCAAATTTGTGAAGAAGGTGAACGACTTAAGTGTAGAGAAAGGGAAAAATTTAATCTTGGAATGCACCTTCATGGGTACACCACCAATATCAGTGACATGGAAGAAAAATGGAGTAAAAATAATGCACTCTGAAAAGTGCAGTATCACCACTACAGAAACATCTGCCATACTGGAAATCCCTAGTAGCAAACTAGAAGATGAGGGACAATATTCTTGTCATATTGAAAATGATTCTGGACAAGATAATTGTCATGGTGCAATCACAATACTAGGTGCGTCAAGCCATCATCACTTCGTCAAGTGTTATTTGAACTACTAAAGGTCATTGTGTAATACCTTTTTATGCTAATGGTGTGCGTTTATTCTTCAGAACCACCTTACTTCATTAGACCCCTGGAGCCAGTGCAGGTGACTGTTGGGGATGCTGCATCCTTACAGTGCCAGGTTGCTGGAACACCAGAAATGATTGTATCATGGTACAAAGGTGATACAAAACTGAGAGGAACTGCTACTGTGAAAATGCACTTTAAGAACCAAGTTGCCACTCTGGTTTTCAGCCAGGTAGACAGTAGTGACAGTGGGGAGTACATCTGCAAAGTAGAAAACACTGTTGGGGAGGCTGCTTCATCATCTTTGCTGACAGTTCAAGGTGAATATTTCATTTTTAAAAGTAGGAAAATGGCCTATTTTTCTTAAGTGCTCTGCTACTTACAAAAAAATACCTAATTTCCTTTTCCTTGTTAAACATTTTACTGTTTCTTGACACGTAAGTCACTGTCTTCTATTAACAAAAGCCTACTGGTAAAACTAATTGAAATACATCTCTTACTGACCATAGCTCTTTTGTAGGCATACAAGCTTCTGCGTTTCCTTCCCCATTGAGGATATTGCTTTGATTGTTTCCACGAGTAGCAGTCCTGAGGGTTAAATAGGGTCACTGGGTTTAACTGAGGGCAGAATGATTACATGTTTTCCTGCAGTCATATGCACAGTCCTCTTTTCATATCAGGTTTCAAATAAATTTTATATTGAATAGCATTTCTAATCATAAGTCATGAGTAAAAATCAAGCATACTCCACCATATATTAGGCATTGATCATTGGTGAGTACAGCAATAGGTGCGTATCTTCTGAAAACCCTTACTGTACAATACCTGTTTTCTTACAGAGCGTAAACTTCCTCCTTCTTTTACACGGAAGTTAAGAGATGTTCATGAAACTGTTGGCTTACCAGTTACCTTTGATTGCGGAATTGCTGGTTCAGAACCTATTGAAGTATCTTGGTTTAAAGATGGTGTACGTGTAAAAGACGACCACAATGTTCACACATCCTTCATAGATAACTTAGCAACTCTCCGGATTTTGAAGACAGATAGGAGCTTTACTGGGCAATTTACCTGCACAGCTACCAATGCAATTGGGACTGCTTCTTCTAGTGGCAGGCTTGTCCTTACAGGTTGGTGGGCTGTGAAATGTTTAATGGAAATACCTTGAAACTCACTTTTGCTTTATACATGGATTTAATATTGTACAAATAGTATTTATTTGACAGAGTCTTGAAGCAAATCAAGATTTTAAAGTGATGCTTTTTTCTTTCTTTCGCTCTTCAGAGGGGAAGACTCCTCCATTCTTCGATATCCCAGTTACACCTGTGAATAGTATTATTGGAGAAAGTGCTGACTTTGAGTGTCATATTTCTGGAACACAGCCTATTAAAGTCACTTGGGCAAAAGATAACCAAGAGATTAGAACAGGAAGAAACTACCAGATCAGTTATGTAGACAACACAGCTCACTTGACCATCTTAAGTGTTGACAGGGGAGACTCTGGAAAGTATACATGCTATGCTAGCAATGAAGTTGGAAAGGACTCTTGCACAGCTCAACTGACTGTAAAAGGTACTGAATAGATAATACGTAGTGTGTACATTTTTTTTCCTTTAATTATAAAGGAAGTTAGCCTTATTGCTGCAAGTTTAAGGAAAAACTTTAGAGCTATAACTGGAAAGTACCTATCTGGAAATACTCATAGGTCTCTTAAGGAAATTAGAAAGAGTCACCAACAACAGTGGGAGAAGAAAAGAAAGAACATTTTCTTTGGCCTAGTTTATTTATAGAATTTAACCTATTTCTTTCTTGAGAACTTCAGAAGTCTTGGGGTTTGTTTGGTTTGTTTGTTTGTTTTAAATGGCATTTCACTTAATATAAGAGGTTGGGTTTTTTTTCAATTGGGAAAATCAGCTATGACAGTGAATGGAAGAACTAGATAACTGATTTTTATCTTTACATACTTTCACTTAGCAAAAAAATCCTGTTTAAATGAGAGCAAATATCAATTTCCCAATGTTCAATTTTTTCTTAAAACATTTTTTTTAGAATTTTTCATTTCAGATTTGATTCATAGAATTTCAATAATATGTTTTGGGTTTTTTTTACAGAACGAAAAACTCCACCTACTTTTACAAAGAAATTGTCTGAAGCAGTAGAAGAAACAGAAGGGAATGAACTTAAACTTGAGGGCCGTGTGTCTGGCTCTCAGCCTTTGACTGTTGCTTGGTATAAAAACAATCAGGAAGTTCATTCAAGCCATCATTGTGAACTATCTTTCAAAAACAATACTTTACTTCTGCATATAAAGAGCGTAGCTCAATCAGATGCTGGTTTATATACCTGTAAAGTGTCCAATGAAGCAGGAAGTGTGCTGTGTACATCTTCAGTTGTTATCAGAGGTTAGTTGAGGTCTTGTTTTGCTTCTTACTTTTTTTTTTATGTTAGCTGCAAATACACAGCTTCTATCTTGTGAGCTCGCTTTACTTAACAACAGTTAATTGTCCTGAGATAAACACGAAAAAATTCTTTTAATTTTGTGAGTAAATAAACCAATATTTCTCAGGGAGTGGCTTCTTTACTTTTTCTCTACTTGCTACAACTGATTTGAAGTGAACATTGAAATCCTTATGTGACATTTCTGTTTAATTTTTAATCATTCTCTTTTAATGGAATAACAGTTTTTTGTGCAATTACATCTAAGCTTGGGCAGCCTTGACAGTGTGTTGTGGCAGCATGGCACTTCACCACAATACTCTTGCAGTAGATTGCGTATCTGTTCCTTTAAAGGTGCTTACATGGTTTCGCAGCCTAATAACAGTATTTTAGTTCTTATACTATTTTTTTGTGTTTGAATGTCTTTGCTGCATGGAGAATAGATATTTCTTGCATGTTTGCAGCATCTCTTCATATTTAATCAATATTTAAAATCTACGATTGACAGTCTCAGACTTCTGTTTATTCTGCTTCATTCCTTGCCTTTGTCTTCTTAAGAGTCACACGTATTTCTTTTTCTCTTACATTCTTAATCATACTTTCATTCCTTGAGTATTCACTCAAGCATTTTCATATTCCAGAACCTAAAAAGCCTCCAGTTTTTGACCAGCCTCTCCAGCCAGTAGCAGCAGAAGAAGGTGATACCCTACAGCTCAGCTGCCACGTCCAAGGATCGCAGCCAATCCAGATTCAGTGGCTGAAGGCTGGGAGAGAAATAAGAGCTTCAGACAGATGCAACTGCAGCTTTGCTAATGGAGTAGCTCTTCTGGAACTTGCTGCAGTTACCAAAGCTGATTCAGGAGAATATGTATGCAAAGCTTCAAATGCAGCTGGCACTGATACTTGCAAATCTAAAGTGACAGTTAAAGGTACAGTAAGATGGAGACAATCAAGGCATATGATGGAAAATTAAAACAAAATTCCATCCTGCTTTGTTTTCTGTGGAACAAAAATGTTAATAATTTTGTAACAAGCATTTAGTATCTTTTAGTTCTTTACAAAACTGTACAGTCTGTGAAGACATTATATTTAACAATATTTTATATATAAATAGCAACATAAACAGTGGGAGGTCAGTGTCAAATCAATAGTATATTCTTACTACAAAGATTAATAATTTATTTTCTAAATCTAAACAACAACTTAAAAAAAAAAGCAAGCTCAATGAGTGAAATTACTTGGACATGGATGGAAGCAGCGTGGAAAAGGAATTTGATGAAGCATGTGGCCTTAGAGCCTTTATGCCTAAAAGGCATAAGAGTTCAGTAATATGTAGAAATAGTATATTTTTCACTACATGGGTAACCACAAGCCTAAAAAAAAAAAAAAAAAAAAAAAAAAAAAGAATTTAACAGATCACTGACAAAAAATGCAAGTTACTCTGATGGTGAAATGAGCAAAAAGAATACTCCTCTAAAACCTGATCCATTTTTTGAAAATGAGGCTTCTTACTTGCATATCTATCTATGAGTTTACATCTGTGCAGAATATAAATTACCGAACTGAAGGTAATGAACAGCACACTATATCCCACAGTGTTCAGTTTCATCTGGAAAGTAAACTATAAGCTAATTAAAACAACAGGAAAGTATTTAGTATTTTTATCTCTTGCATAATATTTTCATTTCTGTAATTAATTCCTTTTTCAAGTCCTTTGGAAGCATCATCACATGTGAACATAAACTACTACATAAAACCACCTGTTTTAATTGTTTGGCTCTGTTTTTTAGAAAAACCATCAGCTGCACCAGCAGCTGCACCAGCAGCTAAGAAAGCAGAATTGGAAGGAAAACTTTATTTTGTGTCAGAGCCTCAGAGTATCAAAGTCATGGAAAGTAAGAACTCTTTTTAAAAAAGTACTTTGTCTTCTATTTGCCTACATCTTTTGTTCAAGAGTATGTCCTGGTGTCATAGATGGCTAGAAAGACTTAGCTTCCTCATTTGCATCTTTCTGCAGAGACCGTCGCAAAATTTATTGCAAAAGTTGGTGGAGACCCGATTCCAAATGTTAAATGGATGAAGGGAAAATGGAGGCAACTCAACCAGGGAGGTCGCATTACAATCCAGCAGAGAGGAGATGAAGCCAAACTAGAAATAAGGGATGCAATAAAAACTGATTCTGGCATGTACAAATGTGTAGCTTTTAACCAACATGGTGAAATTGAGAGGAGTGTAAACCTACAAGTTGAAGAAAGAAAGAAAGAAGTCGTTGAAGGGGATCTCAGGGCAAAACTAAAAAGGTATATGGAAAGTTTTTATAGATTAATTTGCCATCAGCAGAGAACAAGCATTTTTTATTATACATATCTCAGGTCAAGATATAATTTTTAATATTAATTACATATTAATAAATGTGCTAAAAATAGAAACATCTGACTAGACTACACTCAAGAATTCCACTGCTTAGGGCAGCTCTAAGCTGACTCATTTTTTCAGTGAACAGCCTTCTAGGAATGAAGCACTGTGTTTTTAACTTATGTCATTGATTTGAATAGCACTCCAACAAAAAGGAAGGAAGAGGAAGAGCAACCTATTGATATCTTGGAACTTCTCAAAAATGTAGATCCCAAAGAATATGAGAAATATGCTCGCATGTATGGAATTACAGATTTCCGTGGTCTCCTGCAAGCCTTTGAGTTACTAAAGCAAACCCAAGCAGAAGAAAGCCATAGATTGGTAAGATACAGCACGACTGTAGCATTGGCTTTGTTAGGAATAACACAATTCTTCTGAACAGACTTGGTGTCCATGCTCTGATGTGTCTGTGTATGCAGGAATTTCTGCTTCCTCCTTATCTCTTTTACTGACAGTTTTCATCTTTTACTGACCATTTTCATTTTCTTGCATGCCCAAACCCAAGAAAAAGAAATGGGCCTTCTGGCCAAGTATGTTCTGTCTTCACAACTTGGTTGCAATTTTTACGATGAGAAGCTACAATACAATTACAGAAAGTTTGATAAAGGAACTAATTCTACGTTGGATAAGTGTGACAGCTTGACATGTAGTCATCCTTTAGTCTTTGAGTATACTCTGCCTTTTTACAGGAAATCGAGCTCACAGAGAAAGCTCGAAGAGAAGATCAGGAGTTTGATGAACTTGTAGCTTTTATTCAGCAACGACTCTCACAGACAGAGGTAATGTATTTTTGGAATGATTTGTGAAATATTCAAACCCATAACAGGGAATTTGAAGCTAATTCAAAGTAATATTTTTCAGCCTATTACTCTGATCAGAGACATTGAAAATCAAACGGTTTTAACGGATGAGGATGCTATCTTTGAATGTGAAATTAAAATAAACTATCCAGAAATTAAACTTTCATGGTACAAGGGAACCCAGAAACTGGACTCCAGTGACAAATACGAAATTAGAATTGAAGGTGATCGCCACATACTGAGAATCAGAAACTGCCAACTTGAAGATCAGGGAAATTTCAGAATAGTGTGTGGACCACATATTGCCAGTGCCAGGCTAACTGTGATCGGTAAGCATAGTTTTGATGTATTTGAATTGATTTACACTTCAATTATTCCACTGTCTGATGTCTGCTAAAATGTATGTTTTAACATGCTAATAGAACCTGCAGTTGAACGGCATCTTCATGACACTACTTTCAAGGAAGGAAACACATGCACGCTGTCTTGTCAGTTCTCTATCCCAAATGCCAAGTCTCAATGGTATAGAAATGGGAGACCCATTAAGATAGGAGGGAGATATTCAACACAAATCTCTGATAAAGTACACAAACTCATCATCAAGGATGTTAGGACAGAAGACCAGGGACAGTATACCTGCAAGCTTGAAAATCTAGAAACAACTGCAGATCTGGCCATTGAAGGTTTGTAAACAGATATAGAATCTCTTTATTGTGGTAGCAATAAAGAGTTTCTGGATGTTCCATTAACAGAAAAATGAAAATAAAAGGAATTTCTTAGAGAGATATTCCTAAGCTTGGAAATGGACTAAACAAGAAATTTTGCTCTCCTTTCTCTTTGAACAATATGTGACATACTTGTGTAACTTAGTATTTTTAGCTAAATCATCATTACTAATGTCCTCTGGTCCTCAAGCAGGCTGAGTCATACTTGTTTGTATTTCTTTTTCCCCAATCCTCATATTTTCCTTGCATTTCCTCTTTTTCTTAATTATTCTTTATCTTTCATTTCCTTAATGTCTTCTCTTGTATAATTTATCTGCACAGCCATCTTCTTATAGTTGTACTCTTATGTCTTCTAATCTTCATTCTTAAATAGAAATCTTCAAAGAAGGTTACTCTGCTTTTTCAAGATCTATTGTTACTATCTCTTATTATAATTTATCTATTATGAAAACAATGAGAAGGAATTAGATAAGCTAAAAGGCCTGGTGGTGCATAACAATTGATATATTTTTTGTTTTTAAAAACAGCGGAACCAATTCAGTTCACAAAGAGCATACAGAACATCGTAGTGAGTGAACACCAGTCTGCAACCTTTGAGTGCGAGGTGTCTTTTGATGATGCAATTGTGACATGGTATAAAGGGCCCACTGAACTGAGAGAGAGTCCGAAGTACAGCTTCAGAAATGAAGGTCGCTGTCATTATATGACTATCCACAACGTAACTGCAGAAGATGAAGGTAAAAACGCATGGAATATTTGTGCGATCTTCTTTCTGATTTTGTTGTCTTTTATTTTTTTAATGATAAAGACATAAAAATATCAACATTCTCGGCTATTGCAGGTGTATATTCTGTAATTGCTCGTCTTGAACCCAGAGGAGAAGCAAGAAGCACTGCAGAGCTCTATCTGGTAACCAAAGGTTAGCAATTTTACTAAACAAATTTGTGACCATAGCCATCTGCAAATTTATGCGTCTGAAACGTGATTCTGGGAGGGAAAAAAAAAAAAAAAGTCCTAAAAGAAATCTAATATTCTTTTGCAGAAATCAAACTGGAGTTGAAGCCACCAGGTAAATATCATGAGCAAGACTGGCACAAGACTGTATCTATACTCTGTCATAGATTTAATGCAGAGCTCTGCTCTATTTCTTATTTTCGAACCTGTTTCTCTTGGTTATAGTAAGTAAAACCTACACCCTGAACAAATATTCCTCATCCACAGATACGAGGAACTATTTATTCTCATAAATAGTGACAATGGATATTGGGATAACTCCAAAATCAGTGATATTAATGTGTCTGCGGCCCTATTTTGCACAATATGGGAAACCACATTCTCTAAAATCCAGAAGTTTATTTTTCTTTGAATGACTGAAGAATAGATCAATGAAGAAGTACCAATGAATAGATTCAACATTCTTTGCACAAATGAAAAAAAAAAAAAGGATGCAAAATGAGTAGAAATAATCTCCATATGATATAAAAATTATCTTCTTTTCTGAATGTTTTCAAGAGCTTGCTCCAAAATGATTCAAGAAATATCTGGAAATAAAACGAAACAATGTGCAGTCTGGCCAGACTGAGGGATTAATGCAATTTATTAGCTATTAGCCAGCTAACTTATTCTTGAGGAGCAAGCTACCATCCTTGTGTGCTAGAACAGAAAGATTAAAGCACTGTGAATTACTAGTCTTGGGGACAGCAAATTCAAATCTGTTTTTTCTTATTAAGTCAATTAAACATTTTGATTTTCTAGATGTTCCTGATGCCAAGGTTGCAGTCCCATCTCAAAAACCAGCTGAAGGTAGGGTGACAAACCATACTTGTTCCATAGTGCTGTTTTATATCTGCACTGAAGCACTTTAGCACCAGGCCAGTGGGAACCTCAGAGAAAAATCTTAGACAGCTCAGTGATAAGATCTAGTTAAATGACTTTATACAAATATTATATGAGCAAAACCTGGGTTGGATAGGTTTGTTTTGCTGTGTGGAAGGTGAAAACTATATATAGGGAGTTGTAGGAATGAAGCCTTTTCTCTTAAAAAGAGTTTGTTCTTTCCATCTTGTTTTACCCATCACTCTCTTGTTTATTCCATCTTTCTTTTATTTCCATTTTCCTCTTCTGATCATTCTTCATTTTCACCTTTTCTTCAATTTGGTACAGAAGGATCTTTTAAACAAGCTGTCTGAATTACTAACCTTTGGGGGGAAAAAAAAAAGGAAAATAAAATACAAATATTCTTTTAAAGCCATACAATTGGTTGTATGTTTATTGTAAATGGTCCCTCTCTGGGCTCTAGTATTAGTCTACAGACTACAAACTTTACACATATTTCTGTTACATTCAATAGTTTACTATGAACCTTAGAAGTTCTTGGTTTCATTTCCAGGATAATTTGATAAATGTTTTCAGTGGCAGCAGGAGGGTAAAGATTTGATATTGAGAAGAATTACTATCAGCAAAGATGAGAGTGATGGCAATAAAAAAAATAAAGGTGGAAAGGGCCAGGGTTCAAATAAAGTTGGACTGGGAACTCCCACTCAAAATATATTCTTCCAGCTACAGTAAACTGTCAGAGTGAGCACCATGTTTGCTCTTATTTCTTCAGCTGCGATAAAATAATCTTGTCTGTTTTCCAAATGCACTAGCATTTTTCTTCATTTACAAGAAAACATCACACTTATGTTTTATTCTAAATATTTCATTTTTCCTACAAGCTGCCCCTATTCCTATTCTTCTGCCTCTTGTTCCACCACCAGAGAAGAAGAAGCCAGGTAAGAGTACTTGAAGTATTTGGACAGTGTGTGCGTGTTTCATTATGACAGTTGTTTGGTGGTGTTTTTTTTTAAATTTGAATTTTAAAATATTTTGATTTTAAGCAGAGAAAAAGGTTCCACTGAAGAAAGTCTCCAAAAAGGTGGTTGAAAAAGGTCCTGAAGAAGTCCCACCACCTAAAGGTAACTTTCCATCTCTTTTTAAAAAAATCTTCTTTAAAAATAGTAACATTACCTTGTGGAAACAAGGTGATTTGTTTTGAATCACCTCAAATTAATAAAATCTGTTTGATTTTTGTGTTTATGTTAAAAACATACACATTTAAAATCCAAGCTGATTAGGACTGCTTAAAAACTAGTCACTTCTTTAAACAGCCTGTGAGGGTGAAATAATTTCATTAACTGTGAACATCCAATACACCTAGCGAATTCCAGGCTATGATATGAATAATAAGTTTATTATTGTTTTTTAAGTTCCTGAGGTGCTACCAGAGAAGCCCAAAGAGATCAAAATAACATCCATGGCAAGGAGAGAAGAGATTCTTGAAGAAAAGAAGGAAATATATGAAAAGCCTAGAGAAGCTTATGAAGAATGGGAAGAAGATTATGGAGAAGATCATGACTATTATGTCAAGGAAGAAGGCTATGATGAAGGGGAAGAGGAATGGGAAGAAGCTTATGAGAAAAGAGAAGTGACTTATGAAGAAAAACAAGTAATTCATGAAGAAGGTATTTTAATCACCATACAACTGTATTTATTCTCTTTTCTCATCTTTATTATTAAGGCCCAAAAATTTTGATCCAGGCAGCATGTTTTTGATTTTTGTTACAACAACTTGAACCTTAATATGCTACCAAGTTTTAACTGGCATTTGATGATAAGTACAGCAAAGTATAGATACAGATAGAAATTGATACAGTATAATTTGGTTGCAAATGGACTTTACAGATTGGGACATCTTTAAAACGTTATATGAGTTAGTAGTTTCTACGGTTATGTGTCATTTAGTTGTTTTGGATATTTCTTCCATCATTGTCATGTATTCTAGATAAACTTGACTCAGGTTATATGTTTCACACATTAATTTCTTGATGTTAATAGCTGTACTTTGCAATTCCTTGCAAATGAATTTAACTTTCAACTTAAGGCTTTAACTGCCTTAGGAGTAACATGTATGCCTTTAGGAACAGAATTTAGCCCTTATGAGAAACCATCAAACTTGGAAATAAGCAGAAAATTTTACTGCAACATTTGGATCTCCAAAACTCTGTGCGTTTTTCAATTTCATAAACTTATAATGTTATAAGTAATAACTTTAGACAACAAGTTTTTCATCATTAGACAATGTTATTATTTTTAAAGTGGTTGAAGTTCCTAAGAAGCCTGTGCCTGAGCGAAAAACACCAGCAATTACAGCTGAAAAGAAGGAAAAGAAAGAAGTAACCGTTCGTAAAGGTATGGCTTTGCTGTAAACCTAACAGGAGCTTGCAGATTAAGATCTCTCATGCATCTCCTTCAAGCTAAACTGTGGTGGTTATTCACATTTCCTTGAAAAGGAAAGAATTCTCTTTATATAGGACAGTGACACAATCAAGGCTCATGGCCCTTCTTCTCCCATCTCATATTTTCAAGAGAGAGAATGAATAGTGGCAGTGGTGGCTGAAGAAAACCAAGAACTGATGGCTTCAGCTGTGTTTTGTGCTCACTATATATTAGCCTTGGGCAGGCATGGTGCTTTTGAGCCAGTGTATGCTGCACTTCTGAAACTGTCCTCCATTTAGATCACTGAATATCTCTCAGGGAAGGGTGGGCCTGATCATCTGTTTCACAAGTGCCTTTACTGCTGCTGTCCACCACCATTGAGCAATGCAGAGAACAATGCACGGGATGTGCAAATGTTATAATATCCTAAACAAGAAAATAGCCAATTCTGCCTGGTTTGTGTCTGGAAAATAATTTGAAAGATGATTTAAACAATAAATATATCTGAATCACTTACAGTTGTCAAGAAACCTGTCGATGAAAAAGTGGAGATAACCACTCAGAGAGTTGCAGAAGAAAAAGTCAAAAGGGCTGAGGGTAACTACAGTTTAATTACCTTAATGTCATCTTTACTTTAAAGTAGTGGCTATTACTAAGCTGATCTGCATATGCTTTGTCTTCATTTAACATGGGTCTGATAAATTTTTCAGTCTTTGAAACCTCCAATAAAAGGTTCTGTTGAATTGTATAACAGGAAGATGAAAAGCATTTTAGGGCAAAATGCTAAATGTAGATGCTATCTACCAATTCTTTAAGAAAGGAAGTGAGTGCAAAGTTGGTATGGAAATGTTATGTTTCACTCTAAGGTGAAGATGCAAAATCCCTGTCTTCCTCAGATTTCCATCTAGACCTGTCCTCCAGGATGTCTTGGTTAATTGTTCAGTTATGAAATAAAGATGTATCCTTATTCTCTTGCAAACTACCTCCTCTTGTATAGCATTTCCTCTTCTTCAGCTGGAGTCTGTTGGGCTGCAATTCAATATATGTCAGGGTATGACCGGTGTACTAAATGCTCTGAGTTACCCAGCTCCTTTAGAAAGTAGCAATAAAAAGAAGCAAACACATTCTGTCTGTTGCTTTGCATGATTCCAAGGAGCCTGACTTAGCTACTGAGTTAGATTATGTATGTCTTGTTTGGTTTTTTTCAACCTCATTGCTAGATAGCTGTAGAATTATTTTGATCTCTTTGCTAAATGTATGACTGAGTAACAAAATGTTAATGCTTTAATGCCAACAGTTACCAAGAAAGTTCTGCCACCAAAACCTACCCCAATGATCATTGAGGAAAAAGTTATGAAAAAAGAAGGTAAAGATCAGCATCTTTCAACTGCAGTTTACATTTTCCCCAGCATCCAGTGTGTTCTTGTGCTTCTTGTGAATATGCGGGCCTGTGTGTACGTACCTTGATCTGTTGTACTAGTCATGCTGTGACTACTCTCAGTCTTTAAGTAGTATCTGTACCATGCTTTTGTCTTTCATAAAGGCTGTTGTTAACATGTTTGTTGCTAGCCTTTTGATTCTTGTCTAATCAGCCTAAAGGATATTGCAAAATGATTTAGCTTTTTCTTCATCTCTTCTGCCTGCTGGCCTATGCTTACGTAATAATGGCCGAGTGCCCCAAAATTTCTTTAAAGAGCTGCCTTTGGAATTCTTCTGATACGCTATTTCAAAAAGCCTGTGCATGCATTTATTTTAATTTCTTGGGTTAAAGGTGTTTGTGTCATTTGTGTTTAACAGAAACTAAATACTTATTATACTTGTATGCTTTTTTGTGTTCAGTATTTTACAATATGAATACTGACGGTCTAAATATGTCTTCGAAGACTTAAATGTGCAATACAGATACAGATTTGATAAGAACTCACATGCTGACTGCCACTAATGTGGATCTAGAATATAAAATACTAAACCCAAATCCTATCTTTAAAGTACCGACAGTAGAAACATGGACTGTTTCAGAAGAAAAGATGTCGGTTTCTGTCCACAGAGAGGAAGAGTATTCATATGTCACAGGTATGTATAAAATCAAAACTCTGTGCACCCAAAAAATCTTTCTATCCTACTAGATTTTCTTTTAATCTATTTTTATGTATGCGAAATTACATATTTAGACACATCGTATCTTTGTCTTTCAGTATGCATTGCTTCCTTTTGTTCACTGTGTTATGTAGCCTCCGTTTTTTTTAGACTGCAACATTTCAACTCTCTTAACATTGTTTAAATTTGTTTTTTTGAAGAGCCAACAGAGCATGAGAAAACAGTTGAAGAAAGATTCTTTGAAGCTGTTTACCCAATTGAAGGTAGATTAATTAAGAATGAGAGGCTAATCAATATTTAAGAATTTTTAAACAATTTTAATCTGTAGTTAATCAAAACTCACTTTAAGACTTGCACATGCTGTTGCTTTCCTGAATTACATTTTTTTAACATACAACCATGTGTGTTTCAGTGACCTTTGTGTACTGGTTACATGTAATATCTTCTTAAAAGCTTTTCAGATTTAGTATGGACATAGATATTTCCTCTCTCCAAATTTAGTATCTTTAAAATTCATATTGTAGCACATAAGGAAGTCAAAGAGGAAGAAGAAGAAATCATTTCTACAGAACTCGATATCCCTCACATTGAAGGTGAATAAAATCTTTCTATCCTCATATGCTCCATTTTTCAGAACTTTCACTTTATCTGCCTGTACCACTCTTTACTAAAAATTAGCATATCAAGACTGAGATCTTTCCATATTTCTATGACTCTATTGTAAAACGTTCAAGCCTTATTGCATTTCTAAATGTAATTCTTCTTTATCACTGCTTTAAATAATTCTTCAAATAGCTTGTTTTGAGATGAGCGTATTGTATCTGTTTAATAAAACAGCATATTTTTTGATGTATAGTGTTTAGTTATTCAGCATGTTGAAAGTAGCCTAGTGTGATGCACCAACTATTTTTACTGTCTCTTAAATGTTCACCACCTATCTCTTTAAAGCACCTGAGATGCCAAAGAGGCATGTCCCCGAAGAAAGAAAGCCTGTTCCTGTCTCTAAAAAAGAACCTCCACCAGCTAAAGGTATTTCTGCTGCCCTAATAAAAAAAACAAAACCCAAAACCCAAAACAATTGTCTTTCATCATATTATTTTCACCTTTTCTTGAAAATATTTATGAATTTACTCTCTATTTGCTTTTGCATTATCTCATTATCTCCATATACATTATTTGATTTTGCAGTATCTCCATTCTTCCACTTTCTCATCTGTGCTATAATTTACCTAACAGCTTGCATTTGTCTCAGCTTTGTCCCTTCTCTTTCCTAACAACCTTGTGTTTGTTATTTCTATTTAGGTTGTGTGGCTTTTGCAGACAAGAGTAGTGTTTTTTTTTTTACTTCAATAGAGTGCCATGAAAGGTGATAGTGCTGGAATGTTAACATTGCAATTTTATACTGTGCTGTAGTGTCTTCCCCATGTAGTTCACTGTATGTCCAAAAGGTTGAATATTGTATTGTGTTGCTGTGCTCAGCTCCTTGTTCAGACACTGTGTTCTATAAAGAACTCTTGGATTACTAAAATCTGTGTAAGTGCTCCAAAAACTAAAGCTCTCTTGCTTTGACAATGTTTTCAAAGTGCCTGAAGTCCCTAAGAAACCTGTTCCAGAAAAGAAAATTGCTGTTGACAAAAAGGAGGTGGCTCCCCCAGCAAAAGGTACAGCATCTTTTGGATGTTGGCTTTAAACAGTCCTGTTCTATTGTTCTGCTTTCCTAACTACTTTTCACTTCTCAGTATAAGCATAAGATAAATGTAGTCTTTGTGTGTTATATTGTCTGTTCTCATCAAAGACAAACTCAAAAGCCTTACAGAGATTACTTAAACAAATTTTAATACCTTTAAAGTTCTGAATTGCCTAAAAAACCTGTGCCTGAAGAAAAAGCATGTTTCTGTTCCCAAAGAAGAACCTCCACAAGCCAAAGGTATACTTAGTGATGGAGTGTACATGTACCTATCGAATATCTTTCAAAATTTTTTTAGCCTGTATGTAAACATGTTTGTATTTGAAATTGGTTCTTATGTATCATTCTCAGTGCATTTATAACAGGTTTTAAGGCCAGGTAACATACTTGAGCAGCTCTCTTTTCAGTTAAGTAATCAGTCTTAAAGCACTTCATAGGCTTCCAGAGACTGAGTTGATTTTTATTTCTTTTTCAAATATATGTTGCTCTTATCTCCTATCTTCTATGTTAAGTCTATGGATGTGTTATGTTGTGTGTCTTGGTATTCTTATAAACAGATTAATGAAATTCTGTAATACTCCAATAAATCTTTGAAATATAGAATTCAGTTATCTTACATTTTATCTTTTGAAGTGCCAGAGGTGCCTAAGAGAGCTCCGCCAGAGAAAAAAATTGCTGTTCCAAAAAGAGAGGAAGCTCCACCACCTAAAGGTACACTTAAAAAACATTCTTTTCCTGTTATCTTAAGCATCTTGTTTATGTCCAACTTTGGTTTTGATTGTTATAAGGGAATCTGGTTTTAGTTGTACTTCAGTTACATTAGCTATGTATCTTTTGTGTCAGTTTTGTGGATAACTGTGCTATAGATGCAGTCTTAAAACACCTGTAATTTCAGTAATTGACTTTATTATAATTCATATCTCTGAAGTGCCAGAAGTACCTAAGAAACCAGCTCCAGAGGAAAAAATACCACATGTTCCCATAGTAGAAGAAGCTGCACCTACAAAAGGTACAATATTGTTCATGTTAATATCATTTATTTAAAACACTGCATTTGTCTCAGCTTGCTCACCTGTTGTTTTGTAAGCAAATTGTCTCCATGTGTTATCTTGTTGAACATTTCTGTTATGTGATGCTCTTGCCAGTTTTGCACTTAATAGGTCCTAAAACTAAACCCTTTTTTTAAAGTGCCTGCAGTTCCTAAGAAACCTATCCCTAAAGAAAAGGTATCTCCTGCTGTTCCTAAAAAAGTTGAGGCTCCTCCAGCTAAAGGTATGCTTTCTAGTGGAATGAAACATTATGCTGTTTCTCAGTGTCTGTTTATATGTTGTCCTGGTGAAACCAAGACAGTTGTGTATTGTTATTGGTCATTGATTTGTGCTTCCCCTGTGAGTTTTTTTGTTCTGATTTAGTGACAATGAATCATTACAGTATGTTCAATGTGTCGTACTATACTTACAAAAATATAATTTCTAAATACCAGATCTCTGTTAAGTGCTCAGTACACTTAAGCAATTCTTTGGAAACTTAGATTTAGAGCTTTGCAACATTGTTTTCACAATGGAATGAGAAAAACATACATTTAATATTATTATTGTTCAAAGTACCTGAAGTGCAGAAGAAAGCCACTTTTCAAGAAAGAGTACTTATTACAGAAGAAAGAATGTCTCTTGCAATTCCAGAGGAAATTCCATCACCTGAAGGTACACTACAAACAGACAATAGTGAGAAACTTGTGCTTTGTCTACAGGTCTGTTGTAGAGATCAAAGTAGAAAAAACCCCCAGAAACTCTGTGTTATATTGTATGAGTTTTGTGTTGAACGTTTTGCAGACTTGCAGGCAGTTAAGAGCCCCTCGAGTGCCATTTACAATTTCAGTAGTGAATGCCAGGATCCCACCATATTGACAATGGAAATTTTGCCACAATGATCTTTGGACCAGGCTCTCAGGAAAGCATAATGAGAAGTATGGATGTATAATGTTGAGATTATCCTCCTCTAATTAGGACTTTAACCATCCATTTGTCATACTCCCTATAAAGAGCTCTGCAGTGCTGCAGTTAACAGTACTATTTCCCTCTGTAGTGTTAGCTTCTCACCAGCTTTTAGTTCACATCCTCATAGTCAGGGAAGGTTGAGATCAGTTGCTTAAAATTAGTATAATTGGACAAAATATCTGCTTCAAGATAGCTGAAATCAACATTTTGACTGTTTTTATATCCCATTAATAACTAGCCAGTCAAGAGAATTTACATATTCTATTAAAAAGCACAAATGAGTTTTTAAAAGCAGATATGGAAGTGATCTATCTCAATTATGAACATGCAAATATCCATTCATATGGATACATGCAGTGTTAATTTCTGTCTCTTGTAAATGAACCTTCTACCCAGAGCAAGTTGATGTTTTCCATGATACAGTCACATTTGTAGATATGCACATCCCAGACTTTTCTTTCACTTCTTGACCTACCCTTCTCATCTTATTGCTGTCCTTCTTACTTTCATGTAGCTGGATGAAGGAGCAACTTCTAACTCTTTGACTGTTGTTTCCTCCCCCTCAGCTTTTGTGATGGGGAAGTTTGGAAGCTGAGGCATTCTGATGGACTGACAGTTGACCAGTGAAAGATACTTGAGAGATAGAACAGCACAGAATAGGGTACATGGGGCACGGACAAAACTTATCATTAAGAACAAATCATACAGATATGTGTGCACAGCACTTTCTGTATTGTATGTATATGTGTCACTGTCATATAAAACTTCTAAGAATCTGCCTTCATCTTCATGCATCAATCTCTTCCTCCCTCCATTCATCCATCCACCAAAATACTAAAGCTAATAATTTTCTTTAAAGAACCAACAGTTGAAGAATGGGTTGAAGAAGAAGTGGAGGAAGTATCGGTTTCCTTTCACAGAGAAGAGATTTCTGAAGGTACAACCACAATTCAGGAATACTATGTAGAAACAAAAAAATAATTATTGTTTTGTACCAGAAATACTTGTAAAGAAAAAATTACTGCTATATAAGTAAGTTTAATATCTTATAAACTTTGATGCTAAGAATATCGACGATTCCTATTACTTGCTTTTGAAAAGCATGGTAGTTAATCCTGTTTTGGTATAGTGAAAAAAATTAAGTATCTCTTGGATATTGAGAGTTATCAGCCTTTTTATTACAAATATTATCTGTTGGAAGTTCCTGTTCCACCAGGTGGCCTGGATGAAGTAAAAGTCCTTTAGAATATCACAGGGCACTCTGATACCTCAGACCATTTAATCATAAAATGACTAAATTTTTTCCACCTCAAAGTTTATTGGTGGTAACTGTGAAGGATGGTAACATACAGTGATTCAATTTCCATTACAAGTGACACCATAAAAATGTTTTTTCAAGGGATGGCTTTAGTCACGGAATTTTCTTGCTATTTGGAAGAGAAGCAAAGTGAACAAATTCCAACATTGGTGAACTAGTGGACAAAGGAATGGAAAGTGTTGATCTAGTACTTCAAATACTGAGCATTCTAAAATTCCACAGAAATACAAGATGAGAGCTCAATCTCAGTTCCATTTAAGTTGCTTGGAGTTTTTCCATTGACTTCAGAAGGAGCAGGGTGGTTTGAATGTAGATTTTGTAATACCAGAGATGTCTATTAGTGAAGCAGACTGCTTAGTCTTGTCTTACAAATACTGCATTGCTTACCAGGGCTATAAAGACAGCAGCAGATGTCAAACACTTAAACTCAAGTATTTTTTATTTTACTTTTTTAAGTGTCTGAAGAAGAGTCTTACTACATAGAGGAGAGGGTAACTGTTCCTAAAAGAGAGGAAGCCCCACCCACTAAAGGTATACATTCTTTTCGTTACAAAATATTGATTTTTTTGTCACTCTGAGTGTTATGTTGCTGTGATATATTTATGTCCTTTTGTGGTTTTTCACCATAAGGAAATGTGCACATTACAGTCATGCTATGCCTCTTTGTAAAACTATATATTGTAATCTTTTAAAGTGCCTGAGAAGCATAGGAGAGTTGTCCCTGAACCAAAAGTTCCATGTGCCCCTAAGGAAGCTCCAGAAGTTAAAGGTATAAACCAGTTCCTCATTTGAGTGATGTATCTTCAAGGGGTTTATGTTTGTCCCACTCTTTTGTTTGTATGTGTTGCTGTGGTTAATGTCTGCATCCAGTGATGAATGGTTGTCTCATATTCCATCTTGTATGATGAAAAATATTGTGTTAACTCGGTAAAACACATTGTGATGTAGTAGACAATTACAAATATTGCACCTTAATGTTCTTTCTCATCTTCCTTCTTATCTTACTTATTTTTTTGAAGTTCCTGAAGTTCATAAGAAAGCAGTTCCTAAAGAGAGAGCACCTGTCCCTGTGCCTAAAAAAATGGAAGCTCCACCAGCAAGAGGTATAGCAGTGCTTTGTTCCTGCTGCAAAAAATGTTGGGTTTTTTTTTTCTGCATTCTGTCTTTAGCATATATGCGTGTTGATAAAAACATATCTCATATATCAAAAGTCTTAAACATTAAACATGTACTTATGTCTGTCAACAATGTAGCCTGTGGTCTGTGTTGTCTTTATGAGATTTATGTGTTATTTTATCTTTTATCTTATGCCTGTTGGTGAATTCAATCAAATTCTCTAAAGTTGCACAATCTCTTTTAAAAACCTGCAGAGGAACGGGTGCCCACTTTTGAAACAGAAGTTGAAGAACTTCCACCAACCAAAGGTAAAAAACCTGAGAATATTTTTATTATTATTATGGAGATTTTTTTTTTTTGGCCTTGCAGTGTTTCTGTTTAAGCATTTTACTTAAATTTTTGTTCATTACTATCTGTAACCTCTGTCTGGGGTTTCTCTCTTCTTTTGACTATTTACTCATCTTTATGCTATGGCTGTAAAGTACACCCTTCTGCAGTGTCTCATTTTTGTTGCTGTTGAAGTTTACTTAGCATTTTCTTTAAAAAACAAAAACAAAACAGATTAAGCAGAAAAAACTTAATTATGTCTGCATTTCAAATATTGTGATCAAATATTCTTAAAATTACTATTTTTAAGTGACTGAAGTGCACAGGAAAATTATCACAGAAGAAAAAGTTGCAGTTGCCAAAAAAGAGGAGGCACCTCCAAAAAGAGGTATACAATTTTCAAAGCTACACAATGAAAGCCTTGTTTCAGAATACCAACTTATATTTATTATGTGTAATTGTCTAACATAAACTGTAATGTTCAGTGTTTGCTGGTTTTGTTTCCTTTTTACTTGAAGAAATGTCGAGTCTCTGCATTTGTGTTTTTGTCATCTGATGTTGTACATAAACTGCGATTAATTAAAAATCTTTTAAAATAAACTTTTTTTTAAAAAAATGCCAGCAATGCCCAAGAAGCCTGTGCCAGAAGAGAAAGTATCTGTTCCAGTTTCACGGAAAGTGGCAGCTCCACCAGCTAAAGGTATAAAAGTTCTTTTGAAAGTAAAGAAGCCTTCTAAATATCAGATGTCTGTGTGCATCATACCCACCATCTTCCTGGTTATTTAAGTCTCTCCTGACTTGATTATAAATTAAAAGGACCTTGTCTTCTTCCCTGGAAAGCAATGCATAAGGTGACAGAGAATAGTCACACACCTGCATTCCTTGCATTTTCTAGCCACTATTTAGCTTTATTGATCACTCTGGCTGCCTAATACCTTAGGAAAGCTGAGCAAAGACATTTACTCAGTGAAGAAGTTAAATAATTTAGAAAAAAAATATCAGTGTTCTAATATTCAGTGAAGGGTTTCAAAGTTACAAATGTGTCCTTTGTGTCTGTGATTTTTCTTGTGTTTGAAAAGTGATTTTGTTATGTATCCTGTATGTGTGGTGTTCTGTGGTTTAATTACATTTCTGAAAAGCCTAGAAGCAGTTATTTACATCTTACTTTCATCTCAATCATTCTGTCTTACTTTATGACGTGTGAACACACTGTTTGATTTTTTTGTCTTGGTCTATATATTGTTTTGGTCTATATATCTATTATTTTAATATTATATGTATTATTTTAGTAATATTATTTTAATGTTTAACAATATTTCTGCTGTTGATAAAATTGCACAGTGTTTCAAAGTGTCTAATTTATCTGGTGAATTTATTCCTTGAACCCCCCCAAACCTCTTGAAAATGCTTAATGCATACCTAGCTAATATGCATTAAAGCTTCAGGTGGTCATTTTCTCTCTTAATTTAAATGTTTGTATGTCTGCTGTGACTTTTGTGTTTATTGTAAGTATCTTTGCTATGTGAACATATACTATTTCTCCATAATCGTTTGTTCACAATTCTTTTGTATGAACTTCAGAAAATGTGATTTCTTTTATTATTTATTATTCTTACAATTACTATCTTTAAAGTGCCAGAAGCACCAAAGAAAATGGCCAGAGAAGAAAGAGTATCCATTGCTGCTCCAAAAAGAAAAGTATCTCCACCACCAGAAGGTACTCTTGCCTGTGGATTAATCTGTGAACAGGCTAACCTCATGTAATACCACCAGAGCTTCAAGCCTGCTGGTCTGGCACCTTTCTTGACACTATAATGCTAGAATCATAGAATCATTTAGGTTGGAAAAGACCCTTAAGATCGAGTCGAACCATTCACCTAACACTATCAAGTCCACCACTGTGTTCCACTGTAGTCCCAAGTGAACCTTAACACAGTCTTTGAGAAGCACTAGAGACTTTTTTTTCCAGTTACTCTGGGTGTGGGAGGTGTCAGGAAATAACAACTAGTTTTCTGATAAACCCCAAATGGGTTATGGGCTATTTATTATTGTACATTATATTGCACCAGAGAAAAATATTAACAGTAGACTCTGTCTTTGAAGTACTAACAGAAGAAGAACACTGGGCTATGTCAGAGGAAGTATCCATTTCTCTTCACACAGAAAAGGAGATTTCATACACAGGTATGTGTTTCCCTTTGAGGGGAAACAGGGCAGCCTTTCCCTACATTTATATTAACATGCTTTCTTCTTCTGAAAAGAAAACTTGTCCTTTCATGTTCCTCACCTAAATCTGAAGGTCAAAGAAAAAAAACCTTTACCTCTGCTGTTGCCTGCCTGAATGAGACACTTAGCACAATTCTGTAAATTGGACCTGTCAGCACAAGGGCTTTGAACAAAGTCCACTGCTTTGATAGAAAATTCATTGCTCTATCACTTATCACAATCTATTGATTTGTGGAAAATGAGCCACAAGATCGATGGGAGGACAGGCAGAATATGCATACTAAGAGGAGGATGGAAGAAGATATTTGACTGGCTTTCTGTAAGGCAGCACTAATGCACTCTGTTTTGTCTGGAAAAAAAAAAAGGCTCAAAGCAGGACATTCAATACAAGCTCTCCCATGTGATACTAAATAGAGGTGTTGTAGTTAGGACAAAAGAATCCAAAGGAACTTGAGATTCCTGCAAGGATGCTCGTGCACAGTGCAGTTTTTATTATCAAATCAACCAAAGTTATCAGTTCCAATCAGTTTTAGTGTGAGTTTTCAAATGCAGATGTACCTGGCACTTAAAATTAAATACCAAGCAGGGCTCTGCTGGAAAATATTTAAAGAGCTGGTCAGTCTTCATATTTACCCCAGAATAACACCCACTTTAGCAAGCATCAAGACTGTGGCAGACACTCATCTATGCTCACTGTAGCTTGTCATGGAGAAAGCAGGTAGAAGTTCTCAACTCTATCACTGACTGGATTCCATCTCTTAAGAAGATCAAAAAAGATTGCCAATCTACTAAGAAAATGCCAAAGTTATTCTTTAAATTGTCAAGTCTAGTAGTCTCCCAGACATCAAAATGCTGAGGTAATTTTCTGTGCAGTTTCCAGTTATACAGATCAAAAATTTCCGAAGACACCTGCCCCAGAAGACAATATTCATGCATTACTGTTCTGAAAAAGAGAATACACTGTTCAAAGATAGTGTGCATTCTTTCCTGAACAAATCTTAAAAACTGGACATATTCACACCTCCATCTTTTGGAAATTTTTCTGCTCTTGTATAGAATGGCTCCTTTCCATGCCTGAACAACAAGCTACTTTGTAAAGCAGTCAACAGAAGGGGAAAAATACCTTCCTCACTGAGCAATGAATTGTTTTGCCTTTACTTAACCCAGAACTCTTATCCATTGTTTGTCACTCACAAAGGTTTTCTCTGCGTTCCCTTCATCTAGAGTTTCATATGAAAATCTTGTGTTACCAGTGAGTGAGGAATCTTGATCTATTTATTACCAAGGTAGAGCAAAGTGTCACTGCTGTGGAGAGCTGCTGCCATAGAGGAGAGTGGGATTTAGTGGTTTTGTAATTGGTTGAATTTGGACTTCGGGTTCTGCCCATTAGCAAGCTTAACTTCACTGCTGCTGCAGCGGATGAAGCAGGAATCATATCACTTTCTTATATTGGGATCTTGAAAAGTTTGTCGTTACTCAATTGAACAGCATTCTAATTACTTCCATAATTACATGTCCAGTGTCAATAAGCACACTTCTCTGTTACATTTAACTATGTATTTGCAAGGTATCTTTTTGTGTTTCTTCTCAGGAATATTTTTGCTTTTAAACACTTTACAAATTTTTTAAATGTAAATTTACTGTATCTTTTAAGTGCCTGATGTACCGGAGAGGGCTATCATTGAAGAAAGAATACCAATTTATCCTCCTAAAAAAATGGCAAGACCACCAGCTAAAGGTATACTGGATAGAGTATTGAAATATGGTATAAATGGTTTTCATGTCTTGTATGTTCCATGTACAGTGAATACATATTTGTTTTCTATGGCATGTTCTTTCTTCGGTTTAATTCTTATTTGAAAATGCTGTGTCATCCTTATTAGTAGTAAGATCTATGTGCTAAATTTTAAGATTCTTCTCATTCATATCTTTTTAAGTGCCTGAAGTACGCAAGACAGTTGTCCAAAAAGAAAAAGTGTATGTTGAAGTTCCTCAGTACGAAGAAGAGATTCCAAAATACAAAGAGGAAGAAGCCACCAGATATGAGAAGGAAGTAATCCGTTACAAGGAGGAAGTCCACCATTATGAAGAAGTTAGTCACTATGAGGAGGAAGTTCCTCAGTATGAAGAAGTTCCTCAATATGAAGAGGAGGAAGTCACCCATTATGAAGAAGAAGCTGCTTATTATGAGGAGGAAGGTCCTGAATATGAGGAGGAAGAGTTAGAAGCTCCCCAGTATGAAGAGGAGGCTCCTCCACCAGTTAGAGGTATACTTTAATTTTAGGATTTGTGTGAGAAAAAGAAGTATATTTTAATTCTGTTAATGTACCAAAGTTTTGTTTTAATATGTTTGAGTGTGCTTTACAGTGTGTCTTTTCCAAGATGTTCAATGATTAGTATATAGTTCAGAAAATGTGTAATGGCTGTATGTCCACTCTTTACTATTACCTCTATACATTGAAAAGTTTCATATCATACGTGTTTATTCCTGTTTCATATGAAGTCTGTATAACCCACTCAGAAAATTTAGCTGAGCTGTATTTCATCCTCCTCTGGGGTCCGATTTTGACATCAAACTGTGCTTGAAATGCTTAGAAAAGTTTATGAGAGTTCTGCAATCACAGCCAAAAAATACATTTATCTAGAAAATAGGTAGGGTACTTGAAAATAAGTGATTAAGGAACAAAAGTCACCTTGACTTCCTCTCAGGAATCTTTGAAAACTCTATAGTTATTTATTTCTTGAATTAAATAAAATATTTTCATGGAAAGCAAATATATAAAAGTTCTATTAAATTGCCATATTTCAATACTGTTGATTTTAAGTGTTTTCCTTAGGAATAATTTTGAGGTACTGGTATAAATTTTCAACTTTGTTAATACAGAATGAACATACTGTTCACTGCTTAGAGAAAACAACTAGTTCATGCCAAGATCTTGCTAATAAAACTTTTCTGTGTCTTTATATAAAGACGTAGACTAACTATATCCAATTTCCCAAAATTAGTTAATAATCTAAGAGTATTTAAAAATGCATATTTTCCAGTCCTGATTCAAATCATTACATAGCATCTCTTCCCCAAAAAGAAGTTCAGAATGTCTTTTGACTAATTAATGAATGCCAAAACCATATTTAGCAATGTTTGCACTAGAAGTTTGACATATGGATTAGCACATTTTTCCTAATAAAGAAAAGGCCAGGCTGTAACCTGCAAAAGCCAGGTTAATCCTGAATAGCACGATTAGGGCTAACTAAAATTTCTTTTTAGTCTATCATAGTAGTTAAGTTGAACTCATATGCACTCCAAAATTTTCTCACCATGCTCAGAGCCAGTGGGATTACTCTCACGTGATCACAAAATTTGTATGGTTATTTCAGGGGCTTGGAGTACTAAAAACATTGATCCTTTTTTAGATTAAACCTTTGCTCACTGCAGTTATACAGAAAATCTGTTGATTTTGGCAGAGTCAGGATTATTTTATTTTTTTTTCATCTAAGTAAACCACTCACAAACATTGCCATTACCCCAAAAAAATGCAGTATGAACTGCTGGGTACTTATAATGTGTCCATAATACCCTGTTTGAAGTAAATTGATTGATAAACTTGATACGCTTGTTTCTAATGTATAGAAAGCATTTGGAAATTTCTGAGGAGGAAAATGTAATCAGCAATAGATATTCAATATATATACAAAATTGCCTTATTCAACATACCAGATGCAACCTATTACATGCCTGAGAAGTATTAGGATCATAGCTCCAGGGAAAAATGAGAAGTTAGTAAATCCACTAAATATCCAAAGAGTTGTTTATTACAATGTTTGTAATAAACATCAAAAAATTAGATGAAAAAAAGCTGTATTTTTGCGTGTTTCCTTACCAGGGAAGAAATTCGTAAACTTCATTAATAGCTGTTTCTAAAAAGTCAAACTCTGTCTTAACTCAATCTTTTGATCCGCAAATAAGCCCTTGAAGTTAAAAATATTTTTATTGATGGCATCAGTGATTCAGCAGGGAGAATGGACATAACAGCAGTTAATATAATCTGTTTGCTGTTTGTTTTGTCTTAATGATCAAACCATGTTAAACCATAACTATATGTTTTGTGTATGTGTTTGTGATGCTTGTTTGCACTTCATGTTCCTGTTGTTTTAGAGGTGAGTTCCTAAAATATTAATGGTATCTTTCAAGTGCCTGAGGTTCCCAAGAGGCCTGTTCCAGAGGAAAAAATACCTATTCTGAAGAAAAAAGAAGCTCTTCCAGCAAAAGGTATATATTGTCTCTTTGTGTTAGCAGGCATCCTCTGAATATCTAATTCACAGTATTTTTTTGATGTCTTGATTATTGATCATTACTCTTTTCTTTTTTGGAGGGCACTCTTCATATGTAATGTTTGTGCTGCTGTCCTTTTTGTTTAATTTCTGGTTTGAATAGCTTTTGAACTATTTTTTAACCAAAAAAATGTTTTTTAAGTGCCTGAGGTACCAAAGAAACCCATACCTGAAAAGAAAGTCCAAGTGCCGAAGAAGGAAGCTCCACCAGCTAAAGGTATATGAGCTTGTAGTTAGCTGTGTAGATCTTCTAAATTTTACTCTCACTTCTCACTTTTTTTAAACACTTGGATAGTAAAAGGATTGTTGCTTTTAAGGATTGTGATTCTTTGTGTTTTTGTTCAATTGTTCATTGTCACTGTCTTGTACGTCATGGTATTTTAGCTTTATACCAAGCTCAATTTACAATATCTTACTAAGTTCCAGAAGTGCCAAAGAAACCTGTGCCAGAAGACAAGATTTCTGTTCCTGTACCAAAAAAGAAGGAAGTTCCACCAGCCAAAGGTATATCAACTCTTGACCGAATGTGTTAAAAAAAAAAATATTTTGAAAATCGGTCTTTGTTCACACTTTCTCTTTAATATAATGTAGAGGGAAGAGAGTTTTCTGTTCTTGACAGTTTATCTTTGTCATTCAATTTATTGAGTCATCTCAATGTTCTTTCCCTTATGCTTCAAAAATGAAATCCTTAAACTGCAATAATATCTTTAAAGTGCCTGAAGTACCAAAGAAACCTGTGCTAGAAGAAAAGGTACTTGTCCCAGTGCCTAAAAAAGAGGAAGAAACTCCACCAGCCAAAGGTACAGCAGTTTCTGGTTCAACTGCATAATTCTAGTTTTGTTTCTTCGGCATTAGAATTCTGCAGATAACAGCCCTATTCCTCATCCTACTGTGTTTGATACTTGAACCACTGATCTATGTTTAACCTGTACTGTGGCCATTTCTGTTAGTCATGGGTGCTGTGCTTATTCTACAAAGATTTGTATGTTTTGTATTGTCTCTGTCTTTTGGATTTTATATATCTAATTTAAAATTACTTGCTATTTAAAAAAAAAGATGCTCCAAAGGATAAACAATGTGCCTATACAGCCTATACAGCAAGGCTTACTATGCCAATTTGTAATGCTGTGTTCTGTATGTTTTTAAGTTTGTATCTGTGCATAAATCTATGGATAAAACCAATGTAATCTTTCATAAACAATTCACATTTACCACATATGTGTAGTTATCTTAATATCAGTTTTATAGTTATCATTTTACTATGTTTTATGTTTTATCGAAAATTAATTTCTTAAATAAAAATATCTTTAAAGTGCCTGAAGTGCCCAAGAAAGTTCCAGGAAAGAAAGCACCTGTCCCTGTACATAAAAAGCCAGAAACTCCACAAGGCAAAGGTATCTCTTCTTATAACTGATCGTGTGGATGATGCTTCTCATTCTTTTTGTATGTTTGTTATTACAATATAACTGAAGTATTATAGCAGTTTGTGACAAATGTGCTTGCTAATTCATACTCTTCAGCTTCTGTGTATGTTGTGTCTTAGTTTCTGATGTTGTGTCTACATTTTCTACAATTAAATACTATCTTTGAAGTGCCAGAAATACCAAGACCTCCCCATGAAAAGGTACCTATTTTGGTTCCTGAAGAAGAAGAGCAAGAGGAAGTTGTCCCAGAAACACCAGCAAAAGGTACACCGCTTCTTCTTGAAAATCATCCATTTTTTTCAGTTCAGACATATACCTTCATTATCCTTGTGAGGAGAGTTTTCTTCATCTTATTTGTCTTTGTGCCTTTGTTCTGTGTTTTAGTAGTTCTGATGTTCTAAAATTAATTGAATATATCTTATCAAAACACTATCTTTAAGTGCCAGAGGTTCCCAAGAGAGCTGTTCCAGAAGAAAAAGTACCTGTTGCAGTTCCTAAAGTAAAGAAAATTCCACCATCAAAAGGTATATCACATCATGGTGTATATAGATAGTTCCTCTCCCTTACATTTTCCATATTTCAATAGAACCTCATTTAAAAAATCAATTTATATTTATGTGAAGTCAGATCCTTGGTTCTAGCACCCTGCTGTTCCCTTCTGGTGAGCAGTGCTAGGTCTCAGGCAACGCTTTATTGTTTGTTTTGTTATTTATTTCAATAGACTAAGAATCAGGCCTTGAATCATCTATTTGTTTTTCATTTTAAATCATTGCTGTGAATGAAAGAATTCATTGTGATATCATGACTCAGCACTAATGTCTAAATTCATGTAAATTTTGTTTAAACATAATACCTGGAATAGTATTTTATGGGCCTTTTACCTGGAAATTCTTCAATTCAGGGAGATCATTCTGACATGTACCCTGAGCATAAAATCTGAAGCCTTTAGCTAAATATATGATAATAGTATATAAACATATATAATTATATATTATATAAAAATAAAATCAAATCACAACAGACTGTATAAATAACCACAAGATATACCCTAAACGTGAAATTCAAAGTGGAGGCAGACAATCGCAGAGGCCACCCCTTGGTGCTGAGCAAATTCTACCTCAGTAACTGAGGTATTTAGGGGAAAAAAAAAAAAAAAAGAAAAGCAGACACTGGAACATTTTTACACAAAAAATTAGATACTAATAATTAGGCAAAAGAGCTGATCTGTATATAGTCCTTATAACCTAATTGTACTTAGCAGTTTTCAGGGAGTGAAAAATAGCTAATAGAGTTTCCCCTATTTTTATTACTATTGTTACTTTAGAGCTGGTGTCTTTGTGGTTTATGTTATTAATTTTTTCTTTGTGATGTTGTGAAAGTAAAGTTCTTAAAACAATATCTTTAAAGTGCCTGAGATGGCAAAGAAAGTTGTGCCTGAAGAAAAAGTTCCCATTTTTGCTCCTGAGGAAGAAGAAGAAGAAATCATTCCAGAGGAAACTATACCAGCAAAAGGTACAAGATCTTTTCTTGCAAATTACTCATGAGATCTCTTGGGTTCATTAAAATTGATCTTTATTTCTTGTTCTAAGTTGAAGTAAATCTTAATGATCTTTTCAGGGACCTTGTTTCATGTTTTTTTGCACGTTTTTAATGCTTTGAATGTAACTTAAAAATGTGTTTGTACAATAATATCTTTAAAGAGCCAGAGATTCCTAAGAAACCTGTCCCAAAAGAAAAAATACCTGTGCCCCCACCTGCAAAACTGAAGCTTCCTCCTGCAAAAGGTACAGAAATTAATATCTAGGAAAACAATGTGTTCTTATTTTCATTAGGTGTCTATTTTATTTTGTTTGTTATATTTATGTCAGTTTTGTGTCCCCACTGTCTGTCTTTGTTGATGTCTCAGAGTGCTTGTCAAATTCTTAAAAAAAAATAAACTCTGAAATTATTTGTCTTGTTCAGGAAGTCTGCCTGTGTATCTAGTGTATTTTGTTTTTATTTCTGTTTCATCTTTAAACACTTAAAATATATTCTGCAGATCAGTTCTTATTTCATTATGTCTGTTTGTTTATGTTTTTTGTTGTCTTTCTCAAACTACTGGTGGATGACATTCTTAAAATAAAATGTTTTTAAAGTGCCAGAGATGCCTAAGAAACCTGTTTCTGAAAAGAAAGAACAAGAACCTGTTCCTAAAAAGGTGCTGAGTTCACCAGCCAGAAGTATTGCAGTTTGTAAATGCTGTTATCATTAATAGATGGCATTCTTCATACAAGTTGAGGTTACCAAGGGACATTTTAATATGTGTCTATTGTCTTCTGACTATACTATTCATTTGTTTCTAAGTTTATGCCCTGCTGTTCGTAAGCTTCTGGGTTTGTGTCTGTTTTAAAATTGTGCAAAAGAACACTCAAGTTAGGTCCTATCTTTAAAGTACCTAAGATGATTAAGAACGTTGCTCCTGAAGGGAACCTACCTTTTGCCCTCCCTGAAAAAGTGGAGGTTCCAGCTGCAAAAGGTATACGTGTACTCCTGATTATAATTAACATTTATCCTAAAAACACTCTTTACTTTCTTCTTTCTAACTTTTGTCCTTGTTGTATGAGATTTCTGCTTGAATTTATGTTAAAACTCTTCATTATCATGTTCACACTGTAGAAGCATAAACCTATATTTCCTGTGCTTTTTTACTTATACTGCTTTAAGGTGTTGGGTTTTTTTAAATCTTAAAAGAAATCCATATTTTTAAAGCCCCTGAGGTGCATAAAAGAGCAGTTGCTGAAGAGAAAGTGCCAGCTGTTGTGCCCAAACCCAAAGAAGCAACACCAACTAAAGGTACAGATAAATTTCTTCTTATTCCTCCAAAAGATTTGTTTTGCCTCCTCATTCCTAAAATCTTGTGTAATATATATACTGATTATACTTTTCAGGAGCATGTTCTTATATTTTACTGTAACTTATGCTTGTGTTATCATGTACATCTTCTGTTCTATGTAGATTGCCTTGACTAAGTAAAAAAAAAACAAAAAAACACAATAATAATACTCTTTCTAAAGTGCCTGAAGTACCCAAGAAACTTGTCCGGAAAGAAAAAGTTCCTGCTCCTGTGGTGGAGAAGTATGAGTATGCATATGAAGAGTATGAGAAGTACGAGACATATGAAAGTTTTGAAGAGTTTGAGAAGGTTCAGGAAACTGAAGAAATTGACACATATGAGGAACCTGAAGAACCTGAGGGGTACAAGGAGATTCAGGAACAGGAATATAGAGAGGAGGCTGAGGAGAAAGAAGATGTCTATGAAAAGTATGAGTTTAAGGAGAGGGAAGAGATCTATGAGAAATATGAGAAAGTATATGAGGAGGCTTACGAAATCCAACCAGCTATAGGTACATCAAGTCATGATTTCTTCATTCTTAAAGTCTGTTGAGTTCCCAGCTACTGCTTAAGCCTCCTTTGAGTGTTAATATTTTTCCCTGTTTGTACTCCTATGTTGCTGCTAAAGAGAAATCTGTTCAAAGATTGTTCCTCTCCTATTCTTTCCTAAGGAGTTCTTCCCTTCAGAGGGGAAAGGGAGGACTCCCCATCTGACTGCCTAAGAGCAAGCTAGTGTAGATATGACACAGGCAAAGTAAACTATAATTTTCTCATGCAGTTCAGCTTCAGCATGAATTGAATATTTTTATGTATCGATACTTGTTTCTTTTGCCCAGTTTAGCTCCTGTGAGTTACAAAGATATTAAAAATAATGTAGGACCTTCCTTCTTATCATTTGAATTTATGACCATAGGATCCCTCACACCAAACAGAAAGTACATGTAAAATGTACCAGAAATATGTATGCTGATATTCTTTAGTTTTCATTGCTCAAGTACTCTGAGATAAGTTGCTGTTCACTTGTCTCTGCATAAATTATGAGATTATTCCCCTACAAATTAGTGATTGCTCTGCTTGCTTTGTATCTGTAAATTATCTGTGTAATTCCTCATAAATAACTTTAAATCCTTCATGAAATACTTTTTTTTTTTAAGTGCCTGAGGTGCCTAAAAGACCTCTGCCAGAAGAAAAAATACCTGTTCCTGTTCCTAAAAAAGAAGCTCCACCAGCTAAAGGTACATCAGCTATCAGATAAATTTAAGGACACAACCTTCTGCCTGAGTCTCTGAATCCCCAAATCCAGAAATTTACCAATTCTAGTTTGACTGCTAGAACCTCAAATTTCTTTCACAAAGTTAGGGATTAAATTACTAAAAAAATTGTTTTATTTTAAAATTTATTTTAAAAATCAAAACTTAGACAAATTATTTTCTGAGGAAGTACAGGCAGGACCTTCAAGACTTAATTTTTGCTGTCACAATGTTGGTGACATTTTATAGCTAATCATTGAAAACAAGCAGATAAATAAATTAATAAAAGTCTGTTGAATTATATTGCCCTGTCAGTGAAATTCTAGTTTCCTACATAATCCTTCTTCAACTATGGGGTGTTCTGGAGTGCATATCATCTTAAGAGGTGTTCTCTGGATCAGGACTACAAAAGATAAGTGTAATGAATACCATTTGTCAGTGGGTGGTCGTAGAATTCCTCTTTTCTCTACTAGTCTGTTCAGAGCACTTTGTCAGAAATTCATTTTGTGCTAACTTACCATAGACCAAACTGGCACTAATTAGAGCTGATAGTTCATGAAACCTAATTGTTAAGGCTTACCCAGGACAAAAATTCACCAAACAAGAGCAGTGTTTTCTTTCAGTGAATACTGAAGATTAGCTATGTGAATCCAAGCAAAATAATCCAAATGGGTGGCCTGCAAGTTCACCACTAAATAGTAATTGAGGGGACTGTATTTTGTATTTTTCTAAAATTTTTTACTCTTTCAATTGTTTGCTTTTTGTTTAACTTCTGTTCTTACATGATATTCATACTGCAAAAGTTCTTAAAAAAATACCAATGTCTTTAAAGTGTCGGCGAAGCTGAAGAAACCTGTTCCAAAAGAAAAAGTACTACCTGTGGTTTCTAAAAAGGAAATTACTCCACCAGCTAAAGGTATACTTCCTCTACATTGTTCTTATGAATCATGAACTCTGGTTTCAGTCTTTTGCCTTCATTATTATTTGAGAAAGATGTGTGTATGTCTTATGTCCCCACAGTGTTTTTTTCAACTGTTTGTTACTGAGTCTTTTTTTTGCCTGTTGGTTTCAAGTCATGTGTTCTGTTGTTAAGCTACATATTAAAATAGTTCAGAAAGAAAGAATATCTGAAAGAGAAGGAGATTCCACCATCCAAGTGTATGGCCATCTTTGAATAATATTTTTGTTATATGTTATTCTTCTGTCTAATCCTCAAAATTAACACAGATTTTCATTCAGGAGGCATTTCATCCTTTGTTGTTTCATGAATCTTCCTTGTGAGATTTGCTCTTCTTCTTTCTAACTTCTTCCAAATAACTCCCAAGGCCCTAAAAGTAAACTATATCTTAAAGGGCCAGCTGTTCTCCAAAGAACTGTCCTTGAAGAAGAGAAGCCTACACACACACCTGAAATAGAAGTTCCACCAGTGAAAGGTAAAGGAACATTTGATATGAGATTTTATGGAAAGGAAATATTTGTGTCATTTTCTCAACTAACATCTTCTAAAATAATCCTCATGTTCTTCACGCTATAGCAAGAGAATCTAGTCTCTGTGTGCAGATTCGGCTGTAGGTGATAGATTGAAAACTCTGATGCAAACATTTCAGATATGTGCTATAGAGGTGCTAAAGAGCAAATACATTGGTTTATGAATGAAAGCACACTGAGGAGGTATGGCTACTTATGCTACCAGTATGTAAACCTTCAGTAAATTTATTTTGTAATGTAGTTGTGTATTTAGTTTAAATTGGGGTTTTCAAGCCAATACATTGGTCATTATTGTTAAAGAATAGGGCAAGAGCTAGTAAGTTAAGACCACTCAAGATGTTACACATATCTGAAGGAAAAACATGATGATACACTGAAAAAAGCAAATTATTTATGCTCTTTGAGAGCAGAAACTATAAATTTCTTCACATAATTAATTGTTTCAGCAAGCCAGTTTTAAAACTTTATAATATTTCATCCTCGAACAGGGACCTCAAAGGAACTTAGTTTTTTGGGTTTATTTCTATTTGGGATTTTAAAAGTTGAAAATTATTTTGATATTACTAAAAAAAGCTAATATCTTTGAAGTTCCCGAGTTTCATAAGAGGGCTGTCCTTGAAGAGGAAGTACCCACCACTGTTCCTAGAGAAGAGGAGCCTCCTTTGTATGAAGGTACATCAAAGACACATCTACCAAGCAGTAAATTGCAGAGAATATATCAATTCATGCTCTAGATTGTTCTGTAAAATATGAGACATCTTCGATTCATTAATTTAGATTATTTAAAAGTAACTTCCATTCATGTCTTTGAGATCCCCAAGTTTAACTATAGTTTAGCATTAAAAAAGTGTTCTGTTCTGCTCTATTAGTGGGAGACAGAAACCTAAGTAAAAGAGAAACTAAGTTTCTGATCCAGAAAAGCACTTTAGCCACATTGGACCAAAGAAATGAACCCAAGTAGACACTGGTTTAAGAGCCAGCCTGAGTAATAATTAATTGATTTTTGAACTGGGATGTAGATAATTAATGCCACATGAGCACACGCGAAATTCAATTACAATTTCTATCTAACACACAGAACTAAGTAACTACAAAGTAATTTTTTTTTTTTTTTTCAATGAATGCATATTTTACTAACTGGAAATGGTCACTTCTAGCAGTAGAAGGTAAATGATCAGGCTGAAATTAGATATTTAAATAATTTATGTTCAGTTCTTTGTCCATATATATGTCTGCATTTTTGCATTGTAAGTTGTTTTTCTAACCTTGTCTTGTAAATAATACTAAAATACATAAAATAAACTAATATCTTTAAAGAGCCTGAAGTTTATGGAGAAGTTCCAACAAGAGAAAAAGTCCCTGTTATTACTCCTAGTGAACCAGAAGCTCCAGCAACTAAAGGTACAACAGCTATTCAAGCAACCTAAAAAGCAACATGTTTCTACATATTAGTTATTAATCTTCATAATTCCATTCATGCTATTCTGTTATTTAATGTGTTAATTCTAATGTTTACTTAATGCTATGTGTCTGTCATTGCTTCTTTGTTACTTACATTTTGTATACTATAATGTTCTTTAAAAAATATAATATCTTTTAAGTACCTGCAGTGACAAAGAAAACTGTCCCACTGAAGAAAATACCTGCTGCTGTGCCTAGAGAAGCAGCTCCTCCAGCTAAAGGTACATGACCTCCAAATGGATTTTCTCTAGCCTGTTTCAAAAGTGAGGTAGCAAGGGAGAAAAACAACATGACCTATATACAGGTCCTCTATACACTGTTCTCTTCCGTTTGATCTCTTGTTGTAGGAGTGGATTTTGTCTGTTTGCTTATTTGTTTTTATCTAGAATGATAGCATATATATGGGGGTATCAGAGAAAAAAACATAAACATTCTAAAACCATTTACAAAGAGTTAAAATAATGACCAGTTATTAAGACACAATAATTCACCATTCAGGAAAACAAATTCAAGGAGTATTTTCTAAAAGTTCTCATTTTTGTTTTGTGTTAGCAGCTACTCAGATTGATGCATTCTGCATCAAGAATTTAAAATTTAAGACGACAAAATCAGATGACTATGAAGACATTTAGTAGACAGGAAATTCACAGCAAGGCCAGGGATTAGTCCTATATTTTTCTGACTTCTTATGTGATGTTCTATTTCCCAAAATACTTTCCCTGACAATATATTTTTTTTTAAAATATCTACAAGATTGTGGAAAAGTACTCTTTGCAATTGTGTTAGGGCTTTAATAAATCAAGATTAAAGTAAGACTTTAAATCAGGACAAAGTGCAAAGCCATATATTTTTTTTCATAGGATCATTTTTTGTAATAAAATTCCAGTGCTGAAGAACTCTGGATATGTTTGAAACATAACATTTAGTTAATTGCACTGGAGTTTTGCCTTGAAATTTAAAAAAAAACAACAACCCTTTAAATTGCCAGAATTCCTAAAGATTGTTTGATAAGAAAAAACAACAAAACCTAACTACTTTATTTTCAGCCAAGGGCCAACTCAGACCTGTAAGCACTAGGACTTAGAAAACTAGTTAGTGAAATCCAAAAAGTGAAGTTGTTCAGTTATATTCAGAGGTTAATACCATGTATTTTCATATAGTTCTAAGAGAATTTTTTATTGTTTTACAAAACAGTACTACTTATTTCCTAGTGCAAATTTCTAAAATAAACCAATATTTTTAAGTTCCTGAAGCACCAAAGAAAACTGTCCACAAAGAAAAAATTCCTCCTGCTTTGCCTAAAGAAGAAGCTCCACATGTTACAGGTACAATAAATTTTAGTAGGATTTTAAGGATAAAAATTATGTTTTTATATAGATATTTGAAGTATTTTGAGAACATCTGTTAGCATCTTTAGTTAATCGCAACAGTAAATAGATTTTAAAAATATTGAAAGTTACATGACCTACTGTTGTTCTTAATAGGAAAATTAGCTTTATGTGCAAAAGAGACAATTGCAAGGGACCCTGGTACTTGAGATCAGTTAAAAACCAAACCAAACCAAAACAAAACAAAGAAAAAGTGACCAAACTTAAACAGACAGGGCCTGCCTCTTTGCACTCAAGGAAACAGCTCGATTTAGGACATATCACAGATCTTTCTTTTGGCAAGCTGCAGAGGTCAGATCAGGGTCAAGTATGAGATTTTTTTCTTCACTTATTTCAAAGAATCCTAAGTTTTAGGGTAAATATAAAATAGACCTGTGTATTTTAGGATGAGCTTGAATATTTAGTTGTATTTGTTCTTTGCTTTTCTCATTGGTTTTTTTTTGGAAGTTATTGTTAGTTTAATTAAATATTTAAACTAATATCTTTCAAGTGCATGAAGTTTATGAGGAGATGCACATAGAAGAAGAAATTTCTACTGTTCATAGAAAAGAAGAAGTTCCAACACCTAGAGGTATATATCTCTTCTTGCAATCTGCAAAGTCATGCACTCCAGGAATATTAAATTGTTCATTATTTAGTTCTTGTTCAAAGTAATGAATATTTGTGTTCATTCTTCTAGTACTTTACTCATATTACAGATTTGGGGGCTTTATGACTTCTCTTTCTATTCTATATAATTTCTTAAAGTGAACTAATATCTTTAAAGTGCCCAAGGTTGTTAAGAAAGCTGTTTCAGAAGAAAAAGTGCCTATTTCTGTGCCTAAAAAACCAGAACCTACTCCTGTGCCTAAAAGACCAGACTATCCACCATCTAAAGGTACTTCAACAGCTTAATAGAATTGAAGCCTGTTGCTGCTAACATCTTATCTGTTTCTTACATAATTTCTGATTTAATAGTTCATGGTCCACTTGTGTCAGATTTGTCCCATTTACGTTGTATATGTCCCTTTTCCCCATAACTTGTCTTTAAGCCATAAAATTTAAATTAAAATCAGTAAATATCTTTCAAGTTCCTGAATAGCCCAAGATAACTATTCCTGAAGAGAAAGCTATCACTCTGCCTAAAAAGACAGAAGCTCCACCTGCAAAAGCTATAGGTCAACTTATTCTTTCCTTCTCCTTTTCTTCAAGTTTCTTGTCCTTTTTTTGTTGTTAAATCATTAAAAATTAGTTGAGTTTGTCTATTTCTTCTACCCAAAGTAATCCATTGTGATGGCATAGAAATTGTATCAGAACCTAGTCAAAGGGACTAAAGAAAAGGAAAACTCCAGCTGAGTCAACAAATGTTATAATTTCACGGGTGTTTATTGGTACTGTAAACAGACTCAGAAATTCTAATGCTCAAGCAAGAAGTATATATACACTTCCTCTTTCTCATCGCTTATGTTAAACTTAGGGGTCAGTTTGGTTAATTTTGAATGAAAGTAGCATTAGGCACAGAAACCAATTGTTACAATTCATTCAGATCTTACAAAGTCTGTCTGAACTGGCAGTTCGTGTGGCATGTCACTACTGCAAGTCAAAAGATCCCCAGCAAAGTCTCTTCAAACTGTTGTTTGCCAGGGATAGAACCACAGAGACTTTTAAAAATATTTAACTGTTGTCAGAATATCCTTATACAACTGCTTGTTTTGTCTTGTATGTCTGTATTCCATGTTTTATTTTTGTAATTCTCAAAAGTACACTAATATCTTTAAAGTGTTCAAGGTACCTAAGAAACTTGTCTCAGAAGAGAAAGTAAATGTTGCTGTGCCTAAAAAGACAAGAGTAACACCACTTAAAGCTTGTATGTCAATAATGGTGACTCTCTGAGGAGGAGTTTTCTCTTTCTCTTGGGCAGTAGGGTTTTCAGCAAGAGAAAAAAATCACCCTTTATTTCTCATGTGTAAAAAAACCCTAGAAGTATGTAATAGTATACAATATTTTCTGCATGACATACCTCTTTTTATATCTGATCTTACATTTCTTTCTGATATGCTTCTTGTGATACTATTTCTTTCTGATATGCTTCTTGTGATACTATTTCTCTTAATAATGTAAATATTTTAAATGCCTTAAATATAACAAAAACGAATGCTTTTTTATTTAAAGAGCCAGAGGTGCCCAAGAAAATCCCAGAAGAGAAAGTACCCACTGCTGTGCCCAGAAAACCAGAACCACCACCAGCCAAAGGTATGTTGCACTACAGATAAGTAAAATTTGGAAGAGCAAAACTCTTCTACCTTGATTGTGCAGATAAGTTTTTTGATTGTTTGTTTGTGTTGTCCTATTACTTTTGTTTTCTGTGCCCACAGTTCTATATATGCTACTGTTCTGAAAATTCTTTTTGACCCATAGCTGTAATCAGCTTACCAGTGTGTCAGAAATACTGATGTTGCTGGGCAGAGATGAGACTCATACTTGAGAACCACAGCAAAAATCTTAAAGAGAAAAAAAGGCTTCTGTGATCTGAAATACTCCCAACTGGCAGTAAATATTAGCCCCAAAAGAGAATTTAGTAATTCCAAAGTATAGAATCAGTGATACAGATGTCTAATATGAGAGAAAACCCTCCATGCACGGATGAGAAATTGTTACCAAGAAGTCATCACTCAGAAAAACGTGATAAGGAATACACAACAGACAATGGCAGCCTTTGTCAAATGGAGATTTAGGAGGTGGTTGAATAAAGTGGAAAAAGAATGTAATGTAGGAGATCAAACTCCAAAAGGCTCTGAGGTGTTTCCTCAGAATTCACAGGGACATAAATAGACCTTAAGTCAATAAACATGTAAAATCAATGGCTGCATTAAGAACCTCCCTACTTTGCAATTTCTACTGAAAAGTTTTGAACATAGCTGTAAAATTCCAGATGATAACTGAAAATAGTCTCTTTCCTTAAAGTGCCAGAAGCACCCAAGGAAGTAGTTGTAGAAGAGAAAATCAAGGTTGCTATTCCTAAAAAGCCAGAAGTACCACCAGCTAAAGGTACATTTCATTAATAAAACCATGGCAATAATTTTTCTTACTTTCACAGATATGACCTTTTTAATACTATTTCCCCACCTTTCTCTCTTACACACTCTGGTTTTTGTATCTCATTTTTGGGATCATCCTGTTTATTCCTTTCAAATGACTCAATTAAGATTCAGAGCAAAAAGCCTATTTGGTAAAGGGTATTGTGTTTTCTTGATGCTGCCTGGTTTCCTTTTTTGTTTGTTTCTATTTCCATTTTAATGCTACTTAAATTTCTTTAAATTCTTAAAATTAACATAATTATTAATTTTAAAGTGCCAGAAGTGCCCAAGAAAGTCCCTGATGAGAAAATACCAGTTGCAGAGCCTAAAAAACCAGCAGTTCCTCCAACTAAAGGTACTTGTCATTATGAAAAAAATAACAGAATCTAAAACATCGGGTTTTTTATTGTTTTAACACTATACATGAAAATACCCAAGACTTCTGTTAGAATTTTCTTCTGTTGTCAAATATTTTTCTAGTGAATGAATGTGTTGTGTGAAAAAGAATAGATCTTGGTAACTAGTGTTCCCACTAATACTGTTCTGCTATTATGCTTTAATATTGTTTATTAAATTCTTATAGTAAAAGTAATCAATATTTTTCAAGTGCCCGAGGTACCAAAGAAAGAGGTCCCAGAAGAGATTAAAGTACCAAAGAAACCAGAACCTCCAGCAACTAAAGGTAACTGCTGTACCCACTAATGAAAAAAAAAACTTTTCATTTTCTAAGGTACCATTTGTACATATTGGTAATTTATGTTTACTCTAAGTGTTCAATACAATAATTTTGTCGCTCAATTTGTAGTTTTTCAATCTGTACCTCAGTGAGACATTAGAGAGAATTTTCTGTCAACAAAGAAAAAAGTTTATATTCACATCCAAAACCATGGATAGTTTTGATGTCCCTGAGTTTTTTCTTAGTGTCTTAGTAACTTCACAGTGCAGAAATATGTTTGAATTTCATATAAATAAAATTAATTACTCTCTTTAAAGTGCCTGAGGTGCCCAAGAAAGTGGTTTCAGAAGAAAAAGTACACATTGAAGTTCCTAAAAAACCAGAACCTCCACCACCTAAAGGTACATGTTCAATACTGATAAAATTGCACACAAATGTTAATGTTTCTCTAAATATTATCTTTTTTTAGTTGGTGTTACCCTCTTTTTTTATATTCTGATATTTATAAATGTTACAAATTGTGTTGTCTTTTTCACTTATGAATAGCTCCCCATAAGCAATAATGGCTATAAGTAGTGTGCATCAAGCAAGATGAAAAAAGCAGACTTTCTAAGGGGTATTTTTTTTCTGGATGCTGTTAGATAATTTTCACCTTGGAGCTATTCTCTGCTTTTTAATTCCTGTTCTTCAAATTCCTGAAAGTAAAACAAATAAATATCTTTAAAGAACCTGAGGTGCCGAAGAAAGTTGCTCCAGAAAAGAAACTACCTGTGCCTAAAATACCAGAACCTGTAGTTGTCCCAGAACGAGAGGCTGCACATGAAGAACCAGAACCTCTACCAGAGAAAGGTAAATCTCATCCCTAATAAAATAACAAAAGCAGTATTTTTCTTCTTCTCATTAGCGCTCTGATTTTCTCGGCCTTCTGTTTTCTGAGATTCTAATTTATAATTGTTCTATGCATATATGCGTGAAACAAACGTGGATATTCTTGAAGAACAGTGACAAATCTTGGAAGTCTGAATTGCCTGTATTTTATGCTTCACTTCTTACTATTTTGGAGTATTCTTACTATTCTACCCTCTTGGGTTCGTGAAAACGATCAGAACTAATATCTTAAAAGTTATAATGGTAGAAGAAAAGAAAGTACCCATTGTAGTAGCTAAGGGTGGAAGATATCAGTGTACTTTCAATACCAGAAGCTCCACCAAGAAAAAACTAGGTGCCAAGACTGCTAATTCTTGAAAGAGTCTTCAGCTTCTTACCTGCAATGTTATTAATATCTTTTGTCCTGTCCATTCTGCTTATAATTATAATGGATTTTACTTACAGCTGAAGTTATACTATCAGTGAATGTGTGCACTTGCATATGGGAGCATGAGGCTTGGGGCAGGATGTATGTACACATCTGAGAGAAAAGGGAGAAAAGCCAAAGCCTGATATATTAATCCTTTGAAAGGCCAACATCAACGATTAATAGCTGATATGTTTTTAATGCTTTTGTTACAAATCTGTTTTTATGTTTTATGATTCACTTAAATTTGGTATGATTGTCTATGCAGCTGTTAAATATAGAACTAATATCTTTTATGTACATAAAGTGGCCAAGACAACTTTCCCAGAAAAGAAAGTTCCTGTTCCAGTTTCCAGAAAACCAAAGCCCATTGCAGAACCCTCAAAACCAAAGCCTCAAGATGTAGAATATCAAGAGCCAGAACCTGCTACAGTGGCCCAAAACAAAAAGCCTGTTGTGGCACCCCAAAAGCTACAGCATGTTGTATCTGAGGAGTCCAAGACTGTTTTGGCAACCCAAAAAACAGAGCATGCTATGGTGCCTGAGAAACCAGAGTCTGATGTGGTACCTGAGGAACCCAAGCCTGGTGTGGCATCCCAAAAACTAAAACAGGGTGTGTTGCCCTCAAAACACAAGCCTGTTGTGGAACCCCAAAAGACAGAATTATTTGTGGCCCCAGAGGAACCTGAGCTCTTTGTTGCACCTGAGGAGTCAGAGACAGTTGCATCAACCCAAAAATTAGAGGGTGTTGTGGTGTCCCCCCCACCAAAACCTTATATGCCACACCAAAAAACAGAGCTTGTTGTAGCATCTGAAGAAACAGGGTTTGTTGCAGATTTCCAAAAATCAAAGCCTATTTCAGTATCCAGAAAATCAAAGCCTATTTTGGCACCCTGCAAGTCAGAACCTGTTGTGGTGCCTGAGGAACCAGAACCAATTTTAGCACCCCAAAAACTAGAGCCTTCTACAAAACTTCGAAAATCAAAGCCTGAAGCAGTATTCAAAGAACCAGAGCCTGTTTTGGCAATTGTGGAACCACCACCAGCTGAGCTGGCTGAAAAGCAAGAGCATGCTGCTATACCTAAAGAACAAGCAGCTCCACAGACTAAAGGTATCTCTTATTAATAGGATCTCTTTTTCTTCTCTTGAGTATACTATATTTCACTGCTCACTTTAAAGCTTAATACATGTAATACTAATATCTTTAAAGAGCCTGCAATGCCAGAAAAGGCTGTCCCAGAAGAAAAATTTCCTGTAGCTGTTCCTGAAAAATCAAAACCTCCATCAGCCAGAGGTACACATTATCATGAATGCAAGATGAACACAACTAACCTTATTCTCCTAAGTATTCTCTTAACCTCTTTTGATCTGTCTGTCTTTTCAAATCTGAGGATTTAAATGATGCTTGCTAAACAAGCCACAGTGTTTGTGTGTGCCAAATTATTACTTCAGTACATTTCTGTTGTCCTCTGTGTTTTTAGTCTCTGTATTTGTGGTAGTTGTATTGTAACGGTAAAATTAAATGTACTAATATCTTTGAAGTGCCTGAGATGCCTGAGAGGGCTGTCCCAGAGGAGAGAGTGCCCACTGCTGTACCTCAAAAAACAAGAGCTCCACTTGCTAAAGGTACATGCCACCATAACTATCATCATAAGGAATGATTTGGGTTTTTTTTAAATGCATCTCATTTTAAACTGATCTTTCACTGTATACTGTGATATCTAAAATGCAAGAGAGATGTTCTAAGTATGAATTGCTGTGCAGAGGTGTCAAATGTTTCCTCAACTAAAACCATCCAGGCTTTTGTTGTACTGTTTTTTTGGCATATTCAATAAGTTCAGGAGGTAAGATTTTATTTCTTAGACTATAGCAATAAATCAAACAGATATGAAGAACTCTGTCTACCAATAAATGCCAAACCTTTCTGGATGCTAACGAGAATGAATGCATAAACTGTTGTTCACGTTATGAGTAGGGGTGGTTTAGTACATGGTTTAGTGGCACTTGGCAGTGTTAGGTTTATGGTTGGACTCAATGATCTGAAAGGTCTTTTCCAACCTAAATTATTCTATAAAAAATAACAAAATAAGCAGAAACTGAAGGTTTCAGCAGACAGTAGCAGTTTCTGTACAAAGCAAAATAATTGCAAATATCTCTATGTGCCTGTGTTGACATGGGTAGCATAATGAAACAGAACCTTTTATTTAAACTGTTAATTATAATTTGTCTATATTTTGGTTCTATTTCAATATTGTCCACTCTGTGATTTGCAAAGTTGTTGCGTTATATGAGTAGCATTGAAGAGCTGTAAAGTTCCTGTGAACCTCTAACTGACCGAGACTTGTAAGAGCCATTTATTTTCTCAGATTAATCAGGATGAGAGACTTTATAATGAAAATACTAAAAAATTACTTGAGATACTCCAGAACATTACGCACCATAGAGTGATGCAGTGGTGCATCATTTCCTTTCCTTTAGAAAGTCCCAAGCACAAGCCAGAGAAGTAGATGTTCCCTCTGCCACCAGATTCTCTTCCTATGAAATATAGTGACATTCCTCAAGTGAAGTATCACCTCACAATGTTAATATTTAAGGCATTTAAAGAATTTAAATAAATATATCAGGAAAGAGTTATAGGCAGCTTCTAATTCATAGAATGGAAGCCAAAGCTGCTACAGCAAAGAATGTGCAAAGAGAAAATGGAGAGGTAACATACAAAGATGGAAAAAGAAAGGTGAAGTCAACTTGAAGGATGAAAATAGTTATAACATCCAAGTCACAAGTAAAAGGATGACAGTTATTGCCACAAAAATAGTCATGAATGATACATGACTGATAGTCAAAGACAGTGGGATTCCATAAATAAGTCTCTCTGATCAGCTGTTACAAAGAGGGCATATGTTTTCTACATTCCCACCTTGACTCAGAAACTAAACACAGACTTCCCATATCTCCTGCATGACTTCTTTGACACCCTGGTCATTCCACAAGTTTGAAGCAAAGCATAACTTATGACTGAATGTAACCACAGCACTTTCTCAAAGAAGACTGTGTGCATGTGTTACTGAATGTCTTATTGTTCTGTATACACCTGTAGTGCCCAAAAATCTAAAACATACTAATATCTTTGAAGTGCACAAGGTGCCCAAGAAAGGTGTTTTGGAAGAGCCCATACCTGTAACTGTGCCAAAACAGCCAGAACCTGCCCCAGTTCGAGGTACCTTTCTTCCTGTGCATCAGCCTGAATGAGACTGTTTCCTACTGTCTTATGTGTTACTTCTGATGTCTGTTATCCTGTCCATTTGTGATTACCTGAAACGTCTACATTTTCTGCTGTGTACATATTCTGTTGTTAGAATGGCAAATAGATAGGGAACACGAGGAACTCTCCCAATCTCCTTCATATGTGTTCAGAATCTAAAATTCTTTATATCAAAACTGATAAGATACTCAGGAAAGAGTTTTCTACTTTGGATTTTTAATGTAAACTTTTATCTTTATCATTTTGCCAAGACTCTCAAGTGACATAAGTGTGTTTTTTTTCAAAAATACTCTTATTTAACCACTGCCAACTTACAACCCTGTCCTAATGTGTGATAGTAAAAACAAGACACTTTCATGACACAAAAATATTAAAAAACCCGACGAGTAAAAAAAGAAAACCATAAAAAATCAATCACTTCAGAAAGAATAAGAAGGAAAGGCAGGTTTGATGAACTGTGGAAGAACTGATGTTGCTATGGGAAAAGAAGTCCCAATTAAAAAGACAGGCACATGTAGATAGGACAGTAATATTTTAAGACTTGGACACATGATCTGGGCCTAGATCCCACATAACAGATACTCCAAACTCATTAGTAAATGCAGTGCTTATACAAATGCATCGTAAATCAGAATATTCTTAATTCTGTGCTCAAACGTCATATGAGAAAAGCATATGGCTTTAATCATAAATTGATGTAATTTTCTTCTGTCCATAAAGTCATGGAGAGCCAAGAAAGTGGGTTCTGCAAATCTAGAAATCAAACTGCACATTGTTATTATGTATCAGACTAACAGATATTCTATGTTTCTGCAGAACTATCGTGCATCATACAAACAACAGCAAGGAAACCTGCTCACTCTCCAGGTAGCAATAAATGCAATTTCTAAATACAGGATATAGAGAAGCCCTGAAACATCACTAAATCAAAAACTCAAATATTTAAACTCCAAAAGAGTTGAAAAACCAGAAAAGAGAGGATTAAAAATAGTAATGTCAGTAACATTTCTATTCCTCACCCTGTCCCTCCCTGCCCACACTGCTAAATGCAAAGCACCAGCAGCTTCATGAGGAATGGCAACAGATAAGATGTGGGCTGAGGTTGCTCCCTGGGAAGCATCAAATCCCTGCAAGGCTAAGAATGACAGCCTCTCTTCCAGGGAGGGACGACTGTGGAGTACAGAGCGGGGTATCCTAATTTACACCTCACCCTCAAGCTGTACGTAAACAAAGCCAGCAGTTTTCCCACAGAACCTGTTTGGCATCAGCACTTGGTGCTTGTCTCTGTGCTTTTTGTGGTTTTGTGTTTGAGTGACTGAGGGAGACATGGGTCAGTACCATGATCCCAGTTTGGTTACTGTCATGAGCTCATCTGTGGTTCATGTTTCATTGTTCATCTTCCTGTTTAATGTATATAACTGACTGTTACTAATATCTTTGAAGCACCTGCGGTGCCCAGGAAGGCCACTCGAGAGGAAAAAGTACCTGCGGCCATTGCCAAAGCACCAGAGCCTGCAGTACCCAGAGGTACCTGTCTCCATGGATAACTTAAAGAAGATACTTAATCTTCTTCTCTTAAGCATTGTCCTGCCCTCCCTTGGCTTGTCTCTGTTTCCAGACTGAGACTCTCAAGGTTGTGCATGCTGGGTAAATGGTGCTGCACGTGTGTGAGCGGTTTTGAGCTGACTGTTAGGACACTCTCTGTGTCTGTGTTGCCCTGTTTTTTCTTCCTGCTTGGCACGTGCTTTCACCAATGTAAAATAAAATGCACTAATATCTTTGAAGTGCCCGAGATGCCTGAGGCAGAGGTCCCAGAAGAGGAGGAGGAGGAGGAGGAAGCACCAGAAGAGGTGGCACCAGTTGCTGAGCCTGGAGAGCCAGAAGCTCCTCCAGCTGAAGGTATATGGCAGTGTTCTGAAAGTGCCTGCTGTGGCCCTCACTCAGGTTGCTGCAATTCTGAGTGCTCTTTGCTGCTCTGTGCTCTGTGGGGAGGGGTGAGAGTGGCATTTGGTCGCCTTGTGTCTGTATGTGCCTGTACATGCCTGCAGAAGAGGGTGGGCCTCATCAGCAAGCACTCTCTTAAAAGCCCAGACTTTGGCTCTTTGCTGGGAGGAGTCCACCTGAGGGAGGAGTGGTTAGTCTGCCAAGGTTTTACTCTTCTACTTAGCTGTTTACTGTCATCTAACTCAGTCAAGTAAAAAGAGCTAATATCTTTAAAGTGGCTGAGGTGGCCAAGGAGGAAGAGCCAGAAGAGGAGGCACCAGTGGTCATTCCCCCAAAGCCTGTGGCTGTGCCCAAGAAACCTGTGGCTGTGCCAAAGAAACCGGAAGCTCCACAAGCTAAAGGTACAACTTCTTGGGGGAGCTGCTTCTCATTTCAGTGTATTGATTTATTTTTTTTAATGTGTCATCCTTTCATTTTTGTAAGATTTGTTGTACCCTCTACCCTCTGCTGTGCCCATCTTTGCCCATGTGACTAATGAACAACTCACTGGAGGAATGCTGCAGTGTTAGAAATAGCTAAACTCTTTGATTGTTTTGTGTTATGATCTTTTGTATTTTCTTACTGTGAAATTAAGAGGACATACTTCCTTTAAAAGTGCTCAAGGTGCCCAAGAAAGCTGTCACGCCAGAAAAATCACCTGTTGCTGTACCCAAAAAACCTGAACCACCACCAGTCAAAGGTACATGTCATCACTATTAGTAGCATCAATAGAAAGAAATATCACACTCTTCTGGACTTAAGTTAAACTAATTTTTCTGATGAGGCCCTAGGAGAGAGAAGTGCATAAGAAATATGAATTGCAATGTGGACTGTCAAAAACAGGACAGAAAAACTAGATTCAATTCCTTGCAAAATGGCAGCACCTTTCTGAACTTTTTGTAAAGCTTAAGAATTAATATTTACTGAATGCTTAGTTTAATTGGAATAAAATGTTGTGCTGGAGCAGCCCCTGCAAATAAGTCTACAGTTTAAAGAATATAGTGCTGCATCCCTGCATTTTCTAACAGACTGTATTGCTGGACTACTGCAGCAGTATTAGTTCTCTAGCTCTTTAAAAGCAAGTTAATGCCAGTATTCGTGAGGTAGATTTGCTGGCAAAAGACTGGATATATCTACAGCTGATCTTACTAGTATATGAAAGGGTCATGAATATAACCCAAACGAGAGGAGAGGAAGTATATATTTCTTTAAGCAACAGAATCTAAAAGACAGGAACTGTGGTAAACTGAAAATTAAGAGGAGGTGTAAAGAAAGAAAAGAATTAATGGGAAAAAGAGAAGTAAGGTTAAAGCAAGAGTTTCTTAAAAAAAAAAATTGTGACAATCACAAAATAGTCATGAATGATACATGACTGATAGTCAAAGACAGTGGGATTCCATAAATAAATCTCTCTGATCAGCTGTTACAAAGAGGGCATATGTTTTCTACATTCCCACCTTGACTCAGAAACTAAACACAGACTTCCCATATCTCCTGCATGACTTCTTTGACACCCTGGTCATTCCACAAGTTTGAAGCAAAGCATAACTTATGACTGAATGTAACCACAGCACTTTCTCAAAGAAGACTGTGTGCATGTGTTACTGAATGTCTTATTGTTCTGTATACACCTGTAGTGCCCAAAAATCTAAAACATACTAATATCTTTGAAGTGCCCAAGGTGCCCAAGAAAGGTGTTTTGGAAGAGCCCATACCTGTAACTGTGCCAAAACAGCCAGAACCTGCCCCAGTTCGAGGTACCTTTCTTCCTGTGCATCAGCCTGAATGAGACTGTTTCCTACTGTCTTATGTGTTACTTCTGATGTCTGTTATCCTGTCCATTTGTGATTACCTGAAATTTCTGTTATGTGCTGTGTATCAGTTAGTAAACCAATGATCTAATATTTGGTATAAGCAACTCATGACGTTTTGTATTTACTGTATTGTTTTCCTATTTGGAATCTGCAGATACTAATATGATATCTTTTAAAACCTGATCTTAAGTTTTTCAACTTACTGCCCAATTTTGTTATCTTAAATAGACACAGTGAATGTCTCAGTGACTCTTAACAGTCTCAGTTACTGTATATGATAAACACAAATCTTTCAAAATGAATAACTAATTTCTGCTCAGAAATGCACATATGAGGGCAGTAAGAAGTATCTCCAGCATTTAAAGCAAAGACTGAAAAATTTAGAGTTTATAAGAAAGAAGGACTGGTTATAAAATGTGGTACACTATATAGGCTGTAGAAGTTGCCACAGCAAAATGCAAATTGAGACAAGAGAGCTACTAAGGATAAGAAAATAAGGCAATAAAAAGAAAAGCATAAACAATGTAAATGGAAGAGGACAGAAATAGGAACACATGAGAAATAATGGGTTCCTCACCCTGTCCCTCCCTGCCCACACTGCTAAATGCAAAGCACCAGCAGCTTCATGAGGAATGGCAACAGATAAGATGTGGGTTGAGGTTGCTCCCAGGGAAGCATCAAATCCCTGCAAGGCTAAGAATGACAGCCTCTCTTCCAGGGAGGGACGACTGTGGAGTACAGAGCGGGGTATCCTAATTTACACCTCACCCTCAAGCTGTACGTAAACAAAGCCAGCAGTTTTCCCACAGAACCTGTTTGGCATCAGCACTTGGTGCTTGTCTCTGTGCTTTTTGTGGTTTTGTGTTTGAGTGACTGAGGGAGACATGGGTCAGTACCATGATCCCAGTTTGGTTACTGTCATGAGCTCATCTGTGGTTCATGTTTCATTGTTCATCTTCCTGTTTAATGTATATAACTGACTGTTACTAATATCTTTGAAGCACCTGCGGTGCCCAGGAAGGCCACTCGAGAGGAAAAAGTACCTGCGGCCATTGCCAAAGCACCAGAGCCTGCAGTACCCAGAGGTACCTGTCTCCATGGATAACTTAAAGAAGATACTTAATCTTCTTCTCTTAAGCATTGTCCTGCCCTCCCTTGGCTTGTCTCTGTTTCCAGACTGAGACTCTCAAGGTTGTGCATGCTGGGTAAATGGTGCTGCACGTGTGTGAGCGGTTTTGAGCTGACTGTTAGGACACTCTCTGTGTCTGTGTAGCCTTGTTTTTTCTTCCTGCTTGGCACATGCTTTCACCAATGTAAAATAAAATGCACTAATATCTTTGAAGTGCCCGAGATGCCTGAGGCAGAGGTCCCAGAAGAGGAGGAAGAGGAGGAGGAAGCACCAGAAGAGGTGGCACCAGTTGCTGAGCCTGGAGAGCCAGAAGCTCCTCCAGCTGAAGGTATATGGCAGTGTTCTGAAAGTGCCTGCTGTGGCCCTCACTCAGGTTGCTGCAATTCTGAGTGCTCTTTGCTGCTCTGTGCTCTGTGGGGAGGGGTGAGAGTGGCATTTGGTCGCCTTGTGTCTGTATGTGCCTGTACATGCCTGCAGAAGAGGGTGGGCCTCATCAGCAAGCACTCTCTTAAAAGCCCAGACTTTGGCTCTTTGCTGGGAGGAGTCCACCTGAGGGAGGAGTGGTTAGTCTGCCAAGGTTTTACTCTTCTGCTTAGCTGTTTACTGTCATCTAACTCAGTCAAGTAAAAAGAGCTAATATCTTTAAAGTGGCTGAGGTGGCCAAGGAGGAAGAGCCAGAAGAGGAGGCACCAGTGGTCATTCCCCCAAAGCCTGTGGCTGTGCCCAAGAAACCCGTGGCTGAGCCCAAGAAGCCTGTGGCTGTGCCCAAGAAGCCTGTAGCTGTTCCCAAGAAAGCAGAGCCTGCAGATGTGCCAAAAATACCAGAGCCTGCACCCATCCTTAAAAAACGTCAAGTTCCTTTTGTTGAAGGTACATGCATCTGTGACTGAACCTCTCCTTTTCTCTATGCTCTGAATACTTTTCCCCGTGTTCCAATGATGTACGCAGTGCTTGGCTACTTGAGTGAATAATCTGTCACAAAATTTTACTCTTCATATTTTTAATTTCTTACTCTTTTTAGACATTGATCTTTTCACTATTTTATGTATATATGTATCTTAATGTTCACAAAATTGAAAATTTATATCAAGATTTAAGACTAGTCCCATTTCCTAATATCTTTAAAGCACCTGAAGTGCTGGAGAGAACTGTCCCAGAAGAGAAAGTGCCTCTCACAACACCTAAAAAGCCAGAATTCAAAAAACAAGAGCCTCCTCCAACCAAAGGTATTTATTGCCATGGAACATCTCCATGAAGACTTGTTTTCTATTCTTGTCTCTTCTCTTCGTTCATAACTGAGTCTATAAAATGTGTCAGTTGTACTTAGACTCCCTTGGAAAAAACTGTTTGGAGCACAAACAGCCTTTCTTGGTTATGGCCACCATTATTTACTGATTTTGTGTGCTAGTTGTCTTTGTCCTGTCTACGTTTTATTTATATACACACAAAATAAAGGAACTATTATTTTTTGAAGTGCCTGAGATGCCCAAGAAACCTGTCCCAGAGGAGAAAGTACCTGTGGCTGCTCCTAAAATGCCTGAACCACTACCAAGTGAAGGTATATGGTGCTTTAACTATTACTGTAAGGACAATCCTTTGTCCTGTTCTTCCAAACATATACTTTAAAATAGATGTCTTTTTTTTTTCCCCCATTGTAATAGTTACATATACTCAAGAGACACAGGATATACACATATACTCAGCACCTTCCTAAGTGTCTATTTTTAAGCTAACAATAAATCCCACTGTATTTGAGTCTCTTAAAACCTAGTATTTCTATGGTTGTTATAATCTTAAATCAGTTGAGAGCATTGAAGTTTTTATTCTTTCCAGTTACAATGACTCATCCACAAAATTCTGTAGTTTATATTGTACACACAAAATACACTATCCTTCACACAACCCTGATTCATTCTTACCATGGAAAGTGAGTGGATTTTCAAAAGCATGCAATGACTGCAAAGGAAACAGATAATGAGTAATTACTTATCCTAACATGTATTTGTCTGTCTATTAGAGTAACTTTCTTACTAGTGATATCTACATTATTGTTCTTGTGAAACAATCTTCTACATAATTGTTCTTGTGAAACAATCTTTTCATTGGAAACTTACACCGGTTGTCAATATTCTTTAAAGAATATGAAATTGTAAAGGAGATTGAGCCTGAAGAAGCAGAAGAAATTCCAGTTGCAGAAGTACAAGAAGCTTTACCAGTTGAAGGTATACAAAGGACCTACCTAGTGGCTACCAGACACCTTTCTGTCATTACTGTGCAGTTGTTTTCTTGCTTTGTCATTCTTCACACGTCTCTGTATGTTGCAAGTCTCTGTGTAGTTCTTGTTATTCGCTTTTGAAAATGAGTTCTGATCTCTTAATTCTACGTCCACCATACAGATGACTTTAAATGCTTTCACTTTGCTTTTCACTCTTCCTGTCATTTTGCTCTCCACCTTTATTTTCATGTTATTAACATGCTTTTTCAAGTCAACTTGGATATTTGTATTGTGTGCATGCTGCAAAGCAATAACCTAAAGTTCTTTCATACTCCCATTTAATTCAATGAGCTTTTTTCACTGGCCTCATGGGAAATGGAAAATTACATCTTTACATCTGTACATTACTCCTCACATAACTACTGTGGTAGTAAACTTATACTAAATCTACCTACTGTCATTTAAAGCGCCGGTACCTGAGAAGAAGATCCCTGAAAAGCGAAAACCACCACCACCTACTCCACCAACAGAAGATATTAAATTGGCAAAAGACCTACTTAAAGGTATAATCACCTGAAGCCATAGCTAATAGTGGGAACTGAAACATATAATAATTTTAAATTATGCTGATGACTCTTGAAAAGCATGCTTTTAAATGTATCACCTTGGATCTTTTTTTTTTCCTTTTCTAATTTACTTTCACTCTAATGGTGCGCCTTACTAATGCTCAATCCCTTATGATTTTTTACCACTGATTTGCCAAGCCAGTTTACATGGGTTCTTTTCAATAGCTAAGGAAAAAATCTATCTACTAAAAAAATCTTAACCAAGTTAATGCATTCTTCTATCCTTAACATAATTCTTCTATCTTTAACATGTTCTTAAAAATGAAAAGAATCCCCAGCAATGATTTGCTGGTGTTACTACATGAACACACGTTTCAGATAGACTGTGCTTCCTGCAGATCCTCTGACTTCTTCTAAACATTTAATCAGCCAGAATCTTATCTTTGTAGCTCTTGTCTTTCTATTATATCAGTAGTATTAATCAGTTGGTTGCATTTTTTACAAAGTTATTTTCTTTTTTGACTCTAATGTGTGTGGTAAAATTAAAATAATTTTCTTTAAAGCTCCTGAATCAAGGAAGAAAGTTGTGACTGCAAAACCTGTTGAGACTCCGAAATTGGAACCCCCACCTGCTAAAGGTACTTAGCTAACATAAGAATCTTACTTAAAGTAAACCTCTCTTGAGCTCAAAGTTGTAGTTCTCAGTATCTTTTTCTTAATTTGCTCAGAAATATCAAAAAGCTCTGTATGTTAGATTATGCTCAACAATGGACTCTAGTCTTTGTTGTGTATATTCATGTTATATTTATGTCCACTTTAATGTCCCATCATGAAATTAATAAGATGCGAGAGACAGAATTATGGAAGAGTGAGAGTTTTGAGTTTTGTCACTTGTGTAGATGTTCACTTTGGTTCTCTGCTTAGGGAGAAATTAAAATAATACACTGTTTAAATATATATATCGTTGTTCAAACATACTTAGTTTATTATTTGTCTGAAATGTAACTTCTTTTAGTGAGAGGATGTTTTCCAAAGATGGAGATGAATAATGAATTGAGCAAGGCTTATATTTTTTTTATGTATTGGAGCTTAAGGCAAGCTAAACAGTGAATGCCTCTTCTTAATGCTGTTCCAGGTTTATAAATTAAACCAACGGGATCCTTGTGAACATCATAGATATGTAATTCAGATTGATAGATATGTAACACAAGCCTGTAATGAAAGAGGAAAAGGAGATAAAGATGTTACTGTGATAATTCTCTTTGAATGCATAACCTTAATGGTTTTGCCAAACTGTACTCCTTTTTGTTATTTGCATGAAAATTTCCTCCTATGCATAAGCATAGAATAAAACTGCATGCAAATAATGTGTTAAAACTATCAACTTCAATCACAAAGTTTTACCTTTGCTTATAGTATTCAGAAGTGGACCAGCATTTGATTTGTGTTATTTGAAATGGTTAGTTATTGGTCAGCTCTTACTACTGTTACGAACCCATAATAAAATCTGGAATAATATTCTTTTAAGTGCCTGGACTTGTAAAGAAACCTCACAGAGTAATTCCCGAAGCTACTCCTCCACCAAAAGAAGAAGTTGTTTTGAAAAAAGGTACAGTAACTTGGCTCTGTTTATAAACGTTGTTCAGTATATTCCCCTAAGTAATACTGTTTTGTGTGTGCAGTACAGAAAATTACATGAACAAAGTACTATCTGATGTGTCTTTCTTGGAGAAAGCCTTTATAGTTGCAGGGTGAAGTGGGGTATCCTGAATATCTGTCAGATCCAAAGGATCTGTGATGAAAACAGAGCAGAACACTGGAACCTGGTTCACTGTTACTCTCTTCAGTTTTCTTAAGCTCTGTAAAGCCTATACTAGAGTTGACAGTTTGCCACTGTCTTCAGCTTCTGGACCCTTAAGTATTTTCCAGTGACAGTGTAAATGTTATTGAAGTCACATAGGCAGCATCTGTATTATTTTTTATGGTTTTCTTAGAAGTACTGCACAGGTCAGAGAACCCCATGGTACTAATGGAGATCAGTCCCCTTTCCTGTAGAGTCTGGAGCCTTCTGAATCAATTCATGCTCAATTATTTCTTAGAAGAAGGAAGCACAAATTCCAGTTCTCTTTGAAATACCACAGTGGGATGATTCGTGCCTCTTGCAGCTGACCTTCAAATTTCAGACAACGTATTAATATATAGATATTCAGTTTTTCAAGTGACAGACTCATTAGATATCCAAGACTGATATCCGACAGGACAAAAATAGGTAAAATAAGTAAAATGAAAAGCAGACATTAAATAAATTTTAGGTCTCCAAATATAACACTTGAATATTCAGTCTTGCTCTCTAACTGAAGTCAGTAAGAGTTTAATCCATAATCTTACATTTTGTCCTTGAAAATGATATGTAAGTGCAGTTATTAATGTATAGTTACATGTAGTAAGTAATTTAAATATGCCGAGGAATACATGAGTTATTATAAGAAATTTTATTCTATCATAGACAGTTAACATTGACACCTTTCCTCTCAGATGGACTGCTCTTAATAAATTATGTTTTTGCTCTAGATGACTTTGAATTTTAAAAGGCTTTCAGAATAGTATCTTGAATAGTTACACACAATCTACCATTTATATTGAACTGTGTTTTACATTCCTATTTCTTTATGATTCTTTATATACTTTTTATCTTTTGTCTCATTCACTGTCTTAATCTTTAATTTACCTGTGCTTTAAAAACTGAAATTGCTTTTCTTTTAAAGTTCTTAAAAAGAAATCAGAAGAGGAAGAACCTAAACCAGAAAAAGAACCTAAATCAGAAGTTAAACCAGTACCTACACCAGTAGAAAAAATTAAGAAACCTGAAGGTACTAGATTACATTCAAATCTATCTGCTAAAATATGAAAAATCGCCCACTTTTAAGTGATAGTCTCTGAAATTCAGGAATGAAAGTGGGATTTTAAAGATGGCTAGCATTAACCTAATTGTGTAAATTTAAGGTTTGCTGAAAGCACAGCTGAAATTGACATCCATATTTAGGTCTGAATTCTGCATGTTGGGATTATTTCTCAGTCTTCACCATTTATAGAAGAGAACTTCACAGTGGTTTATAATACTGATAAAAATCCAACTACAGGGAAACAGTTAATCCAAGCATTCTTTTAGTTAACTGTTTGAAAATATTTGTCCTTTTTTCCATCCAGTGTTTCTAATATATTCAAATCTCAGTCTTAAAAATACATACTCCTAAACGTTATTAACTTCTTAAACTGTTTCTGTCTAAAAAGAATGAAAACTTTTTAATGCATTGGAGATAATTTTATGTTGGGATTCAAAGTGTTTCAATACATCTAAAAAAATAAAAATAATATTTTAAAGTCCCAGAAGTTCCTAAGAAGAAAACTGAAATACCTGTCATAAAAAAAGAGGAGAAACATGTGCCTGAACTGCCAAAAGGTACAGATGTGTGGTGCTCTTTTTTCTTATTGTAGCAACTAAATGATATTCATTGCTGAATATCATGCTGTGTTAACCTAATGCATTACTATCATCCAGTCTGCCCATGACTATTGTGCCATGATTAACCACTTTGCATTCTTCTGGATTTCTTGTTGTCTTTAATTCTTCAGTGCTTGAAAAATACATCTTTTTTCCATTGTATCTTGCTTTAAAAGAGTTAATCTCCAGTTAATTTCTTGCTTTCTGACTAAATAAAATATAAAACAATAGATTATGCCTTTGATTAACTCTCTCTATTGTTGCTTCTAACTTTAATGTTCAATGGCATTACAAAATACGTAAATTAACCTATTTTTAACTATTGTGTTTGAAATGCCAGAACCTAAGCAAGCAGCTATCCCAGTTCCTGGGCCTGAGCCTAAACCTGCAGTAGGTAAGAGTTCTTTAGACATGAATACCAGTGCAGCCTTTCTTGTGTGTCTACTGTTTTCTATTCAGAGATTTCTGGCTAAAAGGATATTAAAGAAATGTCTTTAGTGTGACAAAGACTGAAACCTTCATACAATCTACAGAACATTTTAAAGAACATCATACTTAATTGATGTATTTGTTTTAATAAATCATTTTCCTTTTTATTTTTCCCTACAGCTCTAAAATCACCAAAACCAGCAGCAGAACCAGCACCAGCTGTTACTACTTCAGTGACAGCCCCTGTGGTTGGAAAGAAAGCAGGTATTTATATTTATTCTGTGCTATTTAAAGTTTTTTTCTCTCTGAGATACCTTAATACCTTCAGGATAAAGAGGATGAAGTGCTGTACAATCACATAACTCATTCATCACTGGAAGATTTCAGGTCCTAGTCAAGGAGCTTGTTATTCTAGGTCTTGTCACCTAATCTAAAAAAGTGTCTCTGATATTCCGTAGAGGTGAATCTGTGCTCTTGTTTCTGGATGGTGATATGTCTACCCTTATTTATTGTCCTACTATGAAATTTGTGTATTCTGTTGATACCTTGATGTTGTTTATGTCCTGATGTATGTCTTGTGAATTGCATCCTCCATTGTCTGTATAGCAAAAGAGAGGTTACACATTTTTTTAACAATTCTTATGTTTTTTGATTTTCTGCTTTTAATTTCTTATTGAAGTCCTGCTGAAAAGTGGCAGTGGTGCTGAAGCACTAGAGTATTGTTACTTTCATTTGATATGCTTAGGACCCAGGTCATAACCTGCTGTGAAAAAAGAACTGAAGAGTCCACTTTCTCTGAAGCACTCTGAGCCTGAGGTCTGTTGGTAGAGCTGATATAGTTGTTGCTTGTCCAAAGGGCCTCATGTTATAGTAGAGCTCAGATCTTGGGCACTTGTGAAGCCTAATCATCAATGTCTCTTGGCCATTGATTTAGTGATGTAGCCAGCCCTGCAGTAGCATAACTAACCCATTTTATATAGGTGGCCAGATAGGCCTTAGGAAGCTGTCATTTTCTGGTACTTTTTACCTGAATTTAAATTGGCAAACTAGTGGGACCATACTCTGTACCATAATAGTGGTTTACTGAGGTCTTCTGTACTGTTTGTGTGTGTCATTCTTGTCTTTCTCTTGTTTTGTGATTGTGTTGTAAGTTTTCTGTTGTGTGGAGGAAAAGTGTTCTATGTTCATTTTATTTCAGGTATAGCTGGAAATTTTGTCTTAAAATAGATTGTTCCTGCTTGGTCTTATGGATTTTAACTCTCTAAATTACCTGTGAAACCTTTGTAGCTGCAGAAAAGCCTGATGCACCATCTGTACTAAAGCACAGAGATAAAATGCCCCCAGTGGAAGAAGAAAAGCCCAAGTCAGTTGTGTTAAAGAAGATTTTGGTTGAGAAAAACTTGCATATAAAAGAGAAAGTAAGTCCTAAGGAGACAGTTCTGGACATTCAGACAGTAGAGCCACTTGAGTTTAAAATCTCACTAGAAACAGCTGATGGAATACTGAAGCCAGAAGGAGATGAGCAGGAAAATGTGGCTCTGAAATATTTTATCCTGGCCCCTGAAGAAGAGGAGCCAGAAATGACACCTGTAGTTTCAAGAAAGACAACCCTTACAGGTGAGAAAATAGAAGTTGGAATAGATCACATTACTTATGCAAAGGATGAGCCTCCGCTACCCGATGAGGAATTTAAATTTATTTCTATAGCACCTGAACATGAAGAAAAAGATTCTGGAGAAGAAAAGGCAGATGAAATTAAATTGATTGTTCATAGGGAAGGTGCTGTAGAGAAAGTCTCTGACAAATTCAGTGTTCTTCATGAGGGAAAGATTCCTGTGCATGAAAAAGAAGAGGAAATTGAGTCAATTTATGTACCTGAAAATATACCCAGAAAGCCATATGAGCCCAGGGACCAGAAAAGACTTATAGGAAAAGAGAAAAAGTCAAAAGTCAATTTTCAACCTGAAAGATTTTCCATTAAGGATAAAACTTCGTTTGTAAAGGAAATTACAGAGACTGGAATAGCTGAATTACCTCTGCTTAGAAGTGAAGAAGAGAGAGGAGGTTTTAGTCTAGAGAAATCGGAAGTTCCTCCTGGAGAATCCATGAAGGAGCATGGCATACAAATTAAAACTCAATGGATAAAGAAATCTGGTACAACAGCAGCTGAAATGCCAACAGATAAGATTCTTAATAAAGAAGAAAAGAAAATAGATTTTAAAAATGGGAATCTGGACTTTACATCAGCAGAACTACATTCCTTAGACCTGTCTGAGGAGACTGAACCACCACTGAGAGAAGATGTTGACTTAGAACACCCCACAGAAGATGAGGGACTTCCCAAAGAGAAAGCTTATATGATCTTTAAACCATCTCTTCTTAAGTCAGAAGTAGTGGAAAGGAAAGCAAGAGAAAAATACTCTGCAGAGGAAGAAGTTAATTATGGGGAGGATTCAGGACAATTATTGACTGAGAAAGCACACCTGGGTGATAAAAAAAGAGGCAAAAAGATCATACCAGAGAAGGAAGAGAAACCTACCATCAGCACCCACTTAAAAAAAGAAAAAATTACACAGTCAAAAGCCCCTGAAAAGCTACCTGTGGAAAAAGAATTATTTGATATAACCATTACAGGAGAAGGAATGGAACAAGAAGTTTCCATAGGGGAATATGAAAAGAGAGTAAAAAATGAAATAGTAGACACACGTGAGTCAGTAAACAAAGTTCCTATTCAGCCACCAGGGATTCAAGATAAAAAACTAATTCAAGAAGGTCATACCATTCAGGAGGAACATAAAGAAACTCCAGCTCTCAAAACCAGCAAAGATAAAACTGAAGAAAAGAAGTCTTCTTTGACTGTGGAAGAAATGAAGCTTTTGGAAAAAGACCTTCTGGTGACAGAAGGTACATCAGATGAAAAAACATCAGCTAAACAAGGTATTGGAAAAAGTGCATCCATTGACATGAAAAAAGAGAAGGGAAAGCTTTCAGAAAAAATACCATCAAACAAAGGAATCCCTGCAAATGGAGAAGTTGCTTATTCCTCAAGCATAGGTAAGTCAGTAACTCCCAAGAAAGCAGGAGGAGAGAGAGAATACCAGAAATCAGAACCTGCCCGTGTGATTGAGCAGGCCAGTAGGCTTCCGAGTGAGAACAGGAATTGGAATGCACCTGGAGAATCACATGAAGTTCTTCTGGATGTTCCTGCAAAGTCCCATGCAAAGCGAGGTGAGGAAGACCGCTGCCAATTTCTTCCATGAAGTGCTTGTACTATTTGCTTCAGGAGAATACCATTTGCCATTGTGATGTTTGGTTTTGTTCTTTAATACCTTTCACATTTCCATCTGGTCCATCAACTGGCTGTATTGGCATTCAGCCACTCTTGACATGTTTGTCTTACCTGTTTGTACATGCATCTGTGAGATCAATGTTCGTTGTCTTAGTCTTACACTTTTATAAGATTGCATAAATCATGTCGTGTGCCATTATTTTCTCAGAAAAAAATCACACATCTTTCTAATATTCATTTTTCCATCCACTGCAATAAAATCTGTCCAGCATTTCATTCATATCATTCTCTCATTAAAAGTATCTTTATATTTCCTTTTGCAAAATGATGATGAGAAGCAGCATAGCGTGGGAAATATTTTTGAAAGTCTGAGGTGATTCATCACAAGTTGGACAACAGAACATCCTTCACTTGTGAGAGTATCACATTCTATGGAAACCTATTTAATTATACAACATATATTTTTGTTGTCTTCATTAGTAAAATTGTGGGTTTTTTCTAAAAAAAAAACCCAACCCCATATAATTTGTATTAAAGCTTAATAGGTTCTTAAGCTATTCTGTTTGATAGGTAGGTATTGATCAAGGGCCTAACTGGGAGTAAAGTTTCAGGGAATGGCAGAATTTTACAAAATAATGGGCAGGACAATAAACTGAGGAACTAGGAGCTCCTAAGCTGCCTTTGAGTCTCCACTGCTGAATATGAACCTTTCCCATGCTTCAAGATATTGAACTTACCATTGAGATATAGACAGTATAAGCTACATAAATATATACATATGTTTATATCTTCTTCCCCTTGTGTATGTATATAGCTAAAGGAAGATAAAATCTGATTTGTAAAATGTCTGTCTTAAATTTAGTACATATGTTTATTTAACTACATTCCTAATAATATTGTTGTTCTACTTCAGAGGCCAAGCCACCAAAAGAAGAAACTCCAAAGGGTATCAGTCCAGTCAAAGGTAGGATACTACAAGTCAATACCTACAAGCAAAGTAATAAATCAGGATTAGTTTATTAATTTCTGAATCTGAATTGCAGCCAAGAAGACACCTTCACCAGCAGATGCAGAAAGAAGGAAGCTCAGGCCAGGCAGTGGTGGTGAAAAACCTCCTGAAGAGCCTCCATTCACTTACCAACTCAAGGCTGTACCACTGAAGTTTGTCAAGGAGATGAAAGATATAGTGCTAACAGAAGCTGAATCTGTTGGGTCTTCTGCAATCTTTGAAGTCCTTATTTCACCATCCACTGCAATTACCAGCTGGATGAAAGATGGAAGTAATATTCGAGAGAGCCCAAAACACAAGTTTATTGCTGATGGCAAAGATAGGAAGCTGCATATTATTGATGTCCAGCTGTCAGATGCTGGTGAATATACTTGTGTATTACGACTGGGGAACAAAGAGAAGACCTCTACAGCCAAACTCATTGTTGAAGGTATTGCCTGTTTCAAGTTTATCAATAATTTTAAGGCCAGTTATTCCTCAAGCTAGAAGCACAGGTACTTTGTGAATTTACAGTGGTTGATAGATGCATCCTTTTGTTTCCATCCGTCACTACACATACTGATTTCTTATGGAAGGCTTTTCTGCTTCACACTTTCTATATATATATGGGACTAATAAAAACATTGTGTTTCCTACAGAACTCCCAGTGAGGTTTGTGAAAACTCTTGAGGAAGAAGTCACTGTGATTAAAGGCCAGCCACTGTACTTGACATGTGACCTTAACAAAGAAAGAAGTGTGGTCTGGAGGAAGGATGGGAAGATCATCAAAGACAAGCCTGGGAAATTTGCTCTGGGAATTATTGGTTTGTCACATTCCCTCACGATCACAGATTCAGATGATGCTGATGCTGGAAATTACACTGTTACCGTGGAAAACACTGAGCTGTCATGCTCATCTTGTGTTAAGGTAGTAGGTAAGCAATTAAAATCACTTTCTCCATTCTCTGTAGGATATTTGGGCTATTGCAAATTTAGGAAACTTTTTCTCATAGTTTTACAACTATTCAAATCTTGTTGTAACACAAAATCTGATCGTTCTATTTCTTCTATTTATGACCCATCTATTTGTAGTAAAAGTCAGCTAAGCCGTGTTTTTATGTAACTTTTTGTCATGCAGAAGTGATAAGAGACTGGTTAGTGAAACCCATAAGAGACCAGCATGTGAAACCAAAGGGAACAGCCACTTTCACCTGTGACATTGTCAAAGATACACCAAACATTAAATGGTTTAAAGGAGATGAGGAAATCCCTGCTGAACCAACAGACAAGACAGAAATCTTGAAAGAGGGAAATAAAATTTTCCTGAAAATCAAGAACGCTGGCCCTGCTGATATTGGGGAATATGCAGTGGAAGTTGAAGGTCGCAGATACCCAGCTAAACTGACCCTTGGTGGTAAGGAAGCTTTTATCTGTGTTATATTCATTAACTCATAGGCCAATATGCAAAAACCTGTTAAAAAATAACAAAAAAGGTAACCTGAGTTATTATAAAGCTTTATCAAAACTTGACCTAATTTGAAATGTGTTCATTTGTGCATTCTAGAACGTGAAGTTCAAATTCTGAAGCCATTAGAGGATGTTACAGTTTATGAGAAAGAAACAGCAAACTTTGACACAGAGATATCTGAGGATGATATTCCTGGTGAATGGAAACTGAAAGGAGAAATCCTGAGACCCTCACCTGTAAGCATCCTTGAATTTTCAAGCACACTTTATTTAAATTTAAACACTCTAAACAGGTCCCCTTGCATCTTTATGGTAAGATCTTTGCAGGTCTATCATTGTTACTCAGTCCAGAATGTAGAAAGGCTAAGCATTATGGTGATTAAAAACCACTGGTTCTCTAATTAAGAATTATATACCAGAAAGGCTAAGTTTTGAAGGGCTTTTTTTTCCTCAAAGTATTACAGCACATTATTCAAACAATATTAAAATTTAAATAATAAATTTAAATAAAAAGAAATAAAAATTTAAATTTAAATAAAATTCTACTTATATTGCTAGGAATAACATTTACAAGAAGTGTGCATTGCTGAAGAAATGTACTCCATTTTTTTGAGTAAAAGTGTTAACTTTCCTCAAAAAGTAATTCCAGTCTTTCCTGCTGACTCTTCACTGTATATAAAATATTTATAGAATCCCTTTATTAAAATACCTAGCAGTAAGGCATTGGCATTGTATTTACCGAAGTCTCATCTCTCCAGACTTGTGAAATCAAAGCTGAAGGAGGAAAACGATTCCTAACCTTGCACAAAGTGAAGTTAGAGCAAGCTGGTGAAGTCCTTTATCAGGCACTTAATGCAGTTACTACAGCTATTCTGACAGTGAAAGGTACGATGCACCATCAAGTATGATACCAACTTAAACAGAGTCCACATGGAGCACATTACAAATGATGTGTTCTGTTTTACTTCCAGAAATTGAACTGGACTTTGCTGTGCCCCTGAAAGATGTTACTGTCCCTGAGAAGCGCCAAGCAAGGTTTGAATGTGTCCTTACCAGAGAAGCCAATGTTATATGGTCTAAGGGCACGGATATACTCAAGATTGGAGAAAAGTTTGACATCATTGCAGATGGAAAGAAGCATATTCTTGTAATCAATGATTCTCAGTTTGATGATGAAGGAGAATATACTGCTGAAGTTGATGGCAAGAAGAGCACGGCAAGACTGTTTGTAGAAGGCAAGTATCTTCTTATGAACAAAACAGTAAAAAATAGATACACAATGTAACTTTTGGAACCACATTAGCCTTTTTCTGATGGTATTTATGTGTCTACACTACAGGTGTGAGGCTGAAGTTCATCTCACCTCTACAGGATCAAACAGTGAAAGAAGGGGAAACAGCTCACTTTCAGTTTGAGCTTTCTCATGAAGACATGCCAGTGAAATGGTACAAAAATGATAAGAGACTCCACACAAGCAGAACAGTTCTTATTACTTCGGAAGGCAAAGTTCATAAACTAGAAATGAGAGAAGTCACACTTGATGACATCTCCGAAATAAAGGCTGTGGTCAAGGACATGAACACGCAAGCACACCTCAAAGTCTTAGGTACTTACATAATTAGTTGAAAATATGCTATATAATCTGTAAACATATTTCTTGTAAGTAGAAAGTGACAAAATATTGATGTTAATAAATTTACATTATTAATTTACCATTTCATGTCCACTATGCCTTTTGTAGAGGCTGATCCATATTTCACTGTGAAATTACAAGACTACAGTGCTGTGGAGAAAGATGATATTACTCTGGAGTGTGAACTTAGCAAAGATGTTCCAGTAAAATGGTACAAAGATGGTGAAGAATTAGTAGCTTCCAACAGAATTTCCATAAAAACTGATGGTTTGCGCCGGATCCTGAAGATCAAGAAGGCAGCAGAGAGTGATAAGGGAGTTTATGAGTGTGACTGTGGAACTGACAAGACAAATGCTAATGTCAGCATTGAGGGTAAGTTAACATATCTTGGCCAAGGGAATGTATTGAAACTTTGTGAAATGGTGTAGACAGACACTCTGTAGAGTACCACACCAATAATCATACCTTTAGAAAACATCGTTATGATTAATAGCTGGGATATCTAGATTTAAAATTATTAAGAGTATTTACAAGAGACAACGTATCTTAAGATATATACATGGCTGTTGTAAAGACAGTGATGATCTCTAAGACAGCTATTCTTCTTTATTTCCATTTACAGTCAGGAAAGAAAAGAAGTTAGTTTAATTCACTGCAACAGATACCTGGGTTCATTACCAGGAAAAATTTTCTAATTAAAAATAGCTAAACTTTTGGACATATTGTAGAAGGGGGTTGTAAACTGTCTAATCCTCCAGCTTTTTAAAAAGAGGTTAGATAAACATTTATCAGTCATATCATTTGAATGCCCTAAAGAAGGGACAGGGGCAGAGTTGAGATCCTTTTAAGTACTACGTTTTTATGGTATGAAATGAGTGAGTAAACAGATGTGAACTTTTGAGTTTTTTCTGTTTTAGCTCGCTTAATTAAAGTGGAGCACCCACTGTATGGAGTGGAAGTATTTGTTGGTGAGACAGCACGTTTTGAAATTGAAATTTCTGAGCCTGATGTACACCCTATATGGAAGCTAAAGGGAGAAACACTAACACCTTCACCTGTAAGGCTTCTTCTTTATTTTTAGACCATGATTTATACTAGGAAAAGAATATTTAATAGTACTGTCTTCCAAGTGGTTTCTTAGAACATTAATAATTTGTTTATCACCAGGACTGTGAAATAATTCAAGATGGGAAGAAGCATACTCTTGTTCTTCATAACTGCAAACTTGATATGACTGGGGAAGTGTCTTTCCAAGCTGCTAATGCTAAAAGTGCTGCTAATCTGAAAGTGAAAGGTACAGTCTGCACTTTGCAATTTGTATCTCAGGGCATTAGAACAAAACTAGCAGCAGCAAAGTCTATATGAACCTATCACTGAACTGAAAATGTTCTTCTTTTATTTCAGAATTGCCTCTCATCTTTATCACTCCACTAAGTGATGTGAAGGTCTTTGAGAAGGATGAAGCCAAGTTTGAATGTGAGGTGTCCAGAGAACCTAAGACTTTCCGCTGGTTGAAAGGAACAGAAGAGATTACTCCAGATGAAAGATTTGAAATTATTTCAGATGGAACAAAGCATGCTCTGATTATTAAATCTGTTGCTTTTGAGGATGAAGTTAAATACATGTTTGAAGCTGAGGATAAGAGAACAAGTGCCAAGCTAATTATTGAAGGTTGTCATACTTTCCCTTTCTAGGAAAGATTTGCACCATAGTCCTTGAATAGCTTTTATTGATAACATTATTCTTAATGAAATGTTATGTTGTTATAGGTATCCGCCTGAAATTCATTACTCCTCTCAAGGATGTAACAAAAAAGGAGCGAGAAACTGCAGTGTTCACTGTGGAACTCTCCCATGAAAATATCCCTGTTGTCTGGTTCAAGAATGACCAGCGATTACATACCAGCAAAGTGGTTTCAATGACAGATGATGGCAAATTCCATACTCTCACAATCAAAGATCTTACTATTGATGATACTTCTCAGATTAGAATTGAAGCTATGGGCAAATCTTCAGAAGCTAAACTCACTGTTCTTGGTAAGAATACCCAAAAGAATTTACATGACGTATATTATCAGAAGCATCTTGTTACTGAAAAATGGGGATCAGGAAGTCTTGAGGTTGGTTTGCTTTGGTGGCTTTTTGTGATTGAGCCTAAATCTACATTGTGATTTTTTGACAATTTTAAAATTTGTTTTTCTTCTTTGGGTCTCCATTTCCTCATTCACAAAGGACAATTAAAATAACTTCAAAAATTCATGCAACTGTAGAAAAATTAACTATTAGATACTTAGTGGTGCTCTGAAGCTGCTAGAGCACCAAAACCATGTTGTTAGTAGTATTAGTAATACACTGATTGTTTCTTAGGTATTTGTAATATTTATAAGGACTATATATAAACTTGCAGGGCATAAACAAGACATCTATTTTATGGGAAGAACTAATTGTCCTTTTTGAAAGCCTAAAACTTCAGGCTGAAACATATCTTAACTTTTCCTTGCAGAGGGAGACCCTTACTTCACTGGGAAGCTGCAGGATTACACTGCTGTAGAGAAAGATGAAGTTATTTTACAATGTGAGATCAGCAAAGCAGATGCCCCAGTGAAATGGATGAAGGATGGCCAACCAATTACTCCATCAAAGAATGTTGTTATTAAGGCTGATGGCAAAAAGAGAATCCTTATCCTCAAGAAAGCTCTGAAGAAAGACATTGGACAATACACATGTGACTGTGGTACTGATCAAACCTCTGCTAAACTCAATATTGAAGGTATGGTTCTTTTCCTGGACTGCTCTGTAGTAGAAATCTTTTGGAGTCTGCTAGAGATTGAAGGAATCAATAATTTCATTTTCATTTTTCCCCCTCAAGACCGGGATATTGAGATTGTACGTCCACTATACAGTGTGGAGGTGATTGAGACAGAGACTGCCCGTTTTGATATTGAAATCTCTGAAGAAGGTGTCCATGGCAATTGGAAGCTAAAAGGAGAACCCCTGACTGAATCAGCTGTAAGCAAATATTCCAGGACATTTCTTATGTGGGGAGTTAGGGTGTGAGGGAGAAGAAGGTGGCTGCAGAAACTAAGTGAATCTCTCTCTGCTTTCAGTTAAGGTCACCATAACAAGAATACTGTTTTTTTCAGTAATAACTTTTCAAATGTAGTATAAACGTAATTCAAAACATTATATAAAATAGCTAAATAATAAATAACTTAACATAAATTATTTTACAGAAGTACATTCTGCATTGCTAGTCCCTAACAATCATGTATCCAAAGTGTAAAGGCTTCATGGAATTCACTTAAACATAATGGCATTTAAAAATACAAACTTTGAATTGTTAGCATTTACCTTTGTTTTTTGAGTTATGTTTGGTTTAAATAGATGTAGATCACATTTTCAAACTCCTCCAGTACTATGACAGCTAAAATGGGTTTAAAATTATGTAAGGCTTAATCACATATTCTTAATTCCTTGCTGGAAGGATCTGGAAAATAAAAAAATAATACAATCACAACTGGTAATAATTTGGCAACTCTTCGATGTAACAGCACCAATGTGAATAATGCACAAGATTGGAAATTCCATGAAAATCAGTGTCTGGATAAGAGAAAAGGACTCTTCACAAGGAAAAGTTGCAGCACAAATTTAGTAATTTCTAGGTCCCTTAGGCTTCTGACTGGTCTACATATGGATATATTGGCTTTTCAATCAGCACATACCATTAACCAACACAAATGTGTTGCCTCTTGCCCTTTCTTTCTAAGAGGAAGCAGACCATATTAAGAAGAGATTTGGAAAGGAAAGGCCTATGAATGAAAGTTTATAAGGCATATTGCAGGTGACAGTGAACCTAGATGTGGTAAATAGAGGAGGAGAGAACAGATGCTTGGTATGAGGGGAAGCAGGGGCTCTTGGATTGAGGAGCAGAAAAAAGATACTGAAAAAATGTTTCTATTTTTGCAGGAATGTGAAATCAAGGAGGAAGGCAAAAAGCACTTCCTTACACTGTACAATGTACGCTTAGACCAAGCTGGTGGAGTAGATTTCCAAGCAGCAAATGCCAAATCCAGTGCTCACCTTCGAGTGAAAGGTCAGTGTCTTTCAAACTGACATGAATTATTTAAGTGAAAACAGGTTACTCATTGCCTCTTGGGAATGACTGGACAAATTTCTATACTGTATTGAACCCACAGCAGTTCATTCCAGAACAGCAACTCAAGGATTATTTAGTCAAGCCATCTTTTTTTGGTTTGTTTGTTGTTTATTTGTTTTTGTTAAAGAATGTCCTCTATGTTTTTTAACCTTGTATATAGTTTATTCATGAAGGAGAAGTAAAAATAAGGAAACTGCCTTGAAGGCTACTTCATGGTCTGGCATCATATGTTGTTATGAAATCAAAGTATAACAAGCGAAGCCTTTACTGTATTAAAGTATCAGGTTAACCTGAGAGGACGGGCTCACAGTGATATCTGGGGATAGGGTTAAGAGCTTGATGGACAGGGACAGACCACACAGTTAAAGACCACTTGTTTCCTACTCCAATCCTAGCCTTCGCTATTTTGGAAAACACATGCCTTATCTAGCAAGAGGCATGCAAGGCTTGGCAGGGAGACAGATGCACAGCAACTTTCCTGCTGACCTTGTTCAATTTAAAGAAACGCACTCTGCAAATAGGAAAATTTAGGTGACCAGCCCTCCCCCTAGAAACCCAGGGTGGCCTCTTCTATTTAGGGAATTTAAAGAGCAGCCATGAGATGTCTGTCTCTCGTGAGGGAAGCCACCATGGAGGTTAGTACGTAAGGGCAGCAGCTCTCTCTTGGGCAGAAGTGACTAATCTGAAAATGATGTCTTCTTACCAAGCTCGAGTAATCGGTTTGCTGAGACCCCTCAAGGATGTAACAGTGACAGCTGGGGAATCAGCAACCTTTGACTGCGAACTCTCTTATGAGGGAATCCCGGTTGAGTGGTTCCTGCAAGGGAAGAAACTGGAGCCCAGTGATAAGGTAAAGAAACTAAACTTTACTTTTCCTCATATTTCCTCTCCCTTCCTCTCTTTCAACCCTCTCCCACTTCTTTATTTCTCATTTACTCTGCCGGTAGAAAGTACTAAGGCATAGCAATGCAGTAGTGCTGCTTTGCCAGATGGTAAATCCTCACTAGATTGGATATAGCATTTTTTTCCCCCAGGAATTCCAGTATTCTGGAATGCTACAAGTATTTATTGTACAAAGTGAAACCAAGGCTCTAAAAAATCAATACAAGAGTGGTTTTATGCCCGATTCTGTTTGGGACTCAACCATAGGGGTACAGAATGGTTTTTGCTCAGGTTAATTGTTGTTACAATGAGAGGATTTTGAAAGGTGCCATCAGGAAAAGCTTTTTTTCTCCTGAATGCTGAGTTGCAGTCCCGTTCTGCATATAAGGGGATTAAGAGGATTCAAATTCCATTTCAGGCATTTGTTCTGGCTCTCTAGATAACTTTCTGGGCAGATTTGCTTGTCAAGCACTTCTCACTAGCTATTTTTAACCCTTCATCAAGTGCTGGCTCTTAACTCTGAGATCTGAGCAGCCTGGAATGCAGTCGGCTTAATATTTAAAGTCAGTGGCAGGGGACATACATAAAGAAATACATTAAGAAATATAAAACACAAATGGGTATCACTGGTTTTAAGACTTCTTTTTCACAGGCTAGTCCTAAGTGAAATACTGCAAATAAAAATACAAATTGGAAACCTCAGACAAAGCAAACTTTGAAGGCATTACAATAGCTAGCAATGTTTCAGAACCTGTAATAGTGCTGCTAATAATTCTTTGGTGCAGATCTTATTCTTTTAAATACAATTTTTAAAATATTATTTTCTGGTTTTACTAGATCTTTTTGAGCTTCACCAAATTTGCCTAATTAAAAAATTAGTCTATTACAGTATTTAAGGACAGATAAAAAAAATTGAAACTCAACAGATAAGATGTAATAAATAAACATAATAACTTCTGAGTCTAGGAATAAAAACATGGAAAGCTATTGATCAGTGCAGTTGCTTGGTAGGTATTACTGTCTGACAAGAAATTATTATATGCTCAGTATTCTGTATGATGGAAAACTATTTTGTTCTTATCTGTCTGAGCTATCATTTCAGTTACATTAAATTCATTCAGTTTACATATACAGTCAAAACTGTAATTTTACTTCAGTTGAAATTTTATCAAGAAGAAATTCAGAGTAAACCATATATTTACTTGATGCATCACTTTCTGCCCATTTAAAATAGCCTCGAAACACTTCCGCTACTGTCAAGAATCAATCTAATTGTACAAGTTTCAGCTGTTTTTAATTCAAACCATTATTTTACCTCAGCTATACACATAAAACCTTTCCTGAAGTGACTTCTATGTCTACCTTTACTGCTTATCTTTATCAAATTTACGTTTGGCTTAATTGCAATCTCTCTCAGATGAGCATTCACTAGAGCTAGTTTTAATGGACATGATGGCCATTTGGGAGGAAGGATGGTCTTTTAGTTCCTTCCTTCCTTCCCTCTGAAGCAAAAGGGACTGCCTTCTCAAAAGTAACTTCACTTTTTGTGCTTCTCTCTTAGCAGAAGCTTGCTTTCCCCCTTTATTTTTCTAAACCAGCATCTACTACTTGATCACATATTTCTCTGAAAACAAATAGAATTCTTCAAGAGCTATGTTAAAATGTATGGCATGAGTGAGTAGCAGCCCTCTTCATGGCTACAAAGCAGGATGTATCCTTTAATCCCCCAGGTCCACTCCCAGAGAAAAGGAATGATTGTGTAGGAGTAGCCCAATTCAAACTAATGATTGCAAAGTAGTTTTAGCAATAGATCCACATGGCAATACATTTTAGGCAGAAAAAAAAAAGTGTATGAGGTGGGATGCCAAACATCTTTATGTCTCTCTAAAAATTTTTACTTTAGGTGCAGTAAGGAGTACTACCAACTTTTTTGCATACATTTACTTATTTTGGTATTCATTAGTACCTATTCAAAATAAACAAGATCTCAAGTCAGCTTCTTTTTGAACACTGATAGTAGACTCAGGTTTTCTAATTCAAGGACACAAATACCTTAAAACAGAAGAAACTTAAACTTCCAGTTTCTGGTAAATGAAAGGGCAATCAAAATCCTCAAAGCATTTGTGTCTTGAACTGTATCTAGTATATACAAAAGGAAATTATATAAATTATATAAAAGTAAAAAAACCAAACTTTACAGATAAAAATGAATATCAATGCTATGTCCTTAAATATTTCTTAAATATTTATTGTAGATACTTACAAAGGGTTTTTTATGTACTTTATAAGGTCATGACACGTGCTGAAGGGAGAGTTCATACACTTATTCTTAGAGACGTCAAGTTAACAGATGCGGGAGAGGTATCACTGACAGCAAAAGATTTCAGAACTCAAGCAAATCTTTTTGTGAAAGGTAAGTCAGGTATTTTAATTATATCATAGTCAGTGTTAAAGGTCCATTCATGTTTCACCTTGGAATCGGATGTTAATAAACACCATATATCAAATTAGTAGGATTATACATACAATATTTGACTGGTAGATAACTTTCCTGATTTAAAAGAAGCCACTTATTTGAAATCTTTATGCTTCACAGAAGACACAAGCAGCGGGAGAAATACTGGAAATGTGTCAGACATGGGAAATCAATCAGTTCGTTAGGATTTCCAGGGCTTTATTGCAGACTTTAACATTCAATTGGCCTCAAGATGACCCACAAATACTGACCTTTTTGCCTCCCAATGGCTTTTTTCTGTTCTTTGGAGTGTCCAGAAATCTATGAGAGCACAATTACACTGTCCATCAAGTGACATAACATTGACTGTATACCCAGTTGTACTGCTTGCAAGCTGTGTACGGCTAAGAAGTGAAAAAAACACACACACTTCTAGATATTTTAGTAATTCAAGGAAAAAAAAATAAATTTGTAAGTTCAGAGTACAACTTCAGAGTCACTGAGATCACATAGGTATTGTTCAGCTAAAGAAACTGAGTTGCAAGGCTTTGTGATGGCTTGTGAGTAAAAACCATGGACTACATTCAATATCACTCAGTCTAATCTTACAGTAGATTGGAAATGAGGAAATTGGCTAAATTAACTGAACACAACTTGCCATTAAAACAAACAAAAATATTAAAAGCCTCAGCAGAGATGTCTAAGAGCCTTTTTGATTACTCAGTCAAGGAAAATTAGTAAACAGTATAGGACAGTTTTGTACTAGTAGAGTGCTGGCTATAATTTAGATCTTTTGTATTAAAAAAAAATATCTGTTTCTTTTAGAACCCCCAGTCGAATTTACTAAACCACTTGAAGACCAGACTGTTGAAGAGGAAGCCACTGCAATACTGGAATGTGAAGTTTCCAGGGAAAAAGCAAAAGTTAAATGGTTCAAAAATGGAGAAGAAATTCACAAATCAAAGAAGTATGATATAATTTCCGATGGCAGGGTCAGAAAACTCATTATCCGTGGCTGCACGCTGGATGATGCAAAAACGTATACCTGTGATGCTAAGGATTTTAAGACATCATGTTTTCTCAATGTAGAGCGTGAGTCAATTAAAATATTCTACAAAATGTCTAAGTGTTATAAATGCTATATACTAGTCTCTGTGACTGGCAATAATATGTGTCAGCAATTTATTCCACTGTACTGGAGACTTCTCTCCACCAAAACGTTTCTTTTCTGTTCTAGCTATTCGTATTGAGTTCCTGAAACCCCTAACTGACCTTGAAGTTAAAGAAAAAGAATCTGCTCGGTTTGAATGTGAAATTTCTCGTCCAGGTGTCAAGGTAAAGAGTAATACTTTTTTAATCCTTCATCTAGAGAATATTTTTTTTAATTGACAACTTTATTCTGGTTTTCCAACAGAACACATAACTGAAACCCATTATGAGTATGCTAGTGTTAATAACTAACTTGATTTGGTCTAAAACAGGTGAAGTGGTTTAAGGATGGCATTGAAATTAGAAAAGGCAAGAAGTTTGACATAATTTCCAAAGGTGCAGAACACATTCTTGTTGTCAGCAAATGTGTCTTCGATGATGAAGCCGAATATGCGTGTGAAGCAAAAACAGCTCGAACTTCAGGCCTCCTTACAGTGATAGGTAAAGCCAGTGTTTTAGAATTTAATCTATGAACATGAAAAAATTGTGTTTTGATAAAAAAATCTAATCATCTATCTCAATTCTCGTTGCAGAGGAAGAGGCTATTTTCACAAAAAATCTTCCTGATCTTGAAGTAAATGAAAATGACACTATAAAATTGATCTGTGAAGTTTCAAAGCCTAATGCTGAAGTTACCTGGTTTAAAGGAGATGAGGAGGTGCCTGATGGTGGTAGATTTGAACACATTACTGATGGGCGAAAGAGAATTCTTCTCATACGTAATGCTCATCCTGAAGATGCTGGCAAATATACTTGCAAACTCCCAAGCTCTAGTACAACAGGAAAACTTACTGTACATGGTAAGAGAACTACTTTGGTGGACTTGTTTTCAGAGCGGGGTGGTAAAAAAAACCACCAAAAAACAAAACAGTAAGAATACACAATTTGGTTTAGTCTCTTCTTAAGTAAAATATAAAATAAAATCATATATACCTACAAAAATGTTTTCTTTCAGAACTTGCAGCAGAATTTCTTACCAGACCGCAAAATCTTGAGGTGCTTGAAGGAGACCAAGCTGAATTTGTCTGTTCAGTATCCAAAGAGGCTATTACGGTACAGTGGCTTTGGGGTGACACAGTGCTGGAGCCTGGTGATAAGTACAACATCATTTCAGATGGCAAAAAGAGAACACTTGTGGTTAAAGACTCTGTTCTAGGAGATGCAGGAAAGTATACTGTCATGGTTGGTGAAGCTAAAGCTACAGCACGCTTAACAGTCATTGGTAAGATTTATTTTGTCAATGTGCAGGTGTATATTTTGTTCCATTCCTTATACTACGTGATGTAATTTTTTTTCCATATTCTCAATTTCAGAAAAACTCAGGATTATAACTCCACTTAAGGACCAACAAGTCAGTGAGGGTCAAGAAATTATCTTCAACTGTGAAGTCAATAAGGAAGGTGCCAAGGAGAAGTGGTACAAAAATGATGAGGCAATATTTGATAGTGCAAAATACATTATTGTCCAGAAGGATTTAGTTTACACTCTCAGAGTCAGAGATGCACAGCTGAAAGATCAAGCTAACTATACCATCTCACTGTCAAACCAGAGAGGTGAACACGTCAAGAGCTCTGCGGCCTTATCAGTATTAGGTAAATACTTTGCACCGTGTTAAAATTATTTCATCACCTTACATTCAGTTTTCACACTAGGATCATGAGGATGTAAATTAATCTCTTTGGCTTTTTTATCTTAACAGAAGAGGATCTCAGAATTGTTGAGCCCCTTGAAGACATTGAGACCATGGAAAAGAAAACTGTCACATTCTGGTGCAAAGTAAATCGCCTTAATGCAACCCTGAAATGGACTAAGAATGGTGAAGAAATCACATTTGACAGGCGCATTTTGTACAAAATTGACAAATACAAACACTCACTCATCATTAAAGACTGTGGGTTTATAGATGAAGGTGAATACACTGTTACTGCTGGACAAGACAAATCTGTTGCAGAGCTTCTCATCACAGAAGCACCAGCAGACTTCATTGAACATCTCCGGGACCAGACCGTCACTGAATTTGATGATGCTGTCTTCACATGCCAGCTTTCCAAAGAGAAAGCCAGTGTAAAATGGTACAGAAATGGAAGAGAAATCAGAGAAGGCAAAAAGTATGTACATTGCATTATGCTTGTCACTATGCTAAATGCACTTTGCTTTACCTTGTTGCTTTGTCTGGAAACTAAAATACTGCTGGTTTTTCTCCCCCATAAAGATACCAGTTTGAAAAGGATGGAAATCTGCACAGATTAATCATAAAAGACTGTAGACTAGATGATGAGTGTGAATATTCCTGTGGAGTGGATGACAGAAAATCTAGGGCAAGACTTTTTGTTGAAGGTATGAGTAAAATTAAAAAGCATTTATTTCTTCATTATTTAGTAACAGCAGAAACAATATACAAATAACACCTAATGAATTGACATTTATTTCAGAAATCCCTGTTGAGATCATCCGACCACCACAAGATATTTATGAAGCTCCTGGTGCAGATGTTATCTTCATGGCTGAATTGAACAAAGATGGTGTGGAGGTCAAGTGGTTGAGAAACAACATGATTATTGTCCAGGGTGACAAACATCAGATGATGAGTGAAGGAAAGGTCCACAGGCTGCAGGTGTGCGACATAAAGCCCCGTGACCAAGGGGAATACCGATTTATTGCCAAAGATAAGGAAGCCAGAGCTAAGCTTGAATTAGCTGGTAAGTTGATTTCTTTGTTTTTCTTTTATAAAATCTTAGATTACACAATTAACTATTTAACTAAATTTATTTTTGTTCTTTCAAAGAGTTGAATTAAAATGAACGCACAATCAAGTGGAGACAAGTGCAAGTCTGCTAAACTATTTGAATTATGATTCAGGCAACAAGCATTTTTTACGATACTACGCTGATCCAATTGTTGAGGAAAATATAGGTCACTTTTCAGTGTCTATACCAAAGAGCATGAATGGAGCTTAAATGAGACAACATTTTCATTAGGTCACTGAAGATCTAAAACTTGAACATTATTTGGCCTACTCACTTGAGTCATATAAGACATGTAATTTTTAATTTGTCTATTTCACAGAATCAGACCAATGAAATACATTAAATTAATGCTCAAAAAGCAATTCCCTGATTTTATAGGAGAACACAGTGCATATCAAGCAGCCTGAGTTTCTTTCTCTGGAGCAATCAAATGGGTACATGAAGGATTTGTTTAGAATTCACAAAACAATTCCTTTTACTTTTCTATGCTAGCTTCTTTGCTGACTATACAAACATATAATTTATATATTTTTTATATGTAAGTACTTATTTGTCACACTGATCTTCCTTAGCTGCACCTAGAATCAAGACTGGTGATCAAAACCTTGTGGTTGATGTTGGGAAGCCTTTAACTATGACTGTTCCATATGATGCCTACCCAAGAGCAGAAGCTGAATGGTTGAAAGAGGAGGAAAGTCTGCCCACAACAACTGTTGATACAACAACTGACTGCACTACCTTCAAAATTTATGAAGCAAAGACATCAGATAAGGGAAGGTACAAGGTTATACTTCGAAACAAGCATGGTCAAGCAGAAGCATTTATCAATGTAAAGGTCATTGGTAAGTACTCGCATTATGAAAAGCTTGCTTACATTTGTTTGCACCAGAGTTAAAAAAAAAATATTAAAAATGCAACGCCCTAAAATATTGTCATATCTTTTTTAGATGTTCCAGGCCCAGTCAGAAACTTGGAAGTCACTGAAACTTATGACGGTGAAGTTGGCCTTGCCTGGCAAGAACCAGAAAGTGATGGTGGAAGTAAAATAATAGGCTATGTCATTGAAAGACGTGATATTAGGCGTAAGACCTGGATTACAGTCACTGATCGTGCTGAAAATTGTGAATACATTGTTAGTGGACTTCAAAAAGGAGGAGTTGAGTACCTCTTCCGTGTTAGTGCACGGAACAGAGTAGGCACTGGTGAGCCAGTGGAAACCGACACACCTGTGGAAGCTAAGAGTAAATTTGGTGAGCAGAACTCAGTGTGATGACAGTGTAAGAAAAGCAATACAAACTCTAACAATAGGTAAAAACATATACCTTGTTTTTCCTTTTCTCCCTATAATAAAATGCAGATGTTCCTGGTCCTCCTCAAAATGTAGAAGTTACAGATGTGAACAGGTTTGGAGCTACACTTACCTGGGAACCACCTGAGTTTGATGGAGGATCTCCAGTTACTGGCTACGTTGTTGAACTGCGTAACAGAGCTTCCATCAAATGGGAGCCAACTATGACCACTGGAGCTGATGAACTGTCAGCTGTCCTGACTGATGTTGTGGAAAATGAAGAATATTTCTTCAGAGTAAGAGCTCAAAACATGGTTGGAGTTGGCAAACCAAGTCCTGCTACACGTGCAGTAAAAATTATGGACCCAATCGGTAAGTGTGCAAGCACTGATTGTGATTGCATTACAGGACAGGGACATTTTGGCTGTTTTTATACTATGTATGTGTGCACGAAAGTTCAATCGAGAAACATGTGCTGCAGATACCATGTACAGTTAGATTTTTCCTACTTTTCTCCCTTAAACATATCAAACGTTACCATTTTTGCCCTAAAATTAGGATCCAATCTCAAATTAAAAAACTGGTTCAGAAAAAGCTAAGCAAAGGCTTTTAAAAGAGTATTTTAATGTATAGACAGCTTATCGATATGCAGAACCATACTACTTTACCAGTTACAAAAATTTATTTCTTTCAAATTATTTTCAGAGAGACCAAGTCCTCCCATTAACCTTGATCATTCAGATCAAACAAAGTCAACAGTGCAGCTCACATGGGAACCTCCTCTCAAAGATGGAGGAAGTCCTGTCTTAGGCTATATTGTTGAAAGGCAAGAAGAAGGAACAGACAAGTGGATACGCTGTAACACAAAACTAGTACCTGATCTTACTTTTAAGGTAAGATGTTCTGTTCATCAACGAAGTACTCAAAATGTGTAGATCATCTTTAAATATGCATTGGTAAATTATTGTGATTTTTAGGTAACTGGATTGAAACCAGGATCCAGTTATTACTACAGAGTCTCAGCAGAAAATGCAGCTGGCGTATCTGACCCAGCAGACGCTATTGGGCCATTAACTGCAGATGATACCTTTGGTAAGCCATATGATATTTATTATAGATAAATAATCACATAAGACATGCAATATACTTTTCACCAGGTAACTGTGATGCCAACTAGTATAAAGAATCTTAGTTGTTTGAGAGTCTGAGCTATTTCTCCCCCATTACAAATTCTGCAGACAGTATAGCTGTACTATACTGAAGAGCCTGAAGAGCTTGAACTTTTGTCACCTGATCTTGCTTTATGGAAGGTGGGAGGTAGCAGAAGGAGTGAAAGGCAGTGAAGATGGAAAAAAAAAATAGAAACAATAAAAATCTTCTATAGTAAAGGGTAAATTAGATCTCCTACTTCTCCCTGATGATACTAAGCTGCCTTACCATCTGAGACATTTCTCAAAATCATTCAGCCGGGAGTGATAAGCCACAATTAGGCCTAGACAGCTCTAACCTGCAGGCTGAGATACAGTCAGAATCAGCCTCTCAACACAGCTATCAGTAGCCATATTCAGAACATCTGAAAATATTTAATCTAATTAATTTTCCACTTTTTCCAGTTGGACCTACAATGGACCTAAGTGCATTTAAAGATGGGCTGGAAGTTATTGTTCCAGAGCCAATCAAGATCCGTGTTCCTATCACTGGCTACCCCACGCCAACTGCCACATGGTCTTTTGGTGACCAAGTGTTAGAAGAGGGTGATCGTGTAACAGTGAAGACCACTGCCTCCTTTGCAGAACTTGTAATTACTCCAAGTGAACGTCCAGACAAGGGAATTTATTCCTTAACATTAGAAAACCCTGTGTCATCTGTTTCAGGAGAAATTAATGTTAATGTCATTGGTAAGCAGACATGTATATATTCTAGCATTCAAACATTCCATCTTTGTCTTGCTAAAATCTAATCTGCTTAATAATGTGAAATCATACAACTATCAGTAAACCAAGTATATTAAAATACAACTAAAACCTAGAAATCCTTCCTCCAAAAAAATTCTTTCCTGTTTTTCAATATCCAACTTAAGAAATATGACCAAGGAATTATGAGGAAGGACTTATTAAGTCTTCTGGCAGATAGATGACATAGAGATCATCTGTCAGACTCCAATTACAAAATAATTACAAAACAATTTGTGTGATTTCTAGCTCGTCCAAGTGCACCAAGAGAACTTAAAGTTTTAGACATAATCAAGAACACAGTGCAGCTCTCATGGGAACCTCCTGAAGATGATGGTGGAAGCCCAGTAACTGGCTATATTATTGAAAAACGTGAAGTAAGCCGGAAAACGTGGAGTAAAGTAAGTTTATTCTTTCTCATTTGAATTTCTCTTTGCTATATAGTTTCCACATGTGCTACTGAATTTTGTGTCTTATTTTGAGAATTTCTCTTTGGAAATAAATTTTAGAAACATTCAAAAATTTTAGAAGCATATTCCTTCTCTTTAGGTTGTGGATCATGTTGTTGACCAAGAGTTTACTGTACCTGACCTCATCCAAGGAAAAGAATATTTATTTAAAGTTTCTGCACGCAATAAATGTGGCCCAGGAGAACCTGCATATATCGACGAACCTGTCGATGTGTCAACACCAGCAAGTGAGTCAACTGTTTAACGTTGTTGGTTTTCTGTTTCAGAAATCTTGCTGATTTTCTTCAAAATAAGATGTAAGAAATAAATCTCTTCCTTAGGCTGATTTCTAAGACCTCTGTGTGTTTTTAATTTTTAATAGCTGTCCCTGATCCACCAGAGAATGTTAAATGGAGAAACCCAACATCAAAAGGAATCTTCTTAACATGGGAGCCTCCCAAATATGATGGCGGTGCCCGCATTAAGGGTTATCTGGTAGAAAAATCCCAACGTGGCACAGACAAGTGGGAGACATGTGGAGAGCCTGTTGTTGAAACAAAGTAAGTAAATTAACATCAGAAGGTATATCCTTTCAACTAAGGCATCCTCACCACTTTAAATATCTGGATTTATTTTTTTTTAATCAAACAGAATGGAAGTAACAAAACTCAAGGAAGGGGAGTGGTATGCGTATCGGGTTAAGGCTTTGAATAGAATGGGAGCTAGCAAGCCAAGTAAGCCAACAGATGATATTCAAGCCATTGATGCAAAAGGTAATTACTTCAATCACTGAATTACAATAGCTGCTTTATTTTTACCAGTCTCTGAAATACTCTTTCTATAACAACATTTTTATTCTCTCCTAAATCAGAGGCTCCAGAAATTTTCTTAGATGTGAAGCTTCTTGCTGGACTTACTGTGAAAGCTGGAACTAAAATTGAGCTGCCAGCTAAAGTAACTGGAAAGCCTGAGCCCCAGATTACTTGGACCAAGGCTGACAAAATTTTGAGACCTGATGACAGAATTACCATTGAAACCAAACCTAATCATTCTACAGTCACTATTACAGACAGCAAGAGGAGTGACAGTGGAACCTATATTATAGAAGCTGTAAATTCCAGTGGACGTGCTACTGCTGTTGTTGAAGTTAATGTTCTTGGTATGCATGTATTTTATGTTGTTTATAAAAATCATTAGTAATGTACTGAGATATGCAGACAGAAGATTAACATTGCCATCTTGTCCTCTACAGATAAACCTGGTCCACCAGCTGCATTTGATGTATCAGAAATCACAAATGAATCCTGCCTTCTGACATGGAATCCTCCACGAGATGATGGGGGTTCTAAAATTACCAACTATGTCCTGGAGAAAAGAGCTACAGACAGTGAAATATGGCACAAGTTATCATCAACTATTAAGGATACACAATTCAGAGCTACCAATTTAACTCCTCATAAAGAATATGTGTTCCGAGTCAGTGCTGAGAACATGTATGGTATTGGGGAGCCAGCACAGTGTAACCCCATCATTGCAAAATATTCATTTGGTTAGTTAATTAAATTACTGTTAAATTTTTACAATATTTTAACAGAGGAAAAAAACACATATATGATGGTGTGGTTTTTTTTCAAATTTATTAATTCATACAGATCCACCAGGCCCTCCAACAGGTCTCAAGCCTACAGAGGTCACTAAAGATTCAGTCACCTTAACATGGAATGAACCAGATGAAGATGGTGGCAGCCCTATAACTGGCTACTGGGTTGAAAGATACGATCCTGAGCAAGATAAATGGATAAAATGCAATAAAATGCCAGTGAAAGATACAACATTCAAGTAAGACTACAGTCTGTTTAGTCAGAAATAGGTCACAGAGACATAAAAGTATAAGGGTAGCCTTTTAAACAAATTTTAGGTTGTTCTTATTCTTTTTTCCTTGCTTTCATAAGTTTAGATCCAACCAGTATTTGGTAGCATGCTTTTCTTGAGCACTAGTTTTGAAAAAGAATGTCTTTAAATGTTATGGTTCATAATTTCTGTGCTGTCTGATTATTCATAAGCCATTCTAAAATAGCAGACATAGCATTTTGAAATATAATTTTGCCAGAACCCTGGGTTTTTTTCTTATATTAACTAACAACCATGGAACAAGTAAAAATGCAAGCTGGCTCTCAAAACATTGTTTTCTGTGTCGTGGTGCACCATTTTACTATTCACAATATACCTATTTTGAATGTTCACCACTTCATAAAACATCATTACCAGTATTTTGGTATTTTCCAATTTTCCAAGTAAACTGTAGTATGAAGAGTAGAGAGAATAATGTTTTAGGCATTAGTTAATCTGTAGATTTGGTTTAATCAAACTTAATTTTTATTTTCAGAGTTAAAGGTCTTACAAATAAGAAGAAATACAAGTTCCGTGTCTTGGCAGAGAATCTTGCAGGACCTGGAAAACCAAGCAAGGAAACAGAGCCGATCTTAGTGAAGGACCCAATTGGTATAATACACATATTTTAATGGCTTAATTTAACAACAACAAATCTTTGTTTTCAATCATGTAATTAATGTTGGACTCCTATCTAGATCCACCATGGCCTCCTGGAAAGCCAACTGTGAAAGATGTTGGCAAGACATCATTACTGCTGAACTGGACAAAGCCAGAACATGATGGAGGGGCAAAGATTGAATCTTATGTCATTGAACTATTAAAGACCGGAACAGATGAGTGGGTGAGAGTGGCTGAAGGAGTTCCCACAACTGAACACTTCATCAAAGGGCTTATGGAGACACAAGAATATTCATTCCGTGTAAGAGCAGTGAACAAGGCTGGTGAGAGTGAGCCCAGTGAACCCAGTGACCCTGTGCTGTGCAAGGAGAGGCTTTGTGAGTATTGTTTCAGAACATGCTGGTGGTGCAAATATGCTGCCCCTGTCTTTAAAAAAGCCCCATGACTTCCTGTCTTTGTAGGTACTAAGTGAACTCTTGGAAGGCTCAGTAAATATTGAAATCTACCCCACTTCAGCTAAGAAAACAGGAATTTCTAATAGTTTCAGTGTATTCCCTGTCTTTTAAGATCTTTCATGGGAAATACACTAACCTGCTTTACCTTCTTTTTCTATTTTACAGATCCTCCTTCACCTCCTCGGTGGCTTGAGGTAATTAATATTACTAAAAACACAGCAGATCTTAAATGGACAGTACCAGAAAAAGATGGAGGTTCCCCAATTACCAACTACATTGTTGAAAAGAGAGACGTAAGGCGAAAAGGCTGGCAGACAGTTGATACAACAGTGAAAGATACCAAGTATACAGTGAGCCCACTGACTGAAGGTTCTTTGTACGTGTTCCGCGTGGCTGCTGAAAATGCCGTTGGACAGAGTGACTATTGTGAAGTGGAAGATTCAGTGCTTGCTAAAGATACTTTCAGTAAGTTTCAGCTTTGCTTACTGGGTGATCAGTAGAAACAGCTTACATGTAATTGATTCCTGTTCTTCTAATGTGTGTATTTTTTCCTTTAGCAACACCTGGGCCTCCGTATGCTCTTACAATAGTTGAAGTGAAGAAAGGTCATGTTGATTTGAAATGGGAACCACCAAAGAATGATGGTGGCAGACCAATTCAAAGGTAAGGTCATTATGTTTGTGCAGTGGTTCCTGTAGATGAAGATCTTTTAATGAATGAAGACATTTATCTCAAGATGTTTAAATTTTAAATTGACATATTTTATATGAAAAAAAGAGGTGGGTGGATGTAAAAGAGAAGCCATGTGGTCAAAGCAATTAAGGGTTTGATTTTAAACTGTGGAAATTATGCAAATATAAATAAACTGACATACATGAACAATGAATGTGTGCCAACATTCTCAAAACAACATCTGATCAAATCAGATTAAATTGAACTATATAAAAAAAAAAAAAGCAACTATATTCTCCAGTTTCTTCAGAGCTGTAGCCACCTAGATCCATCTAACATATAATACTGTTATATTTTCTTTCTGCCTTAATTTCTCATTTAAACTGCATACATTCAGCTAAGATGAAGCCTCATCTCTTCTCTGTTCATTCTCTTCTTCATTACACTTATCCTTTTGTTTGGATTCTAAAGTATCTGTCCTCTGAAATTCACCTTCAATACCAGTTAGATTTTTCCTCTTTATATTCTCACTCTTTCTCTCCTTTCCAGTCACAGTAAGTGTATCTTAAACAGAGAACTACAGAGATCTGCCTGAAACAACATAAGTCACGTAATTTACATTACTTTCCCATAGCCTATCTGCCTATAGGCAGAATTTTGACATCTGAGTAACTCACAGATAGTATCTACAAATATTCTCAGTAGACTTAATACTGAGATTCAAACAAGCAAATATACAAGTGTAACTTTGAGGTTCTTTTACCTCTACAGCTCTCTAAAACCTGAGAATATAGCAGAAGTTCAGGAATTGGCTTTCAGAGTCGGGTCTGTCAGTAATGCCAGCCCCATTACGTTCAAGATGTACCAGGACTAAGTGGCTGATGTGTGTAGGAAAGTTCATTGTATCTGTCACCCATGACTCTCTCTACTTTTCCATTGGCCAAACTAGTCTAATCTCTCTTTATCTATTTTACTGAGCAAGAGGTCTGAAGTGTTCTTATTTCAAGTGCCTGATAGTATTTTCCCAATTTATTCAGATATGTAATTGAAAAGAAAGAAAAACTAGCCACTCGCTGGGTAAAAGCTGGCAAGACAGCTGGTCCAGATTGCAATTTCAGAGTGACTGATGTCATTGAAGGTACAGATGTACAGTTCCAGGTTCGTGCAGAAAATGAAGCTGGCTGTGGTCATCCCAGTGAACCAACTGACCTCATTCATATTGAAGATCCAACAAGTAAGCAGTAGCATAATATGCAATATATGGAGTGTGAAAGCGGTGTATCGTGTAGAACAGATATTCCAGGAGAAAAATTGGACTATTTTTTTTCCATTTCTGCAGGCCCCCCTTCACCTCCTCAGGATTTACATGTCACAGATGCAGGTCGAAAGCACATTTGCATTGCATGGAAACCACCTGAGAAGAATGGTGGAAGTCCTATTATTGGGTATAATGTTGAGATGTGTGAAGCAGGAACAGAAAAATGGATGCGAATCAATTCTCGTCCAATAAAAGATCTAAAATGTAAAGTGGATGAAGGTGTTGTTCCAGACAAGGAGTATGTGCTGAGAGTGAGAGCTGTCAATGCTGTTGGAGCTAGCGAGCCATCAGACATCTCAGAAAAAGTTGTTGCCAAGGACCCAGACTGTAAGAATAGATTCCAATTTTATTATTTTTTTTTTCCCCCCCAGACCTACAGAAAAAAAAGAAAAAGAATAGTGTTTGGCAACTTTCTAGTAATATCTAATAATACTTACTTTTACAGGTAATCCAACCATTGATCTAAAAACTCGTGACATTGTTGTTGTTAAAGGACAGAAATTAAGTATCCCTATACCCTTCAGAGCTGTTCCATCCCCAACTATAACATGGCACAAAGATGGCAAAGAGTTGAAAGCTGGTGACAGAACAACAATGAAGAGTGACTACACTTCTGCATTGCTTGAAGTCATAGACAGTGTTCATGCTGATGCTGGTGTTTATACTATCACATTGGAGAACAAGCTGGCATCAACAACTGGCTCAGTCAACGTCAAAGTCATAGGTAACTATGCTTCTAACTTTTTGAGGAGATACTTATCCTCACTTGAGCCCTGCAGCTGACAGAAGAAAGAACTAGAAAAATCCCTTTTCTGCCATGTGGAGGAATCATGTCGACTCAGACACACACAGAATACAATAAAGGCATTAATGTTACAAAATCCCACAAAAAAACACTTTACCCCAAGTTGGTCTAACTAGTCAGTGGCAGCTCAAAGCCCAATTATTATGACGAGTTATCATATAAATATAAAAAAGCCTATAAGAATTCTGAGTATTTTTCACCTTTAGGAACATACATTCATATATATATGGCGTTTAGCCAACATTTATTTTCTGCAGTGCAAGGAAATGCAATATAATTTCTTATTTGTAGGAATACAGTTTCTCATCTAATTAGTTAACTAATTTTATTATTCTTATTTAAAATAGGCCCACCTGGACAGTGTAAAGACATCAAGGCAAGTGAAGTAACTAAGAATTCTTGCAAAGTATCGTGGGAACCTCCAGACTTTGATGGTGGTACTCCTATTCTGCATTATGTTCTGGAACGCAGAGAAGCTGGTCGTAAAACGTATATCCCAGTCATGTCTGGTGAAAATAAGCTTTCATGGCAAGTCAAAGATCTTATCCCAAATAGTGAATATTACTTCCGTGTTAAAGCTGTCAATAAGATTGGAGGAGGTGAATATCTTGAACTAAGAAACCCAATCATTGCAGAAGACCCAAAACGTAAGGATTTTTTACTACTAAATAATCTAGAAAATTTAATGTTAACTAAAATCTTCATGGTTTCTTTTCTCACATGATCTCACTTTTGCTTCTTCCACAGAGCCTCCTGATCCTCCTGTTGACCTAGAGGTCCATAATCCAACATCAAAATCAGTCACACTTACATGGAAACCACCTCTGTTTGATGGTGGAAGCAAGATTATGGGCTATATAATAGAAAAGCTTGCTAAGGGCAAGGAGAGGTGGCAGAGATGCAATGACTACCTGGTACCTCTGTTAACTTATCCAGTGAAAGGTCTTGAAGAAGGAAAGGAATATCAGTTTCGTGTTCGTGCTGAGAATGCTGCTGGCATCAGTGAGCCTTCTCGGATTACTCCTTTTGTGAAAGCTGTGGATCCTATTGGTATGAATTGCTTGTTTGATTGTTTGTAGTAATTGCCATAAACCCTCAAACATTTTGGAAGATTCTACTTTCCATTTATCATTCTGTATTATTACAGAGGCTCCAAAAGTCTTCCTTGCTGCAAACCTACAGTCTGGTCTTGAGGTGAAGAGAGGCGATGAGATCAGACTTGAGGCACATATTTCAGGATCACCTTATCCATCTATCACTTGGCTCAGGAATGATGAAATTGTCACACCAGAGGAAATCAAAAAGCGACCAACAACGTATACAAGGAAGAAGAAAGGTGAAGCTGAAGAAGAGAAACCTTTCCAGCTTTCACTGCCAGAACGTTTGAGTATAGACAACCATAAAGAAGGAGAGTCTGTACTGTCAGTTCGTGAGTCCATCAGAGCTGACCATGGAACATTTACAATTAAAGTGGAAAATGATCATGGTGTTGCAAAAGCCTCATGTGAAGTCAATGTCTTAGGTATGTAATGAATGTCCTCAAGAAAACCTAGTGTAGAGCATTGGGTAAGAAATGCACAAGATGAGCACTCATCATTTTTCTTGTTTTACTAACAGATACACCTGGACCTCCAGTCAACTTTGTATTTGAAGATGTGAGGAAAAATTCTGTCATTTGCAAGTGGGAGCCTCCCCTTGATGATGGTGGAAGTGAAATCCTAAACTATGTACTGGAAAAGAAAGACAATACAAAAGCTGAAGTGGGCTGGGTCACTGTCAGTGCAACACTTCGGCATTGCAAATTCCATGTAACAAAATTAATTGAAGGAAAAGACTATCTCTTCCATGTATTTGCTGAAAATAGAGTTGGACCAGGGCCACCATGTGTTTCAAAACCATTGACAGCAAAAGATCCTTTCTGTAAGTTTTAATTTTTAAATACAACCTTTTCAGAAAAACATTGTAAAACTACAGACTCTTCAAACACGCTGCTTCATCTATGTAAATGCTTTCCAGAATAAACTTGAGCAATTTAATTATTTATTGCAGATTTTAAACCATGGAAATAAAGGAAAATATTGAAAACATTCTCATTTCAATAGTAAATAAATAAGAATTACAATCACTGCCATAAAACTCTACACTTAAAACACTTAACATCTGTTTGCGTTCAATAGACTAATATTCTTTCCAAAAGAGAAAACCACTGCAAGTTTAATTACTGATTGCAGTTAGGAATCAAAGTTTCTAAGAAAGAGTTTCTAAGACTTAAAATTAGTCATTTCTCATGTCTTAGTTTTCTCTTAGTTTTGAGTAAACTCTGAAGAAGACAGCAATTATGACAAAATTGCGTTGTTTTTTTTTCCAGCTCCACCAGATCCACCTAATAAGCCTGATGTGCAAGACGTTACCACCAACAGTATGTTGGTTAAGTGGAATGAACCAAAGGACAATGGCAGCCCAATCATAGGTTATTGGATTGAAAAACGTGAAATTAATAGTACTCATTGGGCTCGGGTCAACAGGAGCCTTGTGAATGCTCTGGAAATAAAAGCTGAAGGACTGTTGGAAGGGTTAACCTACATCTTTAGAGTATGTGCTGAAAATGCAGCTGGCCCTGGTAAATTTAGTCCACCATCAGATCCAAAAACTGCACAGGACCCAATAAGTAAGTAGCTTAACATAAGCTAATAGCAGACAGGTGACAGATTAGGATTCATAGCCTTTAACATTCATTTACACCTATTTATTTTTAGTGCCACCTGGTCCACCGATTCCAAGGGTTACTGATACCACCGCCACTTCTATTGAGTTAGAATGGGAACCTCCTGCTTATAGTGGTGGTGGAGATATCACTGGCTACCATGTATACAAACAACTGATGGGAACAAAAGAGTGGTCACGTTGCACAGAGAAACCCATTAAGGTTCGACAGTATACTGTTAAAGAAGTCAGAGAAGGTGCAGACTATAAACTCCGTGTTACTGCACTTAATGCAGCTGGTGAAGGACCACCTGGTGAAACTGAACCTGTAACAGTTGCAGAGCCTAAAGGTATTGCAATTGCATTATTTTTAAGAAAGGTCCATCTGCCTAGAAGGTGATTTTGGATCTCTCCCCTAAACTAATCAACTGTTTCTCTTTTTCTGCAGAGCCTCCCACTGTTGAGCTGGATGTTTCTGTCAAAGCAGGCATTCAGATTATGGCTGGGCAAACTATAAAAATTCCTGCTACTGTGACGGGGCGTCCTACTCCCACCATCACATGGACTGTGGAGGATGGTGAATTAGACAAAGACCGAGTTGTTATTGAAAATGTTGGCACAAAATCTGAGTTAACCATTAAGAATGCATTGAGAAAAGACCATGGAAGATACGTAATTACTGCTACCAATAGCAGTGGTTCCAAATCTGCAGGAACCAGAGTAGAAGTATTTGGTAAGAAAAGTATTTTCTGAAATCAACTGACCATTTATTTTGATGAGATAATCTTTGGACTTTATCCTACTTGTCTGACTTTTTTTTCAGATGTTCCCGGGCCAGTCCTTGACCTAAAGCCAGTGGTGACAAACAGAAAGATGTGTTTGCTTAACTGGTCTGATCCTGAAGATGATGGTGGCAGTGATATCATAGGCTTCATTGTTGAACGGAAGGATGCCAAAATGCATACATGGAGAGTAGCTGTAGACACAGAGAGGTCTAAATGTGATATTACAGGTCTAGTTGAAGGCCAGGAGTATAAATTCCGTGTCAGTGCCAAGAACAAGTTTGGTACTGGTCCACCAGTTGAAATAGGACCCATTCTTGCAGTTGATCCATTAGGTAAGATGACTAATTTTAAGGTTCTTTTTTTTTAAAACAGTTTTTAATTATAGGCTAGTAAACCAATATTTTTATTGTATGGATTGTGTATGTTGTGTGTATTGCTTTCTTTTCTACTACCTGAACAAGGCATCTGCCTTAGATTATTTACTTCAGTCAGATCTCTGAAACAGTTCTGTAAAACTACTATGGTTCTTTGTGTAAGAAAATACTGATGTCAACTGAGCCACTACTTTTTACCTTTTTAGCCACATACGTGAGAAATTTTATGCTATCCGTAACCATAATCAGATACTTAGCATACAAAAGCTATGGCTTAAAACAAGCAGAGCTACTATATTAATGTGATTAAAAATTCTCTAATTTTTAAATGTTTTCTTCATTATTATTTATTTGTGTTAATAGGTCCTCCAACAGCACCTGAGAGGTTCATGTACACAGAGAGGACAAAGTCAACCATTACACTTGATTGGAAGCCTCCACGTAGTGATGGTGGCAGTCCTATCTTAGGCTATATCGTTGAAAAGAAGAGACATGATGCAAAAGAGTATGAGAGAGTTAATGCAAGGCTCTGTCCAAAAACATCTCTTCTCGTTGAAAAACTTGATGAACTTCATATGTATGAATTCCGTGTCAAAGCCGTCAATGCTATTGGAGAAAGTGAACCATCATTGCCTCTCAATGTAGTTATACAAGATGATGAAGGTATATCTGCTTTTAAAAAAATATTCCATACAAATACCTCCAGAACTCTGCAAGGCAATTTTTCTGTTTCATCTCCCTCTTCACTTGCTCATTTTTCTTATTTTCAGTTCCTCCAACTGTTACATTACGTTTGGCTGTAAGAGGGGATACTATCAAAGTGAAGTCAGGAGAACCAGTTAATATTCCTGCTGATGTGACAGGTCTGCCACTACCAAAGATTGAATGGGACAAGAATGAAGTTTTAATTGACCAAACATCCAGTGCACTTAATATAACCAAGGAAGAAGTATCTAGAAGTGAGGCAAAAACTGAACTTATCCTGCCTGCAGCAGTGAGGGATGATAAAGGCACTTACACTGTGAGAGCTTCCAATCGTCTTGGCACTGCATTCCGCAATGTGCATGTTGAAGTGTATGGTAAGGATGCAACGTTTTAATAAAATGACAGGTAATAAGATGCTTTTGCCTTTTTCTTAATATAATTCTATGCTCTCTTGCTTTCATACAGATCGTCCTTCTCCACCAAGAAATCTTGCCGTTTCTGATATTAAAGCAGAATCATGCTATTTAACATGGGATGCACCTCTTGATAATGGTGGTAGTGAAATTACCCATTACATTATTGAGAAACGCAATGCTAGCAGGAAGAAATCTGAGTGGGAAGAAGTCTCCAAAAGTGCTGTTGAGAAAAGATTTGGGGTAATTTATAAAATATCTTTATTACTTACTTTAGTGTGCATAAAACAATAGTATACATCTAATGAAAACTGCTACTTGTGTAGATACCTGTATTCTGCTCCATTTAGACTCCAGAATTACTGGGTGAATGTTGCCTATTTATGTGTGTGTGTTTTCTTCATGTGACAAAACAAAATAAATCATTCTCTTTTGCTACTTAATCTCAGCTGAGTTAAGCAGACATTTTCCTTTCAATTTCTCAGCTTTATTCATAGCTTTACCAGCTGTAAAAACAAACATGATGACATTTTTATTTATGTTTAGTCCCATGCACATGAATTAAGATTATCCCTAGGGCATTTAATATAGCTGTGTATTACATAAACATAGGTATGTCAATGAGACTCCAAGGCAGAATTTAAAGTGAAAACTGCTGCGTAACTAATTTAAGTTTATTCTAAAAGTGGCCAAATGTTGATTTAAATCTTATTTTTCAGGTATGGAATCTTGCAACAAATGAAAAATATCAATTCAGAGTCCGGGCCGTAAACAAATATGGAATAAGTGATGAATGCCTCTCAGAAAAAGTTGTTATTAAGGATCCCTATGGCCTTCCTGGACCTCCTGGAAAGCCAAAAGTTTTAGATCGCACCAGATCCTCAATGCTGGTGACTTGGGAGCCTCCTTTGGACAATGGTGGCAGCCCAATAACTGGCTATTGGCTGGAGAAGAGAGAGGTGGGAGGTGTCTACTGGTCACGTGTTAACAGGGCTCCAGTAACAAAACCATCAGTAAAAGGTCTAGAGCATAATGTGCTTCGTTTGGCTGAAGGTGTTGAATACCAGTTCAGAGTTATGGCTGAAAATCTTGCTGGAATTGGCCCTCCCAGTGAACCATCAGATCCTGCCTTAGCAGCAGATCCCATATGTAAGTATATCATTTGTAAGACTGTTTTTAAGGACTGTATCATATCAGAACCGAAATGTGCTATTATTTATCTTGAATTTAGTGCAATTAATCCAATGCTCTGTTTTCATTAAACCAAACAGAATATAATGACACAGAGCAGCTTCCTGATTTGCTGTTTTTCACCATTTTAAAAATAATTAGCTTAATATAATTTTTACCTCTTTTATGAACCTTAAACTATGATTATACCGATGCAAACATTGCCAAATAAACTTAAGTTCAGAATCAGATTTTTATGTTAGTGGGTTTTTTTTATTGTTAAAGAGGTCAATCTTTTACCTTAAGTATCCCTTAATAATAGAAGTAATAAATGTAATTAGTATGCATGTTCTAGGATTACACACTCTATTTATGATGGAAGAAAATGAAAATACTTGCATTCTTCTAGAAACTATTCAGAAAAATATAGGCAGACACTAACTCTCAAGTCATTTTTACTTGCTCTTGTTTTACAAGTTGTGCCTGGTCCACCATCTTGCCCAGAGGTCAAAGACAAAACCAAATCATCTGTAGCTCTTGCATGGAAGCCTCCACAAAAAGATGGTGGCAGTCCTATAAAAGGATATATTGTTGAAATGCAAGATGAAGGTAGTACTGAGTGGAAGAAGGTGAATGAAGGAGACAAACTCTTTCCTACTTGTGAATGTGTTATTCCCAACTTGAAAGAGCTCAGAAAATACCGGTTTAGGGTGAAAGCTGTAAATGCTGCTGGAGAATCAGAACCGAGTCCTGCAACATCAGAAATACCTGTCCAAGATATTCTAGGTAAGTGTTCTGGGAAGTAATTTAGCTATTTACAGCTAAATGCCACCTACTGCTGTGAATGTTCAAGCAGCATACCAAAGAAGCCAAAGTCAAAACATGATAAATATTTATGCAAAAAATAGAACAAAAAATTGGTACACATTTTTGAAAGTCTCATGGTGACAATTAACAGAGTAGGATCCATTTGAAAGCTGATGAGCACCTAAAGTCATCCTAGGGAAATAAGCTGTATTTTATGAAGAAATTACTTAAACAATTTTTTTAATATATTTATATATTTCCCAGTTTCCTTTTTGCACACCCAACCTTTCTCACATAAACAAGCATTCTGCATGTTTGTGTGGGGTTTAGCCCAGTGCTGACAGAAATTTACTTTCAGTAGGTCTTAGATTTTGTATATTAAAATATTTTTGCAGAGGAACCAGAAATCTTCCTAGATATTGGAGCCCAGGATTTCCTCTCTTGTCGTGCTGGTACAACAATTAAAATCCCAGCTGTTATCAAAGGTCGTCCAGTTCCAAAAACATTTTGGGAGTTTGAAGGAAAAGCAAAGACAGCAGCAAAGGTTAGTAAAAGAATAAGCTTTTATCCACATGTGTTTCTAGATACTTAAGCCTATCCTTCTCTATATTTACATTATTTCCCTTTGCTTTTAGGAGGGAGGTCATAATGTACCTGAAGAAGCTCAGGTAAAGCAGACTATTTTTGTAACTTTAGTATCGTTGCATTTTTCAAACATATTTATTTAAAGCTGAACTATAACTTCTCTTTATTTCTATAATACATAGGTGGAAGCAACTGATACACGTTCAGTGCTTACCATCCCTGAGTGCAACAGAAGTCATTCTGGACGATACAGTATTACAGCGAAGAACAAAGCAGGACAAAAAACTGTGCACATCAGAGTCAATGTGCTTGGTATGGCTTATGCATATTGAAGTATTCAAATCCTAGGTTTTAGTCTTATTTTTCTACATACTTATGTAAAATTGTTCATTTTGTGCTTTTACATTAACAGATGTCCCAGGTCCACCAAAAGACCTAAAAGTAAGTGATATCACAAGAGGTAGTTGTAAACTTTCATGGAAGATGCCAGATGATGATGGTGGAGATAGAATCAGAGGCTATGTTATAGAGAAAAGAAATATTGATGGGAAGGCCTGGACTAAAGTCAATGCAAACTGTGGAAGTACTTCCTTTGTTGTACCTGATCTCATATGTGGCCAAGAGTATTTCTTCAGGGTGCGTGCAGAAAACCGGTTTGGTGTTGGCCCTCCTGCAGAAACCATCCAACGGACCACAGCCAGGGATCCAATCCGTAAGTGAAATCAAAGTCAAACAAATTCTTTAAAACCAAATAGCACTGGACAGTGGATTTATTCATATTTCTGTTTTGATTGTGAAGATCCTCCTGATCCACCTATTAAACTAAAGATTGGACTTGTAACCAAGAACACAGTGAGCTTGACATGGAAACCACCAAAGAATGATGGTGGAGCTCCTGTTACACACTATAATGTTGAATGTCTTCGCTGGGATCGTACTGGAGATGTGAAAGAGACTTGGAAGCAATGCAACAGACGTGATGTGGAGGAAACAAAGTTTACTGTTGAGGATCTTGTAGAAGGTGGAGAATATGAGTTCAGAGTCAAAGCTGTAAATATAGCAGGTCCTAGTAGGCCTTCAGCCACCGTTGGCCCACTTGTTGTCAAAGACCAGACATGTAAGTACTATCTAATAACAGTAAATACAAATTTCATTTTAAAATTATGAAATATTTTTGTATGTTAATTTTTTCAACATTTCATTTTAGGCCCACCATCTATTGAACTAAAAGAATTCATGGAGGTTGAAGAAGGAACAGATGTTAAAATTGTGGCCAAGATAAAGGGTGTACCCTTCCCCACATTAACATGGCTAAAAGCTTCTCCAAAGAAACCAGATGAAAAAACACCAGTGCTGTACGATCAACATGTCAACAAGATCGTTAGTGAAGATACTTGCACTTTATTGATTCAACAGTCTCGCCGAAGGGATACAGGCTTATATACTATAACAGCTGTAAATGATCTGGGAACTGCTTCAAAGGAGATGAGACTAAATGTGCTGGGTAGATATCAAGAACTCTTATGCATTGCATAAATTTATAATATTCATATGATACTTCATTTTAATAGCATTTGAATTAATTCTTCTTAATAAATATGTACCTTTTAGGTCGCCCTGGACCTCCAGTTGGACCTATTAAATTTGAATCCATTTCGGCTGAAAACATGACAATATCATGGCTTCCTCCATTAGATGATGGTGGTTCTAAGATCACAAACTATGTTATAGAGAAAAAAGAAGCGAATAGGAGAACATGGGTACCCGTTACTAATGAGCCTAAGGAATGTATATTCACTGTTCCCAAGTTGATGGAAGGCCATGAATATGTGTTCCGCATTATGGCACAAAACAAATACGGTATTGGAGAACCTTTGGATAGTGAACCAGAAACAGCACGAAACCTTTTCAGTAAGTAGGAATATGCTTTCAAATAATGTCAGTTGTTTTCATACACTGGTACCTGTAGAGCATCTGATAAATACCATACTACTTTTCTCCCTTCACAAAAGTACATTTTGTAGGATTGCTTGAAAAGTTTCAGCATTAGTACTTAGTTCTTAAAAGCACATGTAGTACTTTAAAATAATTTTATCCCTCCTTGTTATAGATTAAAATACAATCTCAAGCCTTTTTAAAGTTGAAATATACAAATAAATGTTTGTCTGACAAGATTCAGGTAATTCTGTTGCATTTGTGATGTTATTGACCCTATAGATCAGGAAAAGTCATTTTCCTGCCTTCAAGTTTGAAAAAGAAATGAGACAGAGTTGCTCTGATGCAGACAGAATGTTAGGTTGGCAAGAGAAAATCATTCTTAAAACATCCAACATTAGGCTGGGCACTGAAATGAGATAGTGATCCAAGATGGAAAGAAAAACTCCTTTTGACAATTATTATTTGAAGGAAAGACACTTTATGTTTCACAAAAGTATATGTACCTGAGGATGGGAAGATGAATGACAGTAGTAGTCTTGTGCAGATAGGTAACTGCCTAATGCAACTGTGACCATGTGAGCGCATGTCTCTGTTTTGCACTCTAGTTATCTCCATCTTTCTTTAGCTTTTTTTTACCAGCTATGTGTGAATTTTTTCCCCCAGCTGTTCCTGGACCTTGTGACAAACCAACGGTTAGCAGTATAACACGTGACTCAATGACTGTAAACTGGGAAGAACCAGAACATGATGGTGGCTCTCCTATTACTGGTTACTGGTTGGAGCGCAAAGAGACTACTGGAAAGAGATGGACAAGGGTTAACCGTGATCCTATCAAACCTATGACACTGGGTGTTTCATACAAAGTTACAGGCCTTATTGAAGGTTCTGAATATCAGTTCCGGGTTTCAGCTATCAATGCAGCTGGTGTTGGTCCACCAAGCATGCCATCTGATCCAGCAATTGCTAGAGATCCTATTGGTAAGTATTTTAGATCCCTATTTTTTAATTTGAAAATATTAAAATAAGAACATGGAATATATTGCTATGTTGTAATGATATGATGATATTTTTCAGCCCCACCTGGCCCTCCTATTCCAAAAGTTACTGACTGGACGAAGTCTTCTGTAGACTTGGAGTGGAGTCCACCACTAAAAGACGGTGGTTCTAGGGTCACTGGCTACATTGTTGAGTATAAAGAGGAAGGAAAGGAAGAATGGGAACGGGTAGGTGGCAATGTATTACAGAATCGGCTTTTCTCTCTCTCTGTGTCTATCAGAAGAAATCCCTCCAGAAAATATATTTTTTACAAATTTTTCACTATGTAATTTATATTCTAAGGGTTCACATTTTTTTCACCATAATTGTCTTATGTTTGAAATATAAGACCAAATGTAAAAGTCAGAAAATACCTCTTCAAAACACCAAGTTGACTTTGCAGTTTTGGAAACTTAGAATTTTAACATTTCTACTTGAAGATGTGAGAAAATACATAGGGAATTTGTGATAAAAGAAAAGAGAACAAGACCAAGTTAGAACTGGCACAAAAGCAAGTCTCCCTGACGTCAGACTGTGCCAAATAATTTACAACTATTATGTCCCTATATTTTCCTACTTTTTTTTTTTCCATAATGCATTACTGAGGTGGTTTTTTTTCAATTTTTCATTATTGGAAATTTAACTTATTTAATTAAACTTAGGTATTTTTTGTATCTCCATAAACATTTGGGTGCATTTAGGTAATACCTACATTTTCTGTGCTGTTTTCAGGTAGACAGGCTTCATATTGGGGTTTAAAAAGAATGAAGAATTCCTTTTTTTTTTTTTTTTCCCACTCTCACTTTATATGAGTTTATTTGTCCAATAACACATGTAATTCTTCTGAGATGACAGATTGTTGTAATTGCTGTAACATCCTTGTCTGTCAGAATTTTCAAAAAGATGAATCTTCAGAATAACTTGTATGTCCATGTCCTGTATTTCTTTACACAGATTCTGAAGAATTAATTCTGTGTGAGCTAGATCTATGTATGCTTAAGAGTATCTTGTGCTTGTAAATCTGAAACAACATGTGATTTAAGATTTGTTTCAAACATCACAAAGAAATTGATAATACCTTGATGTTAGCTGATTTTATGATTAGTATGTGTTTGTTTTTTTCCCCAGGCAAAAGATAAAGAAATTAGAGGAACCAAGTTCGTTGTGGCAGGATTAAAAGAAGGATGTTTTTACAAATTTAGAGTTAGAGCAGTGAATGCTGCTGGTATCGGAGAACCTGGAGAAGTTACAGACATTATCGAAATGAAGGACAGAATTGGTATTTATAATTTACATTTGCATTTTTAGTACCTCTGAGTCAAAGTGAGAAAAAAACATTCATTTAATTTTTTTGTTCACCTCCCACAGTGGCTCCTGATATTAATTTGGATGCAAGTGTCAGGGACAGAATAGTTGTTCATGCTGGAGGAGTGATTCGAATCATAGCATATGTCTCAGGAAAACCACCTCCAACAGTGACTTGGAGCAGGGATGACAAAGCTTTACCAGAAGAAGCCAAAATTGAAGAAACAGCTATTAGTTCTTCTTTGGTCATCAAGAATTGCAAAAGGAGCCATCAGGGTATATACACCCTTCTTGCTAAAAATGATGGTGGAGAGCGGAAGAAGAATATTATTGTTGATGTGCTAGGTAAATAGCAACTTAAATCCTTGAGAACAAGTAAAATTTCATAGTATTCAGCATGTATATTTAAATATTCCATTTTTTCTTTGCTTTCAGATGTGCCAGGTCCAGTTGGAATGCCATTCCTTACTGAGAACCTAACCAGTGACTCTTGTAAATTGACATGGTTTTCTCCAGAAGATGATGGTGGTTCTCCTATTACCAACTATATAATTGAAAAACGTGAATCTGACCATAGAGCTTGGACTCCAGTAAGCTACACAGTTACAAGACAGAATGCTACTGTTCAGGGACTCATTGAAGGGAAAGCCTATTTTTTCCGAATCGCAGCTGAGAATATAATTGGCATGGGTCCATTCACAGAGACCACAAAAGAGATTGTCATTAGAGATCCAATAAGTAAGTGTATTTTCGAGTTTGAGTTACTGTTATAGGAGAGGAAAAAGCAGAAAAATGCATTTACCGTATTTTTGTTTTGTTTTGTTTATTCACAGCTGTTCCTGACCGTCCAGAAGACCTGGAAGTAAAAGCAGTTACCAAGAACTCTGTTACATTAACTTGGAACCCTCCAAAATATAATGGAGGATCAGATATCACCATGTACGTTCTAGAGAGCCGTCTCATTGGAAAAGAGAAATTCCACAAAGTTACAAAGGACAAAATGCTTGATAGGAAATACACTGTAGAAGGCTTGAAAGAGGGTGACACCTATGAGTATCGTGTGAGTGCTTGCAATATTGTGGGGCAAGGAAAGCCATCATTTTGCACAAAACCAATCACATGCAAGGATGAAATCGGTATGTATCTTTTTCATGTTTCTTTTGAAAACAGTGATTACATTTACTGATTTGTTACTTTTTTCTTATTAGTGTTGCTGACATTTGTGGGCATTGTGTTCTTTAATATCATCTTTCAGCTCCTCCAACACTTGACCTTGACTTTAGAGACAAGCTTATTGTTCGGGTTGGTGAAGCTTTCAGTCTGACTGGGCGTTACTCAGGCAAGCCTGCACCAAAGGTTACTTGGCTAAAGGATGATACTGTTGTGAAAGATGATGACCGCATAAAGATCAAGACAACTCCTACAACTCTTTCCCTGGGGATACTGAAATCTGTCCGTGAAGACTCAGGCAAATATTGTGTTACTGTAGAGAACAGCACAGGATCAAGAAAAGGATTTTGTCAAGTTAATGTTGTTGGTAGGTTTTACTGAACAGTATTTTATGTGATTTTTAGTAGTTATTCGAATTCATTGAATTATAGAAAGTGTAAATATTAAAATGTGTTCTTTATTGCAATAGTGTTATTTGTTGCATTTTAATTTATACTATTTATTAATTTTGATAACATAGTTAACTCTGGCTTAGTTTATTCAGCATCAATAATTTTATGTCTTTACATACATTTCTACAGTGTCAGCACTGCCAATCACCAAATACTTTATAAGCCTTAAGAAATAAAGTCCAGTGAGTCAAATACATATTAAAGAGGAATAGTCTTGAGGTCTTGATTACCTATTGAGACTGTGATACCAAGTTTCTAATTTCAAAATATATTTACTGTACTGATACTGTTTAATCTATGTCACTATGTAAAGTTCATATAAAACCATGGCTATGCATTATTTTTTCTTAAACAGATCGTCCATCACCTCCAGTTGGCCCAGTTATATTTGATGAAGTTCATAAAGATCATATGGTAGTTTCCTGGAAACCTCCATTAGATGATGGAGGCAGTGAAATTACAAATTACATTATTGAGAAGAAGGATGCACACAAAGACCTGTGGATGCCAGTTACATCTGCCACAGTTAAGACAACTTGCAAAATCCCTAAGCTGCTTGAAGGAAGAGAATATCAAATTCGAATTTATGCTGAAAATCTTTATGGCATAAGTGATCCTCTCATATCTGATGAGATGAAAGCCAAGGACCGTTTCCGTATGTTATTAACTTGTTTTCTTATTTTGATACTTTAATCTTTACTCTGTTTGTAGTGCTCATAAACTCTTCCCCCCCTCCCCCAAGGTGTTCCTGATGCACCTGAACAACCAATCATTAAGGATGTTACCAAAGACTCTGCAGTAGTGGTTTGGAAGAAACCATATGATGGAGGCAAACCAATAACAAACTATATTGTAGAAAAGAAGGAAACAATGTCTACAAGATGGGTCAGAGTTACCAGAGACCCAATTTTCCCCAGTACTCAGTTCAAAGTACCGGACCTCCTTGAAGGTTGTCAATATGAATTCCGTGTTTCAGCTGAAAATGAAATTGGCATTGGTGATCCTAGTCCACCATCAAAGCCAATTTTTGCAAGAGATCCAATTGGTAATGTATTAAATTTCATTTCTCATTGAAATTTTAATGTCCTCATCATTTTAGTTATAACATAATTTTAATAGTTTCCTTTTTTTCCTATTTTTTTTTTCTTTTTTAACAGCAAAACCAAGTCCACCTATAAATCCAGAAGCAGTAGATAAAACTAAAAATTCAGTTGATTTATCTTGGCAACCACCACGCCATGATGGTAATGGCAAGATAATTGGCTACCTTGTTGAGTATCAGAGAGTTGGAGATGAAGAATGGAAAAAGGCCAATCTTACGGCAGATTCTTGTCCTGAAACAAAATACAAAGTCACTGGCCTTACTGAGGGTTTGACCTATAAGTTCAGGGTTAAGGCAGTCAATGCAGCAGGTGAATCTGAACCAGCCTACGTTCCTGACCCAGTAGAAGTAAAGGACAGACTTGGTGAGTTTAATAAAATCAGATAAGCTTATGTAAGAAGATTTTTTTTTCCTCTTTTTCTAAAAACACATCATTTTGATTCCAGAACCTCCTGAGCTAATACTTGATGCTAATATGGCGCGAGAACAGCATGTAAAAGCTGGAGATACTCTGAGACTTAGTGCTGTTATTAAAGGTGTTCCATTCCCAAAAGTTTCTTGGAAGAAAGAAGATCATGAAGTCTCACCAAAAGCTGATATTGAGGTTACAGGAGTTGGCAGTAAGCTTGAAATTCGTAACACTGTCCACGAAGACGGTGGAATTTACTCCCTGACGGTTGAAAATCCAGCTGGTTCAAAGACTGTTTCAGTAAAAGTTGTTGTCTTAGGTAATCATTCTGATGTTCCTTTTGTACTACACATTTTTATTCTATAATTAGAGAATAAGAAGTAAAGGAATGTCTGAAAAAATATCAATAAATCCAAGTAGGAAAGGGGCTAAAAATTACAATAAATACATTAATTTCTCTTGAAACTTACTATTTTGTAAAAAATGCTTTTATTATCGAATAAATAACAGATTCAATTTTTTTATTATTAGATAAGCCTGGTCCACCCAGAGACCTGCAAGTCAGTGAAGTTAGAAGCGATTCTTGCTATCTCACTTGGAAGGAACCAGAAGATGATGGTGGCTCTGTCATTACCAACTATGTGGTGGAAAGGAAAGATGTGGCTTCTGCACAGTGGGTAGCCCTCTCATCAACCTCCAAGAAACGCAGTCACATGGCAAAATATCTAATGGAAGGTATTCAGTATCTCTTCCGAGTCGCAGCTGAGAATCAGTATGGTAGAGGTCCATATGTGGAAACACTCAAGCCTATTAAAGCTATAGATCCACTGCGTAAGTATTTTTTCAGTTACTTAGTTTATTTATATTGTTCTTGGTAATTTTTGATATTATCTTGTTGGTGATAATGTGAACCTGGTATGCTGCTACCACAGATAGACCATTCTAGTAACCATCTTGTTTTTGCATTTTAAAAGATCCTCCGGGGCCACCAAAAAATCTGCATCATGTAGATGTTGACAAGACTGAAGTTTCCCTTGCTTGGAATCGACCAGATAGGGATGGTGGTGCTGAGATAACTGGTTATTTGGTGGAATATCAAGAAGATGGTGCAGATGAGTGGACAAAGTTCCAGACGGTACCTATGCTAGACTGTGTTGTTACAGGCCTACAAAAAGGAAAAATATACAAATTCCGTGTGAAAGCTCAGAATATTATTGGTCTTAGCCTTCCGGATACAACTATACCAATTGAGTGTCAAGAAAAACTAGGTAATTTTTAGTTTTTCATGTTGTTTCATTGATTCTTTCTTTCTTGAAGCATTTCCTCTGAAAAGGTAATTTCTATTTTTCTCTAATTTCAGTACCTCCATCCGTGGAACTAGATGTGAAGTTGATTGAAGGTCTTGTTGTTAAAGCTGGCACCACAGTGAGACTTCCTGCGATTATGAGAGGTGTGCCAGTTCCCACTGCAAAATGGGTTACAGATGGCATTGAAATTAAAACAGATGGCAGAACGAAGATTGAGACTGACAATTATTCAACTGTACTTACCATCAAAGACTGCATAAGAAAAGATACAGGAGAATATCTACTCACAGTATCTAATGCAGCTGGAAGCAAAACTGTTGCTCTACATCTTACAGTTTTGGATGTTCCTGGCCCACCAACTGGTCCTATTAATATTCTTGAAGTAACACCAGAACATATGGTTATTTCTTGGCGCCCTCCTAAAGATGATGGTGGGAGTCCTATAATAAATTATATTGTTGAGAAGCGTCAATCAAAGAAAGAAACTTGGGGAGTGGTTAGCTCTGGAACAAGTCACACAAAAATTAAGATTCCACGACTGCAGAAAGGCTGTGAATATATTTTCCGTGTTCGCGCAGAAAATAAGATAGGCATTGGAGCACCCCTAGATTCAGAACCAACAGTCGCTAAACATATGTTTGATCCACCATCCCCACCTGGTAAACCAACTGTTTATGATATTACAGAAAATGCTGCAACTGTGTCTTGGACTCTACCAAAATCTGATGGTGGAACTCCAATAACTGGTTATATACTTGAACGTCGGGAAGCATCTGGTAAATGGGTGCGTGTCAATAAGACACCAATACTTGATATGAAATACAGAGTCACTGGTCTTTTCGAAGGCAACACATATGAATTCAGAGTTTTCGCAGAAAACATGGTGGGCTTAAGCAAACCATCTCCAAGCTCTGATCCAATCAAAGCATCACGTCCTATCACTCCTCCTGGACCACCTATAAATCCCAAATTAAAAGACAAAACCAAAGAAACGGCTGATCTTGTGTGGACAAAGCCCCTGAAAGATGGTGGCAGCCCAATTCTAGGATACATTGTGGAATGTCAGAAAACTGGAACTACACAGTGGAATAGGATTAATAAGGATGAACTCATTAGACAATGTGCTTTTAGAGTACCTGGGTTAATAGAAGGAAATGAATATAAATTCCGAATAAAAGCTGTCAACATTGTGGGAGAGGGAGAACCAAGAGAACTGGCAGAAACTGTACTTGCAAAGGATATCCTTTCTCCTCCAGAAGTAAGCCTAGATGTGACCTGTAGAGACTTAATTACTGTCCGAGTAGGCCAAACAATCCGTGTTACTGGTAAAGTAAAAGGCAGGCCAGATCCTGACATAACATGGTCTAAAGATGGCAAAGTACTAGTCCAAGAAAAGAATGTTGAAATAGTCCATGATCTACCTAATGTTGAACTGCAAGTGAAAGAAGCCAAGAGATCTGATCATGGCAAATATATAATAGCAGCTAAGAACAGCTGTGGACATGCTCAAGCTTTTGCTGTTGTTAATGTACTTGACAGACCTGGACCATGTCAGAACCTGAAAATAAGCTATGTCACAAGAGATTCTTGTATGATCTCCTGGGAGAGTCCAGTGGACAATGGTGGCTCTGAAATTACAAATTACATAGTAGAGTACCGTGAACCAAACCAAAGGGGATGGTCAATCGTCTCATCTGATATTACTAAGCGATTAGTAAAGGCAAATCTTGTAGAGAACCGTGAATACTTTTTCAGAGTTTGTGCAGAAAACAAAATAGGTCCAGGTCCTTGCATTGAGACCAAGACTCCAATCCTTGCCATCAATCCTATTGACAAGCCTGGAGAGCCAGAAAATCTTCACATCGCAGAGAAAGGAAAAACATTTGTATATTTGAAATGGAGAAGGCCAGATTATGATGGTGGAAGTCCCAATTTAAGTTATCATGTTGAGAGAAAACTGAAAGACTCAGATGAATGGGAAAGGGTTCACAAAGGCAGTATTAAGGAAACACACTACATGGTAGACAAATGTGTTGAAAATAAAATTTACCAATTTCGAGTTCAAACCAAGAATGAGGCAGGTGAAAGTGACTGGGTAAAAACAGCTGAGGTTGTTGTGAAGGAAGATCTGCAGAAACCAGTGCTAGACTTGAAGTTGAGTGGAGTGCTAACTGTGAAAGCGGGTGACACAATTAGAATTGAGGCTGGAGTCAGAGGAAAACCACAGCCTGAAGTTGCATGGACTAAAGACAAAGATGCCACAGATCTAACCAGATCTCCAAGAGTCAGTATTGAAACAACTTCTGACACTTCTAAATTTGTTCTCACAAAATCAAGGCGTAGTGATGGTGGGAAATATGTGATTACTGCGACTAACACAGCTGGTAGTTTTGTGGCATACGCTACTGTTATTGTCTTGGATAAACCAGGTCCTGTAAGAAACCTGAAAGTCACTGACATTTCAAGTGATAGATGTACTGTTACTTGGGACCCACCAGAGGATGATGGTGGTTGTGAAATACAGAACTACATCCTAGAAAAATGTGAAAGCAAGCGTATGGTTTGGTCTACATACTCTTCTGCTGTCCTAACAAACTATGCAAATGTGACACGCCTCATTGAAGGTAATGAATATATATTTAGAGTTCGTGCAGAGAATAAAATGGGCACTGGTCCACCAACAGAAACACACCCAATTATTGCAAAAACAAAATATGATAGACCTGGACGCCCTGACCCTCCAGATGTCACAAGAGTTAGCAAAGAAGAGATGACTGTAGTTTGGAATCCACCAGAATATGATGGTGGGAAATCAATTACAGGATATATCTTAGAGAAGAAAGAGAAACGATCACTAAGATGGGTTCCTGTTACCAAGACTGCAATTCCAGAGAGACGCAAGAAGGTTACAAATCTCATCCCTGGTCATGAATATCAGTTCCGTGTCAGTGCCGAAAATGAAGTTGGACTTGGAGAACCAAGCTTGCCATCAAGACCTGTAGTAGCAAAAGACCCAATAGGTATTATACCACTGTATTCTACTCTGTTTTGTTTTAAAGTTAACATAAAAGATTGCTAAATTACACAACTGTTTCCTTAACTGTAACTTTGATTGTCTTTCAGAACCACCTGGTCCTCCCACAAACTTGAGAGTGGTTGACAGCACAAAGAGTTCCATAACCCTTGGCTGGGGAAAACCAGTTTATGATGGTGGTGCTCCCATTATTGGATACGTTGTGGAAATCAGACCGAAAGTTGAGGGTGCTGATCCTGAAGCAGGATGGAAACGATGCAATGTTGCTGCCCAAGTTATTCATACAGAATTTACAGCTACCAGCCTGGATGAGAACCAGTTGTATGAGTTCAGAGTTTCTGCCCAAAACCAGGTTGGCCTTGGCCGACCAGCTGAACTGAAAGAAGCTGTGTCTCCCAAAGAAATACTTGGTGAGTTTTCCCATCCTTCTTAAGAGTATTTACATACAATCTTTATTTGCTCTGCTTGTATTTTATTTCACATGCTAAACCTTGCATTTTATTTCTTTAATTTTGTCTTTCAGAACCTCCTGAGATTGAATTGGATGCAAGCATGAGAAAGTTAGTCACAGTCAGGGCAGGATGTCCTATTAGACTCTTTGCCATTGTCAGGGGTCGCCCAGCGCCGAAAGTCACCTGGAGGAGAATGGGTATTGACAATGTTATCCGAAAAGGACAAGTTGATCTGGTTGACACTATGGCCTTCTGTGTCATCCCCGATTCGACACGTGATGATTCAGGCAAATATTCACTGACACTTGTTAATGCAGCTGGAGAAAAGGCTGTATTTGTGAACGTCAGAGTCTTGGGTAAGTCATGAGAGAAATACATGTACACAATTTTTTAACTGTACTGAATGTTAATTGCAGAAAATTTTATAGGCCCCATGTGCTGCAGTTTTTCAGCACAACTGTATCAGCTAACACTAACTCTGCCTGCATAGGAAGCTGTTACTCCCCTTTAATTTTGTCTTATTAAAGAAGAAAAGACTAGCCTAAATTGAAATTTCTTTGTAGATACTCCTGGACCTGTGTCAGACTTCAAGGTTTCAGATGTCACCAAGATGTCATGCCATCTTTCATGGGCGCCTCCAGAGAATGATGGTGGTAGCCCAGTGACTCATTACATCCTGCAGAAACGTGAGGCTGACAGGAAGACCTGGGGAACGGTCACTGCAGAACTTAAGAAAACAAGTTTCCAAATAGCTAATCTTGTACCTGGAAATGAGTATTTCTTTAGAGTAACCGCAGTAAATGAATATGGGTCAGGTGTTCCAACTGACATACCAAAACCAGTTCTAGCCACAGATCCCCTAAGTAAGTATGCTTTTATGTACATTTTATGTTTTTTTTTCTCTCTAATTTTAATAAGATTTTGCATTTTTTGAAAGTTGGTGGTTTAAATTGGACAATGCTATAACTACTCCATGATAAACATAAATATTTCTGTTAGTTTGTGACAAAAAGTGTAATCTATGAATATAGTACCTCTGCAGTTATTAAGAATTTGGTTCTTTTCCATGTTGTCCTTTTTGAATTAGCCTGGATAGCATCCAATAATTCAACAAGTATTCAGTTGTCAGAAAATCTTGGAAATTCCATGTTAAATGTGTCTCTTTTTTTCCCCTTGAAAGGTGAACCTGATCCACCAAAAAAACTTGAAGTTACTGAAATTACAAAGAACAGTGCTACTTTAGGCTGGCTGCCACCACTGCGTGATGGAGGCTCTAAAGTTGATGGGTACATTGTAAGCTACAAAGAAGATGACCAACCAGAGGATCGCTGGACAGAGTATTCAGTTGTTAAAGATCTCTCCATTGTTGTAGCTGGTCTGAAAGAGGGAAAGAAGTACAAGTTTAGAGTGGCAGCTAGAAATGCTGTAGGAGTAAGTTTGCCAAGAGAAGCTGAAGGAGTGTTTGAAATTAAAGAACAACTCAGTAAGTAAAAATTTAAATATGTTGCAATAGTATGTTTTAATAATGACATGAGCAAGAGTTCTAATTCTTTCAGTGAGTCCCAGAAAGGCATATGCTTTACAAAGTCATCTGGAGGATTATGGCTAACTGTACTGAATATTTCGACAGGTCAGAAAAGATGAGAGTTGACCACTAATACAGAATTATTAAAGGATTTTTCAGGTATGGTTCCATTTGGAACTAGAACGTAGGAACTAAGGAGAAATAATAAATACCTTCAATGAATTTAAAATGAAGAAGAGTCAGAGTGGTAGTCTGAGATATAACTGGGGCCAAAAGTGGGAGCTGATTTAAGATACGTGAAAACAAGTTCTTAAGCAAAAGGCAGGTAGGACAGATTGGCCTAATTAAGGTGGTAGGGTCCCTGAGGCCCAGGAAGATGTAGAGATAAGGGGAGAGGAGAAGAATCTACTTGTGACATGGAAAGAGGAAGAGAGAGGTACAGGAGCAGAAAAGAATGAGAACTAGCCAATGTCAGGAAGAAACGCACACCAAACATACTGATGGGTTTGTTTTGGAAGAAATCAGAAAGATTCTGTGCAAAGAAAGAAATAGAAGAGGCTCTACTTGAAGCATAGTTCAAGGGTATAAAAAGACTGACTGTAGAAATAGATTTAACTCAGTGAGAACTTCAGTCTTTCTTTTTTCCTCCTTCGTGTTTGCCTTGTATAAAGTCAGCAGTAAGTGAGCAATGACAAATTTCAGATATAAAGAGGAATTATGTGTCGTGTTCATAGTCCTCAAGTCTCTACATTAACATGTGAGAAGGCAACCAAAACACAAAATATTCTCTTACAAACTGTATAAGAATGTAAAAGTAAGACTGGAATAGATACTGCCAACTGCAGAATCTCTAGTTGTCCATAAGTGGAAACTAAATTAGAAATTATCAAATCATTTCTACTGGTGAGAGAAGAAGATACATTTCTACACTTGAGAGAGAAGCAGGTAACTTTCACAGGAGAACAGAAGAGAAAGTAAATTAATATATCATAAGGTGAATTTATATTTCTGTGTGTGATTTTTTCCAGTCCCACCTAAGATTCTGATGCCTGATCACGTTCACATTAAAGCTGGAAAGAAACTGAGAATCGAAGCTCATGTATATGGGAAGCCTCAGCCTGTCTGTAAATGGTTGAAAGGAGATCAAGATGTAATTACATCCAGTCGACTTGCTGTGCATAAAGCAGAAAAGTCTTCTGTTCTTATCATTAAGGATGTTACTAGAAAAGATTCTGATTTTTACACTCTTACTGCAGAAAATAGCTCTGGTACTGATAGTCAGAAAATCAGAGTGGTAGTCATGGGTATGTTTTTTGTTGTCTTTTTTTAACCCAGCTTTATACAATACTAGTTTTAGTATATTCCAGTGGTTGCCATTTTATTTCATCTCTTTTTTCTCACTATACTTTTTTTTTGCAGATAAACCAGGTCCACCACAGCCTCCATTTGATATTTCTGAAATTGATGCTGATGCTTGTACTCTTTCATGGCATATACCTCTCGAAGATGGTGGCAGTAACATTACAAACTACGTAGTTGAGAAATGTGATGTAAGCCGAGGAGACTGGGTAACAGCTTTAGCTTCTGTCACAAAGACAAGCTGCAGAATTGGAAAACTGATTACTGGAGAAGAGTACATGTTCCGTGTTCGTGCTGAAAATCGTTTTGGGATTTCTGAGCCACTTGCTTCTGGCAAGATGATTGCACAGTTCCCATTTGGTATGTCAGGTTTTAACAGCAGCAATTCTCTTTATAGTACTCCTAAAAAGAAAACGTGACTGATACCCATCTTTGTATTTCTTTATAGATGTTCCTAGTGAACCAAAGAATGCACGTATTACAAAGGTCAACAAGGACTGCATTTTTGTTGCCTGGGATAAACCAGACAGCGATGGAGGCAGTCCAATCACTGGTTACCTCATTGAGCGCAAAGAAAGGAACAGTTTACTGTGGGTGAAAGCCAATGACACAGCTGTGCGCTCCACCGAATACCCTTGTGTGGGTCTCATTGAAGGCCTTGAGTATGCTTTCAGAATTTATGCATTGAACAGAGCTGGAGCAAGTAAACCTAGTAAACCAACTGAGTTTGTCACAGCAAGAGCACCAGTTGGTAAGCCAAACATACAAAAAATTTGCAACAGACTACTGCTTTCATGGTCATTTTCAATAAATCTGCAATGTTTTATGATCTCCAGTTTGCCCTTATGTTTTTATTTTCATGTTTACCATGACTGCACTGAGTGCACTGTGTGGGTACGCTGTAAATAGGTTGCAGCACTATTGAAGCCATTTTTTAATGTTAGGTTTTTAGGCAAAACAGACTATAACATGATCTTATTTGCCTTAGATCCCCCTGGAAAACCTGAAGTTATTGATGTCACTAAGAGTACTGTATCACTGGTATGGACAAGACCAAAGCATGATGGTGGTAGCAAACTTATTGGCTACTTTGTTGAAGCTTGCAAATTACCTGGTGATAAGTGGGTTCGGTGCAATACAACTCCACATCAAATACCTCTAGAAGAGTACACTGCTACTGATTTGGAAGAAAATGCTCAATATCAATTTAGAGCAATTGCCAAGACAGCAGTTAATATTAGCCGGCCTTCAGAACCTTCTGATCCAGTGACCATTCATCCAGAAAATGGTAAGAAATGTAAAAGCATTTGAGAACTCTGATAAGAACATGTGCATATTGAACTAAGACTTATGTGAGGAATGAGATGTTTTTCTCTTACTAGATTGATTAACTCTTGAGCTCTTTCCTTTCAGTTCCCCCCAGAATAGAGTTGGATCTGTCTATGCAGTCACAGCTTACAGTAAAAGCTGGAACTAATGTGCATCTGGAGGCAAATGTACATGGCAAGCCAATACCAACAATCACCTGGAAGAAAGAAGGAGAAGTTTTAAAGCCATCTGAAGGTGTTAAGATCACCACTAAGAGAAATCTTGCTACAGTTGAGTTGTTCAGTGTTAACAGGAAGCAGACAGGAGACTACACAATTACTGCTGAAAATGCAAGCGGATCAAAGTCAGCAACCATTAGGCTTAAAGTACTTGGTAAGCTAAAGACTGTCTGCTAGTAAATACATTTATTGTTAAATGATATAGCAAGAGATAGAGCTATAACAATGTGATGTTAATTCTTCTAGATAAGCCTGGTCCACCTGCCTCCGTTAAAATCAAACATATGTATGCAGATCATGCAATGCTTTCTTGGGAGCCTCCTCTGGAAGATGGAGGTTCAGAAATTACTAACTATATTGTAGACAAGCGTGAAACAAGCAGACCAAACTGGGCCCAAGTCAGTGCTAATGTACCCATTACAAGCTGCACAGTGGAGAAACTAATAGAAGGACATGAGTATCAGTTCCGCATATGTGCTGAAAACAAATATGGTGTTGGAGACCCTATCTTCACTGAACCAGCAGTTGCTAAGAATCCATATGGTAAGTGCTTTGTAGGACAGCTTCATTAGTCAATGGGGTTTTTGTGTACACTTATGAATGTGAATGTAACTTCTAAATAAATCTTCACAGATGTTCCTGGACCTTGTGATCCACCGATAATTAGCAATGTAACAAAAGACTTTATGACTGTTAGCTGGAAGCCACCAGCTAGTGATGGTGGATCCCCAATAACTGGTTATATACTTGAGAAGCGTGAAACTAAGGCTCTTAACTGGACAAAGGTCAACAGAAAACCCGTCATTGAAAGAACTGTTAAGGCTACTGGACTCCAAGAAGGAACAGAATATGAGTTCCGGGTGATAGCACTGAATAAGGCCGGACCTGGCAAGCCTAGCGCACCATCCAAAGCAGTGTATGCTCGTGATCCTCAATGTAAGCTAAGAGCCTCAGATGTTTTCCATGGTTATTTCCAAATACTTTTGTACAGCATTTGGTATAATAACTTTATGTTATTTTAATTCTCAGATCCTCCTGGCCCACCTGCTTTCCCGAAAGTGGTTGATACTACTCGTAATTCAATAAGCCTGTCATGGAGCAAACCAGCATATGATGGAGGAAGCCCTATTATTGGTTATCTAGTGGAATCAAAAAGAGCTGACTCAGACAACTGGGTCAGATGCAATCTACCCAAGAATTTACAGGCTACACAATTTGTGGTAACAGGGCTGATAGAAGATACAGAGTACCAGTTCCGCGTTTATGCTGTCAATAAGATTGGATACAGTGATCCAAGTGATGTTCCTGATAAACACACTGCTAAAGACATTTTAAGTATGTTCACTGAAAAAAATATTACCTTGTTGACTTTTGCTTTAATTCATGGGATGGGTTCCAAAGACAGGGTTTGTCACAGACCATAGAAACAGATTAAGTTGGAATGTGTTGTTTCTCCAAAAATGTATGCTAAAAGTGGCTAATTTGAAAGAGAATAGGGGCAGTTAGGAACAGAATAGAATGTGACTGATGTCTGCTTTTTTCATTTGCATGCTAGACACTCTTCTGCCTCCTATTTTGGGTCTTCAAAAATTTTTTCTTTCTCAAATCCTAAAATTAGCTTTTTCAGATTTCTCTTCTAAAAACTTTCAGTCTTTATCATAGAATAATAGAATGGTTTGGGTTGGAAGGGACCTCTAAGATCATCTACTTCCAACCCCCTGACATGGGCAGGGACACCTTCCACTAGACCAGGTTGCTCAAAGCCCAGCCCAACCAGGACTTGAACACTTCCAGAGAGGGGGCATCCACAACCTCCCTGGGCAACCTGTGCCAGTGTCTCACCACCCTTACACTAAAGAATTTCTTCCGAACATCTAACCTAAATCTACCCTCTTCCAGCTTAAAATCATTATCCCTCATCCTATCACTACACACCCTGGTAAAAAGTCCCTCCTCAGCTTTCTTGTAGGCCCCCTTCAGGCACTGGAAGGCTGACATAAGGTCTCCTTGGAGCCTTCTCTTCTCAAGGCTGAAGAACCCCAACTCTTTCAGCTTGTCTTTGTAGGAGAAGTACTCCAGCCCTCTGATCATCTTCATCTAAATAATTTGAAGCCAAGATTAATATTCTAAGCATCTGTGTGGCAAACTATTTAATTGTATGACACTTAATCCTTAAGAGCCATGCTGGCTTCTATATCCCTTTTGCTGTGCGTACAAAAGCATTGCTTTGCAAGACTTTCTTGGTTCAAGATAAGCAGTACAGTCCAGGAGACTTTGAAACTTGAGTTCTAGAGGAACTAGGAGACCTATTTGTATGATCAGTAATGCAAATTATGGAAAAGGCTGAAATAAAGTTAAATCAGTGCAAAAAATGCCAAGTTTGCAAATGATCTTGAAATGACAGTCAGGACACTAACACTAACATCATCACGGGCATGAGGACAAGTGGGTTAATCTAGTGAAATGCCAGTAAAGAGGGACTTCTTGTCACAGTAACTTTAGTGATAGTCTTAAAGATTATGTATTAATTGCACATCTTTTTGTTAAACACACAGTTCCTCCTGAAGGAGAACTTGATGCAGAACTAAGGAAAGTGCTTGTGTTGCGTGCTGGAGTCACAATGAGACTTTATGTGCCAGTAAGAGGACGTCCACCTCCAAAGATTACATGGTCTAAAGTCGGTGCCAACCTAAGAGATAGACAGGGATTAGATATCAAGTCAACTGATTTTGATACTTTCCTGCGCTGTGAAAATGTGAACAAATATGATGCTGGAAAATATGTCCTCAGTCTGGAGAACAGCTGTGGCAAAAAAGCATACACCATTATTGTGAAAGTACTTGGTAAGTGTCAGGTTTTCCCCATTATAATATATTTGTTAAATTTTTAACTGACAATTTTTTGTATTTTGTTTACTAAATCAAATGTGGGGTTGTCATGTTTATCTAGATACTCCAGGCCCTCCAATTAACCTGGTTGTAAAGGAAGCATGTAAGGATTCTGCCTTCATTACATGGGAACCCCCGCTAATAGATGGTGGCAGTCCAATCACAAATTATGTTGTTGAAAAACGTGATGCAGAAAGAAAGTCATGGTCCACAGTAACAACAGATTGTCCAAAGACAAGCTACAGGATAACTAATTTAGAAGAAGGCAAATCTTACTTCTTCAGGGTTTTTGCGGAAAATGAGTATGGTATTGGTGACCCCTGTGAAACTCGTGATGCTGTTAAAGCTTCTGGTAAGAAAAATAAATTCATTTCACCTATTTTGGTATTAAAATAATTTTTATTTTTAGCTTGAATGGACACTTACTATGCTTTTTTTAATTATTTCTAGAAACGCCTGGGCCAGTTGTGGATCTAAAAGCTTCAGCTGTAACAAAATCATCATGCAATTTAGTATGGAAGAAGCCTATCAGTGATGGTGGAAGCCGTATTTTTGCATATGTTGTCGAAGTCCTGATTGGTGAAGATAAATGGCAAGAAGTCATGCATGCAAAGAACCTCCATTTTACAATGAGAGACCTAACAGAAGGACAAGAATACACTTTCAGAGTGAGAGCCCAAAATGATGCTGGATATGGAACTCCAACAGAGCTCACAGTTGTGGCAAGAGACGATGTTGGTAAGAAGCAACATAACATCATTAATTCAATGCTCCACTTACCCAAATTACGTTTATGCTTTCTCTCACTACTGTGCATACATACAAAACCGATGCCTTAAAACAGTATCTTAATTTTATTGCAGAGATTATGCATAGTTGAATAATCAGTTTCTTTTATTTTTGCAGTGGCACCTGATCTTGATTTAAGAGATCTACCTGATTTGTGCTACACAGCTAAAGAAGGCAGCAATTTCCGTCTTAAGATCCCAATTAAAGGCAAGCCTATCCCAACAGTAACTTGGAAGAAAGGTGAAGACCAGGCACTTACTGAGAGTGGAAGAGTTGCATTTGAATCTACAGCAGTTAACACCACACTTATAGTACATGACTGCCAGAAAGCTGATGCTGGAAAATACACAATAACTCTGAAGAATGTTGTTGGCAGCAAGGAAGGCACTATTTCTGTGAAAGTTGTTGGCAAACCTGGCATACCAACAGGTCCAGTGAAATTTGAAGAAGTCACAGCTGATGCCATAACCTTAAAGTGGGGCCCTCCAAAAGATGATGGTGGTTCAGAAATCACTAATTATGTCCTAGAGAAGAGAGATAATGTAAACAATAAATGGGTGACTTGTGCCTCTGCAGTCCAGAAAACCACATTTAGAGTTACAAGACTTCATGAAGGAAATGAATATACATTTAGAATCAGGGCTGAAAATAAATATGGAGTAGGTGAAGGGCTTAAATCTGACCCTGTCATTGCAAAACATCCATTTGGTAAGTACCAATTACAATTTTCAAAATTGAAAGAAATATTTTAGGGGTGATATGTATTTGTAATGTTACTGCACTTTTTAAAATATTTTTTAGATGTGCCAGATGCTCCTCCACCTCCCAACATTGTTGATGTTCGGCATGAATCTGTATCTTTAACTTGGACTGATCCCAGAAGAACTGGAGGCTCACCAATCACAGGTATATCCCCAAAAGCTTCCCTGGTGTTTCAGTTCTTAATAGTTCCTTCTCTCTGTGAAAGGATGAACCTATCAGGTGTTTATGCTTTAAATTGAGTGACTAACAGATGGATGGATGGATGGATGGATTTCACTCTTTTGCTTCTTACTTGTTCTCTATGATGAGGGGTTTTTTTAAAAATACTTTTTTTTTAGAAAAGACTGAGAACCAGTATTTTTGCACAGAACCAAAACATCTAAAGAAAGAAAAACAATATAAAACTACCAATCTGCATTTACAAACATCTTGTTGCTGCAGTTACATACATCTGTAATGTATGTTCACATCCATTTCTTAATCTGACTTTTAGTGTTCCTATTGCACAATGCTGATGTGACATGCCATACAGGCAGTATGATGTTTCACAATGCTATGAGAAATGAAGAATTCTAGAAAACATCTCATTTTTTCATCTCACCATTTATCTTTCAGGTTATCACATTGAAGTCAAAGAAAGAAATAGTCTCCTGTGGAAGAGAGCAAATAAAACACCAATAAGAATGAAAGATTTCAGAGTGACAGGGTTAACTGAAGGTCTGGAATATGAATTCAGAGTAATGGCAATCAATATGGCTGGAGTAGGTAAACCAAGTCTGCCATCTGAACCAGTTGTGGCACTTGATCCTATTGGTAAGTTATCAGGAGAATAAAAAGAAAAAATCTGAAATTTAAAATAACTTTTCTTTGACCACTATTTATTTTTTTTATTTTTAGATCCTCCTGGGAAACCTGAAGTTATCAATGTAACTAGGAACTCAGTAACCCTCATATGGACAGAACCAAAATATGATGGTGGACATAAGTTAACTGGCTATATTGTTGAAAAACGTGATTTACCCTCAAAGACTTGGACAAAAGCTAATCATGTGAATGTTCCAGACTGTGCATTTACTGTAACTGACCTCATTGAAGGCTCCAAATATGAGTTCAGAATTAGAGCAAAGAACACTGCTGGAGCTATCAGTCCTCCATCTGAATCCACAGGAACTATAATATGCAAGGATGAGTATGGTATGTAGGTGGCATTAAAAAAGGTAGAATTTTATTTGAATAATAGTGAATCCTCTTACTCCCCCCACTATTCTTGTTATAACAATTGAGAGGGTTGTTTGTTTGTTTGTTTTGACAGAGGCACCAAGCATTGTTCTCGATCCTACTTTGAAGGAAGGTTTAACAGTAAAAGCAGGAGAAACCATTACAGTGTCTGCTATTAGTGTCCGTGGCAAACCACCTCCAACTTCAGCGTGGTCAAAAGCTGGAAAAGATTTTAGACCTTCAGAGCTTGTGCACATTGAAACCACACCAACTTCTTCTACTCTAACTGTCAAATACGCAGCCCGAAACGATTCTGGAGAATACACAATCACTGCAACCAATCCTTTTGGCACTAAGCAGGAGAGCGTACATGTGAAAGTTTTAGATGTTCCAGGACCTCCAGGACCTATTGAGATCAGCAATGTTTCAGCAGAAAAAGCAACTCTTACATGGTCACCTCCTGCAGAAGATGGTGGATCACCAGTCAAATCATATGTCCTTGAAAAGAGAGAAACTAGCCGACTGCTCTGGACGTTGGTTGCTGAAAATATTGAAAGCTGTAGGCATGTTGTTAGCAAGCTCATTCAAGGAAATGAGTATGTCTTCCGCGTCTCAGCAGTCAATCAATATGGCAAGGGTGAACCAGTACAATCAGAACCAGTTAAAATGGTGGATAGATTTGGTACGTAGCACAAGCTAAGAAGTTCCAGTGTGTTTTTATTAATCTCTGAAGACTCGATTTTTGTTTTAACTGTACTTTTTTTTCTTCCTTATCAGGCCCCCCAGGCCCTCCTGGAAAACCAGAAGTAACTAATGTGACTAAAAATACTGTCACAGTTACCTGGAAAAGGCCAGTAGATGATGGTGGAAGTGAAATCACAGGTTACTATGTGGAGCGAAGAGAAAAGAAAGGTTTAAGATGGGTCAGAGCAACTAAGAAGCCAGTTTCAGATCTTAGAAGCAAAATAACTGGTCTTCTGGAAGGAAATGAATATGAATTCCGTGTCAGTGCAGAAAATAGAGCAGGGGTTGGACCACCAAGTGATGCTTCAAAATCAGTCGTATGCAAGGATGTTGCATGTTAGTATCATGCCTTTTCTTTTTGGGGGGTGGGTAGAATGGGTGGGGAGCACATTCAGACAGCATAAGAGTGACTTCCTCTTTAATATAATGTTTTATCTTTTCCTCACTTTTTCAGACCCACCAGGTCCACCTGCAAATCCAAGAGTGACTGATACTACAAAGACCAGTGCATCTTTAGCCTGGGGCAAGCCTCACTATGACGGTGGTCTTGATATCACTGGCTACATAGTAGAGCATCAAAAGGAAGGAGAAGAAGAATGGGTAAAAGACACAACAGGGACTGCTTTAAGGATCACTCAGTTTGTTGTTGCTCATCTGCAGACAGGAGCCAAATACAATTTCAGAATCTCTGCCATGAATGCTGCAGGTGTTGGTGAACCAGCAATGATTCCAAATGTGGAAATCAAAGACAGGGAAGAGATTCCTGACTTTGAATTAGATGCTGAGCTAAGAAGAACACTTGTTGTTAGAGCTGGATTAACTATTCGCATTTTTGTGCCTATTAAAGGACGTCCAACTCCAGAAGTTACATGGACAAAAGATGATGTTTCACTCAAAGGACGTGCCAGTATTGAAAATACAGACTCCTTTACACTCTTGATTGTCACAGAGTGCACCAGATACGATGCAGGAAAATACGTAATGACTCTTGAAAATGCTGCTGGTAAGAAGACTGGCTTTGTAAATGTGAAAGTATTGGATACACCAGGTCCACCAATAAACCTTAAACCTAGAGAAATAACCAAAGACAGCATCACCCTTCAATGGGATATGCCTCTGATAGATGGTGGCTCACGTATAACAAACTATATTGTCGAGAAACGTGAATCAACTCGGAAAGCATATTCAACAGTCACAACCAACTGTCAGAAGTGTTCTTTCAGGATTCCTAATTTGGCTGAGGGGTGTGAATACTATTTCAGAGTGCTGGCTGAAAATGAGTATGGTATTGGTGAACCAGCTGAAACTGCAGAACCAGTAAGGGCTTCTGAGGCACCATCCCCACCTGAAAGCCTTAATATTATGGATGTAACACGGAACTCAGTTAGCCTGGCTTGGCCAAAACCAGTACATGACGGTGGCAGCAAGATCACTGGGTATGTAATTGAAGCACAGAGAAAAGGAACCAACCAGTGGGCACACATCACCACTGTAAAAACACTGGACTGTGTAGTAAAGAATCTAACTGAAAATGAAGAGTATACTTTCCAGGTTATGGCAGTTAACAGTGCTGGAAGAAGTGCCCCACGAGAAAGCAGACCAGTTATTATCAAGGAACAAACAATGCTACCAGAGTTTGACCTCCGTGGTATCTACCAGAAAACAGTCATTGCCAAAGCTGGTGACAATATCAAGATTGAAATCCCTGTGCTTGGTCGCCCAAGACCTACTGTGACTTGGAAGAAGGAAGACCAGATACTTAAGCAAACACAAAGGGTAAATTATGAAAATACAGCAACTGCAACCATACTAACCATCAATGAATGTAAACGAAGTGATAGTGGTCAGTACCCACTGTCAGCTAAAAATATTGTTGGAGAAGTTAGTGAAGTAATCACAGTTCAGGTTCATGACATACCTGGACCTCCTACTGGACCAATCAAATTTGATGAAATATCATCTGACTTTCTAACATTCTCATGGGAGCCTCCTTTGAATGATGGAGGTGTACCAATAAGTAATTATGTTGTAGAAATGCGTCAAACTGACAGTACCACATGGACTGAATTGGCAACCACGGTGATACGTACTACATTTAAAGCCACTCATCTCACTACTGGAGTTGAGTATCAGTTCCGTGTTAAAGCTCAAAACAGATACGGAATTGGTCCAGCCATTACTTCAGAGTCTATAGTTGCCAACTACCCATTTAAGGTACCTGGGCCTCCTGGCACTCCTCAGGTGATTGCAGTCACGAAGGAAACCATGACCATCAGCTGGAATGAGCCAGTTACTGATGGTGGAAGCCCAATTCTGGGATATCACGTTGAAAGAAAAGAACGAAATGGCATTCTTTGGCAGACTGTAAGTAAAATGCCAGTATCAGGCAATATCTTTAAATCAACTGGACTGACCGATGGCATTGCATATGAATTCCGTGTTATAGCAGAAAATCTGGCTGGGAAGAGTAAACCAAGCAAGCCATCTGAGCCTGTATTTGCCCTAGACCCAATAGATCCACCTGGTAAGCCAATACCTCTGAACATTACAAGACATGCAGTTACACTGAAATGGACTAAACCAGAATATAATGGAGGTTTTAAGATAACTGGCTACACCGTTGAAAAAAGAGACCTTCCAAATGGCCGTTGGCTGAAGGCTAATTTCAGCAATATACTAGAGACTGAATTCACTGTAAGTGGTTTGACAGAAGATGCTGCCTATGAATTCCGTGTGATTGCTAGGAATGCTGGTGGAGCTGTTAGTCAGCCCTCTGAGCCATCAGATGCAATAACTTGTAGAGATGACATTGAAGCTCCAAGGATAAGGGTGGATGCTAAATACAAGGATACCTTAGTGCTGAAAGCAGGTGAAATTTTCAGACTTGAGGCTGATGTTTCAGGTCGCCCTCCACCAACTATGACATGGACAAAAGGAGAAAAAGAACTTGAAGACACAGCAAAATTAGAAATAAAAACAGCAGATTTCTCTACTGTTCTTATCAATAAAGATTCTTCAAGAAGAGATGGTGGTGCCTATACGCTTACTGCAACAAATCCTGGTGGCTTTGCCAAGCATATCTTCAATGTTAAAGTTCTTGATAGACCTGGTCCCCCAGAAGGGCCTTTGGCTGTGTCTGAAGTCACTGCAGAAAAATGTGTGCTATCATGGCTGCCTCCACTGGATGATGGAGGAGCAAAGATTGACCATTATGTGGTTGAAAAACGTGAAACCAGTAGATTGGCATGGACAGCTGTATCCACAGAAGTCCCATTAACTAAACTGAAGGTTACTAAGCTGTTGAAGGGCAATGAATATGTGTTCCGTGTTATGGCTGTTAACAAATATGGAGTTGGTGAGCCTCTGGAATCAGAGCCTGTTCTTGCAGTAAATCCATATGTACCACCTGATCCACCTAAAACACCTGAAGTTACAGCAATTACAAAAGATTCTATGGTTGTCTGTTGGGGCCATCCTGAATCTGATGGTGGGAGCCCAATAACTAACTATATTGTGGAACGCCGTGACAGGGCTGGTCTGCGGTGGGTGAAATGTAACAAACGGGTTGTTACTGACTTACGTTATAAAGTGTCTGGACTGACAGAAGGCCATGAATATGAATACAGAGTCATGGCTGAAAATGCTGCTGGAGTCAGTGAGCCAAGCCCAACCAGTCCATTCTATAAAGCTTGTGATACTGTATTTAAGCCTGGTCCCCCAGGTAATCCTCGTGTCTTGGATAGCAGCAAGTCCTCAATTACGATAGCATGGAACAAACCAATATATGATGGTGGTTCAGAGATCACAGGTTACATGGTTGAAATAGCACTACCTGAAGAAGATGAGTGGAAAATTGTAACTCCTCCAGCAGGTCTAAAGGCCACTTCTTTTACCATCACTGGCCTGAAAGAAAATCAGGAGTATAAAATACGGATATATGCTATGAACTCTGAAGGTCTGGGAGAACCTGCTCTTGTTCCTGGGACTCCAAAAGCTGAGGAAAGAATGCTACCTCCAGAGATTGAACTTGATGCGGAACTACGTAAAGTTGTCATTATTAGAGCCTGCTGTACTCTAAGGCTCTTTGTCCCAATTAAAGGAAGACCAGCACCTGAAGTAAAATGGACAAGAGAACATGGGGAATCTTTGGATAGAGCGAGCATTGAATCAACAAGCTCTTATACTCTACTAATTGTTGAAAACGTAAACAGATTCGATAGTGGTAAATATATACTGACAATTGAAAATAGTTCAGGTAGTAAGTCAGCATTTGTGAATGTCAGAGTTCTTGATACCCCAGGGGCACCTCAGGATCTGAAAATAAAAGAAGTTACAAAATCATCAGTTACACTCACATGGGAACCTCCTCTCATAGATGGTGGCTCTAAAATAAAAAATTACGTTGTTGAAAAGCGTGAATCAACAAGAAAAGCTTATTCAACTGTTAATGCGAATTGCCACAAGACCAGCTGGAAAGTTGATTCACTGCAAGAAGGCTGCAACTACTACTTCAGAGTCCTAGCTGAAAATGAGTATGGAATAGGCCTTCCAGTTGAAACTTCAGAATCTGTAAAAGTATCAGAAAGACCACTTCCACCAGGGAAAATAACTTTGTTGGATGTGACAAGAAATAGTGTATCCTTATCCTGGGAAAAACCTGAACATGATGGTGGTAGCAGAATTCTAGGCTACATTGTAGAAATGCAAAGCAAAGGCAGTGAGAAGTGGTCAACTTGTGCTACAGTAAAAGTTACTGAAGCCACTATCACCGGATTGATCCAAGGGGAAGAATACATCTTCCGTGTTTCAGCTCAGAATGAGAAAGGTATCAGTGATCCTCGCCAGCTGGCTGTACCAGTTGTTGCAAAAGATCTTGTGATTCCGCCAGCTTTCAAACTACTCTTTACTACTTTCAGTGTTCTAGCAGGAGAGGACTTAAAGGTTGATGTTCCTTTTGTTGGTCGACCCAAACCAGCGGTGTCTTGGCATAAAGATAATGTGGCATTGAAGCAGACTACAAGAGTAAATGCAGAAAGTTCTGAAAATAACACGGTGTTAACAATAAAAGAAGCATGCAAAGAAGATGTGGGTACATATATAGTTAAACTTACAAACTCTGCAGGTGAAGCAACTGAGACCCTAAATATTGTTGTCCTTGACAAACCAGGACCTCCAACTGGACCAGTAAAAGTAGATGAAGTAACATCAGATAGCATTACCATTTCCTGGGAACCACCCAAGTACGATGGTGGTAGCTCTATCAATAATTACATTGTAGAAAAAAGAGACACTTCCACCACCACTTGGCAGATGGTGTCAGCTACTGTTGCAAGAACAACTATAAAAGCCTGTCGATTAAAGACTGGCTGTGAATACCAGTTCAGAATTGCAGCTGAGAACAGATATGGGAAGAGTACCTATCTCACTTCAGAACCTATCATAGCCCAATACCCATTTAAAGTTCCCGGTCCACCAGGAACACCTTTTGTAACAAATGTCTCAAAAGACAGCATGGTAGTACAATGGAATGAACCAGTCAATGATGGTGGTAGCAAGATCATTGGATATCACTTGGAGCGCAAAGAAAGAAACAGCATTCTGTGGGCTAAACTGAATAAAACACCTATTCCAGATACTAAATTTAGGACAACTGGGCTTGATGAAGGTCTTGAATATGAGTTCAGAGTTTATGCAGAAAACATAGTAGGCATTGGAAAGGCAAGTAGAGCATCTGAATGCTATGCTGCACATGACCCATGTGACCCTCCAGGTCGTCCAGAACCTATAGTTGTCACAAGAAGCTCAGTAACACTTCAGTGGAAGAAACCTGTATATGATGGGGGAAGTAAGATCACAGGCTATGTTGTTGAAAAGAAGGAGCTACCTGATGGTCGTTGGATGAAAGCAAGCTTTACAAATGTCATTGATACCCAATTTGAAGTATCTGGCCTAGTTGAAAACCAGAGGTATGAGTTCCGTGTTATAGCACGCAATGCTGCAGGTATTTTCAGTGAACCATCTGAGAGCTCAGGGGCAATTACAGCAAGAGATGAAGTAGAACCACCTCATATAAGTATGGATCCAAAATACAAAGACACTATTGTAGTGCATGCTGGTGAGTCATTCAAGCTTGACGCTGACGTTCATGGCAAACCAATACCTTCCATTCAGTGGTTAAAAGGTGATCGTGAGCTGACAAACACTGCTCGTATGGAAATAAAAACTACTGATTTTGCAACAAGCCTTAGTGTGAAGGAAGCTATTAGAGTTGACAGTGGTCAGTATGTACTGCTAGCAAAGAACGTTGCAGGTGAAAAGAAAGTTCCTGTTAACGTCAAAGTTCTTGATAGACCTGGACCACCAGAAGGACCTGTAGAGATTACAGGTGTCACTGCTGAAAAATGCGTGCTATCATGGAAACCTCCACTACAAGATGGTGGTAGCGATATTTCTCACTACGTTGTAGAAAAAAGGGAAACTAGTCGCTTGGTGTGGACCATCATTGACTCAAACGTGCAAACCCTGAATTGCAAAGTTACGAAACTTTTAGAAGGAAATGAATATGTTTTCCGCATCATGGCAGTAAATAAATATGGTGTTGGTGAACCTCTTGAGTCTGAACCAGTACTCGCAAAGAACCCGTTTGTAGTGCCCCTTCCACCAAAGGCACCAGAAGTCACAGCTATAACCAAGGATTCTATGATAGTTGTATGGGAAAGGCCAGCCTCAGATGGTGGTAGTGAAATCCTAGGCTATGTCCTTGAAAAACGAGATAAGGAAGGCATTCGCTGGACAAGATGTAACAAACACCTGATAAGCGAACTGCGATACAGAGTGACTGGGCTGATAGAAAATCATGATTATGAGTACAGAGTTTCAGCTGAAAATGCTGCTGGTCTTAGTGAACCAAGTCCACCCTCCACTTACTACAAAGCGTGTGATCCTATTTACAAGCCAGGTCCACCCAACAATCCTAAAGTTGTGGATGTTACAAGATCTTCAGTTTTCCTTTCGTGGGGTAAACCTATCTATGATGGTGGCTCTGAAATCCAGGGATACATTGTGGAAAAATGTGATGTAAGTGATGGTGAATGGGCAATCTGTACTCCTCCAACTGGAATTAAGAATACTCACATGGAAGTAGAAAAATTAGTGGAAAAACATGAATACAAATTCCGCATATGTGCAGTTAATAAAGCAGGAGTTGGAGAGCATGCAGATGTTCCTGGTTCTGTTATTGTGGAAGAAAAGATGGAGGCACCAGACCTTGACCTTGACATGGAATTAAGGAAGATTGTAAATGTGAGGGCGGGAGGTTCCTTAAGACTGTTTGTTCCCATCAGAGGTCGTCCAACACCTGAAGTAAAATGGGGTAAAATGGATGGTGAGATCAGAGAGGCAGCTATTATTGATACCACTAGCAGCTTTACTTCCCTTGTTTTAGACAATGTTAACAGATTTGATACTGGAAAGTATACCCTGACTTTAGAAAACAGCAGTGGAACAAAATCTGCCTTTGTCAGTGTAAGAGTACTGGATACCCCGAGTGCACCGGTTAATTTGAAGATCAAAGAAATCACTAAAGACTCTGTTTCACTTTCATGGGAGCCTCCTCTCTTGGACGGTGGAGCAAAAATAAAGAATTACATTATTGAAAAGCGTGAAGCAACAAGAAAGGCATATGCAGCTGTTGTAACAAATTGCCACAAGACTTCATGGAAAGTAGATCAACTTCAGGAGGGCTGCTATTACTTCTTTAGAATCTCTGCTGAGAATGAATATGGAATTGGCCTCCCTGCAGAAACCAGTGACCCAATTAAAGTTGCTGAAGTTCCACAGCCTCCTGGGAAAATAACAGTGGATGATGTCACAAGAAATAGTGTCTCACTAAGCTGGGCAAAACCTGAACATGATGGTGGCAGCAAAATCATACAATACATTGTTGAAATGCAAGCCAAGGGTAGTGAGAAGTGGTCAGAGTGTGCTCGTGTAAAAACACTGGAGGCAGTTATTACTAATCTAACTCAAGGGGAAGAATATCTTTTTAGAGTGATGGCTGTAAATGAAAAGGGTAAAAGTGATCCTAGAGCACTTGCCGTTCCAATAGTTGCCAAAGACCTGGTGATTGAACCTGATGTAAGACCTGCTTTTCACAGTTATAGTATCCAAGTGGGACAAGATCTGAAAGTAGAAGTACCAATTGCAGGTCGACCTAAACCAACCGTTACCTGGGTAAAAGATGGCCAGGCATTAAAGCAGACAACAAGAGTCAATGTGAGCGATTCGACTGATCTCACTATATTGAATATTAAAGAAACTAGCAAAGAGGACAGTGGCACTTACGAAATCACTGTGACTAATGTTGTTGGGCAAAAGTCTGCCTCTGTTGAAATTATAACTCTAGACAAACCTGATCCTCCGTTAGGACCTGTGAAGTTTGATGAAATAAGTGCAGAAAGTATTACCCTATCATGGAATCCCCCAGCGTACACAGGCGGCTGCCAAATCACCAACTATATTGTTCACAAGAGAGATACCACAACCACAGTATGGGAAACAGTTTCAGCTACTGTTGCGAGAACTACACTGAAGGTGACTAAACTGAAAACTGGTTCAGAATACCAGTTCAGAATATTTGCTGAGAATAGGTATGGGCAGAGCTTTGCATTGGAATCTGCACCAGTTGTAGCCCAGTACCCCTACAAGGAACCAGGACCTCCTGGCACACCATTTGTGACAACGGTTACAAAAGACTCCATGGTCGTACAGTGGCATGAACCAATAAATGATGGTGGCAGTAGAGTGTTGGGCTACCATCTTGAGAGAAAGGAGAAAAACAGCATTTTATGGGCTAAAGTGAATAAGACTATTATTCAGGACACAACTTTTAAGACAAATAACCTTGAAGAAGGAATTGAGTATGAGTTTCGAGTTTCTGCAGAAAATATTGTTGGTGTAGGCAAAACAAGTAAAGTTTCTGAGTGCTACGTAGCTCGTGACCCATGTGATCCTCCAGGTCGCCCAGAAGCTATAATAATAAAAAGAAGCTCTATTACTCTACAGTGGACCAAACCAGAATATGACGGTGGAAGTAAGATTACTGGTTATATTGTAGAGAAACGTGACTTGCCAGATGGTCGCTGGATGAAAGCTAGCTTCACAAATATAATTGAAACTCAGTTCACTGTAACAGGCCTTACTGAAGACCAAAGATACGAATTTCGAGTAATTGCAAAGAATGCTGCAGGTGCAATAAGCAAACCTTCCGACAGTACAGGACCAATAACAGCAAGGGATGAAGTTGAACTTCCACGAATTTCAATGGATCCAAAGTACAAAGATACAATTGTTGTAAATGCTGGTGAAACATTCAGACTTGAGGCTGATGTTCATGGAAAGCCACTACCAACCATTAAGTGGTACAAAGGAGATAAAGAGCTTGAGGAAACCGCCAGATATGAAATAAAGAACACAGATTTCAGTGCATTAATTATTGTAAAAGATGCTATTAGAGTTGATGGCGGACAGTACATTTTAGAAGCCTCTAATGTTGCAGGAACAAAGACAGTACCAGTAAATGTAAAAGTTCTGGACAGGCCAGGACCTCCAGAGGGCCCAGTCCAAGTGACAGGAGTTACAGCTGAAAAATGTTCATTGGCATGGGCTCCTCCTCTTCATGATGGTGGCAGTGATATTTCTCATTACATTGTAGAGAAGAGAGAAACTAGTCGCCTAGCATGGACTGTTGTTGCTTCAGAGGTTTTACCTACAATGCTGAAAGTAACAAAACTCTTGGAGGGAAATGAGTATGTTTTCCGTATTATGGCAGTTAACAAATATGGAGTTGGTGAGCCATTAGAATCTGTGCCAGTAATGGTGAAAAATCCATTTGTGGTTCCTGGACCACCAAAAGCCTTGGAAATTACAAACATCACAAAGGAGTCTATGACTGTGTGCTGGAGTCGGCCAGATAGTGATGGTGGTAGTGAAATCATAGGTTACATTGTAGAAAAGAGAGACCGAGCAGGCATCAGATGGATAAAATGCAATAAACGCCGAATTACAGATTTGCGATTAAGAGTTACAGGATTAACAGAGGATCATGAATATGAGTTCAGAGTTTCTGCTGAAAATGCTGCTGGAGTGGGTGAACCAAGCCAAGTTTCTCCTTACTTTAAAGCTTGTGACCCCATGTTCAAGCCTGGCCCACCTACAAATGCTCATGTTGTGGATACCACTAAATGTTCAGTTACCCTTGGTTGGAGTAAACCTATTTATGATGGTGGTTGTGAAATCCAGGGATATGTTGTTGAAATCTGTAAAGCAGATGAAGATGAATGGTCGCTTGTTACTCCACAGACAGGAATACGTGCCACTCGATTTGAAATCAAAAAGCTTACTGAACATCAAGAATATAAACTACGAGTGTGTGCCCTCAACAAGATTGGTGTAGGAGACGCTGCATCAGTTCCTGGTACTATTAAACCAGAAGACAAACTTGAAGCTCCAGAACTTGATATTGATTCAGAACTAAGGAAAGGGATAGTGGTTAGAGCTGGTGGGTCTGCTAGAATTCACATACCATTCAGGGGACGACCAACACCTGACATCATGTGGTCTCGAGAAGAAGGTGAATTCACAGAAAAAGTTCAGATTGATAAAGGCATAAACTACACACAACTTTCAATTGACAATTGTGATAGAAATGATGCTGGAAAGTACATTCTTAAGCTGGAGAACAGCAGTGGTTCTAAATCTGCATTTGTTACAGTAAAAGTTCTGGACACACCAGGACGACCACAAAACCTAGTGGTAAAGGATATAAAGAAGGATTCTGCTGTATTATCTTGGGAACCACCCATTATCGATGGTGGTTCAAAAGTAAAGAACTATGTAATAGACAAGCGTGAGTCAACCAGGAAAGCATTTGCAAATGTAAGTGCGAAGTGTGGCAAGACAAGTTTTAAAGTTGAAAATCTTACAGAAGGAGCAATTTACTACTTCAGAGTTATGGCTGAAAATGAATTTGGAATTGGTGTTCCAGCTGAAACCACCGATGCTGTCAAAGCCTCAGAGCCACCTCTGCCTCCTGGGAAAGTAACACTCACTGATGTGACTCAGAGAAGTGCATCACTTGAGTGGGAAAAACCTGAACATGATGGAGGGAGCAGAATTTTGGGATACATTGTTGAAATGCTACCTAAAGGAACAGAAAAATGGAGTGTTGTTAGTGAGACCAAAACATGCAATGCAGTTGTGTCTGGTTTGAGTCCAGGACAGGAATATCAATTTCATGTGATTGCCTACAACGAAAAAGGCAAAAGCGATCCCAGAGCACTTGGAATACCTGTGATAGCTAAAGACTTGACAATTGAGCCAAGTTTCAAACTGATGTTTAATACATACAGTGTCCAGGCTGGAGAAGATCTGAAGGTAGAAATACCATTTATAGGTAGACCCAAACCTACTATTACTTGGACAAAAGATGAGCAGACACTGAAACAGACAACCAGATTAAATATTCAGGATACATCAGCATCAACTATCTTACATATTAAAGAAAGTAACAAGGAAGACTTTGGTAAATATACAGTAACAGCAACAAACACAGCAGGTACAGCAACAGAGCACCTGAGCATAATTGTACTGGAAAAGCCTGGCCCACCACGAGGACCTGTACGCTTTGATGAAGTGAGTGCAGACTTTGTTGTTCTATCGTGGGATCCACCTGATTATACTGGTGGCTGTCAGATAAGCAACTATATAGTAGAAAAGCGTGACACAAGCACTACCACGTGGAGTATTTTGTCAGCAACTGTTGCAAGAACAACTATCAAAGCAACAAAGCTTAAAACAGGTTCTGAATACCAGTTTAGGATTTCTGCTGAAAACAGGTATGGGAAGAGCTCTCCTTTGGATTCTAAACCAGTTGTTGTGCAATATCCCTACAAGCTGCCTGGGCCACCTGGAACCCCGTTTGTAACAGCAGCTTCCAAGGACCATATGATCGTAGAATGGCATGAACCAGTTAATGATGGAGGAAGCAAAGTTCTTGGCTACCATCTTGAACGTAAAGATAAGAACAGCATTCTTTGGACAAAACAGAACAAGTCACTCATTGCAGACACCAAATATAAAACAGATGGCCTTGAAGAAGGTCTTGAATATGAGTTCAGAGTTTCTGCTGAAAACATTGTTGGCATTGGCAAAGTCAGCAAAGTATCAGAATTGTATGTTGCCCGAGATCCCTGTGAGCCACCTGGCCGCCCAGAGGCGATTGTTGTTACGAGAAATAATATCACACTGAAGTGGAAAAAACCAGAATATGATGGTGGAAGCAAAATAACTGGATATATTGTAGAAAAGAAAGAACTACCAGATGGTCGCTGGATGAAAGCCAGCTTTACAAATGTGTTGGAAACAGAATTTACAGTAAGTGGTCTTGTTGAAGATCAACGATACGAATTTAGAGTAATTGCAAGAAATGCAGCAGGTTGCTTGAGTGAGCCATCTGAAAGTACAGGGCCCATTACAGCCAGAGATGAAATTGAAGCACCAGGGGCTTCATTGGATCCTAAATACAAAGATGTAATTGTTGTTCATGCTGGAGAGACATTTGTTCTTGAAGCTGATATCCACGGCAAACCTATTCCTGACATTACATGGGCAAAAGATGGTAGAGACCTTGAAGAAGCAACTGCAAGAATGGAAATTAAATCTACCATTCAGAAAACAACTCTCACTGTCAAAGACTGTATAAGAGTGGATGGAGGTCACTATACTCTTAACCTCAGAAATGTTGGTGGCACAAAATCTATACCAATCACTGTAAAAGTGCTCGACAGACCAGGACCTCCAGAAGCACCTTTGAAGGTTACAGGTGTCACTGCAGAAAAATGCTTCTTGTCGTGGGCTCCACCTTTACATGACGGTGGTTCTAGTATCTCACATTATATCATTGAGAAGAGAGAGACGAGCAGGCTTTCATGGACACAAGTAGCAACAGATGTGCAGGCTCTTAATCACAAAGTAACCAGACTCCTTGCTGGCAATGAGTACATTTTCCGTGTAATGGCAGTGAACAAATACGGAACTGGAGAACCCTTGGAATCTGAGCCAATTGTGGCTCGTAATCCATACAAGCCCCCTGGTCCTCCTTCAACACCTGAAGTTTCAGCAATCACAAAAGATTCTATGGTGGTAACATGGGGTCGCCCAGAAGACAATGGGGGAGCTGAAATTGAAGGTTACATACTTGAGAAACGAGACAAAGATGGTATCCGGTGGACCAAATGCAATAAGAAAAGGCTGACGGACTTGCGATTCAGAGTAACAGGTCTTACTGATGGGCATTTCTATGAATTTAGAGTTTCTGCTGAAAATGCTGCAGGGGTAGGGGAACCTAGTGAGCCATCCATTTTCTATCGTGCTTGTGATGTATTATATCCACCAGGACCACCAAGCAATCCAAAGGTTACAGACACCTCCAGGTCATCCGTTTCCCTTGCCTGGAGTAAGCCCATTTATGATGGCGGTGCTCCAGTTAAGGGATATGTAGTAGAAGTAAAAGAAGCTGCTGCTGATGAATGGACTACCTGCACCCCACCATCAGGCCTACAAGCAACACACTTCACTGTAACAAAACTTAAAGAGAACCAGGAGTATAACTTCCGCATTTGCGCCATCAACTCAGAAGGAGTAGGAGAACCTGCTACTATACCTGGTACAGTCATAGCAGCAGACAAGATTGAACCTCCTGAAATTGAACTCGATGCAGATCTCAGAAAAGTAGTCACTGTACGTGCTAGTGGTACATTACGACTGTTTGTCACCATCAAAGGAAGGCCAGAACCTGAAGTTAAATGGGAGAAAGCAGAAGGAACCATTAGTGAGCGAGCTCAGATTGAAGTCACCAGTTCCTATACAATGCTAGTCATTGACAATGTGAATAGATTTGATAGTGGTAGATACAATCTTACTTTAGAAAACAACAGTGGCAAAAAATCAGCTTTTGTTAATGTCAGAGTGCTTGATACACCTAGTGCACCTGTAAATCTCACAATCAGAGAGGTGAAGAAAGATTTTGTAACATTAGCCTGGGAACCACCGCTTATTGATGGTGGAGCTAAAATTACCAACTATGTCATTGAAAAACGAGAATCCACGAGAAAGGCCTATGCCACAGTTACAAGTAACTGCACTAAGAATTCCTTCAAAATTACTCAACTACAAGAAGGATGCAGTTATTACTTCCGTGTTCTAGCTGTAAATGAATATGGGGTTGGCTTACCAGCAGAAACACCTGACCCAATTAAAGTCTCTGAACCACCTTCTCCACCTGCAAAGGTTATTCTTGTTGATGTGACTCGGAACTCTGCTTCAATTAAATGGGAAAAACCAGAGAGTGATGGTGGCAGTAAAATTACTGGTTATATAGTAGAAATGCAAACTAAAGGAAGTATAAAATGGAGTGCATGTACACAGGTGAAAACATTAGAAGCAACAGTAACAGGTTTAAGCATGGGAGAAGAGTACAGTTTCAGAGTGATTGCTGTTAATGAAAAAGGAAAAAGTGATCCAAGAGAACTTGGTGTCCCAGTCATTGCAAAAGATATTGAAATCCAGCCATCTGCTGAGCTCCTTTTCAACACATTCACTGTGAAAGCTGGAGATGATCTTAAGATTGATGTGCCATTCAGAGGGCGACCTCTTCCAACCGTTAGCTGGAAGAAGGATGGAAATCCCTTAAAAGAGACAACCAGGGTAAATGTTCAGACATCAAAGACTTCGACTTCACTGTCTATCAAGGAAGCTTCACATGAAGATTTGGGACATTATGAATTACATCTTTCAAATACTGCCGGAACAGTAACAGCTTCTCTAACTGTAGTTGTCCTTGACAGACCAGGACCACCAACTGATGTGCATATTGATGAAGTTAGTGCTGATGGTGTAACTCTGTCTTGGCAACCTCCAGCATATGATGGTGGTTGCCATATTAGCAATTACATTGTGGAGAAGCGAGAAACCACCACAACAACGTGGGAGGTAGTGTCGGCAGCAGTTGCAAGAACATCAATTAAAGTTTCTCGACTCACCACGGGCTCTGAATATCAATTCCGTATTTGTGCAGAAAACCGCTATGGCAAAAGCACTTACACTAATTCTCCTTCTGTTGTGGCAGAGTATCCATTTAAGCCTCCAGGACCACCTGGTACTCCTCATGTGGCACATGCAACTAAAGCTTTCATGATTGTAACTTGGCAGGTGCCAGTTAATGATGGAGGCAGCAGAGTTCTAGGATACCACTTGGAGCGTAAAGAAAGAAGCAGCATTCTTTGGACAAAAGTAAACAAGAGCCTTATACCTGATACACAAATGAAAGTTACAGGTCTTGATGAAGGACTGCTGTATGAATATCGTGTGTATGCTGAAAACATTGCTGGAATAGGCAAATGCAGTAAATCATGTGAACCAGTTGCTGCAAGAGATCCTTGTGATCCTCCTGGTCAACCAGAAGTGACTAATATTACAAGAACATGTGTCTCGCTGAAATGGACTAAACCAGAATATGATGGTGGAGCTAAAGTAACAGGATATATTATTGAACGCAGAGAGATACCAGATGGTCGTTGGCTAAAATGTAATTTTACTAATGTGCAGGAAACATACTTTGATGTAGGTGGACTTACAGAAGACCAGCGATATGAATTCCGTGTGATTGCAAAGAATGCTGCTGGACTCTTCAGTCAGCCATCTGAATCAACTGGACCTGTGACTGTAAAAGATGATATAGAGGCTCCAAGAATAATGATGGATGCCAAATTCAGGGATATTGTAGTTGTGAAAGCTGGAGAAGTGTTTAAAGTCAATGCTGATATTGCAGGACGGCCAATACCAGTGATTTCATGGACAAAGGATGGCAAGGAGCTTGAAGGAAAAGCTAGAGTTGAAATAGCCTCATCAGATCACACTACTGCAATAACCATTAAGGACTGTATCCGAGGTGATTCAGGGCAGTATGTACTAACGTTACAAAATGTTGCAGGAACAAGATCTTTGGCAATTAACTGCAAAGTACTTGATAGACCTGGCCCACCTGCAGGCCCATTAGAAATAAATGGCCTTACTGCTGAAAAGTGCCATTTATCATGGGGACCCCCTCAAGAAAATGGAGGTGCAGATATTGATTATTATATTGTAGAAAAACGTGAGACCAGCAGAATTGCATGGACACTTTGTGAAGGAGAGCTTAGAACAATGTCCTGTAAAGTGACAAAACTATTGAAGGGTAATGAGTATATTTTCAGAGTGATGGGAGTTAACAAATATGGTGTAGGTGAGCCTCTCGAAAGTGTGGCTGTCAAAGCCCTAGACCCATTTACAGTTCCAAGTCCACCTACATCTCTAGAGATCACCAGTGTGAGCAAAGATTCGATAACTCTGTGCTGGGCAAGACCGGAGTCTGATGGAGGCAATGAGATCTCCGGCTATGTAATTGAAAGGCGTGAGAAAACTAGCCTAAGATGGATTCGTGTAAACAAAAAGCCAGTTTATGATTTGAGAGTGAAATCATCTGGTCTTCGTGAAGGATGTGAATATGAATTCCGGGTTTATGCAGAAAATGCTGCTGGTCTCAGTCTTCCAAGTGAAACCACACCATTGATTAAGGCAGAAGATCCCATCTTCTTGCCATCTCCCCCATCTAAACCTAAGATTATGGATTCTACAAGGTCAAGTATCACAATTGGGTGGACAAAGCCACTGTTTGATGGAGGTGCTCCAGTAACAGGATACACGGTTGAATACAAGAAAATTGATGAAACTGACTGGACAACTGCTATTCAAAACCTAAGAGGCACAGAATACACCATAACTGGATTAGTATCTGGCTCCGAGTATGTCTTTAGAGTCAAATCCATTAACAAAATGGGTACCAGTGAACCAAGTGATGTCTCAGAACCACAGGTGGCAAAAGAAAGAGAAGAAGAACCTGCCTTTGATATTGACAGTGAAATGCGGAAGACTTTAATTGTAAAGGCTGGTGAATCATTCACAATGACCATTCCTTTCAGAGGCAAACCAGTCCCAAATGTAACGTGGAACAAACCAGACACTGATCTCCGTACACGAGCAAGCATTGATACTTCAGATAATCGTACATCTCTTACAATTGAAAAAGCAACAAGAAATGACTCTGGAAAATACACATTAACATTGCAAAACATCCTGAACACTGCTACCTTGACTTTAATTGTCAAAGTTCTTGATACTCCTGGCCCCCCATCTAATATTGCAGCAAAAGACATAACTAAAGAATCTGCTGTGTTATCTTGGGATGTTCCTGAAAATGATGGTGGAGCACCTGTAAAGAACTATGTTATTGAAAAACGAGAAGCTAGCAAAAAAGCGTGGGTCACTGTGACAAACAATTGTCATCGCCTGTCCTACAAAGTGACTGGCTTGCAAGAAGGTGCTATTTACTACTTCCGGGTTTCTGGAGAAAATGAGTATGGTGTTGGAGTCCCTTCTGAGACCAAGGAGGGAACAAAAATAACAGGTATGTTTTACTAAGAAAAATATTTGTGAATATTTAAAACAATACTTGTTTTTAAATATTTACTTTTAAATAATGTAAAAAGTATTAAATCTGTTAACAGTAAAAACGATAACCACAGATGTATGTGGTTTTACAAATGAAAAAGAGAAAAGGAATAGTTTGAAATTTAAGTTTTTCTTGCTTTTTACTTTAAAAGTTTCTAATATTTCAATTCATTTAAAAACATGTTGTCTCAATCAAGCTGGCGTTCCTGTGTAGTTGCTAATACAAAAAGTAAATGCTTACTATACTGCTTAACCTGTTGCTCTTTTTTACTCAGAAAAACCCAGCCCACCAGAAAAACTTGGTGTAACAAATGTCACAAAGGACAGTGTTTCTCTTTCGTGGCTAAAACCAGAACATGATGGTGGAAGCAGAATTGTGAGCTACCTCATTGAAGCTCTTGAGAAAGGACAGCAAAAATGGGTCAAGTGTGCAGTTGTAAAGACAACTCATCATATTGTCCATGGTCTTAAGGAGAATGTTGACTATTTCTTCAGAGTGTCTGCAGAAAACCAAGCTGGTTTAAGTGATCCTAAGGAACTACTGCTCCCTGTTACAGTTAAAGAACAATTAGGTATGCTTCCTGACATGCGACAAAAGTTAATACACATTAAATTGGATTAATGTATAAAAAGAGAATCTTTTTAATGGCTTAAAAATCTTTTCTTTTTGCAGAATCTCCTGAGATTGACATGAAGGGCTTCCCTCATAACACTGTATATATTCGAGCAGGATCAAACCTGAAAGTTGAAATTCCAGTTTCTGGAAAACCAGTGCCAAAGGTGACATTGTCTAGAGATGGTGTTCCGCTGAAACCTACCATGAGATTTAACACAGAAACCACTGCAGAAAGTCTCATCATTAACCTTAAAGAAAGTGTGGCTGCTGATGCTGGCAGATATGACATTACTGCTGCCAACTCAAGTGGCACTACAAAATCATTTGTTAATATTGTTGTGCTGGATAGACCAGGTCCTCCTGTTGGTCCTGTTGCCCTTAGTGATGTCACTGAAGAGAGTGTAACACTCAGGTGGCAGCCACCAGCTTATGATGGTGGAAGTCAAGTTACCAACTATATTGTACTGAAAAGAGAAACAAGTACTGCTTCTTGGTCTGAAGTTTCTACAACCGTTGCTAGAACTGTTATCAAAGTTACAAAGCTCACAACAGGAGAAGAATACCAATTCCGCATCAAAGCGGAGAACCGCTTCGGCATCAGTGATCACATAGATTCACAATGTGTTGTTGTCAAGCTTCCTTACAGTGAGTATTATGCTTTTCACACTGTATATCCATGTTTTAATGCTCTGGTGTTGAAATATAATTTTGTTAACAATTAATCACTTCTTTTGATATCATCAGCTACTCCTGGCCCTCCTTCCACGCCATGGGTCACGAATGTCACCCGAGAGAGTATTACTGTTGGATGGCATGAACCAGTCACTAATGGTGGCAGTGCAGTCATTGGATACCACCTGGAAATGAAAGACAGGAATAGCATATTATGGCAGAAGGCTAACAAGACCCTCATTCGCACAACTCACTTCAAAGTCACCACCATCAGTGCTGGACTTATCTATGAATTTAGAGTTTATGCAGAAAATGCAGCTGGCATTGGAAAAGCAAGTCATCCTTCTGATCCAGTCCTTGCAATTGACGCTTGTGGTATGTATTCCCTAAAAAATAAAGAAGCTCTACCATTTAAGTAGTAGTTTTGGTTTTTTTTTCCCGTTGTGATATTCCATCCTGTACAGTAAGCCAATATCCAAAAAAGCTGTTATTCATTAGCAATGTTCTTGTTTCCTACTGCAGAACCACCAAGAAACGTTCGTGTCTCAGATATTTCCAAGACAGCTATCACTCTGTCATGGCAGAAGCCAGCATTTGATGGTGGTAGCAAGATCACTGGATACATTGTAGAAAAACGTGATCTTCCAGATGGCAGATGGACAAAAGCTAGCTTCACCAATGTTATTGAGACTCAGTTCACAGTATCTGGTCTGACACAGAATTCCCGGTATGAATTCCGGGTCTTTGCTAAGAATGCCGTTGGTTCCATTAGTAATCCCTCAGATGTTGTGGGTCCTATCACATGTGTTGATACATATGGTAAGTGTTTTGCACTGATATAACTTTTCACTGTACTAGGAAGCTCAAAGGCAACACTGTTTTGTAGAACCATGGTCTTTTAAATATGAAATGCTAGTTTACAGTGATTAATTCAATAAGCTTGACTGATGGTGAGCTATTTGGTCATGATTGTAATGAACATGTCTGTATCTGCATTTTTAAAGTCTTATGGTAACTTTATTCTTTGAGCAACAGAAGTCTGCCCATGCCCCATGGCCAAAGTGGTTATATTTATACATGTGGTTGCCTTTCCTTCATAGGATTAATTCTAACTTGTTCTAGGTTTCTGGTTTAAGTTATACATGCTATCTTTACTCTGATCTGTATTTGTAAGATGCCTGTACCATTAACTTAAATAAAGTACTATTATTTTTATTAAGTACAAGTCTAAAATGAGTGGGTTTAACTTTTTCTTATTCTTATATTTTCTTAAGGTGCACCTGAAATCGATGTGCCACCAGAATATACCGAAGTAGTGAAATACAAAGCGGGAACTTCAGTTAAGCTAAAACTAGGCTTTTCAGGCAAGCCTATACCCACAATTGAATGGTTCAAAAACGGCAATGAGGTACAAACCAGTGCACTACTGTCTATTGAAAACACAACAGAATCTGCCTCTATACTCATCAAGGATGCAACTCGACTCAACAGTGGCACCTATGAATTGAAATTGAAAAATGCCATGGGTTCAGCATCAGCCCATGTCAGAGTACTGATACTTGGTATGTCCAGAGTTACAACTGTATTATACTATCAAAAAATAATTCAGTAATAAATACTTAACATCATCTTTCTTCTGCTTTCCACAGACAAGCCAGGACCCCCAAGTGGACCTATACAGTTTAAGACAGTCACTGCTGAAAAGATTACAATAATGTGGGACCCACCAGCAGATGATGGTGGTGCACCTGTAACACACTATGTTGTTGAAAAGCGGGAGACGAGTCGGGTTGTATGGTCTTTAATTTCTGAAAAACTGGAGGGCTGTATCATAACTACAACGAAACTCATCAAAGGAAATGAATATGTGTTCCGCGTCCGTGGTGTGAACAAGTTTGGAGTTGGTGATTCACTGGAGTCTGAACCCATTATAGCCAAAAATTCATTTGGTAAGAAACATATAAAATAACTTATGGAACTGAATTGTCTTGTGTGTTATTTTTAAGTAGTACTGATCTATGAACATATTTATTTTTTACTCAGTTACACCTGGACCACCTAGTGTACCAGAAGTCACAATGATAACCAAGAATTCTATGACCGTGGTCTGGAATAGGCCCACTGTTGATGGAGGCAGTGAAATATCAGGATATTTTCTTGAGAAGCGTGACAAGAAGAGTCTCAGTTGGTTCAAGGTTACTAAAGAAACCATTCGGGACACCAGACAGAAAGTAACAGGTCTGACTGAAAACAGCGAATATCATTTCCGAGTTTGTGCTGTCAATGCAGCTGGACAAGGTCCATTCTCTGAAGCTTCTGACTTCTACAAAGCCACAGATCCTGTTGGTAAGATACAACATGCATTATTTTTAATTGGTTAGAAATCAATGGAGAATGAGAAATTAGGATGGGATTGCACCAATGTAACTGAGGGCAGATTTTATTCCTCTATATGATTAATTGTAAATATGCTTCTGATTTATTTTTCCCCTCCCCCCCCCCCCCCCAAACTATCACTTACAGATAAGCCAGGCTCACCAACAAAGCTGAAGGTTGTGGATACAACCAAAACATCTGTCACCCTTGGCTGGATTAAACCTGCTTATGATGGAGGAAGTCCAATTACTAGCTATGTGGTGGAGAAAAGGGAAGGTGAAGAGCAAGAATGGACTGTAGTCAGTACTAAGGGAGAAGTGAGAACAACAGAATATGTTGTATCCCACCTTCAGCCAAGTGTTAATTATTATTTCCGCGTGTCTGCTATAAATTGTGCTGGACAAGGAGAACCTATTGAAATGACGGAACCCATTCAAGCTAAAGATATTCTTGGTACTGTACTTTTCAGTGATCTATAAACTTTCTGTGTGTTTTTTATGTTGTTTTTGTTTGTTTGTTTGTTTTTTCAAAGCATTTCTGATTTTAGATTGCAAGTATGCAGTATTAATTATTACTTATTTCCACAGTGGCGCCAGAGATTGATCTGGATGTTGCTCTCCGGACCTCTGTTGTTGCTAAAGCAGGTGAAGATGTGCAAATAATTATTCCATTCAAAGGAAGACCTCCTCCAACAGTCACATGGAGAAAGGGTGACAAGAATCTTGGGACTGATGAAAGATATATCATCCAGAACACAGAATCATCTACACTACTTACTATTCCTCAAGTTACCCGAAATGATACTGGAAAATATGTTCTTACAATTGAAAATGGAGTTGGAGAAGCAAAATCATCATTTGTTAACGTAAAAGTACTTGACACACCATCTGCCTGCCAAAAGCTGCAACTTAAGCATGTTTCTCGTGGCACAGTTACACTGGTATGGGAGCCACCTCTCATTAATGGTGGTTCTGAAATAACAAATTATGTTGTTGAAAAAAGAGATGCTACAAAGAGGGCTTGGTCAACTGTAACAACAAAATGTTCTCATACCACCTTTAAGATAACTAACTTGTCAGAGAAGACTGCTTTCTTCTTCCGTGTTCTTGCTGAAAATGAAATTGGACTGGGTGAACCTTGTGAGACACCTGAACCAGTGAAAGCTGCAGATGTACCTGGACCTGTAAAAGACCTAGCCATGAAAGATTCTACAAAGACATCTGTTAAATTGCAGTGGAGCAAACCTGACTACGATGGTGGTAGCATTATATCAGACTATCTTATTGAGAAGAAACTGCAGGAAGAAAAAGAATGGACATATGCAGGCACAAGCAAGAGCTGTGAATTTGAAGTTGAAAAACTTAAAGAACTTTCTGTCATGGAATTCAGAGTTTTTGCTAAAAATGAAAAAGGAAAGAGTGATGGTGTTACTATTGGACCCATTACAGTGAAAGAACATATAATAACACCTGAAGCTGACCTTTCTGATATTCCTGGAGGTCAAATTGCAGTAAGAATTGGACATAACCTGCACATTGAATTGCCCTATAAAGGTAAACCTAAGCCATCAATGAGCTGGCTGAAGGACAATCTCCCTCTTAAAGAAACTGAACATCTTCGTTTCAAGAAAACTGAAAACAAGATAAGCTTAAGCATCAAGAATGTGAAAAAGGAGCATGGTGGGAAATACACTTTAATTCTCGATAACGTAGTCTGCAGACAAACATTCGCAATCACTGTCATCACTCTTGGCCCTCCATCTAAGCCAAAAGGACCTTTAAGACTAGATGAAATCAAAGCAGATAGTGTAGTTTTGTCATGGGAAGCTCCTGAAGACAGTGGGGGAGGAGAAATTACTGGCTACAGTATTGAGAAGAGAGAAACTTCACAAATGAACTGGAAGCTGGTGTGTTCAAGTGCTGCAAGAACAACTTTCAAAGTACCAAACCTTGTTAAAGACACTGAATATCAGTTTAGAGTTCGTGCAGAAAACAGATATGGAGTGAGCCCACCTCTTGTCTCAGCAGATGTTGTGGCAAAGCATCAGTTTAGACCACCAGGTGCCCCAGGCAAGCCTGTTGTATACAACGTAACTGCTGATGGAATGACCATATCTTGGGATGCTCCCATTTATGATGGTGGTTCAGAGATTATTGGCTACCATGTTGAAAAGAAGGAAAGAAACAGTATTTTGTGGCAGAAGGTTAACGTTGCACTAATATCTAGCAGAGAATACAGGATTACTGGACTGCTTGAGGGCCTGGATTACCAGTTTCAAGTATATGCTGAAAACACTGCAGGCCTAAGCCGAGCTAGCGAGCCAAGCAAGTTTACTTTGGCAGTCTCTCCAGTGGGTGAGTGAATGATCAATCACTCATCCAAGAAAACTCTAGTCTTGTAGACTAGGGGGAGTAGTCATAAAAATAAATTTTAATTCTTTTCCTTTCAGACCCACCTGGTACTCCTGATTACATAGATGTCACCAGGGAAACAGTCACTCTTAAGTGGACCCCCCCACTGCGTGATGGAGGTAGCAAGATTGTGGCCTACAGCATTGAGAAACGGCAAGGAAGTGAAGACCGCTGGCTCAGGTGTAACTTTACTGATGTCAGTGAATGCCAGTATACAGTTACAGGACTCAGTTCAGGTGACCGATACGAATTCAGAGTGCTTGCAAGAAACGCTGTTGGTACAATCAGCCCACCTTCACAGTCTTCAGGCTACATCATGACCAGAGATGAAAACAGTAAGAACTATATCTTAATATGCTTGTATTTGGGTGGTACTGAAGCCGCTAGAGCTTCAGGATGTACTGGTTTGAAATGAGAGGCCAAGGGGGGAAGAACGTGTGACTGAGGTCCTTCCAGTCAACTCAGAACACTTCTGTTTGTAGTCCAAGGTAGAAGTGTCTAAATTAAAGACACAAATCTGGCAGATACATGTAATCAGTTGCTGAAAGATGTGGCACTCTACATTTGTGTTGGATAAGCAGCAGCAGCAAAGTTGGAAAGAAATCATAAATGGTAACATTTTGATGCACTGAATAATTTAGAAATGAAAATGTGCTTCAGGTAGCTTGGCATACTGTAACAGCATGTATTAAGGTTGTCCTTCACCTATTGTTAATATGATGCACTATGTGCTTACAGGAAAAAATGTGTAATGTTCATATAATAACTGCTTTTTAGAGAATGTCATTTTCTAAGTTAAAGAATTCTGTATATAACTATCTTTCATAATTAATGCATTAAAAATAGTATCAGGAAAAAGTATTTAGCTATATGGGAACTGAGTTGTATTTTTCTTTTTCTAGTTGCTCCAACAATTGAGTTTGGTCCTGAGCACTTTGAGGGCCTTACTGTTAAAGCTGGAGAGAGCATTAGACTTAAAGCTCTAATCAAAGGACGTCCAGTACCTAAAGTGACATGGTTTAAGGATGGTGAGGAGATTGAGAAAATGATGAATATGGAAATAACTACAGCTATTGGATACAGTACAATCTTCATTAGAGATGCTACCCGGGATCATCGTGGAGTGTACACAGTAGAAGCCAAAAATGCATCAGGCACTAAACGAGAAGATATTACCTTCAGAGTACAAGGTACTGCACCAAACACTATCAGCATGCTCTTTTAAAATAGTATTTTATTCCAAGTGCCAGCAAATTTATAACTCTGAACCTTTAACATTGCAGACACACCAGGAAAAGTTGGTGGACCAATACGATTCACAAATATTACTGGAGAAAAGGTCACCTTATGGTGGGAGCCTCCGGCCAATGATGGTTGTGCTTCTATTTCCCACTACATAATTGAAAAACGTGAAACCAGCAGGATTGCTTGGGCATTAGTTGAAGATAAATGTGAAGCCTGCAGCTACACTGCACTTAAATTAATTAAGGGGAACGAGTATCAGTTCCGTGTCTCTGCAGTGAACAAATTTGGAGCTGGCAGACCGTTGGAGTCTGATCCAGTTACCGCACAAATACCTTACAGTGAGTTCTGTAACCTTACATCTTGTTCTGTAGAAATAACTGCGAAGTTACCACCATGTTTTTCTAATGGTGTTTTTCTTTTTTTAGCTCTCCCTGATGCACCAGGAACTCCAGAACCTACCAATGTAACAGGAGACAGTATCACACTCACATGGGCAAGGCCAAAATCAGATGGTGGAAGCGAGATAAATGAGTATATTCTAGAAAGGAGAGAAAAGAAGAGTATGCGCTGGGTTAAAGTATTCAGTAAGAGGCCCATTACTGAGAACAGATACAGAGTAACTGGCCTCATTGAAGGCAATGAGTATGAATTCCATGTTATAGCTGAAAATGCTGCAGGAGTTGGACCTCCAAGTGATGTTTCAAAGCTGATTAAATGTAGAGAACCAGTCAGCCCACCAAGTGCTCCTAATGTTGTAAAGGTGACAGACACATCGAAGACTAGTGTAAGCTTAGAGTGGACCAAACCAGTTTTTGATGGAGGCATGGAAATAATTGGGTATATCATTGAGATGTGCAAAGCTGATCTCGAAGAATGGCAGAAAGTCAATGCGGAGACTGTTCTTGCTACTAAATATACCGTTGTTGATTTGGAACCAGGAGAACACTATAAATTCAGAGTTAGTGCTGTCAATGGTGCTGGCAAAGGAGAAAGTTGTGAAGTTCCTGCTTCAGTCCAAACTGTGGACAGGCTTTCTGCACCTGAAATTGATATTGATGCAAACTTCAAGCAGACTCATATTGTAAGAGCAGGTGCAAGCATTCGTCTATTTATTGCCTTCTCTGGAAGACCTGTTCCTACTGCTGTGTGGTCCAAGGCAGATGCTAATCTTAGCTTGCGTGCTGACATTCAAACAACTGATTCATTCAGCACATTGACTGTGGAGGAATGCAATAGAAATGATGCTGGCAAGTATGTCTTTACTGTGGAAAACAACAGTGGAAGTAAGTCTATCACATTTACTGTCAAGGTTTTAGACACGCCTGGTCCACCAGGTCCTATTACATTTAAAGATGTGACTCGAGGATCCATTACTTTAATGTGGGATGCTCCTGTTCTGGATGGAGGGTCACGTATCCATCACTACATTGTGGAAAAACGGGAAGCAAGCCGTCGTAGCTGGCAAGTGGTGAGTTCAAAATGCACTCGACAAATCTTTAAGGTCACAGATCTGGCAGAAGGTGTGCCATATTACTACCGAGTGTCAGCAGAAAATGAATACGGTGTAGGTGAACCCTGTGAATTAACAGAACCAGTTGTAGCCACAGAAGAACCCGCTCCACCTAAGAGACTAGATATTGTTGATACAACCAAATCTTCTGTAGTTTTAGCTTGGCTTAAACCTGATCATGATGGTGGTAGCCGTGTTACTGGATACCTTCTTGAAATGAAACAAAAAGGATCTGACTCCTGGATTGAAGCTGGACAAACCAAACAACTTACTTTCACTGTTGAAGGCCTCGTGGAGAACACTGAATATGAGTTCAGGGTCAAGGCAAAGAATGATGCTGGCTACAGTGAGCCAAGAGAAGCTTTCTCTTCTGTTATTATTAAGGAGCCACAGATAGAACCAACAGCAGATCTCAGTGGAATAAGCAGACAGCTCATAACATGCAAGGCTGGAAGCACCTTTACTATTGATATACCAATCAGTGGGCGCCCACCTCCAAAAGTGACATGGAAACTTGAGGAGATGAGGCTGAAGGAAACTGAGAGGGTAACCATCAAGACAACAAAAGACAGAACTACACTGACTGTAAAGGATAGTATGAGAGGTGACTCTGGTAAATACTACCTCACACTTGAAAACACTGCTGGTGTCAAAACATTTACTGTCACAGTGGTAGTCATAGGAAGGCCAGGTCCTGTCACTGGCCCGATTGAAATATCATCTGTCTCTTCTGAATCCTGTGTGTTGACCTGGAAAGAACCTGAAGATAATGGTGGCAGTGACATTACGAACTACATTGTAGAGAAACGTGAATCTGGCACAACAGCATGGCAGCTGGTGAATTCCAGTGTGAAACGTACACAGATCAAAATCACTCATCTCACAAAATACCAGGAGTACAGTTTCCGAGTAAGCTCAGAAAACAGATTTGGTGTCAGCAAACCCCTTGAATCAAAACCAGTAGTTGCTGAGCATCCATTTGGTAAGTGAAACACATCAGATTTTTTTTTCTTTTCCTCCGACTGAGGTATTGGTAATAACTAGCATTTTCCTTGCTGTCTTTTTTGTGTTAAGTCCCACCAAGCCCACCTTCAAGGCCAGAAGTCTATTCTGTATCTGCAACTGCCATGGCCATTCGCTGGGAGGAACCCTATCATGATGGTGGCAGCAAAGTCATTGGATATTGGGTTGAAAAGAAAGAGCGCAACACCATCCTTTGGGTGAAGGAAAACAAAGTGCCATGCTGTGAATGTAACTACAAAGTCACGGGATTGGTGGAAGGCCTAGAATACCAATTCAGAACCTATGCTTTAAATGCTGCAGGTGTTAGCAAAGCTAGTGAAGCTTCCAGACCTGTAGTGGCTCAAAATCCAGTGGGTAAGTATTAGTTCTAGAGTTAAATTGTTATTTAAGCTAAAATAGAATTGTGGTGCTCATTTTTCTGTTTTATTCCTCCAGATCCACCAGGAAGACCAGAAGTAACAGATGTCACCAGATCTACAGTATCGCTGAGCTGGTCAGCACCCCTTTATGATGGTGGAAGCAAAATTATTGGATATATTATAGAACGCAAACCATATAGCAAATCTGGTGAAGGACGCTGGCTGAAATGCAATTATACCATTGTCTCAGAAAACTTTTTTACTGTGACAGCTCTTGGTGAAGATGAAGCTTATGAATTCCGTGTACTAGCAAAGAATGCAGCTGGTGTGATTAGCAAAGGATCTGAATCAACTGGTGCTGTCATATGCAAAGATGAATACTGTAAGAAATATTCACTTGGAATGATTAAAAACATAATGTTCTATTTTTAGTACTGTCATGTAATTTGTTTTTAATTTATTTTTCCTTATGACAGCACCACCAAAGGCTGAACTGGATACCAGACTGCAGGGAGAAATTGTGACCATTCGAGCTGGATCAGATCTTGTCCTCGATGCAGCCATTGGTGGGAAACCAGAACCAAAAGTCTTCTGGTCCAAAGGTGACAGGGAACTGGATCTATGCGAAAAGATATCTCTGCAATACACTAGCAAACGAGCCATTGCAATTATCAAGTTCTGTGACAGAAGTGATAGTGGAAAATACACTCTAACTGTTAAAAATGCCAGTGGGATGAAACAAATCTCTGTTACTGTCAAAGTGCTTGGTATGTATCCCATTATTAATATTCATACTTAGTATATGAAAAAATCCCACATTCTTTTAAATGAGTGAGACACTTTTCCACAGCTGCTAATAACAATACTTATTTTTTTCTCTACTCAGATTCACCTGGCCCATGTGCAGGCAAAATCACTGTTAGCAGAGTAACAGAGGAGAAATGTACCCTGGCATGGAACATTCCTGAGGAAGATGGAGGTGCACAAATTACTCATTATGTTGTAGAAAGGCGTGAAACCAGCAGACTTCACTGGGTTATTGTTGAGGCTGAATGCCAAACTTTATCATGTGTGGTAACTAAACTTATTAAAAATAATGAATACATCTTCCGTGTGAGAGCTGTCAACAAATACGGACCAGGTGTTCCACTTGAATCAGAACCTGTGATTGCCAGGAATGCTTTCAGTAAGTGTTACTGCCTTCCATTCTGCACCAGAATTTGTGCAATATTTCTCATAGATAAAAAATTTAATAGTTTGTAAATTTAAATAATATTTTTTTCACCTCTAAAAAATCCCAGCTATCCCAACACAGCCTGGTGCACCTGAAGAAGTGAGTGTTGGAAAGGAACATATCATTATTCAGTGGACAAAACCAGAATCAGATGGTGGCAGTGAGATTAAGGACTACCTTGTGGACAAACGTGAAAGGAAAAGTCTGCGCTGGACACGAGTGAACAGAGATTACACTGTTTATGATACCAGACTGAAAGTCACTGGTCTCATGGAAGGCAGCCAGTACCAGTTCCGTGTCACTGCAGTGAATGCTGCTGGGAACAGCGATCCTAGTGAAGCTTCACAATACATGTTATGTAAAGAACCATCATGTAAGTTACCACATTGTGTCGGTTTGGCACCGAGGTGGCAGTGTCTCGATTCACCCCTCCCCCCCTCCTCCCCTAAGGTAGGGAAAGAGGGAGAAAAATGAGAAAGAGGCTTTCTGGGTTGAAAAGTGAAACAGATTGATTTTAATTATTAGTGATAAGGGAATATATAAATGTATCTGCAAAGGGATGTGCAACACCCGATCCCCTCCCTCCTCCCCCAGCGACTCTCACAGCAACTCTTCTTGGTGACTCCCGGCTGAGGGGGGAGTGTCCGGGCGCACGGACGGGCTCCTCGGGTGTCGGCTGGGAAGAAAAATGGAAAAAAAGAGAGAGAGACAAAGAGAGGGCGATAGAAGCGACAGTAAGCAGAAAAGTGAGAGAAAAAGGAAAAAAAGAGGCTTGACTTCTGTGATGTATTAACCTATACTGAAAGCCAAATAAAGAAAATATTATGAGAAGGGAATATTCTGATTTGCTGATCTTCAGTCTAATCTGCTCCCCCCTAGTGGGGGGAGGCTGCAGACAGTCAGAAGTGACCTTGGTTATTATCAGTCCACTGGTGCTGCTAAAAAGTTCACTGAAAGGAAAAAAAAAATCAGCAAAGAGCTTGCTCAAACCGAAACACATATTTAAAATATTTTAATATTTCCTTATAATAGAGCATAAACCCACATAGATAGCTTGAACAAGAGACACAAAGCCACATACTATCTCAGTGAACTAGCAAGTCTTAGAATGAACTTAAAAGCAGTTATAGTTGATTTTCAATTCATTTCCTGGCACTAGCTGATTAGGAATTGTTTTTAACTGTAAAATGTTTCCTGCACCAATGTGAAGAGCATTTTCTCCTTTTTCAAAGATACTCCTGCACCACCTTCAGCGCCAAGAGTTGTGGATACTACTAAACACAGCATAAGTTTAGCATGGTCAAAGCCCACATATGACGGCGGTGCTGACATCTTAGGCTATGTTCTTGAAATGAAAGAAGAAGGTACTGAACAGTGGTATCGACCACATACAACTGCCACTCTGAGGAATGCGGAGTTCACTGTGACTGGTCTTAAAGCAAACCAGAAATACCAGTTCAGAGTTGCTGCTACAAATGCGAATGGTATGAGTGAATTTAGTGAATCATCGGCAGAAATAGAACCTGTGGAAAGAATAGGTAATTTGAAGACAATGTATATTGTAAGGAATAATTATCTTTTATTTTAGAACTACTAAAATATTAATTAATTCCATGTGTCTTACACCCTTCATCAGAAATACCTGAGCTTGAGCTTGCTGATGATCTGAGGAAGACAGTAACAGTCAGAGCTGGTGGTTCCCTGCGCCTGATGGTGTCTGTATCTGGCAGACCTGCTCCTGTAGTCACCTGGAGCAAGCAGGGTGTTGACCTTGTAAGTCGAGCTATTATTGATACTACAGACAGCTACACTCTGCTTATTGTGGATAAAGTTAATCGGTATGACGCTGGAAAATACATCATTGAGGCTGAAAATCAATCAGGAAAAAAATCTGCAACTGTTTCTGTAAAAGTGTATGGTAAGTACTGCTACAGTTATACATGGGCATTACATCATTTACGTGCATGCTGCTCAGGAATATGAAAGTCACGCATTTCCAAAGAAAGTTTACAATTTAAATAATGTCAGAATGTTTGGGAAGTCAGAAAAACAGTCTAATCCAAAGGAAAATACATAGTTGCTAAAGCTGTGCTAGTTTATAAATCACATCTCAGTGGTTTGGGTTTTTTTGTTTGTTTTTTAAATCAGAATCAGTCATTGACTGTAAAGGGAAAGGATACAAAAGGAAAACAAATTTGTTTGTTTGTTTTAGATACACCTGGTCCACCAGCTGCAGTGAGAATTAAGGAAGTATCAAAAGATTCTGTGACACTTACTTGGGATATTCCAGCCATTGACGGTGGAGCCCCAGTCAACAATTACATAATTGAGAAACGTGAAGCTTCCATGAGGGCTTACAAAACCGTCACTACCAAATGCAGCAAGACATTTTATAGAATTACTGGACTTCTGGAAGGAGCTTTGTATTATTTCAGAGTACTACCAGAAAATATTTATGGCATTGGTGAAGCCTGTGAAACATCTGATGCTGTACTAGTATCTGATGTCCCTATGGTACCACAAAAACTTGAAGTGATTGACACCACTAAATCTACTGTTACTCTTGCATGGGAGAAACCACTGCATGATGGTGGCAGCAGATTGACTGGCTATGTTATTGAGGCCAGCAAAGCTGGGACAGAAAGATGGTTGAAGGTCGTAACACTGAAGCCTAATGTCTATGAGCACACAATTATCTCTCTTAATGAAGGCGAACAATACTTGTTCAGGGTCAGAGCACAAAATCAGAAGGGCGTGTCAGAACCACGAGAGATTGTCACAGCAGTGACAGTACAAGACCAAAAAGGTAGGTATCTACTGTTAAAAATAACAGGGTGAAGCTTACACCAAATGAATTTAAAAAATGGATATATAAAATACCAATTATTTGCTTTTCTTAGTTCTACCAACAATTGACTTTGCTGGAATACCTCAGAAGACAATTCATGTACCTGCTGGCAAGCCCATTGAGTTAGCTATTCCAATTGAAGGACGACCTCCTCCAGCTGCATCTTGGTTCTTTGCTGGTTCTAAACTAAAAGAATCAGAACGCATCAAAATAGAGACCGTTGCCAAAACAGCTAAATTAACTGTGCGTGAGACCACCATACATGACACTGGAGAGTATACACTTGAACTGAAGAACACAACTGGAACAGTTACTGATACATTAAAGGTCATAATCCTTGGTAAGCATTTATGAGAATAATTGTCAATGACCGCCAACGTCAAATCAGCAACATGATTCCTTTTCTCAATCTTTTTCTTTTTGTCTTCTAATTTTTTTTTTCTCCTTTTTCTAGACAAACCTGGACCACCTGTTGGACCTATCCGAATTGATGAAATTGATTCAAATTATGTAACCATCTCCTGGGAGCCACCTGAGCTGGATGGTGGAGCTACCCTTAGTGGCTATGTGGTAGAACAGCGTGATGCTCACCGCCCTGGATGGCTGCCAGTTTCAGAGTCAGTAACCAGGACAACATTTAAGTTCACCAGACTTGTTGAAGGGGCAGAATACGTGTTCCGTGTGGCTGCTACAAACCGCTTTGGAATTGGATCTTACCTGCAGTCTGAAATTATAGAATGCAAGAGCAGAATCCGTAAGTCTGAATTTGTTTACTCCCTACCTTTTAAAATAAAAATACATATTTAAACAGGCTTATATATCCACACACAGATTTTTCTAGATGTTACTACTTTCTTTTACCAAATAAAATGGTACATTATAATGCACAGTAGTCTTGCTGTCTTTCCAGAGAAAAACACTGTCCATAAATCTATATAGGTATTATAGATGCATGGCGCAGAACCTGGATGGTAAACTTGGATTTTCTGCTCAGGTCTACCATTAGCCTTAAAAATTGCTTCACCCCATTACAAGAACAGGAGTATTTAACTGACCTAGTTTGTAAAGGACTTTTATATCTGCTGATAAAAAGAGTTTGACAGAACTTTGATATTACATCATTATTCACAATATGTTGCATATTACTGATGTGTAAAATCATTTGACGCTTTCTTCCTTTCTTCACTAATTCTGTGTTATGTTTTTTACAGGTATTCCTGGTCCTCCTGGCACTCCAGACGTGTTTGATATCTCTCGAGATGGCATGACATTAACTTGGTATCCTCCAGAAGATGATGGTGACTCACAGATTACTGGTTATATTGTGGAACGCAAAGAAGTTAGAGCAGATAGGTGGATCCGTGTAAATAAAGTTCCAGTCACCATGACTCGTTACCGCTCCACTGGTTTGGTTGAAGGGTTAGAATATGAACACCGAGTCACAGCAATCAATGCCAGAGGCACTGGGAAACCCAGCCGTCCTTCCAAGTCTGCTGTTGCCAGAGATCCAATTGGTAAGTAATTTCCTAAATAAATTAGAAACATTATGGCAGAAGGGAGTGATATTAGTAAAATTCGCTCTCTTTTATAATTCAGAAATTTATCTGAGTGTATTAACAAATGAGATTCTGACTGAAGAAAACCAGTAAAATACTGAAAATCTTTCATTCTAAATTTTCCTGTATAAATCCTGTATACTTAATACAGATCATATATTGCAAGTTAGCTTTTATTACATTTAAAAAATATTCACAAGAGATGCCCTTCCCAATCTGATCTTCTCTTCCAGCTCCTCCAGGTAAACCTCAGAATCCAAGAGTCACTGATACTACAAGAACATCTGTCTCCCTGGCTTGGAGTCCACCAGAAGATGAAGGTGGCTCTAAAGTTACTGGCTACTTCATTGAGATGCAGAAAGTTGATCAATTTGAATGGACCAAATGTAATACCACACCAACCAAGATTCGTGAATACACCTTGACACATCTGCCCCAGGGTGCAGAGTACAGATTCCGTGTGCTAGCCTGTAATGCTGGTGGGCCAGGAGAACCTGCTGAAGTGCCAGGAACAGTCAAAATAACAGAAATGCTTGGTAAGACACTTCAAGTCTTACATCTCATTGAAAGTTGTCCTAAAAAGTATTTTCTTAAAGCAGGTGTGGTACCATGTGTAAAACAGACATAACATGACATCTTAATTTTGTTTACAGAATATCCTGACTACGAACTTGATGAAAAATACCAGGAAGGTCTCATGGTGAGACAAGGTGGAGTTATCAGGCTTACAATACCCATTAAGGGTAAGCCCATCCCAATATGCAAATGGACAAAAGAAGGACACGACATCAGCAAGAGGGCCATGATTGCGACTTCTGACACACACACAGAACTTGTAATCAAAGATGCAGAAAGGGAAGATTCAGGCACCTATGATTTGGCACTTGAAAACAAGTGTGGTAAAAAAGCTGTGTACATTAAAGTCAGAGTGATTGGCATTCCAAATCCACCAGAAGGACCACTTGAGTATGATGATATACAAGCTCGTTCTGTCCGAGTAAGCTGGAGACCTCCTACAGATGATGGTGGTGCAGATATCCTTGGTTATATTGTTGAGAGACGAGAAGTACCAAAGACTGCCTGGTACACTGTTGACTCTAGAGTGAAAGGGACATCACTAGTGGTGAAAGGGCTCAAAGAAAATGTGGAATATCACTTCCGTGTTTCTGCTGAAAACCATTTTGGTATTAGCAAGTCTCTCAAATCTGAAGATCCAGCAGTACCAAAGACACCTCTAAGTAAGTCCCCTTTTTGATGATTTTTTTTAAAAAAAGGCTTTAATTACTGCCTTATGGTTCTAAAAGTACAATAGTAATGCGAATGTTGTAATGCTACATCACTATAATTTCTGTTATTTTTGTTTATTATTAACAGATGCTCCAGAGCCTCCAAACAACCCACCTGAAGTGCTTGATGTAACAAAGAGTTCTGTCAACTTGTCCTGGTCCAGACCTAAAGATGATGGTGGTTCTCGTGTAACTGGCTACTTCATTGAACGTAAAGAGACATCTACAGAAAAAATGGGTTCGGCATAACAAGACACAGATTACCACTACAATGTACACAGTCACAGGACTTGTTCCAGATGCTGAATATCAATTCCGCATCATTGCTCAAAATGATATCGGTGAAAGTGAAGCAAGTCCTGCTTCTGAACCAGTTCTGTGCAAGGATCCATTTGGTAAGAAAATGTTAGCATTAACAGATCTTCTGAAGAGAAGCTTAGTGACATTTAGAGAGGAATTTATTTTCTGTATCTGTTTTAATTTTCAGACAAACCAAGCCAACCTGGAGAAATTGAGATCACTTCTATATCTAAGGACAGCATTACACTAGAATGGGAACGACCTGAAAGTGATGGTGGCAAAGAGATCCTTGGCTATTGGGTTGAATATCGCCAGTCTGGAGAAAGCACCTGGAAAAAATGCAATAAAGAACGCATCAAGGACAGGCAGTTTACAGTAGGAGGTTTACTAGAGGCTACAGAGTATGAATTCCGTGTTTTTGCAGAAAATCAGACTGGCCTCAGCAGACCTCGAAGGACTGCAATGGCAGTGAAAACTAAATTAACATGTAAGCAAAAATATATTGTCATATTTGCGGTGATATTATGGCAATTTGCTGTGTCATAAACCATGGTGCTGCACTTAAAATGCCGCCTATTTCTTTTACTTGTTTGCCAACAGACTGTCCTAAATCACAGCCTTTCACGTATAAGAGACACAAGTAGAAATTAAAATTAATTTCCAGAAATACAGTAGTAGAGGTAAATTTCATAGTAATCTTCATTATTTTTTAATTTTGTTTGTTGTAGCTGGAGAAGCACCTGCCATAAAAAAAGAAATGCAGGATGTTACAACTAAACTGGGTGAAGCAGCTCAGCTGACATGCCAGATTGTTGGGAGACCTTTGCCTGATATTAAATGGTACCGCTTCGGCAAAGAACTGGTGCAAAGCCGAAAATACAAAATGTCATCTGATGGACGGAACCACACACTGACAGTAATGACAGATGAACAGGAGGATGAAGGTCTCTACACTTGTATGGCTACCAATGATGTTGGAGAAATTGAAACCAGTGGCAAGCTATTATTGCAGGCTCCTCCTCAGTTCCATCCTGGCTTCCCATTGAAAGAGAAATACTATGCAGGTGCAGGTGGCACCCTCCGTCTTCACGTCGTGTACATTGGCCGACCAGTACCAGCAATAACTTGGTTCCATGGCAACAAACCTTTGAGAGGATCAGAAACAGTTACTATTGAGAACACAGAGCATTATACTCATCTTGCTATTAAGAACGTCCAGCACAAAACTCATGCTGGGAAGTACAAAGTGCAACTCAGTAACACATTTGGAACAGTTGATACTGTACTTAATGTGGAAATACAAGGTAATTAATTTTATTTTCAATATTTTTTCTGGAAACTTTTCTCAAAGATTAACTGGCAAAAGAATTAAAAATACCATGCTTTTTCTTTTGCAGATAAGCCAGATAAACCAGTAGGGCCAATTGTCATAGAGTCTCTATTGAAGAATTCTGTGGTGATAAGCTGGAAACCACCAGAGGATGATGGAGGTGCTATGATAACCAATTACATCATAGAGAAATGTGAAGCCAAGGAAGGAGCTGAATGGCAACTTGTATCTTCAAGCATTTCAGGCACAACCTGTAGAATTGTTAACCTAACTGAAAATGCAGGCTATTATTTCCGTGTTTCTGCTCAGAATACATATGGCATTAGTGAAGCACTGGAGGTTTCATCAGTTGTTGTTATGAAGCCTCCATTTGGTAAGTGGACGCCAAAATATCTATTTCTGTATGCCCCTATGATTACTAAGGCATGCTCACTTCAGTTTTTGAACCTTTTTATTCTTTACAGAAAAACCAGGACAACCTGGTCAGCCAGTAGCAAGTGCTGTCACAAAGGATTCTTGTGTTGTCTCGTGGAAACCACCTGCAAGTGATGGCGGTGCAAAGATTAGAACCTATTACCTTGAGAAACGTGAGAAAAAACAAAACAAGTGGATTTCTGTAACAACAGATGAAATTCGTGAAACTGTCTATTCTGTAAAAGATCTTATTGAAGGTCTTGAATATGAGTTCCGTGTAAAATGTGAAAATCTTGGTGGTGAAAGCGAGTGGAGTGAAGTATCACAACCAGTCATTCCAAAATCAGATGTACCAATTAAAGCTCCACATTTTAAGGAAGAACTAAGGAATCTGAATGTGAAATTTCAAGCAAATGCCACATTTGTCTGCAAAGTCACTGGTCATCCTAAACCAATTGTCAAGTGGTACAGACAGGGCAAAGAAATCATGCCAGATGGTGAAAAGATCAAGATACAGGAATTCAAGGGTGGATATCACCAGCTGGTCATCACAAATGTAACAGATGATGATGCCACAGTGTATCAAGTTAGAGCTACCAACCAAGGAGGATCTGTCTCTGGCACTGCCTCTTTGGATGTTGAAGGTGAATGAAGGGTCTTGATTCCTAAGACAGATTATTTTAAAGCTTTGAATATTTTAACTATTGGTGCTCTTCTCATGTGCTTTTGCTCATGTGTTGTTTTTTCTTCCTCTTTCAATTCCAGTTCCTGCAAAGATTCACTTGCCCAAAAACCTGGAAGGCATGGGAGCTGTCCACGCCCTCCGAGGGGAAGTAGTGAGCATCAAGATTCCATTCAGTGGCAAGCCTCCCCCCGTGATCACATGGCAGAAGGGACAAGACCTCATTGACACTAATGGACACTACCAAGTCATTGTTACACGATCATTCACATCTCTTGTTTTCCCAAATGGTGTTGACAGAAAAGATGCAGGGTTTTACATTGTTTGTGCCAAAAACAGATTTGGAATAGATCAAAAAACAGTTGAATTAGATGTGGCTGATGTGCCTGATCCACCAAGAGGTCTGAATGTAACTGACATTTCAAGGGATTCAGTCAACTTAACCTGGAATGAACCAGCTACTGATGGTGGAAGCAGAATCATAAACTACATTATTGAGAAACGTGCTACAACAGCAGAGCGATGGATTCGTGTTGCTCAAGCTCGTGATACACGATACACAGTGGTGAACCTATTTGGCAAGACCACATACCAGTTCCGTGTAATTGCAGAAAACAAGTTTGGCCAAAGCCAGCCTTCTGAACCTACTGATCCAATTATAACAAAGGAAGATAAGACCAGAGTAATGAACTATGATGAAGAAGTTGATGAGACCAGAGAAGTCACTACAAGTAAAGCAGCTCACTATTCTACAAAGGAACTCTATGACAAATATATGATTGCAGAAGAGCTTGGACGTGGACAGTTTGGCATTGCACACCGCTGTGTTGAGGCAGTTTCAAAAAAGACCTACTTGGCCAAGTTTGTCAAAGTAAAGGGTGCTGACCAAGTCTTGGTGAAGAAAGAAATTTCCATTCTAAACATTGCTAGGCACCAAAATATCCTGTATCTTCATGAATCATTTGAGAGCCTAGAAGAACTGGTCATGATCTTTGAATTCATTTCTGGCGCTGACATCTTCGAAAGAATAAGTACAGCTTCATTTGAACTGAATGAAAGAGAAATAGTAAGTTACATACGCCAGGTCTGTGATGCACTAGAATTTTTACATCACCACAGCATTGGACATTTTGATATCAAACCAGACAATATTATTTACTTCACAAGAAGAAGCTCCGTAGTTAAAATTGTGGAATTTGGTCAAGCCAGACAATTGAAGCCTGGAGACAGCTTTAGACTTCAGTTCACTTCTCCTGAGTATTATGCACCTGAAGTTCATCATCATGATTTGGTCAGCACAGCTACTGACATGTGGTCAGTTGGTGCTATAGCATACATCCTTCTCAGTGGCATTAACCCTTTCATTGCTGAAACAAACCAACAAGTTATTGAAAATATTCTAAATGCTGAATACAACTTTGATGATGAAGCATTCAAAGAAATAAGCATTGAGGCCATGGACTTCATTGATCGCCTACTAGTAAAGGAAAGAAAAGCTCGGATGACAGCTGCTGAAGCGCTTAACCATGTGTGGCTAAAACAGCAGACAGAAAAGACCAGCACTAAAGTCATCAAGACCTTGAGACACAGGCGTTACTACCAAACTCTCATAAAGAAGGAGTGGAACACAGTTGTGTCAGTAGCCCGCATTTCCTGTGGAGGTGCAATTAGATCTCAGAAAGGCGTAACAGTGGCTAAAGTTAAAGTTGCGCCAATAGACATTGGTCCCATTGCTGGGCAGATAAAGCATGCTGTTACAGAAGAAGGAGGGCATGCCAAATACATATGCAGAATTGAAAACTATGATCAGTCCACACAAGTCACATGGTACTTTGGTATGAGGCAATTAGAAAGCAATGAGAAATATGAAATTAAATATGAAGAAGGTGTTGCAACCATGTATGTCAAAGATGTTTCTAAATCCGATGATGGTACCTACAGATGCAAGGTAGTAAACGACTATGGTGAAGACAGCTCTTATGCAGAACTTTTTGTTAAAGGTGTGAGAGAAATTTCTGAGCACTACAGGTGCAGAACTGTTAGGAAAGTGAAACGACGGGTTGATACTATGAGACTATTGGAGCGTCCACCAGAATTTACTCTGCCTTTGTACAACCGCACTGCGTACGTTGGAGAAAATGTCAGGTTTGGAGTAACTATAACAGTTCACCCAGAACCTCGCTTAACATGGTACAAATCAGGCCAGAAAATCAAACCTGGTGATGATGATAAGAAGTATACTTTTGAATCAGACAAGGGTCTTTATCAACTCGTCATCAATAATGTTACTGAAGAGGATGATGCTGAATACAGTATTGTGGCACGCAATAAATATGGTGAAGACAGCTGCAAAGCTAAGCTGACTGTGATTCCGCATCCACCTCCAGCAGATGCCACATTAAGGCCAATGTTCAAAAGACTGCTGGCAAATGCTGAATGTCAAGAAGGACAAAATGTCAGTTTTGAGATCAGGGTATCCGGTGTACCAAAACCAACACTGAAATGGGAGAAAGATGGTCAGCCTCTATCTTTTGGTCCTAACTTTGATATAATTCATGAAGGTTTAGATTATTATGCTTTGCATATCAGAGATACTTTACCAGAAGACAGTGGTTATTACAGAGTTACTGCTACAAACAGTGCTGGATCTACAAGCTGTCAGGCTTATCTAAAAGTTGAACGCGTGAAATATGTCAAGCGTGAGTACAAGACTGAAGAAGAACGGGAGAAGCATGTACAGAGGCAAATTGACAAGACCTTACGAATGGCAGAAATCCTTTCTGGGGTTGAAGCTGTTCCACTGACACAAACAGCACAAGAGGCTCTCAGAGAAGCTGCTATCTTATATAAACCCGCTGTTAGCACTAAGACCGTCAAAGGTGAATATGAAATTAAGAAAGAAGAAAAGAAGGAAGAAAGACGACTTCGTATGCCATATGAGGTGCCAGAGCCTCGCAAACATGTGCGCACTACTCTTGAGGAAGATCAGAACATTAAACACTTTGTGCCTCTGTCAGATATGAAGTGGTACAAGAGGCTGCGGGACCAGTACGAAATGCCAGGAAAACTTGACAGAACTGTTCAAAAACGCCAGAAACGCATACGTCTTTCCAGGTGGGAGCAATTCTACGTGATGCCACTGCCACGCATTTCTGACCAGTATAAGCCTAAATGGCGCATACCGAAGCTAACACAAGATGATCTTGAAATTGTAAGACCTGCACGTCAACGTGCCCCATCTCCAGACTACGAATATTACTATAGACCAAGAAGGCGATCACTTGGTGACTTGTCTGATGAGGAATTACTCCTGCCTATTGATGATTATCTAGCCATGAAGAGAACGGAAGAGGAAAGACTGCGCCTTGAAGAAGAGCTGGAGTTAGGCTTTTCTGCTTCCCCGCCAAGTAGAAGCCCCCCACGCTTTGAACTGTCTGCCCTTAGGTATTCTAGTGCAGGAGCACAAGTCAGTTCAGAGGAAGAAAGAAAAAGAGAGCTGAGGTATTCAAGCTATCACATGCCAACGAAAGCTGACACCAGTGCAAGCTATGCAGAGCTTCGTCAACGCCATGACAGGGCTGCCTACAGACCACATAAACAAAAGCAAAGAATAATGGATGAAAGAGAGGATGAAGAATTGCTCCGTCCTGTTGGCACTGCTCAACGACTCTCTGAATACAGGAGTGAGCTTGAATATATGGCAGAGGAGGAAAAGAGTAGACTCAGGAGAAGGAGGGAAAGAGAAATCACTGAGATCACATCAGAAGAAGAAGAAGAAATAGAAATGGTGCAACACATTCACAGGGAATTTTCACCTCCCTCCAGATTACTAAGGAGAAGAAGATCTCTCTCTCCAACTTACATTGAGTTGATGCGTCCTGTATCTGAATTAATTCGACCCCGCTCGCGGCCTCCTGAAGAAAGTGAGAGAAGATCCCCAACACCAGAGAGAACTCGACCACGCTCACCTAGCCCAGTTTCTAGTGAAAGATCGCTCTCCCGGTTTGAGAGGATGGCAAGATTTGATATATTTTCTAGATACGAATCAATGAAATCTGCTTTGAAAACTCAGAAAACTATGGAAAGGCAATATGGAGTTCTGACTCAGCAGCCTTTTACCCTTGACCATGCTCCTCGCATTACCCTGAGAATGCGCTCACACCGGGTACCGTGTAACCATAATACCAGGTTCATTCTAAATGTCCAGTCAAAACCAACTGCCGAAGTGAAGTGGTACCATAATGGTATTGAACTCCAGGAGAGCAGTAAGATACATTTTACTAACACCAGTGGGGTATTAACTCTGGAGATTCTTGACTGCCACATCGATGACAGTGGAACATACCGGGCTGTATGCACAAACTACAAAGGGGAATGCTCTGATTATGCAACACTAGAGGTTACTGGAGGAGATTACACTACATACTCTTCCCAGAGGAGAGATGAGGAAGTACCAAGGTCAATTTTACCTGACTTGACAAGAACAGAGGCATATGCAGTCTCCTCATTTAAGAAAGCATCTGCTACAGAAGCAAGTTCCTCAGTAAGAGAAGTCAAATCAGAAGTGTCAGCAACAAGAGAATCACTTTTGTCATATGAACACTATGCTTCTTCTGAAGAAAAAGTCACTGCAGCTGAAGAAAAATCATTGGAAGAAAGGACTGTACACAAGGCATTTAAAAGCACTCTACCGGCAACAATCCTTACAAAACCACGGTCAATCACAGTTTCTGAAGGAGAGACTGCAAGATTTTCCTGTGACGTTGATGGTGAACCAGCACCAACAATAACATGGTTCCGTGCAGGTCAACCCATTGTTTCTTCAAGGCGCTTCCAAGTAACACGAACACAGTACAAATCTACCTTTGAAATTTCTTCAGTTCAGATGTCAGATGAAGGAAATTACACTGTTGTGGTGGAAAACTCTGAAGGAAGACAGGAAGCGCATTTTACTTTGACCATTCAAAGAACAAAAATTCCTGAAAAAACAATTACATCTCCTCCAAGAATCAAATCTCCTGAGCCGCGTGTAAAGTCTCCAGAGCCAGTTAAGTCTCCTAAACGAGTGAAATCTCCTGAACCCATCAGCAGCCCCCCAAAAGCAAAGTCACCACCTGCAGACAAAAAAGTACCATCAGAAAAAGTACAATTACCAACTGCTTCTCCACCAAAGATAAAACAGCATTTGAAAGCAGAAACTCTCGGAGATAAGGTAAAGTTATCCTGCGCAGTTGAAAGCAGTGTTTTAAGTGTCAGAGAAGTGGCTTGGTATAAGGACGGCAAAAAACTGAAAGAAGACCACCATTTCAAGTTTCATTATGCAGCTGATGGCACCTATGAGCTCAAAATCCATGAGCTCATGGAATCTGATAAAGGAGAGTACACCTGTGAAATTATTGGGGAAGGAGGTGTTTCAAAAACTAACTTCCAGTTTACTGGCCAAGTATTTAAAAACATCCATTCCCAGGTAAGAAGTGTATCTGAAACTCATAAATCAGTTCAGAAAGAAGATGAGGTGCTTACAGTTTCTACCCAGAAGAAATCAGCAGTGGCAACAGACAAAAAAGCAGCAGTTCAAGAAGTCATTAACAAGTCAATTGTTACCGAAGATGTCAAACAAGTGAAAGCAGAAATTAAAGCTTCTTCAACTACAATGACAGTGTCTGAAGGGCAGAAAGTGACATTGAAAGCCAACATTCCTGGTGCCTCTGAAGTAAAATGGGTGCTGAATGGAATGGAGCTGAGAAATTCAGATGATTACAGATATGGTGTTTCTGGAAGCGATCACACACTAACTATCAAAAAGGCTAGTAATAAAGATGAAGGTATACTCACATGTGAGGGTAAAACTAATGAAGGCATTATTAAATGCCAGTATGTTCTGACCTTATCTAAAGAGCGCTCCAACGAACCAGCATTTATCATGCAGCCCAAGTCTCAAAATGTCAATGAAGGACAAGACGTATTGTTCACCTGTGAAGTTTCTGGGGATCCTTCTCCTGAAATTGAATGGTTTAAGAATAATCAACTTGTAAGTATTTATTTAATCTATTTACTAAAAAAAAATAAAAAAATTAGAATTATTGATAAAACTGATCTTAATGAAACATTTTTTTTTCCCTCCTCAGATTGCTGTTTCATCACACATCAGAGTAACACGCTCTAAAAACATATATTCTCTTGAGATTCGAAATGCAGCAGTGAGCGACACTGGAAAATACACAGTCAAAGCAAAAAATTACCATGGGCAGTGCTCTGCTACAGCATCTCTGACTGTACTCCGTAAGTTTGTTCTCCAGGTCTTGTGTTCAGACTAATCACAACTTTTTGCTGTGGTGTGCCTACTAAAATGACATGATAAAAACACTGGTAAGTTGATTTAGGTATTTTAACAAGTTCCTATTTCTTTTATTATATATACAGAATTTAAATAGTATTAGAAATCTTGATGGCACCCACAGAGGAGCACACAGATGCTCTATTAAATCAATAGATGCATGTTAACAGAAGGCTATGAGCATTCCTTCTAGGATGGCTGTGGTAAGACCTTGGTGCTGGCAATTACTCTTTCCTCATTTATTATCAGAATCTGTTCCAATAAAAGAAAGTCATTCCAGAGTTAAAAACTTTTATGGTAACTTAGCCATAACTGAACTGGGTTTAGTATTTTATTGGCTGTATCACATCCCAGTTCCTAGCATCAAGGGGTTGCTATGATTTGCTTGTATGATTGTGCTTGTGTTTAAAGGAAAGCTACAGTGACTGAGCTTTCTGTTGCCTTTTACAGGTACAGAACAATGCAGTGAAATACTTTCCTATGCCATGCTTATAAGAACTTGAAAATATTTCACAATTTCTACAAATGTGAACACACAAGTTCGCAATGTCTAATTCTAGTAATGGTTTTAATAGGAAATGCTGTGTGATGACCAGTTTTTTCTTAAGTACGTTTTTCCTTCCAGATCATACATACTAATAACAGTTCAATTTTCTTATAAATTAGTTTGTGATTCGACATCTTTAGTCAAAAGATTATAAACAATTTTATACTCCACTGCAGTTTTCCACTGAAAGCAAACTTAGCTATTTTTGAAAAATTAACCACATAGAACTGCATGACTTTGTTCGTTAATGTGACGTTATTGGTTTTTCCTTCTATGTTTGCGATGCTCCCCAGCTCTAATTGAAGAACCTCCAAAAGAGGTAGTATTGAAGACAAGTGGCGACGCAAGCATGCACGAAAGTTTTTCTTCTCAGTCCTTTCAAATGGCTTCTTCTAAACAAGAGGCTTCATTCAGCAGTTTCAGCAGTAGCAGCATGACTGAAATGAAATTTGCAAGCATGTCTGCCCAAAGCATGTCCTCCATGAAAGAATCCTTTGTAGAGATGAGCTCCAGCAGTATTATGGGAAAATCTAGTATGGCTCAACTGGAGAGTTCAACTAGTAAAATGCTTAAATCAGGTCTGAGAGGTGAGCAATATAATTACTGGTGGAGTCAGTGTTTCAAATACTCTGCAGTAGTCCTCAGTAAACCTGCTGCATGGCTTAGTGAAAACATACTAACTTGGTATTTCTTCTCCTGTTTTGTAAAGGAGCACCACCCAAAATCGAAGCTCTCCCATCTGATATCAGCATTGATGAAGGAAAAGTTCTCACACTATCTTGTGCCTTTTCGGGTGAACCTGCTCCCGAAATAACGTGGTACTGCAGAGGGAGAAAAATTACCAGTCAGGACCATCAAGGCAGATTCCACATTGAAACCAGTGAAGATCTAACCACCCTGATCATCATGGACGTCCAGAAGAACGACGGTGGACTTTATACCCTGAATTTAGGAAACGAATTTGGTACCGATTCTGCCACTGTGAATATTAATATTCGATCAATTTAGAGAGCTTGATCTGTATTATTTACACTTGTCTTTTTACAAGTGATTCATATATGGACTGAAATACCTGATCTGTAAATAGAAAAAAAGATATTTTTGTACCTTCCTGAATGAGACAAAGTCCAAAGCTATACTTTATGACTTATAGTCATTATCGACCTAAGAATTTTAAACACTTTTTTTTCACTGACATGTACATACTGTATATAGCCGAAGTTAACGGTTATGAAGTTTTGTACCATTTATTTTATGACATTTTGAAATGTAACTTTCGGAACTAACAGTTGGTAGGAGAAAGTTTCCTAGCAAACGACTACCCTGCTCAACATTTAACTAATTTTTGTGCCTCAACTCATTGTTGATGTCTAAGAATGCCTCAACAGGTAGAGAGGCTCCCTGTTGAAGATTACCTACACCGAAGAGTTGATACTGTGCATAGTATTTCATACATGCACAAATATTTATGTTGAATCAGAAATGTAAGGCATTGGTCATGTTTGCAATTACCCTCCTGTAAGCATTGATTTAATGTTTTACATTGGATCTGATTATGTCATAATTTCCATACCTGACTGACAATTTTTGGACGAAGTGCAAGCGGCCAGCACTTCGTCTGCGTACTGTTTCTGACATATTGACTGCCTGGATAGCTTTAAAAAAGTAACATCACCTGGCCATCCCCTTAATCAACAAAGCTATTTAGGTACTCAAGTGCAGCAGCAGTACCCCCTCTTGGAGGTTCGTAGGGTGCAATGATTGAGTTTGTGTGGTAGTATTAGACATCCCGTAGTCACTTCCAGGCAACTAAGCAATGAACCACAGTTTGAAAACAAACTGTTGCTACAACATCAAATACCGCCCTGCACTTCAATTTGCTGTAGTTCTCCTAATGTAGTAATAAATCTTGTAGCTGTTGAACCTCCTTGGGATAGATTTGTTCATTTGAAATAAAGCATGCTTTCTGCACCATAAAATCTGCGACTCCTTGTTATTTATTTATTGTGTTCTGTTTTTATAGTTCCTGTACTACAGTACCAAAAAAGTTGCTGAAAGAAAAGACTAGGTAGAAATGCAAGTTACACAAAGCAGAGTTTTATCACAAGAGAGTATGAAACACAGGGAAAAAGAGAAGACTACTCTTAAATCCTGTCCCTTGACAGGATTTAAAGTATTACCTTTGACGTCTACCACTGACAGTCCTGGAGCTGCCTGTTCACTCTTCTCTTTGAAAAAGAATTGAAGGAGGCCTGTCTCTGTGCTCTCATCTTTAGCCTTCTGTCCCATACATGTGCAGGTTAGAACAGTCAGGATATAGCTATGTATACTGGCACATAAATAGCCATCATGATAGGGCCCTACCATGAAGAAAAGGGCAGTACCAGACAGCAAGCAGGGAAACAGACTACTTAAGGTACTCACGTGTCAAACAACATTCTCAATTGTCCATCCAGATTTAACAAATATCAAAATGCTAAATAAACTAAATTCCTAAATGACATCTTCTAATTGCTGCTGTACATCTGCAGAGGCAAAGCAGATGTTCAGAATGTTTCAAAGCACAGGGCATTACTCTATCTTCTAGTAAGCTTGTTAGTGTGCTAGTCAACCACTGCAAAATATTGAAGCACCCAGTTCACTGCTTAAGTTCCAAGACAGTGGCAATTCTGAGGCTGCACATACACAGTTACAGGCACCAGGGGAGCTTTACAAGTGAAATAGAAGTCTATATGGTGCTTTGGTCTTCAATGTTAAACAGTGGAAATCTTTAGGATGGCTACTGTGGATTTGGGCACTCAGGTTCTACATAAATTCCCTTTAAGCAGTAACTGGATCTTCCACATCTGGATGGGGAACTCTTGGGCTCAGCCCTCAAAGCAGTCAGTAACAAAACACCCATAACAGGCGGGTTCCACTTGAACTTTTTTTAAGCAGGCTAATGGGGAACATAAAAAAAAAATACTGTTTTTCAGACACAGACATTTTCTTCATTCAGGTATTATACCCCTTTAAAAAGTTATTAACTTACACCACCAGCAACACTACAATACTTACTTAAACTGATGGTGGCATAACAAGCAAAACTTGAGTTTATAGTTTGTGAAAATAACCTTAACACAAAAAGCTGTGACTTCAACTCTTAATGTAGTTAAGTATATTTTTTTTATGCAGAAACAACCTTGGGTAGTAGTCCTATCCCAAGTTTGCTTTCTCTGAGGAAGTGTTGTCAGAAGTTTAAAGCTCCCGAACACTGCAATATTTATTTACATTACAATTGGAGATTTGGAAATACATATAATAGCATCCAGATCTTTTTTTTAGCCTCGCTACACATGGACCACTGTGATTCAGCCAGCTAAGTATTATTATCAGAAACTATTTCTTAGCTTCCAATATGGGAAGTGTAATGGCATACTATTTTTGCTGATTTCATTGAAATAAATTTTAGCATTTTCGCCACAGAGTTTGGCATCAGTACATATAAAAAAGGCAATTTAACTTTAGCAGGAACATATTACACGTATACAAAGTCATCATTCCAGCTGTAGTGATATGGCGAAACCCAAAACACTGCTGAAGTAATTATATGCAAATTTTGTGCTTGAATCTAATTATTACAACTTAGGCAGTATTTAAAATTACTATTTACTACTACATGCACTGGTCAGCCTCTGACTGGTTTTGCACAGTGGGGAGTCCAAACTATTTTCTCTATAGTAGCTGAAAGCCAGAAAAAGATACTTGTTAATGTGACATGTACTTAACACTGCCCAAGCTGGCAGAAACCTCGGTGAATTCTCGAAAAACAGCATATGATTCAGGACAACACACTCATTACAATATGCTTTTTACTTCTCTGAACAACTTTTTTAATATTTATTTTTACAATTATCGTGTCATACAGAATCCACTAAAGCAAACATTCAGAAAGAAATGTGCAAGCATGTGCATGGCTGATATGCAATGCAAATGCTAGTTGCATGAAAACTGACAGAACTGAGCACAAATGACAGCTCCAAGCTGATACCCACAAGTAACTTTACTCGTACAAACCATTCCATTCAACTCTGATGTAATGGTTTATAAACTGGTGTTTTATGTTTTTGGTAATACTGGTGTTTTATGTTTTTGGTAATGGCTCATATGTTTTTGTTTTAGACCTATGTTGACTTAGACGAATCAACATTCCAGAAATGTATCAGGAAAGCTTCCATTCCATTCCCATCTGTCCTTTCCAGCCTGCCTCAAAACCACCAAATTATTCACATTCACAAAAGGAAGACTCATTACACCAAATTAAAAAAACAGAATTTGGTATGTGCTTGAGTGCAAAAAACCCTGTACGTATATTTAACAATTGTGTAAATCAAAAACAGTAAATGGCTTGCTTAAAGTGCACTACAGCTAAGACTTCAGACCAAGTTTATCCTTAAATGAACACCCCAAAAATACCCAAAAGCTTACAATGCTAACACTAACAGCCTTATGGACCAAGGTGCTAGTAGGCACTGTTATACTATATTACTCATTAATTATTAAGAGACAGACTCCAACCTCACTTACAGTTAAAGCAAATTCACACTGATGTAACTGAGAGCAGAATCTATCTCCTGGTGTATACCACCCTCAAATGATACAAAGGAGTTGCAAAACGAGAAGCTCCCTTTTGTATAAATAATATAAATATGTATAGATACAAATATTCATTACAACAGCAGCTTAATGGTCTAATATTTCAGCTTTTGCTTCTATAATACTTTGCTAAAAACACATCTTAAGGGAGCAGAGTAAATCTTACCAGGGCTGAATCAGCTACTTGTGATGCTACACACCCCAGAAACGATTTATGCACATTTTGAAGCCTTTAGTAGATCTTTAGATCTTTAGTAGTGAAAGTAGGTAGAAATTTTTTGATGCAAAAAAAGAATAAATAAATAAAAATTATTAAATATCCAATATTTGGTACAAATGCTTCATATTAAGTTATTTTTATACATTTGTTTAGAAAAATACACTAAATATTTCTACTTTCATTGGCTAAAAATAAGGAGCAGATTATGTATGTCCTTGTGTTTTTAAAGAAGGCAATGTCAGTTACCATCAAGCTGCTAGAGTAGACCCATTAGTGCCCATTCCCACAGCCCTTACACCAGCAAAAAAAGCCACTGCAGGACTAATCACAGCTCCTGGTGGATGACCTGGTACAAATGACCAAGAGACCCATGGCACAAATTGCATTTTCTCAAAAAAAAAAAAAAAAACCAACGAAATCTTTTTGCTGAAGTTATAACCTGCAGGTTTACTAGTGTATCAGTCAGACCTTTACGCTTTTTAAAAAGAGCTACATTTACAAATGTGGATGCTTATCTGTTAAGCCACCATTTGTTCCAAAAAATGCACATCCAATCTGTGAAATATTAGGAAAATACTCTTGCAAATAAACTATATAAAGATAAAATACACTTCAAAGATAGTTTTTATGTTTTTCTATAAAGTGCAGAGAAATCCTTCTAAAAAGGGAAATCACTATTTCCTACAACAGTATAATTACAGCAGCTTTTGCATAGCATTATTTATAGAAAACTGAATACTTTCGGTTTCTTCAAGAAAAGGATGAAAGAGTCTCTTCCAGTTCAGCTCTTTCCTTTGATACCGATCTGTTTTCTTCAGGAATGGTTGATGATACCAGATCTCCATTGACAGCACTTCTAGAACAGTGAGCAGATCCTATGAAAATACCAATGAGTATTTAATTTTCAACCCCAAAAAACCTCGTCCCATCTGTCGGTTATTCTATCTGCTAGCTATTTCCTATACGTAGGCAATTACAGGCATAATTACTCTGGACTTTTCCTGAAAGATTTAAATCAGTATCATGCCTGAGGATGATGGATATGAAGAATGTTCGGCCAGTATAAATGAAGCATCTTTTTTTTTATACACAATGATTTTTACATTATGAAGGACAGTAAAAAGTTAATGTGTGCTTTTTACTCCCTGCCACTCACAGGGGTCACAGAAAGGAGTTGTTGTTCTGTGACAACATGCGGGAGTCAAACAAAAGTATTCCACACCACCTACCACAGTCCTGTTCACGTAAGATTCTATTAGTACAAACATCCCTTTTCTGTTTATGTCTCTATCTTATCTTGCCTGTAGACCCACTGATTACAATACAACTACTTCAGCTGCAAGATCCTGTGCAATATGAATTAAAACCAGCAAAACTCAGCCACACAACAAACTACACAACTGCTTTTATTCATAATATAGGAAACTTATACCCAAAACTTTTTCCCTCATGCTCACATGAGCTCTAGAACCACTGCTGTAAACAGGTAATCAATTGTACAGGTACAACAGAAAATCACTTCTCTACCAAACTTACTCTGAGAACCTTCACAAGGAGCATCACTGCAAGATTCTGTATCCAAGTATGTTCTTCTGCGCTGCTGTGAAAATCGGTGAAGGGATGAAATTGGTTCTTTTACAGAGTGATTATTCCTACAAAAGAAATGAGATCTATTAGTAAGCACGATCTGTAACAACCCACATAAACTTAATATACTTTAAATTTAAAATAATTTTGGTGCTTCAACTGTTCTTTTCAATAGTTTTCAGTATACTAAACTAGAAAAGGCACAGTAAGCAGATCATTCTTAATTTTCACAATTACAAAGCCTGAACATGGGAATAGTAATGTAATAAAATCTTTTCTAGCATGAAGCAATTTGTATAGTGTATTAGAGACATCAGCTGCATTATTTCCCACTGACACAGATAATGTGCACCCTTCGTTTTCAAAATTAGATCAATTTATGCTGTTTTAATTTTTTTTCCCCAAGTAAACAATTCTCACTTTTTAATGCTAGCAGGTTCAGGGAGGGTTTTTGAGACATAAGAAAAAAGCTTAATGACACAGAAAATTACCTTTCTGAATAGCAAGGACCTGGGTGGCTAACAGAACGCTTCATCTAGGGAAAAAAAAACAAACAAACAAGAAACCACACCAAAAATGTCATAAGCTACTTACAAGAATAATATGCATACCTACATTAATTTGTACTTTTTTTTATAGTCTCTATAAAGAGAGACGACAATCTTTCTTTTAAAGAAAAGCAACCATCTGCAGTTAAAAATCTGATTTAACTCTATGAAAACAGATGGATTGCCATCAATATTAGAAGTTTTAAAGCATTCACAGGAAGACAGTTTACTACAAAAAACACTACCTAGTTTCTATGGAATTAATTCTCTCTTGCACCAAAGTTAGAGAACTATTTGTTAATTGCTATGATACACAGAAATATGAAGACATTCTTCCTCTACCAAATGCCAGCTTAATTCCCCATTACACAATAAAGCCAAACTCTGCCCCTTGGTTCTTCCGATATCTTCCGATATCACTGTCAAATCAAATAAAGTTGTTAATTTAAATCAGTAATGATCAGCTTTGTAAGTAAACTGATTGACGATAAAGAGATGAGAGATACAAGTGCAGAGCAACTGATTGCCACAACAAAATCCCACAATACAGCTGATCTTGGAATCCACATGTGATTGAGAAGACATTTAAGAGGATTCCACATACACTGCCCTTCTAAGGGAAATAATCAGTAGTGAAGAGTAATGCAAGTATTATCTTTATCATTATTTACTTTTTTGTTTAATAAAGGTATGTCATATTAATACAAACATTTTGAATTACACACACTGAAAGATATGCTATCTTGCTGAAGTGCTTCAAGCACTTATCTGTAAACCCATAAGGCAAGGTTATGAAATTTTTAAGGTCAGTGTACAGCTAGCATTCTAACAAACAAAGCAACAGTTGAACCGAGGAAAAGTTAAACCTCATTCATTTATGAGATACCTCATTACAGGGTCTTGACATGTACGATATAAATTACTCTGATTATGTAAAGGCTAGTAAACAAAGACTGGGAATGGAAAATTATTGATTTATACTTAGGACCAGTACTGATCCTAACAGAATCAAGATTTCAACTGCTGACATCATAACACATAGCAATGGCTTAGTCTTCTGCCATTCTTCCCCCACCCAACCAACAACATGACACTTATATAGAAACAGTATTTCAAAATGTCTAAACCATTTGGACAGGTGATGGTGACACAGGAGAAACTAAGGGATCAGGGTGAGGCAGCTGGAACATTTCTGGCTTAAACTTGGCATTAGCAATCTTCACACATTCTTCGAGCGTTGTGATAAATGTATTACATGTGGCACTAAGCAAGGAAGAGGCTTCATTCATGTTCTGAAAACAAATGAAAGCACAAGCATAAGCAAGAAAAAAAAAATAAGTGCAAAGACAATTCTCGCCCACCACCACTCCCACACACAATAATTTCTCTGATTACCACTAAGAACTTCAATTTCCCATTTTATTTATTCAAATGTACACTTTCCAGTGAGGTTAATTTAAGCAAGCAAATGTGACAGCATTGTAATTTCTTTCTGTCATCTGAATTTCTTTGGGATATCAGCCAAAAATGCCATAATGTTTTTCCTGCAAAGCTTGTCTCAAAGTGACTAGGGTATCAGAAGATCATTCCGTCAACATATTAGCTGCAGGAGAATGTGCAAACAGCTTTATCGCTCCAGTGCAAAAAACCTGCAGGTCAATTTCACCTTCCTGTAAACTGATAACAATTTGCTGTGTTGTGACTAAGCATCAACCCCTTGCTTTGCCCTAGGGGGACAACAATACTGTCCCCATGCTGCTGAAGAGCTAAAGAATGAAGCCATTCATAACTTCCAGTACTAACTTTCATTCAAAAGCAGAAATACTGAAGTAATTTTACTTGTGCATATTCAGAGAGACTTTGTTTACCCCAAAGGTTTCCAATACCTGTAACGCTAGCTTTACCTGATAACAAAATGTAATACCCTCCTGCACAAGGAAAGAGAGAATGGACAAACAAGACTGTTTCAACTACTCTGCCCATAACAGAGATGCTAAACAAGACAAATTATTGCGTAATTCCCATGGCACCTCTTCTGGCCTTTTAACCAAATACATCATTGACACAATTGCTTTCTATCTAACGCATGTCACAGTTAGAGTTAAATCCAGGTACTTTATGCACATATTATCACTGTTAGTATTATATACACCCAAGCACTCAAAAATTGACCTTAGGTTAACTCTCCCAACTTTAGGGAGATGAAAAAGGCATAAGATGTCAACAGAAACTTGAGGTGCATTATATAGCCAGGTTCTCCAATGGCATTCAAGAAACACTTTACCTCGATGCTGGGAGGCGAGCGAGTCTCATCATGGTGAACAAATTCTTGTATTGTATGAACTTGCTGCATTAAAAGATCACAGTAGAGACGAAGTTCGGACATTTTGGTTTTAAGAGATTCATTGGTCTCACTTATTTCTATTAAAAAAAAGGAAATATCAATTTCTTCCATACACTGTATGTACACATTTTAATTTTTAAGTACTTTTCATTTAAATTTAAATATCAAGGTAAGAATTCACTTAGGCTGTTACTTAATTTTGAGGAAAAATGGATTCAGCGATAAGTCAAGACCTGTAATTGAAGCAGGCAATAGTTTGTACTTTTGGATATCTGATGCTTATTTAATGACCATTAAGAGGCATATTGCTAGGAAAGATAAGGTTGAAATCCTTCTTAGCTGCAATGTAACATAGCAAACATTTAGTGGATTAAATTTTCACCCACCAGGGTAGCTGGAAGTGATTATGTTAAGCCATCTAAGGAAAATTGTGCAAAAAATAATAGTAACTATAAAGAATCAAAATGGCTTCACAACAGCCACAAACAGTACACTTGTTCTTGTAATAACAATAAATTGCTGGCATTTCAGCTTACTACGATAGAAGAGGTCAATGGAAGTGACCTCTAATTCAAACACCAAGGGGGAATTTACCGTACAGGTTACTGGAAATAATTACAATTTATATTAAAAGACAAGAATACCAACATTCTACCACAATATTTGCACTATCATTATATGAAAACAAGCATTCGAAAAAGTGGTAAGATTGTATATACTCTACACAACACACATACCTTTTTCTTTTTTTGTTCTGGTATCTGCTAAACAGGCTTTTGCACTCCCCAGTGCTACCAGCCACCTTTGCCTTTCGGCTGCATTAACTGCTTTCACATAGAAATGCTGTTCCCCTGGGATGATCAACTCCATTCTTGTGTTGTCTGTTGCATGAACTTATGATCAGAGAAGGAAAAAAAAAATTAGAAAAAAAAAAGAAAAATAACCTCAGCTCAGTCATAATTATTCACTGAACGCTGCAGAAAGTATTTTAAAATATTTACTAAAATCCCACAGTAATACAGTAAATAACAATGTACCAATGCTAAATAACAAAAAGCCTAAAGCTGCTCAACCCTTCTCCCCAGCATGCCTCCAAGTCATCAGGTAGGAACACAAGACACAGAACAGTGGCCAGATTCAAGTACAATGGGGTTCTCTTTCTGCATTGACAATATACTGTGTATAAATCTGTAGTAACTGTTGTATTCCAAACCTGGTCTAAACATGGCAAAGTGAAGAGTTTTGTTCCAAGGACAAGTATTTACAGAGGACTATGCTAAAACTGAAACAATCTCCCTTCTAGATAAAAATCTGGCTTCAGGTCATGGAATCCTAGAACTAAGAAATGAGGTGGACTTTCATTACAGTCTATTACATTCAACACTACATCTTCAACTGAATACTCTTAAATTTCGTGTTATCAACCACAGTTCCTCCAGACACACTCTCCACTAGGCATGGATGCAGGAAACTGCACCAACTCTAGACTTCAACTATTATCCTTCCTTCACCAAAACAACAGGATGGCAAGTAAAATGAACTGGAATGACCAAAAAATTGAATCTTCCACATTACATCACTGATTTCATCTACACCAAGGAAACAATAACAGAAAGGAGTTACCACATGAAAAATACTTGGTGGTCCATGTAAAATAAGAAGTCCCACTTTTTAATATACAAGTACCCACACAAGCAGCCCAGTCACCTCCAGGCATCTGGGAAGAGGTAAAGAGTTGAAAGCAATGGAGAGTTACACAATGCCTTGCTATCAGCCAAGGAGGTTGACCTACAGCTTAGAATATGCTAAAGACTAAACTCACAGTCTGACACCAGCAGTTCACTTACTAACTCTAATACATCTATCACCTACTCCCACAGGCAGCTGCTAACAGTGACAAAAGTAAAAATCACTCAGGAAAAAAAAAGACTAAATGTCTCTGGTTTAGAAGAAGCTCCCCTTCTGGGTCACTGCTGCTGCTCTTCTGAAAAACTACCATTCATGATTTAGTCTCCTATCCCAGTCATAAGATGGAAACGCCACAGAACTAAATAACTAGCTGAGGTAACTGCAAGCATAGTTGCACACAACTATTTAAAACAAAAAGGAATCTATGGTGGGTTCTAAGTACCAAAACAGAGCTCTGCCAAAAACATTTTTTAATTTGTCACCACTTCATAATTCACATACATTATTTGTGCACACTGAACCATAAACAAAAAAACAGGAGGAAAAACTTCTGATCCAAAACGTATGTTCAGTGATCTTTCCTACTTCCCTAGCAGCCAAAACTTCCTCATGCAGAAATCTATTCATTCTTACCTTTTATTTCACATACAGCCATCTTTATACTTCCTTTGCTCCCCTTGCAAACATCATCCTGTGAATCATAGTATGACAATATCCCATTGTCTAAAACAAACCACCGAGGCTGCCAACCTAGTGAGATCAAAAACATGAAAAGGAAAGTTCAGTATCATTACTAAATTGCAAATTAAATTCAGTTCTTTGGCTGTTAAAAACTTTTTTAAAAAATGCAAACATTAAACTATACTTGTAACACACCAGGAAGTAAACAATCTGTGCAGTCTGAAGACCTGAGCCGCTCTATAACCACTCTAGTATTATATGGATATTTCACTCCCTTTTTTTTTTTGTCCAAGATCAGCAAGCAGTATTTCAGTTTTCACTACACTGCATTCACCAACTGCTAGTCTATGGTCTCCTCCACCTACTCTATTTCTGTGAAAACTTTATACTTCACACTTAACTACTGACACACCACGTTCTCAGAAACTAGCCCAGCTCCATCACCCAACAACACTTTAATGTCAGGCAATGTGTTGAGCACTGAAACATGGCTTATATTCCTCAGTCAATTTTTGAGGACAGCATACACCACCTCCTCTACTAAGGTTTTCACCTTCAATGATCTCCAACTTCACTACCTCTAAAAAAAGAGCAGTTTATGTATAGACACAAATATCTGTGAAAACTCTATGCAGCATCACACCACATAGTAAATTATTGTCATGAGCCCTCTTGGAGTAAAGTATATTAGAATTGCCTTTTTTCCTCCCCTTTTTCCTTCTTTTCAACCGCTACTTCATAAAACTCAACACTAATTGGAACAGGCATCCCAATTTCTAGTACTACTAAATGCAAACCATTTTACCTAGTAAATCACCTTTGTTTCTAAAAATAACATAGACCTAAAATATTCCAGGAGAACGTAACAATTACACTGGACCATTACAGTCTGGGTCAAATGTACAATAGGAGTAGTAAATTATTCCTCTGTTTACCACTTGACACCAAACTTTAGCTCCCTGCTTGGCTTAGGGTTTGGAATAGCAATAATTGCATGGCTAAGAAAGAACCCAGAGTATTTGGCAACATGATGGTGTGGTCCATGGCACTTGCTAAATGCCATTCCAACAGAACAAGCTGTAGCCATCCAGCAGCATTGTGCTCTATCACAGGAGACCTATCAGGTACCAGACTCCCAAAAAATCAGCTAAAGGCTTCACACTACTCACACAAAGCCATTACAAGTTCTAACAGTAATTAAAGAAGCGTAAGACCAGGTTCCATTACATCACATTGTTATTCCATAATAAGGAAATAATAACACATAACTATATTTTTTTATTTGTTAGCTATAATGGTAAGCATCTGTTTTAAAATGCAGTCGTAACTAATAAGCAGATCCACACTCAGATATAAAAACAGAATGAAAAAAATACAAACGCTGGGGAATATCAACTCCCATGGGTAATATTCAAATTGTATACATCACCACTTATACTCAAAGAATAAGCCAACAGTCATGAAATTACTGAAGACCCTGTCCTGTAAAATGTTGCTCAGAAATGCATTAATGTGGGTTTTTTTCCTCCTACACTGTGTTGTTTCCTCCTACACTATGTTGACTCTGTGCTGCCCTTATCTCCTCAGGGCATGCACAGGTGATAAGTCAATGCCTGTCTCAACAGTCCAATTCTGATAAAAAGGGACCCTACATGGATGATTATTCCAGCCTCACATTATGCTGGTATTGGAAAACAAAGAAGCAAAGGCGTTAAAATATTCCAGTGCCTCACAGAAGCAAGCTAAAGAACAAGAACACTTTTTGATTGAAACTGGGCAGTGTCCTAAGTTTGACAAAATATTTAACAAATTTGTACTAATAAATTTGGGGTGGAGGGGGGGGGAAAGAAGCTGTATTTCTGGTTTGCTTTTAATGAAGGGGGAAACTAAATGTTTTCCACAATGCTTTAGCAACAATAACAAGCTCCTTTGCTGCTTGGCTTCTACCATTAATAAAAAAACAAATACTGTCACCTATTTCTGGCTACAAAAATAGACAGCAGAGTAACAAGGCAGTTGATAACAAAATTTTAAAATTTCACTAATATAATTAGTTTATTTTTTTTTTAATTGCTGCCCTCCTAAATTTTGGAAATTGTAGGAAATTCCTGACACACTGTAATTTTGAAATGCAAGAGTGGATGTTCTCAGTTCATCAGCACATATGGAAGGATTCTGCAGTTCACTATTTTAAAGGGCTACTGACTATTAGCAGAATTATTAGCTGCATGTTGATGTAAACAGTCTACTGTGTATACAGCAGTCACAGTTACTGTTTAATATTTACTTATTAAATAACAGACTTCAAACAGGAAGTTTACATCAAACACCACAAAGACTCACCTGTGTGTGACTGCTACAGTAACATTTTTGGTCACGTAAGTGAAAGTGACAATTTCTGTTCTATTTTGAAAATAAACTGTTTTCTTTCATAACCACAATTTTTCCTGTGTTTTCTCCACATTTATCATGAAGAAATGACAAAAATACCTAATAGAATATCTCTTAACTACAGCACAACCATTCTCTTTCACTGAAGACCAGGATATGTTGACATATATTTGCTCTAAAAAATGCAAGTTTATGCTTTGTACACTTCAATTCACAGCCAGTGCACCAAATCAGTGCAAATGTGGCTCATGTTTTATAAAACTTCAGAATTGAGTTTCACACCACTCCACATTCAAAATCGGAATATGCTGAGACAGAACAGCACACGTGAAGCACTGAAGAACAACATTGCTAAAGCAGTCAAACACAAGGCCTGCTTAAGCATGTATATGACCAACACTGAACTGCTCTGGAGGGACAATTAGTCCCAATTACAGTGACAGAAATCTCTTTCACCTTGGTAGTACCATCTATTCATGGGACCTCCAGAGGGAGGTAGTATCTCTATTACAACAGATGATGAGGCAAACAAAAGCAGAGCTTTGATGGCAAATGCAGGCATTTGGTGCATTTCTGTCTGCAGCACTTACAAAACCACATTTTGTGGAACTTCACCCAGAACTAAAGTTTTTTATATGTTTTACAGGTTAGGATACAGGAGCACCAGACTGGAACATTTTTTTTTAAAAAAATCACCATCTAAAAACAAAAGAGAACTCAGACTTTACATTTAGCACTGAAGACTTCAAGATATTAAAAAATTATTCCTCAACTGCAAGAAGGATGCCTTCCAAGTTTGTATGCTGCACATTAAACCTATTTCTGAGAAGAAACTGAGGCGGAGGTGAAAATCCTACAGTTGGGCCGTTAGAATAAGTCACTTCAGACGGTGCTTCCCTGCAGCCTGTCCTGTCAGAAGTCTCCGACTAGCTTGGCGTGGCGCAGTCCAGGTCTCGAGAGGTACTCGGCTACCCTTGTTCCCAGCCAAAGACCACGGGGGCCAGGCACATCCCAGCCGTGAGGCTGTCGGTCGCGTTGGTGCCCGCGCCGCGGGGGAGACGCGCAGGGGCTCGGCCGGCCTTGGCCTGCCGCCACCCCACGCCACGCCACACACACGGAAGCGCGGGGGCAAGCGCCGGCGACCGCCGTCACGCCCCGTCCTCCGGCCCAGCCCCCGGAGCCAGCGACAGGCGGCCCGTCACGCCGGCCGCCTCAGGGGCGCCGGCAGCCTCCACAGCCCGCTGCGCGACGCAGGGCCGCTTCCCCGACAATTTGGCTCCAGACACACGCGGCGAAAAATTTCTCAGCCAGCGCGTTAAAAACAGCTCCCAGCTGCCCGGGGGGCGCTAGGACCCCTCGCCACAGCAGCAGCGCCTCACGGAGAAGGCCAAGATCCCCCAGCGCCACAGGCCCCGGCCGCCCTAGCCCCAGCCAACCCCCAGGCCCCCGTCGCCTACCCGCCAGGTAGTTGGTCCACTTGTACAGGACCCCCTCCATCGCTCAGAGCCCGAAGCCGGGCCGCATCCTCTTGCTCCGCCGCAGGGAAAGACCAGCAGCCGCCACGGGGATAGGCGCTCACCTCCCGTCCCCGCCGCTACTACTCCCTGCGCGCTCGGAGGCGGAGCCGCTCAGCTCAGGCACAACGGCAGCGGCAGCCAGCGGCGGCTCCACCGGCGCCACCCGCCCGGCGGGGCGCTTCGCATCTCCCATGCGCGCTAGGCCGCACAGCCCTGCCCCTTTCCCCGTCGTTGTTTCCTGTAGTCCCTTTCACTTCCTGAGCAGAGGGGGCCGGTCCGAAGAACCGCCCGCCCCGTGGCTGACTGGGCCGGGCCGAACCGGTTCCTGCGTCCTGGAGGGCTGAGGTAGTTCCGCAGCGCAGGCCCAGCCGTTCGCCTCTCGGCCCCATAGGGACAGTGCCACGCCGGCGGCCTCCTCGAAGCGACATGGGCCGCGGGCTGACCCTGCTCCTCCTGCCGCTGGCCCTGCTGGCGGCCCCGGCCGAAGGCGGCACGGCGGCGGCGGCGACGGAGGAGGTGAAAATAGAGGTGCTGCACCTCCCCGAGGTCTGCAGCCCGAAAAGCAAGAAGGGGGATCTGCTGAACGCGCACTACGACGGTTTCCTGGCCGGCAACGGATCCAAGTTTTACTGCAGGTGGGCCCCCAGGGCACTGGGAGGGGGAAAGAGAAGGCAGGCCCTCCTAGCTCGGCGGTGTACGTGGCACAGCTCACCCGTCCCCAGGAGCAGTGGGTCCCGCGTACCCGGCTGAGTGTCTTGGCTTTACAGTGCCTTGCTTTCAGTGGTAGTGTGCCCTGGTAGTGAGGTGGGACTCACCTATGCAGAACTACGGAGAACAGTCTTTTCTTCAGGTACCTGGCTCATTCCTTACCCATATTTGGACAGATCAGACAGTAGCTTAGTTTATTACAAAATCTTGATTCGTTTCCCCCACTTGTATCAGTTAAGAAAAAAAAAAAGGTTAATTATACATTTAACAGTACCATTTTACTTGCATTTTACTTGCCTGTTGAAGTGACTATTTTTGGCACGTATGGTATTTGCCCTCTGACTTTTGAGCTACATGTTGCTCAGTCACTGTTCAGTGTAGCTCCCATACTGGGGACACCTCATATAACCAGAAGCTGGCTCAAGCACTGAGTATCTGAACTGAATAGGGCGGTGGGTGAACACACTGTGCTGTAGCCAAGATTACCAAGGTTACCCCAGTGCACTCGTACATGCTCCGTCCCATCCCAGCCTACAGTCGTGAACTGCTGAAGACATTTTTGCTTCCTAGCAGTAAATATTTCCCAGCCCTCCTCGCAGAGTTCCTGCGGTGGCATCTTGTTCCTGGCATGCAGTGTATATGATCAGGAAGGTCGGATGGTTTTGTAGTAATTTAGGTTTTTCACTTGATTTTTTTGTTTCAAAAGAAGGTTGCCCCTTACACATCAAGATTTTACCTTAAATTAATTATAAATGTAGCAGAAAAACAGTGTTAATACTATATATACTTGCATGCTAAACATTATTGTGTTCTAATAATCTGTTTCTACTGACTGCTAATTTAAATTTATTTTTATGTATGAAAAAAATAAAATACTAATTTCACTATTATTCACTCAATTCTTTTTAATAGTCGGACACAAAATGAAGGTCATCCAAAATGGTTTGTTCTGGGTGTTGGACAAGTCATAAAAGGGTTGGATATTGCTATGATGAATATGTGTCCTGGAGAAAAACGGAAAGTGATCATTCCTCCATCATTAGCATACGGACAGCAAGGATACGGTAAAAAAGAAGACTTAACACTAAACTTTGTCTTTCCTCTCTTTTACCCTTTTTAACATACAACATTGTAAATAACAGTAAGAATTTGTGCTCCATTTTTTTTGGAGGCACAGAAGGTGATGACTGCAGTTGTGCAGCCTAATCCTACTCGTTCCTATGCAGTTTAAGTAGTCCTTCTCATAGACCCACACCCAGGCCTTCCAGGTTCCATTAGAATTCAGTACATGGCACCTGATGTGGGATTCCAAGTATTGCCATAATGCAAAAAATTTACAGCAAAAGGAAAATCTTTATGATTCATATCAGCATTTTTTGTCTTAATCTGTTATATTTTATGTATGTTTATTTGACTCTTACCTGCTTAGCCATTTAATGACATTCTGTGTCTTCTGAGCAAAACGGAATGTAACCCAGTGCATGCCACAGAATTAATCTAAGTAGAAATAATCTGTTTAAAATACTGCTTACCTTCTGGATAGTTAATGGACAATATCAGCACCTTACATAATAATTGCAACAGTACAGTGAATGAAATCTGATTTGAATTATGATGCTTAAGAATGTAGTCTAATTAAAAACAATTCCAGTCAGAGTTTTATGGAGTGTTACTGCACCCTTAATTGTAGATAACTTAAATTCAGCTCTGACTTGGGTGTAGTAGCTTCTGTGAAAAGGTAGCTCCTGCTCTATAATAATTGTTTGGTAGTAATATTATGTCAGAATTCCATGCACCAGTTTTGTCTTTCATACAATTCCATTGTAGCCATTGAAGTTTACTAGGAATAATTTTTTCCCCTTGAGCATAATGTTTAATAAGTAAGTCTTATAACAACAAGGAGAAACACAAACACAACTAAAAGCATGTTCTTTAACTCTTACTACTAGCGTTAACTGTTTGTTTTAGGTAGCACTTCAAGAAAGTATTATTTTCTTACAGCATACCTGTTCTCTGTCTCAGGGTACTTCTGCATGTTGGGGAAGATGCCTGGCTAATCTTGAATTAGAAAAGATGCATGGCTTTCTAAATCTTTACATATCTTTCCTTTGTTGGTATGTATATTTGTAAACTACTAGCATTGGATTCTTTTATTTTTACTTTCTTTCGTAAATAGTATATAAACCAGTTTTATTCAAATATATTTAAAATGTCTACATTTTTAGACCTTCTAAGATTAAAATCTTTTGAACTCTGAAATCTATCATTTTTACTATGGCTGTTTTAGATGAGTAGTGTGAGTTATACTTTTGTTTACCTTCTGTTTATAAACAAAGTAGATTCTTTAGTTTTTCTTCAATTTATGAAGCACAAGCACAGGCTCAAAATTCTGTCAAAATTCTGAGGTTACAATGTCATGCTCCCTGGCTTTGGTTATGACTAGAAGCAGCTTGCATGTTTACATTGTAATTTTACACTGCATGGTTTCTTGATGCTTTTTTGGCTTTACTTTTAGACCTCATCAGTTTGTTACTATCTCTCTTCAGTTGCCTTTTTTTTTGCCAGATGCCTGAGACGATGACCTGTGTGTATAGGCAGCGGTCTTTTTACATCAGATATCACAAAATTGTTTTACAAAGGAATAATGAAGTCTAACATGTTGTTCTTCTTCAGGGACCAGACAAAATATTGTAGTAGGTTTTCTTTGTGTGTGTGTGAATCGGATTATTACATTCTATTGCTTCTTTCTAATGAGATACAAAATTTAAACACTATTTTACATGAAGTCCTTTACCATACATCAAATTCATAGTAAATTGGTACAACCTGGTGTTGCCTTCTTGTTTCTTCAGACACAAAATATATATGAACATTGGTCTTCTCAAGTAATCTTTTAAATCAGATTGCAGATATTTAATAAAGGCATACGTCTTAGAATCAATCTCTCAATAAGACCCATCATATGACAGTATGCGAAAGAGTGAGAACTTTAGAAATACTTTTCATGGTAACACCAACACTTCTCGTCATTTTTAAAAGTACCTGAATTGATATGAGCAATACAGTTTTGGTTCAGGGAAGTATATTATTTACAAATCTCTCTTAAAATAATTTATCTAACAAATCTAAACGATTGGCCTGTCTAGCTGTATAATATTTAAATTCAGAGTTTAATCTGAATATTAACATGGCTTTTTGTAATAAAAAAATAAGATACTTTACACGTGAATGTATCATATGTGTGATCTCTGGCCACAGTGTCTGATTTCTTAAATGTTTTTTTTTTGCTTTTATTCGTAGCACAGGGTAAGATTCCACCCAACGCAACACTGATCTTTGAGATTGAACTTTATGCAGTAAATAAGGGACCTCGCAGTGTTGAAGCATTTAATCAAATAGACAAGGACAGTGACAAAAAGCTCTCTGCACTTGAGGTAATATGAGGTACCTAACTTGGAATAAATAATGTATAAAACTATAAGTATAGTTGCATCAGGATTATGTCTTTACATGAGCTGCCTCTGCTGCAGTTCATCACGTAAAGCTTCTGTATGCTTACACAAACTACACTGTGCAATGTTGAAATCCGCTTTGATTAATACACTAGCATGTCTCAGACTTGCTGGGAAACAAACTTTAGATGTGTCTGCACAGAAGTCACAGTAACTTAAATATATACCCCAAGTGTCCTTGAAGATAGTTGTTGAGTACTAGCATAAAAACCACAATGGTTGGACTTTTTTTCTTTCTTCTAGATAAGCCAGTATTTGAAAGAAGAATTTGCAAGAGATGGCAAAAAACGTCATCCCTCAGTCCATGATGAAATCTTAGCTGATATATTTAAGAAGAATGACCATGATGGAGATGGTTTCATATCAGCAAAGGAGTACAATGTCTACCAGCATGATGAACTCTAAGTACTTTAAAAAGCTTTGGCTGTTTTCCAGACATTGAATTTTAAATAATAATAATGTGTCACAGAATTTTGGGGGTTTTTTTTTGTAGTGGAATCTTTTTTATATCTGTTAAGGTGACGGTAAAAATCTTATTTTTAACATTCAACTAATAAAATGTGTTAGATATTTCTAAAGAAATAAATAAAATTGGAAATCACCATGATGTATTATTAGTAGTTCCTGCTTCATAGCATGGGAAGAGCTTCAACAGTAGCATACTGACCAACAGCACCTCCAGTCTCAGTACTGGACGCAGTTCTGTAGTGCCTTCTGCTGGTTATATTCTCAGGAACACAGGCTTAATTTTCTGTGGTTGTGATTCACCAGTTAAAGACCTTCACCCCTGAATTCTTGTTGGAGGGATGTAGTTCTGTTATTTTCTTAAGTTTCCAAACCATTTTCTGCTGAGCAATTTTTTTCTGAACCCCAAAAAGAATGTCAAGAGCAGCTGTGACATAACATCCGAATGCAGAAGGGGGACTAGCTGGTACTTTTTAGTAATCTACACAAACTGTTGACATGTGGTAATGGCATCCTATTGTGAAACGCCTGTCTCTAGCTTCAGTTGTTCCCTTTTGTAAATGAAACATTAGACTGAGCTAAGTTTTAGCATGTTTTTTAATCTGATACTTCAATTAAACATGCATGAGAACACTAAATTATTAACAAATATTCTCATTTTACCATCATATGCCAGTATAGATAAAGGCAACATTTGGGGGTTTAAAAACAGGTTTGTGTAAACAACTTAAAGTAAGTTCTAGTATATATTTTGACATTATGAAAATACAGTTTTAAAGTACATTTTTCTTTATCATGGCAATGAAAGGAGAAGGTAGTAGAAGAAAAGCAATGTCAGTGTATGAATAAGGGCATTTTCAAGTAAAAGGTCATTGACTGTGAAGCAAATTGAAGATAATAGTGTAGTAAAATGTTTTGCACTTTCACCATTTTGCATTTCAACAATTTGAGTCACATGTACTAATTCTGAAAATTTTTGTGGCACAGTTAGGCCCACATCTGCAACGACAGGCACTTACCTAGCTCGGTTACTTCACTCTCTTATGCCAGAGGTCAAAACAGGGCACTGCATGCAGTCGTACATACTTTTGTCCATTGAAAGAACACTCTAGGCATCCGTAGACTGTCTCCCTTTTAGAACTTCCCATTCCACAGAGGACACAGGGACCTTTTGGGATGTTGTTATTAAGTAAATTAATTCGGATATGAGACCCCTCTCTGAGATAACTTGTAGAGAGGTCAGTCATGCTTGCAGCTTTTTCATAATAATCTGTAAAAAGGTCCTCCAAGTAAGGATCAGAGTTAGCAATGGTATCCACTACTATTTTATCTGAAAAAGAACACACAAAAAAAGCAATTATTACATTATGAACTGTTTACGAAACAATCTACCAGTCTGCTTATGGGAAAAACAGCTGATTCATTAAACCACTCTCAACACGCCACGTTGTAAATTACTTCCCATCAAAAGCTCTGTGTGATGAAAATATTTCTTTCCTTTCACAAGAGACTGACAAAAGCCAGAATTTTTATGTATATGACCTATACACATAATATACAACTAAATAAAAGCATGAGGCAAACTTAAAGGACAGCTGTGTACTTTCTGGTTTAACATTTTTTCTTTCCTCGCATTTACAAAAAAGTCATAAATACTTAAAAGCACTTGGAGGACTCCATGTTGACCTCCTACCAGATTTCTGAGCATCCAGATGTCCCAGACAGAGATCACTTTTGGAACTACCTACCTCTTTCTTCTCTCTTGAGGGGCTAATAATTTTAGATTGGATTATCAGCTTTTAGGCAGCTACAGCTACTGGGCTGTATCATACCCACTGGAGATTTACTCCCTCAGTGTGGACTGAAGCCTCACTGAAGGCTTGGTCCATAAAGCTCTTTGATTGAAAAGAGGATAAAGTGGAGCAAGGATACCTATAAAGAGAAACCCTTAGAAGGATGTATTTACTGCTCAACATTTATCTTGACACTCAGATTTGCAAATTTCCAAAATTTTTAGACAAAGGAGTGTTGAAAGTATAGGATCTTGTTCTGTAGAAAATACAGCTACATACAGCAATACTCAGTTTTGTGTTCATACCAGAAAGAGGAGACAACTATGATGGTATCTTGCCCATGTCCCTGCCATGTGAACATGAAGCCAGAAGAGAACATTCAAATATTTACATTAATATTTTGATATTTAAAATTAAATACTATTTATAGATTACAAACATAACACTAGCTGTAAATGGCAAGCATATGAAATAGCCTTAATGTTAACTGAAGTTACTTGTATAATTACTCCATACCAGTTTATAATCAGCCATAAAATTTAGTTTTAAGATCTTTAGAGTTGTAATGAACAGCAATACCATAGATTAGTTATTTGTGTTTCAACAAACAAGAAATTAAAAGAGGTATATATTCCAACAAAATTTTCTTCTTTAACCATTCATCTTGCACACAAGGAAATAAAAATTCACTCTTCATGCATTAACTAAGACATTTGGATAAAAATATGAAAAGCCATACTTCGATGAAACAGATTACTCTTCAGCCTCCTTAATTTGGTCAGTGACGATGATCCAGATTTCTCTTTTTCAAATCCTCCTTTTGAAACTGGCGTCACACAGAGTTCTTTAAAAATGAAAAACAAGTTTTAGAAGAACAAAGTATAAAAGCGATAATTGCATGCACAACAGAGTTTAATGTGCTTTCTAATCTTTAAAGCTAACAGTGATTAAATTCAGTTTTGCTAAGATTTTAAATGGCTAGTACCATATTTAAATATACGTTTGCATACAGTAACAGCCCATAGAATCAAGTAACACTAATGCAATGGAAATTTTAAAATGTTCATGGCTGTCAACATACATCATCAGTTTGTTTTGGTTTTTACACAATTTATGGCCATGTTGAGGAACTAAGACAGCCAACATCGTATACATGGAAGTTCCATATCGGAAGGAGAAACATTTCTGTTTTCTATGACATTTGAAACAAAAAATCGAAAACAATAAGACAATAAGCAAGGCTGTGAGCTCTGTAGTCATCACTTTCAACACTTAATCAACTACTAGAACTTCTTTTTTTAATGGATAAGAAGTATCACCTACGTTTCTATCTATAACTTCAAAGAAAACCTTTTAAGTGAAATACAGGGATAATCAATTCCAAGGAACTTAAAAAACATGTTTTACACTTTCTCAGTTGAGAGTTCTCTTTAATTACGCAAATACAAATATCACCTTAATTATATAATTGATAATGACTTCAGCAAAAACATTGTACATGTACCTACCATTGCATCGAAGTGAAATAAAATAAAAACATTCCCAAAATTGAAATTAATATTGAGTATTATGGAAGTGAATATAAAGAACTACTGTATTATCTCTTTTAATTTTAATCCAGTAATTATACTTGGTTTGGAGTGTATTTAAAGTTTTTACAGCAGGGTAAAGTATCTCACAGTTCAGTAAACAGATGCTTTACAACACAAAGTTCCTGTCACGGAAGTTTGATACTGTGCATGCCAAAGGGTATGGTGGTATTTGCAGCTCCTAAAACACAGTGCTGTACAGATATGCAGAGACAAATTACTTCCCTAGCCAGGACTTTTATTTTGCTGTTTACAGAAAGCCACAATGTTACAGAGAGTCAAGGAATTCCTGAAACAGTTGAGTGACAGTCAGAGAGGTTCTTGTATTTAAGTACATGTGAATCTGGTGGTTCAAACTTTTATCTAATGTGAATTCAGTTGGTAAGGAGTTTTGCATTTGATATTATCAAGTACTAGATCAAATCCTTAAATTGACATTCTGGTTTATTGCAAACAAAATTGATAACACAGATAATGTTATAGGCTACACTTTAGTTAGTGCAAATAAATTTAAATACAGAAATGCTATCCTTTCCCCCAGGGGATAAAAACTTACAGGAGCTATGCAATCTTTTTTTATTAGTTTTCAGTAATTGTGATTATTTCTTCCTGAATATCTTCAGATATCCGTATGTGGCAGTGATGTATCAGACTGAAATTAAAGCTCCAACAGAAAAAATGTTAGCTTAGATTAGAAGTTCTGCACACTTTCTTCTTTACTTGGGTCTTTTTACTCGCCTGTTTTATACAAAACTGAATCAGATGGCCTCATAAGCCTTGTTCCTCACAGGCTAGAAATATAAGGAAATCAGGTTTTGTTCCATGCAACTGTGGGATTTTACAAAAAATTACAAAATCAAGCTTAACTTTTAAAGAGTATTTTATGACAGACTGTTTTCTAGTACCTGCCTTGTTTATCTTTTAAAGAATTGTTTCCCTTAGAAAATCAGACTACTTATGTGCATAAAATCAAGGCATACCATTGTATGCCATCGGGGCTTCTGTATAGGAAGAGGAAGAAAAATATTTTAAAAACTCAGATCATTATAAATAACAGCAGTAATGACAATAATGCAAGTCACTTACCAAAATTACCATCCAAATGAATATAAAGTTCAAATACACTAAAAGCAATAGTTGTATGTGCAGGAAAAACAATGACTTTGTCCCGTCCTTTACAATTCTGGTCTTCAATAATGTGAAACTATAATTCAGAAAAGCATCAAAAGAAAAGAAGTTGAAACAGAAATGAAAAAAATAAACAAAATAATATCTTAACTGTATACATTGAGATTTATACTCCCAGGAGAAAGATTTGAAATTGAAGATCAAATTTCACAACAAAAAAAATTAATATGAACAACTTCGCATTTTAATAAAGTTTGATACAGAGGTAGTAACAACTTGCATCAGTCATTGATAATTATGTGAATTATTTATAAAGACTAGTAATGGGCAAACCTCAGAAGATTTGAAGGTTCAATTATTCAAACACACTGAAGAGAGAGAGGGAAGAACATAGAATAGGGATTAAGATGCCTACCCCTTAAATAATAACAAACTTAAGTTCCAATGACTTATAGAAGATTAATATAATAATGAAAGATAGCTTATATGCTTATTCAAAGATTCAAAGTAAGAGGTAAATTCCACATTTTTGCCGAGGCTTCACCCAAAGCAATGGGTCATTGTCTATCCATCCTTTCACATGCATTACCCATCCCTCACTCAGATAAGCAATACAAACAAAATACCATAATTTAATTCAGTTTATATCAATGCAATAATATTGATGTACTTCAGATTTTTTATGAGCTTACATCAGTAAAAATACAAATAATCCAACCATAGCATTTATACTTTTTTTTATGTTTGTTGGTTTAAGTTACAGAACTTTCTCAAACATATTTACCCTCATTGTCTCTCCACGCATTCCAGTATGGACGGTTAAGGAGCACTGCCTTGTTGTTCTAATACTTTCCATGACCACACACAAAATTTCCATCCTACTTTTTCTTGATTGATGGACTAGACAATGATCAAAGTTTATTTTTCTAAAATCAAGGGGGAGGCAGGAAGGCAATTCAGAGATTAGCAGCAATTTAAAAAACAGCTAATAGAATTAGTAATTTTATAATCAGTAAACAAATCACCGTAACTTCTGTCTCAGAGGTAAAACAGCTGGCTGAGGTGGTCTCTGGAAACTTAAAACTGATTTTCAGTGTTTGGGAACAGAAGCACTAAAAAATTCAAATAAAGCCAGTAATGTACAAATGTTGGAGAGGCTATGTGGGAAATCCTTGAAAATTCCAAGTCTTCCATCTGACACTGTTCTTAGTGACTGTAAAGAACTGTCAACACACTAAGTAATAACATTTTTTTTAAAGTAATATAATTAATGTGAGTCAGAAAGTATTTCTGGGAATCAGTAAAAGTAATACCTTTAATGGTCTACCTTTGGGCTTCTGTCAAGCTTATGATGATGAAACATTTTGGTTAGAAGCCTAAACGATGCCTATACAATCTGTCACACAATCAATGAATTAAAAACTGGTTAACTGACACGTCAACTATGACTGAAAAAAATGTGTATCAACAACATAGAACAATCATGAAACAAGAGGGTTTGTAGGAGAATTTCTACAGGCATTGGCTCTCAGTCCTATAACATTGAATATTTCTATCAGGAGACTATGACCTCCTCCCCTACTCCACCCCCAATTATTAATGGTAATGTTTGGAGGTTACAAATAAACTGGGAAAAGGTAGTTACAGAGCAAGTGAAGTTACAGATACAAAATGACATGCACTGCTTGGTAAACAACTACAAGGAAACAATATATATTTGAAAATATCAAATGTCACATCATGCATAGTAAATAATACACTGGAATGCAACACTGGGATTGACTGGGATGACATTGCAGTCAAGGGATGATCTTTGAAATATAAACTAAATAAATACACTCAGAATTAGTTACATCATATTGCAATGTGTTTGGCAGTTGTGCCAGCACTACAGGAACACAAAGTTCAGTTTCAGTGTCCACAGCTCAACGAGGATGTTGGAAAAATGGAGACTGCATTCACACAAGAGCCACAGAAGGTTATGAAAAATTTCAGTAGCTAAATCTACTTTGATTTTCTAAGAAAAGGCTGCGTAACAACCTCATAAAACCTTGCAGTACCTACATTGGCAGTAATACATATGGCTCTCTAGTTCACCAGACAAAGGCAAAGACATCTTTTTTTCTGAAACCTGAAAGTGGCTAATGTCATTTGAAGTAAATTTTAAAATTTCAGTAGTATGGAATAACATGGATAGGACCTTGGATGGCCTGTAAGTAAAAAAAGAATGAATTTTTTTAAAAAATCTGTAGTCTTTGTTATACAGAAGGTCTTGTGTCTAATCACAGTGATCTAACTTGTGACTAGTTAAAACCTAAAATTAAGGAATTTAGAAAATATCAGAGGGTCACTGTTATTGATGGCTAAAAATAACCAAAACCTAACCATTTCAGAGGTTCAGCCTAGCTGTATGAAGTACAATTATGGAACCAGAAAACAAAGTATATAAATTAACCTTGTAGTAAGTTCTTTAAGTAATGTTGGTACTTCAACCTCATGTTTGGTCACTATGCCAAAAGAAGCTTTAAAGGCAATAGAATCTGATCCAGCAACATCAAAACCAACATCATTCATTATCTGATTTCCTCTTCTACCATTAAGTGAAACATCTGATTTGTCTTCATAGTTGAGCAACTGGTAGGATGAGACACCTGAGTAAAAGATAAACATTGTGTAATGAAAAGTCTGAACACAGTATTTTTACACAGCATTACTTATTTGTAACAGGACATTTAAATTAATTTTTAATAGAAAAAAATATAAAGTAGAGAAGAAATGGTATGGTTCATACTGTGCTTAACCATTTCAATGTGAAATTCAGAGCTCCACTGAGCACTTACTTGTCAGTGTCACTGCTGATGACTAATGGAAAGAGAGTGCACAGGGGTCTGAGGGATTTTTGTGACTCACTCTGGCACAGTTGTTCCCATGCTCCTGTGTGTGTTTTGTCCTGGGCATGAAATGGTGATTAGGACTATTCTACATTTCTGTTCTTATCATTACTCTCCTAAAGTATTTCTACTTGTCAGTATGCTGTTGGTCCTTGTATAAGCAAACATGTAGTGTGTTCTGTGTTTAATGGCAGAGGCTCTGAAACATAGAATTACTTAGCGGAGGCCCCGCAGGTGATTAAAACTGGGAACAAAGTGAAAGCCACCATGTGTAAAATAATGTTTGTGAATTCTGAATTTTGCCTACATGCAGTATAAATGAACCTTTCTTCATTTTTGCGATACATGAATGACACATGGCTGTGCCAGCAACATTAACTTTGCCTTTTACCTGATACGTCACAGTTAGAAAGACTTGCCACACTTTCCGTGTGTGCCTGATGATTCCAGGGACTGTGACAGTTTATTTTGAAAGAAAACAACAGATTAATTCTGACTTGAAAGTTTGCACTGAATTATGGCCTAACAAAAGGGTAGGTACCAAGCCATTTTCAGAATGCTTTCTTTATGACCTTGAATACTGTTCAATTATGCTAACAGAAAAACATTAGAACACATTGGTTGCCAAATTGAAAAGAATAGAGCAGGTAGAACACAGGGATTAGGCATCCAACAGCATCTGAATACATTTGAGAATCTGGGGTTTACTCCTCTTTTTTTTTTTTTTTTAATACGTTGAAGATTTTAGGATAAAGTGACATTATAAAGTCACCTAGTATGAATCCTTTTTGTCTATATTTTTAACAAAAACAAGTTCATACATTTTTCATACTGCTAAAAAGATTGAAAATGCTTATATTTGTCACATAAAAAAGGAAATTCAATTACAAAGTTCTTTGCTTACATTAAAGGACAGTCTCTTCTGCACATGACCTTTACAGAAAAGGCTATTAGGGTTTTGTGAGACATTTTAATGAGATTTTGCAACCTTTTTCTCAGCCTTTGAAATGAGATTTTTCAATTCTTTTAATTCTGGACAAGCCAGCTGACTTCTCCTGAATGTAAGACTAGTAGGATTCCAATCTTCTTCATCGTGCTTGCATCTTGGAATCACCCCTTTGTGGGGTCAAACGATATTTCTGTCATCTTGTGTTCATACTGGTTTTTCTAAGTAGAATTTTTAATTAATGCAATTGTTGTGCAACTAATGATGTGATCAATACTTTTGTTAAAATGTACTTTTTCAGAAGAAAGTAAAGCAATGCAACTGCTTTGAGAAAACATATCATGTAGATATGAATTACACAGAATTTTCAAAGAAAAGTATGGGAAAATGTAGGCAGTACAGTTCAATTTTGTACCCTTAATTCTCATAGAATCCCCTCAAAACTTTTCAATATTGCATAGCAAAGGCAATTTAAAAACAGTTAAGCTCCTTAAATACACAAAAATATTACAAATGTGAAAAAAAAACATTTTATGAAAAACAGTTACTTCAGTCAGATAGTTTTCAAATGCTTCTTCCTGCGCAGAGCCCAGTTCAACACCAGGAATTACTAGCATGGAACAGCTGTAGAACTGAGGCCCTTCTTACATACAGAGCATACAGAGAAAGGTGGAGATCAAAATCAAACTTTGATTAATCAACAAACATTAACACCTCTACCAGGAATCTATTGTGATTTGTGAAAAAACACAAGGCTTAACTGAATTGCTTTCATATTAGTTCAGAATATACCAAAGGCTTTTAGTATAATCGACTGTTTGGGGTTTTTTACACTTTCTCCAGAGCGTCCTTTTTTTCTTTTTTTTTTTCTTTTAATTGGTTCAACTTGTATATTCTTTAGAAAATATTTATTACGTCACTAAGCACTAACACAAATGTTATTATACATGTTCTAAAGAACCATCATACTACCTGCACAGTTTAAATGATGTCTACTGTTCTGTATTTACTAGAAGACAGGCATTTTTCTGTTTTGAAGAAAGATATAAATCTTACCTGCAGAAATTTCTTTCTCTCCTTGAAGAATGTCCTTTAATGTGAAAGGTGTTGAAGCAAATTTAGATGTTTTTGAAAGTAAACATTTTCTTTTCTTAATCACGAGGCTCAAAGGTTGGTATTTATCAGCTTCACTCAGGCTGGGCACTGGAACTAGTCTTCCTCCATCACCAACCTGTTTAACAAAGTTTTTGGTTGCAGCAGCAAACATATTATGACATTATTAATATGATATTAATAATGATGATAATAATAAAGAACTCTGTATCAAGCGTAACTTCTGGGTGCCGAGTCCATGTACAATTCTTTTTACAATGTTCTTTCATACAAATTAACATGTTAAAAAAAAAAAAGCTGTCAAACTGTTTTTTTTAATTGAGTTATATTTTGCTTGGAAAGAATCAACAGCATCTTAGCTATGCAGCTTCTATGGTGTATTGCTCCAGACTTCTCTCAGTGACCTCCAGTCAAGCTCTCTAATTCTGTATGATGAATAATAAATAACCAGTGAAAACTGATAGGGAAATGGTTGCCCTTTCCTTGGCAGTTTAATGCCACTCTTTGAAAACAAAATTTTCAATCTTAGAAACAAAAGACAGTAACTTCTGCAACCCTTAGCTTCTCTTTAGGAGCTATTGATGTATTACTGAGTCCTTGCTGCAGCTGAATTCTAGTTGTTTTACCAACAACCCACAAAGCAGCCCAGTTTTGCTCCAGGAGACTGCCTGAATTACACACGGGTGAAAGCTGGCAGGTCTGCTGAGATGGTGTTGGCTTTCAGCAGCGGCTGCAGAACCTACCTGAGAGAGCTCAGCTGGTGAGCAAGTGGTGGAGAGGTCTTGCGAAATGCCTGAGCCAAAGTGTAAGACTAGAGATGGCCTGGGGCAGTGGGAAACAGTGTGGGCTTTCATCATACCTTATGCTCCTCCTATGGACTCAGCTGCCTGTGACCCAAGGGCTAGCTTTCAGACAGGCCAGATGCGTGTCCTTGGCTCAGACTACTGACGAATTTGCTAAATTGAGAGCACTATGTGAAATAATAAAAGAAAAATTGCAGACAGAACTGAGATTATTGATACAGGATTAAGTGAAGCTCAGGGATCCAAGAGGGAAAACAGTGTAAAAAGATAGAAAATTGTAAAGGGCAGAATGAGAGTCAGTGGACAGCACAGTGCAGGATCTGAGAGGGAGGCAGCAGGACCAGACCCATCCTCATGCAAACAATGACTTAATTTTCTTTCTTAAGTGGTGAGTTTACAACTGCTAAACCTTATAAGCACATCTTTCAGAGACTGCTTTTGCAGTTACAGTAGGTAAAATACCATCTACAGGCTCATAAAGCAACACTTCAATATGAAAATTATTCCTGGTTGCCAGGTAAAAAACTTCCCATGGTTGGCTTTTTTTCTGAAGTAGGGTTTTCATGTGAAAGCATTTTAAGGACTGTTTTTATAGTATGATCACTTATTTAATAATTTAACATGATTAAATTCAGTCCTTTCCAATACTTCCATAACTATTTTTAAATGTTTAGAGTATCAGGAAGTCCAAAGTAAAAAGGCAAAAAGAAGAGTCTATCACCTCAGCTATTTACAATTAAAGGAATGGCTGCTGGAGCTTTCTGCTTGCTCTAGAGGGTGCTGAAACATCGAAGCAGGTTATATGTAGACATTGAACTGAAATAATGTGAAATGCTGCAATTCAGTCTCACTGTAATTAATATTACACTCAACTAAAAAAAAAACAACTCTGTACATATTTATTCAATCAAAACAGAAAAAGAAACTAAAAACGTTTTAAAGGGAAGGAAAAGTTAAGGAAATTCTTAAAATAAAATTACCCATTTGGTCTTCATTTAGATTTATCCTGCATGTGTCTTGTAACTGTTTGACAGGATACTGTTTTTTCTCCAGATTATTAAGCTGGATCTGTTTATTCAACATGTATTTGTATTTCTCTTGCTCAGTATGTGGCCAATCAGATCCTCGCACTAATTTTGATAATGAATAGTTTCATTTGGTATGTTTATGTGGTACTCCTGTTACTGTAATGTCCTATAATACACCATAAATGCTGCAGCAGCTGTTTGTATCATCCTCATGCCACAAGTCAGAGAATAGGACTATAACTACATTAACATTGCCATGTTCAGAAATCATTCACTAATTTTGCACATCCAAGTGAAAAAACCCAAGAGATTTCCCACCCTTCCCAGTACCAGGCACTTTTGTACTTGACAGATGAGTGTACTTATGAACTTTCAGCATTTCTGCAGCCCTGGCACTCTCTTATTTTGCGCAACCAATAAATGAAAAAGATCCTATGCCTACATTATGCCTGAATTAGCACTTGAATTCAAAAAATCTTCTTTCAACTCGCCAAGTTGTACAGATGAAAATCCTTGCTCAGATGCAGGTTGGGTTCAAGGCTACCCCTGCAGAGTGCCCGGGCTGTAACCTCCCATACCCCTCGGTACAGAGCTGCATAACAATAGTGACAAAGCATCCCATCTGCCTTCCCTACACAGGATCCTTCACAGAAGAACAAAAAAGACTTTCCTAGCCTGATCTTAGCCCACCTTTATATATTACTGGAACAAGGTTAGACTTGAACCCTCACCGTGACTCAGCCACCTTTTTAAACCACAAATTAAAAAATATGCCAAAAAAAAAAAAATCCCCCCCCCAGATTGCCTAGTATCCATCTATGATGACCTTTGCTCCTAAGTGAGGCCCTCAAATCATATACAAACTCTTTGGTGTCAGAGACAAAACTATTCTTCCAGTTTCACCATGTTCTCAATCATAACACATTTTCTTTGTGTTGCCCCTTCTCTCTCTAATTATATACCCTCCAATCCTTGCAAACAAACAAATAAATAAATAAATAAAGACTTTTACTGGCAGAAGCCTCACTGCTGATTTATCTGCACAGCAGATTCATTTATAGTCAGAAGATGGAATTCTATGCAGGAAAAAATATGAAGTGATGTAAAGAAAAAAACTCAGAAATTAGCATCTGCATTATATATTTTTAAAATTTATTTTCTCGTGCCTATAACTTCAGCTTAACTCTGCTCCTAACTACCACTCTCTCTTCTGCTTCTGTTTGGAGTTGTCAATCCCCAGCAGATTGAAGGTGTCTCTAAGTTTCCCTACAGACATCACAAGCCTCAATATGGGGCACAGTTTCAAAGCAGCTTATTCAGCTCTGTGTTCTGCAGTTTCTTTGCTATACCTTCACCTGGATTAATAGCTAAAAACCTTCCCCATTATTCTAAAACATGACAGCATGATTTATGACTGTCTGGCCAACATGACTAAGACCATATATCTTATCTGAGGTGATTTTTGGACTGCAGGGGTACTGCAGTTAATATTTGGATCATTATGTGAATCAGTCTTTGCCTTTTGCTGTGCCTCTGTGCAATGTGTTTCTACCCTAGCCCTTGCCTCTGCCAAAAGCACTCTTTTCAGATACCTGAATGGCTATTTTACTGTATTTATTTTTCTACTCTGTTATTGCTGAAATACTAATGGTGACTGTAATAATAAAGGACCAATGAGTTTTGGTAACTAAAGACTAATTATTGAATAAGAGGCATACAGACAGAAAATAATTAAATCCTTTGATGGAGTTGTGTCTAACTTCAGTTTGTTCAAAAAACACAAAACAATTCAAAAGGGATGGAGGCTTCCTGATTACTCACTTTAGCATGACTCTTAGTCTTCGTATAAGACAGTTTTCAGTAACTAACAGAACAGCAGTATCTCTAGAAGCTGGTATTTATTTTCTTTCTATCATAATGGTTTTTGTTTTATTATTAGATAGTTATCTAATTATTATTAGACAGTAATCTAACTATCCTGCACTATCCCTGCAGGAATGTTGGATATCTGTATTTATGGGGTGTCTAAAGATGCACCTATAGTCTGGACTAAGGTGCATGTAAGCTAGAGATTTGTCCAAGGAACTGAAAATGTGGAATTAGATTATTCTGATGTTTCACAAACTGATCTGATTTTCTTCTTGTCACAGTCAACCATATAATAAAATCTGATTAACCAGTCAGTTCAGGGGAGGAAAGAAGTCTTGAGTGTTAACTGACTGAATAAACTAAATTAGTGTTTCACTTGAAAGGGTTAAGCCCAAATAAACAGTACCTACTTAGGCTGGTAATTTGTTTAATACCTTCTTAGGGTACAAAAAGGTGCTTTTAGATCCCAGTCCATCTGACTTAAGTGCCTTTGAACTATATTACATTTACCTACACATCTTTGCAAAAGAACAAGTGAAAGAATTTAACACCTAAAACCCAGCAAAATAAAATGCTACTGAAAAAATTACTGATTACATTCTGTAACTTTCCAGCAGATGGCATGAGTATTTCCCTAGAAAGCAAGGACTGGTGCAATATAAATCTGGTTCTATCTCAGGAGGTAACAAAAATAAGAATTCGTGAGACCAAATGTAGCCCTTATTAAATATATGCATTTTTTTTACTACCCAAGTAGTTCTTCACTTTTTTTTTTTTTTTTTTTTTTTTTTTTTTTTTTTTTTTTTCCCTCTTTTCCAAGGTGGAGCTTGTCTTGGGATTTTCTTGTATAAGCAAAACCAGTCAGTTTAATAGCACAACTTACACCACTTCAGAGCTCCCGAGTATGACAACAGTACCACTCTCACTCTGAACTCCTGGTATAGCAGTTGCTGGGGTACTCGGGTCACTTGGCATAATGCTCACATTATGCTATTTAAACACCATGGTGGGAACAAAAGGAAGTTAAAGCAAGATGAAAATTTTCAGCAGACTTTGCTTCAGCAGAGATACTTCCATGTTAGATTTCTTTCTTATATAGTTTAAGTGTAGCAAAAATTTCAGATCAGTTCACAAATGTTATTTTAATTACGCTGTATAGGGAACAATTAAATTGGCTATGGCAATATTTTAATTTTATGTAGACTTACTTTATTAAGCTCTCAATTTGGTAAAGCAGTAAAAAAAGTAGTCACTGCTTGTGTATCTGAAACTTAATTTGTTCTTTATGGAAACATCTGTGGACAGCATAATAAATAGACCATAACAAAATTAGAGAACTCAGAAATGCAAGGAGGCAACTCATCAGAAGTCTAGTCCTAAAATGTTTTAAGTTCCTCAAATTTAAGGATGTTTTAGTGCCTGTGGGGTCTGATCCTTTTGAATATTCCACTACTCTCAGTAGTCTCAGGAGAAAATTTTACTAAGAAGCCTCTATATTTTATTATATATTATTATTATTGGGGACTTCTGTGTGTGCACAGTTTCTTCACCAATTAGAATGGATTTGAAAAAAAAAATATTAAAAGGTGCAGGAAACACTGTTGTCCTTTTCTATACAGAGAGCTAAAACATACAATTAGGGCTCTTTGAATTATTTTCAAGGTCACTTTTAGCACTCCATTTGAATGACAAATTCACACGTTCACTATGTTTCCTATAGAATACTCTTCAGGTTTACAGCTCAGGTCAACTGTTGGAACTTCCTCCTGTTCTCTGCCACAGAATGAACTGTGAGAATACATATTCATCGTCCATGCTACAGTACCCATAACAGGTGGATCTCCTGCCAGGAGGTGCTGTATTAGAGCATGACACTTGCCCAGCAATCAAGTATGTAAAGCTGGACTGTACTGCAAGCGTTGCATCAATGAAAGGCTACAAGATGTGGAGTTCAACTGGATTCTCTAGGGCTTTTAGTTGACATCATCCCCCTTTCACCTTTATACGAACAACATCTGTTGACGAACAAAAGGGAATACATTGCACAGCTGGCTCCTTTGTGCCACTTCACTGCCTTCTTGCTAGAGCCATGTTAATGATGAAAAGGAAACAAAAGAGATTAAGGCACATATATTCTGGCTAGTTTTATATGGTCTTCTACAGACTTACCTTTCAGGTTGCAGACCGTTGTTCATGGGTGTGCAGACTACTTAATCAGTGTTTCACATGTCCATCTTTAAATAATGTGATACTAAATGACTTATCACTGGTTAAAGTATATGAAATATACTATCTTTTTCTTCTTTGTAATTGCCCTAATGTTACTGGCAGCATTTTCAATGGGCAGATGGATATGTTAGCTGTGAAGCATTTACTAGTAAGAAATGCAGTAGTACTCTAGGGAGAGCTTTGCTGAGATAGTATGTTTGTATTTAAGCTTACGACCTATGAGAAACAGGCACATCTTTCAGCAAAAAGAAGTGATCATTTGTTATTATGAACATTACTGCACATAATGAAGCTACTTTAATCACCTAGCATTATTAGCCTGTGAAGACAAATCTGGAAACAAACAAACCAGTGTGACCTAAAGTGGGTTTAATGCTGCCTTTCTTTTGAAGGATGCTGCCTGAATGGCTAAATCCTTTTTTCCAGCATCTGTGAGTGGGTGCATTTGTGTTAGAGGACAGCTTTGTGAGCTTGTGCATCCACCTGTGTGAAGATGCAGAACTGTAGCTGCTGTGCCACTATGTCTGAAGAAAGATTACAAAACAAAGGATTTCTCTACCTTGATTTAATTCACCTTGTCCTTGCTAATCTCTCTGATGGGCACTGGTACAGTTATCTCTATACAATGCTTCCTTCAGTAGTAGACATATCTTGTTCCTTGGTTCTTCTTACATTTTAATCTGAGCAGCAGACTTCAACTGAAATTATTTTTGCCATTGGCACTAGCTGTTCTGTGATACAGGGCAATCAATCTTAGTCTATGAAAACTACTGTATATGGCTGTGGTAATATATAACTTATCTGAGCAAGATTTTGTAAAAACTGACTAGTATTATAAAGTACTCTCAGATCTTTGGATATAGAGTATTTAGAAACAGACAAAATGAAGTAGGTGTTTGTAGGGCACACAAGAATTCAGAATCCTCTTTCATAATCACCTCTGCACTTATTCAGGCTGTTCCTTTCATGCTACAAGAATACCTCCTCATCTAGTTTCCTAATTTATTTTTTTTTCACATATGTAGGCATAAAATAAGAAGATGCTTGAACAGTTTCCAGATATCAAGCGTTTTAACAGACACATGACATAAAAAATTCCTGTCAAACATAAAAAGCAGTCTGACTTATATTCTTGTACTAGATTGGCTGAACAGCATTTAAATGAAATCGGTTCTTGAACTAGAACTGAAGAATGGATGTGCCCTTGTGTTAGATCACCTCAATTTCTTTGACTGCTAAACGTAATGCCAGGACCTCAAAAATAACCTACTTAAAAAGGAACTTATAAGACAATCTATGCTTTAAATTTCATCAGTTAAAAAACCCCCTCAATGTCCTTACCAGAACTTGTAGTCCACTTGCAGTCCAACAAGTGTCATCTTTTGGAAATGTTTAATTATACTTTTTTCCTCCACTGACTTGTCAAAAAATGTGCTCAAGGAACCTGCAGTAGTTGTGAAACTTGAGCTAGTAGTTAAGACTCATTTCTTCACTGAAGAATATATAACCAGACAGCCATCAATGAGAAAAGCAACTACACATTTTATTTTACTTTGGAACTTTTCCACGATTACAAATGTAATCTAATCACACAACAGGTAAAAAATGTCTTCACACCAGATTCATGTCTGTAATATGCATTTATGCACACTTTATTACCTTGTTCTGAATTATTTTAAAACTTACCATTATTAGTATGCACTCGGCATATAAAAACAGGATATACAACCTAGCCTGCCTCTTAGCTACTCTGCCTCATACTTACATCTTAGACATAGCTTTCAGAAATAAAAAGCACTGTCTAAATAAAAGACATCTTATTTACTGGCCTTGAGTAAAATTAGACTCACTGCTCAGCTGAAATAAACTATAGAGTACCTCCTCAGCTAGCCCACAATACCTCATTAGTTCTGAATAATATTTCAGCTTCATTTTATTTAATCTGATTCAGTTATGATTTTGAATATTCAGGTGCAGGAACAGTCAATATTGCATACTTGTGTTTTTTTAACATTTAGACCCACTTAAATATTTAATAAGCTAATAAGGACTTGGAGAACCATGTGGCTTGATTTGTTGGCTGGGCAAAAATGCTGTGTACCATCACATCAGAACAGATTTTTGTACTGGCAGTGAAACTTGGAGCAGCTTTCTGTGGGCAACTCCTTTAGCTGAGTCAGGATGAAAACTTGTCAATAGCTTCCCACATTGTCTCACTTCACTGTATCGCAGCGCCTACATGTTTGTGGTTGAGAAGAAGTATCATCTGTCTCGTGGTTAGATTAAATTTAAACATAAAATTTACTTCCATACTTAAGTAATAGATGCTATGATAAATTAGATGTCAGATCAGTAGTGCTGCCTCACAGGCCTCTTGCACTCCAATCCATTCCCAACGGTTTGTTGGGTTGGGTTTTTTTTAATCAAGTAATAACATATAGGTTTTCTCATTTCACTTAACACACAGCAATTTTGCTGAGTAACAGTCATCAAAAAGTGTTGGAATTTGTTTTGCGAAGCGTTCAGAGGCAACGTATGGATCCCAAGAACGACAACGTGAAACCAGAGCTGAATATTGCTCTTAGAATTAACAGGGAATAAGGCCCCAGTGTACGACCTGTCTCAGAGCATTGGTTTGGACAAGATCACACGTCCTCTGACACAAAATAGCAAGAATTGCCATTCATGAAATAAGTGGTTTCCCTTCCTTTGCTGTCACTTTCACTCAGGCATTCCAGTTGTTTGAACACTTGTTCTCTTCACAATGCCAAGCAACAGCAAAAACCTTAATTTCTCCTCCCAACCAAATTCTTGTTTTCTATTATGTTTTCATATTAAATAAAATGTAATTGATTCAAGGGCTGAATGACTGACAAGAACACATACTGGAAAAATCCCACATACTGTTGTTTTTTCCAAGATGCCAGAAGCAGTGGGTGTCAAGTTGTTTTTTTTTTCCCTTTCCACACCTCTTTTTTCAATTCTATTAGAGACCATCAGGAATCATTTTCCCTACACCCTCTCACAAAACTTGAGAAACATACTGCAAGCTCCCTTTACTCATAAAGAGCAAGCTGAAATGAAAAAAAAGCAAAAGACTCTTACCAGCTGTAGCATGAAGATAAAACTGGGAACTGCCAAAAAGAAAAGTATCTTCTTTGAGACTGCAGTTGGTAGCTCCTGCCAGATTTAAAGGAACTGCACAGAGAATCACATGGGAAAAGTTTTATAAAAATAATCCTGCAGTGGAAAAAGGTTAGAAAAGAACAGGAGGACGCTGGTGATGCTGTGCTGTTGCTGCCACTATCACTCATCTCTACAAAACCCATTTGCACAGCATATATTAAGAATTTTATGATTAATAGTCAATTTACTCAAACAGTTACAAACAGTTCATTCAAGAACCACAATCTGAAGTGTTTCTTATGTTAATAAATAAGAGCACAGATTACAGTAGTTTAAACAGTGTACATTGAGATTTATTAGAACAAGCACTAATAGCAGCAGTGTACAGAGTGATGGAGACAATGTACTGTATGCACTGAACAATAATAATTATACAATTGCACTTCTTCAGAGATCTATTAGAAAATGCTTTTCAGTAAACAGTTTCCCAAATCTAGCATTGTTTGGATTTGCCTCTGAGGAAAAAAATACAAAAAATATGCTTTTTTTTTTTTTTGGTAAGGCATTAGCAACATTCATTGGCAGGCTAAACAAATCATTTGTACATGCATTATCCAATTACATTGCAACAGGTAAAAGAGCATCATGTTTCCTCAAAAATTAGAATTTTGTGTTTTTTGGACACAATAACCTGGTAAATCCAGCTCAGCCTGAAGGAAAACAGATGACATCTTTTGTTACATTTTAGAGCACAACATAAACTACAGCATAGCCAAGTTCACCTTTATTTCCTACTAGAAGCTGTAGGACCTCCCTCAGTTGGAGTTGATCTTATGGGTATTGTGTATACCACATAAACCACTGGAATAAAGTCTTAATTTATTTTGCTTACTGTTTCCCCCACTACCATCTCCCTGATTCACATGGCCAAAAGATGCTAAACTGCAATTAACGTTAACTGCTATATGAGCTTGGTTTTTATTGCATGAGAGGTAGTCAGCGTGAGGGCTCATCTGCATTCTGGATTACTACAACATTATGTTCAAAACCAACTCACGAGTGCAAAGACACAGAGTAAGTGTTGCAGCTGCACTATGTGGGAAGTTAAAACTAGTTTTATACTGTTCCTTCCTGGCTAGGTCCAACCTCTGAAGCAGCCAGAGAACTTGAAATACCAAAAAAAAGCAATTCTATTTATGCAGTAAAGCCTAGAAGGAGAGAGGGGAGGCACTTTCTCACATTCATGCTTTTCTAGGCTGAGATGAGGAGCATTCCCTTAGTTAGCCACCCCCTTCTTTGCAAATCAGAAAGATCAGTCTGCTTTTGTGATTTGCATACAGTACTAGTGACCCTCACTCTAGGCTGGCACTAACCTGGGGAAAGTAGAGGGAAATTGGGATAGGGATTGCAATTATTCTTACTATTACACTTGCCAGAATGAGACGTAATACAACAAATTGTCATTGATTTAATCTCCTGTTCTTAGAATCATAGAAGGCTAGGTTGGAAGGGACCTCAAGTATAATTTCAAATAACATACATAATTGAGCTTTCCGGAGACATGAAGTTAACTGGTTTTTAAATACTACAAGCCCCAGAATAAAGTCTCAAAATGCAAGAGACTCAGAGGAAAGTCATACGTATTGCTCTGATTGGCAAGCAGTCAAACCAGCTGTATTTCACACATTTATCTTCCACAAGACAACGCACTGTTCAAAATCAAGCTTAAGAGTAACCAGCCCTAACTGTACGTTAGGCCTGCAGTTGAAATAGATTTGGGCAGCTAGATCATCCACTCACCCAGAAACTCACTGTGCTCAGTGGAGTACCAACAGCAGCTCAGCCTCCTCTGCACAGCTGCTCATGTGTTTATGCATGTAGGAATTAAAAATAAAGTACTATAAATCCTGGTGTAATCAGGTATATTGTTTCAATTTCTTAGGAATGTCACTGTTGAGCCTTTTTATTTGGACTTTAGTATCTACATTTTTTAAACTGAATTAAATGTGACTGCAATATTTATGCTAAGTATGAACTGATGCCTGTGCAAGATCAGAGTCCAAGCAGATGAAGCAGAAAACAACCTGGGATGTCCATTGCTGATTAACTCTTGCACGTGAAAGAAAAGTCTACAGATTTGGATTTTAAAAATTATATCCTATGTTATTCCTCAGCTGTTGATGTTGTTAATTGTAAGCAATATCATTGTTTCTACAGGCACAAATACAGCCAATATTTGGAGTCAGAATTAATAAGATGTAATGAAGAATCATCCTGAAATATACACCAAACTAGAGAATAGTCAAGCACAAATGAATGCATTTGCAGGAAAGCAATCAAGATCAATCAAGGCTATTTTTAAAAATGTTAAATTACTGAATGTAATATGAAGGACTAAACCTGTGCTCTTAAAAACTGTGATACTTTAAGTAGCTTGTACAGTTTTCAAAACAAATATTTGCAAATCAATTTTCTATTGAGTTATTTACAAATTACAGTACTGACTTTTTTTTTTTCCAGTATCCTTTTCTTCTTCATCTCATTATGGAAGTCCACAGTGAACTTCTGAGCATAAAATCAAGGGTGCTGCAGGTGAGATGTAATATTACAGTGCTCAAAAATAATGTCTTCTGCAACATTTGGGTAACTGGGTACATAAATGCTTCTTATTTTCTTTCTTTCCCTTAAATAAACATTTTTATATTGCTTTCAAACAACAGAAAAAAAATAATTCTGGTGCATTTAGGTACACAGACTCTTTCTAGTTACAGTCTGTTATTTCTCTCTAAAACAGACACTGTCTACCCAGTACTCAGAAGTAGCACTAGCTCTATATGTAAGGCTTCTAAAAAGTAACTATTTGCCTTTAAAATTCATCTCAAAAACTGCAAAGCAAGTTTCTGCATACCTTTCCTGCTGACATAATAGCATAATGACAGTGGAAAGAGTCTGAGGACCTCCTTTTACAAGTATACTATACAAGCAGGTGTAGAAAAAATCAACATATTTGGTTGGGTTTTTTTGTAGAATGAGCACAGGGCTATGGGCAATCAGCAAGGAATGCTCTGCCAGCTATTTAGGTTTTGACATTTTGGCGTGCTAAAGAACTGGTGCAGGGCAGTTCCCCATTTAAAATTAAAGGCTGTTAAAAGCAAAGCAGCTCAGTAAGGCAACATAAAATTGTCAAGTCATGTAAACCTTACTCTTCTAATGGCCTTCTCAGAGTCCAAGCAAGGTATAGATACTAAAATTTACTACATTTCATACACGTGCATATAGGATCTAATCTCACAAAATAAATGTGACATTATTTCCAATTCATATTAATTTTGTGCAAAAATGAGAGAAAATACAGGATCCTTTGCTGTTGAAATACTTAGAAATCATAATTCATCGAACAGTTAATTATACAAAGGAAAGTAGATAAAGACCCAAAGAAGAGTCCTGCTACTGGTTACAACAAATAAAATATATCTAATATAGAATGATCACAATGATCTCTCTGGATATCATAGCAGTTTAGTTTTATGATGGCTTTTTATGTGCTAAACGAAGTATCCACTTCAGACAATCTACCAGTAACAGAAAAAGAACAGGAAGTTAGCTATGCATTTGGTGAAGGAAAAGATTTCAGACATCAGAGGACAGCAGCGTGTTTTCTTCCTCATTTTATAGTACATAAGATAGACACAAATCAATATACAAGGAAGAACCCCATCCAGAAAAGCCCACTGATGTTTCTTTTTGGTCCAGGGATGAAATTTAGTGAGTAAGCAGTATAGGTCCACCCTGCTCTGCTAGCTGCATATTTAGAAAGGTCTGAGCATTAGGTGCAAGGCAGAAGCACCACTCTTCATGTCTGTGGATTTCCAAACATTGTTTAATTTTTAAAACTCAAATGTCACACGTAATTAATTTGTAACAGTGAGGAATGAATGTTTGAAAATAATTAGTTTAGAAATAATTATAAAGGAACAAAACCAGTGCTTTTGCTAATTAGAGTGAAAGCTTAACTAAGGTAGAAGTTGCCACGTCTGCATTTATGCCTGCATACCAAAATACACTCATCAGCATTTATTCCTCAGCTCATAGTGAGGTCTTCGAGAGTCATCTGAAAATAGAACTGATTGCAATCTGAATTTGTTGTATTGCAGTCACTGAAGAATACCAGTAACACTTATTTCAAGAATTAACAGATCTAATATTTAACCCCAAATTGGAACAATAATTTTAAATGTTGACTTCAAGATAGGTGACAAATCAAGTTTAATATATTTATGTATAATTTTATTATTGGTGATCCAATCTCAAAGTATTTTACAAAATTTTGGGCAAATACAATGATAATTGAATATCTTTTATCTATTTCTTCAATATAGTTAAAGAAGCTACCCTGAATTTTCCTTTGCCTGGAAAGTACCAAGGATTAAACTTATATTAAGTTTGTTAATGTTACTGTAATATTCCTCATTCAGGTGAATTTAACAAAGGAAGAGAGTGTTCAGCACAGGACTACTAGAAAAGAAATCTGAGTTGCCATCCTGACTCTAAAACTGATTCTCCTCAGTGGACCTGACAAATCAACCCCTGGGCCACAAGCACAATCATAAATAGTAATGCAACTTTAAAAACAGATGTTGCAAGTGTGGCTATACCGACTGGCACATGGAGCGAGTACCTCAATGAAGAATAATAGTTCTGGTTGAATGTTTATCACTGTGCATGCTGTTCTTGTGTAGCCCTTACATAATTTTGATGTTCAGGGTGTAAAAGCCACCCACTTCTGACTTTTTGAAGGACTCTCCTCACCTCTTACCTTTTTGCTTCCATAATATTCTGGGCCAACAACATTATACTTTAGCATAAGAGATCCCTCTTTCATTAATGCAGAACATTAAAAGCAGCAGCCAATATGGAGATATGTTTTAGTGTTTCATAGGGGACAACATCTGGATCATTACTCCAGGAGTACAAATAAATAACTTTAGAGTACCTTCAATGAATTATTCATAGGTCAAGACAGAATATATTACACACTAGTGATTATATATCCCAACTTTATGGTTTCCTTATTTATAAAATATGTAACTCTCTTTGTCCACATTACCAATACAACTTCAGCCAAATGCTGGCTACATTCATTTTTATTTATAAAAGGAATAAAAATTTCCTTCACCTTCAGAATAAATTCTGAGCAAATGTCACCAGTCTTCCCTTTTTCATGCTGTCCCAGATCAGCAGAAAGAAAAATGGTAAGATAACCTGCTGAAATGTATTTAGCAGCTGTGTTCACATTTTAATTCATAAAAGTTAGAAAACTTCTTATTTTGTTACACCTGTGACTAGTTTCACAATTCTACATTGTAGTCTCTCCCTCTTTTATACTAAATACACCTTTGCAATTTTGAGCACATTAACAAAAAAAAAACCTTAGTTGCTGCTGTATCCCTGCCTACCTCGACTTGTATCAATACATGCTCTAAAGAGTAAATTCAAGTTTTATACAATTTTGATGACTGTTGCTTAATGACAGACAAGAAGAAAACCCAAGACAGTATCTTCAGTCCTAGCAGCTGCCAAGGTAAGCAGTTACAACATAGTAAACTTCGTTAGCCATCTCCCAGGCCTACACATAACACAGGGTGACCCATGAGGTCAGTCCTGTGTTTTTTACACACTTCTGTCAATATTAAAATTTTTCCTCCAGCTGGGCCAAACTCTCTAACTTAACTCCTCTTGTCATTTTAGCGTACGAACAAAAATAACCTTTGATTTCAGATGGATTTAATTTGAAAAGTCTCCTTTACATTCATTATTCAGCCCCAGTAACAGTAATGACAACTAAAATAGAGTTAATTGCTCAGATTATTACTGCAGCTAGAGGCATGTTAAATAGCTAGTATTTATCTCTGCACCAGAAAATAGCCAAAATACTATAAAACAAGAAGAACCCACAAACCTTCCCTATATTAACAGAGCTTTGCTAGTGAAAGCAAGTTTTGCAAAACTCAGAGAATTGGCGTATTCAGCCCTCTTGGTTATTGTGCAAGTGCAAATGAACCTCCTCTCTCTTTCAGGGTATCCCTAAAAATTCAGATTTTTTCTGAGAAATTGCAAGACTGCATTACACTGGTCTCCACTCTCCCAGGTTCAAGGGTAAGAAAATCCCATGTTACCTGCACAGGAAAGAGAGGGCATGGCCCAGATCCAAGCTCCTCACCAGGCACCCATGAGGGCAGGACCAGCGCTGGCTCCTAGCATGCCGTAGGGTTTGTTAAACTTGTTTCCATAAAGCTCTGACAGCATTCAGATTAGGGAATTAAGGGCAATCCCTTTCAAAACTGTGTCATGTAGAGGTATTGTGATACTCGACATATGAGTTCAAAACGAGAAAAAAAAAAAAGTAACATTATTTGTAAGCTGAAAAGAATATTATAGTGGGAGTTCACTCTTAAAGCCAAATACAAAAAAGTATGTCATGCGATTTACAACTGTCTAAAATTAGAATGGGTGTCTAGATAGCTTTTTAATCACAGTGATACTGTACGAAAATCAACTTATATTCAAATAGCATCTCCCGGTGAGATAACAATTTCTAATACTCTGAAAAATCTACCGTCTGGTTAATACAGATCTAAAACAGGAATAAAGATACTTAAGACATTACATTTGATGAAAATAGCTATTATTACTCTATCATAACCGCAATACCGGAAGAGAGAACAAATTAAGCTACACTTTTAAAATATTGAGAGTACAGTTCACTATTGTGAAACTAAAGTACAAGAGTTGTGTATTTTATACAGAAATAAGTGTATTGAGAAAACACAGGAAAAACCAAAGGGTATGCTTTTGTAGTGAAAGTTAGAGCTCCTTAAATTGTTTAAAAGGTTTTAAAGGTTAAATTATTTGCACTGATTTCACTAATGCCTTTCAAAACAAAATGCTGCCTGGACAAATGGAGTGAATGAGCTGAAAACCTTCCAAATCCCCAGGCTTGACAGGCATTGACCAAGGCCTTATACCCCACTGGTAGCCAGCAATGAGGACAGCCCTGCAGGGGTCAATTTTGTGGCCCATGTCAATCAACATCTCACCAGTGACCTGGGCAAGTACACAGACTACATGCTAACAACCTTGCAGATGACATGAAAGTAGGAGGACGAGATGGCACGCTAAATGGCAGAGCTTCCATCAGAAGGACGTTGCTCAGCTTGAGGACTTGGCCAGAAGACACTTCATGAGGTTCAACAGAACTGCAAAGGTTGCATCTGGGGTGGAAAATATCCCATGTGCTGGGAAGGGATGGCCAAGCAGCAGCCCTGCTGAAGTGCAGCAAGCACTAACAATGGGTGCCAGGCTGTAAAGAAGCCAACAGTGCATTCTCACTGCAGCATGGGAAACCCCACTCTATGCTACATTGGCAGGGGATGTGGAAAGCCTACTACCCCCCATGACTCAGTGCTGATGAAATTTCACAGGTTATCTAAAAATTATTATATCCTCCGTTAACCTATTCTCTTTAGAAACAACACAAAATATGCCATGATATCCTCCAAGGTTATCAGAAAAATTTAATAAAAATTTTGCACAGAATCCAGAGAATTCTGCACTATAAGAAATTGCTTTATGGTACATTTGTTAGCGCTTTGCAATTTCTGATAAAGACTGCAAATATTCTGCGACACATTGTTTTGTGTTTCCTTTACTTACTAATTAATTTCCTTTACTAACTAATTAAACACTCAGGCTTTAGAAGTGCCTTCAATAGAAAGATTTAGCATATCACAGATTTATTTTAATTCTAAACATTTTAATGTTATTTTTATTTCAATGCGTGTCAAATAAACTATTGTTAAAAAAATATTTAATCAGTGATAGCATCTTTAGTGTTCACCAAGTTTCAGTTTGCATTGCAAATAATGGCATTCAAAAAGCACTAACAGAACAATGTGAAACTAAAAACCATATTTCTGTGTTTAAATTTAAAGCCAACTTTCAAAAAAATTTAGGACATGCAGTTTCTGTCCTCAGATGTACTTGCAGTCATACACACATAATGCTTTCTGATATCATGGGGAACTGCACACAAAGCTGGAGCCTAAGGTGGGAAAATGTTTAATAATGTTGTTTTTAAGGAAAGTGACAGAGAATAATTAATTGTTATTTTGCATACAATGTGCCAATTTGATCCATACTGTAACTGCATTATAGAAAGTAGGATGAAGTCAACCAAATAAGTTTAAAAAAAAACACCCTTTTCTATCTTTTCATTTTCTTATAAAAACTGCAGAAGTAAAATAAATAAATAAATATCAGATTAGGTTGCACTAGGGAAGAAAAAGGTATCATTCTTTAAATAATTAAAAATTTTCTTTGGAAGAAATCCTCTAAATCTGGACACAGTTTTTACACCAAATATTCATAAGCAATTCATGAGCATTCATAATTCTTACAGAACTCCACATACTATTTTCCTTAGGTTTTTGTAGTTCTTCCTGATGACAGAACTGTGTGAAGAAATTGGAATTCATTAGCAGCTTGCTGCTCTGCCAGTTGCTTTACCACATGAACTAAATGCATATTAAATAATCAAACTAATCTCATTTCTGTAGGTACTTGTCTCTGCAAAAGGAAGAAACAGGTTAAGAGCTGGGTATGTGGGGTAATCTATTGATAATCTCCTGTTCAAGCAGCTCTTCTGGCAGGATCACATACCTATCTAATAATTTTTTTTAGGTCTCAGTATTGGAATCAATCTTAAAAAAATCAAGTGCACTATGTATGCTGGGTATGGGTAGAAAAAAATACAGCATCTATGCATGAACTCTAACCTATCATCCATGCCTGGATGTATAATACAAGCATAAATGGAAGACTAGATCATACCATATAAATGCAGTTTTTACCTAATAAGATTACTTTTTTCCTTTTATTAAAATCTGCCCTCCTACTGTTTAATGTTTCAGAGATTTTCAGAGTGCCCAGCCTTCTCCCACACATATTAACTGAGGTTTAGCTACACATAAGAAACCTGCTTCTTAATCAAAAAATATAGAATCATTTTATGAAAAACTGTAAAATATAATTTTACACAAAAGCTATTTTTGCAACACAATTAGTAGTTGTTAGCTACAATGCATGGGAGCCTCTGCGATACTCTCAAATATAAACTTAGATAAGAAAAGTGGATGGGGGAAAAACAGAGTCAGTAAACAGTGTGTGTGGCAGAAAATACTTGCATTTACAGTACTATCCAGCTTCTGAAGAGAAGCCAAAGACTTTCTCAAGAAGTCTTTCTGCTTTTAATGCTGTTGCAAAGCTTCAGGGAATTCTAACTATATAAACAGTTATGGGGAAACGAGATTCGCTGTGAGACTAAGACTAGCCAGTGGTAAAACTGATGACTGCATCTCAGCATCAGTAATTTAAAATATGAACTTTCTGACTAGCAATTCATATGCATTTAGCCAAATCATCTCAAATTCAACCAGTTAGCAACTTCTTTTCAGTCTGATTATACAGTCGGCTTCCCAAAGCTACAGCATGTACAGATGATCTCATTCCTTTGAATTAGTTAGATGTTTGGTTGTCTTTTGATTTTAAAGAATGCAGGTTCTCCAATATTTATATCATGATAAAATTCTAGTGCTTTAAAAATCTGCCCTTCACACAAGCCTAAGCATACATATTTTAAAATTACTCACTGTATATCTTCCTATTTTGTTTAAGGCATGAACAATGGCAAATGAATGGGAACGGCTTCCAGAAAAGCGTATTTTTTTGACAATGGCCAGTCCAAACACATCACACCAAAGATCTAACCTCAAGCCAGAAATGACAGTGTTGTGATCCAAGAGTTTTTAACAAAAATAGCTGAAACAAAATGGATTTTTTTTCTCTTTTCTTCCCCCCCTTTTTTTTTACATTTAAATTATATTACTCTTAATGTCTGTTTAAAGCACCGGTTGCAGTTTTTCATTTACCGCCTCTTCTGAGTGACTTTGGATAATCCATCTGCTTCTTCTGTTCTGAATTTTCAGTGTATGAAACTTGAAAAGGTTTCTGTTTCTTTTTTTTTTTTTCCCCTTTTTTTTTTTTTTTTTAATGGCTGCTGCAAAATTGAAAAGATCCAGAAGTGGTCAGGGGCCTGGTCTAATGCACTTTCAAAAGTCCGTTAGAAAGATGAATATAAATGCGAATGATAGGTTTTTCTGTAGACCCACAAACCACGCTTAGCTTTAAGAAACATATTGTGCATAGTTATTTTTTTCTTCAGAGTGATATGTTTACTAGATCTACATTCTCAGTTTACCAGAGTACAGGAATATCTACTTTACTAAAGCCAGGATCCTTTCGCAGTTCCCAGTAGGTGTCATTGGTAACCCAGGCTTCTCTTTGATTAGCATCGATAACTTTTCTGTAGAAAGGAAAAAAAAAAACAAAACACAAAACACAAGAGAGAGAAGAGGGAAAAAAAAGTTCCGACCATAGATCTCTGCTCTTATGCAACATGAAATCAAATTCCATACCTCTCTGATCTAAGCCAATACTAAATCTGATTTCGTATTTCTAAAGGACACAAGAAGAGTCAGCGATTTTAAAATAAAAATCAACCTCTACCTGTGTCAAAATTGGAAGGTTTAGAAAACAGCCAATATCAGAAAGTCTGTTGTCTGATCTGTATGACCAGGTCTTAGAGCCACATAAAGCCTCTCTGGCCGTTACAGATTCTGATTATGTGCAGGGGATCAACCAAGAAATCTAGCTTGCAGAATGCAAGCTTTTTACCATTTATATTGTTTCTCTCCTCTGTATTTTGCTCATCTTCCACTACAAAAATGCATCAAGCGTGTCCAATCTTTTTGCTTTTTATTCCCCAAGCTAAACATCAGGCTGTTTGCTATGGCTATCCCTTATTTCAGAAGAATGCTTAATTAAAAACAAAAGCAAACAAACAAAAAAAATCTTCACTCAAAAATAAATAAATTGTAATTTAAGTGTTTACATACACATTTATATATACATTTTATAGACATATACATATATGTATGATGTTGTTGTTCCAGTCACTATTTATTGCTTTTTTATCCAATGACTTAAAACAATAATATAGTTAAATCTAATCCTAATATCATACTTCTATTGCACTTTAGAAGTTCAAAAATCATCAGCCAAGTGGTGCAGCAGGCTAGTACAGCTGTCGCCCAGTGCAAGAAAATGATCTTTCAATTCTGAAGTTTAAATTATGTAAAAATTGCTTCAGGTAGAGGGCAGGTATTTGATTATCTTTCTTAAAACTGCTGTTTTCAAGGCTTTCACAATTAACAGACTACATTGGTGTTAATTCTTGTAATACTTTGTCAAGTCACCCTATAGAAAACAGAGACTTACTACTGAAATGAATAGACTCACTTAAAAAATTTGGGCACGTATTCAATGCCATTTTCTTCCATGTATCGCCTCCGACCTCTCTGGAGTTCCTCTATCCTTTGCTTCTCAGATGCTGCCGCTTCTATATTTCCTTCCTCCAGAAGCCTGTATGAGAAAGCAGGTCCCACAGCAATAATACAGTGTCTAGAACACGGGATTTTCTAGCACCAATCAGCACAAAAGACAAGTAAAAGAGCCAAGCCTGTCCTCTGTGTTGTATCCGCTTTCAAATCTATTCATAACCTCATAAAATAAGAATAACGGAGATGTGACTCCCCAATTACCTGTACCTGACCTAAGGTGGCCTAAGGCACACACTTTCATTAGTAACTGCAGCATATGACAAACACTGAAGTACTAGGAACTGAGAAATAGGAGGGAATTAATGTTGTCTGCATTGATAGCATGAGGGCATGCCATTTCAGAGCCTCATTCCAGTTTGTTACGAGGAACCCTTCCTCTACCCAAAGGTTGTGCTATAGCTCTGCTATACCAACAAGATGCTTTTCTACTTTCCCTCAATTGGGTAAAGCCAAAATTTGACTGGAATACTGAATACCTTCTCTGCTAGCAGAATCCACCAAAGCCTAGTTCAGAATGCAGTGAAGACATAGATAAAAATCAATATTCAGCAAAACCCATGCTTAAAACCACCAAATATTAAGTGTATAAATAAGCATTCTTGCCTTTGATCTGGCCTGAATCGCGCATCTGTTGTAGGAAGAAGATCTTTCAGTAAAGGATCTAATTCATTGAGCTCAATAGCAAACCTCGTGAAGCCATAATAACGTTCATAATTGGTTGGCATGGAGCCTGTATGAATATGTGTGAGAAAGAAAAAAGCTTTTTAAACTATTACGCTAAATATGCAAGAGATTTGTTTATTTATTAAATTATAACAGCAAAAATATTGACATATTTTAGTCTTACATACAAGTAAAAAGCATCAAAAGCTATTCTCTGGATGGAACAACATTTACTAAATATTAATTTCAATTGCACATCCTGCAGAGGTTGTAATTACATGCTAATGTATTTGAAACTTTTATGATCTTCCTTCCTCTTTAAATAAAAAATACTGCTTTTAAGATTTCCAATTTAAACGTAGTTTCCTGCTCCCCAGAAAGCGGGCCTATCAATTGTCTGTATAAAAGCCAACCTTAACTGACCTTCCCAGTTGATTTTGGAATATAATGCTCACTAACAGACTGATTCAGCATTGTCCAACACCTTCAGCACTAAAGCAGTCAGAGTAGGCACTGTAGAGAGTAGGGCTTAACATACCAACAATTATGACAGTCCCTGGATAACCACTCTGCATGTATGTAAAAGGTACTACAGTTGCAAAGAACGACTAATTCAACCTCAGTGCCTCTCAGCAAGCAGTAAGGGAGTTGAAATCAGCTCCTGAAATCATAGAAACTCAGCATCTCTGAAGAGCAATCCTTTAGGGTAACAAAGTATTAAGACAACAAACTCAATAAACTGGCACCTCCCATTTCTTGAATCCATATAAGCTACCCTGCTCCCTGTGAGAAAGCAGGCAGGCCCAGACATCCAGGTTTTTTTCTTAATTTTATTCTTATGTTAACCCCAAGACCCCCAGAACATTTGACCAGGAGTTCAGACTAACATGTAGAAGACAATGATTAATGGAAATGTTCTTACAGGACATAATTATAAACTCATGTAAATCCTTTCTTATTTGTCTAACCAGAAATTAAATTTCTCCAGTAGTATTTTGTGTGGCTAAAACAGCTTTACATAGTTTAGGGTTACACTACAGTACCTGACAGAGTTTATCACAAGCTGCTTACCTGGCCTCCATATGCATTTGGCTGAAGGTGCAACTCCACAATAAAGGCCTTCATGCCACTTTCCAAAAAGACGATGAACCGCCTTCCCTTCTTGATCTATCACAACACCCTGGACCTCATTTACATTTGAATTCCAGTAGTTCACCTACACGTTTAACACAAAATTACTACCTGACTCTGGTTTCCAAATTACCCGCTCTACCAATACAGATACTGCATGAAGCTTAATACATGGCACCGACTGTCCAAATTTTGTATTGAAACAGCTCACCTGGAACCAAGAACATCAGAATTTGAAACTCAGATTATCTGAATATTAACTAATTTAGTATACGAGAAACTCTGAATAATTCTATATATGGTTTTGGTATAAATGTATGTAAATGATCTGCACATCTAGGAACTTCGGTGTTCATTAACCCAAATCTCACACAATTAAGCAAAAATGACACTTTGAAAGTTGCAAGATTGGAGCCAGCTAACTCTCTTCTTTCTGAATGGGGAAATACCAACTATACTTGTACAGGTAAGAGAGTCCTTTGATGTGTGCTGCACACCACTGCAGCAGGGAAGACATTCAGCCACTATTGTTATTTGTTGCTCTCTGTTTCGCTTTTCTTTGACACATTTATTTCTTATACCTTCACCTACTGAGTGAGTTGCCCATTCTCAAAACATCCATGAAAACAAATTTCAGATTTACAGTAATGCACCATTACTAACACTACAATGGTATTGATGTATTTTGTTGTAATATGAAGACAAAAAAAGTTATTTTTAGGGAAAGTAACTGATAGTAACACAGCTAAACAGTGATCTGGTTTTTATATATGGCTCTTGCCTGGATATTAAATTACTATGAACCAAAGTAGCATTTTTTAATCTAAAAAGATAAAATATTGACTGCCAAATTCTAGTACAGTCAAAAATAAAATGGCACAGAAGTCTACAGTGACTTTGCATTTTCATTGTGGTAATAGAAATGTTGTCATTTCATTTTTAACCTAAATCCAACAGCAGCACACAGCTACGCAGCAATGCAACACAGTGATACCAAATGTTCAATGGAATAGAGTCATACCAACTGACATAGCACTCTCACTTGAAAATGTACAAATATTTACAAATGTTTATAAGATAAAAATGTGAAATGTGGATTTAAGGAATACTGAAGAAACACCTTGATGCATGCTTAAATTATGCAGTTGTGATATGTAAAATGTGATATGTATTAGAATACTTACGTTACCTTGACAAATGTGAGTTTACAGATACAAACACTGCTTTTTGTGTTTCTAATTGTTATCTCTCCATAATGTTCTATCCACCTCCTTCCACTAAGAATATTATGTATGCAAGTAGTGACTTTGTTCCAGACATAGTAGTCTCCATACCTAAGAACAAATTAACAATTAGCTGGGAATATAATTAATCATGATCATTATGGACAAAAATAGCGCCATTATCATAAATACAAGACCAAATTCCTCAAAAATTTTTGAAAAAATGGCTTACTTTAATAAAGCACTGGTTCTGGGTACATTATTAATCCTCCATAGAGGAGGTCACACCTAAGTTCCAGTGCAGAGAACTGAAGAATGGTGCTATGAACCACAGAGTGAGACATTATGAACCAAGGAAGCCCTGCAGAGAATATTCACTGTCCTCAGAGCATTAAGCACTTTGCCAACAATTCCTTTAGGGCCAGGTCAGTGACACAAAGATCAACATAAAGTTGAACTGAGGCTATAAGCAGATGATGTAATGAAATTACAAATAGAACAAAGTAAAGATGGAAAGGAGATAACAGAAAGGAAGTAGGAAGTGGGAGCTCCCTGGCACTTCATCTCTTTACTTTCTGTAATAACTGCTCAGAGTCAGAGCATCTGTACTGTCAAATGAGAGAATAAAATCAGGGACTTATATTGTGCAAAGCACATTGGCCTTCAGTGGAGAGGGGCAAGCATGAAGACGGAAGACAAAGATGCTCCTGAGTGCATTTACTTCAATTTAATGAGAGGAGTGATGCCATGGGGTTAGAGGCAGAAAGAAAGGCTGGCTGCCGTGTACAGGAGTAGGAATAGTACTGCAAAACCAGCAGACATGTTTATAGTATCCTCTCCTTGTATATTCACAGGATTTACAACTTATAACTAATCTTACCTGTGGTGAAACAACTTCTCACTACTCTGCCATCACCTGAAGAACATGTTTTGGGATATCTACATTTTGAAGAATGACCTTACATTGTTACAAGTGATTGTTCTGAGAGAACACTCAGCAGTATTGAGAGCCTTAGTAAAGAGAGTGCTAACTGCTGAAAGCCCAACACTGCACCCTTGTTCTGAACAGATGATCACTGCTGTACATGTAAAACTTGGGTTCTCTCTTCCAAAACATTTCTATCCTCCTGTCTCTCACTTTCTAGAGAATTGGTAATTTTTTCCTCCAAAAACCCAAATGGATATTCAGGCTCAAAAACGCTTCAGTATCCCCAGTGTACACTAAGGAGAGATTTGAGCTAGGCACTAACTCTGACCAGTACAATTCATGCGAGGTCTGCAAATGCTTCCCCCAATCCATTCACAAGGCAGAACAGATTATATTGCAGCAATGACTGAAAACAAAAGGAAATAGGACAGTAGCTTACTTTGGAAGAGTCACATTCAAGGTTCCAACTGGCAGAATTTCCATTGATTTTCCCCAGAATTTGTTTTTCCACCTGATATCTGAATATAACAGTGAAAGATTTACAAAACTGAAAAGACCAAATTATTTCCCTTGCAGTGATCTGCATGGCACACAAAATGATCTATGCTACAACATCTGGTTTAAAACAGGACAGTATGAAGTTGCCATGAAAATACAAAACAAAAAACAAACAAACAAGAAACCCAAACAACTGGAAAATGACATTAGCTCAGAAAAACTAAAGATAAGTTTGATTTGCTTCTAGGAGTCATCATGCCTGTGCTACATTATTGTCAAATCCCTCATGAAAACATTCAGTGCAAATTAAATGCATATGCCAGTAGATACAAGGAAAGAAAGAGCTGCTTGTTCAACTGTGTAAAAAGAACTGCTTGTGTTTGTACAAAATTGTAATTTTCTTGGTAAAAAGCTTTTAAGCAGAGAAGTATAAACAGGCTGCAAGCAACAAGGGAAGTTGTAACATGTCTGCTCACTCTTCAGAACAAGAATTTGGAGTGAAATAATTCAGAGCATCAGTTTGTTAATTTGTTACTACAAAAATCATAAGTATAGAAATTTTTAGCAAGCTCCAAATGCAAAGCTCAGCTTGTACAGACAAAGTTTTTACTTGCTAATTAAAAAGGACTTTATGTTTTTGAATTAAAAAAGTATACCTTGCCAAAACACAAAGTTCTTCGATTCACAGTGACAGGCCGAAATGGGAGGATGGTGGCTAACCTGGAAAACAGTTTGGCTGAATTAAAAACAATTCATTTCCATTTCTGAGACAATACAATTGTTACTGCAATGTGAAAATACTAAATAGCCCACACTATTTATTAGCCTATGTCGTTATGAAAACAGATGTAACTTAAGTTTGTACTTAAAATACTTCCTTGTGATTACTATAAAAATATATACCTTCTGGCATTCAATAAAATTCACTCATACGAACAGCACATCTTTACTACTAAGAAAGCAAACTATTCTAACTCAAAAGAAAAAACAAGATTATGCTATTAAACAAAGAAAACAAAATCTAAATCTAACCAGGAGTATCTGTATAGAAACAAGCTTTACCTGCTCTGAGAAAAATCGAAATCCTTTGTCTTCTCTAATACATTCGTAAGTTTCACCAAGCACTGGGTTAAATGGCTTGCTTCCTGCTCTAAAGTATGTAGAGGCATAGCCTGATGCTGCAAAAGCAGCTATGAGAACCTGTGAAAACACAGAGAAGAACGTAAGTGAGAATACAGAGAGATTCCTGTATTTATGCCATCACTATGTGTTATCATACAACTTGCTCCACTCAGAGTGAAATCTGGAAAAATGAACCATGCCTTAGAGGGAAGCCATATATCTCAGTATAGACTGCATTTTTTTGTTGATATAATTCGTTTTTCTTCATGGCTTCAGCTAGTCTCTTTCAACAGTCCCCTAAAGTAAGAAACTGCACAAGATACTCTTTTTCCACCTTTGACCAGGTTTATCAGTAATGATCTAAAACACAGACACAGCTCTAGTCTATGTTCCCTCTGAATAAATATTATAAGGTAACTTCTAATGACAGGATCACATACCATTTTCCTATGGGAACTATCTTCTTTAGTGCCAAATATAAACAGCTTGAACATAGCATGTCCTTAATGTGGAGTCATCTCAGGATGTCCCACGCATGTGCAGCCTTTATCAGCCTCCTTAACTACATGTACAACTAAAATTTAGTAATCTTTAAGCCAGGCCTAGCTAAGAGTAACAAACTAAGTGACATGCCACTGTAATTTTGATTATAGCTCCCTTTAGCAGAGTTAAAAAGAATCACAACAGGCACTCATAAGTCCAAACAAAACTTCAGAACAGCAATATGGGGATAAAAATCACTCAGCTATGGATGACCTGCTAACAGCAGGGTAAACATTAACCAGGTCCACCTCTCATGCTAATGAGGACGTAACACTCATGTGAACTTTTACATGCTATGTTCTCTTCCCACCGTGTGATGCGTGCTCCATTCCCTATTAATTTCATATTCATAAATTCAGCATCAAGAGAATTAACACTCTTTCCAGAAGCTTTTCTTCAACAGTAGAAGTTTCAGTCTTTCAAAACCTTTCTCATTAATGTAACACAATACAGATAAATGAGGGGTTTTACTATCCTTATGATATATAGAGCAATGAGAAGAAAAGTTTCCCATGTTTCCGTTACTTTCGGATGCTTATTTAAGATAGCAAAGTCCTGATTTTTTCACAGAATGGTAAAGAAGGTAACATACTCACAGCACTGCTACCACTGAGGCTTTGGGTATGCAGCAGTTCTGCCAGTTTGGTTTGTATCCTCAGTATTGCACTAGGTATCTGTAGCAGTGAATGAGACTGAATCCAGGTTTCCAAGGAAGCTTTCAGTTGCACTGTGGCTTTTCCTTTCTGAACTCTCCTCACACCTTTAGTACTCACCTCCCAAGCTTTTCAACAATGCAGACAGAGTCCTACAGGCAAACAGCCTGCTTTACCCAGTACAGCCCTGCTCAGTCCTTACAGAAGCTCCCTTATGTGAAGGATATAAGGAGTCTTGTAGGAAAACAGCATGTGATGATAAAACCCCTTATCATAAGACAGGACCAATTTCATCTGTGACAAGTAAAAAATAGCAGTGTTTGGGACCCCTTGCTCTCTTGCAGGCCACATGAACATGGCAGTTCATGGGCCGGAGAGTCTGGCTGGCTGTGAGCCACAGGCAATCTCTCTTCTCCCAGTTATCCACGTTGGTGTCAACCAAGGAACAGTAGATATGTTCGGCAAGAATGCTGCCAACTTTCACCTAACAGCCTTTCTCTGTTTCTTCTGAGGAAAAGGAGACACAGCAGTTCAAAGCACCCTGAGAGCTGAACATAAGCTATTGGCTGCCAGTTAAAAAACCAAGACATACTTACAGGGGAGCTGAAGTCAGGTTGCCCAGGCAAAATTTCTTTTAGTATTTTGGAACCTCTCTATTAGAAATTGCCTAGGATGACATCTTACTGACACCTACATTGATCATAAGCCAACCACAAACCTCATTAGCTATTTGAGGCTGCTAGATTGATCACCCTGCACAGACCTCCACTGAACAGCTCCCTTTTCAACACAGACATAAAAAATGCTACACTAAATTTATTACCATGCGTTCATAAGGATCATCTGTTTCAGAAGCCTTGTCCAAGAGTTCACTGTATTCTAGCTCTTCACAAAGGTGTTGTAAGGTATTCAAGGGTTCATTTAGCTCAACTGGCATTGATACTTTGGAAAGATCTTTGCCAATGTTATTTCTCAAAATATTCCAGAGATTGATGTTACTGGTGTCAGGGCTGGGAGCTGGGAGGCAAGTTCTCCGTCCATTCCTGAATGCGCCTCCTGTTAGTTCACCATTAAGAACTGGGAAGGGAAAAACTTTTATCATAAGAAAGCACCAGATAAAGGAAAACAGACTTATCCATTGAACAAACCACCACCAAAACAAGTGAGCCCAACTTCTGATTTCAGCTGAGTTGATCTTACAGAGACATGCAGTAAATCTGACACACGAATATAAACAACATCATTTCCCAAAGTTGAAAACACAGCAATATACTTTGCCGAGAAATGTTGTCTGCAACACTGGTGTTGTCCTCAGATATATTATCACTCACATCACTGATGTAAGATTCATCATCAGAAGCCTAAAACATAAACAAAATACCCATTAAGTCAAATGCATAGAAAATATACTAACAAATTAGACCAAAAAAAATTAACTGAAATACAAATATTCAATGAAATTATCTCTACCCAATTAGAGCTTTTACCTAAACCAGCTGATTGTTTCAATCAGCCTATACTGCCAATGCTCTAGAAGTGTCAAAAGAAAGGCTATACCCTCTTTATGTTTCTGAATTCCTTATTATGAAGCCCAATACAGACATTAAATTTGCAAAAAGATGACTTCAAATGAGATCAGATTAACAAAAAATTGACAACATAAAGTGCTGGGTTGGGATGTGAGAAGAGATAGTCAGATTTGAGCTCTCTATAAAGAACCAAAAAATAAAACACAGCTTATGGTTCAGCAAATAAATGATATAAACATCAACCTATCATTTTGCAAAACAAGAACTACAACAGTGTTAAGACTATTTTTAAGAATTTTTTTTTAAGAAAAAGTATTTTTTTTTAGTAATATTACTTTCAAAATATTTCACATAATTTATTATAAGGCCTATAACATTTGGTGTTAATTTTGTAAAGTTTCCATTTTTTTTATACCATACAGATACATCTATTTTCCACGTTGATATAGACAATCCAGACTGTTGAGATAACATGTACTTTACACCTGTCAGAAGCAATAAGATAAGGAACCATTCCATTGTTTAGATAAGCAACTCTAGCCGTGGTTGTGCCAAGTCATGGCACAGGAGCAATCCTTGTCAAAGAGAAAATATGGTGGCATACTCATTTTGCCTCTTACAGAAGAGATGTGGTAGACCACACTACAATTCAGCAGCCTGAATGCTATCTCACTGCTTCAACTTTGAGCTTGAGTGAGCCAATTTTTCAGGCTTTTGTTCATTTATCTGATTACAGAGAGTAACTTTGTACGTACACAAGAACACTTTTCTAAGAATATTTTTAAATCTAAATGAGTTGACTGCATAGTCAGACTTAAATGTTTGTCTATGTCATCTTTATCTGAAACTGCCATAGTCTAGCAGGGACATGTACTGAACATAAGCTACTGATACAAACTGAATTACATTTCAGGGAACTTCTGCACCCCATCACAAGGCAGTCTGGGTCATTTATGTACACCTTATAGATTCTGATACCTTTTTATTCTAAGTATTATTATAAAAAAAAACCAAAAAATAATTCACTAGCAGTAGCAATACCTAAATCCATCCAGCTGCAAAGCTGCAGCATGCTGTCATAGCCTACCTCATTTTCTGATGAGCTGGCAGATAGAAGCACTTCCTGTGCATCAAAGAACTCTGAAACAGATTCAGACATAGAGAGCCTGCTCTCATTAGAAACTTGCTGAGACAGTGGCAGACTGACATGAATTTGTTCACCCGTCTAAATAAATCACAGAAAAACAAAAGAATTATTTCTAATATAAAAGAAATATGCATAGAAGGGGTAAATCACCTGAATAGTTTTTCCATGCCAAATATAAGCACAGATAGGAAAGACAGCATTTTGGTAGGACGTTGTGTGTACCTAACAGATGAGACTTCAACAGTTATGCAAATAAACTGCATTCTGAGCAGTGTCTTCATTTGAGGCCTGCTCAACTGCAAAGTTTTAACAGTGTGAATAATCACAGATCTAGTTCTATTTCCAGAGGAACGATTTTGTGGACAATAGCTGGATTGTGTCAGACAAGTTCAAGCATGAAATTCAGATGAAAAGACATCTGGTTATAACAAATTACATCACTGAGAACTAGCTTTGACACAACCAAAACTCAAATACAAAGCTTTGTAAGGTCAGGGAGCTGTAAGTTACTTTCAAAATAACTGCACATGTGAACCAGTCTATTAACATATGTTTGTATATTCAGGAGGATGGCTATAATTGTATGTGCTTTAATTCCATGTTCATACTCCAAATCTCATTTGAATTATGCCATTAGCACTGACTCAATACAACTAAAGCAAATTAACTCTCTACGGTTCATTATTAAGAAAATTGAACAGCAAGGGCAAGGGGTCAAAAATGTGTTATGTGTATGTCAAACAGGAGGCAAGCTAATTTAAATAGTAGAACATATCTTTCTCTTCCTGCTATTGATGGGAGGAACACCAGGTTTCAATGTGTTACCCTACAGGCTACCACTTTAAGAATGGCAGGTGGGAAAATTCAGATTCTTTCCCTATACCATTCCACCAAAGGAGCTGCTGCTATGGAGGGAAACAGACTTCTGACTTTACCCCATAATTTATACAGCATGTCACTTCTGGGAGATAACACAGATGAAACTGCTGAAGCCCTTCTAAACACAGTTTACTCTTCAGACTGCTAAACCATCCCCATTATTCTTACTACAGAAGTCCTTCAAATGGTTTTGTTGACATCTTAATCCTGTATTATTCTACGTAGTTGCCTCAAAATGCACTAATGAAAAAAAAATCATAAACAAGAGGTCAAAAACTCCTCCTTTTTCACTGGGGCTTATGAACTTGTAGGTGGTTTATGATGTTTGATGAATTATGGAACCAAAAGCTCATTTCACCGCTTTCTTTACAGGAAGTAGTAATATTTTGAAGTTTTTTTATAGATTAGAGAGCACTTCAAAAAAATACACGTCCCTACCTGAAAAAGATATTCACACGGGCATTATCTACACACTGCAATATTATATATACAAAGCAGTCAAGAGAAGAAGGGAATGAGAGTTCTGGGATCCTCTTTGAAAAACTCCTTTAGTCAGACACACTTGTACCAAGATAACGATGGATATATGAAAGAGAAACAGCTAACCAACGAAAAGTACAAAATAGAAGAGATGGTCGTTACTCAGAACTTCACTGCAGATTGTAGTGCTGTTCACTTCTATCTCCTGTTGCTAGTCTCTAGCATGCTGGACTCTTGGAAAAATTGTTTGAGCCTTTTCAAAACATAAATGAACACAAGAATTGGAAATACATTTTCACCTTCCGTTCTTACTGGAAGAACTAATTAGGAGCCAAAAGTATGGTAATTGAAATGGCATATGCATAGAAAAAAAATTAGTGGAAATGACAAATGAAAAATATTTTGGGAAAATATAAGCAGAATGGTTGTCAGAGTGACCACATTAATTTTAACATATTACAGCTTGCAAATTCAGATTTTTCCTTCTCATGAGGGAAGCTGACTTGTTATTAATATAAATGTTCAGTAATCTGTTGACTGAGGAAAGCAAAACAAGCCTAGATGTTGCAAACATGGTATTAGTATAGTGCTTGGTTCATAGACTGAACCTTCTGTTTTCAGCAGTACCACCATATTAAACATCAGACCCTTTAAGCACTTGCAGGATGAGGCCATTAAATACTGAACTTCTCTGTCAGTTTGCCAAGAAACTAAGGTACAGAATTGGTTAGCTACTGTGTGTTACATTCAGATGCAGCAAAAACCTCACTAATTCCCACAGCCAACAATTAATATTTCTGGAGTCCTTTCCTGTTTCTCTGCAGAGACGAAACTGAGTTCTTTCAAGAGATATGGCATATGCAAAATGAAAGACAGAAGTTTTATTTTATGTAGGGAATATATAATCTGACTTTTTATATGAATGAACACTCGCCAATCTGAAAAATTCTATAAATTGCCAGGTGTGTTTCAGTTATTAGTGAGAATTAGCAAGGTTTGATTGTACACTAAATCCATGAAAGGCCAAAATCTTACCTCATCAGGACTAGGGATAATATTTACACTGACAACCTGATCACAAATAACAGATTCTGAATGTATTCTGTTCAAGCGACTCCTTAGTTCAGCATTCTGGTTGAGAGCCTTAAAATAAAAATGGCACATTTCATTTAAAATTAAAAAGCAGGTGTTAAATAGAAAAAAAAAAAAAAAAAAAAAAAAAAGGAGCTTCTTCCCAACAATTTCATAAGAATTCACAGAATCTCCTTTCTTCCAGTTGGAGAGAGATACCTATTTTGAGATTCTCTTTACCATTATTTAATCTGTTTGGTTGGTTTGCCTTCAGTGATTTTCAGGAGTCAGGGGGACTCCTGAAGATATTCTCCCGCAATGTAACAGTAGCATTCCACCTTCATTCTTCAGATAGCTCTTTGGCATGTACACTGGTGGGTTATGTACATTATGGAAATGGGGAGTGAACGCACCAAGAGCTAATGAAACTGCAGAACAACAAATGGGAACCACCCACAAAATGGCCAGAGGCAATTCTCAGTCCTTCCTGAGCTAAGGTTATCAGCACTTTGCAGAACCTGCAAAAGGATATTGCTTCCTTTCCAGCAGAACCAACATTGGGTGTCTGCCCATCCAGATCAATTTGATGTATTTGCATATGTGTACTCATTTCAAACTACTAATCCATTAGAATGTCACAAATACCAATACAATTCAACTGGTGTCTGGTATCTGCTGATCTTTCTTCTTTTGTAAACCCAATCTAGGTCATAAATTTGGGTGCATATATACGTTTTGTCTGTTATCTAGAAAGACTCGTGCAAGATTCTGAAATTCAGAAGAAGTATGTTACATACCTAGAACATGAACTGACTGAACCCTAATATATCCCCAGCACTGAGGGTTATAGAAAAGAACAGCAGACATACTATTTCAGTACAAAATGACTGCTATAATGGAGGAAGAATCATCTTCTGCCTCCCCCTAGTGCAGACTCAGGAATAGATTGCATGAATGTACTGAAACAAAATAGGACCAAAGTAAAATAGGTTAGCTTAAACTGCCACTAAACAGTTTAAATAACCCCATTTTGCTTTGTTCTGAAATGGTTTGGGCATGTTCACATTTGCCATCTACCAGGAAGGGAAGATGATGACTAACAGCAGCCTGGCAGTAGCTTCTTAAATTGATCAAACCTGGTCATGAGACTGGTCAAACAGGCCATCTGACTAAGGTCAATTTTCCACTTATTTCCCACGGACACTATGATCTAATATGTGACAGTGACTTTCAGACTGACACTGGAGGCCAGGAACAAGAAGAAAAAAATGATCACCTATTTCATACAAGTTGCTATATCTCCATAAGGCTTCATTAAGTTTGTATCAATAACCAGAAATGGTTATCCTTATCTCTTGTCCTTAACCTTTCTTTATTACAACACACACTAATCAATCTGCATAACATGATATGCCACTGTACCCATAGAAACATTGTGCATAAAATTTAATCTCACAGCAAAACCCTACAACACAATAACAGTGTATGAAATTATGTACAGATTTGGCTGAAGTTCTGTCTGCCTTTAAATCTCTGCTAATGTATCTTGCAGAGGCATTACTCCACACCAAACCATTCTTCAGAGTAAAAGCTTTTACATTTCCTTGACAATGAATTAAAAAATTTGAGTTATTTTGCAACCTGAAGACTTACTGTTGCTTTACTTCTTCCCACTAAAGCCAATGATAATTTTTCCTTTGGCTTAAGTAGGAGAAACGATGGACAGTAACAGCTGTGTATCTGAAAATCCAGTTTACCCATGATTATCCTGTAACCCATGATCCCTTTTGTAGCTAGAGACAAGGACATACAAAACAAATCTGAAAATTTAGTCAAAACGTAAAACTTAGTTAAGAAAACAATAATATCTCCTTGGCTGTATTGGAAACAGCCAAGAAAGATACCTAGCATTTGTATAAAAACATTTGATCCTTTTTCTTTACTTTGGAAAATAATAACAGGCAGATGCTTACACAAACAAATAATATCCTTCACCACCACATGCACTGAGGTTAGAACTATGTCATAACGGAACATATGTCATTGTTCTGGTTAAGAACTTTTTATTGGCTTTTTCTTGGCTCCTTCTACCTCAGGAAATGGTCAAAATACAAAATAAATCATGCATCTGGCAAGCTAGATGTGCTTGAAATCAAATCACAAACATACCTGAGAGAGGGACTGTCTGAGGTGTGCTATTTGAGCATTGTGGCTTGTAAGATCCTGCTCTGAAACAATCTGCTTAAGTTTCTCCTTCTCTATAGCTATGCTGTTAAAGGCAGACTTCAAAAGAGAATGCACTAAGAGAAAAGAAAAGAAGGAAACAAGTGTTTTGTCAGCTACAGAATTGCACATTAACATCTACTAAAATATTTCAGCAATAAAGACAGAGAGTGAGATTTCCATTCCACAGTTATGGAAGTTCGAAACAAGGATCTGAACTTCAAGTTATCCATGCTAAATTATGTACAAACACAGCTTGAGAGTGCAATGAGCATACTGTGTGTTCACACATATGTCATCTGAGCATATTCTTGCTGCTGAACGTATGGAAAGGTGCATATTTGGAAAGCATACGTCAAATGTGTGTTCTTTTCTTCCTGTTTTTTTATTTATTTTTCTTTTCAGAGTAACAATAAAATGAGACTCGCACTAATAAAGAGGATTACTTGACCTTTGAACAGGTTTTTTGACATTTTTTAAGATATCAGTCTCATTTTTTTCCTATGTTTGTTATACAACAGATAGCAAATTGACAACAAACCCTTTTAAAAATAGTATTTTTCAGTCTGTAGGACCATTCCTTTATTGGCAATAAAATGGCATTTATAAAGTACCTCCTCATAATACGCTTTTCTTCTGTTTTCACTGGTGTAGAAAACATTGCACAAAAATGAATAACACCACGTTATACGTAGCGGTGACATTCTGATTCATTTTTGGGGAAAAATAAGGCATTTTCTTGAGAAACAAAATGTCTGCAAATTCAGTCACATATTTAAAAGATGCATAAAGTAGTTTAGACAACTTGTTGTCTTTATTTAAGCCACCTGAGCAGCTAAAAATTCCTATACAGTATAGTTTAATGCAGATGAATTCCTGGCCATAGCTAAGTGAAGGCAATAAAGAAACACAACCAAGCAGCAAATAAAGGAAAGGCTTGACATTTTCAGTTACCTTTTTGTGCCATCAGGCAGAATTCTTCTTGAAGCTTCATGTACTCAGTAGAGCATTCCAAAGGGTCTGTTACGTGGCTTGGGGGAGTCTGAAACTCAATGTCTGCACAAAGGTTGGGATTGGATGAATGCAGTCGAACAGGTGACATTGTAGCACTAAAAGGGACCTAAAGCGAGATAAAGTGAAGAAATACTGTATAAGGTGCAACCAAGCTTTTGACTCTGTTGAAACAAAATACAGATTTCTTCTGAAAACAAAAGACTTAGTTCACAATATGAAGAACACGGTAAAAGTGAACATGTAGCTTTTTACTCTTCTAAATCTCAGAACAGCTGATGCAGAATTCTCTTGAAATTTTTCACTGAAACAGACAAAAGAAGGCCTAAATACATAGCTAACAGATAAAATTGAGCATCTAACATTTACAAATTTCCTAATGCTTAAGAGATTACTGGAAAACTGAACCATGACACATGCTGCTTTATATTTTGATATTTAAAAGTACATGTAATATGACACTGTTGTTACAATATCAACATTTGAAGTATGCAAGTTCCTCCACAGATCTAGAAAAAGGATGTACTATTATCAAATATAGAATTGAATTTTATAAACTACTGGTAAATCTCACTGTACTGGCAACTGTGAAGAGGAGAAAAAGCATAATCTCTTTGTATTCTTTCTATCTAAAGAAATAAACAACAACAACAAAATCAAAACTCCACCTGATTTTCATTTACAGTACATGAACCATAAATAAATGCAAAGAGTAACAGTTTAGTAAGATGAAGCACAGAATTTAGTTTATTATCATCTCCACTTCTCTTTCTCCTTCTATCCTTTTCAGGTACAGTAATAAAAATACACATGCAAATCTTTGCAAGTTATATGCACATGTACCACATGTACTGAACAGTTACCTATATGCTGCATCCGAAGTGTATGGCTACCACTCATATTTATGATGTGTTTGTGTGAGCATTTGTTGCATTTTATTTTACCATTTACACACATTTGTATAAAAATCAGGTCAAGAACCCAATTTTCAAATTTAAATGCAAAGGAAAGGCATGCAGAACTACATTTTGTTAATTAAATATGAAACACTGTTAAACACATTGAACACATTAAATAGAATTTATTTCATTATACTAATGTATAAATCAAATGTATAAATCAAGAACTTCCACACTGCAGCCAAATGTAATTATTCAAATATGAAAAATGGGGCCAAAATATCAAACGTGTCTTCTGAAGCATGATAAAGAGTAGCAGATAACAAAAAAGTCATATTACTAAGAAATTTTATCAACAGATAAGTTCTAAACTACCATCAGTATTTGAAATTGGTACCTTTATATTTGGAATGGTTTTATCAATCCGTTCCTGTAAAAGTTTTCATGAATATATGTTTTGGTATTCTGATTACTCAATGAAATCCTCAAAATCCTGTTGGATCTATTCATCACATCTTATTCCATGCATGAGCATATTCTGCAAAATACCATTTTCCATTCTGTTCTTCCTCAATTTCCAGATACATACAGCACGTAACATAATAGCTCTATGGCACCAATCCAGTAGAAACTTTATTCTCTTTTCTGGTGTATTTTGATTCCCAGCTATATCAACAAAATAGGTATGTTTTACTGGACTTCGTTCTAGCCTTATCAAGAAGACTTCATTAACTGGAGATGTAGAATCCGTTCATACTCGATATTTACCCCATTATATTCTTCACCAGTATTAGATTGCCCCTTTCAACAACCCAACAAAACTAGGTTAATTGACTAATGTGACCAAAGTAGGTTAATTTCAAATTTCTGTTATAAAATTTCTTCATTTCCTAAATCAGTGCATGTTCCCAGAATTTTTTGACTGGGAGTACCACAAAGGTTTTATTGCTCCAGATGGCTCTAGGAGGGCAGAACAGGTGACTACATGATAGCTGGTTGCATGGGGAACACACACCCAACCCTCCAGCCCACCCAGAAGGCAGGAAAGAAAGCTGATCCCAGCTATTATGCAGGAGCTTGAGGGAGAGTACCTGCAACCCCATGTGCCTGTGCTGATGGGGCAGGTTGTCCCATCCCCACATAGACTGGCAGAGCTGCAGGCAGGCTGCCCACACATGGCAGGGGGCTCTTTAGTCACTTTGTGATTAACCTAGCTGAAGAGACCTGCTTTAAGTCCATAATTTCTGCCTCATACCTCAGCTAGCTAGGCTGAAAAACAACGTTTCTGCAGAGAGGTTTACTGGAAAAAACACATTTTAAGTATGTCCTAGAAACCTAGAAACAGCATTCACATGTTCTACAAATACTGTCACACTGCTTGCAAGAAATACACATGCACATGACAGAGACAAGTAGCTGCTTTGCTGACTGCCTTAAATATAAGAACAAAAAATACTGAAGTGTTCACTGACATAAATTCTCCTCATATGCATCTTTTAGAAAAGTTCCCAAGCTACTTTCCACAACAGAAGAAAAAATCCTCATTGAACAAGTTCTTCCATTCTCTTGAATAGGCAACAGAACACAAAACTGCCAACATGCTTCTCTTCCCCATTTCTTCTTTCACTGCTGTGCTTTCTCTCTATATCCACAGTGACTTGATTCTGACTTTATTACCATTCTTTCTTTTGGTTGTTTTTTTAGAAAATATTTACCTTCTTGATGCATCACTCTGGTTTCCTCCATACACATTCTCTTCAAGACATGATCTCAGATGTACCTGGTCCTGACTTTCTGCCCTACACCAGGGGCTAATACCCACTCACCCATCGCCTTCTTCACAGCTACACATTAATGTAGGAACAGACTGTTTCTAGTGGAGGGGGTTGTAAAGTAAAAACTCCTCTTTCTGCTGTGTATTTACCTGATGTAACCCTGTATCCCTCAGTCTATACACAAAGCTTCACCATCTGGGAGAGAAGTACTTCGCTACATCGGCCAGTAAAAAAACAGGCTATTGCCATGACTAATGCAATGGCTGCAGACTCATCTTGGTGCCTCTAGTTTTCCTTCCTCCTGTGCTTTTTCCATCCCCTCTAAGATCTCCCTTACCAGATCCTCACTTCAGCTGCAAATAACAACTCAGCGATTCCCTGGACTCCCACTGACTTGCAATCTAAGTCTAGCTGTATTTGCTCCACTTAAGCACTCCTTGGTACAGATCTTGCCAAATCTGTTAATTACTGCTGAACCTACTAGTTAAAGCCTCCCACTGACACTGCTCAGTCATGTAAACGGCAAAGGGGGCTGACTTCTCTGCTAGGCAGGCAGACCGAAGAGGTCAAAATACCAATCAATTATTGAGCACAGCATTCCACATCAACTGGTTAGAGGGGATTAAATTTAGATTCTCTAGTTTCCAAATTAACTAAACACTTCTTTCTCTCATGCTTTTTAGGGATAACTAATAACAGAGTTCTATGGTTTGGGTAGCAGGAGTTCAAGGTATTCAGGCTTAAGCAGAAGCTATGTTTCATCTAGGGGATTTTAGCCATGGCACAGTAGACCCTGGAACACTTCAGCCTGGTGAAGATATGCATTTAAAGCACACTTCCGTTTTTGGCTGCACAGTCTTCCCTGTCTAGCTGTTGTACTAATCAGTTAATGGATTAGTACTAATGTCTATGTTGTGCATCCCTAATAAGTTCTTTCCTGATAAAGCAGGATATCCTTTTGATGCTAATTTGATTTCACAAACAGCACTGCCCCCTCTCAAATCCCAGCCCCTCTTCTGATTTCATAGCTCTGGATTTTACACCAAAGACTTAGAGAATTAGCAAAACTAAACACAAACACCAGAGGTAGTAATATGACTTTTTGGGATTATGGCATGTAAACAGTAAGTGTCTCAAATGAAAAGGCTAACCTTATACTATTGAAAAAAGATAAAATAAGGAAATTTTATAATTCCATGGTTGTTTGTAACAAATCTCCTTGGTTCTGCTGTCTTGCTATGACTGTCACACGAATATTTTCACAGAACTTGATAATTTCTTTCTGGTTTTGTATAGTATATACCAGAGCATGTCAAAGACATGTTCAAACAGTGCAGGGCCTGAGTCTAACCGTCACTTGCACTTGCATAAAGGAGGAGGGACATATACCATGTAACCAAGCTCAGACCCACATTTATGGAATTTGTGTTACCTGACCACTTCTAAGAAACTCAGCTGAAAGTGGGTAGCATGGACACCTCCAAAAAGTGCAAGAAACATTTTCATAAGCTCATTACACATTCAAGTTACACAGCTTCCCATCTTTAGAGCTATCCCTTGATTGTTAAATCCACTCACTGTTGTAGCCACTGCAGCTGCCAGTCTCTGCCGGCGTCGTGTTGTGCTGAACTGGCCCTTCGGTGCCGGCCCTTCCTGACAGTGAATGCAAGAGAAGGAAGTAGAAGAAGAGAAGGGAAGGGGTGATGGGACACAGGAAGATGAAAGGTGATCAGAAAAGGGAGAGGGAGAGTCTTTAAGCGGATTTCAATTTTGTTACCTCCTACGGCCTACACATTCTGAGGACATATTGCATGTTTTCAGTTGTGTATGCCAGAGACATAAAACAGCTAGATACGTCACTAAAATTATCTCCAGATGAGTTGGACTGCAGTGCACTCACTAAGACTACAAAAAAATTCTATTAGCAGTGCCATTCAGAGTCATAAGGCAATTATGGAAAAAGAAAAAGAATGCTATGGTATGACAGAAAACACAAAAACCAAACTCCTTCTGAGGGTCACTTGACCACCTAGAAGATGAATTAATTCTGAAAGAGATCACTTTGCATTAGTGTAAGTGCATGAACTGTGGTCATTGAAAATGCATGCATCTCAATGGTAACACCTGTCAGTGCATATGTTATAGTGAGCTTGCTTATGTAAACATTCTTGTGCACAGCTCTAGCATTTCCATGTCCATCCTTGAGATATTTGTCCATTATTTCCACAAACCACTTTTTTGACTTCCAACTGCTTCTCCTGTACATTACTGAAGGCTTGGCTTTCAAAGCAATGCAAAAACTCAGATAAAGTATCACAAATGAAAACTAAGTATTCCAATAACTACTTCCTTTTCTTCACACCTAACTTGTGGCCTCATCTGCTTTATTTCTCTTTTGACTTTTAAGAAAATTTATGACACATAAAAGTAATGCAAGTAATTGTCTAACACAGGGGAACTCCACACCTATCATAAAGTCCTTCTATTTAATGTATAATCAAAATGCCATTATTTTGGAGCTATTTTAAGATTTTAGATGACTAGAAAAGCCACCTGTCTGCTTTTAGAAAGTAATTTTCAATCCCTTCACAGTTTTATTCCCCTATATCTGTATCTATAACCACTTGAGTATTTTAAAATCTATATACTCGTTTACCTTTTCTGAAAGCAGCCTGGGCACCATATAAATAACAATGGTATAGATTAAATACACGGAAACCATGCTGAAGAACAGGATATCATAGTTCAATTACTAGCTGAAGTATCTTGCTCCTGTAACATTCCTGCTGGTAGGTTTGCTGCATCTGACAACAGTCATACCCTTCACCCTCTGGCAGATACTAGTGGCAGTACAATGGAAGGGTTGTCTAATGATCACAGTAATAGAAGCCTTGCTTTGTAACATTTTATAAAATTCTCACATTAAAAATATGTACATGACCTCTAAAATATACAGTGTAAACTTTCTTAATGCCAAGAATGCATCATATGCATAACATAAAGCTCTTTGTGCTCTACAGAAGTATATCTATCTTGTGAATATGAGTTTGGAAGAATATTCTTGTTTCACTAACGGGGACATGTATAAATATATCTGTAAAGACAGAGAGGCATGCACAAATATATATATATACATATATATATATATATATATATAGCTATCTCTGCCAGTCTTTGGGTCTGGTTTAACTTCTGAGCTGAAAGCCTCAGTAGAGCAAGATGACTTTTCAGGTTGCTCCATACTATATAGTTCTCTATTAAACTACTCCCTCTGGGGGAAAACAAACAAACCTCAACAAAAAACACTGAACTCAGCCATTCTTTAACTTCTGAGCTCTGAGATGTTGAGGGAAATCTAATCAACCTCAGTTCATTTTACTGTTTTTCAGTTTGTTGTTTTTTTTCTTTTGAACATCTTTAGATTATCACAACAATGAAAACTGGTCATTTACCCAAAGGGGAAAAAACCCCACCAAACCCACAGCTCTGTTGTGTGTACAAAAGCATCATTTGTGAAAGGAATGAATACAGGTCAACTAACATGTTGATCATTTTCATAAGACTTCAAATAGGATTTAAAAAAACAAAATAAACCTCCTTCTTAAAAGCAATCTTTCTTCAGAGAAGCAGTCCATGTATTACTCCCAAGTAATGGCCTGTAAATTAAGCTGTTAATTCTAAGGTATTTAGCAATACTAAACCCCCAAACCTACAAATGTATACAAAAATGCTACACTCAGTTTTAGTTCAGGGAGTAACCCCACTGTAATCACTGTGATTACCCGTGTGAGCAACGTTAACTGCATACAGAACTAGTATACCTAATTGGTAAATAGATATTTCTAAGAAACAAAGCAAGCAGCTTTTCTTACAAGAAAAAGTATATTTTAAACACTTCGTGCATCTAGCATTCATATTGAAAAATGTGTTAGCAGGATTACAGCAAAAGCTACATTATTAACAAAAAGGTAGTAACACATACAATACAAAATCTGGATGGGGGAATTCTCTCCTTGCATCTTACACAGTGGATGCTGAGCTAGCAAAAATTAAACCCTCGTTCTCCATTACTTGTGAACAAGACACCTAAATATAGAGCTTTCTAATTTTTATGCTCCCAGAGGGATGGCTCTCAACATCATACTATCAAAGGGTCTTCTGATGGTAGTGAACAACTGCTCATTCTAAAATAAGTAAGTGCAAGTAATTCAAATGGAATTAATAGTGCAACTAGCTTAAAGTTAGTATGTTAATATTAGCTTTATCCCCTAAAACTAGTAAGGTGTATGGAGGCGTGGGGAACAGAAAAGGACAGCATAATTTTTTTTAGTGCTAAATATCAACCATTTAATAGCAAATCACGTGTAGGCACCATGAAGAAATGATCACAAACTAGAAGAAATTATTCTCAGAAGTGAATGCCCTGATAAACCGTTAATAAAGAGTTGGTTGGAATAGTCTCGAAAAAATGTCCCGTAAGGAAGGCTAATGAAGTTAGCAGGAATGACTCACAGAAAAACAAAATGGGACTGTAAGCTTACAAAGCACCTAGGCATGGGAGGAAATCCACATTTTAGTGGAACAGCAACATGAGCAAATTAGAAACAAAACAAGTCAGAGTGAGGCCATCTTGCACAGACCACAGCTTTAGATCATTCATAGGACAGGACAGCCCCTGGAAGAATAAACAATGTGTTGAGCCCATCAAACTAGGCAAGACACTGGAGCAGCCTAAAAGAAGTCTTCGTGTTCCATATAATTTAGAATAATTTTATTGTTTCTGTTTCACTGCAAATTAATTTATAAATCTGTCATTAATGCTTTGCTCTTACAAAATAAGTTTACATTTCCAGCATTAAGCTTGAGAAGAGTTAGGCAGAGTTCATTATCAACCCAGAAGCGACAGACCCACATAGAGCACACAAACCTTCTCAGGGGAACCTGCAAACCAACTGTAATTGAAACTTTCAGCAGCTAAGGCACAACTCCAGCCAAGTCACTAACAGCAGTTTAAGAGTCAGGTGCCAAACTGACGGAAGCTGAGGCAAGTGTCACTTTGGCAAAGCACAGGCAACACTGGAACAGCTTGTAATTCCTCATGACCCACCCTAGATCATCACACAGTGACTACTCTTATCATTTTTTCATAATTTGTGTGGAGAGGAATTTCTCTGAGGTGAAAGAAGAACATGCAGTGTTGACTGTCTCTTCACAGGCAACAAGTACTTGCATCCATTGTCCTGCTGTTTTTATTTGCTTATGTTATTCAGCAGCAGGGAAACACAGTGATCCTTTAAATCCTGGTAACAGGACATGACATCAATCACCAGAATTCCCTTGTTAATAAATCTTTTTAATCCTAACAGATGCTTCATTGTTCAACCTATTTGTCCAGTATAACAGGTAAAAAGAAAAAAACACAACGGCTACAACGAGAAAGCTGATGCAACTACAATTTCTTCTTTGCTTAAGATTATGAATCTTGAATGAATCACAGAAAACTCCTTATTTTGCCTCTAGTGGACATATTAAAGGCCTTCAAAGTTTGCATGAATTTCAAGGAATTTAAACTGATCACAAGTTGCTGACATTTATTTATTCTATAGTATACAGCTCAGTGGTGATTGTTAGCTTCTGAAGGCAATTGAATATAGTCTTCATTATCAGTTGCTAAATTATAAAAAAATTAGGTTTTGGATTAGGCCTCAAAATACGTAACTACTTACAACAAAACACAGTAAGGTACCCTGCATCCGGAAGTAATAAAAGTGTATTGTGCTTATTTCTGTGCTTTTACTTTCCAGCTCTAAGGCAAGATGGGGTAAATTCTTTCTTCACATAATTTATTCTTTGGTTTATTGAGCTGGTTCCCATACTGACCTTTTCCGTAAGAGAAGGTTTGTGAAAATACTTGTCATTAGTAACATTCCTAGTACAGGTCTTGACAAAGACAGCTGGTATGTTTAGTATTTTATCCACGTTTTCTGCTTTTAGCTTCATGTCACCTGTTCAACTGCCCTTCTTGGCAAATGTGAGATAGAACATCAGTATTCCTGTGTGCTACATGCGTATCGCCTTTTAAGCACCTTTACTGACTAGATTTCAGATTCCCCTCCTTTCCCTAGATGGCAATGTTTTCATATGAATGAAAGTAAAATCAATACTTTTCTCACTGTCTTCTCTAAGTTTTAAACAACAAACTGAGATTTAATTTACTTTGTCAGGAACATAAGAGACAGTACATAGATGTCCTACTTTCAGCTAATATGTAATTTCATGCTTAAAGTTAATCTAGAAGTACAGTAAAAAGTAAAACATTGTGCATTCAGTACCTGAAGTTGAATTTTTGCATCTTTGCTGACACTTTTTGTTCTCCACCGTCTCGTGACCCGCTTGTCTTTCTTTGAAATATCTACACAGTTAGCCTACATTACACAAATAGTTAAAAGCGACAAAGTACTATTAAGTTGACACAAGCAACACAGAGAGTAGAGCAAGTTAGTAAAGAATTGCAGCATTAGACATCTAGAAACTAGAAAATAAGGAGAAGAATGCCACTGTCAGGGCCTGCAACTACAGCAGTAGCTGTAGCTATCCATACACTTCTATAAACATACAATATGTTTAGCTCATTAAGCAAAACTACTGGTATACTTTCTTCATGAGAGCAAAATATTTAGGACCAGATCTTGAAATCCTCATGGATTTATATTCTGGTACTACTCAGAGAAATACAGAGTAAACCTCTTCCTGAAATAAATGGCAAGTCTTGTCACCTCATTGGAACTCAACTTGCCAACACAACAATGCCACTGATTGATTTGTGTACTCAAGGGGACTGGGTGAAAAAGGAAGAAAGTATTTAGGATTTAGGATCTCTTGTTGCTTTCTTGTGGTCAAGATGAAAACTCACCCTGAAGTGGAAAATGGTCCAACCCTTGGGACCTTTGTACTATGCCCTCTTTTCTAGAGCATGCAGCTTTATCTTTGAGGGTCTTTGGGTCTCCACTCATTGAAAACTTAAGACAGTATCTTACTCAGCACAACAAAAATTCCTTAAATACAATTTCAGTGTATTTCAACAACATGCATTTCTATTGTAACGGTTCTCAGTTTTGGTTTCCAGAGACTTCATAATGTGATTCCTCCTATTTAACTCAAATAATTAATGTCTTAACTGTTTCTTTACACATGAAACATTATTACACATGATTAAGATAAAATATAAGATAAGCCTTTCATCCAAGAGTTTCAGAAAATCACTCTGAGTTAACAGAAAATGGCTGTATTTCCCTTAACACAAAGAACAAATGCTTCAGTGTGATGATTTATGTTCAAGCATATTTACCTGCATGTCTGTGAAATTTGGTGCTGACTGAGTTCTCTGTAGTATCTCCAAATTTTGAAGAAGTTTACTGAGTTCCACAAGGTTTGACTGACAATGAGCAAGATCTAACATATAAAACAAAATTACATTAGGTGCTTCAGTTCAGATTTTTTTTTTGCCACAATGTCCCTCACTGATACTTTATTGCATTATAAAAGTTAAATGTCCCAATCCCTGGTAGTAAGGCATCTAAGTAAAAGCTTTCTTTTTAGAGATGTTGAGTACTTGTTATTTCTGTGGGAGTCAGCAACAAGTCTGGGCTTCAAAAGTTGATCACATTTTAACAATTATATCCATTAAGATACATTTTAAAAGCAACATCCCAAAACATATAGAGAGGGAAGTTCCCACCACAAGCATCTGATTACCTTAAGAGCTACTTCATGTGTATGGAAAGATGCAACTTAACCACTTTACTGACTGTTTCTTATTTTATATCAACAAGAAGTTCTGCTGAAAGAACAAGACATGAAGAGGTGAAGACTAACCTTCTGCACATCTATCCATCTCTTCAGAGTCCTGCAACCAGGCTGCTACTTTACTCTGACCAGTAGTGCAGGTAGCAGGAAGGCTGTTACTGCAAGGTACAGGAGACTGCCAGGGGAAGCTATTTTGTTGCACCTAAGGCATAATAAAATGCTTAAATTTACTGTTCTTGCTCAGTCAGCATAATCACCATACTACTGCAGAATAAGAAGAAAAAAAAAAATGCATTGTGATTTCAGTGACATCTGTGATTTGACTATATAGTTACCCAAGATGCAGATTTTTCTGCATGTTAGAGAAGCAAATCGAGAACTCACAAACAAACTGTGTCTCCTAACCACCAGTTAGAAAAGCTGTTGTTTCAGAGCAAGAATATAATCCAACAGTAAAGAGACAGATTTATCCCTAATGACAAAGGCAAGTGCAAATCACTCTGGGGATGGTGAATTCTTTGCAAGATCTCTACAGCAGCCCATTAAGGAAGGCTGCAGAAAGGCTAAATTAGACAGTCCTTCAGCTGTACACACCCTCACAGCTTTTTTGCTGGCTGTTGGCTCCCACAGTGAAAATGCCTCTCTACTGCCATTACGAGCAGAGCCCACTGAAACTGCCCATAAGCAAGCCCAGCAAGCATGAGTTCTCAACAAAAGAACACTACAAACCTTTCCATCGGATACATTAGCAGCTGGTGAAGACTCTGTAGTAGAGGCTGAAGGGAATATATGAAAGCTAGCATCTCTTGGAGATCTCACAATCTCATTCTGACGGTACAAACGGTGGTGGCGTAATTTTGAAACCCATGCATCAAATGAATCCTGGGACTTCACCTGGAAACAAATTCACTATCAAGAAAGCATTCAAAATACTACTTTTCTGCATCTTTTACAGTTTTATTTATTCCTACTGTGGATGAAAAGAGAGTAAGTATTTGCACTGGTTTTTACCTTTAGATGGTAGATGTGTTCTTCTGTATCAAGATCTATCCTACGAGCCTTCTTTTTTATAGACATAACTGATAAACCAACATCAATGCTCCCATGGACTTTGCCCTTCTGTATCTAAAATAAAAAAGCAAGGTAACAAATCAGTAGTATCGTGCACTTCTTCACTATACTTAATAAAAGAAAATCTGGTGCTGAAATGGTTTCCCATTTTATAAATATTTTAATGTAAAGCCATGTTAAAAATAAAACCTGTAGTCAGACTAACTACTTAATATATTTATAGACAGATAAAATATCTCCCAAGAAGTGCTTGGTGCAGAATCAACTCCAAATTTAAATTGTGTTGATTCACACCAGTACACAGCTACAGGTGAGAAGCACAGAAAATTAGACAGTAGTCAGCTCCCTGCTGCTTCCACTTCGTAATTATTGGTATAAAATCTAATTAATTTAATGCTATCCTTTATATCCCTTGAGTATATTGTAATCACTATTGTAACCAAAACCTTACATGCTTTCTACGTACAGATCTCTCTTTGAATCGATTAATAACTTTCATGTGTGTGCAGTCATAAATATGCCTAGACTGAGTATGGTATTTCATCATCCTGGCAGGCTGAATTCCAATAAAAATTTTTAAATTATCTTCAACTTTACTTACATCAATTGGTGACTTTGAATATTTCAACATTCCATTATCCAAGACAAAAAATCTCTGGAAAAAAAGATAAATTCTTTCTTAATGAGCAAATGCAATTTAAATGGTGTACAATAATTCATCTGCAAAAGAAAATAATTACTCTGTAGCAATTAAGGCATGTTTGTGGGTTGGAAAGAGAGGCTAAGTACAGTATTGAATAATTTTCTTGCTTGTTTTTGACAATTATCTTCTAAGCTAGAAAAACTAGATTCTCTTTTTTCAACATTGTGTTGTAGGTTTAACTTAACAAACCTCAATAATGAAGGTTATTTTTTCAGTTTTCCAGCCAATTCAATAAACTCTATAAGGAAAACACTGTAGGCCAAAAGAGTTCTGTTTCTTCATTTTCTTTCTGTTTTTCTTCACACAGAACATGGGCACATTTCAAATCAACATCCTACCTTCCCTATTCAGAAACTGCAGATTTTTTTCCTAGTGAAATATTTATATCCCAAAAGGAAGACCACATATGGATGTTCTTGTGGTCTCCTTGCTCTCCAGCTAGGAAAAAAATGCAGGCTGCAAGACATTGCTCTGCCACCCAAAGCTTTGTGCTTCATGGCAGACCTCTATGCAGTGAGGTAAAGATGAGCTTGTAATTCATGCAGATTATACCTTTTCTAGCTGTAATGTAGCTAATAAAGGTATTAGTGTAAGTGTAAATAGGACAGCATTCCCAGCAACATACCCAGGTCATGGAGGTCATTGATATGCTGTGAGCCACTATACCTTCATTGACACAGGTAACCAAGGGTAGGCTAACCTGGTGATCTGTGACATTGCTACACCTTTATTTTGCCGAGTGGCTCTCACGTACAGGAGAGAGCAGAATTCCCTATTCACAAGGTGCTTCTACTGCCATTAAACTTGCCCTAGATTGTGTATACCAGGCCACTCAAGCTGCATTGTGAACAAGTAAGCATAGACTTTGGCACACAGCATAAAGATACAGCCTAGCAGGAACCCTAGACTTGAAATGAGATTCATTAATTTCTATTCATCACCGCTTTCCAAACATGCTAATTAATAGAAGCTAATTGATATGTTTAGAGTCTAACCTAAAGCACTAATCTATGTTAAAAATCTAGAACACAGCGAAGTATTATCCTAGACTCTCTAAGTTGTCTGACATGGAAAGGAAGGACAATGTTTTCATTATGTGAACCTCTTAAATCAAAACTATAAGCAGGGCCAGTAGTTAGATGGCACAAAATATCTCCTGAAGATGGTTCTGGAAATAATGTCAGTCAAACAACAGATGGTACCTACATCTCACACAGGGCAAGCAAATAGTGCTTTCCTGGAGACATAACTTTTTTAGTAAGATGTCAAAACAACAGGAGGGGTTTTGGTTCTGATTTGTTGTTGTTTTTTAATTAGGTACAGTCGTTAATGGACTTCACAAGAACATGAAATTAATTAGGCTCTGCCTAAGTTCCACACACAAAAGAAAAACACCTTTCCTCATATTTCGTTCCAAAGCACACTGCACATCAGAAAATGACACTCTCCAAGTTACACACATTATAGCTGCTATGCTACTAAAACACATTCGGAACTGTCAGAATATGATATGCAACAGAGGATGCTATGGCTTTGCTAGCAGAACATTGACACAGCACATGCTACAATTACTGTCTCTGGAATTCCTCACTGGGCTCTCAGCACGAAATATTGTTACAGACCCAAGGTACCAGCTGAGAAAAAAACAAAAAACTTATTAACCAATCCACAGTGTCGAAACACATGTTTGGCATATGTGCTTTGGTGAAACGTAAGGCAGAGGGGGATGCTGAACTGTGAAGCTCTCAATCACATTAAAAATTATTTACACAGGTTAACTGTGCTGAAGTCAGCATGTAAAACAGACCATCAGTAGCGATCTCCTTTACAGGACTGTGAAAGTTGGACTCTTGCTGTCCTATGAAGTTCCTTACCAAAACAGACACTTGTCCAAAGAACAATACATTAACATAATGTATTTAAAGGAGTAGAAGCAGTGGGTTATTCTATATATTCTTATACATCTGATTAATCATTCCATTTTTTTGGGGGGGTGGGGGAGCAGTTTGTTGGTAATTTGTTTGTTGAGGGGTTTTTTGGTGTGCTTGTTTGTTTGAGTTTTGGGTTTTTTGTTTTGTTTTATTGTTTAATAAGCTCTCCATTTCTGTTCTTTCAGTGTTTCAGGTTTTCCAGTGTCCTGGATTGAGCCAGGATGAGGCCAATTTTCTTTTCACTCATTTTTTTTTTAATTCAGTGAGCTCTCTTTTAACTAGCAGCGAGTTTTCCAGCTAGTGGACTGACAACACTGGAATGTTTATGTTACTGCCGAGACATCAAGGACACTTTGAATCTGCAGCCTCAGATGCTAAGGGAGTAGAAGAGTTTTATCTGTAACCCTCCCCTAGGGAGGAGTGGACTAGACAGACAGTAAAATTGATCAAAGTATTCCATTCTATATATCTATGTAATCTCAGTATAAGGTCAGCGATCACAGAAGTCAAGCCCCTTTCTTCTTCTTTTTCCTTTTTCTTCCGTCCATGGCCGGTGTCTGGGGAGGACTCTGGCTATCCATCACTGTTGATCCCCAGGCTTGTGCATTCCTGATCCTCATAACTCTCCCTTCAGCTCTCATCTGCTGTGCTGCTCTCTCTGGCAGCACTCCGGGACATTTCAGGACTGCTCACAGCTCAGGAGAGTGCTGGGGAGTTGCTGAGGTGTGGGAAGGCAATAGGGTTTTGCACTTTCCTGCACATACTTGTATATATTTATACATGGTTTTTTTTAATCATTAGTATTTAATTAAAGCTGTCTAGTTTAGCTTTCAATTCAGAAAGTCTCTCTCTGCTTATTCTCTCTCCTTTCCCCACCTGGGTGGATTGAGAGTATTATTGTCACTGGTTTAATTGCCGATCCCAAGTTAAACCGTGACATCCAGTTTTACATCATTTAATCCCCCTAGGCTAAATTCAAGTAGTGCATATGTATTTGGTTGCTGAAACTACAAACTCTAGCTAAGTAAAACAGAAATAAAATTCTAAGTAGATAGGCATGCACAAAAAAGGGTGTCAGCCACATGTATAAGTTAGTATAATATTCAGAAAGAACAGAGAAATTACAAAAAGTCTAAGTTATACTAGTATGGACTGCATTTGTACTAGACCTGAGTAAGTCTCAGTGTTTACCGAAGAAACCCAAAGTTAATGCTTTCCCAGAAAAAACAACATGTAACAGTTTCATAATCCTTCGCAGTAGAACACATTCTGTCCAAGAAAATTATCCTGCTTCAAGTACACTCAGCTACAAAACAACAGGTGAGTGTCAATACCACACTTCTTGTTGCTAAAAAAAGGGGGGAATGTAATTATTATGGTATAAAATAGAGACAAAAGAGCTTATGAAGACCAGGTTTAGAGCTAAAAAAAGGTAGAATTATGCATGGAGAAATGTCACCAAGCTAACTAAATAGAAAGAGGAAATTTCTAGTTGAGATTTACAGTGATTTGTGTGGGGTGGGTTTTTTTGGAGACAGCTAATGGCAAAAGTGTATAGTCCCACTGCGTGCCCACACAGAAGATTGCAATCAAGAAGGCAAACAAAATTCAGAGACAAAGCTGAGCAAATCTGCCCAGTCAGCATGCCTGAAGGGGAATGCCCTCCCATATGAACACCTTGGATCCATGCAAAAGCCCCTCAGCTCTCCTCTGCTAGCATGAAGTCCTGTGTACTTTAATGTAAACTCAATGTAATCTTACAGTATATGGCTACATTTTGTTATGTTATAGTAGAAAGAACGAAATGGATATTGATTAAACCTCCTAAACCACAAGGCATCTTCTGAATTGTTTACAACCTCCACCTGCATTTTGAATACAAAATTAGGCAGCAGGCATTTCAATTTGAAGGCCATGAGCTGTGCGTGCAAACTAATTCTTTACACAATTTGAAGAAAAAGTTATACACCAAAATCCTGGTTATTTATGTGACATCCTAATTTCCTCTAGACAAAAGAAAAACCCATCTCATAAAATGAGGTAATAACCTTCTGATTGGTTTATGAGGCATTTACCTTGTGCCAACCTTTTAAAGGCCATTTTCTCTTCTTCAGCATGAAACCTTCATGTTTGTCTGGCTTCTGGACATTGGTCTGGCCTATTTTCAGACCCTCTATGATTTCCCAGCTGTCAGGTTCCTGGTGAAAAAGTATGAAGACACATGGATTAATTAACTGTGCACACACATGATGAAAAATTGCACTTAAATGTAGCACAAATTATATGTAGCAAGACTAAGAGTAGAGGAGGGGTAGGCTTTTAAATCAGTCTATTTAGGTTCCAGACTACATGATCACTGAACTATGTCCAGCTGTACCTCATTTGAAACTACTGAATATGAATATTTTGGAAGTCTAACCCTTACCAGGTAACTAAAAGAATTTGAAGCTTTTAAAGAAGTTTAACACTGTAACTGAATTATAACCTGAGGGTGGGTCTGTAATGCTGTTCATAGCAAGCACTGTGTCCCAATGAAATAAATACATCTGAATATATGAAAGCAGAATCAAATTGTGGCTGAACTAAGTACAAGAAAGGTCAGACCTGCTATTGAATGTAACAGTTTAAGTGCAAGTGGCTTGACCACCTATGAAGTCTCTCCAGAAGCACCACAAATTAGCACTGCACTGTAAGAACTAAAAGGACTAAAAAGATTTTGCAAGTGGGATACAGGCAGAATCTGCATGTTAAAAATGTACCTTCGCTCAGGGCATCCCTTCTCTAAAAAAAGATAGCATCATGAGATGAAATGAGGAACAAACCATACTGCTAAATACATGGGCATATATTAACAGTGCCCTTTGTGGTATTCCCTGATCATAAAAAAAATGTAAGTTTTTGGTTTTCTAAAATACAAGCTACATCAATTCTGGATACTCTAATTTTTCCTTAAAATCAGAAAAACAAGCAGAAGAGGTTGGTTTATTGTTGATTTTGAACGTATCCAGCTCTTGTCCTCAAAGGAATTTTTTGACAGAGTTTCACTGGCGAATTACACCTTTAGAAATCTGCATTCATTTTCACTGTATTAAGAGAAATTTAGAGGAAAGCTAACTAATTTTCTCTCTAGAGAAAGGAACAGAAACTGTATCAATTCAGGTACAATCAGCTGTATGCCTTTCAGGGAGCCAAATAAGTATGTATCTTGCATATGCCACTTCTTACGCATGATGACTTGTACAACTCAAGCTGGACTTACAATATACCATAGTGAACGGCTAAAGAACAGTATTTTTAAACAGAAAACATAGTCCTGCCTTTATTGCTATCCTCTTGCCACTACTGTAATCAACAAAACTCTGTAATGATGTAAAAATTTCCTATTGCCTGCTAATTAAGATTCTATTTTACTAATTGTAACTTTTTAAGTTGTAAACTTGCATTTTCTCAGCTGATCTCTCACAACTGCCAGCAATATCATGCAAAGTTATTAAGTGAGGGAGGAAGTTGAGGAAGGAAGTCATACAGCATCAAACTTTTAAAGGGGAAAAAAAAAATTCTTTCCTCCATTTCCCATAAAACTGTTCACAGCAAAACACTGTCAGACTTCGTAACACCTTCAAGGAAGTTACACAGCCCTGATAACATTAACATTAATATTATGAAAATACAATTTCAAAAGTAACAGCAAATTTCAAATCTACCATTTTCAATAACGTCTTGTTATTTTGTAGAGGGTGAAATGCTCTATCCCAAAAGATAGATATGACAGTAAATTTTAATAGAAATGTTTACTCATTTTATTTTTCCCTGTGTAGCTATAAACTAGAACTACCCAGTGCGTACATGCCGTGCTCACAAAACACCTTTTTTTCTTCCCTGTGTTTTATTCTATTTCCACTACTGTAAACAGAAGCACACATGCATTATTTTTTTCCCTACAGAGAAGTACTTGGCACTTGAGGGGGGAAAATTAAACTATGAGTCCCCTGGGGCGAGCAGAGAATTTCTCTCTGCAACTCTGCCAACTGATTCCTCACCATATTGATTTCTCCTTTAGAAGATCAGCTGGAGGAATAAGTCTTTTATCTACTAGATAACATCAGTATTGATTACTTCTCAACTAGAAATCACACAATCTCATATAGCTATTCATTTAAACAAAAAGCCTGATACAGATGGACAAAACTAGCAATTATTCACTGCAATGTAGATACCTGTCTTCTGCACCAGTACTATGAGGTGTTCCTAAAACCATCCTAACAATCTTAACTGTGCCTTACCTCACAGGTTTGAGGAGATTTGCCCAATACAAGGGACATTATCCAAGAGTAGCCAGAAATGGGAAAACCAGAATGAAAGGGATAAGCTTGAAGAGTCCTCATCCAATGCTGACCCTCAAGAACAGCATTAGTACTTCAGGGCTTCTGCAATTTCCTGCCTATTACATGAGAATCAGCTCTGCATGAAGCAGCAGGACCAGGGAAACACAAGCACAACCTACAGTTCCTGGGTCTGCATATGTCCCAGGTATTCATAGTAAGGGAGCCACTACCACCAGCTTTCTGAACTTAAGTCTTTTTGACTGCCAAGTATTTATTTTTCAAATAAAAAAAGAGAACCATTTCATTTTCCCTGGAAGAACAAAATTTCCTTTCGAGTTTATTTTACCAGTTCTGTATAAAAACTTACAGACATTTAATTTTAGAATTTTTTTTCCCACTAAATACTCCATCACATCATCCTCACCTCTTCAGTAACAATCTTACTTTTTCATGTGAAGTATCTTAAAATGAAGCCTTCTTTACATGGAATTAGACTTCTCTGGAATCAGTCATTCCAAAACTGAGGCATTCATCAGGCAGTAAGTTGACTGCAAAGCACCACCCACAAAGCTGCACCTTTCAGGAACTGGCGGTGTTACCTCTACAGTTCTATCCATTTCTCTGCCTCAGGAAAGAAGGTCTAAGCAAGATATTTTAAATTTCAAACTTTAAGAAACTACCCACAAGGAATGTCATTAGGACATATTTTTAAAAGTAATAACATTATTGATTAGCAGCACTTACAGACTTAGATATTACTTGCTCTACCTTAAGGAGATTGGACTGGACAATTTCTCAAAGTCCCTTCTAGCCTCATACTCCGAGAATGCAAAACTAGTTTGTGGGGGCCATCCATAAGCACAAAAACCCCCACAGACTACCAACAGCATCCAAATCCTAGATTTTCTTAATATAACATCTACTAAAGATGACTGGATCCTCAGAAACTTCAGGTGGCGAATAGGAAGCTCCAGGGTAGGCTCACAATATACTCAACAGCAGAACCATACAAAACAATTTTCCAAATCTGTTAGTCAAACTCCTTTGTAACTATGGAGGGAGGAAACTCATCACCCAGATTATGGCTCATGCTTTTCCATGCTTTTGCTTACCTTGGATAGAGAAACAGGGTCACTTTCAAGGAACTGCTTAGTTAAAGAAGGGTCTGTGCTTCCCGAAGAAGCCTTCCGCTCCAAAATATGAACACTCTAAAAAACAAACAAACACACAAACAAAAAAACCAAAAAAAAACAAGAACAAAGGAATTAAAGATAACTTATCATTCAATGTTACTTTTAAAAATACATATTAAATAATGAATGGCTGATCATTACACTCCATATAGAAAATACCAGCGTCATGGCTCAAAACGTATCAAGTACTACCCATGTATGATGAACCGTACAATTTGTCTTCTGAGGCAATACACTTCTCCTTCCTCTCTTATTACTGTTTTTTAAACTAATTAATCTGTTCAGCCTAGAAAAGACTGGAAACTGAAAAAAGCCAGGAAAGACAAGTAATGCAGGTCTTACCTGCACAGATGCAAAGTGCTCCTAGCCTATCATATTTTCTGCTAAGGTACAAGACACTGAGCAGTTGGCACTGTCCTACATTCACTTCTGAAGCAAACCATTGAATGTAAGATATTACTGCCTCTGACGTACTCGTTACCACACCTTAGCATTTTGTTATTGGCTTCTCCACTGAGGTGAAGCAACTCATTACATAAGTGCTTTTAATAGATTACAGATGTATGCAAGATCAGTTACTGGGTCTCTGACAGGCTTGCTGGTGGACATTTATGGAACACCATGATCTTAAATCATTACAACTGTCTTTACATATGACAATACTAATAATTTTATATCTTCAAAGCATGGTACAAAAATGAAATACCTAACATAACAACTAGTCCTGAAAAAAAAGCTGTTTTTAAAAGACAGCTAAAAATGTCATCCCGTTTTCCAGAAATGCTTCCCTCATATTTTGCAAAAGAAAAAGCATTTTTGCTACAGGAGAAAATAACTACATTCTACCTGCTTGGATTTGCATTTTGTTCTCTGCTAAGATTTTCTGACATCTCCTATTATTATCTGGTAAGAATTCTACCACAACACGTCAGTAGTATCACTTTGGCATGAAATTGTTTCATTTCCAGGACATGTAGCACACTGACAAACTTGAAATTGCAGTTACCCTCTGAGAAGCGTAGATTTTTCTCAACTGGAAACAACAATTAAATTTTGCTCACAATTAAGCTTCTTTACATTCACTGAAGATGAGATTCCATTAGTACAAGTGACAGCAGAAACAACCAGGGAATATAAAAAAATACATACAAACAGCAGAGTAAATACAGTACATAAGGATCATAACCAAAGGATCATCAATACTAAGTACATAAGGATCATAACCAAACTAAACAAAAGTAAACACAGCTATTTTGTAAACACAAATGCATATGTAACACAAACCACATCTTGCTGCAGAGCAACACACAGACCCTCATCATTCTCTTCCAAATTGCAACTGTGAATGAGAATAGGAAAATACAGGGATTGTCTCTGTTGTCAGTGGCGATTAATAAGCATCCCTGCCACTGTGCAACAATAATTGGCATTTATTTTCAGTTACTTAAATTTCATTTTACAGTGAAGACTATGGAAAAGCAGCAGTATTATGTTACCTGCCACATTCCCCAGGGCCAATCAGCAAAAGCTTTGTCATCCATGCTTTGAAATCTGCTTTATCAAAGAAAGGCCAATCTTCTTACTTAGTCCAATGTCTATTAGTAGTCAGAGGAGGAAAACATTTGTATTTATGTAGCACAAGATTCTACGTTACATGCTGAACAATTTAAAATGCTTGTTTGGGTTGAGCACCACTAAGTAACTAATGATAAACTATGATAAAGTTTTCTCATTGAATAGATTAAATGCTACTTATGCACACAGTTATCACATTTCAACAATATACAGGAAAACCTAGATTTGTTCCTCCAAGGAAGATTAAAATGTCGCTTGATTAGCATAAACAGAATGATTCCCAACTGTCTTGCCAGCTTTGTTTGGCAGGCAGGAATCCCTCCATCTTGAGATGGAGCAATGCCCAACACAGATGTTCTGAAGGTCTCATACGTAGCAGCCAGTGCAGTGTGTTGTGACATAACTGCAATTTGATTTTCTACAATATTTAGAGTGGAGTAACCCAACAGCCCTTGGCTTGCCAGATTTCCAGTGACATTTTTTATCTCAGCAAGGGGGTTTTCTGCTTCTTTTTTTTCTTTTTTTTTGAGCCCTCAGTCATCGCAGTTCCACTTCAGTTGAGAAATACATTATTAGCCAACGGCACTTTAATGAATGCTGACTTTTTCAACTATTTGTTTGGAAATATGAAGATGAACACTTTTAAAATAGAATGTTAACATCTGCTTTCCAATTCTTTTCTATCATGTCCACCATTATACTGACATGAAACCACTTTACATTTGTTATATGTCTCTACCATAATATTAAGAGACATTACTTGGTGCAAATTGTTTTCTATTAAAGCAAGTTATTTTTCTGCAAAATTGGAGCTAGAAATTACACAATTATTTGACATTTTTTAAAAGCACCTATTTTTATAATGCAAGAGTTCAGTAACCTAGCACCACAGAAATAAAAATTATTTAAATCTTGAAGTTATTATCAAGAGGGTTTTTTTGTTTTAAGAAGAAAAATAGAGTTTCTAAAGGAAGCAGTTAAAAAAAGCTGATGAGAAGAAAATTAAGAATGAGGCAGACCAACACAGCTTCTGTTTTTTGTTTATAATTGAACAGAAAAACGAATAATCCATTAATCTAGGCACATCAATCAACCTGGTACTCTATCTCCTCTCATCCCAAGAATACAGGCAGACAAAATCAACCTCTGCGTTGATTCATTCCAGACTTCCCTCATGCTTCAGGATTACTTGCAGCATTCAGCAGTCTTCAACACCCATAACCATGGAGCCTAGACATACACTATTCCACAAAAGTAATTCAAAATAGAGCTTTTTCCATCTGGGTTTGTTTTGTTGGCTTTTTTTTTTTCAATCAAAAGGGCTAAGTAGTGCATCTTTTACTATCTGCTGTTCATTGGTATGCTTTTTACAACCTAGCTACCCCTGCACAGACCTGCATTCTTATTTGAATTCCATTTAGTATGAAGTGCAATGCTTAATCACTTTCTCTCAACTAAAAACATAGTATTTTGCAGTTACCTGAAATATAGCAGCAGTATTTCACTGCAGATGTACCAATTTTCACTACCTTTTAAACAAAGCTGTGTTGTATGCTGAGTTAATCTGCAACATTATTTGCAAAGGGAAATTTGTTTTTATCTGAGGCTGCTTTTCAGTCAGCTCTGCCTTCTCTTTCATTGATGTTGGTGTAAAGACAGTGTCTTTAATATCATTGTGAGAGCAGGGTGAGTACAAAGGTAAAGAACCATGTCTCCACCAATTTATTCCTCTTTTCTTTCTTCTAGTACATTTTTTTAAATTTGTATAACACAACCATGGTCCTAGTTTCATCCTCAGTCTCTCCTATTAACAGTGCTCCAGAGCTGTTTTCAACAATCTCAGCTATCAACCAACAGACAAAGGAATTTAAGAATACTTTACAGAAAGCACATGTAGTTAATATTTTTTCCTCTTCTTGTAGCACTTGCTCAGCTTGTACAGAAAGGTGCTTAAGAGCAACATTTTCTTTTCGTAACCTTTTTACTGAAAAACAAGTATATTTAAGTGGTAGTTCAATAGAATATTAACAACATACAGGTATGTCCACCTCTACTTCTTTCCTCAGATATGCAAAATCAACATTTCTTTTGTTACAGAAATGTCAAGGATTTGATAGCTCAGGAGCTCTCTGTCAGCCCTTTCTGGAACTCCAGCTTTCTATTGTACATAGCACTTCATGTCAATGCTTTTAGGCTCTGGAAGCAAAGAATCCTTTGCTTTTCAAGGTAATTTTTTTATGAACTCAGAAGAGAAATAAGCTCTTGCTCCTCTGAAGAGCTTCTTGGAGGGAAGTATTAGCAAAACTGGATAAAGCAGAAAGGAGCTATCATTGTAAAAGCAATCTTCTCTTTGCCAGAGTGAATGTTTGGAATGACTACCAAGTTGCAGCCTGAGTCTTTACTAACAATCTTCTCCTTTCACTCTTTACATACTGACATGCTTATCTCAAAACAAAAGAAATAAATTGACAATATCTGATAGAGAGAATTAAAATTTTTATTAACAATACAAAGCTGTTCTATTGCTATTGAATAATTACATATAAAAGGATCAGTATTTCACTAGTGTCAGGCTGGAAATTAATTTCATTAGTGCTGATACAGTTAAAGAAAAAAAAGAGGGAAAATAAAATTACATACAAACAATAAAAACATTCCTTGATACATTGTTAACTAATGATATTCTAGCCATTTTGAATGTCCTTCTTCAGAAAACACATGCAGTTTCCTCTTTAATAAATGGTTGCAAGGGAGTCTAAGTTGACAGAAGTCATAGGCCAAAATGTTCACCATTCACCTGAAAAAGTGTGTACGTTGAAAAAAAGAAAGCCCTTTTTTCCTGGTACTCTCTTTCACACTCTTATGTAAGCTACTCACTTAGACTTCATCAATATCCTTTAAACTTTAATATATGCAGTACATTCTAATGGAGCAAAAAAAAGTTTGGATGTAACAGCTTCATTTTCAACTTCAGGAAAAATTGTTTAATAAAAACAGAAAAAGAGAAATGTCAAAACAGCAAATAGCTTTACTAAGGCATACACTTATTCTGCCTAATACAGTTGTGTGTCTTGAATTTGGATAATCCAAATCATGCATGTATCCTGAAAACAGAAGCCGTCATATCATACCTGCCATCACCCTCCCTCTTCTGTTCACATTTGTGTCTCTCCTCTCTACTGAGAAAATGAAAATAAAATCAGGCTTCTGTTTCTTCTCCCCCATTTTTTCCCAGAAATCCTAAATGGCACTTCAGAAAAGTTGCACTTCCTCCCTCTGAATTCACACATGCGTGTGCGTGAGTGTACACACACATTCCTCACTGATCTCAGCCCATTTTGGATCAAGTTGCAGTTAGAAAACGAGTGCATACTATGATAATATCAATCAATGTCTGAGGACACTTGAATTGTATGAATGTTGATTTTTTTAAGAGGTAAAAGCTGGCCTTTTAGTTTATATTCTCAAGGAAAGAGAGACATGTTCATGTAGGTATGGATGTGCATGCATAGTAGAGGGCAAAAAATTACACAGGAGGAAAGCAAGAGTGACCATGTTGTGAAAACACCACTTTAAATTATCTGTCATAATTTGCATGGGTAATTAAGCTATATACACCATTTCTAATCAAACTGACACAGTTTAAAAAAAGAAATGTTTCTTCATAGCACATATCTGAACTTCAGCATTCTCCATGCGGTCTGTAAAGCACTCCTAGAGATAAGAAAACTCAGCTAGCAATGATTACGAAGCTCAGAGAACACATACACACAGCCCCCTGGGACAACTTGGCGTGCACACTATCACTGGCAAGAACAGAAACAAATCTTCTGCAGAGCCTTTTTTTTTTTTCCTCACTGCTCTTTCAGACATTGTACTAGCTTGCTGTATGGACCAGGCTATCTGTCTCTCCTTGACTGCTTCAGTCCATTTTATTTCTTCAACAGTTTTAAGGTCAAGTCTTTCTCTATTCATCTCCAGGATTGTACTCTGGGAGATCTTATCTCCAAACCACTATACATATTAGCATGGACAGGGGCACTCACAATGCAAATACCTATTGATTGGAGAAGGCCAATACACAGTGCACATGGACACATACTTCTGGTTGCCATGTATCTATCGTGTAAATTCTAGGCAGAAATACAGGCACAAGATGAGGGACATCTGCTCTGTACCTGACAGGCTGGCTTCACAACATACAGGCAGTGAGCCTGATGCATCCAGCCTGAACTGGGCTCCTGGGTGTGTGGTGCTGCCAATGTGTAGCAGCAGCCCTGTCCCCAAGGATTACCAGTGCTGGAGCAGGAATACCTCATACTTTCAATGAACCCATCAGCACCGGTGCTCAGGGTGGGCTGCCTCACCCCTGGGGCCAATTTTCACCAGTTCTCTCCAAATTTCCCATGAGTTCCTACCCTGTTCCTGGACAAATCTGTAGGCCAGAAAGCTGCACTTTGAAAGTCGTTACTTTCCTCTGAAGGTCTAACTGTGCCACATGCAGATGTTCACTCATCAAGTAGTTCACTGTTAGCCATTTGAGGGATGAAAAAGGAATCTAACAGGCCTGAGATTTATGATTTAAGACAAGTGCTACGGCATTGAACTTCATGTAACATTCAGGAGGGTGTTCTACAGCTTTGTAAGTTACATTGTTTTAGACATTTTTTCAGATACTAAACTAAGACCCACTACCTCTGGAATCTAAGGAACATTTTCATACTCTATTAAAAGCACAGAAAAAAAAATCTGTTGTAGAGCAGCAGCTGCTAACAAATTTAGTGAATAACGGCGTGTTTTTATTAACAAATTAGCCACTTAGTTCTTTGGGTCCCTCAGAACATTTGCTTGCTCCACTGAGTTGATGCTTTTCAAGTCCTTATTTAACACTTCCTGTTCTAATGCTGCTTCAATTGTATTACGTGAAGTGAGTTAATTAGGAAAGAGAGCAAAAGAGAATGATCACTGTAATAACAGCACTTGGCATTTAGTTGCATCTTCAGTTTGAAACTCTCAAAGGTATTAATATTTATTATTGAAATAATTCTCATGAAGTACTGAGAAGTAAAAATACTCTTAAAAGTCTACACTTTGCTGCAGAGCAAAGCTAGGAATAAGGGTCCATGTTCTTAGGTCTGTCCAATATCTATCAAACAACTCTCCATCATTGCTTTCCTTTCTTTTATAGTCATGGAGAGACAAGAACAAGTGAAATTTACAGGTAAACACCAAGAATTTTTTCCCAGATGTCACCTCAGGTTGTTAGCAGTGATCGAGCATGTATGTTGCTACTCAATTTAAGGGAATAAAGAAGGGATATAAATGTGCTCAGAGTTCTCTTTCACATTACATTAAATTATATTGCAATCTTGTACGAGCAACACAGTCTGAGGCACACTGGGCAGATAGGCAGGCACATTAAAAAATGCCAATCAATTATATTGTCATTGTTTATGACACAGAAATTTATAAAGAAGCCTCAAAAGCATCCTTGATACTGTGTCACTGGTCATAACTGGTCATAACAAAGAGAAAGTTGAGTTTGAGGTATCTCAATATATTAAAAGAAAAAAATAACCTACATCAACTTGAACATTTCCTCCTATCCTTTCATGGGCTCTCACGTATCTAATTGTTCTTAGTCTCCCAGAAAAAGCACCAAAAATGCTAAACTAAATAGGACAATGAAAAGAGAGAGAATCTTCCAAAGGACTTCAATTTCCAGCAGCCAAGATGGATCTGTGTATATGACGGACATCACCCTATCAACCTAGCCTAGGAAGAGAAAAGTACTAGTGGCTGAAATTCTATAGCTGCTGCCACTACAGCTGCTCCTGTCCTGACTCTTCCCATTACCACTGCTATGCTACTTCCCACTGAGCTGCCAGGAAAAATGTAGCAGCAATAGGAGCCAAAGCAATAGCAACAGCAGGTCTCTCATTTTAAGCCTCAGTATTTTGCATTACGTAGCTTCAGTCTCAAATACTAGACTACATTTTCTATGGGATTGATAAAAAGTGAATCTGCTATTGCTTAGAATAACCACACAAAAATATCTTCTTAAACATCAAGCAATTAGAATAAAAGATTGTTTGCAACTTTTTTTTTCCCTTCTACCCGTAAGCCAGTTCTCCCAGACACTTCCAGTCACAAAAAAAAACCCTTCTCTCCCCTTGCTTTCCTTCTCTCTACTCTGCCCTTACTTTTTCAGCCAGCCCCTACAAACCAGTCCTTGCTTCTTAATGTCCTATGACTTCATGAGGCATTCAGCCCACTCAGTTCTCTCTCCCCTATTAATTTCTTTCATATATTAATTTTCTGACCAAGAATCTCCTCTCCAAAGCAAGTACCTTTTGCTTTCTGCACTGCACAGCTGACCACTCCACTCCTGGTACTTCTTATTTCTCCCTCTGCTCACTTGCTGTGGCATGCAGATTGCCCATTTGAACTCAGCTTCAAAAAACCTGATGGTCCCTGCAGTACACCTATGAAAAATCTGCAGCTAATTATTTCCTGGGAAAAATTTGATGGTGGTTTTCTTAGCCATGAGACTTCCCTTTGTAATCCTACTTTTACTCTTCTTACTGTTAGCTGGAACCATGAAGCTCTAGAACTGACAGAGAATCCATTATTATTTTCCTATTATGCACATCTCTTCTCATTGTGCTTTATCATTAGATGATGAAAGAGACAAAAGACAAGCAACCTCTCTCTTTTTCTGCTCCCAATCTATGTGTCTCATCTAATCAGCACTTTATGCTAGACACTGCCTTTTATTGGATGCTTAATACAGTGCATAGCACTGTGAGGCCTGGACTTCAACTGCATCTCTATATCCAAATAACAATTATTAGTCTTTTTTTTTTTTCTAGGTACCATACACTTCACCCTCAGATTCACTTATGGCAATAACTATTTGATAGTTTTCCAGTTACTTTATAAACTGAGGTTTGGTTAAGGTTGCTGCAGACAAATGACTCAAACCACCCATCATTGTTAATGGCTTTATATCCACAAAATCGTTATACCCACCTTAGGAAATGCTGCTTTCAGGAAACTACTTTGACAATTAAAATATAATGGTTAATAAAAAAGCTAACTAGGTGTTTTCCAGCACAGACCTTTAGCCAAGACCACAGCCTTGGCTTTGGAATCACGCTCTGCTCCTAAATTTCAAGGCCAGGTAAACATCTTCAGCCCAAACTTGGCCGCATCCCTTGAGTACACCTCCTCTCCTATTAGTCACTACTGCTCTTACAGAAAGAAAGAAAAAAAATCAAAGGAGAAAATTGAGACATTAGGAGCTAAATTCTCACATTTGAAATAGCAGACATTGCTAAACCCACTTCACATCATGTATTAGATACCCTTTAGATGGTATTCAGAAAAGTAAAAATCTCTCCTTTGTTCACAGTTTCATTATTACTCTCCTGCTGTATCATTCCCTCTGATAATAGCCTGGGGTCAGGCCCCAATTTACCAAGCTGCACATTGTTAACACTATAATGTATTTACTTATTTCTGCCTTCTCAGCACAATATTACTACTCATGCATTACAGAGACTGTACAACATATTAGAGTCTGCAATACGACTTGCATATGTAGTGAATAAATAAAATATGGAATATTTGTAAAGAATTTAGAATCATCAAGCTGAATACACAGCATAGGATTTTATCATATTCAGCTGTACTTTCTAAAAACAGTGTTGGTTTTTCTCCTTTTTATTGTGCAACAGAATATAACTAGCCTTTTGAGAGTTTCATGAGGGAGGAAAAACAAGAATCTCCCTTTTCAGCATGGCTCACAAAAAAAGCTGTCAGAATTGCAGTTTTTATGCTCACCTTTGTAAGGAGACTCCTTGTTTTCTTAGGGAGATCCCCTGTCAGTGGAAATGACAGGGGTTTTCTGCTCTGCAACAGCTCCACAGTAGGAAAGGCTGCTGCTGCTGCATTCTAAAGTATTCCTTTATCCAGGACACCACAACTGCCCTGCCACCCTGCTCAGCTCAGGGTTAAACAAAATAGGTTGGTCCTAGGCCTTCTAGCAAATAGTCCAAATTAACCATGATTTTGACAAAAAATGAATGATGCTAAAGTTCCTACGATGACAAAAAATCTGAACCCACTTATTTGGTTATTGCTGGCTTCAGTAGTCTGTTCATTTATCAATCATTTGGTCATGAAGCCTGCAAATTGGCAGCATCAAAGCTTTTGCTGACTGCTAATTCTTTTAGGTGATGTATATTGCACAAACAAGAAAGCTACATTAAAATGTCAGCATTATATACAGCACAACACTTTCCACCCTCCCTGAAATGATTTATCACAGTCATGTTCACACTCATACAGCCTCCTGCACCATAATTTATTGGGAAACTGTTCCATAATTGCTGGTATGACTTTGACAAGAATTATATGGTGAGAAGATTTCAGCCGTTAACCATCTAGAAATATCAAGTGTTATCCTCCCATATGACAATGAAAGCTACATTGACACTTCATCCAGTCACATCACTTTCCATATCCACACATATCTAAAATCTAGTGTGTAGCTCTGACACTTTCTGAAGTACTCCTACTGATGCTGGGACCAGGCTGTACACTCAGATCTCAAAAAAACAGAGGAATGCCTATGTTGTTTTGAGGGGAAAAAATCCAGCCCTTATCTCAAAAGGATCCTGGAGAAAAGACAGATTACAACCACATAGACAAGGGTCTCTTGAAAACAGAAGTCTAACACAACTGGACTAGTACTATATGACATGGGCCAATCAGTGTGATTTCATAGTAAACCAAATAATACTTAAAATGTTGGATGCTTCCATAAAGGATGAACAGTATGATATTTGAATTGGATTATTACTTTGTAAAAAGATAATACGTCTCTGTAGTTAAATTTACAAAAAGAGGTATTTGCAAAGGACACAAAACAATCTGAAGCAACTGTAGGTTGATGCTGCCAAGGAAGCCACTTCCCAAAAGATTTCAGAGCATGTTTCCTACTTGTCCACTTGATTATATCCTTCCCTCTCCAGTCCTACACATAGAGCCCATATTGCTTCTGAATCTTTTTGAAACCACTTTAGAAAGTGGAATTTATTTTTTTTTTAAATCAATGTTTCTTGACTATAGTGATATCACCCTGTGCTATAAGCAGGTGAATTTAGAGCTGATGAGAACTAACAGTCACATTACAGGAGTAAATGAATCATTTCACTATACGTTAGAAACATTTTCCTTACCTGCCTCCTGTCCCTCTGAGACGATGATGAAGAGGAGGCACTTCTATGTGATGGAGTGGATGTTTTGTGAGCTGGAGATACACTCTTCTCTTCTGAACTCATCTTTGCAGCAAACTTGTAATAATTTTGTGCTCTTATCATTCATGTACAAAAAGGCAAGGAATGGTCTTCTGCATCCTTCTCTTTCACAGCTTACGGACAGCCAAAGAGGAATTCAATCTCAGCTGAAATGCTCCTTAATAAAGAAAAATGTGAGAGAAAGAGTGAATTAATACACCCTTCCTCTCACGTAGCTCTGCAGCAAAAAGAACTGTTGACAATCACTATTTAATCCAACCTATCTCCCATTTTTTTACTTCCATTCCTAACTACTACCCAGTATGAACCCAAATACATTGTTCTGTATTCTTACAGAAGATGAAAGTGGTATTACATTATTTGAAAAACTCCTACAGGAAGCCTTACGGAATTTACAGTAATTCTCATGCAAAGTTTACAAATCTTTGACAAGGATTATCTCATCTTACATATTATCGTAACATTATCAAGTAACTCCTTAGGACTTCCCATACAACACAAATACCACTGAACAGCCTGTTCATTATAATCAGTGCTTCTTAAAAATCCTGCAGTTAGATTAAGGAGTCTGCAAGTTGGTTTTTAAAAGCAGGTCCCTCTTTCCAAGACTGTGGCCTTACTGAGGGGGTGGACAACCTGGTTTCATAAGTCAGAACCTTTCAGATGGTGCAGAACTCACCGGAAGCTGACATCCTGCTCTCAAAGGTGACTGAAAGATAATACAAGATGTTTTGACCAGAAGACACTTTCAGCCACAAGACTGTGGTCAGGGGTTATTCATATTTTCATCTGGACAAAAACTTCAGTATATTTGGTGAATCCCAGGTACAAAAAATAATGTATTGATGAAGGCAAGAGCCACCCAGGGCCTACCTCAGAAACTCGGGCTGCCATGTTGGGTGAGTGCCCAGGCCTGGTGGCAGGGGCTGTGGGGGCATGTGGCCCCTGTGAGCAGAGGCCAGGGCTGCCCCAGCCAGACACAGCCAGTTCCAGTGGACCCACTGCAGGGCTCAGCTGAGCCCTGCAGTGAAAAGAGATTTAGGGAAGAGCAGAACACAACATAAAGGCAGAGGAAGAGGAACAAAGCAAGTGACAAACAACCCTGTGAACACCAGGGGGGAAGTTGTGCCCCAGGGGCCAGATTAGAGACTCCCCCATAGCCCATGGAGAAGATTAATAGCCCTGAAGGAACTTCAGCCCATGAAGCACCCACACTGAACAGATTTCTCCCTGGAGGACTGCAGTCCATGGGGAACACACATCAGAGTAGGGAAAAGTGTGAGGAGGCAGGAGTGGTGAGGAAAAACTGCTATGTACCAACCACAAACACAACCACCCACCATGCCACTCAGGGCAGGGGGAGACTAGAGGTGCCAGGAAAGAAGGAGTGATGTTGAATCTGGGAAAAATGAGAGGAAAGGTGTTCTTTTAATATCTTCTGTTTCTCATGACCCAAATCTATTTTAATTGGCAATAAATTACTTTCCCTAAGCTGAGTTTTGCCCACAACAGTAATTGATAAGCACTCTCCCTGTCTTTATCTCAACCCACAAGCTTTCTCATCCTGCTTTCTCCCCATCATGCCTCTGAGGCAAGGGGGTTGAGCTGCTGGGCAGGCATTTGGCTGCTGGCCAGGGCTAACCCACCACAGCTACCGGGGCCATTCTCTTTCCTGCTTACTCAGCCACTGCTACATGTATTACCTCTTTGCCAGTATCAGATGCCTTCTCTCACTCTTTACTCAAACCTTTAATTTCTAATCAAGAGCCGAAAAACAGATACTTAGAGCACTACAGAGGATACTTGTGTCAATAAACAAACACTACCTGGCAAACACTACAACATGTTGCAAGTTCATCACCAATACATTATGACAGTTCAAGAACAGTTACAGGTCTCAGTGCTTAACAGATTACTTTGATCTTGCTTCAGCTGATAGATACTGTGTCTGATTTTCCATTAACCTTAGATAAAATCGATGCAGTTTGCTTGAAACTAGCATCTATCTCTGCCACCACCCTCCCTCTAATCTCAAAATAGTGCCCCTTCCACATACACTGTGGTAACAGGACACCAAGGGCCAGCACAGCGCAGCTAGCTTTAGATGAGTGTGGAGAAATGTGATGTCCTGCACCATGTTAAATGAGATTAAGACAAAAATACATTAACTAACACTCAGACACGGCTGCAGGCTCAAGAAATTATGACATATTGAAGACAGAGCTCTAGCTTCTCCAATCACTGCAGATATCCATGCAAGAATATAATACTGGACCCAGATACTCACACAGAGGTAGTTAAACAATTAATCACATTGTGCCTTGCAGCCACCAGCTTTTGAATACTGCACCCTAAAAATGCTCCTGCTGGAACTGAGATCTGTGATGACCCGTAAGTGACAGATACTTTTTCTGCTTGCTGTACTACGGAAAGTGGAATGACTTCACTTAATTAGCTATCAGCACTTTTGCAAGTACAAATCTCATCCATATCTTATGGATGAGCTTTCCTCTCCATCAAGAAGTCTCCCATACAATTACAGATCCATCGTAATATCCACAGACCCTATATAGCATCCCAGAGGCATGACTGGGAGAACATGGCTGTTCCACCAGCAAAAGCTGCCCCCATATTCAGAGTATCTTGGCAAATTCTCTGTTCTTTTCAGTATGACAAGTTCCTACTAGAGGAAGCCTAAGAAGCTGCATTGTGCTGGACCTGCTAGAGCCAGATACAACAAGACAGAGGTTAAAGGAAGAAAGAAACAAGCTGCACAGCACATTTGTTTCAGAACTTCATAAACATAATGAAAACATAATGAAGTTGCACCCAAAGAGGCTTTTCCTTCTATCCTAGCATACCGGAACTGCTGATCTAGTTTGATAGCATTTTCTTATCCTAGAAATGCATTAGGCAAATTTTAGCCACAGAGGTGTACCAACAGTGATATCTCAAGGTCTATACAATTTTCATATAAATTAAAAATAAAATTACAAAAATTAAAAACCAAAAATTATAATCCTAGTTTCACAAAGCTTTGTGGAGCAGTTGAGTTATTTAATAGCTAAAGAGACAAATTTTCACTCACTTTCAGCTATGAGGTCGCAGAAAATTTTTTAGCAGAGAAGCCTTTGGGCAAATTAAAATTTCAAAACATCTGAACTTCACTCAGTTGACTCATGTGGAAAACACTATATTTAGTATTGGCACAGGAGGACAGTGATCTGGCACTTCAAGTATGCTTTTTAGGCTCTTGGGAAGCTTAGGTGCTGTTGTAAGCAGCAAACACGATGCTAACAAGCAATACACAAGAAAAACAGTTCTGTAAACAGTTGCCAGGTTTGAGATTCTGTGAACTATGGGCTTTTTCTTCAAAAAGTATTTAAAGAAAACAAAGCAGTGGCCTACACCTGAGCCAAACTCCACAGTGGTTCTGTGGCATTGCACAATTGTTAAGAGCTGAACCTAACCAACAACTTGCTCAAACCACACTGATTTACTGATAGCATAGTTTCCCAAAAAGATACATAAAACTAAACCACCCACTAAACTTCACACTACAAGAAACAAACATTTCATCTTGCCTTATTTAACAGCAACAATAACATCAATATAAAATTGCTATTACTTATACATAGAGTTTTGTGATAGAAAAACAGTTCATGTTGACTACTGGAAAAAACCAAGTGGCATATTTGAGAAAATAAGCATTGTAAGCACAACAAAAATACTCACGCAAACTAAGAAGAGTTAGCATTGAGCTTTATGTTATTCTTGCACAATGAATTTGGAATCTGTTCCTCTATATTGCTAAGAGCTTATCTTCCAATTTTGACTTAAAATTTGAGTAATACATCTTTTTCAGAGCATCTTAGAAACAATAAATGCAACAAAATTGATGTAAAGAGAAACCAGCCTCTCTGTAACTAAGACTGAAACAAACAATTATAAATCTATTTTTTTGGCCAACAAATTCAGCTTACCAAAATGAAACCAATGACATGTCTTTTGAGACATTTTTCATGGGCTTTTTCCATCAGTCCCTGGCAATTTTGCTATTGAAGAAATTTTTCTATCTGAAACTACCAGAGAGGATGTTGTAGGGAGGTGTCAGACCCTTCTCCCAAGTAACAAGTGATACAATGAGGCTTGCACCAGTGAAGGTTTAGATTGGATATAAGGACAAGCAGCCTCTCCACTCTGGGGTGACTGGGACATGCACTTAGCCTCACTCCTACAGCCACTCTGTTGCTGGGCTTCACCAAAACTCAGAGATTTTGTGTTCACTTACAAGGCTTACTGTGTGGTTAGATGTGGGCACTCTCCTCCTTCACCTCATCTATTACTTCATTTACTAATTTAGCTAAATATACATAACTAGTTGTACATTGCAGCAATGCAGCTGCTAAACTCAATTGATAAAAAAATCAAAGCCCTGCTATTTTACATCTTATTTCTATGATGAAAGACAAACACAGTACTTATTCACTTTACACATGGAATTTCCTGCAAGGTCCTTCAAGATTAGATTATTAATTGGCTAAGACATAATACTTATGTCAATAAGAGCAAATTCTAAACCCGTATCCCTGTTCTTAATTAGGCTACCACTTCTCCTTGACTGATAGTCAATGATGCAGCAAAAGTAATGGGGAAAAAAAAAACATATTTCATAGCTGTCATGTTTTACAGTCCTACATTTGACAATCTCCCACAACAAGCATTTGCTGAAAGAATTATCAAATGAATTAAAATTAATTAACCTGGTGTTTCCCAAAACGGTGACTAAGCGTATTAAATGCAGTGCTTTTTCAGGTCCTCAGGCTTTGCTTTGGTGGTTGGGTTAAGGGGTGGTTTGGTGTGGGGTTTTTGGGAGGAGAAGAATCTGAATCTTGTGGGTTTGTTTTTTTTTTAAGGTCTACTTCTGTACATAGTCTCTGCATGAACAGCGTACTCCACAGGACACTGCAGTATCAGGAAACATCATGGAGACACTCTTATCTTCATGTCACCCTTAACAGAATGTAGTGGCCCCCAACACTTTACATCTGGTATGATCTCTTTAACACTGAGAGTTTTGGGTTGTTTTTTTTAAGTGGCTAGCCAAAGTATGTCTCAATAATATAAAAATTTAAAATAATGTTTAAAAAAAATCACTTGCACAGGCATATATATCTGTAAAATACACAGTTATGAAAGACTTCAAGTAGATGGATGAGGTAAAAAAACAGATAATCAGATTCAGACAAGAAAAGGTCAGTGCAACATCTGCCTTTCCTATTTTCTAACTGCCTACACAATAAAGCAGAGCTTTTTGCCCTTCCAGAAGCCCTGAAGCATGCATGGTAATTAGCAGAGTTCCAGTATGTCCAGTTTAGATGATAATATCAAAATAAACCCCTCAGCTCGTTTGCATTCTCTGAAGATTGCCCCAATAGCTGAAGTGACCCTAGGATTTTCATCAGGATGTCTTTGTTGCTCTGCATTCCTCAGGCTATCACAGTAATAGAATACTATTGATTTGAATGGTGTGGAAATATTTGGCACAGCAGAGAGGCAGCATATCAACCTGTGTTGTGTGCATCTGGAACAGATTGCTGTGAGTAGAGGGTTAAGCATGTATACATATTTACAAATACATAAATACAAATATGCAATATATACCAGTTAAACACTAAACAGGAAAAGGTAACTGGTGGATATTATAATCCTTTCTAGACTAACATAAAGTGTAGAACACCTCTAAAAAAAAAAAAAAACAAACAACAAACCACTAAAAAATAAACCAACCAAAAGAAAACAGAAACACATGCTATTCTACCCCTCCATCCTGTCTTTAAACTGAAAATATTGTGGGGGGATTTTTGTTTCCATACAAATTTTTTCAAATAATCAAATTTTTCAATTCTTGAAAAAAAAAAAAAAGAAGCATCAAGATAGTGAAAATTTTAATCAAATCTCAGGAAATGTTTTAAAGAATAAAAGAAGTTTCATGTATCCTGATATTTTTCATGGAAAAAACCCTCATGATTTTCAGCAAGCTCTTTGAAAAACCAAAACAACTTTTTTTTTTTCTTCATTTTAGTAATGATTTTTCTTTGCCACTAGGCAACTCGGACAAAGGAAAAATAGATTAGAAGGCTAAAGACTCTGAAATTGCTTTTTAATTAGTGTTTCAACTGGACAGTGATCTAAAGCAAAGAACCTAATTTCCCTTAGGAAAATGTTTGCAGAAAAACTGTATTAATCTTCCAAAGCACAGATGCCTAAAAGGTGTTTGTGGCCCTTGAAATCCATGTCTGGATGCATTTTACTGCCCTTCTTTTATTAACTTAGCTTTTGTTTCTCTGCAGGTTTTACTTCTACTACCTCACAAACATTAAATTTGTGCTAAATGTTTCAAACCTATCAATTAAATCTTGTTTCAGAGCAAATTAAGAACTGCCTGTTTTATCCATCTCGAATTTTGAATATCTTATCATAAGATGCTTGTAGGGAGGATGCCACAAAAACTCATTGCTGTCTCAATATAAATGCAATGTATTTATGGGATCATATATAAGATTGCAGTGGATAGAGTTTGCTCAGGTAGTTGAGAACAGAGAGGGAAGACACAAACCCAGCAAATTAGTCAGAGCTTCCACCAAACCTATTTTTTGGGGTGCTAAATAGAGGGTCACATCCATGAACAAAAAACAGGAGGCAATTTTATTCTTGGAAGCAATTAGCTTGACAAACAGTAAGTGTCACAGTGGATCACAGCTGTGCGGGATAATTTAATTAACGGTTTATATATAATCTGGGAAATATCAAGAAGGAATAGGGAGGCTGTATTACCTCTGTGACTGCTACTAAATCACCATGTCCAGTTTTGCTGCCAACATTTCAAAGACATTCACAAATTGGTTCAAGAGAGAACCATGAGCATGACGGTAAGATTGAAAAACATCACTAATGAAAGATTTATAAAGGTCAATCTATTTGGTTTGTCAAAAAGAAGACTGAAGGGTCACTGGATGACAATTTACAGCCTGCTACATGGGGGGAAAGGAATTTATTACCAGAATTCTTCTCAAAGGTTTAAGAAAATCTAATGGGAAGAGTAAGAAGAAACTATATGCAGGTTAGAAATAGGCACAGATTTTTAACGGTGAAGATAATTAAACACTGATAAAATACACTGAGGATTACAATGGGTGTTTGTAGGGGTATGAGAAGTCACTTTCATATTAAGACTGGATTTATTTTTTTTTTATTTAATTCAAAGCTCAGCCATCACTTCTGATTTGAAAGCAGAAATTAATTCAGAGCAGTCTAATGGCCTATTTCATTACAAGAATTCAGGCTAGATCATAATGCAACCTTTCCATCTCCCTTTCCACAACTGAAATCAACCAACCAGAAAAATCCAAAATCAAATCAACCCAGAAAAAGAGGGATAAACTAAAAGGAATAAAACCTTTTTCCTTAAGCCTGACCTTGAAGTTCTCCACTTTTATCCTCATATGTCACTAGGCATTTATTAAGCCTAATCTTTTGTATAGAACAATATTAAATGCTCTTCAAATCTAGATAAATATATTCTAATCACTGTTAATATTTGTTTTTGTTACTCCTTTAAAGAAATGTGTCTTACTCACACATTTAAAATGTAAGTTTCCTTTGAAGAGAAGGAACACATCAGAAAGTCCTTTTTTTATTTTAATTACTCCTTGAATTTCTTTGCACCTCACCGAGTGATGGTTTCATTAGAAAGATAGAAAAGAAAAACAGATTATTATCGTTTATGTCAAGGAAGTACCAAAAATGTCTCGAGCACTTTACAAAAACATTAGGAATCAAAGGCATGGCTAAAAAGACCATGAGAGGGAGTAACTGCTTTTGAAGTTCCTCCAAGGTCTAAGATATGTTGACTGGAATTAAACAGAGCACAAGAATGGGTGAGTTGCTCAAAAGTAGATTCCTCACAAAGCAAATCAGTGACAAAAAAACCCCAAAACACTGCAACTGAAAAATAAAAATCTTTTGTCTTAATGCAGAACTGGTTACCTCTTGACTCTCTTCCATGAGGGAAATGCATACCATTTCCTATCATCACACTAAACTAACTCCTGTACACATCAATAGCTATATATGCTTAGTTATTCCTACTTCTGAAATACTAATGAATCAACATTTAGCTGCACTGACAAAAAACACAGAATGAAAACACTCACAGGTAAAATTAATTTGCCATAGAAGGAATTCTCTACATCCAACACTACTAAAAATTTCAGCAGGAATTACACTACACTAAATTCCCTCCACATGTGCATGAAGCATGATCTAATAGGAGAACAGAAATGCCCTCAGGTGCCTTACATGTAAAAAAATATCTGAACAGTCCTAGAATATTCTCATCATTAGGAAACTGTATGTTCTTCGTAGGTCATTGATTTCCAAAGTGTATTATAGACAGAAGACTACTGCTAGTATGTCTTGATTTTTATACATAAACAACCATAAAACCAGAAGAGACCACTGTGATCACCTAAAATAAAAAGGACCAAGGGAATTTTCCACCTCAGTTCCTGTTTGAAATCAATCACATAATCTAGCAAATCATCCAACACCAATGTAAAAGTGTCCAGTGGTGGGAAGCAACTGCAAATCCTAATAAATTCTTGCAAACATTATTTTCCCTGCATTTTTAAGAATGGGCATGTTTTTTCTCCTTTAAGTATGTCTAAGTTCAAGGCTTAGCCAAGGAGCCTTTGTTAGACATTTGCCTACTCCACGGAAGAAGTCTCTTCAAATGCAAGAATTGGTAGTACACAAATACACCACATTGAGTATTGATACAAGACTTTAGGTATCTAATGTCAGTTTCCACAGCTTTTAAAAAAGTTATTTAGTAAGTCTGATAAATTTTAAGAATTGACATAATTACAGAAAAAATTACAAACATTTTATAGTCAGATGTGTAGAAAGGTCTACACATCTTTAGTTAAATAAGAAGAGGGCTGAAAGGTCACTTGAGTGCAATAGTAAGGTACCTTCCCTAGTTCTGACAGCAAAGCACTTGCTCATACACTTCTAGACTTCAGGATGCTGCTTAGCCACACTGCACACAGCAGCAGACATGATGTGCTTCACCACCATACTGGTTAGAGGTATGCTTGAGCAATTATTCCAATCACAGACCAATCTCACAATAGTTAATCACTTATATATGCATAATAACCCACACTACATCCTTCCATCAGTTACACAAAACTGGTGTAAGCTATGCAGGGCACTGGTTCCCAAAGACACGCTCCTTGCAAGGCTTTGTAGGCTCCACAGATCATAACAAAAACATCAAACTCTGCTGTTCTCTTAGAACATAACATGCAGAAATTTTATTTAGACTTGCCCATAACTAGGGACAGGACACTTACATTTAGTACCTTTTGGTGTTGTATAGAAAACACCAAGGTGAGTAATGCCCAGAGAATCCCATTTCATCTCTCTTTAAAAATAACTTGCCTTCTAACACTTCAATGACTGATGATGATTATTGCATGACCTGCTGCATTAGCACCACTTGCAAGACCTGAAATGAGTTTTCCTCCACTTGACAAATGATAAACCACAATGTGTGCAACAGCAGCAAAGAATAAGACTGAGAGACTCAGATGGAGCTATGCAATCCAGAAGTACAGTGTATCGAGCTCAATCAACTGAAAAATGGGTTGATTTTAGACAGGCCACAAAGGAGGGCTATTCTGTGCTAGTGATCAGCATTCACACCCACCAACCTCAACCAGCTGCTTGTGAGCTTTTTGATGCTTAACATCTTCATTGCCCGAGTGCCATATGAATAACCTGATAACAAGCACAGAAAGCTTGTAGGGATTACAGAGCAGCAGAAACACAAATCCCTAACGTGCCACTATGTATTACTAACATCTTAACTTTTTACTACTAATTCATTTTTACCCACTGTTCATGATCTTACATCACCTCAGATTCCCACTAAGTACTCTGTGTCCTGCAGACCCATCCCCAGCAAAGCTCAACCTCTCTGCTCCCACTCCAGTAGTTTTCATTCTTCCTCTCCCTCCCTGCAACCATGAAGTACACGCTACCTCCTTACAGACCTGGCTGCTTTGTATTTCATTACCATGCAAGGTCCCTTTTCTTCTTCGTTCATGCTCCTCTCATAAATTGCATACATTTCCTAACCCAAACTCTACATGTGCTCTACTTCTTCGTTACGCAACACAGCCTAAGGTCAGCTCACAGCAACAAATGCTTTGGAAAAAAAATTAAATGTAGTATGTATTTGCAAAAAGCTGCAGGAGAGGCCATGGCTGCAGATTCTGGTTATAAGAAAAAATTAAACAAAGAGAACTTACAATCAGAATTAAAAGACACATCTGCACCTTGCCACTTTGCAATACTCAAGCCTATGCCCCAGCCTTTCTCTCTCTAAGGCTGAGAGATGAGAAACTTTTTTTTCAGCGTGACCTGAAAAAAAATTGAATGGCATAACAACAAGCAAAAGACATCTTATTTCAACACTAATAAATCTGTGATACACTACGATTTTATCACAAACCATTTGTAACCCCCTTTTTAAATCAATTTGTAATGAGGAGTTTAAAGTGTGCCAGCAACATCAGCACTTACACGGTGGTTTTCAGCTGTAATTCTAAAAAGCATTTTAAGAAGGAACTTAATTTTAGCACAGTCAGGTCAGTCACAGCAGATGCAGAGGTTGCAAGTTGCAAACAATTCTCACAAAGTTCTTATTAATGACCTGAAATAACAGTTCCATTCAAGGTCTAAATGGCAAGTAGCTGCCTATTATGCACAGCACTGTTTGTCACTGTGCTTTAGCAGAATATTTACGAGGATCTAATACATTTTCCTTGGTGCCCAGATGCAAAATTCTCAAATGATCTCAAGAGAAAATTCCAAACTGCCTAATTTCAATACAGCTTTAAGAGACCCAGAATAATTCTTCTGTTTCACCAGCAAGAAAAACATTCAGCTTTTTACAAATTAAATCATGTTTTAAGGTTGCATCTAATTTGCTAATGTTGTCAACAACTATTACCTAATGTTGTCAATAAATATGGGTAACCTGATATCAAAATTTAGTCCCAAATTCTTGAAACTTTAATTTAGCAGTCTGTTAACCCAATAAAATAAATATAAAACATTCAATTCTTGGATCATACAGGAAACTGAATTTCTTCATTTTGATTTTATTTTATGAACTTTCCAAATCACGCTGCATTTACAAGGTAAATCTACATTTTCATTCTAACTACACTGATAAGAATTAAAAAAAAAAAAGAAAAAAAAAGAAAAAACTTATTTAGAAGACCTTCAATAACTTAAGCTGATTTTAAAATCTTTTAAAAATAGGTAACACATAAAATGATATATTGCTCTTCTATCTGTAAATGCCACAGTTTCACATTATACATTTGTAGAAGCAGACATCATTAGAGAGAGGCACCTTTTGGAGAGTTTTTCAGAATAATAGTGAGGTAGACTGAATAAAAAATCTGCAGCAAGCTTCGTCACACATCACAGAACTTGGAAGGTGAAATGCTGAGGTTTCTTTTAAGGTGAGAGAGAAGGTGAATGGACATTATAGGCAGAAAAAAAATTTATTTCTTTCTTTCCTTGAGCAAGCACAAGTGCCCCAAGTTGGTCAGCTGCTAACCAAGTATGAGCAGCCAAACGTGAAGTTCAATCATGAAAGCAACACTCCAGTGTTCTTACATCTGAAATGCATGAACATCAAAGTGAATAGCAAACACCACAACTAAAAAGAACAGCCAAAAGGCAAATCCAGCAACTGGCCTGTGCTGGCCAAAGGCAGTGACTCAGCTACGGTGACAGCGCATAGTAAAAGACAAATGCAAAATCTAGTAGTCAATAGAATTGCTACTCTAGTGCAGAAGACTGATGAAGCTAACAAACACAGCTGAAAGAGGGCTCTTCTGCAGTTTTGACCATCTCCACACTGACCAGCTGAACAGGATGAATTCCCAGTCACAAGCAACAGTGGCCTTGCTTCATGCTTCAAGGAAATATAAGATTTCTTTCTCCAATACATTTAGTTTAAAGTAACATCAATTAAGGATTTAGATTTGAGTTCTGTCTGAACTCTAACAACTGAAAACCTCATGTTATCTAAAATAACTTCTTGTCCTCTGATGCTTAAGAATATCAATGAAGTAACAGAAAACCTTGACTGCTTGACCCCTTCTGTGTTATCTGTTTTAGAAGACAGTTCATGTTCTAGCGTATGTATGGGGCCACACAACAATATACCAGTGAAATACATGAGGTTTTTGCTACCTCAGAAAATGTAAAACTTTCACATATGTGAGGTAACACAAGATTGGCCAAGAGTAACTAACTACAGTGCAGGCCTAAATCTGTTGCCGTTTTGGCTCATGGAAAGATCAACAGTGCAGGAACCAGCTTGAAAAAGAAAACAAATTGAAGTTGGAATTATTCCTGCCTTGTGCTACGGCAACTATTCAAAAGGCTGCATTTTCTGGACTGTTGCAATGAAATTAGTATCTGGAAATAGCAGTGGAAAGTTGCTTAATTACATAAATTGTCACTGTTGGAATCCATTGTTGGATTATGACAAATTTCTCATAATACAGTTCTCATATACACACACTTTACAGAAAACAAACAAACAAAAAAACACACACCTAAAAATACTTTTAAAATCTTGGAATATTTCATTAAAGTTAAAAGTTGAAATGAAATACTTGTTTATTTACTGCTCTTCAGTTGTTTGACTAATTATTAACTTACAGTCTCCTTATCTGTATGGTAACTATGCAGAAGACCACCCAAGAAAACAAGCATTTCAGTGGAAGTGTTTTCCTCAAACAACCACACTGACCTGAGTATAAAGGAGGGACTCTCCCACTCTCCTGTCCTGGCTGATACCATTGGTCCCAGATACAGTGCAGGTGTTGGTATTGTTTCAGCTCTGAGTGTAAATTCCTGTGTGGTTTTTTGCTACATATATGGCCCATAAAAACATTTTCTACCAATCTTTCCATCACTAAATAATTTTATCATACTTGAAATAGAAACCAGAATACCAAAACTATTCTTATGTACTTTTAACTCAATGAAATCTGACCAAAATACAGACCATTTTCCATATAGGTATGATTAGGACAACCAGCCAAACCAGGAGCTGCTTCAAGGCTCTCACAGTTCACTCCACCAAGAGAGTCTCCAGAGGGACTGCAGGATTAAGTACCAATGTCAGATGTTAGCAGGAATGGTCACATTCCCCCTTGTTTAGGTTATCCCTGCCTCCAATGGCAATGCTGCACCTGTGCTTTCTGCACAGCATCAGACAAGAAAGAATGAGGGTTCATATGAAGTATTCACCTGTCTGAACACGCCAGTAATTCTAATGGGTACTTAGAACTTTCTACTCTCATTACCTACATTTTGTCAACACTACAGAGTCAGATTAGCAAAAAAACCTTTTCTCTATGAGTAGCCTTCTGGACTTGGCCCACAAAGGAAAGTTCTCTTCCAAACATAATTCAGATAAGCCTATTTTAAAAATGTAACTTAATGAGTAATTTACAAAAAACAAGTTTCAAATCCAAAGCAAACTGTAACATACATCACCTTTGTTTCAAAAGCAGGCAAGAAAATCTGTTCAATCTAAATGTAGTAAGGAGCAAATAACCATAAACTAGACCTCTGCATTAAGAACGGTGAGCAACTGCAAACCAAGCTGCATCTGCAGATGCAATGAAGTCAGTATGACTTTGCAGTATTTTAACCTTCCTTAGTAATTCCTGAGATTTAGGGCAATCTACTCAAGCAGACAATAGTTGTTTCTTTTGTGATGGGATTGTAATGAAAAGATACCCTGAGAAGTATTACAGAGGTATAAAATTCTTAAGTACTGGAAAAAGCACCAAATAAAATCATTGAATTAAGATGCACCTATTGTCTCACATCATCTGAATGAAATGTTTGCTGTGCTATATACACAGCAGAGTTTGTGCAATTGTACTCAGAGACGTGGCTGTAAAAGTGCCAAGCACACTGAGCACAGCTACAAACAGCTTGCAGCATTTTTTTCTAAACAAAACCAAATAGAATATGGCTGTAACAGTTCTCTCAAGTTTGCAGCAAACCATCAGAAGCTTTTACAATTAAAAAGTATTAATGGCACCATATAAGGCTTTGCACTCAAGTCCACAAATTCCTAGCAAAAATGTGAAGGATTTTCTAGTTGTGTTAATAGAGACAGATGTGGGGAAAAAAAGAAAAAATTTCTCTAACCCAACAGCAACTGCTGAAAATATGTCATTAAAATAATACTCCTCTGTGTGTTCATCCAGGGCTGATACACATCACCGGTATTTGTGCTGGAATCAAACCCCACTACCTACACAAGTACACAAAGAGGCTCTAAATCACACATATCTATGACTTCACAGTCCTCCATATTCAAAAAATGCCTCATTAACAACAAAACCCAACCTTTTCTCCCTCCCTTCACTTTTCCTCTGGTACCTCTGCCTCAATCCTCCCACAAAGTTGCACAGCATTGCATTCCACAGCCATCCCTTGCTTTCTGGAGTACATCCTGGTCTACAGTTGTTTTGTTTACTCTCCACTACCTAACTGGTCTCCACTGGAAGGATACACATATGACAACTGAACCAACAGATATATGGCAGTGTATATCTATATATGTGTGTATATATAGGCGTAAGTGCAATACATCTATGTTGTCCTACAGGAGTTACTACTTACATTTCAATGGTTATACTAATATATATCACAGACCTCAAAAAAAAAAAAAAAGGCTCTGAAGGTATAACCAATTAAAGGTTAAGAATCTGTGCAATTCGTATGCTCCAAAAATAAAGCTGACTGATGACTCTGAACATCTCAGAGGTTATTCATTCTTGACTGGCAAGGCCATTGTTAGAAATTTCTACCTTAAAACTGGCAGCTACAAATTTTCATAAGCACAGCCACAACATGTTTTACTTTGGGGGATTAGGGAGAAGACTTGTGGAATCCCCAGTCTGTAGACAGATTCATTAAATCTGTCATGGTTTTTTGCATAATTGTATCACATTTCAGATGGGTATTTCCCTGATATCCTATACAACACGGATTAGAAATGATGGTGCTAATTGACCATTCCTAAATATAGGCTGCCTGTTTCAGCACAGGGATGCAAAAACAGAATGTACTTGTGGAGCTATCTCCACAAGGCAACACTGAAGTGAAAAAGTTTTTGTCAGCTTCTAGGAAATCATAGCTGAGGATTAGGCTTTGCCATGGCCTAAAAAGGTATTTCTAGAGCTACTTTTTTCTGCTTTTTAAGTGGTGTTCTTTACACTAACAAACAATTAATAGATTGTGTTTGTCAACATGATCTGTAAAAAAATGTTTTTTTCCTCACATTCCACAATCAAACAGTGCCCTCTGAAATGCTGTTCTTGGCACAAGGCATTAAGCTGAGTTCTGCCCTCACCCTCCAGAGAACAGCTCAGTAGGAGCTTGCTCCCAAACCCATTTTTATAAAGAGGACAAGCCTACTTTCCTAGACCATGTTTTCACATAGAAGTTTAAAGAAAAATCCTGTTTAATTATTTATAATTATTATTTCTAACTCATCATAATGAATTCAAAAAGGAAGCTATAGAAAACTAAAGAGCTTTTATATTAATTAACAAAGTAATTATATGTTGTGGTTATTTGCTTAAACAAGCTATTTCAGCCTACAGTGGTTACCCTTAGGAACCTGTGGTAGCCAAGTGCCAATACCACAATATTTGCCATATGCTGTATTAATCCACATACCTAACAAATCAAAGGCTAAGGATGTCACAGGGACCACAACAATAATAATTTTACCTGCTAATGGTGTCAGCTTCTTTAATTACATCAATTAGATTTAGAGAGAACCTAGTGTAACAGGAAATGGCACAGCAGGAAGCTAAGATTGCTGAGGCAACTCTGCAAGAGCATGTGCATGTTAACAAACTGCTGTATGAAAAGGAAGCTGAGAGAAGTTTTCAGTTGCCTCTGACATTTTGGGTCAGAGAGCTTTGCAACATACACAGAAGTTTGAATCCAGCAACCTCAAGGATGGTAAATTCTTGAGCAAAGGTAATTTCTGATCAAAGCCAGCAATACCTATAGGGTCAACACTGTGCTGAGGCCTCCTTTACAGTCACAGCACAGCAAAACTCAATGATGAAATGCTGACGTGACAGATCATGTTCTTGAGCTGCTATTTATAATGCAGCAGGCCCCTTTCCACATTGAGGGGGGAGCAACTAATACATAAAGCAGCAACAAGTAGAAATTAAAACTCCTAGAATTAATAGGGTTCTGTTCCTTAGAATAGGAATTTTTTTTTCCATCCTTCTAAAACGGGGTAATGGTGTCTTCACCTTAACAGGAGACCAAAATCCACATAGAAGGATTACCCAGCAACTGTAACATAAAATTAAGACTGCAATATTCACAATTGCAGGATGATTCAGCACAGAAGATAGTAAGAGAAGGATGCATTATAAACTACCTTACTGTCTTTGAAATCTGATTCAGCCAAATACAGTGATTAACCCAGCCTATCCTCTAAATGTAACATCAAGTAAAATCTTTTAAGTTTACATTTTTCTGTGTATACGTAGCATCTATTTCTCTTTAAAATATAAAGCAAAAGCAAATATAATACAGTGTGGAAGACTAATATTGTTCCATTTTATTAAAATATTTGCATGTTTTCTCAAACCCTTTATGAAGTTTGTCCACCATAAACATGTATCTTATCTTCCTCTCTCATCCTCCACCTCCTATTGCTCTTTTTAATTTAGGGCTTTACCAAACTAGAGCTGCCACTTGAGTAGATCCCTTCCCAAAGAGAAAAAGCACTGATTTGTGAATGGCTTGTGACTATTGGCAAGACCAAGTCAACAGTGCATGTAGCACACAAAGGACACCACTGTGGCACTGATGTTGGAGTTTTTCTGTAAGGCCTCACTCAGAACAAGGTAAAGGACTAGGAACAAGTCCTTGTTCTGCCACTTCTACATCAAAAAAACCACAAGCACTTCACTGTTGTATGATCTATGCATCCAAGTAAAAGGGTTGTCATATTCCTGGTGCTTTCCTCTTCTTCATGCCACCACCTTTTTCATATTTGTGTGGCAACCATCACCTCACTGTCTCGAGTGAAGTAAATTGAAAGTTAACAGTTCAAAGAATAACACAAAAGATAATTAAACCTATTGTAATTGCACTTCATTAAGTCATCTACTGTTGGTTACACAACAAGAACTATTTCAAGAACATTTAATAATTTAATCTATTACCAGCTTGATGGTAGCTTCCGTTAATTGAAGATAAACTTCATTTTTCTTCATTACTTCATCCAGTAGACAAATAAAGCATACAAAATGGAGATGATAAAGAATTTAATATCCATATTTCAAACATTCCATATTCTGTTCTGTCTCTCTCATTCCAAAGCTTCATTTCTTTATAGATTGATATTTTTTTCTTTGCCTGAGGCAGAAATTACTCATCACCTAAGTTATCATGAAATGTTCCAATGATGGTACATTCAGTCAAGTGGAATAAAGCCAAAGACTTGAGGTACCCTTTCCTTGAAGCATGTTCCAAGTACAAATACATTATCAGTTCCAGATAAGCATAAATTAAATCACTACTCTTTCCTTTAAAACTTCTGATCATGACTCTGCCAACATTCAATGTTCTAGCCCCACCCCATCCCTTAAGATACTTTTACCTTTTTGCTACACAGTGTTGGGATAAGATTTTTATTTTGAAATCAAAAGGAAAAAATCACCTCGACTAATGTTATATAAAAATCTACCATGAAAAGGAGCTCTAATATAAGATCAGTTACCTGGATATCTCTCTCTACAATTCTGAAGCTGAAAATAATGCAAGAAATTAAGAACTGCAAAAAAAGCTCCAGTTTCTTATGTTGTCCTGAACATTACCCACCCTGATAAACAGTATTCACAAATTTAAAACCAAATCTATTATTCTTCACTATGAAAAAGCCCAGTTATAAATGGAATTTTCCAGGTAGTCCACACCTATTCATCAGTTCAACTCTGTTTTTGACATAACTGTTGTGTATGTTGTACAGCACCATCTTCATAATCTTCAACGGCAGATTTAGCCATCATATTGACCTGCTTGAACAAGCTGACAAGAGAAACAGTATTTAAAATGCCTGTCACTGACCATCAGGGGGATTAGTCTCCCCTTTTTCCAAGTGCTTGGAGACTGTAAAATGCAACTGTCACTTCCAGTCAGAATGGGTTTTGTGAAATCCAGGAGCTCAAAGTGGCATGCTAGAAAGTGAAGAACAGAGGAAGGCAGTCATCAGGCCAGTACTCATCATCTTTGTACAGTTCACTGCAACTGAGTAATTAACTCAGTATTCCCCTTAAAAACAAAACAAAACCCAGCCAAACCACACCACAAGATACACTAATGGCTACTCCAGGAGAAACAGAAGTTGTGTGCAATACATTTCTCTCTGTTGATGTAATTACTAAACATGGGAGGTTATTAAAATGTAAAACCAAAGTGACATTCTACAGCAAACAAACAGGACAGAAACAAATACCTACATCTTGCAGTATTTTCCCTGCAGACCTGTATCTATTTATTTGTATTTTAACAGTGGAAGAATGTTGAACTAACTCTCTTTGAACTGCTGTTTCACCCTAAGAGGGATAGTGGTTTTTAGGATATGCAAATATCCAGACAGCACTTCTCTGGCACTTGGAGCAAATGGTACAAAAAAACAAACAAAAAAACTCCCAAAACACAAAGCCCTTTTCAGTATTTTTTTTTTCATATGTATGGAAAAAAAGGCGACGTAAAAGGCAGAAGTTAGAGGAAAGTGAGCTGACTCTTATGGGTCAGGGTTAAAGGGAAGACAGGGGCTGGTGATATTACAGTGGGAGTCTGCTATAGGCCACCTGACCAGGATGACCAAGCGGATGAGGTCCTCTACAGGCTGATGGGTGCAGCTTCCCATTCACAGGTCATGATCGTCATGGGGGATTTGAACCACCCTGACATCTGATGGAGGGGCAACACTGCAAGGCACCAGCAATGCCAGAAGTTCCTGGAATGCACTGATGACAACTTCCTTTTCCAAGTGGTAGAGAAGCCAACTAGAAAAGGTGCTATGCTGGACCTTGTTTTCATCCATGAAGTGAAGTAAAGCCTGGGCTGCAGTGACCATGAAATGGTGAAATTCAGGATCTGTAGGGCAACAAGGAAGGCTCGCAGCAAGCTCGCTACCCTGGAGCAGATTTCAACCTCTTCAGGGATCTGCTTGGTAAGGTATCATGGGATAAAATCCTGGACAGGAGAGGAGCCCAAGAAAGCTGGTCAATATTCAAAGATTAACTCCTCTAAACCCAGAAGCAATGCATCCCAAAAAAGAGGAAGGCAGGCAAAAGCCAGCAACGTGCTCTTGAAGCCCAGAAAGCCAACTGTGTCCTGGGCTGCATCAAAAGAAGTGTGGCCAGCAGGTTGAGGGAGGTGATCCTGCCACTCTACTTCACACTTGTGAGACCCCATCTGGAGTACTGTGCCCAGTTCTGGAGCCCTCAACATAAGAAGGACATGGAGCTCATGGAGAAAGTCCAGAGAAGGGCCACAAAGATGATCAAAGGGCTAGAGCACCTTTCCTATGAAGACAGGCTGAGAGAGTTGGGGCTGTTCAGCAAGGAGAAGAGAAGGCTCCAGGGAGACCTTGTAGTGGCCTTCCAGTACCTAAAGGGGCTACAGGAAAGCTGGGGAGGGACTTTTTTCCAGGGTGTGTAATGATAGGACAAGGAGTAATGGTTTTAAGCTAGGAGATAGTACATTTAGGTTAGACATTAGGAATAAATTCTTTAGTGTAAGGGTGCTGAGACACTGGAATAGGCTGCGCAGGGAAATTTTGGAAGCCTCCTCCCCTGGAAGTGTTCAAGGCCAGGTTGGATGGGGCTCTGAGCAACCTGGTCCAGTGGAAGGTGTTCCTGCCCATGCAGGGAATGGGAGATCATCAACTAGATGATCTTTAAGGTCCCTTCCAACCCTAGCCATTCTATGATTCTATGTTTTATACAAGTTCCTACATTTGTATGTTTTAGTGTGCTGCCGTATCAGAACAAACTCAAGACTCATCATTTCATTTATAAAAGGAATCTTAGTATTCCACCCAGCAAAGCTGGCACACGCATGCTAAATACCAGAGCTCTAATTCACAACTCAGGAACAATCAGAGCCCACTGGGTCACATTTTAAAAGCAGACCGACAGCAACCAAATCTCACTATTCACCAACATCAGTTAATGGTCTACCATATCCAAAAAAGGCACTGGTGCTACTGATGCAATCAATAAAAGCTTTCCCATCACAACAGCCACTATGACTATTGTAGCTCTATCTTGCCCAAAAGCTCCTGGACAGAAGCCAGAGCTAAGGAACGCCGAGTTTGCATTATCCTGCCTCCTGAAGCCAGAGAAGTGTGTATGACTCACTCACTGCCTGTGCTCCCCACTGCGGATACTGGGAATATTCTGCAGTGTCCTAAGCTCTACAGTCACACAGATAAACTAGGACTTTCAGTCGCAGTGACACTAACTATTCCAATTTGAAATATCTTATTTATCTTGAAATAAGAATGTTTTTCACTTTGACCATTTGCCTGTCTGATGAGCTGAAAGGCCAAAAGCACCAATTATTACACAAATAGTTTTGCTCTACTATACCACAACAGAATACTTAAGACTTTAATTGTGTAATATAAACAACTGCATCCTGATTTAGATTATTTAATAAATGCTTTAAAACAGAAATGTTGACAAAACTTTAAAAAATGGGAAAAACCCCACCACACACATACTGGGACAGATTGTCTTTCTGCACTGCAACGAAAGGTTGCGGCATGCATGGAGCTACTGGAATGGGGCTGCTCTCCAGGAATAAACTACTACCAACAGAAATTCCAGCATTTCCTGAAAACCTGCAGGTATCACCTGACCATTACAATATAAATACCATTTCTATGCATGACAACTGTCATCATAGAACTTTAGGATAATTAATGTAAGCAGCCTATTTCACGCATGAGACAAAGAAGCTGAGAGGAATCCTGGATCCTTTGCATTATTCAGAGAAAGAAAACTTATGTCTCAGTGTTCAAGATCACCTTTGAAAACTGAGAAAAAACCCAAACAAATGGCTATGTAATAGTATAGACAGTTCAAAGATATTACATTTGTACCTACCTGTCACCAAAAGCAGGTCATTGAATTCAACACTGTCATTTCATGGGTCTTGTTTCTTACTCTAAGAGATACATGGAAAAGACACAAATCTTTTTCACACTGTGATCTACCACACAAAAGAAACAGATTGCTTCCTAAGGAACATATCAGATACAAAGCAAACCCACCAAAGAGAAAATAGTGCCATTAAGTACTTGTTCATTGGAAGAAGCTGACACACTTAAAAAGATTGACGGTACTGCAAAGCTGCTGCAAAGCTGCAGATGCTGCTTGCATTGCCTTTTTTGAACCACAAGAGCCACTGTTAGAGCCAGGACAACCAGAGCACACAATGCTCAAATACATCATCTTTATACCTGCAATGCTACGAACCCAGTCTTTGAAGCCATATGAGAGATAAGGGTGCAGCAGTTCCAGACTGAGGCAAAATACAAATCACTAAAAGAACACCCTAAAACTTGACACACACACACAAAAAAGAAAAAAAAAAAAAAAAAAAGAAAAAAAAAAGTAAAAATTATGAGCCCATTGTTGCATTGTTGTCATAAGGAAAGTATTTTAGTCACAATTATTTATGTACCAGGATGGAAAACGGAATATAGTGCTTTTCTCTTAGTATAGACAATCAAATTACTGTTAAAAGCTCTTACCATGCTCATATCTGCTGATCAACTTTGTTGCATTATTTAGTCATTTGTCATTAAGAACAAAGAACTTCCATTCTCAATTAAAAAAGTTAAATCCTTCAACGCCGAGTTTGCCTGCAGTACCCCGACTGAAATGCTGCACAATAGCTTAGTAGTGTATCAATAAAACTATTACTCCAAAGTAAATTCATTCAGAAGTCAGATCAGCTGCAGTAGTGTTGAATCTTCAAAACAATTATTTTGACTAGACTTTGTATTGCATATAATCCTCTCTTTGTTCTCTTCCTATTTGAACATAACTTTGTTTATTAATTGCCATTATCCTGGAAAATACAATGAGCTGGAATTATGAAAAAAGTCTATTATTTATCTAGTATATAATAAATTAACACTACAACAGCACGGTGTATCTTGGAAAATTGTCTGCAAGGACCAATAAAGATCACGCATATAAGATTCACCACTGGCCACAGCACATCACACACACCATTCTGGCCATCACAATTTATATGTTACTGACGGAAATTCAGAAGTCACCCGGCGGTCGTTCCATTTCTCTCACTTTCAACCATCTCACCAAGCTCATCTTCTCAATAAGCTTTGCAAGCTTTCTGTTCTCCAGCCTCAAAAATGTGAGGCAAACATCTCTACACCTATTAGACAAAGCAAATTTTTAAAAGCAACTCTCAAACAACATCACATTAAAGAAGAGTTCATACATTAAAATAATTTGTGACCTTTTCTTGCCTTGAAATTGACCCAGCCAACAGGACTACTATTGCAATTACAGCTTTCTGAAAGTGCTGTTGTTTCCTTCCTCATTGCACACACTTAGCACACAGCACAGGTTTACCCTAGTCACTAGTGCTCACAATTGGTGTGATTTACAAAGTCTTGGATTTCAACCTGCTCTAAATTCAGAGATTTGGAGAGAGAAACGAAGCACTGTTCTCAAGTCGAAGCCAACATATTTACACTAGAAAGAAAGTACACATTTACACATTTTCCAGCAGAACTATTGGAACAACTTGATTTGTGTTCAGTTTGTCAGGTTTTGCAGAAATGGGAAGACAACAGACGTTGCAGGAAGGTATGCTGACAAACACTGGGTTTGCTGTTTCTTTTTTCTTGAATTAGATCATGTTCCACCATTGGTGCCAGCAGTCTGCCCACACCAGGAAGTGCCCTATTTCTCCACTACCACATTTCCAGAGAGATTCTCAACCATCAGAGATTCACAGAAAACACAGGTCTGGTACCAAGCAGGATGCACTGACGATACTAAGGACAATGAGAAGCTCCTGAAGAACTTCCATACTTCCAGACTTAACCTGATTACCAGACCTAGGACCAAGAAGAAGTTTTCCTTTGTCTCAGACTTCCAGGGCTTATGGAGAGACAGCAAGAAAGACACATGATGTGTGAGTATGAACACTTTGCTGGGGCTAGATTAATGCTTCCAAGTCATTGGGGTACCTCAAGACAATGAAAATAGTCTTTCTGTCTTGGTAGTGCATCATCTCTGGGATTCCGATACAACAGCATTTACAATGCTGGCCCCATTTCTGACTTCTGGCCACAGCAGGTGCTTTTACAGACCTTCTGGACTTACTGTCCACTGCAGAACTGCATGTGATGCTGTTGTAGGCTGGACTCAGTAATTCAGGTGGTTTCTTCTGCTTCTGTACTGTTTCTAAATTGAGTTGGTGTAAGCAAAGTGTAAAATTACTGCTAAAAACTATGGTGCAGACCCATTGGATTGTTGCAAGATTGGATTGTGGAGATTTTTCTCTTATGTTATGCAGCAGTTTGAGCAAGATCATCACCTCTTCCTATACTCTTAAAAATTCCCTAATGTATATAGAAGTGCAGACGTGTTCTGAAAGTTGTCAAATATAAAAACTCACTATGTAGTTATTACAAAAAATGTACATGTATTTTGAACTGTGTTACACATTAAAACTCTGTAACTGAGATTCAGCTGGTACCTCTCAATGACGTGTACTAGTAAATACCTCATTTTGCTCTGTATCTGTACTATATCTGCCACAGTAAAAAAGTTTTATCAAATAGTAGAAATACACCAGTGAACTCAAGAGAGATGACTCATTACCAATACCCAAATAGCTCTGAGGAGTTATGTAAAATGGGGGTGGGGGGGTGACTGTAATCTGACTTTAACGTCACAGTGACTCACCAATCCACTTGAATGGCATAAGTATTTATGACAAGGCACTCCAACATATGAATACAAGCAAATAAATAAACCAGCCCAGAGCACTCCTTCCCAATCACATTAATAGCAGACATACATAAAATGTTTCAGGAATATTATTTTAATCTAATAAAAATAATAATATATAGAGATTTCCTGGGATATATGGGATCAGAAGAAGACAAACTAGGAAGATTACACAGGCTGCAGATAAAGGAAATAAATGGAAGAGAGAAGAAAGTTCTACAGTTAAATAATTATATATTTTTTTAAGATTATGACAATTAGAAGTACTTTAAGTATTATCATTAATGTATTGTTTAAAATACAATAAATTATAGGTACATCAGATAGTGTTTACTGAACAAACTAGGAAATATACAGCTTTGCAAAGTACAAAGTAACCAATCTTTGTATTAAAGAGTAAATAAACATTTTCCTCTCTTTTTAACCTATTTTTTAGTCAATAGACAAAAACAATGAATCTTTATATATGCATACCATCAAAGAATTTGACTCCAAGGTAGAAAGAAAAAACACTTTGGTAAAACTTATTCTGTTTCTTAAATGTTAGGGAAATTAAGCTAGGTCTCTGTGCTTATTATTTATAATATTGATCCAATGATAGGAAGAATTTTATCTGCAACTACACTTTTAAAATGTACTATTCTTTATAATCAAAAATAAAGAAACAGAGATGCTTTATCCTGAGGACAGCGTACCCAAAGATATAATCTTTTCATTTTAGTTAGTTTTAAGTTAGAGATGAGTTGTTTTTTTTTTAACAAGTGGGATCCTAAAAATAACCTCTTAAATCTGTATTTAGTCTTAATTTAGACTTGAAGTTTAAATAAAACAAAAATTCCCTGTAGCAGACTCAAAACTCTCACAAGAAATCTGCTCAAATTCAGTGGGACAACTATTTTATATGCCTAGCTACTGCAATTGCTTCAAGTTTATAAACACTTTAGCAAAAAGGGAACTCAAGTCAAGCACAGACTCTCTGAAAGAAAAAGACAGGTGCTTTGAAGTGGGATGCTCTGAAGACTAAATTAGAGGGACAGGATGAGGCAACCTGTATTGGTACTTTTATGTACCGGGTTCATTATGTTCTGCTACTTTCGTACTTGATGTTTGTATAAGATGACTAGACAATCAGAACTTCACCTTGCTATCAAAACATCACGCAATAACACCACCATATGTTGGTCAGTTTATAACATAACTAGGACGTGAATAGAGATGGACTCTATGAAAGTATCAAATAAATTCATGTCAACAATTGAGCAGTTCAAAGAAGGGAGATGAGTTTTGCTGTAGCTAGCATTAGAGCTCTGTAACTGACAAGGCAGTGCACCCTGATGGCTAACCCAATTCCTCATGCACGAGTCCTCTGTGGTCATTGTGACTGTTGGCAGTAGCAGCCACATTGAAAGTAGCTGACAGAGCGGAGTACGACAACGACCAGTGAAAATTAAGATTTTAATATATTAGGACACACATCAATGTAACAGATTTTCTTGATCCCACCAAAACATGCTACTGGAGGGGAAAAAAAAAAAGCTGTAAAGATTACGTCATCCATAATGAAATGATGTAGCAGAAAAGCAGTTAAAGAACACAAGCACTTCTGCACTAACAAGGAATGTCTTTCTGTAAGAACTGAAGAAACTAGCACCTAAGTGGCAGAATAAACTTGACTGTTAATGAGACCTCAGGTAATAAACAAACAAATGCATACTCCTCTCTAAAGAAAAACACTGAAAGAAAATAAAGATTTCCTATTTAGTTTCTTGTTGCTCTCTTCTCATGGCTTAGCTTTTACTTTGAAAGATTTCCATATATTATACTCCTTACTAGCTAAAGAAAACAGTCAAGATCTAACCTTCTGAATTTATTATAAAGCTCAAACATTCTGAACAGATGAACAAATACTTCACACAGTACATAAGCTATCAAAGAATTCAGCTTATATGTGTACAAAACAAGGAAAATTAGGTGGGTTAACAGCAGGAAAGTAGCTACAGCATCCCACTCTGGATGTAGAGACGTGAGCGTGAGCCCTTTGTTTGGCTGGGTGCCAAGGCCTCCCTGCAGTTATCCTAGCTGTAAATAGGTAGCTCTTCATCCAAGCTGAGAAGAAAAAAGGCAGACAGATGTGATACTAGCCATATTGCTCCCTTGTGTGCTGTTGGCTGCAAAATACAAGACCAATAAGCCACCTGCACCCAGAAGGGATCTTTGGCAGGTTTTGTATTAGGGAAACAAACCCAAGTATAAAAGCATCAATAAGTCTGTTAATTTCTTGTTAATAAAAAAAACCCAAAATCAAAACAAAACAAAGAAAAAAAAACAATAACCTGAAATACAGATTTTTCAGCAAAGTTGAAAACTGCACCTCTCATTAAGAAATACAGTTTTAACATAAGAATTATGAAATGCTTAAAAAAGTGTTTCCCATTTTTATCCCTTTATACCGCTTCTTCAGCATTTCCCATGTTCTGTCTCTTTTTCCTTTTTTAAATGGCTTTATTCTGTTTAAATGCTTCTTCCACATTGACACTTTTCCACTTTAATTTTTCCATTGCTTCGTTCCCGAGTCCAACATGCAGAGCATCCCCACCTCTCTTTCCCACAGGATTTCTTTCCTTTTTCACGTTGCTATTTAGTTTTCTTTTTCTACTCCTCTGTTTACTATGTGCCTTTGCTTATTTCCTACCACTTCAGCAGAAGAGAGTCCAAGCAAAGATAAAAAGGAAATGAGAAGCAACAACATTCCTTCACTACTCCACTATTTTGCATGTGGAATCATGCCACTTCTGACAGAACAGTCCAACTGGCATCACAGCAATGCCTGTGGTATTTGACAAGGATGTTACTACGATGCTTGAGCAACTATTCCTAATTGTCTTCTGGGATGCTGAGCAAACAAGATGGGTTTTTTGCTGGTCTGTATGAAGGTCACACTAGCACAGTGGCAGCAAACACAGGTTATGCTATAGCAAGCAAGGTACTGAAAAAAAAATAAATCTATGAGACAGCCCTGTATGCAATAACGTGTCGATAGCATATAAAGCACAATCTACTCTGCAACTACAGTCATGTAAGATAATCTGTACAACAGTTTACATATAAGACTACAACAACTACTATGCTAGAGACATTGTTATTCTAGACTCATGCTGAAAGCAAATTTGAATGTTTCTCCTGATCCGAAAAATTTATATTTTAAACCTATTTTTATATAACAGCATCCTACAAAATATAGATTGTCAACAACAGTTTGGCAGGGCAGTATTAACATAATTTAGAGATTGGGAAGAAAAATTTTCAGAAAGTAAATCTGTGCTGAAGCAAATAAAGACAGAAGCTCTAAGAGCAGGAGCTATTGCCTCAAAGTTCCTCCAGAAGGTTCATCTCAGTATATGCATATTTTGCATCTTAAGAGAAACACCCCATATGCTGGGATGGCTTTTCTTAACTAGAAAAGTCTGCCTTATATTTTTGAAACAGACAAGTTTTTTCTTGGGCATGTTTATTGACATGTTTCATAAACCTCGAATTCTTAACTGAAAAAAAAACCCTATTTTGTATAAATAGTGGAAATTTTTTTAGTTCACAGACCAAAAGTAGGAAGAAAGAAGAAATTTCAAGTAACTCAGGGGAAAAAGGTCTATTTCAATATCAAGACAAACAAAAAATGATAGTTTCATTGCAAACACATTGAAACTATATTTCAGATTTCCAAATTTTTCTCCAGTTTTCCTTTTATGGAAAATATTTGCTAAATTTAATCCAAATTCACTAACAAAGGTACAAAACCACAGGTTTTTTCAGAGCATAATGAACGAATTAACTGCATTTCCTAATCTAACAGAATCAAAAATCCTCTTGTGTGGAGGAGCCAAGTACTGCCTCTTTATTCTCTGCCTGTCCCACTGGAGGTACAGATCCACCAAAACCGCTCCAATTTTCTTCTCACCTGGAGAGCCACGTGACAGATGCCATGCAGAAACTTAAAGTGGATCCTTTAAAATCCTACCAGAAAGAGGGAAAATAGCCCACATTTTTACTTCAATTGTGTTTAGTGCTTTCACTTTAGTCTCCACCCTATAACACATAAACACATAGGTTTCTCCAGCCTATGGTAGCCAGCCCATAATATCTCTCTTCCCTGAATTTGTTCAAACCTACACACACTGTGGCACACTAGAATAAGTACAGACACATACCAAATTTAAGGAAAGTGATTGGACCAACCAAGGAGGGAAAGACATGTCTTGAGCTATCTGAGATGCCTCCCAGCCTGCTAGTGCCCAAGGAAGCACCAGTAAAAGCAGCAGGTTGTGCTCCCTGCTCTGAGCTACTGCCACAGGCACAGGGCCCCGGAGACCTAACATCCCACAGACATCCTGTGCTCATCTTTAACATGGAGGAAAGTAAAAAAGGGAACAAAAAATATTTTCAAAACCATTAGCAGTACTTCTCTAAGGATGCTGTCTTAACTATAACCCTTTTTTTCCCCATGGATCATCCCAGTTCCCAAAGCCTGAGGATAGCTCGCAATAAACAGAGTAAAGGGATATGACTTTAGTGATGTCCATTGGACTAACAAAGCTTTGTTATAGTGTTTGGTTAGCTAGATTTGCAGGCATTTGCAACTATTTTTGGCCAAAAACTTTCTTACCCTTTATTACTTCCAGAATGGGCGGTTGTTTCTTACTAGTGTTTCAACAATTCAGACATTTTTCCCTCTCCAAGGAAAGCACTCCACTTCTCTAATGTAAGAGAGCAGGTTTTACCACTGAGAACAGCTAAACAACAAAGACCATCTGAGAGGCCCAGGTCACAGATTACTGCATATCAAGATGTTCTGCATCCTGAAACACTATCACTAGCACTTAATACACCGACAAGCTCAGCAATATCCTGCCATTATCACTCAGGGGCTTTCAACTTCCCTGAAATGTACTCAGAGGAATTTTCAATTTCATGATACTTTAACATACATAATGACATTATTCTTCTTTAAGCCTGGAGAGACAACAGGAGTCATATTTCTCTATTATAAATTATTAGGCATTCTGAAATGTTAATAAAACAAGTGACGCTGGTCACCGTATTGAGGAGATATATAACAAGAAAATTAAAGTAAGACTTGTCCGTACAACTACTACTATTAACAGTCTGTTAATTTTCGGAGGAACTATATGAGTAAATTATTAATTAAAACATTCCCTGCACTACTTTTGGTGTTATGCAGAAAAAAACAAAACAACTTAATGTGTTTTTCTGTGCATTCTGTTTTCAATTTGGAGCTAATTTTTGGAAGACACTTTTGCTTGTACAGATATTTATGTACAAGTCTTGGATTTTACAGCACACATAGCCCTTCAACTCTTTCAGTGAAGGACACTGCTTGAGCACTCCAAACCACAGGGCACAGATATTGAAGACTCACAGGCTCCTGCTGCACCTGCATATTCACACTGATATTCAATAAACCAAAAAAATTTTAAGTACCATTAGAAATAGAAAGATAGGAGGACACCCTAAATAAATTAATAGATGCACCACATAAACTAGCAGATTTTTTAAAGCTGTATTGTTTTCATATCAAAGAGTATAGGCTGAAGTTTCATATTGTACACTAGCACCAAAATGAACAGCGTTCTCCTGACATTCTGTACTGACACACTGTCAAGAGAGAAAGCATATATGCTCTCTTTTACTCAGATTAAAGGGTGACCTAAACTGATGCTAGGTTAAAGATAAAAAAAAGACCTCCAGCAGTAAGCAGCTAAACATAAATCTGGTTGTTTCAATTACTGCTGTCACAATTTCTCAGGAGGAAGAAGCACAACATTCACCTGCAATTCTATTAGGACTGATTCTCAACCTGTAGAGCAGGCCTTTGTTACCCTTGGGTATATACTCATGCCCAAGACAGGACACAAAACATTCTCTTGCATGATGACATCAGACTTCACCTTGTATCATTAAACCCCCCCAGTTGCCAGGATCCAATCCCAAACCTCCACCTCTGCTTTTAACAGCCTCCATAGGATTTTAACAGGGGTCTTGGCTAGAGCCAAGATGTGCTGGTTATCACAGACTCTGATCAAACAGGGTTCATTAACGATCCCCCCTCTGCCTACTCACTGACTTTGACAAACCAGGAAGCACTGTCCCCACTGTGACAGCTTCTTATTCTCATGTGAGATGCTGATAAATTTGGATTTTCCAGAGCAAGATTCAACAAAATATGGACAGGATTCTAATTATAAATTTATATTAATTAAACTGGTAACCAAAATACAAGTGTCCTCTTCCTTCTTCAGGGGAATCACATGAACAGCTATGTATCACTGCTGAAGCAGAAAGTGGGAGAGGGCTTTACTTTATATTTTGCTGGCCTTTAAGACCTAAACAGTTTGTGTCAGCAATTGCAATTCAAGCCATCGGGTTCTTCTGAACTTCTAATGCCATAGAGCCCACAGTTTGAAGTTCAGCATCTCCTTTCTAAGCTTCTCTTACTGTTGTCTACTGATTTCATAGCTACTGAGAAATCTCCTAACATTATCTGACAGCAACTTCTAGGCATAAGAATAGTCCTGAAAAGTATATTGCATGCAAGAGTAATGCCAAAAGTATAAATTATAAAATGCTACTATATTAAAAACCATAAAAGATACAACAAAAATAGAAATACAAATAAAATTTCTCTCTCTGCTCCTTGTTACCATTCACAAGTTATAAACTCAGGTTATATGCAGGGCAACTCGGTATTTGTAAATTCACTACAATAAAACTGTTGGACTGCATTGACTACAAGTCATCTATCATCCAGACAGTGAAAATATATTGCAATATATTTATTTCTACATAAACATTATTTCAAAAAAAATCATGTATTACTGGCCCTAATACTGTCGTTTTTTATAAATAAATATACCTCCAGAAAGTTATACAAGAGGACTGAATTACAAAGAATATTCCAAGCTCTACTCAAAAGTGAGACCTAGTCAGTGTTTTGCAACTGAAACTTTTCATTTATGTGTATATTGTCACTGAATGAACAAAGATACTCAGCCACTTTTATTTCTTTTTTAAGGCACTTTAGGACAATTTCATACCCCAACATCATAAAATATTTTGTTAGCCTTAACACTTCTCTTATCTCCGTATCAACTTTCAATTTCTGTTACAATTTTTTTTCTTCTTTTGGAGGAAAGATCACTCCAACTGTAAGGACAACAGTAATTTTCTTAAGTAACTCATTTTATTTTTGCAACATTCCTTAGTCCTTGACAATAGCTGGTAAGTCAGCATGTAGCCAAATATGTGTCAGCAACCTCAGCCAAGATGCCCATAGCCATTTACACAGAAGAGAACCTCCCCTGCTATATACAATACCTGTGCCAAAATTAATCAACATCAGATAATAGCAGTAAAGTAATTCTTGAAAGACTACCAAGAAAATACACTAAGGAAGAAAAAAGGACTTGTAAGGTTAATTGTATCAATGCTACATAGTGACACCTAACAAATAAGTGTCCTGGGACAGCTTCCTGACTAAAAAGATGCTAAAAGGCAGATTAACAAGGAGGGGCTGGCGGGGGGGGGGAAGCACTTTAAATACTCAGTTGGAAATTGCAGTGTTCTAGAAAGAAAATCTCACATTCATCCTGATTTTCTCTAATTTTAACAAGCATCCAGAAGTAAAATTGCATCTATTGTACCAGGCAGGGCTTCATCCATACATTTGGGAAAGTTAGGAAATTTACTTCCCTCTTTTTTTTTTTAAACTCTCCACAGCTGTGCAGGATCCTGGTCTCCAATTTTACACCACTCCAGCAAGACCCTCAGAAAGATAACAGGCAACTGTGACAAACGGATGTTATAAGCTTGAAGTCTACTGTCCATTCCTTTCAAATGTTTATGTTTTAGTCTTTGAAACTATTTGTAAAATGTCACATTTTCTCTGAAATCTATTAATAGCACTGGAAACAGTTTGCTTAATTTTGACCTTCTGCCATTTACTTTCTCCTTTATGCATTTCTCTTTAACACTGACTTTGCCTCTTATAGCTAGATAATTTAATAACACAAAGAGGAAAATATGGTTTTGTGAGCAGAAAGAACCAGAACATGGTTCCAAAGCTACTGAAGCACATAAAATGTAAATTACAGTAAAAAATACTGAAATATTTTGCTCAGCTTGCTGCAAGATTGCTAACCAAAGTATCTAGCTACAGAGGTTTATAGATACAAGCACAGTTACAGCCATTGCCTGAATGGGACGATGCCTGGCTGTCCCACATGTGCTCACACTGCAGCTGAACAAGCTATGCAGGCTTAGAAACTCATTCAGGACTGTCCACTGCCATCTGGCATAACCCAAATGGGAAAATATTCTGTCTCTGCTTAAAGTTTCTGACCCTGCATTCTGAACTACAGAGCCTGTTTGCTAAATTGAGTCCTCTGCACATCCTTTTTTTTTTTTTTTTGAGATACACATTCCCCATTTTTATTTATGCAGGTCTTTCAGAGATCATCAAGTGAAACGTCATACCACACAGTTCCTGTAAGCTACTGCTAATAAGTGAGGTTGCTCTTATGTTCAGCCAAACTTTGCAGAAGCAGTAAAAGCAAACATCATGGGAGAACCTTTGTTCAGGGATTATATATATATATAAATTATAACATTTCACAAAAAGTAAACTAAAGAACAAACCCTCAGTGGTACCATACTTAAACACTGACAAATTTCAATGACCACAAAGATAACGCAAGCCATCACATTAGTGAATGAGCAGAAAACTAACCCATGACAGAGGTAATTCCAGTTTCTTATGAAGTTTAATTTCCTCAAATAAAACATTCATCCTCCTCACTTGAGGTACTTGAACAAAGTCTTTAAAAATGCACCATACTTCCACCATTATCTGAGTATTTATCTTGTAAACACAAGCAGCAGTTGGCAATGAGAATAGAATTACAAGCAGTAACTATGCATTATACAAAATATAAAGATAAAGAAACATTAGCAGTCTGGGAAGTGCACTGAAGTCAGAGATGCCCAGACACCTCACATTTCCTCATTTATCCTTTAATGGAAAAATTGACATTAGCTGAAAAAAGTATTGATTTTCTGTGCTGCAATCTGTGGGAGCCTAGAGAAGTAAGTCATTTTTGCAACATACTGAGATTGTTTAAAAAGAAAAACTTCAGAGAGGTTTGCCTGAATTACTTTCTGGATCTCACAATACACAAACACATTTCTTTCTGTTCAAACTTGTCCTTCTAAATGAGAAATTCACATTTGCAAGTTGTACCATTATCTTTAAGTCTGCTTCAGCATGGCTGAAATGTATAACCCACCTTGACAGAATCACCAATATAAAGTGCAAAAATATTTCATTTGCTGCCATTACCAAGTGGCATCTTACACTGCTCCTAGGCATCAGGCCCATAAGGAAAATAACTTATTTTCCTTGGTATGCTTAACACTGTGAGTTCCCAGGCATTTTGTTCTCCAAGGTTTCTTCCTTTCATACTTCCCAGCCTCTGACGGCCCCTGCTGAGGATCTCCCGAGATGGCAAAGGACCCTCAGGAGAAGCATGGAAGCCTGCATCAGCCAGGTTGCATGAGAGGCAGCTGCAGAGAGAGGCACAGAGCACCAGCAGCCTGGACATGCCTGTGTCACCAGAGGGGATTGGTGAGCCTGGACATGGGACCGAAACTCAGAGAGGTGTGTGTCAGTGGGTAGGCAGGGACCTTCAGGGGAGAAGCAGAATGATAAAGAGGGCAAAAGCTGAGAAATCACATATTGGTGCTGGAAACCCAAAAATGTAGTTAACAAATCCCTGGTGCACTAGTCTTTAAAAAAATTAGTTTCAAATTTGCACTCATTACAAGATAATAAATTTCATGTATAGACAAATTCATCCAACATCGGTGGTTTTTTTCAGTGTTACATCACACAGCTATGACACATTTTTTGTGGCAAACTGCCCAAGAGCCAGCCAAGAAAGCAGAACTACACGTTCCTCAAGATAGCTGTGGCCTAAAAAGCAGCTTGTTTCCATCAGCTTTCAACATGGGAATGCTGCCAGAGATGTAAAAGTAAAAACGGTAAATAAAGCTGCCATGCCCTTCACAAGCATGTTCTGCATTTCTTAGCACTGAGCACAGTGTAGACAATCATACGAAGCAGGAGAAAAGAAGAAAGGAAAGAGACAGAAGGCTTACCATTGAACACATGCAGTGGCATCAAGAAATAATATTTTGTTTTGTCATACTGCTCCTTTTCTAAAGTGCACTAGTAGCCTATTTTACATCAATCTCAGCTTATATAGTAGAGTGCTTTCCTTGGAGATGGAAAAACAATGCAATCAAGAAGGTGCAAAATGTCAGGAAAGCTACCAACAGTGATCTGTTACACAGTCTCTGGGGAACTGGTTTAGGCATTTCAAGTGGAAAACTTAAAGCCTAAGGGTATTAAGAAAAATAAAACAGCTTTAGGAAAGGCCAAGGGATTACAACATGGCTACTGCACCACCTCTGAACTTACTGTTCACAGGTTCATGTAACATTGATTTGGCCAAAATACTATGAAAAATGTAATAAAACTATTATTTGGAATTTTTAAATTTCAAAGGCAAGGAACCTGCTGCTCTCTCTCCTCTTCCTAGTGTAGCTCACAAAATTTTACTTAAATGTGCAGCATATTTTCTCTTCTTCAGGCAGATGGACACACAGCAGCTGTTATGGGAAGGGTAAGAGCAATGAACCCCAGCTGCCATGTTCAGTGTTACATTTAAGAGCCACCAACTACTTTGTAGATCCAACATCAACTTCTGCATGGCCATAAACAGAAATTAAAAAGCATATCAAAGATTACTTTTGAACTTGCTATTCCTGAAACTCACAGATACAGCATAACCATGTGGAACTGTTGAAGGGCCCTGTAAGGGTATGAGGGTTGGTCACTTTGGCCAATTCTAATCCTCAGAACTCTGACCTGGTTTGAGGCCTACCCCATTAATCCTCAATTCACATTCCAGAAGAAAACACAAACATCATTGTATTAATTAGAGATAGAAGCCACTCTAATTGTTAATTATAAGCTCTGTCACACAATGTTATTTATGGTAACTGGGCAGAGGACAGAATGTGAAGCAACTAAAGAAAATACCTTTTTATTTTTTTTTAAGTTTATTTTGATTGCATGTCACTCTGAATTGGATACTGCAAACTGACCATGGGTTATATATATAGGCTACACTACCAGTCACAGGAGGGATGGAGAGAAGCTTGGTCAGTGGCCCAACATTTATTTTACATTTAGCTTCCCATAGCGTATTTGCACACCCACACAAATACAGGTCACAGTTAGGGAGAGTTATAGAACTTTTGTGGGTTTTTTCACTCAGAGAATGGGTTAATCTTGCCCAAGATCATTAAACAAGGCGGCGACTATAACCTTTCCATAGTTACCAGAAGTTACACGCACAAAAAAACCACAGATGTCAGGTGCAAGCAAACTTGCAAAGACAACCTGCATTTAGCTGACAGGAACAGGGCAAAAAGAAGATGGATTTTACACATCAACAAGCATTATGATGAAAGACAGAACTTGTATGGCTACAGACTGAGCTAACCTTCAGTACCAAGGGCACACCAATACTTTACATCCAGACTCATCCTCTTGAGTATCCTACAGCTCCATTTCATATGATTCCCATTCTTCTATTTACTGCAAACATCTTCTGAAGAAAGCTTGTTTTCCAGAAACAGACTAAAACCAAGACACAGAGGTTAAATATGAAAGAGACAAAATTACTTCCCAGAGGGATGTGCGTGCCATGCTCACACTAGGGTCAGAGGGACCCCAAAATCACTCAACACCACCTTCTCACCCAGTTGACCCTCTCCACTCTGAAAGATACATTTGTCAATAAACTATTACAACTTCCCACCTACAAGCTGGAAGTCCCTTTATCTGGTACATTTGTTGTCATTCCTGTAGCTCTCCAGCAGTGACTTTGCCTTTCTAATTTCCCCAGAAAATCAGTGTTTACCAGGTGGCAACACGGCTAACCAGCACCCTGAATATAAAGGTATTAAAGAAAGTAAGTTGCCCCCCCCCACTTTTCTAAAAGTTTTCCTGTTCTAGAAAACAAATGAACGGAAGAAACTTTTATCTCATGGCTAAAACCTCACAAATAATAATTTGAGAAGATGAGTCACAGTCTATCTGGATTTGTCTCTCTCTCACTTCTCAAATCCAAGTGCTGTTAACTTCCAAACAAGACTGACTTTTATTTTCAAAGACGGGATGGGAGGAAGTAGTTAAAAGTTGTTTTCTTGAACAAGATCACAAGGGTGTCAGGCAACTCCGAGTAGGTCAGACATAATACGTTCATACAGAACAAGTGGGGACAACAGCTCATCAGTGGTCCCACTGCAGAAGCAGGTTGACCACAGACGGGAGAAAGATGGTGAAGGTAGAGGTGGAACCAAGAGGAATCACCAGTTTGGAACCATTCCTGGAAGATGTTAACAGGAACTTCTCTTGACCCAAATCCTGTTTAACGTCACCTTATTCATGCTGGCTTTGTCACAGAGGAATGGGGTGTGGTAGCTGCAAGAATAGAAAGACAACACTGCGTCACATAATCCCGTCATGTTTTACTATGCAGGAGGGGTGTGGCATTTCTGTTCCAGCTTGCCTGTTCTACTCAAGGTCCAGGTGACACTGCCACCAAAGACCCTGGGGAACAGAACACTCACCCCAACTACCCAGCGTGTCCAAGTCTTGGGCAGTGGCCTGGGCCTTGCACCAGGCTGCTCCTCTCTGGCTCAGCCTTTCAAGTGGGAGAGCTATGTGCATGTCCCATGTCATGCTCCCTCACGTCCAGTACCTGGGGCTACTGCTTTAATTATTTATTGCTTTCTCATTTAAACTGTCAGCATGAGCTGAAGTTAGCAACAGTTACAGAATAAAGTTTTGTTGTTTTTTCATTTTCCAGGATTAATCAGGTCAGCTGGAGCTAGGCAGGTGTAGCCACAGTCTCCTTTGTCTGGGCAGGCAACCTTCACCCCATAGAACAGTTTTGTACAGCCTTTTTTTTGGGCAACCTGAGCTTACTACGTTTCTCAGCAGAAAACTTTTCAGTTCATCATCTAAAAAAGGATATGACAGTTCAAGAGAAGGTATTTTGAAACTGATCTATGGATCATTCTTACACAGCCCTACTGTACAGATGTAAAGGATCTGATACATTATATTAATACCTTTGAATATTTCACAAACATAATTCACTAACCAAATAGGAAACAATATATGGTATAGAAAAGCTCTGTATCAACAGAACAGCGTTGGAGGGTGGGACTGCAATGAATACCATACACAGATAAATTAACCCAGCCTTCTAAGTAAGCAATCTATAAATTCCTTAGCATCTCTGCTTGGACTAGAATTGTGCAAATCAATAGGGACTAACCATAACTTTCGTGGTTTTGCAATGTTCATGTAAACTGAAAAGTACAGATTTTTTACACAGTTCATAAGCTACAAGCATTTCCATCTCTCAGTATCCACTGTAAAACGAGGAAAATAAAACTCCTATTTGAGCGGAATGATGAATGCAAGCAGTCAGATTGCACTGAGAGAGACTATAACCAAGACTGGACTTCCTATCTGCTATATTCTTGGTAGATTCAACTTATCTACCTGATTCTCAGCATCCTGAAATAAGGAGGAAAATATTCATTGGAGTTCGGAGAGAGCATAAATTCCACAAATGTGCAATATTTTATTGAGGAACACAGAACCTTTAAGAGGCTTTACCCATCTCGGTCCACGACAACCTGGGACCACACTCTGCTAGAAATACAGATAGCATCCCCCCAGCAAGATGGCAAGAAAATCAAGTTCTTGCAACTCTATATCAAGCTCACCATCAACTAGAGGAACTAAAAAAAAAACCTCATTACGGAAACTATTTAACTTGGTTTCAAAACACAGCTGTTCTCTGCTGCACTGAGGTATTTCTAGGGATCATTATAAGGCTTTCTGAATCTTTAGGACATTACAACTGCCACACATTCCAGACCCATCCTTCTACTCTTCTTCAATCTCCAACTTCCTCCTCCTTCAAAGCTTTTGTTTTTAAAGTTATTGATAACAAGTAATTAGATACAATCATTTTCCATTTCTGAGCTGGTGATGGAGTGGCTCACATTGAAACTATTTTTAAAAAGAAAACAAACAGTCTGTGGCTTTCTCAGAAAGACAAGTAGGGAAATTCAGCAGCTCCCTCCCTGCTGCTACCACCCATAACTGTATATAGCCCTCAGCACTTGCTGACACATTTTACATGGAGCCAGCTCCTAAACCAGCTAGAAATTCTGTAGGATTTATACATGTACTCTAGAAAAAATAATTCAGTTTCTAAGCACCATCTATTTTTTATTGTAAATAGAAAACAGTAGTGTCTGGGTTTTGCCTTTAATGCCAAACCAGTTAGAATTACAGAATAATTTAGGTTGGAAAGAATCACCGATTGTCACTTGGTCCAATTCCCCTTAAAAAAAGAAAAATACACACAAAACCCCTCCACTTCAACCCTGCTTTTTCCTCTTTCCACAGCTCTCTCTAGTATTTTGGAACTGTTTGCTTTTTTCCTCCTTTAATATCTCAATGAGTCTTTTCAGACCAGAAGTTTCCCTAAAAGACATGAGTTTTACTGTCTAGACACGATAACTCCCATGATCTTCTGTTCTCCATGTTTCACACTTAGCTGTCCTCCCTTTGACTGGCTTATCAGCTGTCAGCACCAAAAGGTTCTTCCATCACTTACCAGCTCTTCTGAAAGGAGTAACCCCAAAAGAGGGATATGCCAGAAACACCATTTACTGGGATATATACAGAAGTGGTGGCATTTAAAGAAAACTTTTACCTGCCCTCATGTCTGTGTTTTGACTTACAGGAAATACTTGAATGCTGTAGGCTTGTATTTACAGCTCAGAAAACCTAGGTATGGAGATGGTGAAATTAATTACAGACATACATAAACAGCACCATTCATAACATGAACACTACCACAATTTCATATTCCTTAACATTTTATCATATTACAACCAAATCCAGTTCACGGTACCTGACACCTCATAACGCAACTTTCTCCCTATCAGACTTCTTACAGCTGCAGTTTTCCTGTCTGTCACCAAAGCCATGTTTTGAATCTGCCAAAAATCCTGAAGTAAATTCTTGGATAAATTCCTTTTAGAAGTACAGTTGTCCAGAATTACATTTCCCATGAAAATAATCTACAGAAATTGCTGCCTTTTCCCAGAGCAGCACAGTCACAAGCTTCAAAACCAGCAAGCCTTTAGTTACCAAGAAAAAATAAAGGAAAAAAAAAGCCTTCCAGTTTTTAATCATCATGTATATCAGAAATGTCTAGGAACTGGCTGAATTGTTCAGTGTTTTAAAAAAACACTAGAAAAGACAGGAGTAATATACAATTACTTTCTACCCTATGTATGAGTCGTGTTAATTAAACCATTAGGACAGGCTCACTGTATACATACATACGCATTAAAAATATAGACACACACACACCCCCTTGATCAGTGAAGCACTGGCAGTTCCCATCCTGTCTCCCACTGCAATACCAGCACCAGTGACAGCAGGATCTCCAGCCTGGCACAGACAGCTGACATAGAGGAATAATGTTTCTTAAGAAATACAACCGTCCTGAGACAAAGTTTGTGGTACTAGAAGACTAAATTCTCTGGAAAGTAAAGGATATGGAAAAAAAAAAATCCCCAGAGAAAATCCATGCTGATATTGCATGTATTTGACAAAACAAGAGCAAAAACATTCACTCTGTCACACTGAGAAATCCAGAGGTAGACCATATCTCGAAGAAATGTGAAGCACCAAGGGGTAGACACATGTACATACCACACACACACTAGAGGACTGAAGGAAGATGAAGCAGCACTATGAACACCCTCTGCCTTCATCTCCACGGTGGACTGAAGGAAGCAGTGCCAAAGGAGAGCAGCCCCCATCTCCAGCAGCACTTGGAATAGAGCAAAAGGTGGGGGACTTCCCTACTGAGGAAGTCACAAGGTTTTATTTTCCCATGGTCATGGCAACTTTGTAGCAAGGTTCGAAGTTACGCTTTCGGTGGTTCTGTAACAAACACATCCAAACATACAAACATATAAAGAGACTATAGCCCTTTAAACACCAGCACTTGAAAAAATCCCACTTGTTTCAAAAAGGAGATGAGGTGGAACTGAAGCAAAATAAAGACTAGAAAAGCAGCAACAGAAACTTAAAAGCAACACAGAGATTTACGAATAAGCTGCCAGAATAGGCTAAGAACAAAAAAAGGCCAGCAGTAACACAGACTGCTGATAATACACTTAACAATATGGCTCACAAGTATTACAGAGGATTTCAGAGTGTACCAGGAAACCAACAGGAAGTGGAAGAAGGAAGCTTGAGGAACTACAGTACAACGAAGATGTTAAGAGGATCTCCAGTCACAAATCCTGCAATTTATTTTTTTTCCCAGATGCACAGCCTACCATCTCCTTGTACAGAAAAAGTAGTTTAAATATAAAACTCTTTAGGGTATTTAAACTACAAATGTTGCACATACCTCTGTTAATTTATCTAAAAGGGAAAGAAAAGATGAAGTAGTCCTCCTCTTGTGTAGTTTTTAAACAAAATTAAAATAAAACTATTTATTATATATATAGAAATCAATGTTTTTAAACATATGAGATATTGTGATCCGTTCCAACTATATCTGCTTAGCCTCTAAAGGTCAAGGTCATATCATTTATACCAAGATTTTAGAAGTCTAATTATAGTACCTACAGCTGTATAGACAGAGGATGGTTATTAGAAAAGAACTATTATAAACCAAACACAATTATATTATACAGAAACCATTAGATATTTGATGAGATTTTAATATTTGAGCTGGTATCATTCTGCAAGTGAATCATCTGGAGAACAGAAATTACGTTAGGAATGCAATTAAATGTACTAGTTTCATTAAAATTGAGCTGATATAGTTAATGGTAGTCCTAAAATAGCTATTTCCCCACACCTTCACAAAGCAATTCACTCAAACACTAAGTAAGAGTCTATTTAAGGAACACTTTCACTTGAACTCTAATAAGATTTCTGAATACTTTTGTTCTGCTGTGTTACCCCCACACAAGTTGCACCACAGTTCACCGGTCGACCTTGGATTCCTAATTTGCTCTGAGAAGTACAGCAAGGTCTTTTGTTCCAGGTACTATTAGTCCACAGCATCTGCATTGCTGAAGCTCTTGGGAAGAATATCAACAATGTAGCCTTGCAGTAGACTAAAGCAGTTATAAAATAAAATGAAATTATAGACCGGCGGCAAAGCCCACAGTAGATGGTCGTGTTAAGCATCAGCACTTCTGGGAAGCAGGTAATTTCCAAATAACTGTTTTAATGAACTATACATGTCCAAAGTAGCTGCAAGGGTTTTGCAGCATTGCTAGCAAATTAGGAATACAGGTCAATCTTGCCTTTTTTAGAGACAGAGAGTGAAAACAAAACGGCATCCTAAGCCTGTCTCAACTTAGGAATATCTGATCTGCAATTCATTTTCACAGACCGGGCAGTTTAGTGGGGTATTTTAAATTGCTGTGCATGGGAGGGGGGAATAAAATGCTACTTCGGGGAGCGGCAATTCGGCTGCCGGGCTGGGGCCGACACCGGCGCATCTCGCTGCGCGGATGCAGTTACGTAACCCCGTCCCCAGCCGGGTCCGGATGCTCCAGCTTCTCCCCGGGGCCGGCCCCAGCGGCCACCACCGGACCAGGCCACAGCCCCGGCACCGGGCCCGCCGCCACCGCGCCGCGCCCCGCTCCCGCCTCGCGCCCTGGCACCCGCCGGGCCGCGCAGCCCCCCGCAGGGCCCGGCGCCTCCGAGCCCCGGCTCCACCCCGCGGCGCGACCGACCCGCGGCTCCGGTTCCGAGCCCAGTCCCAGGCCGCCGGCCCCCGCGCCCCGCCCGTGCGCGCCCCCAGCGCCGCAGCTCAGCGCCCACCTCCTCGCCGGGATCCGCGGCGCATCCCCGCTGCGGCCCGGGCAGCTGCGCCCGCCGCTCCCCGCTCCCCGCTCCCGCCCGCCGCAGCTCCCCACCCGCCTGACGGAGGGAGGGAGGAAGGGACGAAGGGAGGGAAGGGGCGGGCAACCGCGCCGCCGCAGCCCCGCCGCGCCGCCCCCCGCCCGCCGGCCAAGGTGCCCTCCGCGCCGGCCGGCACTCACCTGCGGCGGTCAGCTGTTGGCGCCGGGGGCCACCCCGCGCCTGTCCCTTCCACGCCGGTCGCAGCCGGTGACAGGTAGCCAGGGCTGGGCTGGGCTGAGCGGAAGGTACAAGCGGCCCAGGGATGCTCCTGCCGAGCGCGGGCGGGGCGGCGCCGGGGCACACCCGGCTGGGCACGGCTCGCCTCCGTTCCGCACTCCGCCGGCACGGCACGGCACGGCACGCCTCGGCAGCCGCTCCTGTAGCCGGCCCCGCTGCGCGAAGCAAAGCCCGGAGTCAAGTTGATGCCTGTGTGCCGGAGAAACGTTTCCCGTGTCAGCGGCGGGGACCGAGTAACTGGCTTCGGTCATGAGATCAGGTCTAAAATTAAACTGGAAGGCACGTGGACGACAACGGGATGTGCTCAAGCAAGGGGGACCTCCGCGCCACGGGTGGGAGGCGGTGTCAGACAAAGGGATGGCGCTGGGAGACCGGCGTGCAGAGCAAGGCTGTCCGCAGCCGCCGTCCTGGCTGGTAACACCAGCACGGTACCCAACACTGCACTGGCACTGTCCCCCCAGCTCTCATCGCATTAGGTGATTTGGTCTTTGTCATCCGATAATGGGAGCTTATAAAAAAACAAAAACCAAAACACATTACCAGCTCTTGCAAACTGCCAGAGTAATTACTGCCTTGGTTTAACCTATCTTAGCTTTCTTTTTTTCCTGTAGACACTCTGTTTGAGCTTCCATGACATCCTTGATGGCTTAGACCCAGAAAAGTGGACTGTCTTCTGTAGAGAAGCTACTGAGTGGCACAGGTCACCGTGCTGTGGAGACAGGTTGCAGGCTCACCTCTCTGGTCAACGACTCAACTCTGGCACCCCAGTCCTTTTGCCAGAGCCTGGTCAGTCCCTGTCCCCAAGGCTGGCACATGGGGGTGACTCTGAGGCCTCTCTTATCAAACCAAAATTCTCCTGGCTGTCCTATTAAAATCCTCCAGCTTAGCCCTGCTGTCTGGTTCATAGTAAAAAGATGGGAAATGAATTTCATCATCCAAGAAAATCCGTTGAAATCCCTGTAGAACTAGGCGCCACTGCCAGCAAATTTCAATAAGAGAAGGGGTAAAAAGGGCAAATTCCTTGGAAAAAGTAGAGAGATGTGCAGGATTCTATGAAACTAACTATTGAGCCTACACTATTAATTAAGCAAAGATGAACAGGTGGTGTGATGTTGGTTTGTATTTTCCTGATTTCTCAAACTGGCAGTTCCAGATCCGGCAGCACCATTGTGCAGCAGTGGATCATTTTGGGGACTGTGGCATACAAAATGCTATGGCTGTTTTTCTATCAAAGGAGAGACCTCCAGACAAGGTTCACCTGACACAGCATTTTTAGTGTAACTTCTAGGATAAGCTTCTCAGAAAAAAAAAAAAAAGCTTCATTGTCTCAGCTGAACTTCTAATTCTGAATGTGGCTAAACAAAGTTAAAAAATGTTAAGCAGGATTTTGGGAGTTGTCAGGGTAAGTTTTTATGTAAAATCAATAGAAAGATTAAGTAACAAGCCATATACACTCTGGAAAGCTTAATCATACTAGGAATGTAGTCACTTATTTTTCTTCTAAAAGAAATAAGTAACAGCAAGGAGATAAAGGACACAACTCCAAATTGTATCTTAAAGACACCATTCAACACCACCATTACTAATTTCAGTCAGGTGGCCACTCATTATTTCTAACCTGAAAAAGTGAATAATGGATAGAAAGAAACTACATAAAACTGTTGTTAATTAGCTGACTTGTTTCTGAACAACTTAATATTCTCTAATGATCTTGATACCAAATTCTTAAACGGCTATTCTACAGAGGTTTGCTTGGGTTTTTTTTTTACTGATTTGTCTATACTTAATCCAAGAGAAACAAACATCTAGAAAGGCAGTTTAAATATTTTGTTTAAATGATACAATTGTTACATGGATGATGGATGACAAAATACTAGTGAATGCCCTCCTCAAATTCTAAGGGCTTATCTACATAAAACTTTTTACTCTTGAAATAAGCTATCATTTGGATGGATTCATGACATATCTGTAGAAGGTTATAACCATGTCACTTCAGAAATGCTGACAAAAAATTATGTAAGCTAATCCTATACAGTCTTATATAAACTTTTTGAAAATCGGTGCAGTCGTTACCCAATGATGTGGGAATTTTTTTCACTGATATTTACTCATAGTTTATACCACCAGGAACAAAACTTTGAATATATCAAAGAAATGTTGAGGTAGGAGCACAGGAGAGGAGCTATATTCTATTTTATCCATCCCAGAACTTGACCTGTTCTCAGGTTTAGTCTCATTAACAGCTGAGAGGCATGTTCTCAAAAGGAAAACTGTAGAACATAAGTCAACTCCCCATGCAAAGATAAAATTTCCACAGGTTAAATCACAGAATTCCTTCCACAATTCTTCACAAGACACAAATTACTTAAAAATATGCCATTCTTTAATTTAGGCAGCAGTGAAGTTTACTGAATAAAATACGCGAATAAGCAGATCTTGGGCATTGAAAATATTTACTTACAGAATCTGAAGACTAAGATGGGCTGAAATGGAAAAATACCTGACAAAAGTCAGGTATCTTGGACCCTATAAACAGCAATTCTAAGCAAGAACCTTTGAGCTCTCCTGGTTCGTAGTGGGCTGTGACTGGGAATCTCCCCTGGGCTGGGACACACACATTCCTCAAGGACCATCTGCCAACAAAGGTGATGGAAAGCCAGGGGGAGTTTATCCTCCTTGCATTTCAGTTCCAACTTGTTGAGAAATGCTGATGCATTGTGTGTATTTACTCCATACTTAAAGAGGGATGTTTTAAGTATAGGCAAGCCTCTTCTGTTTTACTGGGCCCAAACACTTTAATCTGTGTGTGTGCCTTATACATATATATATTAGTTTAGGATACCTTGTATTCAGTTAACATGAATCTTGTCATTCTCTAATCTGTAATAAAGTCGCTATTTTGATAATTTTATATATATATATATATAATCACTTGCTAATTTCAAACTGTTTAATCAATAAGTGCTACTAAAGTTTAACCTTTGATCTACTTTACACCATTAATAAATTATGAATCAATGAGAAATCATCACTGCATCAAAACATTTCAACTGCAACAGGCAGCAAAAGGCAAGCTCTGGTGAGGTGAACTGGATGTTTTCTGGAGTATCAGAGTGCCAGAAGACTGAAATGCCATCTCGAAGAATCAGAAAGCACAGCTACCATCAGGACAGACACGAGGTAACTCCATCCTGAGTAGGAAACCAGGTCAATGCCTCTTTCTGTCACAGATACTGACCATGCAACATAACATTATTTACTTTCTTCTTTGAGTCTTCCTTAGGGCCGAATAACTTACAATACTTCTGGCCAAGCACTGTTGCACCTAAATAGCCTAAAATTACTTCTGCAAGGAAGAAGAACCTTCCACACTTCTGGCTGATGCAAAATTACTTACGGTAAGCAAAACAAAAGCTGACTCTGAGCAGTTGTAGAAGGATCTGACAATAGAGAGTGACAGAGCATTGAGACAGTGGATGAAAGTCTATGTCAATAACTGCAAACTAATGTAAACAGTAATGAAAACAACCCTAACTAGATATACATAATAATGGACTCTACAGTAGCCTTTATCATTTGGAGTTATTGTGAGTAGTTTTCTGCAAACATTTGGACTACTGCTGAGTAGCAAGGTAAAGGCAAACAATGTTACAAATTACTCCAAAAGCAACCGAGAACAAAGCAGAAAAGCTCATTACATCTCTTTGTATATCTCTTGTGCACTTGACCTCTGTATACGGTTCTGATTCCTTCACATGAAAATGTGGAACTAGAAAATGCATATATGAGGCTAAAAAATATACAAAGGTATGGGAATACACCTGCACGAGGAGAGAACTTATAGCTGGAGAACTGACTGAGAAAAGATTGTCTTCCAACCTGTAAAATCCTGAATGATTTATAGGAGGCTGACAGGAAATGATCATGCTCTATTTTGCATCATACAAGACTTAATAAATGATCAACCAGTGAGTTTAAAACAACAGCTGAGAAGAACCCTTCCACACAGTGTTATTAAATCAAATGTCTTGCTGCTGTACAACACTATGGAGCTGAAGAGACAGATGTTTTTAAGCAGGGAAGAATGAAAGCTGTCTGTAGCTTTTAAGCACAATAATTTCCTTTGCAGTCCCTGCTTGAAAGGTGCCTTCTGGAAGGCACTCTTATCTGCTGTTTCAATGCTCTACCCAGGCATTGGTTTCCAGCCACTGTGGAGAGCAGGACACCACATTAAATGGACATTTATGCTGGTCCTCTACAGCTATTCAGATTGTTTATTCTTTTCTTTCTGCTCACTTAGGTGTGAGAAACCAAGGACAAGTAGCATCTCTAGGTATGAAAGCATACTCCTGCCTTTCACCATCTTCTCTGGGAGTAAAATCAGACTCTCAGTTCTTGATCTATCCTTTTTGAGTGTTTTTCCATTCACCTGAAGAGATTTTGGAAGAACTGTTTTCTGAACCTTTTGCTCTTCCCTTTCAGTAGTGATAATCCATATGCACTGGTCTATTCAGATCAGCACTATTTTTTCTTTCCTTTATACCAGATTGGGGCAGTATGTAGCAAGATAAATCCTGAATCATAATAAGATATGCATCAAATATAATAAAAATATTCTACATATTCACAAGAATAAATCTAAACCATTCTTGAACATTTTGGAAAAGAAAGGAATAGTGATTTATCCTAATTTAAGAAACTGGAAAGGGAAGTAGAACCAGCCAGAGATGCTTTAAGACTCAAATGACAGGTGATCATCTTACATAGATAATAAAAATTTGTAAGAGTTCTATTAAGAATGTCCCTATTAAATACAAGAAACTAGAAATCTGAAAAGCAAATCTGAAATGCAGTTTGGCAGAACTCCAAGAATCCCTGAAGACAAACATATGATAAATCAGCTGGAGTGGTTAAATCTCCTTTAAACAAAATCTGTATGGTTGATACTCTGTATAGCTAGTTATCTTCACTCAAGTATAAGGGAAAGAGTTTGTTTCATACTTGATTTTCACAATGGATAGTAGTCTCATGGCCTCATCTTCAATAGAATGCATAAGATTTCTTTGCTGTGTAGACTGCAAAACCACAGCAGTGTAAACACTTGCATTACTTGTAAGTAATAACTTGTAAGTTATGCATTTTAAACAACACCAAAAAGAAAGAAAGGAAGCCTTCCAACTCTAGCTGGAAAGGTTGTTACTACAACCCTTATCACCCTTCTGGCTATTACCAGCACTCCAGTTTTTGTTCTAGGCCAAGTTCTTTGAAACTTCAATATTTAAAAAACTCTTTCAAAACATCCCCTAGAATAGCTTTTTAAAGGGTTACAGTGGTACAGTTTCATCTGCACACTTTGAGAACTACATACTTTACTTTTCCAAAGCCACAGCAAAGATCACCTGGTTCAGATTGCCTCCAGGCTAGAATTCCAAGAATGTTGTTATTTACAGGCATTGAGACAGTCTTCATGTCCTTATCCTTTAAATCAGCAAAGGAAAAACCCAGTGTGATACTTGAGTATGGATAACTTGTTCCCAAAATTCTGGCAGCTAAGAAGAAGAAGAAGAAAAGCAGCAAATGTTAGTGTTCCCCAGAATTAACTTAGTAGAAGCAAACTCTGAATAGAAATGAATTCTGTGGACTTGATTAAAAGTTAAACACATCAGTAGGTCAAGACATAGTGCACATTTTCACGTCATTGCCTTTGATTTTTTTGTTGCTGATTAAATATAACTTTGCCCCTGCTACCCTTAAATGTAACCCACATATTAGGAGAGGATTCAGTGTGCCCAGGATGAGGACAATAAAAATTCTGTTACTTAAAATAACTTCAAGCAGCCTTGCAATTTTGTTTGTGAAGTTGCTTATAATTTCAATTTCAGAAAATATTTCCGGCATATATTTGCATTCCTAATAGCGTTTTAATGTCCACATAACAGAATATGCTCTGTTAACATTGTCCTGGATTTCTTAAACTGACACCACAAAAAATTACTCATTAGCACTTTCCAAAGACAGAACTCAGGCAGAAAAGTTGGAAGAATTCCCAGGGTATCTTCTGCACTACCATGCTCAAGATCTGTAAACACTTAAATATAGAGTAGGGTCTGGTCAGCAGTTAACTCTTCAGTCTTAAGTGAGGTCCTGCATATATTGTGCACTAACATTATATCTGAACACTTCACACTTCATGTTGGGTGAAGCCCCACAGAGTTTGCAGACTTTCAAGAAAAAACTGTAAGACAATTAAGGTTTGGGAGCAGGCAGATCCATATTGCTAAAGTAAATTAAAGTCTTTTGTCAGTATTTAATTAATCTGACAGTGCCACGTATAGTTCAAAACAACAGCCCCACCATTTATCAGACATGTGGATTGTACAGCACCGAAGTGTTATTTTCAAGCTGTGATTTAAGATGTTTACAAAGTACCAAGGCCATGAAGGCCATCATACCTCCAAGCAGCTCCTCGTTAAAGCTTCCGTAACCAAGTAGAGCAAGCAGCTGAACTGTGGTTGTGTTGCATTCAGCTGCACTTTTCACTCTCGTTCTCAGCAGAGTTGCCTACACAAAACTGCCTCCTTCTGTCTGCACAGCTTCAGCTACCAGAGCTGTGTGAAGCATCTGGAACCACCTGGAGGTTTTCAAGGGCAATACAGCATCAGGCTGGCTGCAGGAGGCCTGATCCTGCCTGTAAGCCAAGCTTCTGCTGCTGTCCTCATCCCTGCCAAAAGCAGAGGCTGTGGATGAGTGACCCACTGTGTGTTTGTGTTGTGAGTTCCAGGCAGCTGGGGGTGGGCTGGAGCACACGGGGAATTACCCTGCAGCAGAGGCATAGAGGAGAAATTATCCAACCCCACAACGGAGCTCAACAGAAAGCACACATTTTTGAATACTAGATAATTGTTTTAAAACAAGTAATCCTGGTGCCATAATACTAATTATGTGCATATGAAATGTGCATGGTGCATGACAATCAATGTATTGTAAAACAAAGGAGAAATAAGACACAAAAGGGTGATGTTACTACAGATTGACGTAAGGGCTTCTGCAATTCATTTGTGATAGGCATCCATCCAAAAGACTCCAAATCCCAACATCCAACCTCAAAGCACTTTGTTTCCAGAGCACCACAGTGCCCTCCATCTTTTCTGTCTTCAGATATGAATCATGTGGATTATCCTGCTTTTTCCAATGTCTGAATTGACTTTCCCTCAGGAACCTCTCCATGCCTTCTTATTAGACTGTTTCCTAATCTGTTGTCTCAAAATCATAGCTCCTTCTTTATCACCTTCCTTATTATTCGTTTTGTCCTTCTTTTCTTTGGTTCTCGTCCTAGTTCCTGCTCATTATCTCACTCTTAATCTTTTACAGAGAAATTGCAAAAATGCCAAGAAATGGTATAAAGAGGTGTTCTGTTTGTGGTGTTTTTCAGGTGTCTCACAGAAAATTTTCATACTGGGCATGATAATTTTAGAACTATTTGGCTAATCCTGCATTTACAAAACCATTAAAAGCCTCTGGAACAGAGGCTTTAAATTAATTTTAAAACATCAAAACAGGCGTGTGAGACTTGTGCAAGCAAAAATAGGTAATTTTTATTTAAAAACTAAGAGGCTAAGAAGAAATTGATGGTTTAAAAAATTATTCAGAGAAAAGATAGAAGTTATGCTAGGATTCTCTCTCAGTTACTCTCGACTACTGTCTTCTTGCAATTACTTTTAAAATTAACTTAATAAGTATTATTTATTACATTAAAATAATTTAAAGTATTATTTATTAATAAAGTATTTTAAGTTATGCATTTAAAATTGACACATCTTGAGATAATTATCTGTGAAAAAACCCACAACCTTTTGGTTAAGAAACTCTATAAATAGGTTGATTACCTCAGAAGTGGGCTACGGTTTTCAGTAGTGTCAATTTTCAGTTGCAGCCTCCCCCTCCACATCCAGGCCACCAGTGACCTCTGCCGGAACAGTGGGATCGATCACCTGCCAACCCTGCAGGCTCTGGCATCCCCCTTTGGCCCTTTGTTCTAATCATGTTAAGAGAACTTGACATCACCAACCCTCTTTCTTTCATTTATAATTTTTTTCTCTAGTTTATTTGGGAGAAAATTTGCCAGTCCAATTGTAGTTCAAATCTGACATTCTGGGAAAAACTTGAGCAGACTTTGTCACAGTTTTAAGTGAATGTTCAACAAATAAAGATATAAAGTTCAGAAAAATGTACAGTGAGAACATGAAATTAGTCATTTTCCTGAACCAGAGCTGTGCACATAACTACATGCTGTTCTCACCTTCAGCAGCTTCCACTTACATATGATTATTATTCCTTCTTGTCTCTTACTCACTGCTACAGTAATTGAAAGAGTGGAGAAGCCTGGCATTGCAGACATTGAGTGGTATCTCTGTAGACACAGCAGAAATTACATGACAGAGTACCCTGAGGCAGAAAATGGACCATTAACAGGAAAAAAAAGAAAGATGTGAAGTAAATCCAACTTCACTGTGCAGTGCAAACCTGGGCTCTGCCGCCGTGTGAAGCACTCTCATAGCGGTGTGTACCACTAAAGAAAAAGTCTCAGGTAGGAGCCTGTGGGGAAAGGACCATTTTCCCTTCCCCCACACAAGATTGGACAGAATGCCTTTCAAGCCAGCGAAATGCCTTTTGCTGATTTAGCCAAGGACGAACTGAAACAGAACTGGTGGAGAAACAGATAGCGGGCTGGAGGACTGCCTCTGAGAGACTGAGCACCTGGGCACTGCTAATTGGCTAAGTCAAACAGAGAATGTTATCTAAAAAGAAAGCAAGCTGTGCCGGTGAACCAGAGAACTTTCTTCGTCTGCCGAACTTGGTGATAGACTGAGCTGCCTGCGAGTGCTGCAGCCGCTCCGCAGGGGGGCCCGTGCTCGCTCGCAGGGGATCGCTGCTTGCCGTGAGCCTGCAAGGACTCCTGCTTGCAAGGAGTCGCTGCCCAAACCAGCGGGAATCGCTGCCTGAACCAGAACCGAGCTTGCCATGCCTGCCTGTTGCCTGCTGGAGGGGTCGCCGAGTCGCCGGTCACATCCTTGCTACTGGAAGGAGGGTAACACACGTACACATACACACACATCCACACGCACACATCTGCCGGGCTCAACTCCTATCCTTCTCCTCCATTGATCCTACACCTGTCCCGTGGGGAGTGCACTTAGTAATACCATAGAACCCTGATTTTCCTTTCTGATATATGCCTAGATGACCTTCCCTGAACCTTGTCCCTCAATTTGTGTTAACCCTTAATAAACGAATTAATTTGTAACATTGGTCTCAATGAGGGAGCATTCCAATCTACACTCTAAGATACGGTCCCGCAGTGGCCGTGCCTGCACCCTCGGTCTCATTCACAAACCTCTCCACTGTGGGGGGGAAGTCATGGAAGCATCCTGACAGCCGGTAGCCTTTGATATTGGCCTGCGTCAGAGCCTCAGGACCCCATGAAGGGAACTGAGGAGAACAGCCCACACAGATCACATTCTGAATACCCAGACCTCTTGAGAACGGGCTTTTTTCACTTACTGATCAAAAATACCCTAATATAGACATTCAGACAACATGAATAAATTAGCTTCTCCAGTTATGCACACACACAAAGCTCCTCTGCTGACCAAGCAGGTATGACTCAACAAACAGATATGATTTCTACTGGATGTCATTTAGCATAATGTACAAAATCTGTATTATCTCATTTTCAAACGGTACAGAAGTCTCATTCAATGCCAACAGAAAATATGGCTGATGAACACAGCTGAAATCCAGGTCACTTGCAAATAAGCCCACTAAATTCTACTTACCAATATTAAAGCATTATCGCTGGAAAACACCACCCAAAACCCCCTAATGCTCATTCTCTCAGCTGAGTTTTTTCTTACCAATGAAATAACCTAGAAAAGCAATATGCCAGCTACTTATCAGTAGTGCTATGTAACAATTTAAACAGGGAGTGATTAAAATCTTATCCAATTAAAAACATCAGGAGACTTTAAAACAGCAAAATGTACACAAACTGGTATTTAGTTGGAGAAGACTAGTACATCAATGCTTTCAGGAAATACACTGAACTCCAAAGAGGACAAGTAATAATTTTGCTGTTAAGGGTCTTCTAAAAAACATTCCCAGTTTGAAAAGTTGCTTCTTAGGGTATCTCGAAGACTCAGTACTGAAAATGGGGAAATTTCTTTATTCTGAGTTCCAGCCCAATTCTCTTAATTCAAGGCCTGACCAAATAAGCAGACAAAAGAGTTCAGTAGCCCAGAGCAGCACTGAAAACAGAGCACTGATCTTCCACACCCAGGGGAGTGCAGTGGCCCACTCTTCCCATGGACACGCAGTAACAGAAACAGGATTGAGAATAGCTAGCAAACATCACTGTTCTTTCTACTCTAACACTACTTCACATTGTAAAGGGTAATTTTTTAACCCTTTGTGTGTGTTGAATGCTCCCTCAAGTAGCTGTTAGGATCACTTTAACAAATTATTCTCCTTTCCCATCTTGGATGGCCAAGCTCAGGCACCAGTCACTTGATTTTTGAGCATTTACACTCTTGTGGATGTTTACGTAACCCAAACATGCAGGCATCTACCTCCAGTGCCACATTATGCTGGGGGTTGTGATATAGGACTCATGAAGAAGTTCAAATTGAGCACATAAATGAGAGTTTTTTCAACTGACTATACACAGATTCTCAGCATTTCACCTGGCACCTAAATAACACACTCAGCATTATCCTATACTTCAATGCACTCTTTTCAGTGAGGACAGAAAAGATCTGCAAATACACTGAAAAGATGCTTGTGCTGGCACCTCACACCTCACACCTTGTAGGCTGTGTTTTAGCTTACTCCCAACATGCAGATACACCACACCATACATGTCCAACAACACATGTCAGACCTGCTAGAAAAGGAGCATCTCTGTCATGTCGACGCACTAGGACTGGTGTTTTCTCAATATTGACTCCTGCACATGTACACTGTACAGTTTATGCTGCAAAGGTGCTGCTTGATAGTTCTGGAGTTTTGGGACTATGGCAAGCTGGTCAGAATTATTTCCTCAAAGCAAATACAGGAAAGCCCCAAATTCTACTCAAAATTTGTGATGTGGACAAGGGAAAGACAAAAAAACCCAACAAATCCCAAACACGACTTTTCCAGAGGAAGCCCAGAAGTGGCAACTCCCGCCTCCCCACAAAAAAATCTCTGGGCCAGAGTCAAAGATAGGATCCCCATTCTCCAGGCGTAACCATAAACCGGTTTTGTTGACTACATAATTCATTTCTAACATCTACAACAAATTAGGCAGGAATTTGACAGGCTGCTTTAACCGCTCAGCCCCGATTCAGTTTTGGTCTTTGTGCTGAATGAAAAAATTGCTGTGAGAAAAAAGCTGCTGGTGAGTCACTAAGGACGACATCGTAACAAGTATGAGGTGAATGGCAAGAAGCAAGAAGAGCTTTCTTAGGCAACCTGTCTTCTGCAACTTCCTCGTATTTGAACATTTGAATTCCAATATTCTTTTAACATAAAAAACAACTCTGCTTTGTGGCTCTTCAAGTAGTTTGTAATTTAAAATTTAACCTTCTGAACCAACTGCAATGAGAGCCGTCATTTTCACATACCCTAACACAACAATATTTTTACTGATGCTTTTTGTAAAGAGCAGGAAATGAAGAAACACTAATGGAATGTGGCCATTTCTTGTATTAGAAACCTATTTACAAAATGTTCTAAAATTTTTGCTGCATAAGAAATGGTAAGTACACTGCATGTTAATCCTCTTCTAATTGCATTAATTTGATAATAGGTGAAGATACACGACATTACTAGATGGCTAATCTACATTTGTATTCTAGCAGTATTTTAAGGCTGACTGTAAAGCACAAATGGTAAAGTTTTGAGTAAGCTTATCTTCTAGTTAGAAAGATTGCTTCACAGTCTCTGCTGTTCTGCACCCTCCTCTTCCTCCTCAACCCCAACCAGGGCCATTGCTTTAACAAATGAGTATCTTTTGTTGTTGTAAAACAATGGAGAAACATCAAAAGGGGCTGCATCGCAGCTGTCAGCTACTTACAACTGGAGGTATTTCCCAATACCTTCTCATTTACTCCTTCACTTTGAAAAATAACAAAAGAAAAGCAGGCCATCTGTTGTAGATAAAAATATAGCTTTAATTAAGAGAAACAAGACAAGGCCCCAGTTAGAAGGTGCTCTTTTTCTGCACACTTACTATTGAGATTGGGAAAGCCAGGGGCTTGGAGCACTGAAAGAGAGCCAGCAAAGGTTTCCATTAAGAAGTAGCATTCTTGAGTAAGGAAACAGAGAAGCAGGACGTGAAGACTGTAGAGAGTGGGAATGATCCTGGAGTTCACACTGAGCTGCATAAAAAAAAAATGCCAAAGGCTGCCCGAGGACACCAGCCAGCGGGCCCCTGGTGACTGTGAGCAGCTGCACAGCGCAAATGCAACTTTCTGACAGCAACAATCTCCCTGCCAGGAAGGGAATCTGGGGCTACATAAACATAATGCTGCTGGCAGGGAGGGGAGAAAAGCAGCTAAGTGTGTGAAATTATACGGTAGGATAAAAGCTTCCATCTTGTTGGTTCTTAGACAAACCCCACTATCCAGATCCACTATGGGCTGCCATTCACTCTCCCCCCTGTGACTCAATCCCCATTATCACCGTAAACAAATCTCCCATCACATTAAAACGTTGCACACTGGCCATATCTACTCTGAAACCCAGTCCACTGGTTACCCACACCTGGCAGCTAAGGGAGTAAGACCTGCACTCACCCCTATTTTCCTGTGGGCTAGGGAAATCTTCCTGAAGGTGCTCAAAGACGGAGTTGCAGGATGCTCCAGTCTCTCACCACACTGATGATCAAGGGACCAGGATTGGAGATGCTGGGAGGCAGGATGTACCCAAGAGCATGCCTGCCCTCCAGTGTGCACACAACCATAATTTATCCATTTTATCTGTAGAAGTTATTAAAATAACCAGGATATTTTCAATTCAACAAGCAGTACTGAGGAATACACTGAGAAGCGTTTGGCATTTCAAGATTATCTGTGCAACAAACTACCTTCATTTACTCTCCATCGACATTGAAATCCTCTTAATCCTGCAGAAATACTTAGTTGTCCAATTTCTACTTAGCCTATGGCTTGAAAGCTTTTTAAAAAAATATGAAAGGCCCCCAAAAAGAACCCCAGATGAAAAACCCCACCCCAAAACGCCATAATTCCCCCACAGTTATAACAGACAGACCTCAGGATAATAAAGGATAAATACAAGCAGCTCTGGTAGTCTGACCCACAGTCAAGTGTCCTTTTCACTAAACAGTTTAGCCCAAATGACCAAAATATTTGACAATGTACTTAAATAATTTTCTTGATTACAGATACTTTCTTGAATCTAGCTTAATATTGTCAGGTTTGCCAGCAGTTTTTGAAGCAGTATTTTCTTTGGATTTCGTGCTGTACTTCAGTATTCAATTCTGTTCGGACCACAAGAAACATCTTCTATATTAACAGTGATAATGAGAACCACTATCAAGTAACCAGTCAAGCCACAAAATGCTGACTCCTTTATTTCCCCCATCGTTGTAATTTCCATCTTAAAGGAGGAATTTAGTTAAACACAAGAGATATTTCTGTAATACAAGATTATAGACTAGTACCAGAACAACCACCAGTTTACAATTTTTAAGGCCTAGATGCTTTTCAAAACTGCATGTCTGCATTTTCAAAACCAGAAAGTACCATATATACATAAAAAGATCAACTAAGTAACAATTAAAATAAAGCTGTCACTGTCCACAGGAATCATGTCTAGTCACGTTTTCAGTCAGTCAGTCAGCTAGCTGAGGGTCATGTCATTATTTAGTTTCTGTAGAAAAAACACAAGTACAAAAACAGTATCAAAAAGCAACATACCTATTTTTATTTTCGTATATATCTTATAAAACGTGTTACACCACCATATAAATGAGGCTTTAAACATTTAGAAGAAAAATATTAACATTTTATTTATGCTTCTCTAGCTTTTAAAGAAATAACTTGCTGAGCACTGTGTGAAAGCCACCTTTTTTTTTTGCAGTATACTGTTGATACAAAATACAGTTAAAATATGCTCCAGAATTTTAAAAAGTTAACTATTATAGAATTACTTTTTGAAAACATTTTTGCACAGAAATAAATTATAAATACACTTTAAATGCCAGTTTTTTTAATAAAGTTTTAACAAAAAAAAGAATGAATGCAAACCAAGTCAGTGAAGCAGAACTATTTCAGGACAAGGATAATAAAAGACAACAACAGCCGAGTATTTCAAGGCAGAGTAATATTTTTTCAAATTAGTAACTAAATAATTTATTTTTAAAAACCTACCAAACATTTTCAGAGGGGGAAAAAAATGCAATCAATCCCTTTGCTGTGGGTGAAGGCCAATCAGCAATGATTATTAAGAGACACAGAATCCAGCTCTAGGTATGTGTTCTGCATTTCTAATATAGTGCTAGTTAGAAGCTTAGCTTACTAAGGACTATTTGAAAGCTTTCATGAAAACTGTGGTGGTCCAGAAAGAAGGGGCTTGGCAGTTGTTTTTTTTTTGTGGGGTGTTTTCTTTGGGAGGGCTAGTGCTTAAATAGAATAATAGGTTGCAATGAAGAGATTACTCAAACTTCCACCACATGTTCTTCTGAAAGATACCAAATTCTTTCCTTCCTTTTCTACTTCTGAGTGATATAGTTGATACATCAGGCATGAAACACAAACCCATGTAAGGAGAACAAACTGGTCAACACCAAGGGAGCTTCTGCTTTAAACAACTGCCTAGAAGTAGACACTGTAGTTGTCTTCTCAAGCCTAAACTGAGTCAAAACAAGATAGTTTAGAGTTATTATTTCAGCCACTAATACTTACTCAGCATAGAGGGCAGAACCTCACCCCCCCAAAAAAACCCAACTTACATTAGAACTTAGGGTAGTTAAGGAACGTTAATGGTCTGTATTCCCATAATTTCTCTGCTACTTTTAACTACTGATACAATCAAATTTTCATTGACTTGTAGAACCAGAGCCTGCAGAATTCATTAAATGTATTAGTTTAGAATGTTAATACACATGTATTAAAATTCTCCTGAAAAGGTTGTTGTACACTAACAGACAGTCCTTATGATCAGAAATTTACATCGTAATGCATTATCAGTAGTATATCATTATAATGACATAACATTTAAGAAAAAATTGTAAATTATATATTTAAAAATATTATTTACATAAGAAAAATATAATTGGAAAAAACTTCAGACTGCTTTGAAATTATACGTATTTGATTTAAACTGAATTATTCCATTGAATTAAATTTCTTTTCACATAGATTTCATTGAATTCACAGATCTTATAATAGATTTTAATCAGAGAAGCTTGTACAGAAATCCAGTGACCTTGTTAGAAATAAGAGGCAAGCAATACAACAGGACTTTAGATAGGATATAACTTTCTTCTGTAGTGACCAAGAGGCTGGTCTTTTATCATTGGAAGTAAGGGTCGCATTAAAATTAAACAAAATCTTTGTACAAAGATAAGAGCATGGGTACAAGTTACTTAAAATTGGGATTCACAAGAGCTGCTGATTAAAAGATGTCTCAAATGAGTTTTAGCTACAATTTAATGCAGACAAAAGAATGCCAGAAATCCTTTTTTTTTTTTTAATTGTGTCTAAAAACTAAGGCCACCTCTAGTAACTGTTTCTTATCAAAAGAAGAACATAAATGTTCTTAGGAAAAAAAGGAGGAAAAGAACATGGTGGACATAATCTTTCTTGGACTTTGGAACTCCTGGGTCACAAAGAGATCTACACAAAGAAAGCTATAAGGAGTGAAACTGAAGTATTAATACAAAGAGAGTCAGGATATCATTTGGTGTTTCCTGAATAAGTTAAAGCGAAACTGCATGTGCTCTATAAAGATAAGATGGCTACTGAAATTATTTTATAACTACAATATTTGGGAGTTATTTTGCAGACAACAGGGCTTAGCCCTTCCTCTCCCAACTGTATTTCTCTTTTAGTAACAGTCCTAATGTTAAAAAATATATTTTAAAAATATAATATTAATCAAACCAATGTTTTGAAAGAATAAGTGAATTTGGTCCCTGATGTCTAGAGAACTTCTCTAGGAGGTCAGCCAGCTTTCATGGGCCAGAACTCTCAAACTACTCACCTCAAACACACACCTCATTCCCTCCAAAACAGGCTCTACAATATTGTCTTCACTATTACACTACATTTGAGCTACATCTGACTTCTGAGAATCCAGATGACTCAAAATATCCCAAACGTGTTTCACCTGACAGCCTTCCCTGTCTTCCCCACATCCTTTTTTATTTAATCCTTTCCTTCCTCTGCCCTTCAAAGGCTGAACTCTGCATCTTAATCCAACACCACTGCAAAACCATGCGTCACAATGAAAGAAAGACACACACAAGCTGATCTCAGTTCCGTTGTTTATTTTTGCATACTGTTTTCAATGTTAACTGATCTTCTTACATACAAAGTGAATACTTCTGTGAACATCCAGATCAATGTTAATCAACTGGTTCACATTTGTTTAAAAATTATAAAAATAGATTTTTACAAAAAAAAGCATGTGTGCATATCTAAGCATAGACACGCTGATATCTATGTATACACACATACACATGACAAATTAAAAGTTGTTGACTAAAAATAGATTTCATTGTTACATGTTCATATCTAACTTCAAAATGTTTTGCCTATCACTGTTTCAAGTAGTTGGAGTTCAGTTTTAAGTAATAGCTCAGACTGGGCACTCACCTGCTTAGTAAGTTCTCAGACGTTTGTTAGATTCTTCTGAAGGAGAGTCTGCCAGTCTCACTTTAAGCCTGACACCATTCACAATCTTGCCATGTAACGCAGTTATGGCATCACTGGCACTTGCTCTGTCTGCAAATTTTGCATAGGCCACATTTTTTCCAGCCACAAGGTAAACTTTTATCAAGTGCCCAAAACGACTAGAAAAAAAAAAAAAGATAATGTATAGGTTTTGCTGCAACATGGATACCTATTATCCAATCTCAAGTATATATGATTTGGTAAGTGCAAAAGGTATATTCTCATAGGTATGCTATATTTTCTTGTGCTGCCCTCCTCCAAAACTCCCAATTTTCATATTCCTTTATCTAGAATTCCAAGCAGAATAGAAACAAAACCAAAAGTTCATAGGCAATGTGCTCTACAGAGTATCACAACACAACCACAAGTACCAGTGATTTATCTCTTGCTTAAAAGAATATGGAAAGCTAATCAATACCGTAGTCCCCAAACAGTAAATGGCACTCAAACCCCCCCACAGAAACAAAACAAACAACCCCAAACAAACCAGAAAGAACACACACACATAGAACAGCAGATAATTCAGAAGCTTAACTTTCATCTCACTTAGATGAACTTCGTCAGTTGTGATTCAACTTTGAAAACGTATCACTGATATAACCCAGAAAGCAAGTGCTAAAGCTTTAGGGGAAAAGCCAGGTTTCCAAGTCCTCAGAAGATTCCTGGACAGTTCCTCAAAAAACGTTTTCAAAAAATAAAGCCTGCTTGCTTCATACTACCAAGACTACCATGCACAGCCTTTTTCTTCTCCAGCATCTGATTAAGAAAATCCAGTATATCAAATAGGCACAGTTACAAACTCTACACAAGTCCATATTTTCTCTTTTCCCCTTGTGGTGCTTTGAAAATACTTGGGCTTCGCAAAGATTAACTGCAAATGCCAGCTATTAGAAGAGGGAAGTGTTGTCCTTTCCTCAAAAGCATACTAAAAATAAATAATATAAAATACTGGAGAACAGCTGAACTATAGATCTGTTTCAAAGATACCGAAAATCATCACTCAAGGCTTTGCTCCTCATAAGGAGGCAGTGTGAAAGGACAGTTGAAATAATGTAAATAAGAGGCAAACTATCAATGTATCTCAGGACATATAAAAAAACTTCCTATACTTATTTCTTAAGTTGCTGTGGAAATTTATCAAAATGCCTAATCCTTATAAAAAGATGTGAAAGACAATGCCAAATAAATGAAGCTGTAAGAACAGGAAGCACGACATTTTTGGTTAAGAAATTAAGAGACTGGACATTTTACTTCAGATGATGTTAACCAATAATAAAGCTGCTGCACAGACACCATTGCATCTGTGTTTCAAGGTGAATTCCCTTACACACTTGTTTCAAAAGTGGCTGTTACCTGTTGTTCATACTACTTATTGATCCCTGTACACTGTCTTTTCTAGAAAGAGTTTTAATTATGACAATATATTTTTTTATTTTTAACATTTTTAATATTTCAAGGTTGTTGTTTTTTTTTTTTTGAGAACACTTATTGTTGACTCTTACCAGAACACATCCTCCAATACATTTACAGGTAAAGGATGAGGATGAAAAAGTATGAAAAGCCTTTCCTTCACACAAGTGTCAGGTGGATCTTTTTTTTTGTGTGGTGGAAGTATGGCATCTGTTTGGGGCTGGATTAAAGGTGAGCCAGAAGTTCCTCCCAATGCCTGCTGAGACAGGGAAAAAATGCAGGTATAAATTAACTGTTGGGGGGAAAGTTACTTTACCTTCTTTACAATTTTTGTTTCTAACAGAGAACAAACAGGCTCTACTAGTTCTCATCTTAATTTGTTTACTTCAGTTATTTCATTAAATTGGACAATAAATCCAAGTAAGGTCAGATATCTTTACAGGGAATAAAAACATACAAAATAACCAGAAGTGCATCTTAAAAATGCAGTATCTAAAACAGTTATAGAAGAAAGTGAACAATGTTCTTTATTAACATATCTGAAGTTTCTTACAGCAATTCAGAAGAATATTAATAGTAACCATTGTATTAACTTACAGGAGGTGTCCTATACTGCTGAACTATTGCATTGTTACTCCGCAACACTGATGACACATGTGCTGTTACTAGCTGTGTTGCCATTTTTCTGATGAGACTGCAAGCAGAAATGATAATTAACTATTTTAAAGAAAGAGCCAAGTTACAGTAATCTTAAATTCTGCAAGAGAAAGTAAGTTTTAATGCACATCTAACATTATCTCTGGAAATCTGTAAACTCATGTAGATAAAGAAAATCAAGTCAGGCTTTCATGACACACTAGACATGATCTGAAAGAACACATGCTAGCTGCAACTCACTGAAAACACTCATACATACAGAGTTACAAAACTCTTCTTTGCTTTTCTTAATACTCTAGGGGGAAAATATTAAAAAGTTGACTCTATAGAGCCCACTGCATTTTGTGGAAGGTGCCTAAAAGGCAGAAGGGACAGAAAAATTTCTCCTGTTTCAATAAAGAGCACAGAAATTCAATTCAAAAGTCAGAATGTTATCACAGAAAGCTTACTTCCAAGGTCTCATTTTCCTGTAATTTCTCTTTGTTCTGTTGGACAGTAAGAAAAAGCAATTGCAACTTTTGCACAGATTCACAGCCTGTGTTGCAGGACCAAGAAATGGCAGAAATTATTGAAGAACTAAGGACAGTTGCTTGCAAGAAGTATGGTTACGATGGTTTATTTTTTTAGTTTAGATCAGGCATGCATTTCTGAAGTGAGTCTCCCATTGTCCCTCCTTACTGTCCTCATTCATATTGCAGAATAGGTTTGACATGAACTAAACTCCTTTAGGATGAAACTAAGCCAAAACACACACTGCAGGAACACACGTAAGCCACTTGAACTTGTAATGAACATTCAAATCACAGGATACATTAGTGATGGTCAAAGTAAAACCTGATGATCCCCATGGAGTGGGGATATCAGATTCTTAGCACCCAACAGTTTTACTCTATATAAGTGCTTCAAGAGGCTACTATTGGCAGCACTGCAAACAATGAAGACAGCAAGTAGATAAGTCTGTTTTTAATACAAAAACCTCAAAAACATTCCAGCCTTGTTACACATTAGAGGCATTTACAAAGATTCTTGCCAAACTCAAGATTTTCCAAAGTATATTAAAAAATATTTTATTACAGACTTCTAAGTTTGAAAAAGCTTATTCTAAACCATTCAAAATACACACTTGAATTTCATAATACTACCTACAACTATAAAAGAAGATCACAGCAACACTGCTGTTACTTATGTTAAAAAAATGTTTATTTGAAATTTTGCTCTCCAGAACACAACTTACAACATTCTATCTCTGTGTATTGGTACTTACTCTGAGCTATCACTTCCATCGTCTAGGAAAATGACAGTTAATCGATTTCCAGGAGGATACTCAAAACCATGTAATTTATACTTGGCATATATGGCTGATGCAGCAGTACTGTACTGAATCACAGCATACCCTACAAATACAGTGCACAGAGTTCAGTATGATACAGGTAAATCCCAAGAACAAACAACACATATAAAGTGCAATGACTAAACTGCACAGTAGTAATGCATGATACAAAGTTCTTAAGTCTTTTTATCACATAGTATACTACTTAATAGCAACATTAGTAGTATTTGTGCAGAAAACTTCAGTGGAATTAACTAGTGATAGATCAGCTTTATTTATGCTAACTTGAAAAGCTCATAATAAAAAACCGTATGTAAAACCATGTCTTCTTCCCTAACCCTGAATTAGAAACAAAAACATGCAGTTCCACTTTACAATGTAGTTATCCCATCAACAGTGAATAGAGTACTGTAAAGTTACATTGTAACTTTCTGAATCAGTTCCATTTCAAGCTTAGAGAGCTTTTCCACATTTTCCTCAACAACAGCAAAACTATAAGATGACTAAACCAAAACAACCCTTCCAATACAAAACATTATTTGTTTTGGAATGATTTAATCTTATTTACTCATGTCAGCTTCTATACACAAACATACACAAACCCCTGTTTCAAGATGAAAACTCAGAAGATCTGTTTAGAGAATGTTAAAACTAGATGTATAATAGTTCAAAACTTAGTTTTATTCTGCCCAAAACCATTAACTTAATTTGCAAAAAAAAAAAACATTTATGGTTTTGATACTGTCCTTCTTGAGATTCTATTATCTGAAATAAAAGGTATTTAAGGCTACCTGTAACAGGTTCAAACAAAACTGAATTTTGGAGTTTATGGATCAGTGATTGCAGCAGCCAGTGATACATAAAACACTAATTATTTCCAGAAAATCCATTGTATTTTGCAATACAAATAAACTAAAGTACAATTAAGATACATTCGCTTCATATGAAAGAAAAAAATAAACCACTTTGTACTTTTACTTACCACTATTGGTATGAGGATCTCGTTGAACATCACAATATTCCAGCCCTGGGACTAGATCAAAGAGGGCAAACAGCTGCTCTTGAGTAAAGGGAAGCCGTGACACCACTGACAGACGTCTGGAGAGTGGCTCCTGAATTCTGCTCTCATTTTTTTCAAAGCTACAAAACTCTGGCTGCACACCTCGATTATAAAAAAAAAAAATAAAAATTCAAATCATCACACTAGCATGCCTTAATTTCATACTTATTTTTTATTCAACTTTTAAAAGTAATCTAAGTCCATTATATACTAAAGGTAACGTGTCAATTTCACCAGTGTAGGCAAAATAATCAGTCAACTAGAACAAAGCGAGTCACAAAAATACAGAAATTAAATGCCTGTCTCATTCCTCACTTCAACACTCAGTCTACTCAATTTAAGTGTTGAGCTAAGCCACCATTAGCTTCTCTTCTTCCAAATGGCATTCTTACTTTCTGACCATACTCAATACTGCAAATCTCTTTTAGTATGAAAAGCTGTTACTTACAACATGGAAGTGTATTTCCTCTTGGTTCTTGCCTCGTATTACTGCTGTAATACTCATGTTCAAAAGACTCAGATGACTTATTTTTAGGTTCAGCCAAAATGGCCCTGTAGCCTGAAAGAAATGACCACACATATAGCAACACCAATGCATCTGAATTACCTAACCATATCTTTATTCTTCAAGTACTGTATTTAGAAACACATTATTCAGAAAACCCAGTAAGTGCTGCTTTAGGAAAATAACTCATCCATAGCTCTTGAAGCCTGCCATACTAATTGTGTAAAAGCTAACAACTTCCACATAGAACTAGTCCTAGTCACAAATTCACCACAACAGAGCCTAGTTGCTGTGAGGGTGACTGAGCATTGGCCAGGTTGTCCAGGAAGCTTGTGTACTTTCCATCCTTAGAGATATTAAAAAGGCATCTGGACACTGTTCTGGTCAACAATGGTGCCCAGGTGACCCTGCTGGAACATGGGCATTGGACAAGATGACCTCCAGAGGAGACCTTCCAACCCCTAACATTCTGTGATAGGTGGCAGGATTCAGAGATGTTCTAGAGGTCACCTGAGCTTCCATACTGTAACAGCAGTTTATTTATGTTTTGCACTGACCCGGGTTTTGCTTTAGTGAAAAAATTAGGCATTACACTCAGGCTATCCAACAAAATTTGTTTTAACTTCACAGCAGAAAGGAAATAAAATTTAACTGCTAAATAATCTTGGACTTATATTCCTATGCAAGAATTGTCCCAAATATAATGTCAGTAGAACCACTTATGATATGTACAATGTAGAACTACTATGTACATTAACAGGGGAAAAAAGCACACAAGAACAACAAAAAAAACTACATCCACACACCAAGTTGTTTTATATTTGTGATTAAGTGCTATCAGGTTTCCCCAAAAGTCCTTCTTCTCCTGGATGAGCAATACACCATGTGCATCAGCCTCGACCACCTTGGTGGCCTTCCACGAGGTTCACTGAAATTCATTAACATAGGTACTAGAGCATGAACGACAGATGGTTGGTCATAAAGCAAACAGAGTCTTTCATTCATGACAAAATAAAAACAAACTTCAATTAGGATTAATTTGTTCTTAACTAAGTGTAATCACAACAGAATCCCTATGGATTATCAAATGTGTATGTAAATTCGTATTCCTAGAGATATATTACAATGAGATATTCCTGTGTATGAAGCCCGGCTTACACACCAATAATAATGTGTCCTGGTTTGAGCCAGGATGAAGCCAATTTTCTTTTCACTGACTTTTTTTTTCTTCAGCGAGCTCTCTTTTAACTAGCAGCAAGTTTTCCTGCTAGTGGACTGATGATGCTGGAATGTTTATGTTAGTTAAAATGAAGCTCACTGAAAGGAAAAAAAAAAAAAAAACAGTAAAAAGAAAATTGGCTTCATCCTGGCTCAAATCAGGACATAATACATGAAAGAAACCTCTGTATCCATTTCCAAACTCTTCACTGACTTTACTCGCAGTTTGGGCCTGCCAGAACGTAATCAGGTGACTGTTCTCAATAAATGTTAATAATACTGGGATTTTATCTGCAAGAGAACTCTGTCTGAAGACGTGTTTACATCATAAATCATTTACCTGCAAATAAAATTAAAAATTACAAGGTACACTAATGATGATACACACTTATTGTGAAAACATTGAAAGAATTAAGTAAAATTCTTACTTCGATCACACTCTTCAATTGCTCGGGCAGCTTGCGATGGTTTTAAATACCTCACGTAGCCCAGACCTTTACTTTCTCCAGTAGTCTTGTTCTTAATAATGCTGCAATATTCAATGTCTCCATACATCTAAAAAATTTAAAAGGGCGTTCATGTACAGTATTTGAAAATGCATAGTTTCCTGTGTTAAGCCTTTCTGATAAATTAAGAAAAGCCAATTTAAATTAACAATTAACAAATACTGAATCAGTACCTTAAAATTTTCTCGCAGATCTTCCTCTGTGTAGGTTTTTGGTATCATAACAAAGATTCGTGTAAGCTCTTCATCTTCAACATCTCGGTGGCTTCCAGAAGCTCTTGACTGTGCGATAAATACCTAGCAAAAGAATTACATTTATTACTAGAGAAAGTGTCTTAACCACATATCAACAAGCAAGAACAACAGTTTGTTTTAACAAGTCTTCGTATTTATTTTTCACATAAGTTAGCTTTCCTAATACAGGGGAAAAAAAGCAAGAAAACCCAGTATCTGATCATAGATGCATCTATGACAAGAGACCTACCTATATACTAAACCTCAAATGGTTCCTCAAACAGGACAGAAGCCAGCAGAAGTTCTCACCAGAATAATGAGGAATGGTCAGGAATATCAAAGCCTGATTCAGCAGCACTGCCAATGTCACAAGTGACATGCGAGGTAGCAACAAATGCATTACTGCAGCATGCGTGGTATAGCAGCAGTAACAAAAGAGCCTAGCAGCTTAACCAAAACTTGCTACTGCAGGTCACTACTCAGTTGGGCCAAAGTCTGCACATCTAGTGTGCTCTTTAAGATCATAACTTCTCACATATGTAACTGATCAAATACCTTTTAATTACTGAAATAAATTTCATCTCAAAAGTGCACCCCAAAAGACAATCTGGAAAAAAACAAAACAACCAATTAAGAAAAAGACAAACAACCTTCAAAGTAAGCCTCTTACACAAAAGCAGCAAGTGATTTCACAGAGCTCTGAAATTATTTTTAAAATGGTCATGCATTCTAATGGTCTGATCTTTTGGCTTCTAATGGCGAGTTCTTCAGAAAAGATTTTACTGACTCAATTGCTTTTTCAAATGAGAAACATGGAATTTTGTTTTTCTGTTCAAAGTCATTCATATCTTCTCAGTACTTGGGGTAAAGGAAAAGAATTCAAGAAACTGAAAACTGCCAGCGAGTCCTATAGGTTTAAAAAAACCCGTAACTGTTCTGAAAAAAACCGTGCTCAAGATACAAAGCCAACATAGGATATTCTTGCACAAACAGTTATATTTATCCACATCAATCTTGCTTACAACACTTAAAATGTCTTGTCTGATAATATTTCACAGAGATTCCCTCAAAGTTAATATTAAAACATAAAGGAAAAGCTAGTTTCCAGGTTTTGAGTTTTCCAGAGGCCAGCTGTAGCTTATGTCTCGCGTAGGAGTCCAGGCAAGGGCGGGACCCACTGCAGCTCATCCCGAAGTGCACGACCAAGCCCGTAAGCCCCGTAACTGAAACCGCCCCGGGTTTCACAGAATCACAGAATCACCAAGGCTGGAAAAGACCTTTAAGATCATCAAGTCCAGCCTATGACCAACACCACCACACCATCTAGACCATGGCACTAAGTGCCACATCCAGCCTTGCCTTGAACACATCCAGGGACAGTGCCTCCACCACTTCCCTGACTACAACCTCCCTTCAGGTAGTTGAAGAGAGTGATGAGGTCTCCTCTGAGTCTCCTCTTCTCCAGGCTAAACAACCCCAACATCCTCAACCTCTCCCTATAAGACTTTCCCTCTAGTCCTTTCACCAGCCAGCTGATACAAGCCAGGATGCCATTGGCCTTCTGGGCCACCTGGGCACACTGCTGGCTCATGTTCAACCGGCTGTCCACCCAGCACTCCCAGGTCCCTCTCTGCTGGACTGCTTTCCAGCCACTCTTTCTCCAGCCTGTAGCGCTGCCTGGGGTTATTGTGGCCAAAGTGCAGGACCCTGCACTTGGTCTTGTTGAATTTCACGCCGTTGGCCTCGGCCCATCGATACAGCCTGTCCAGATCCTCCTGCAGCCTCTTCCTACCCTCTGGCAGATCAACACTCCCCCCCAGCTTGGTGTCATCTGCGAATTTACTGAGGGTGGACTCAATCCCCACATCCAGGTCGTCACCCAAAAGGGTGACAGTATCAGCACCAGCAGCACGTGCGGAGAGAAGGCCACCAGGAGCCGGTCGGCGCTCCCCGCCTACCACCAAGCCAGGCGGGCATCTCGCTGCAGGATCTCCAGGGCTGCTCCAGGCTGGCCTCCGCCACAGGCCGCCCCGCAGCCCGCCCCCGGAGGGGCTTCCCGTTGCCCCCAGGTAGCTCAACACTACCTTCAAGCGGCGAGCTCGGGGCGCAACGGCCGAGGCCTGCCACACTCCGCGGCCGCCATGCTAAGAAGGGAGCAGGGACGCCCCACCGGGCTCCACTCCCAAGCAGGAAGAGGGCGGCGCGGCCCGGCGACTGTACCTTGATGGGCTTGGCGTCGGGGACCAGGCTGCGGCCGTGCATCTCCTCCATGGCCCGACAGGCCTGCGAGCTGCGAGCGAACTTGATGAAGGCAATGCCGCGGGACTCGTTGGTGCGCTTGTCCCGCAGAAGCCAGATGTTCTGGATGTCCCCGAAGGGAGCAAAGCGCTCCCTGATCAACACCTCGCTAGTGTCCTTGCCCAGCACCACGAACACGCGGCTGTTGGGTGGCTCGTCCAGGCATTCGGCCGAGAGGCGGAAGTTGCTGCCCTCCTCCATAGCGAGGCCACGGGGCTCCCGGGGATGCCTGACTTTTCTCGGGGGCCGACGGAGTAGCAGCCGCGGCTCCCTTTCCGGCGGGATGATAACATGGCCTCCGCCTCCTCCGCACCGGCCACGCCCCTTCCTCCTCCTCGCGCCCACTCAGGGCCTCGGCCGCGCCCCCGGCGGGCGGGGCCTTTGGGCGGTCTGTGCGACACGCCCAGTGCTCGGGAGAAGGGCCGGGCTGTCCTGTGCCTGCCGGGAGCCACTGCCTGCCGACCCTGGAGGAGACAGACACCTGCTCCCGGCAGCGGGTCGGAAGGACTGAGCAGAGACGAACCGAGGGTCGGTGCCGAGGGGAGGTGCTCCCGGGCTCCCCCCTCCCCCGGCAACGCCCGGCCGCGGGCGGTGTCGCAAAGCCACTGAACAGGAGGAACCTCCGGAGGTCCCCGGGACCAGCCCCTGCGAAGGTACGGCCACTCAGAGCTGGTCCCCCCGCGCCGTGTCCGATCGGCTTTTGAATGTCTCCAAGGAAGGAGACTCCACAACCTCTCTGGGCTACTTGTCCCAGTGCTTGGTCACCCTCATGGTAAAAAAGCATTTCCTGTTGTTCAGATGGAACCTGCTGTGTTTTAGTTTGTGCCTATTGCTTCACGTCCTGTTACCAGACAGCACTAAGAAGCATCTGGATCAATTTTCTTCATGCTATCCCTTCAGCTATTTATACAAACCAACGAGATCCGCCCAAGGCTTTTCTTCTCTGGGCTGAACAGTCCCAGCTCTCTCATCCAGTCCTCATAGCAGGGGTGCTGCAGTCCCTTTGTCGTCTTTGTGGCCCTTCGCTGGACTTTCCCCAGCATGTCCATGTCTCTCTCAGAGAGTGGACGCAGTACTCCAGGTGTGGCTTCACCAGTCCTGAGTAGAGGGGAAGGGTCATCTCCCTTGTTCTGCTGGTCACACTCCTCCTAATGTAGCCCAGGACACTGGTAGCCTTCCTTGCCACAAGGACACATTGCTGGCTCATGTTCACCTTGGCATCTACCATGATGCTCAAGTCCTCTTCTGCAAAGCTGCTTTCAGCAGGTCATCCTCCAGCATGTACTAATGCATGGGATTGTTCCTCCCAAAGTGCGGGACTCTGCATTTCCCTTTCTTGAACTTTTTTATGCTCCTATCAGACCATTCTTCAGCCTGTCAGGTCCATCTGGATGCCAGCATAACCCTCTGGCTTATCAACCACTCCTCCAGTTTTGTACTCTGTGTCAATATTTCCCTGACATACTAACTTCTGTTGCAATAATTTATTTATTTAAAAGGGCCTCCTTCAACCAGACACTCACTACACTACATGGTGACCTACCTCCTTTGAAAGAGCACTAGTGTCATAGAGTTCCTCCATGAAGAAACCATTGTCAAGGTTGATATAGGCAACAGCAGGGCTTAACGTGCATCTTGTGAACTCTCAGGATATGAGGGGCCAGAGAACTTGATGTATTTCATGGGAAGCAAACACAAAACTACGTGTAGGAAAATAAGCACAGAGCTAATTAAATGTGAAGAATACAATGTTATTATAAAGTTCATCACATCTTTAATAGTCAGATTCAAAACCAAAGAATTTCTCAGCTGAATACCTGACCTGTCAGTGCCCCAGGGTGATAAGTGGCCCTGACCACTCCACACACAGGGGTCAGTGATCCACAGCTCTGTTACCCTGGCCAGGCACAGGCTGAAGCTGTGCTGAGCTGTGCTGCAGGCACAGCCTGGACTTGGGCCATGCCATGCTGCGTGCTTCCCTCACCACAGGATAAACTTGTTTCAGAGGAGCCTGCAGGAAGCTCCCACTCAGTACAAATGATTATACCTCTCACTCAGCCTTGCCTTTATCTAGCAGTGCAGCAAAAAGGTCTCATGAGAGCGTCATTTCTGTTTTGACTGTAGAAAAGAACTTGCAAGAAAATCTTACAAAAGCTTGAAAGACCAAAGGAGGAGAATCTCTGCTATGGAGAAGGTTTGCACGGCATACTGTGTATGGGCCATGAGATGATCAGCACTCTTCTGTTAGCACTGTAAATAAATAGCATTGTAGATGATACTTTACAGAGTTTAAATGCCATTCTTACTGGGACCATAATGGACCAACTCCTCCTGGTGCAAAACAGGGCCAAATGAAAAATGCACGGGAGCAGGTACTCACATTCTTTCTTTTCTTTTGCACAAGCAAATTAAAGATGCAGAAATCCCCCCTTTTTTTCACACATGCAGATGTAGGTGTCAAGTTTGTATCAGCAAAGTTTCATGGAGGTAAGGTCTGGTGATCTGAAGATCCTGGCAGTGTCCTTGGAAGCAGCATTTTGTGGGGGTTAAATGGTGTCCTGTTATTGGAAGAGTAATTTAGGTCAATGAGTATTTTTAGAGGAACATACTTTGAACATAGTGGTTGGGTTTGGTTCCATGTAAAGGAATATTTTGGAAAATCTGGTAAGCTCTTTCTTCGCACACAAGTGGGAAATCTTTAGAGAAAAGCAAGGTTTTGACTCAACACATCAGGAGCAGTGTTTTAGGGCTGGAAGGTGATGTCTCTTCCAGCACCAAACTCTGCACTCCTTTTCCCAACTGCTGACATCTTGACAACCATGATGCTGTTGTTCCAAAGGTGGGGTCCATCACCGAGTGTGCAAGAAGCCAATCCACACACAGAGTCAAGATACTTGCTTTAATAGCCAGTTCTGCACAGAAAAGGGAACAGAGTGTTATCCAACAAAGCAAGCTCAGTTTGCTGAAAGGCAAGTGCTACCTTTAGATCAAAACATGTGAGATATCTCTAACATTATTCTATCACTCACACGCGATTGGTCAACTAATTCCTCACTTCCATTTAAAGTGGCAGTGCTTAAGAATTGCACTATGCCTGCTACACGAGTAAGGGGCTTGTTGGTAGTAGGGGTCCCTCTAGCCTGTGGGTGTGAATTTTAGTATGCTAATGGATCATTAAAATGTTACAATTGTCTACTTTGCATTTCTGCAGATGAACCTGAACTATAGCTTCAGAAACAAAAATCCTCGGTCCCTATATTAAAAAGAAGTTTTACTAATATTCAGCACACCGGATCAGAAGGCATTAAAGCTTTCCCAGAACTTCGCACCACCGATGGGCAGGTTTTATTTCGAGTGCTTTTAGATTTTTGTTTGCTGATCATCGCCCTCTGCTGGCAACCTGGTGTGCTGCAGTTGTTTGCTCCGAACCCTTGCCTAAATACCATCACATAGGCTTGTCTTGCGTTTTTCATACGGACAGGCTTGAAAAGCAGTCGAACACCTAAAAATGGAAAGTAATTCTGTGTGAGTTTCATTATTTTTATTTATATTATTTGAATCGAAATCATATTGTTTGAATCAAGCTATTAGTTACAAATGTAGTCCTTTTTTTCAGGTTTAGAATTGGCTGACTTTTTTATTTTTCTGTTATTTCTAGGAAATGTTTTGTGACAATCTCTTTACACTGGGACTTCATCATACAGAACATCATCAGCGTATATTAACTATTTTTTCTCATTAAAAATTTAGTGAACAAATCATACAGATGTTAGTACAAGTTTGTAAAAGAAAGCCAACAAAGTGATTCCTAAATCCTCTTCAGACAATAGGAAGAGTCAACTATGGAGGACAGAAGAGAAACTTGAACATGTAATTTCAGTAATCTTCAGTACAGCAGTAGGCTTCTGTTGACAGAGACAGGTTTTAGCAGGGTTGGAAGGAAACACTAAGAGTTTTTCGAATTCTGCCAAAAGTTTTCAGGAACTGGCCATTGACAGCCCTTTTTATGATGCCCTTCAGTGGACCACAGCCAGGATGAACATATCAATATGTAGATGCTAAGTTTCAAGAAACATATTAAATTAAAGTTGGATCTTCTGGATACTGGAATTACAAAGATACTTCAAAAATTTAGAAGTAGTTAGTAGTTAGTTGTATGTGTAATGCTGCAAAAAACTGCAACTCTCCATAATGCAAAAAGGATTTATATTTGACTTATTATAGTGATTCAATGACAATGTATATCTTGTGCATTTTATATTATATGTCATTTATGCTCACATTCCTCTTGGATTCTAGGCACACTATGTTCAGGAGCATCCCATCTTTGATCTGAGACCGCTGACATTTTCATACATATATGATGTTGGGCCAGCCTTGTATTTTACTATGGTTTTTGTCTTTCAGGAGTTGTCTGGAGTGAGAATACACTGGGGGAGTATTTGGAAAACCCAAAGTAATACACTCCTGAAACAACAAAAAAAATTTGCTGGAATTAAAAAGCAGAATGAAAAAGCTGATCTTATTGCATACTTGAAAAAAGCAACTTCATGAAACATTGCTGCAGCAGCTGTAGTATCAGTGAAGAGTATTTTGAATTTTTGCTAGCTCCTATGTCGAGTTTTAGTATTTTTATGTTAATTATTCATTAGGGACTGGCCTTAGTAAAATCAAATAAGGATATGTTTTAAGGTACTATATCCTAATGAACAACATTGGGAGGTGAGCATTATTTATATTATGCTATTATTTCATAGACTTTTGTTGAGTGTACTATAGAAATAGTGTTCCTTTCTATAAGGAGATCTGAGAGCCCAGTTCTGTACCTAGTTATTAAAACACCCACTGAAACTATTATTTATTTGTGGCTATGTAAATAAAAGAGTGCCAGTAAGGAACTGACAACTACAAGAAGTTTTTCTTTTGGAAAAAAAAAAATCCCCAGCATTATCATCTGTGAAGGAAAGTACCATATGCAGTAGATAACAAAACATGACCTTACATTCAAAGAATACTATATAAGGATAATGGAGGCACGATACCAAGAATATCAGATTATCTTCAGGGGACAAGACCTTTCAGTAGTGAAGTTGACCTAAAAAATCTTGAGGAGATACCTGAATATCCCATGACCTTTTTGCTTTAAAAATATAACCCCTCTCATTGTACTGTTAGTGCTCCTTTGTTTACTAAAAAAACCCACCATCTACCAGTAACTTTTCAGAGTTGTGGATTTTTTTCTCCATTTGAGGTTAATATATTAAGATATCCTTATCCTCTAACACATAGAATAAATGAGGGCTAACTAGTTCATGCAAATGATAATAGTAGGTATTTTCAGCAACAGTAGAAGTGATTAAAGTCCTCCTAAAACCTCCTCATGAATCTTTACCACTTGAAATGTGATTTACAATTTTATTCTCTGTTTACACAAATGTAATAGATTAAAACATATTCAAGCAAGGTTTCCTTATGTCATCGCAGAAGGAAACATTAGTACAAAACTAATTTGCTGTAGTGTCTATTCCCAGGTACTCATTTTATCAGTATTGTTCCACTACTTACCCACCAGGGGCTTTAACTTGTTGTCTTACAGTGCTCCATAGAGCTGAACTGCTGGTTTTAAGTAAGAGAATAAGCAAGAATCAGATAAAAAGTTTTGTGTCACAACTGGATGAGTACCTGCTTTCTTTCTTTCTTTCTTTCTTTCTTTCTTTCTTTCTTTCTTTCTTTCTTTCTTTCTTTCTTTCTTTCTTTCTTTCTTTCTTTCTTTCTTTCTTTCTTTCTTTCTTTCTTTCTTTCTTTCTTTCTTTCTTTCTTTCTTTCTTTCTTTCTTTTTCTTTCTTTCGTGCTGTAGCTGTAAGATACATCCCCCTTTCAGTTTAATAGTCTGGACCTGTTCTGTTGAAAGTTTAGACAATTAAAGCCTAAATGACAAAAATCTTCTTGAGTGCTTTTCTCAATAGCATTTTGAAGAGTACTATGCCACTGTCTTTCTGATCAGAGAAACTGTACAGAAACTCTGCCCAAGAAATGCATTGACATTTCTCCTAGTGATTCTTTTGGGGGATCTCTATGCTAGTACCCAAGGAGACCAGGTGAGACTGGCTAAAGCCTGCCTTGCTGTCTGAGTTGGCATTGTGCATTCACACTGATAAAAGGTGCATCATACTTAAGATTAATTGGATATAAGCTGCCTGTAGCTCACTACAGCATACCTGTAGAATCATGAAGGCAGCACAATCCTGCGGAGCTGACAAAATCCATTTGCCTTTTTGGCCCACCCACCAAAGGCTGCAACTAATCTGTCTCAGGCCCACATATGAAGCTGCAGCCCAGCATATGGTGTGCTTGGTTTACTCACCCTGTAAACACAGGTACAGGTTGATGTATGCCAGAACTCAGACAGACCAAAGCTTTCTCCTAACATCCACTGATGCACACTAGGCCAGGTTTCTGAGGCAGGCTTTACAATGACAGCATGTCAAAAGGCTGTTCAAGTTACAGAGCAGACAAACCACTGTGATCATCTTTGTCACATTTTATCTTTTAAAAGAGACTTATAGTTTATATTCAGATTTGGGGCTGCAAAATTCTTTATAATTAAGGTGCTAACACCTTCACAATTCTTCACAATATATTTTATGAAATTAAAGACAATTGTGTTTTTACTTCAGTCTTGACTGCTACTTGAGAGAATGTCAATATGCAGGTTTTTGCTGTAATGCCCATGCTGTAATGCCCATGCATAAAATCCCCAGCAAAGAAACTAAAGATGCCACAAGACTGAAGAAATAGTTAAGGGAAGACCCCATTTATACCTAGACTTACAAAAACACTAAATTGCTTTGTTTACATACAGAACTGCTACACAGTAACCATTTTGTCCTAAACACTAGTGTGAGTGCTCAGACCAAACCTCACTACAGTGAGAGGGTAAAAATTATGCACATAGAATTACTTTTTTGCATGCAGATGCCAAAGGTCCTTCCTTGAGAGCTCAGGGTATGTGCCTGCCAGGCCTTAAGCAGCTTACACAATTTCTTTGTGTAAGTGGAGTGTTTGTGCCAGTGTTGAAAAAAAGCAAATGCCACTGGAAAGGCCAAGCAGCAATTAGTAGCTGAAGCGACGTGATTGCCCTTCCAGGGCGATGGTGAAGCAAGAGCCTGCAGCTGAGGCTGGTTCAGAGGCAGCACAGGCAGCAGTGCACAGGCAGCGGTGTACAGATGTACACCAACAGCGAGGATGCTGTGAGCAGTGAGGGCGGCACCTTGGCTGTGTCCTCCCGAGAGCGGGCCTCCACTGACGTTGTGACAGTCGCTGGGTGGGCTGAGGGGCTGTGCCTGCTGCTGCGCGTGAAATCCCTTTGCTTCACAGCCCCGGCAGCCTGTCAGCAGCGCACTGAGAGAAACGCGTCAAAGATGAGTATTTCAGTCGCCCTTGTCCTTACCGAGATATGCCTGCACTTTCATATTCCAAGCTACCCGTACGAAGTGAGTTCAGCTTCTTTAACAGCTCGGGGACCATCCTCTACAGAGTGTCCCCCGATGTCCCTCCTCGCCGTCTGCCCCCTCGTCGCGGGTGCTGCAGCCGGGCTGTCCCGGCAGGTCAACAGCGGCTGGGCACGGTGCGGCTGCCGGTACGGGCCCTTTCCCCGCCTCCGCCACGGCCCGGGGCCAGGCCAGCTCCCTGCCCCACACGGCGTGGGCTGCTGGCGCGGGCGGTGTCCCCCGCCCCCCTGCCGAGCGGGCGCCGCTGCGGTTCTCATGGAGAGCCGTCCTGCGGCAGCCGCCCTGCGCACCAGGGAGAGCCGGGAAAGCAGGATGAAACGCCGCCGCGGCGCCGGGGCAGACACGGAGGTGCGCCGCCACGGCGGCCCGGGGCGGGCGGCAGCAAGGGAGCTGCTGCCCAGCTTGCAACAACGCAGACACCGAGAGCGGGAGGCGAAGTCCTTTGTCTGCCGCTTCCTAAGCAGTCTCCGAGCTGCGGGAGGCACAGCACCTGCACGGAGCCCCTAGTTACCCCCGATTAATGCTGGAGACGCAGCAGCCCTTGGGGCATACACACGTACCCTCCCCCTCCGGCTGGCACCCGCCGGCACTATCGACACGCGTCCCGAAATCTCTCCCTCTCCTTGCAGGCTCTGCTGGGAGCCCCGTGCTGGGAGGGGCTGCTGCAGGGACAGGGTCCCCGGCAGGTCGGAATCTCGTTTGCTGGAACATTTGCCCGTGTGTTTTCCCAGCTACCCGAACTCTCATTCATGAATTTCTGAAGCCGCCTTCATTCAGTCTTTGGTGAGCGCATGAAAGACATTTTTCACGTGTTAAGACCCATGACTCCGGTGGTTTTTTCAATCGTTTATGCGTAGGCATCGATTTAGCAATGAAACGTGCTCCACGTGCGCATAAAAATCACCCCAGCCCGCCTGCCTCGGTGGATGGGGCCGGATGGTCTGCCAGCCGCTGCTGCAAGAGCGGGCTCATAAGAGGGTGCCCGGCCCCGAGGGAAAGGTGTGTTCGGGCAGAAAGCCCTGGGCGGCTTGCGGGCGGCGGGCAGGAGTCTGCTTTCTGCCTCACTTACACAGTCCCGGGCGTGAGACGCCGCACACACGGTGCGCGCCGGGCAAAGCCAGGTCCCCGCACGGGAGAGGCTGCAGGCGTCTCAACTCAGGGGTTCAAGAAACGGAATGCACTTGGTCTTTCTGAAAGGGCTTCGTATTTCCGCTTCTCTTCTGAAGTACTGAAGTAACGCAAATAATGCTGTAAATTAAACATCTTTAAAGGGCGTGATTGCGTTACCTCCCCCCCGCCTCTCCTGCTGCCGCGGCCGGCTTTGCCCCTTCCTTGCACACGCATCAGAGACAAAAGGACCCTCCCTCTTCCCCCCACCGCGGTGTTCCTCAATGAGGAGCACGCCAGCACGGAGCTCCCTGGCGCATCTCCCCGCTGCTCGGGGCCCTTCCGCTGGGGTACGGTGGGCGCCCGGCTCCGCGCCCCCTCCCCCGACCCCTGCAGAGGCTGCCGAGGAAGCTGCCGAGGAAGCTGCCGGTGGGGCCTCCCCGCAGCGGGGTTTGGCAGCCCTCCCTCCTGCCCCCCCGCTCGGCTCACGCGTCCTCCCCCCGCCCTCCCCTCCCTCCTCAGTGGTCGGCCGGCTGGGTTACGCAGCAGCCGCCGCCAGCGCTGACAGCATTTGGCAGGAGGGGTTTGCCCGAGCACTCCCGGAGCACCTCCAGAGGCGCGGCGGCAGCTCCTGCCGGAATCACCGGGGGAGCTGGCCCAGAACCGGGGGACCGGGGCCTGAGCCAGAGAAGGGCTGAGAGCCGGGGAGCAGAGAAATACCTAGAATAATACGAATAATAATACTAATAGTAATAAAGAGTGGTGGGCAGAAAAAGGAGATCGCGGGGGAAGCAGGGGGCGAAGAGAAGGCGCGCCCCCGAGGAGGCGCCCGGGCCGGGGGCAGGAGAGGCCCCTCGCCGGGGTTGCCGGCAGCCCCCCGCGCCCCGAGGCGGCCGTCGGGGCGGCGGCAGCACGTGGCGGTGGCGGGGCATGGCCGCCGCGGGGGCTCGGGCGGCTTAAGCCGCCCCGTCGGCCGGCACCATGGCGGCCACCGCCGACGCCGGCCTCGACGTGGCGGCGGTGGAAAGTTTCCTCGAGAGGCACCCAGAGCTGGTGGAGAAGTGGCTGAAGAGGAAGAACTCGCTCCCTAAACCCCCTGTCCCTCCCGTCGCCTGCCCGTCGGAGGAGCGGCAGAGCAGCGGCGGCCCCAGCGGCGGCTGGGGCAGCGCGGGCGGCCCCGGCGGTCCCGGCCCCGGCGGGGGGCTGCAGCGGCGAGCCTCCCAGAAGGAGCTGCGGAAGAGCTTCGCCCGCTCCAAGGCCATCCACGTCAACCTCACCTACGACGAACATGTGCACGGCCGGGCGCAGGAGCCGCTGAGCAGCGTACGGCGGCGGGCGCTGCTGCGGAAGGCCAGCTCCTTGCCCCCCACCACCGCCCACATCCTCAGCGCCCTTCTGGAGTCCCGCGTCAGCCTGCCCCAGTATCCCCCCACCGCCCTGGACTACAAGCGTTACCTCAAGGAGCACAACGAACGCCAGTTCTTCTTGGAGCTGGTCAAGGACATCTCCAACGACCTGGACCTTACCAGCCTCAGCTACAAGATCCTTATCTTCGTCTGCCTCATGGTGGACGCTGACCGGGGCTCCCTCTTCCTAGTGGAGGGGGCAGCCGCCGGCAAGAAGACCCTGGTCTCCAAGTTCTTCGACGTGCACGCCGGCACCCCACTGCTGCCCTGCGGCTCCACCGAGAATAGCAACGAGGTGCAGGTGCCTTGGGGCAAGGGCATCATCGGCTACGTGGCGGAGCACGGAGAGACGGTCAACATCCCAGACGCCTACCAGGTAGGAGCCGGGCAGGCTCCCGGCACTCCGCTGCCCCCGGCTCCCCCCCGGACCGCGGCGACGTCTCCCCCCCGGGCGTCCCTCCCTGCCGCCCTACCTGCCCCAGGGATGTCCCTACCGGGGCCGCTGCGCTGTCAAGCCTGGGGCGCCGGGGGTTTAGCCAAGCGGCCGCGGGTGTGCTCCGGAAACTTTCGGCCGGGCACGAGGGCACTCCCATGAGGCGGGAAAGAAAACCTGTCCTGGGTGGCCGACGGCGCTGAATTGCCATAAAATCGGTTTAGCAGTGTTGGTGGATTTCGCAGGAGCGGTAGGCGGCTTCTTGCGATTTCCAAACGTACTTCGGAATCGGCTGAAGAAAGTTTTAAAAAATGCTTATGACAGTCCCAATGATAATATTCTTAAATATCTGTCTCATTTAATGTTCCCTGCCTGCCCGCTGCTGAAATTATCTCATTGCTTTCAAAAGAGCAAGTATTTTCACCTTTGCAAATGCCCACTCAGCCCACATGGCATGTGTTTTCAAACCTATTCCTAGGAGTGATGTAACCAGTCCTGTTACTCTTCTTCAAGGACTTTCCTCACCTTTTACTTTTCTAGAGGCTTCAGTGTAATTTGTGGAAATACAGTCCTGGCTTCAAGGCAAAAATTCCCTTTGACTTCAGCAGGGACTGACATGCCTTCGCCTGCATGTGTGCAGAACGGTGCATTCACTTCACTAGCTTGAAATTTACCTCTCTGCCCCTCAGTCCTAGAGGCTAGTTCTAGAGTTTATTGATATGAGACACTGTCAGCAATTTGAGCTTCTTGAGGAAATTAAGAACCACAGAGTGACAGATTTTCTAAATTAGGATCTTAGAAAACTTTGGAAAGGTGGGAGATGTAGGTCTTTAAGACTTTTAGTAATAACTATTGTCCAATGTCTAATTTTGCCCTACAGTAATAACAAAATAATAAACATTAAAAATCTGATTACGCTTTATAGCAAACCATACAAGGAGGAAACTTGAAAAAAATAAGACCGGGTTATTTTTGTTTGAAATACAGAAGAGCCAGGGTAAATGTATTTGGGTGAATATTTGTCAAGCAGTGAAAAATACTAAGCACCTCACAGATTCAGAGTGACAGAGGTTCCCAACCTCATAGAGTTCAAAGGAAAAGAACAGAGCTTGGTAAAAATGCTGGAATATTCAGAATTAAATTAATGAGTGTTGGATCACCTTTGAAAAAATCTAAGCGTGTTTCTTCCTTTGTTTTTTCTTTGTTATACACTTCCTCTTACCATCTGATTTGTATTATTACTTTCACTTCTAAAACTGTACTTCTCCCAAAATATGTGCTGTTGGGGGTCAAGCAGAAAATGTTCTCAATAGTCTCAAGTAGCTAAACAGATAAAGGATGTCTGATTTTGTCTGGGAAAGAGCTTGATCTCTCCTTTTACTCTGGATCGGTCCAGCCACCTTTTTTGGGGGGTGAGAATGTCACTGGGAAGGCAGGGGTTTTTTTAGTCTTATGAAACTGTATTATTTTTTCTTCAGTGTCTGTTCACTTTGTGTTCACTTCCTTGTGAAACAGCCCAGCTAAACAGTTTGTCTGTTTCATTCACACAGAAAAGGAAAAACCATCCAGTTGCCATTCCTGGTACTATTTAAATTATACTTTTGTCTGGTTCCTATTCAAAATCAATTAAAATGTTCTAAATAATACAATTCATTGTATATTTAAGTTATAAGTACATTAATTGCAGCAGGAGGGAAAGTCATTAGCTAAGTTTATCCTGTAATTATACCAACTGCACTTCCCTGCTTTCAGTAGAGTTAGTTCTGATTAACTGTAGTGCAAAAGAAACTTTAGACCTTGCAATTCAAATGGAAGTTTGCGTTATAATAAAATGGAGGATCTGCTTTCTGTTATGTTTCTGAGTTAGTACACTTTATCTTCTCTTATCTGTCACATATATATCCATTGTGTGTCATTAAAAGGAGACCTTTCTAATGTAATAGTATAAAGAGCCCTATGGAAGCCCAGGTACGTGTGCATAAAGACATGACAGCTGTTCCATTTCACATCGTTGTAGTGTTCACAATACATCACTTTAAAAATTAATATATATAATGATATGCTTTTTGTCTGCATTGCCACTGATGATGGAAGTGTTTAATCAACTGTCAGGCTGAAAAAAAGCAGCACCAGGAAACTTTGTCAGGCTGACAGATGGAGTTAGAGAAAAAAGGGCAACAGCACAGCACCATGTTGTCTGTTGAAGAGAGTGTCTATATTAATGCTTCCCGTTTGGTAAAAGAAGGCCTTATATTAGGTTGAAAGAACATCTTGAGGTTAACTTAAAGTTTTTTTGCTTGCTTTTTAAATTAACAAACTTGTTTAAAAAAGGGTAAAGGTATTTCCATATAATCTGTTATTTAATTTACAGAATTGGGAAATTTGTTTTATTATCGTCCAGCTGTCTTTATTATCTCAGAGTCTGATCAAGCACTAGTTGAAATTCTACCACCAAGTACAAATCAAGTTGCCTGCTTGCATCATCAGCTACTACTGACATAAATGGACCTCAGTGTGATCAACACTACATTTAAGTCCTGTCATTTCCTGTCATGTGCTTCACGCAGGCAGTCTCTTGTGCCCTTACACAGACTGACTGGTTTAGAATATACTTGTAAATTATTTCCAGTTTTCTGAAGCTAAAAAATGAAATCAAATAATAAGGGCTTTTCTGTGATCCAGGTGATTATTACTGTTGTTGAGCCTGACTTTCAAAACCTGTTTATATAAAAAATCTTCCTTAATTTAATAAGCATACTTAAATACAAGGTTTGGAATTAATACTATGTATCAAGGACTGTATAATAACTTTGTTTAATACTAAGCAATAACTATATAACATCTCATGCTAATTTGATTTATGAAGTTCAGCAGTGACAGCATCAGGGAATTGGACAAAGAGTTTATAGAAAGGTTTAGGTGAATGTTACATGACTGGTTACAAAGTTGCACGATTTCGTTAATGATATTAAAAGTTTTATTTATTACATGCTAAGTCATATGATGAAAGTGAGTTTATAATTGTAACAGTTTGTGAAATACATGATCCAATCTGTAAGAGTTAGCACTACAGAGGATTAGAGAACAAGAAAGGAGATAGAGACTTTCTTTGCATTTTGGAGCCAGTTTAAAACTATTTCTCATGGAAGTAATCAAGTTGACTTGTAAATCATACTGCCGGTCAGTTGAAGTTTTAAAATAAGGCCTGGCATCTTCCCCTATGTTAACTTTGGGAAGCATTTCTGACTCCTTATGTGCATAATACACTGTGTCTTTAGCATGTATTGGAAGAATCCAGTCACACTGGCAAGGAAATTTGGGACCTAAATGTCCATTGAAACTCCTTTTAACAGAGGATAGATTTAGCTTTTGCACTCATATATGAAGACTATTAAGCATATTGTAAGTACACAGGCAGAGAAGCCATGAAATCTTTATCTGCAGTTATGAGTTATTCTAAAATTTAAGTTTTTTTCCTATTTAAAGCTATGGATTTTTTCATGTCATTCCTCCTTCAGACAGGTCTTCTTAGATGTTCAGCTGAAATTACTAATCCATTTCAATTTTGTTCCATCTTTTAGAGCAGTGGTTAATAAAAATTTTGAATCACAAGTAACGTTTGATTATTGTTATACCTTTAGCTGTGCAAAAGTTGGGAGATACTTTAATAACATCCCAAGTCCTTCTAACTAGTGAAAAAAGATCTTATCATTAGAACAGTAAGTATTCATCAGAGAGTTGTCAAAAATATGTTCTGCCATTTGCCAGTGTCAGCTGAACAAAGTCTCTATATTTTATGTTAAATTCAGAATTTTAAAAGTCGCTTTGAAAGACAGGCCAAAAAATGGCTTACCAGATGGGTGTTTTAATAAAGTGGGCAACAAAGAGAGGAGAAATATTAAATGGTGTCATGTTAAGACATGGGTTTTGTAAGCTGGAGAAAAGCCATAAAAGATGATCACAAATTATTTTTCAATACAGCTCAAGTCTTTAAAAAGAAAATTTAACCCCATTACTGGAACTAAAATCAAGAAAAACGAGACAAATCAAGCTCACTTTGTTCTAGACTTGCCTGTTACTTCTTTCAAGTTTAGGTCAAGTGTAATGCAGCTAATGCACACACAACTTTACAGTAAATTTTAAACGTCCTTGAACACCGAGGTACAGGCACCAATTTTGTCTTTGTTATGCCCTCCAGATGAGGTCTGAGCAGTCGTTACCTCCTGCTGTGCCAACACAGCATTACAAAATAACTGCCGGTGGCTGGTGGTGTAGAAGGTCAGGAACAGGGAGGAGCCACATTTTGTCACACATGGTTGCAGTTTGTTAGTATCAATGTTAACACTATGTCTCTTTCAATTTTAAAGAGTAGTTAAAGCATTAAAACCCTCACTCCTGAGAAGTTCAGTTCTGCAAATGGGAAACACTTAGGCACTGTTTTATTCAGCAGCCCTTGAGCAGCAGGCACCAACAGCCATATTCATTTCAGTGCTGACTGTTAACAAGGACAGAGGTTGCCCTTTAGAGAGCAGTGAACATGAAACTTGGTAAGCAGAATAAACAGTTGTTTTTTTTAATTCCATGTAATACAGAAAAAATGAATTAAAACCATTTTTGCTGTGCATTAAATATGACCAGGAAGTACTACAGGGAATGCAGGAGATAATTGCAACAGTAAAGAACTAAACTGCTCTAACACACTTTCTACAAAAGGATGCTCCAGCCCATCATGCAAAATTTAGGAAAACATGAAATTGTAAGTATAAGGCAGTAAATGGGTGGAAGGATGTTGTAATTATCCCCGAATCTTCTACCCAGCAAAGGCAAACCCATCCTTTGTGTCACAGTGGTGCTGGCCTGGAAGAGAGAGCATCCTCCTGCATCTCCACAGCAGAGAGCCCTCAGGGAAGTGGCTAAGAAAGTCTCTTCACCTCCTGTCACCTCCCTCTCTCCATAAGTCTTTTCAGGAAGTGACTTTTGACTGGCATGTAAAATGTCCTAAGGCTTTCCTGGGTCACACCACCATAATTCTCACCTTGGATATATCTACCAGGGGCATGAGCTCCTGTCCAAAGCCAGCTGAGAGCTCAGAGACAGTTTTGTGTCCCCATGCTGCTGCTCAGGTGGATCACCAGGACAGACAGGCCTGCACAACACAATGTACACTGCTGAGGACAGCTCACAGGTATCATGAGGGAACACACCTTCCTCCACGCTTGTGTGGGGTGGGCAAGGTTACCTCAGCAACCAGATGGGGCAGTGGCCTGTCCTCCAGGGTTGCCCAGGCTTATTTTATGGATGCACAACACCTGTTTGATGCCCCAGCTCTGTCTGCCCCCACTGCCTTATGGGTTTGAAATGAACAGCAGGTGGGCTGGTGGGCTGGCACAGGTTGCCCAGATGGGGCTTGTTTGCTGCAAGTTCTGGGCAGAAGGAGTCTGCACTACACATGTGTAATGAGTTTTCTCTGCTTCTCACTGGGGCAGTTGGGTAATTATCAGCCATTTTGCAGGGCTTGCGGACTTAAAATCAACGCTGAAGGCAGCTGTGCTGTTTTGTTTCGGTGCTGTTGTGAGGTGCTCAGGGTGGGGACAGGCTCTCAGGCAAACACAAGCATGGAGGAGTTCAGGGGGTTAACAGGTTAGTAATTTGAGTGTTGCTGGTTTTTTTATTATTAAAAAAAAAATATTTAGCTGTCTTACTTTCTCAGTTGCCTTACAGAGCAAGTACTCAGTGCCCTGGTGTCTTTGGCCTTTCACAAGCAGTAGCTGCATGGTCTGGCTCCCCTGCTGTCCCTCCTTTATCAGGCCTCTGGGCCGCTGGTCACACCGTGCTTGAGCAGAGAAAGCCTTTTGGAGAGCTGGGGTGGTTTTGCTGCTTCCCTGTAAGACCACCTTTTGTTAAGCTGACAGACTTTAACTGGCTTGTTGCTCAGCCATTTCATCTGTCTGAAGAAGGCAGATGTTTAAAAGAGTTTTTTCCCCTCAAATATTTGTAAAATTTCCTTGTGGAACAGTGGTGAAGCTAGTGCCTTTGTGGCCTAGAACTTCCCTGTGAGAAGGAAATAGGTATATTTGATTAGAGCTGGCCAGTGACTGTGAGGAAGAACTGCAGGATTCAGCCTTTCAAATTTCAGTTGAAATCTTGTTACAAGCACAAGACTGAGTAAAGCTGTAGTTTTATTTGGTAAGTGATTTTTCTGTTTTGTTTGATTGGTTTTCAGTTTTTCAAAACATGATAGAATCTGGATGTTTCATTTGGGTTTTTTTACAGTTTTATGCTCTTATATAGTTTGTCTATAGACTAACAAAGCTAATAAGCATACATCCATAATTTTGCAAGTTAATTTGTTTGCTTTTCTAAATATGAAACATAACTTGATGGTTCAGCAGAGTCGTGTGTTAACAGGGTAACAGCAACTATGTGCAGTCTGAGCTTAATGTCTCTACAGTGCACATTTAAAAATTATTGTGGCTTAGTTAATAATGCTACTGCTTTGTTACAATAAGATATTTTCAATTTATTATTCAAGAATCTTATTATACTGCTTCTGTAGCACTTGAAGCCATGTGTTGCTCACTTGAGTAATCACCTGCGGGTGCTAAGCTTAAACCCATACACACTTGTGTTGAAACACCCAGGAGTCCTGTTGGTTTCTTTGCTCCAAGGAGCAACCTTGTGTGTACATACACTTAATATAAACAATCGTGAGTATTTAGGAGATCAGCACTAGAACCTGGATAAAAGTGAGGTTGGAACAAGATGGGAATGTGGATATGGTTGTGGTTGGTTCCCAGCAGAGTGTCAGTCAGGCCTGGTGCAGGCCAGAGAGAGCCACTGTGATGCAGCAAACAGTGGGGGGATTGATCACTAAATATTTAAAATTAGTGAGAAAATAGCTTTCTTTGTAAATGTTTTTTTTTTTAATACTAGTACAAGCAGAGCATAAGCTTACATATGCAGGCATACCTAAGGCCACAACTTTTGTGCTGGTGGTGATCTAACAGGAGTTTGAAGGAAGAAAACAAAAAAAACTTTAATGATGGGTCTGAGTAATATTGTCCTACAGAGGAGTCTTTTCGCATCCCTGCTCTTGAGCAGGTAGGACTATGAAGCAGGAAATGTAATTTTGCTTATTAGCTTGGCAATCATGTCTGCAAACTTGCTAGTACTTACAAGTTTACTTACTCCTAAGAGATTTGAACACAATTAATAGAAAAAAATAGCTTAGGTAGTCTTAAGTAGACAACATACATAGTTATTTATGTCTGTTGTCTAAAATATTAAACAGTGATCAGAAAAGGAAATAAATTATGTAACGCATCCCCACCAGTCAAACTAAACAAGAAGCCCCAAACTGTAGACATACTGAAAAAAACAACAAACCCCCAAAACTTCAGTACTTCAAATGAAAACTTTTTTATTTTTCCAAAGTAGACTTTATTCGAAACTGTTTATGGACTTACTTAGTTTTAAATCTAGAAAATAAGAATTTTGATGGTCAATGTTCTCTACTTTCTTAGGAATTGTCTTGGGATTGAAGAAATCAAGTTGGCTGAGCTGTTTTGGGCATTCTTAACTGTCTTATTTGTTTTCTTTAAAAAAAAATATTGCTACCTTATATAAATAGTCACAATATAACTGGACTGTGTGCTTATTTACTTGGGAGAATTAGGTTTGTGGTGCTGTTGAAGGGTACCAGTTTGTTCTCCTGCTGTCTTTGTCTCTGGGGCTTTATGGATTTTGGGGGAGATGACAGGAATAGCTACAGCAATCCTGACATGGAATTCTCTAAAGAGATTGCTTTATTACTTGGTTTTTCTGTGCAAGTTTCTTCTCTACGAGGTTTTGCCCATATCTACTGTAGTGGCTTATTACTTGATTTCTGTTTTGTTTATGCATAAAGTAATTTATACCATAGGTTATTTTAGATTATATAGAACAGACTGGATGTCTTAATTTTTATTTGTATTTAGGTTTTTTATGTTATGCGTTGCATCTAGATAACTTGCTGTCTTTTGGATTGCTCTTTTTGTTGTCTATGAAAATTTGTAATATATACTTAGAGTATGCATGACTAAGAAATTTAATAGGTCTCTTCAGTTAATGATGCTGTCAAACATATTTTTATTACCTATTTTTGATACAACTTAGCTAACTCAGTAATTTAAATACAGTATGTTCAAAGAATTTTTGCTGCAAGTTTCTTGTGTTTTTTTTAACCCTTCCTAAGAAAAAAAAAAAAAACAAAAAAACCCCTTGTAAAATGTACTAGGCCAGACTAGTTAATTGAGCACCTCTTGTGGTCTCTGATTAAAATGCACTGTTTTCAAATAAAAAAAAAAAATTAGAAATGGCTTTCCCTTGTAGCTATCAGCTTTGGCTGAGTCACTTAGTCCATTTCACTAGATTAAACTCTTTCTCCTTAGACTTTGGTGAAGGAAAGCAGTGTCTTTGTCATGAACACTTAATTCTAGAAAATGTATTCAGGCAGATTTCATCCTTGGTTACAATATTTGACTCTTAGCTGACTTGGTTTAAGATTGTATTTTGTGTTCTAAATTATGCTAATAATACATAAATTGTACTAGCTTTGCTAAGGATATAAAAGGACATATTTTCTTTCCAAGCTCAAAGAGCTATCCAAATGTTTACAAAAACCCCACCAAACAACAAAATCTGTACCTTTACTAACAGTGTGTGAACCACCTACTTAAACTGAAAATCAACGCTGAAATTCGGTTGATGAAAATTTTGCAGAAGTTAAAACTGGTTTTATTTCTAACATAACCTTTTCTATTACTTCAAATGTCTTAAGAAAAGAAGAAATGTAGATTTAAGTAAGATACAACAAGAAAAAAATAGTTGTTTTGACTGTTTCATGGCAGTCTTAAAGACAGGCTATGGCCTTCTGTGGAATAGTGCATGTCCATAGAATTTCTTGAGGAGACTTTTTTAGTTGGAAATGTGTAGATCCTTTTAGTAAGTGATAGCAATGGTCACTTTTTAATAAGGTTTTACCTATTTTTCCTGGTCAGCATGGATTTTTTTTCTGCTATGTGTAACTGTTCAGGTTTAATAACGATCAATGATTGTATGTTAGTGACCTCAGTTCTGTGGTCAATTTGCTATTGATACAAGAAAAGACAACTGGGCTTTAATGGTTTTTTCTCTTTTTTGCCACTTATATCAATAATAGACCTGATTTAACTTTTTTCAGTCCTTGCCTAATTTCTGTATAGCTCTGTCAGATTTACAGACTCATTTTATGAATACAGAGGTCAATTTGGAGGACTTAAGATATGGGAGATGGGCATTATATTGTTAGGTCCTGATTCAAATTGATTGACACCTCAGGCACATAAAGATAATGAGTATTTTACAGGATCATAGCTTGTAAGCATGGTCAATATTGTGAGTTTTTATCTGATATGATGAAGGTAGGGGATCCAGAAAAGTTAATTCAAATATACCAGCTTACAGAGCAGAATTAATGCTGCTCACAACTGCTGTTCCAGTTTCTAGCCTTTCTGATCCGTATGTTCTTGATTATTTTCAGAACACACTTGTAATGTTATCCTCACAATTACAGGAACTAGAAACTTTTTTTTTAAAAAATAGGTTGAGATTTTCTTAACACTGTGATTCAAGAACCCTAGGAAAAAAAAACCTCTACCTTAATCTGGTCTTGCATAGAATAAAGCATGAAGGTGTTTGCACTTTTTTATTGACAATCTTTAAATATGTCAAAGAACAACTGAGCCTGCAGCATCACTGTGCAAGCAGCTGAAACACCAGCACTTGGATAGATTAATCAAGCCTGTTGTCTTCTGTGTCTTGATTATCATGCTTTACAGGGTAATATTTCCCCAAAGAAGAATTTACAATAGAAAAATAACTTGAGAAAAGGAAAAAGTTTATCCTGCAGAGTAACTTCCTTGTTGGCAGTTCTGAAATTCTAGTTGAAGTGCCTCAGTCTTCACATTTTGAATGTATCTGGCCTCTAGAAATCTCATTAGATAGAACCAAGGCAGTAAACCCAACTGTTTCTTTTTAGTAATGTTTTTGAGAGTCAGTGAAAGACTTGTAATTCTTGAGTGTTCTTGCTTGAAAATACTGCCAGTATAATTACAATTACAGTGAAGTATCTCTCTCAAAGGTATATCTTGTATCTGGCCTGTCTCTTAATTTCAGAATGTAAATCCTGATTGTAAAGGAAACTTGAAAGCAAGTGTTGTGTTGGTATTACCAACGTTGATACTCCTTCTACCCAGGAGCTCAGTGCAGATGAGGAGCCTGTTGTGCTGCAGGCTGTTCTGTCATGGGGTAATATAGCTTGTTTCACAATGTTTGCAGTCTGACAGAGGGCTTCTCTCTGATTTAGCAGCTTTTTTATCAGCTGCTAAACATGCCTCCTTGCTCAAGGTTACTACCCCATGAGTAGAGGCAGACCTGAATTTTATACATGCTTCTCAGCCATCACAGTCAACACTTGGCCATTGAGGTTTTTATTTATGCTTTTAAACCCAGTAAAACTGCTCAGCTAGATCCTGCATACTATTATGGCAATAAGTGATGGAAGAAGAGGGATGGGGGGGATAAGAGTTGTGGGTCATAATGCAGGTAATTCCATTTTCTTATGTGTATATTGCATGATTCAACAATATTAATGTTGCCAGAAACAGTATTTTGTTTTGTTCACTTACATACCTTTCCTCATCATTTTCACAAATGCAAAAATAAAATCCTTGCCTGCTTGTCCACAAAATATTAGGGTAGAGTTTCACTTCCCATCTTCATGATTACAAATTTTTACTAAGTTTTTGTTGAGATATTCCTCAAAAATATCTACTTTTTCCCCCTCCAACTAAATGCATTAACTTTCCTGTACTGTGCTTACTGCACCTTTTAGTCTGTGCTTTAGAGATGTAATACACTTCTGCAAAAGGTAGTCCAGTTCTCTACCATACATGGATAATCTGGTATCACCTGGCAGGAAGACCAAAACATGTTGTTGCATCTCTCGGTTGCATGGCATACTTCTGGGACTAAGGCTGTCTGATTGCTCCAGGATCCCTTCTCTCTTCCTTTTCCCTAATGTAGATGTCCCAGCAAGAGATACAAACAGGAAACTTCCAAAATCCACTTGGACCAGAAAGGTAATATTTGTACTTTAAAAAACACTTTCCAGATTTCTAATCCCTCCTGCATCTATGGTTCTCCATAGCATCCATTAAGGAACCCAGGATTGATAGCTCACCATTAAATCTCTTCCTAACACTAGCAGCTGTACTGGATATATCCAATTCAGACAGGTTCACAAGCCCCCTGTCCCATGTGCCACCATCCACTGCAGGTCAAACAGCACTTTTGTGTATTGATCTTGAGGCCTGTTGAAAAGGCAGTGACTACACGTACCACAGGATTGTAAATTACAGTTGAATTAAAATATGCACTACAGTGGACCTTGTTACCTAGACAGAAGAAACTCAGATAAATATGAATAGTCTTCCTGATTTTTTTTTTCCCAGACCTCTATTTTGACTTACAATGATGTCTCTCTTACCAGAGTGCATTTAGAGAAATGAATCACAAGTCAGTTTTGGCCTGCCCAACAGCTGCACTTTTTCAATTAAACTACCCCATGAATGTTTACTACTTTTACAAGGGCCACATGAGGTAAATCAGCAACAATGTCACCAGTCAAGGCATGTTTTCATTTTGGTGTTTCCTGATGTACTCTGTTTTGCTTTGAACAAAATGAGTAGAGCAGGGATTGGTCTCTTCAGTAACACAAAGCGTATTATCAATATTTGGCAGTAATAGCTAATTCTAAATAGTAGTTGCATTGAATCTGGCTGAGATGAAGATTGTTTTTCTTGCAGCAGCCCTCATAGTGCTGTGCTTTGTATTGGTAGCTAGAAATGTATTGGTAACACCTTTGGCTGCTGCTGAGCAGTGCTCCCACAGCATTGAGGTGATCTCTATGACATTCCTCCTCACCAGCTGGCCAGGGATGGGTAAGATCTTGGGAGGGGACAGAGCCAGGGCAGCTGACCCAGACTGACCTGCTGAGAAGGGGAGTAATAGAGTGGCTTGGTGGGCACCTGGTGTTCAGCCAAGACCAACAACTACTATAGTTGAGATATTACCAAGAAATAGTTGAAGAAATCATGTTTAATTTATTCATTGGTGAAGCCTACTGTGTGATAATTGCACCACATTTCACTTTCTTCTATTGAATAAAGAACATTATCTTTCTTGACACTTTCTACAGTGCAGAATGACTCTGCTTCTGTTGGAGAGAATATTAAAGTGCCTAGAAGCATGTGGAAAGATCACAAGATCAGGCAGATCTGGGCTCTTGATGCCATTATTAAAACCATTCATCATGGTGGTTCTGATTCTCCTACAGAAGTTGTTGGGCACAGATAATTCAAGGGAATCTTATCAAAGATTGCATATTAGTAATCTGGTCTTTGTGGAAGCAAAGACTGTTTAATACACTCCAGAGGCAGAAATTAGTCTAAGGAAATAGAGCAACTCCTAATGAAGTTATAAATTTAAAACAAACAAAAAAAATAGTATAATTAAGAATCAGGAGCTTGATTCTTCTGGCAGAAGAGTACTATAAGCTATATATGAACACCTCAGTTGATATTAATTCTTTATGGTTGAAAGGTATGTAATCTTGCAACAAGTAATAAAATAGCCAAATGTATATGTTAATCTTTATGATGAGGGGAGTGTAGGGCATTTCTAAACTGTCTGGTTTTAGTCATCTTAAAACAGTCTATAGCATCTGCAATTTACAACAAGAAAATAAAAATAAAATTGCAAGGGGGAAAAAAATCTGTCAATTTTTAGCATCAGTAAAGACTTAATTATCTCTTCCTTATTGCAATAAAATCTTATCTTAGATTGAAGATCATAAGAATTTTTTCATCACCTGAGACAAGTATGGACATGATTTCACAGCCTGTGTCATCTAAACTTTTGAAAACAAAACTCGTGCTTATTTTTCTGAAGCAGCTCAGTTTCCTCATGTTAGGGGAGTGAGAACTGGCTGTAAATATCATGTGCAGCATAAATGCTAACTTCACCCTGGAGGAATGGAGCTGTTGCCAGAAAATAGCACTAATTCCCTCCATGGCTGATAAAGACCTGTTGAAGATTTCTCTACCAAGATGAACAAAGGTGCTGTTAGCATTACCTCTTCTGAACTTTGCAGGGTCCTTTGAGTCACTTTGTGATCTGCAGTTCAAATTGTCTTGTTCCAGAGAATGGATATCTTCACACTGCCATGTAAACAAACAAGCCATGTTTGTTTCTGTTCCCTTTAGCTTTTGTCAATCTCCATTGAAAGCAATTTTTGCCTAAGATTTTAATTTTGCTCTCAGCTGTTTGCTTTCTACAAATGTTAATGTATTTAAGAAAAACTTCAGACTAATGATTAAAACTACTATAAGCTACTCTTACTATTCTGGCAAGCACAGAAAGTCATATGAAAATATATTACATCTTTTGAATGGTTCTGTGTGTATATGCAGTAGTCTTTTTCCAGAGGTAGGCTAAACAACCTGCAAATCCAAACAATATATTCCTTGAGTTATGTCTTTTGCTAAGCGATATGCTGAGAATTATATCAGCATTTGGGGAACTTGTTTTAAATAGGGATACTCCTGTAGTTAGTTCTCCAGAAAGAGCTGAGGTTTTATTGTATTTCTTTGAAAAACTGTTTGTACCCCATTGGAATACTATCCCACCTAAGTCTTATTTGATGTACTAAATTTAATGTGCAACAGACAGAACTGGGTCCAAAAAGTGTCTCTGACTACTTGGCAGAGAAATTGTGAGCATCTACAGAATGCAGATGTGAATGGCAGCATGGCCTAACCTAAGTGTGTGCCTATGATTGCGTAACACTAGGTAGCAGTCTTTGCTGCCTGTCATTCAGTAGAAGTGCTCTATAAAGTGATGGGCATTATTTCTTAAATGATGATCAAATTTTATTTGATCTCAAGATGTAATATTGCCACCCTAGGTGTATTTTTTGCACTATTAATTATTTTTTAAGATGGTAGCTTATATTTTACAGTAGGTTACGGTCTGAAATTCCTATGAGCACCTGAGTTTTCACTAAGACAAAAGTCACTTCTAGTGCTTTAGTGTAAAATGTGTTACGTCAGTTGCCCCTAAACCATGTTCTAAATCTGAAGAACTGTCTGAAGGCAACTTAATTATTTTGATGCATTGGTATTAGCAGTATTGCTATTAAGACTTTAATACCTGAATAACTTTGGGGATACAACTATATGTGCAGGACTGTGACGCCATACGGAACAGGAATAACAAGAATATGAAGCTATTATAGTGTTAATAAATTTTTTTTTCAAAAGTCCTCTTTGAATGTGATGCAAGAAGCATTTGTTTCTTAAGTACATCCCTCAATAAATGTGTAACCTTAGGCACTTTAATTGCCTTAGAAAAAAATTAAAATAACAAAGTACTTGGTGCTGTTACTTCAAAGATAATCTTAATAGTATCTTTACTCTTCAACATGGTCTGTTATAAACATTTTTAATATTTGGTTGTAAGAGGGGTCTTACGTTCACAGTGTGTTCTGTATTTTTTGTGAAAGTGCATGCTTTATGATCAATAGGATTACACTGTATATTTAATGATTTAGAGATTGTATATATGCATTAATTAAAAATATAATCTTCATACTTAATTATGCATTAAAATTTTTCAAAAAAACTAATTGCAAATAGATCCAAAAGCATATGAAACAATCACACTTAGAAATATTCTATGTAACAATAATAGAAAACTTGTTGATTATATTGGATACAATTCTTGGCTATCAAAATTTGAAAATAAACAAAATCACAAGGAATCATACTTGCAGAATTCTTGAATAAGTGTTTGCTACTTGCCATGTACAGCTGAAGGGTAAACTTTTTTGGTGGAGAGTCAGTTGCTCTGATCTGTTAACACTAATGAGAGTTGAATTGTTACATTTGCCCCTTAGAGCACTTCAGATTAATGAAATAGTACTCTAGTTGAGCTACACTTCATTTGAGGAACTTTCAGACTACTTGGATATTTGCCCGTACATTTTCAGCCTGCTGCACAGTGTATTAGTTGGATGGTTTTTGTGTAGTATTGGATGTATTGTGAAACAGCCTCCATAAAATCTTTCATTGTTTCATACTTTACGTAGGGTGAGTGTAGCAAAATGACAAACATAAATTTAAAGCATTGAAACTTCATATAGCATTTCTGTCCAAAACTGAATCTTCCCAGTACTAGTTAAAGATGGTATAACTAATGATGGACAAGGAAATTCAGAAGCTCTCTTGTTTGGTGCAGATATCAGGCAGTCAAGAATAAGTATAGATCTGTAGAGCAGCTTGTACTTAAGCACACCTCGATCACTGATCAGATTGAACTGTCCTAAACTTATGAAAATCAGAGAAAGACTTAGAGTTGAATATATATCATGCTCACATAAGCTCCCTGCTTTTCATTAAAGTCCTAATTCTGCAACTGTCCATGCTATATACAGCTAATGGACACCACTGCTCAACTCTAGGGTAAATTTGGTGACTTTCCAGCAAGGGGTAGTCTAGAAATTGGTATGTATTGAGTCTATGTGGCTCATTCTTCTCCTCTGTGGTCTCAAGGCGGCACAGCACTCCTTGCAGCCTTGTGGACCTATCCAGTTATGGAGCTGTGGAGGATCCTCTGCTTGCAGATGGCCCCAGAGCACCATCAGTCATGGTGCTGAGCTGTGGGATAAGGAGCTTGTGCTTTGTCTTTTGTGCAGTGTGTTATGCAGTCTCTCTGTCACACTTTTTCCTCATATTTAGGTTTCCCTTACTTCTAACTTGTCTTTATTTTTCGTGTTCTCCTGGAGGCTGCTCTGGTAGCAGTCCTTCGGTAGGTCATTCTTCTAATTGGGGTATAAATGTGGGACTCCAGTGAACAGAGTAATGGTAATGTAATGGTAAACCTTGTGATCATCCTCTGAGAAATATTTTTCTTGGTATCTTAACTGAGGGAAAACAGCTCATAAAGGAAAATAAAGTACTTTGCCTGAAGAAAGTTTAGATGTATGACATGCATGTTAATGCTGCTTTATTTTCGTTTGAAGGATCGCCGCTTCAATGACGAGATTGACAAACTGACTGGATACAAGACAAAATCACTCTTGTGCATGCCCATAAGAAACAGTGATGGAGAGATTATTGGTGTTGCCCAAGCCATAAATAAGACTCCTGGAGGTGCCCCTTTTTCTGATGATGATGAAAAAGTAAGATTACTTTCATTTTCTAAAATTTCTTTTGTAACTTGCTAGGCTCTTGTAAAGATACTTAATCCAAATAAGTACATGGCACAGCTCTTGTGTTAATGATGTTTTTTAGAAGTGCTTAACATAAAATGTACACTTTTGTTGTTCTCAACATAAAACGTATCTGTTCTGTAAATGTGGGAAGTCTTGTGGCTGAAACTTCTACTTAATGGTCTCTAAATCTGATTTAGACTCTTTTAATGTAATAGATCTTAATAGGAAGACTCTATTTTTAAAAAATTACCTGTAAGAACAAGTTCATGGGGAAGAGCCATCATAGAGACACTCCTAAGCTTTCTGACTTTAAAGATCACCACCAGCTTTTGGTGTTCTCCATGGGATAAATACCTGTAGAATATGAAAAAGAACCTTTATTTTAAAGGAGATTATGCATATACAGCTTTGTGCTATTCTAAAATATAGCGAACTTCCAAATGCCTGTGAAAAGACAAAGGGGGCAGGAAGGGGACACTAGGTGTGAAGCAAAATTTGAAGAGTAAAGTGACCTCAAAAGGCAGGAGCATAGATGGAGCTATAAGGAGGGAACGTGAATTAAAGGAAGTGGGGAAAACTGGAAATGGTGCTGCTGAAGGCAGATGCATACAGCTAAGTGCAGAGGGGAAATGTGTGTAAAGCCAAGAAATGACTTGGGGAAAATAATGGTAGAAGGCAGCAAGCTGGGGAGGAACAGAACAGTTAACTCTCTCTGCCCAAGATAGAGAAATGGAGTCTCCTTCAAGCATATTGTAGGAAAATACACATCTGTATATTAAAGTATTGAATCTCATTTTTGTGTGAAGTGTAGTTAGAGGCAGACTTTGCCCCCAGAAGTTCTTTGTTGTTTCAGAAGCAGTTAATATTTGATGCAAAGCCATTGTGTCTTATTACATACATCTTGGTATCTCTGCTGTGACAAAAAGATATTAAGTAATGCCTGTTGGAAGGCAAAAATCCTGTCTTATTGGTTCATCTAAATAGATGGAGATTATTTTTAGAATCTATATAACTTGACATGAATTAAATGCATTATAAAGCTAAACAGTGGTTTATAAAGGCTGTGAAATATTGCAAAAATCAACTCGTCTTCTACAGAAACAATAGTAATTTTATTTTTTAGTACTTCTTGAAGTTACATTATTACTTATTATATACTTTCAGAAATATATTTAAACCATTTCATAGTTTGAAACAATTGTTTAGTGAGAATCTTTAGATGGATAATGTCTCCTAATAGCATCATCTGGTTTGCTGTGCAGTGGGAGTAATTCAAAGTTGATTGCCTTTTTGAAATTTAAGTATGGGGAGGTAACTTTTGCAGTCCAGGTGAAAAAAATCTTTGCCAAGTAAAAATAAGTGAGTGCATTAAAGTTGAGAGAGAGTAAAAATAGTGATTATTTTATACCTTTTATTAGTTACCAGATGTCTTCCAACAGAAACGGGTATGAGCAAATATTTTTTATAATTCTATTAGATTATTTAGCATAGCACAATTTTGTTGTCAAGTGAAGGTAATCCAGCAGTTATTGTTAGCAACACCTACTTACATGTGAAGAGCCAGATTGCTTTCTCTGTACCACTGTTTGTTTTTAGTGCTTTTCTGAAATCTGTTTCAACATTTTGTTGTGGTCTTGAGCTGCTTGTAACAACTTCTTAAACTTCAAGCTTCAGATTCTCATTAAGACCTAAGCATTTGGATTCAAGTTGAAAAACTAGGCATGTTTGGATTATAATCTTTAAAGTACATTCAACAAGTAAAAGGAGTGGACAATAAATTAGGCTGACAGTAAGAAAGCTTATAGTTTGACAGACTAACAATACAGAGAGCTCAGTTGCCCAGTTGAATATAGTACCATAAAGTGAGCTTTAAAAAAAAAAATAATTTGAAAAGCCAACTAACTGTGGTTACTCTTCACACCAACACTTAGTAATTTTATAGAACTGAAAAATTAATTACATGAACAATACTTAGTGTGTATGTGTATCTGGCATCATTTCTTGGGTAGATGTTTCCTTCTAAACGTGTTGAGTAACAAGGAAGAAAGTCACAGTCTTATCTCTGGCAGTATCACTTATCCAGCACCACATTCAAGACAACTTTTCTGTGAAAAGCTCATAAAAACCTTTTTCCATAAAAATAATTAGCTTTTAATTTCTATTTCTGCAAGGTGTCTGTGTAACTGATTCTAACTCACTTTTCAAATGATACTTTTTCAGACCTCTGAAGTGACTCAGTACTACCTAAACTGTTTCTTTACAAGTTATCTACACTTGTGTAACCAGTAGTTTGCTCCTGAATTTTGATTCTTGAAAACATTGGATGTTGAATGTTGACTTACTAGAATACAGTATAAATCTGGCAGTGTATACTAACATGGCTAGCCAAATGCAAATTAAACAGATTTTCTCTGAATAGGCTTTTTTCTTCACTTTTTTCATTTCTACTCTCTGTGTAACGGGGATTTTGTTTAAAATGCAGCCTTTATCATGGATACACTTGATTGCCATACATTCCACTAGCAAAACAACTGTACACACGTGAAGTGTGTATTACACAAACATATCATGTAAATATTTGATGTCAGTACTGAGGCTGTGGCATTTGCTTCTATTCAGTGACCACTAAATATTATCTAAAATCAGCAAGTTGCCCATAATTTGCCATCTTTATATCATGTTTGCTGGTAATTTATACCACTGTTATATTTACAAGCCTGTATGTTAGAACTCTTCAAGAATATGCTAAATCGGTTCTCACATCTAGAGTTTATATAAAAAATAAATGAGAACATGATCGTGCCCTGTAGTAGATCTTAGGTTTAATGAAGGCTGCCAGGCTGCATGCTGGTTTTTTCCAAATCTGTTAAGTTACTTCACTCACTGATAACTTAGAAAGCACAACGTGCCTTGCAAGATTAGCAAACAGTTTTGGTTTTGTTTTGGTTTTTAATCATAAAAATTGGGAAAAACAAACTGGGAAATGCTTAGAAAAGGTCTACCTGGATATTGAGGTGGTTTGTGCAGAAAAGCCTGATGAGTAGCTGGCAAAAGATGTAAATTCAGCTTTGTTAATATTACAATTTCTGACAATTAGCAGCTTCAGAATGGTTAGAAAATGAAAATGTAAATTACTCCTCCTTTTCCTCCCACCCCTCCGAAGGCCTCTCAAAGAAATATCAGTGTCATTTAAGTCTAACTATTGTTTGCAAGTGTCTATCCTCTTAGTTTTGTGTGAAGCAATAAAAGTAATCTGTTGGGATTTTTTACATTGCTAGAAGACTACATCGTGTAATGAAATGTCACTTGGGGGCAGTACTGTCTTGAATCAACAGAAAACAAAGAATTGTATTTTCAATTAGAACTAAGTAGATGCTGGCATCATTTTTATGTACTCTTAGTTATTTTCAGAAAGTTGAGAGTAAATTAAATATTTAAGATTTGAGGAGCTTTAAATGCTCCCAAGCTGTAAGCAAGTTTATATTTTGCAATTTCTAAAATGGAGTATTAGATGTCAAAGTTTTTGTAGTTTTGGTTCTCATGGCAAATTTTCATGTTTCTTCTACATCTCTGACTTTGATAATAACACAGCAATAACAAGTCTAAGTGAATTTTCCACACGTCATGATTGTTTTCCACTGCTAAATTTCTCCTTTTGGTGCAAGGGGTGTTTCAACCAAGTCATTTAACAATGCAGAACTAGACTTGACAGCCACTGGCATGAAGAGAGACTGCTCTGTCTCAATGTGTTCTGTCTCCCCAACATCAGTGGCTCAGTTGAACAGACTGATTTTAGAGATTTCCAGTTTGATACAAAGAATCGTAGAATCCCTTTTTACTTTTGTGCATCAGCCATCACTGTTGCATTCTGTTGTGTAATTGGTAACTTTTTGGAGAAATAGCCTGATGGTATTCTTCTACATGTCTTGTGAATAAAGACACCAGCTCATCTGCACAGATATAGAGCCAGAAGATTAAAAAACCAAAATCTTAAAAAACTGTGCACCCTGCCAGGATTCCCAGTACTGTCCTGAAGAATCATTTAAGTATGTGCTGTTTGCTGGTGAGTCATACTTGTTCCAGCACTAGGGAGAAACTCAGCCTCACAAGAGTTTGGCAGCCTGTAGTTTAGATTAGTGTATGCCCTTTGGAGTCTTCTGAGATGTGGTGCCAAAACAAATCTAATTGTTCATCAGAGAGGCTCACAGAGCAGCAGCAACTCTGCTGTCACTTAAACTGGTGTCCTTGTTCTCTCTGGCTCTGATGTCATCTTAGCCTGAAAGAACGGAATTGACTGTGGGAAGACTACCCAGGACAGCCAGCTTGAATTAAATCTTGCTTGACTTACTGAAAAGCAATAGTTTGAATGCAGTGAGATCCCTCCTGGGAGGGGAAAGGAAGAACTCTATTTGGTTGTCTGTGCTCTGTGCATAGTTTTATTAAGAAATATATATAGCCAGATTCCAGGATTCAGCTGGTGTATTTTTGGTTTTGGGAACTTGAAGGTATGGTTCTCTCATGCACTGACATATTTTCCTAATAGCAGCCCTGTGATTTGCCCCATTTAGAGTGCTGCTCTTGGTATATATTTGTTAAGGCTTAAATATCTGGCTGTACTGTACTGATGAATGGTTTGCAGGGCTTTTGCTATATACCTGCTTATATTTTTTTTTGTTAGATTTGCATGATGGGTTTAGAATCATGCTGGCAGGTAGCAATTTTAAAGTCAGCAAGAATTGCTTCTTTATATTAGGGAAGTAATCAACTGCAAATAGAACTGCCTGTTCAGGATCACTCCCTGGCCTAGTAAGCATCTCTGGCTGTTGTGAAAATGATGACTCCAGCTCTGTGAATGTGTGGAATTTACTAAAAATGTCACCTGAAAATTATTTTTAGGGGTTAACTAGAAAGGAACATAAACAAATTGGGTAAAGAATTTTTTGCAGTATGTGATGACCTTCTGCTAGTGTTCCTTGGTTCTCTGAAAATCTGCATGGCAGTGAGACTCCAGAACCTATTATTTTAAATTGGCATAATCATCAAAGGTATCATGTGGCCCTTATGTCACTTAGATCCCAATGCAAGAGACAAATTTGCTGAAAGAAGGTAGAAAGCAACAACGACACTTGAAGGATAAAGGTGCGGAAGCACTAGAACTATCTGGGAAAACTCTAATGGTCTGTTAGGCACAGTTCTCAAAGTACTTGCTTCACAACGCTAAATCAAAGTAAATCACAGTAAATCACAGTAACGGAGTGCGGCGAGAGCTCGGACTGACGCACCACGACCAGTGTGATCCAGCAAAAGCAGTTTATTGTAAACAAATGCCTTGCTATGTACCTCAGTGCCCGGTACACACACAGTAACCCCCCCATTATTGGTTAAATGCTTTTGTCCACACCAATAATGCTTCAGTCTGATTAGTGCACTGCTACTGTCCATATACCTGCTTCTAATACATGATTGGCTACTAGCCCTAAGCACACAAAGTCCTTACATAGCATGATCTCAGCACCTTTGGTATCTCGTTCCTTCTTCTGCATGTGGGAGTTATTTCTCTTCTGCTAGCTTTCTTCTTTCCCAGCTATAATTATCCCTCCATCGGCCTTGAGATAACAGTAGTCAAGCTAAAGTCTCTATAGCACAATTAAGCTCTTATACCAAAGGCTGGATTGCTCACATGCCCATGCTCTGCAAGAAAATCCTCCACAACGGAGCTCTCTTGCTGGGGAGTTTAAAACAATTTGTCACTAGAATGTTTACTTTATCAAGGCAGCTTCACACCACTGGTTTGCAACCACCAGCACCAAAAGACTGAGGTGACAAGACCTGAGTGGACTTCAGTCAGTCTTGCATGCATTCAGTCATACTTTCAAGTTAAGCAGAAAGTCTAGATTTTTTAATTACAGAACTGTATAAATATGTTTTAAACTTAACAAAAACGTATCTTTACTAACACCTCTGGTTTGAGACTGACAGTTAATATTTGAATCAGACATTTTCATCTCTGAGATATGGAAACATGTCTAAGCTGTGTCTTACAGTGATATTTTAATGAACTATTTATTTTTTCAAATACAAATATGTATTTTCCTAGGCTCAGAGGCTACTTTGTTGCTTTGGTTTATGGTATGTATTAGACTAAATCCTTGATGTTTGAGGCCCCTAAATACAATAATTGTCGCAGACTGGTCAGTGAATGTCGCTGGATTAAAGGCCATTATAGAGTCCGTCTCTCACAATAATGAAACAAACACATTGTTAAGTTTGGCATCAGGAAGGGTTTGTCTATAGAACAGTGAAGATTTTAATGTTTTGGGTTTTTGTTGCATTTTTGTTTTTTTTTTTTTGTGGGGACTGGGGTTTTGTTCTTGTACAATGGTAACAGTGGGGAAGGTAACTGGATTCTTCCTGCAATTGCAGCAGGAATCTTAACGTGTTGGCTCTTCCCATATGTTGTGTACTTCTGTCTTCTTAAATAATTAATACAGAGAAACTTGAACAAATAAGAGCTCCTGTCTGTAAACCTAGGCTGTAATTCGGCTAATGTTTGTAGTATTTGCCTTAAAGCTCAATAAACTAAGTAGAAGAATCTCTGCTGACATCATGGGCTTTTAAGCATCAAACTTCTGTGCATTTAGAAATGCATCTGTGCATTTAGAAATGCATATGAGCATTTCATTAAATGCAGAGGACTTAAGATGCCTAAAATGCAGACACACAGAGTCCTGAGCCTTCAGTGGGCTGATTGTAATAGGTGTAGTGCTTTACAGCCAGAGTTGTTTTTTTGTTCTTTGGCAATTGGTGGAAGAAGCCATATTAGTTTTCTCAGAAATTGGAGCCTTTTTTGAATGTTACAGCATTAAGCATTTGTATCTATTTGTATCTAATGCAACATTTGCAAACATATTGCTGCTTTCCTTCATCCTTAGTAGTGTTATATAAATTGTACTTGCAATGATTTTTATTATGTCCCAGTCTGAAAAAACTCCAGAGGCATTATGAGGATAAGTCATTCATTAGAGATATAAATTATGAAACATTCAGTAGTACCTTGGATCTAAGTTGGAGACCTTTGGGTCTTCCTGCAAATTCTGAAGCATAAAAATAGCCCTGGAGCTGGTGCCCTGTTTTCCCCTTTCACTGGTATTCACAGGGGGTTACAGCAGTCTTAGAGAAAGGAGTCCAGATCTCTACTGGTCAAACACATGAACAGACTTCACAGGTAATCAACAGAATGCCATGATCATAAAGCCCGGAAGCCAAGAATTTGATATGTCTGATCATAATTTTCAGACACTTCAGTAACTAGAAACTGTGACCTTAATGTTACTTTGATCTTTTAATTAATACTATATTAATAGAATTTGCACTTAAGTTATTTGAATATCAGCATATTGAATAACAATAATAATAAAAGGGCTCAGGAGAATTAGAATTTCATTTGGTTCATCTGTCAGCAGGAAAAAGCCTACTAAAAAATAGTCTGAGGGCTATGATGTGTATTTGTGTTACAGTATAAGTCTTACACACTCTATAAGGAATTTACTAGAGAAGTGTTGGGGTTTTTTCTGGATAAAATGTTACTACATTAACTAAGGAATAAAGTTTTTACCTTTAGCTGTCTTCCTTTTGTTGGCAAAACTGCCCCAAACCAACTAAATTATTTTGATCAAATGTCTCATCAGAAAAATCTTGTTTGCTTCAAGTGAAACCTGCATTGAGGCTTTGTTATGGAAGCACATAAAAGGAAACCTTTCTGGTCAGCAGCTGGTGCTGCCTTCATTTCTGACAATTACTGGAGATGTGTCCTGTGGGCTGGGTGGGAAGACTTTGTCCCTAGTAAAGTGTTTTCCAAACTTATGTTGGTCTGCTCAGTTTTCCTGTTCTTTGTAATAACTTCAAGGTTTGATGTACTTTTAGAAAATAGCATTTTGCATCTCCTGCGAATTGCTTATCTTTCCTGAAGCAGGATGAAATGTTTGTACAGCAGTTCCTGTCATCAAAAGTATTTCCCACTGAAATAATGATGCTGAGCCTGTCTGTAGCCATAGGTTACATGATGAGATATTGGAAACTGCTTAGCAAAGCATATTGCTAAAAATTAAGTCAACCTCTGACCTTCAACATGTTGTTACAAGCTTCTTAAGAAACTGTAATTAAAACAGCATACTGTCATGCTAGCGCTGATTCACAGCATACCCTTGGGCAAACCACTCTCTCATCTGAAACATAATTCTAAGAATGGCATTAGGTGGTTCTGTATGTACTATCAGACTTTCCATTTTAAGTATTCTTACTTTATAAAAAATTATTTTCTGTCTTGTTGAGCTCAGTCTGAGCTTTTGAAGCCTTGTTGAACGCTTTCTTTGCATGGAGCAACTGTAATCTGGACAGATCTGGTTAGAAAACACCAAAACAATTTCACAAAAATCAGCTTCAGCTGGTTGTTTGATAGTCCCAGCTTTATATATAGTATTTTCCATCTCCATGAAACTTATGCAACGCTGTCCTGGATTGGTTTGAAAAAGTGTAACTGGTCTATAAGTGGTGAACTTCTGTATATTCTGTATATTAGAATGGGCTCAGTCCTCCTCCATGCTGTCTTTGCCAGCGCCAGCCTGAGAAATTCATGTCTGCATCCCAGCACTTGGAGTATGTGAGCAGCCATGTAGCTGTAGTGCCTGCTAGGAGTGTACAGGAATGCCCTCCCCCTGTAGCTTGGAAAACGGCTGTTCTATTCTGTGGCCACAGAACTGAATGAATAAAACTCTTGCTGCCTTCTTTCATAGGAACATAAGAAAAGATTGGCCACCTCAGATGAAAGGTCTAACCCAGTGACATTTGTCAGCTGCTGAAAGCAAATGCCTGGGATGAGGTGAGGATGGGATGGTATTTCTGTCATGTACTCTAACAGTTTCCCCTGATTAGCAGCTCAGGGCCAGACATGCTATCTTTGTATTTAATACCACCCCAGGGATTTTCTACTTAGGAGTTTATTCAGGCATTTCCTGAAGCAAGACAAACTTCTAGCTTTCACAACATCCTGCATGCTGTGTGAAGAAGTGCCACCTGACTTCCGATAATTTCATGTTATTCCTCCTTGTTTTGCTTTTAGTCAAACTGGTGAAGAGCTGTTGCTGATTTGTTTTCACGTCAGTTGTTTTGCCTGAAAAATGTTCAGCCTTTAAAAGCTGTCAAGTTCCCACCTGGAGCAACAGTCTTCCCAGCAGTCAGCTCTTTGCTTTGGCAGAAGGGGTGCCTGCTCCTCAGAGCCCTGAGTAGTGCCTCCAGTCTGCTGTGACAGTCAACACTTTCCATATCTGGAAAAGTAGAAGTCACTTGAACTGTTTTTCTGCATACTCTAGCCTGAAAAAACACAGGAACTACACCATTCTTGGTGTTGGAAAAAATGTCAGGTATGCCCAGAAGTGCTTTTGAAAGCCAGGGCAGATCTTCACTGCTTGTTGGCATCTTGATGCCACTGTGTTACCAGAACATAAAGTTCATAATCTAACCTAGCTAATCTACTTTGCCAGTTGTTAACCTTAGGAAAAAAACTGTTATTGTTCTTATGAAAGATTCCAGAGTTCACTGAATTATTGTAGATGTGTTGTTTTTAATAAAAAAGCCTTACAAAAAAGTGTAAAAAACCTGTAATGTCAGGTCACCAATGGAACTCAGCCAACAAGACTAACTTACTGTGCAACAAGATTACATTTTTGGAGTAGAGCTGACTAGAATTATAAAAACTAGTTTAACCAACTAATGATTTTGCATGTCTTGCCTAGCTGACAAACACTAAAGTTAAAACAGTCAATATCAGGATGATTTTTTGAGTCAGAATATTTTTGAAGCTGTTGGAGGTAACAGCCATGTTTTTCATAATCCTGAATGGTGGTCAGAGATTTCAGCAAGGAAATTATGCAGTGCACTTCAGGTAACTATTAATGGGGTAAGCAGTTCAGAAAAGTATTTCCTGTGAACAGCATAGTGATACAGGCAGGGGTACCAAGAAGGACTCTTCATGTAACAGTGCTTTGTGGAAGCTGTGAGTAAGCACCTTAATTGTCAGTTCAGTTGGTGGGGAACCCTTTACTTAGAATATTTATCCATGTACATTTTTAGCAAAACAAAGATGTTTATACTGGCTGCTATCAAGGCTACAGTGTTTGGACTGAACTTGACACGAGTTTAACCTTAGTATTAATTTGCTATCTTTGTGGTAGAATGGATAAAAAAATCTTGTTTTTTTCTCTTTTCTGTTTAAAAAAAAAAAAGCTTTTGCTGTATAAAACCAGACTAGAATTTTGTCATGCTGGTGTCATGGTTACAAGGCAAATTCAGTGATAATAGCTCTCTGGCATGTTAATACCTCTTCAGTGTTGTGGCATGCTTTTAAACTGGGAGGTGAGTGAAAATGCCCTGGAGCTGTAGTGTACAGGGTCCTGTGTGTAGGGCTGTATTGTGGGGTTCTGAGTATAGGGAGGCAAGTGCCCAGTAGTGATGGTCTTGTGAAGATCCAAGAGATGAGGATATACTAGCTGCCATGTGGTGAGGTGTCCGCAGGATGTTTTGCAGGACAGCAGGGCCATGTGTTGTGGTCTGAGCTGGGGCAGCCCTGAAGACTTGTCCTACAGAGCAGAGTAGCTATGGATGTGGTACTAGTTCCTACAAAGGAGAGGACGCTTTGAAAGAAGGAAGCTTGCCAAGATGTGTTACCATAAACACAATCTGAATTTTCCTTTTCTGTCACACACTGTAAAATGTTTTGTGTGGTTAGTGCGGGTTGTGCACTCACCTTTGTGCTTGAACCACAAAGGTTTATAATCTACTCTAGCCTAAGGTTTCAGGGATTCTCCATCAACTCAGGGTATAAAGCCATGAGCTTTTAATCGTGTATGTCCAGAAGTTTTAGTTCTCTGTGACAAAGATTGTGCCCTCCTGGATGTGCACAGCAGGTGCAATGTGGCCTCAGTAATAGTGCTGTTGCAAGAGCAACCTCTGATCTCTAGTCTCTTAAAGAATTTAAAATAAATCTGAACTCCAAGAAGTTGGCAAAATTTGCTAGTGCAGTAGGGATGTGGACGACTTATAAAAGCTGAAGTCTGCCTGCAGAAGTGTTAAAGCAGCAGGTTGGCAAGAAGCTTCTCACTAACAAATTAAAGCAACAAAATACATCTCATTGAACTTTTTGAGAAATACACAATGTAGAGACTCCTTATAAGTGGAGAGATGATCTCTGTTTTGGTGTCATCTTATGAACATCTGACAAAATCTGGCCATGGAGGCATAAACTCACTAGTTGCTACCAGCCCAAGCAGCTCATATGCAAATGAAAGCATTTTATTATTTCTGAAGTGGGTTTTCGGAAATCATTGTGCACAAGAAGCAGAGGCTACTCCACTGAGATGTCAAAGGGTATAAGCCACCATAAGAGCCTGGAGGAAGGAGCTTGAGCATTTCATGTGCTCATCAATCAGTCTTATGAGGTTTTGAAGTAGCTGCATTGATGTTTACATTTGGAAGAATAAAGACGGGGTTTTGTTTTTTGGTTTTGTTTTTTTCTTCGAACTATTATAGCTTTTCACATATTCTCTAAAAATTAGGTTCCATTTTCAGAGTAGAAATAGAGGAAAAGAATAGTGAGAAACTTATACATAGAACACAGATGTTTACAAGAAGGATTTAATGTATGTTAATCAATAAAATGAATTCTTCCACTAACTACTCAGTGATCAACTTCCTCACTGATGTAGTACTACACTAGGATGTCCTGAACATTAAAACAAAATACTTCAATTAGTGTTTCATCAGGCACTTAGACTTTTCTTCTGATGAAAACTGAACTAGAGATGAATAATTTGGATTGATTCTAATTGAATTTATTCTAATTTGCATGGCCTTCTGTTTTGCTTCTGCTGTCAGTTTTGTGGATTTTATGAGAATAGATATGTCAAGTCAGGTGCTAAGATCTATTCTATAACAAGATTAATTTACATATTAGATGCTTGTAGTAGAATGTGATGTTGAAACTGGAAACATCTAACTTAAAAATATTCACAATATACTGTTTTAAACAGAACCTACTTTTCTAGGATAGTTGCTGTAATTCTGATGTGGAATTAATCAGTCAGTGTGATTTTTTTGTTAATATGATTATGAAAGCTGTGAAAGTGAGTACTGGGAACAATAACCAGAACATTGTGTATCTGCATGCATCTTCTACAATAGCAGAGTTATAGCAGCAGAACTATGTTGGTTTTCTTTTTTTTTAATGGAATTATTTTGCATTTACTTTTCTCTCTATTTTAATTTTCTGAGTCAATCCTGCATTTTGCTTTTTCTGGAGGACACACATCTCTGGCTGACTGGCAGCAGCTGCTGTTGGGGGTATCTGTTACCATGCCTAATGGTATAGTTATCATATCCCTGTTAGTCTGGCAGTGGGACTACTGAAGTAATACTCCAATTTGTCTCATGATTGGTACTATTGCTTTAACAAGAGCTGCATGCTGAGTCCTTATCACTTTCATTTGCAGTTATTGTGGCTCAAAAAAACCCCACCAAAACTCTGAGCATGGACTGATGGTAAAATAGTATTCAAAAGCACATGTAGGAATGCAGAAACTGCTGTCTCTTTAAGACATTTTTTGTAGCCGGGAGACGTGGAGGCAAGAAAGAGCAAGATTGGGGGAGTGAAAAACTGGGGCAGACCCAGGCTGAGAGCACAGCAACAAGTGACGGAGAAAGGACCTCGCACTCCTGCGTTGGAGTCTAGCGCTCATGTGCCACCAGAATAGGGTCTCACTCCCTCTAGTGGCTTGCGTTCCTACTTCGTTGTACTAAGAACATAAAATTAAATGAGCACGCAGAACTAGAGCAGTGCCTCCCAATGATAAGTTGTGACTTTTCTTTAGCATAGTGTTTCTGTTATTTTTAGTACTTCTATAGCACTGAAAGATGACAGTGTTTTCTACGTTTTCGTTAAATATAGCTCTAGTTACCCATATTCATGCTTCTGCCACGTTTTCTGATAGACACTTACTCCACACCACTTCAGCCCAGCTTTAGGCGAAGAGTGCTACAAGGATTTGCACCTCTCAAAGCAGCGCTTTAAGTTTCTGGGCGAGGATGAAAAAGGCTCAGTGCTTCCCGTCCCGATGTGTGAGTAGCAGCAGCCTGTTCGCACTGCCATCAAGTGGATGCCGGGCAGTACGGCATCAGCCTTGTGTTTGAAGTTTCTTATTTTTTATTACACCAAAATCTTAAAAACCTAACCCCACTTGCACGTCTGATTCTGACAGCGCCAGTAGAGGCCTTGCCTTTATACCTGAAATACTGAAGAACCATTTGCTTACATGGGAAGATAAAGATTTTTTTTTTTTTGCTCCACAGTTTGTCTGCCATTGACTTAACATAGAATCATGAATGCCAGGTTAGAAGGGACCTCAAGGATCATCTGGTCCAACCTTTCAAGGTACTACTATAGTTTATATGAGATGGCTCAGCACCCTGTCAAGCTGAGACTTAAAACTGTCCAATGTGGGGGAATCTACCACTTCCCTTGGGAGACTATTCCAATGTTTGATTGTCCTCATGGTGAAAAATTCACCTCTCGTGTCCAATCAGAATCTCCCCAGGAGCAACTTGTGCCCATTACCCCTTTCCCATGTTACTCCTTGTAAATAGGGAGTCTCCATCTTTGTAGCCATCCTTTAAGTACTGGAGCATTGTAATAAGGTCTCCCTGAAGCCTTCTCTCCTCAAGGCTGAATAAACCCAATTTTCTCAGCCTCTCTTCATATGGCAGGTCCTCCAGTCCTCTGATCATCCTTGTGGCCCTTCTCTGGACCCTCTCCAGCCTGTTCCCATCCTTTTTGTAGAGTGGAGACCAAAACTGAAGGCAGTACTCCAGGTGTGGTCTGACAAGCGCTGAGTAGAGTGGGATGATGACTTCTTGATCTCTGCTGGTGATGCCCTTGTTGATGCAGCCCAGCATCCTGTTGGCTTTCTTTGCTGCTGCAGCCCACTGTGCACTCATGTGGAGCCTGTTATGCACCAAGACCCCCAGGTCCTTTTCCACAGGGCTGCTCTCCAGCCAGGTGGATCCCAGTCTGGACTGCACTCCTGGGTTATGTGTTTCCAGGTGCAAGACCTTACACTTATCTCCCTTGAACTTCACAAGGTTCCTGCTAGCCCACTCCTCTAGTCTGTCATCCTGGAGGGTAGTTCTCCCTTCTGGAGTGTCAGGCTCTCCACTCATCTTGGTGTCCTCAGCAAACTTCATCAGGGTGTTCTTGATCCCAACATCCAGGTCACTTATGAAGATGTTAAACAGCATTGGGCCCAATAAATTTGACCCTGGTAAATCCATGTTGGCTTTTCCCAGTCATGTTCTTTATTTGACTTGTGACAGCCCCCAGGAAGATTTGCTCCATGACTTTTCCAGGGACTGAAGTGAGGCTAATGGGTCTGTAATTACCTGGGTCCTCCTTTGAACCCTTCTTATAGATGGGGGTGACATTAGCCTTCCTCTGGTCCTCAGGGACATTTCCCAGTCTCCACAACTTCTCAAAGATTATGGGGAGCAGCTTTGCAACGACATCAGCCAGCTCTCTCAGCACCCTTGGATGGATGGCTTCCATGCCCATTGATTTGTATGGGTCAAGCTCCTGTAATAGTTGACACACCAACTCTTCCTTCACTGGTAGGTCAGTGTCTGCATCAACCTGGACTTTTGTTCCTATGGCCTGGGACCCAACAGCACTATAGAGGTGAAGAAGGTGTTGAGGACCTCTGCCTTTTCAACATTTTTGGTGCCTAGTTCACCTCTCCTGTTTAATAGTGGGCCAATATTATTCTCTGTGCCTGCTTGTTGTTAATGTATCTGAAGAACCCTTTCTTGAAGTTTTTGGCATCTCTGGCCAATGTCAGCTCACGTTGAGCTTTTACTTTCCTTACTGCATCTCTGCATACCCTGGCAATGCCCTTGTAATTTTCGACCTGTAATGTCCCACTTTTCCACCTCTGGTACATTTCCCTTTTGGTTCTGAGCAGATCCAGAAGCTCATAGTTAAGCCAAGGGGGTGTCTTGCTCGGTCTACTTCCCTCATCTTTGGAGGGGATGAACTGGTTTTGCTTATCTGGAAGAGTGTTCTTGAAAAACTCCCAGGACTCACTAGCTTCTCTAGCCTCCGTGGAAGCTTCCCATGGAATTTTTATATCCATGTCCTTATCACGTGTGAATAACTGAGGCTTCATTCAGTGTAGACTGAAGTACTCAAACATTAGGAACTGCCAGAATTGAAGTCATGTTCACAACTGCATTCAGAGCTTTCCACAGGTCATTTTTGCTTTATGAGCAATACTTTGCTATTTCTTCTCCTGTGACTTTGTTGTGGAGCCTCAGACCTGACTTGCCTCTGCCTATTCAATTTTTTTTTCTGTTTTCAGTAAATTTTTTGTGGATAGGAACAACTAAGGTTACTTGATCTATATGAAGTACAATGCAGCAGGTCTATTCTTTTTTTAGGCTTTCTTATTTATTATGCCTTTTCACCATTTTATTTTAGTATTGATTACAATCTTCCTTTGTTTTGCTATCCTATTTCTGTTTGAATTTAATTTTTGTTCATATAATACTGTTCTATATCTGACTTACTTTTCAGCAAAATACAAAGGGATTTTGTCCTCACTTTCTGCCTTACTCATCCTTGTCATGCAGGAACCTGAAGGAAGCAATGCAAATGAAAGATCCTAAACTAAAGGCACTAAACCCGCCAACAGCACAACTGCAGGCACAGTCTCTAATACAAAGTTAAAAAATAGAGGAAAATTGACAGTGTGTGGGAGTGTATGGAAGTGGTGACTGTCCGTTGCCAAGACAAAGCAGAGCACTTTGTAAGACAGATCAGCGGAAAGGCTGCTCATCTATTAAACAAAAGCAGAAGCTAAAAAAGGGAAAGGATTGCCAGATAGAGGAAGAAACAGTTTTGATCATTATAGTAGTATTGGAGAACCTACATCACAGCATCTGTGCTGCAGATAGACAATGCAGCATGGCAGGTTGTCTTCTGCTTGCCACTCTAAATAATAGCAGATATGCTGATATGGCTGATAAGTATACCTTTAAATACACAGGAATGTAATGTGGAAAAAAAGGAGAAAGTGGGAGAGGGGAAGACTCCCACAAAATCAAAGCCAAAGCACCAACAAATCAGCCCTGATATAAATTTAAATTGAGCTTTGCATATAGAATAATATTGTTGAAAAATTGTTTTAAAATAATAGGCAAAGCCTCAGGAATTTTAGTATTCTTAGAAGTAGTGTTAAAATGTGGTAACAAATTATTACTCAGTGCTGCACAGGCATAGCAATACGAACTCTACCAATGATAGTAGGATCCCAGGGTTAAATCTATATACGTATTTTCAAGCAGCTTTCACTGTTATCTTCCACTGTCACTTTTTTCCCCTTACTGTGGGGGTTTTTGAAACAGATTTTTGCATTTTTTAAATTAGTGAAGGGCATAGGTATGCCTCTATCAGGTTGTAATAAAGCCATAAGAATGAAATAATATTAAATTTATGTTCAAGGTATCATGCAGCAGAGAGTTATACAACACACCAGACTTGCAGGGACAAGGTTTTATAGGTGACTGTAAGTCTTGATTAGAAATAGCTTATTAACTTGTAACTTCTACTGGCTTGAGAGCATACCAAGCACTGAGTTTGGGTCAAATCTGCAGTCCTTAGCTGATAATCTGTTCTACCTGGCAGATGCATTATAAGGAGAGCTCAGCCTGGAGGTACACAAATGAGGGGTTGTTTTAATTTTTCAATAATATTTGGTACTCTGGAGGTCAGTGCAATGTTTAGTAGACATTAGAACAGTCAAACTCAAAGTCTAATTTATTGTAGCTTCTCTGGGCTGTTTGCAGTCTGCAAGAGCTCCAGATGCCACACTGTGCTCTGTGCTACTGTCCTATCTGCTTATGCATACAATTCTCACCCATGTTTGTCTGCTTTCTACCTATATGCATATTTTCCTGTGCCTTAGGGAGAAAAGGAGATGTCAATGGTCTCCTGAGTTGGGACTGGGGAAGTAAAGGTCAGAATTTGTCCCCTTTAACGAGAAATCCATCTTTCAATTTGTAGGGAGCACAGCATTATTCTTTGTGAGAAATGCATTTAGTTTTCCATATGAGGTTTTAATCTCTGTGTCTCTTAAGGATATTTAATTAGGATCCCAATTGTATTTTGTATTATAATACAGGATAACACAAGTAATTGGGTTTGATACTGTTAGCCAGTTGTATTCGCAACTGTATGAACGGGAAGCAGCTCTCATTCAAAGAGCTCTCAGATACTCTGATAGACTTCCATGCAGCTGGAAGTAAATGAATGTGGTGTTCTGCAGTATAGTTGAAATCAAGGGACTTCTTATGCTAGATGACTCCCCCTGTAAAACACAGGGAGACAATTGCAACACTTTCATATCTAAAACAAGGAGAGCACTTTTCCTTTCAGTGGTTAATGGAACAGTAAGTGCATTATAAATGTGTGTATTGGTATTGTCAAGTGTTTCACTAAATATTCTGAAAGTCAGTGGCTTTGTTCACTGAGCTCTTCATTTGTGGATAGCCATATGAAGTAATTAGGCTCTTTTATGGAACATAAGGCTCAAGCCAACAGATATCCCCAAACTGATGTGCACTTGTCACAGCCCAAACCAGAGGTGCTTAGGTGGTATGTGCGTGTGTAAGTAGAAATAACAGAAGTTTGTGGGCACATACTAGTGAGAAGTAGCAGAGCCCTGAGTAAGATGGGAATAAGGTTTTTGTCTGAAGATTATCTCAAGGAGGGTTATCACTTAAAGCAAAAAAATCTTCTTGTGTTTATTTTCTGCTTGGTTCAGTGTGAGGAGACTTGATACAATCCTTATATGAAGTAATATTGCTTCAAAGCAGTATTTACTTCCTTAATCTAGTTCTCCTTTTAATGAAACCAACTTGCAGTCACAGTAGGGCTAAATGGGCCTAAAAAGAGGGGGCACCAGTGTGTAAAATGCAACACTTCTATCAAACTATCAATATTAAATCTGTACCTGCTCTCCAAGTTTAATTTTCTTGTGATCAGAAATAGCTCCTTCTCCTCAATGAAACAAGTCCTCTCAATGTGTTTGAAGAGTTTCCACACATTTCTAGACACTGCAGAAGTTTGTGGTAGCCATTGATGACTCAACTTTTGCCTTCAGAAATTCAAAAAGCCTAAGATGACTGGTTGCTGCCCTTTCACATTTCTCTTTTCTTTAAGAGAACACACAAAGTAAGCACAAAGTACAAGTTTGCTGCTGGTATTGTTAATGTAAGGCTATTCCCATTGTCTGCCTTCATACAGTGTGTGGGAAGGGAAAGATTTTGTCATAAAATAATCATTACTTATAAATTCAAGTGTAGCTTGCTTTTTTTAAGAATGTAAATAGATGATGAACACATCAGCAGGAAATTGATTTTTCTATTCAAAATGAAGCTTCATGAGTATTTGAAAATTTATTGCAGTCTCCTGGCTCTAGTGTAGCTGTGAGTTATAGGTCAAGCCTGTTTAATTATAGTAGGAAACATAACATGTCATCACATAAATCAAATGCCAGCAGAATGACTGTGAAGGTCTCAGTTTTCAGTATGCTTGTCCACAGTACTGGATGAAGTTCTGGCATGGAAGCCCATGGTTTCAGTTTCCTTTAAACTTATGGTACTTCATTTACCAGCTGTTATCATCTGAACATAGTATGTGTATGTCTTTATGGAGACATCCCCTCCCACGGAGACCTAAGAGCAGTGTCACTGCTACTCAGAGTCCCAGAGAAGGGAAATGTTAATTCTTCTTTGTAGCTGCAGGACAAGGAGAAGGTCTGGCATTTCTGAAGCTGGCAGCTGTGATCCACAGTGGTCACTAACACAGAAAACAAACAATGCTTGTCTGGTGACTTGGCTGTTCCTCAGAATAGAAGAAACTACAGAAGAAAAGAAAGAGCTGCTTAGAGGAATGTGAGAAAATGCACCATTCTTATGGGCAAGTTTATCTTGGAAGAGCTTGAACTTTTGTATTGATATGGGAGCAGAGGAAAAATCTGGTTTTCAATTAAGATTGTTTGGAAAAGGAAAACATTTTGTTGTCTTGAAGCTTGTGGTACTTTCATAGTACTTTGAAATCTTCTAGGGATGTTCAATGAAAAGAAATGGCTTGCGGTAACCCTCCAGGTCAATGGTAGATCTGAGAAAGAACAGTTACTCTCACTGTTTACTTCTTTGTATCCTGGCTACTGAAACTAATCTTCTCTTCCATTAGGAAGAGAAAAAATTACTGTATGTGGATTATATTCTGAGACAGTCACATGGAAGGCAGCACAAGTGCAGCCTGCATAAAGAAAAGTGAGTTGTTGAATTCAGTTAGAGGAAATGTGCCATACTAATTTGGAATTCTTGAGAATCTAGGACAGAAGCTTTATGAATTATAAGTTTGTTATTTTTTTAAAAAAAGAAAAATATATATTAGCACTATTTATTGTCTAGGTCAGCATTTCATCTCATGTGATTATGTATATATGAACAACTGGACTCTGAAATAAAATGTGTATCCAACCAGAAGTAGCACCTTAAAGAGCAGTGGTTTGATTCATTAATACTTTGATCCTTGAAAGGTGAATGAGAATAACAATATTTGGAAAAATTAGTTAGCACCTGATATGTTTGAGTTTGTTTTGCTTTAGGAGTCTCTTAGAATTTCATAAAATAAACTGGAGGCACAGAGATACGTAAGTTTGTTTCAGCAAGCCAGAATGCACATGAGACAGCATAACTTCCTGATTCAGAGCTCATTTTTCTTAGCAAGCTATTGCAGTCTCTTGTTGCAATGAGACCTCCCTTGTGACTAATTGGATCTGACCTTGGGGATCCAAGGAGTCAAGTTTGTCCTGATCTTGGTAATGACGCTATATTTGAATGTTAATCAGAAAATGTGGAAAACACTTTCTGTATTATCTTTAGTCTGTCATGTATTTAATTTCTGTTTTATGTGCCTGATGTACATATGGGTACCTGACTTACTGTGATAAGGTTATCTTTGTATCAATTTGCAAATACCATCTAAACTTATGTTTGTCTTTATAAAATAATTCTAACCATAATGTGTAGTGTTCACTGTATTGCTCATTTACGGAAGGAGTAAGTCTGAGCTTCTGTTCCTGTCTGGAGTCAAATGATTTGGACTCCTTAACAGCAGAGTTAATGGTTTTATTTAGGTGTGTTCTGGCAATACCATACAGCCAGGATAACAAGTATTTTGACCACAGCTTATGCAATGCTTCCTGCTGTTTAAGCATGGGTGCTAAGGGATTTAGAAAGATCCAACACTTCTGTGGGTTTCTTGATTTACCTTTGTGCTTGTTTATAGTGTAATATTGTACTTGATACTGTTGCCAATCTTTACATGTTGTTCTTCTGTCTTTCAGATAATCAACAGTTTACCCGCTGAAATGGCATGTCTCTAATCATAGTAGCTAGGCATTCTTTACTACTCTTTTGGTGATTTTCTGGTAAACAGAGATGTGTTAAACAATGCACTTTGTCCTCCTTGAGAAGCTACAAAATTTCTTCGTTCTTGGTTTGACCAGCCTAGTTTTCTGAAACATGTTACCACAAGTTAGGGTTGAGAAATTTCTCTGCAGATGTTCATAAAATTGATTTAGCAAAAGCCACTAAAAAGTACAACCCCTTGTGAAATTAGGCACACCTCAAGAACAATGTAAAGTCCTCAACACCAAAGGATGGGAAGTGGGACCAAGTTTGGGGTGACATGGAACAGCAAATGTTATATCTTTTCTCATCTGTGAACTCCATAGGAAATCTGTAGATACACGAATATCAATCACTGCATAAATTCCAAATTTTGATTTGGTTCCCCAATCCCTTTTTTTAACTTTACCTTTTAACATTGTATATGAATATGAAACTTTGAAATAGTTTTCTTTTGGTGTTATTATTTATGTTCTTAAAGTATATGTAGTGGTCTGGCTTACCAAGGAGGCAGCTGAGTTAGCTTTGTTAGTATCAACTTAATATAGAGCTTGAAGTCACATCCGATTTTGAATTATTTCAAAACAAAATGCTGCATCTGTATATCCATGAATGTACTCAGCTAAGGTACTCATTTATTGCACTTTTGCTTGCAAGGTGAGAATAGGAGGGTTTAAAGTATTATTTGAGTCTATAAAATAAATGTTTTAGCTTTAAAGGTGGTAGGGGGAATATATAAAAAATGAAAGCATGAATACAGACTGTGGATAAATGATGAAACTTTGCATGCTTCATTCATGCAAGTCATACCATTGACTTCAAAAATTTGCAGGAATAAAATGAACAAATTTTAAAGAGCATTTTAAATAAATACAATGAAAAAACATTACTAAGGACTACACTGTAATTTTTTTTTGCCTGTCTTGGAGGAATTAAACTTGCACTCAGGTGATCTGAGCAGAACTGTCTGTTTTTTACAGTAAGGCTTGTTTTCAGTTTTGCTTGCTCTGTAAGCAGAGCTGTTCAGTAGACAGCTGGATATTTGGCGATAAGTAAAGCTACTCTATGCAGGGGACTAAGAACAGTCCCTTAGAGCAGTGAGGGATTGTGATCTGCTGGGTCAGTCTGGGGGGCTAGGAAGACGTCCCCACAGGTGCTCTCAGGTGGATTTGTTTGCAGTGCATGTTGCAGGCCAGCAGGAACATGCGCTCCAGTGCATGTGGGACCTGTGTGCTGCCTGCACAACTGTGTCCCTGCTCTGCTGCTAGTGAGACTGTGCCAGACTGCTGCTGCTGCACAGCTTGCCTGCTAGCCACACTGCATGGAAGCAGATAAAATAAGAAATACCACCATGCTCTAGAGCCTCCTTTCTCCTCTCAATATGGATGTAGTCTTTGACTTTACATGAATCTGCACAGGAGTAAAGACAGATAGACAAAGAGGAAAGAGTGACAATGCCAATGCAAAAAAAATTGCTAATTGTTTCCATGCTAAGCCAGCTGTGAGAAACAGGACCTTGAGGAAGTGGGGGTGTTGGTTTTTTTTCCACAGCATCTGAAATTAGTTTTCCAGTTACTAATTAAAAGTGAACTGTTTTCAGAATCACAAATCTCTTTGCACAGAAAAAGAGGCAGCAAGCTCTTCCTTTAAATGCTTCAGGCAATTTTTATAAGGATAAAGAGCTCTTTGATACTTTGGATTTGATAGCACTGGCACCATCTATTGGTCTTTTTCAGTGAAATCAATTCATGCTTTGCATTCAGTTTCTCAGGAACATCACAAAATCCATTGTCACATAGGTACTGGTAAAAATTTTGTCATTAATAAAGTACCAAGAATAAATCTTGTTAACCTGCCTTTATAGTAGTATTTCAGGACAATTGACAGGCTAGCATGCAGAATTTGTCCATTCTGTCTTTGGCTGTTCCAGTTCTGTGAATAAAGAGAAGACTTTCCTTATGGACATAATGAGTTTCTTATTTTAAAAAATCACAACATCAAATTATTTAAAGCAAATTAAGACTTCTTTTGGAGAAGCAGTAGCTAAACTGGAGTTGGAAATAAGTATTTTGAGAATAAAGCAGTATTAGAAAAAGAACACAGAAAAGATTGAAAACTTAGGTGTGAGGATTGCAACAAGACTCAATGCCTATCAAAAGAGAATCTAAGCTAAGACTGATAGGTTTTTTTAAGCAGATAAAGTGCAGATGAAAATACTGGGCATTGGGAAAATGTTTAAACTCCTATGGAAAACCAAGGCAGAAGGAGGGCAAACGTGGGCAGATGTGCAGTGAGCTTAATTTGAATTTCTCTTTGCATCACTGTTGTAGTTCTACTCATCTGTAAGAAGCAAGGGTGTATAGCCTAGGGCATTTCTCTGATCATTCAGCCTTGCCTTGGTTAGTAGTCATTGCTTGTTTAATGACAACTAGCTTAAAGATCAGATATCCTTACTCAGTATTTGAAAGTACTCATTGGTACTACAGAACAAAGCTAGGGCTGAATGAACTGAGATACTACTTAAAAAGTTGCAACTGGAAGTGAAGCTTTGTTTTGCTGGGTGCTCTGTAAATGTTTAAAATAATTTGGCCATAGATTGTTAATAATGTAGACAGAAATAAGCCCTTAACATCAGTAAATTTGTACCAAAGAAGACAGTAGCATACTGATTTCTGAATGCAAGGCAGCTACCTGAAATCAAATGCCCTCCAGTCTGCAGTTCAACAACCATATTAATATTAATATCTTACTGTTATTCTTCTGAGGCACAAAATGATGTATACATAAGTGTATGTTTGGAAGAACCTTGTGTTGCTGGAAGCAAAATGCACATCTGTATAAACATTATAGGCTTGCTTATATACCTGATTTGCTATATATAGGCTCGGGTTTTTCTGTTTAAACAGAGCTTTGTTTAGATACACAATTACTTTAATCCAAGATTCAAAACATCATATGAATTTCAACATTAAGGGGCAGGATGCTGTGTGCTTACTAGTTCTAAGATTAACATGTTTGAAAATTTACACTGCAGCAGATCACTGTTTTATATCTCTGAGGATGTAACTTACTCTGTGGTTCATAATGCTGTTCTCACAGAGAGGTCATTTAGGCAGTTGTTCTGAACTGTGTTTTTCTGTGCCCTTCACCAGAGTACCCCAAAGAAAGAAAGGAAGACAAATGGCCTCATCTGAAGCTGTAGTAAAAGCACTTTATGGCCAGTTGCAGAAAAAGGAGAAAAAGATATGTAATTGTTACCAAATGCTGATGCAATCTTAACAAGCAGAAAACTCTGAACACTGGGGAAGAGTGTCTGAAAGCAGAGACTGTAATGTGAAGGTTTGAATACTTCTCTGGACCAGTGAGTGAGGCACTTCATGCAGGAATATAATCATAAGCTTGGGGCAACAGTATTTGTGCATGAATAAAATCTTTTTTTGTCTTTAGTGGCCTGAAACATGCAAGTCTCCAGGTGTAAGCAGCCTGTATGGCAAATAATTCCTGTACTTGCTGTCAGAGAAGATGCTTCAGGTAAATCATGTTCCGTATAGTTATACAGCCAGGATTTGGCCCTGCAGTTCCCATTTATAAATAACTTTGCCTAGAAATCAGATAGCAGCATGTGCAGGTGTGAGTCATTAGTGCAGGAGACACAATGATGTGTGGAAAAACCATGGCTCACATCCAAACCAGCCCACGCATTTCATCAACCCCTTGAAGTCTGCAGCACAGAAAAAAAAAAAATCGAATTTTTAAGTCAGGCTTTTGTAGCCCACCCAGTCTTAAAACTCAAAGGTGCAGTACTATGGAACACAGTGCTTCTCCTGGTGCTTTGTCAATCTGTTGTACTCAAAAGGTAGTTTTGGAAGACACTTATTTACTGTCTAATTACCACCATTTCAACTGAATAGAGTAATATCCCCCACATGCATGCACAAAATAATGTGTTAAAGCTGCATTCTGTAAATTACTGTTTTAGAGGATGTTAAGTTCTAAGGAACCAGTTAAATATCCAAATTAGTTCTTGGTTTTATTTTTAAAATTTCATGAGCTGAAACTGGAAACATTTTATGATATTCACCTCCCTGATCGGAGAGTTAATGAAGGCTGTAAGGGAGAAATCAACAAGTACTGAAATAGCACTTACTATAAGGTACTGGTTTGGGAGAGAATTCCAGGGAAAGAAAAAAAGGAGCTTTTAGTTCAGGATTATGCCCAATTTACCTTTAACTAGTCTGGCAAAGTTTATCCTTCCAAGGCTTATCTTAAGCTGAAAGGGAAAACCTGATTCCTGAAGCTTGTGGTTCTCATCCATACCCCAATTCTTACTGATGTCTTGTAAAAAGTGTGGGCAAAGAAATTGAATTGAAAAGGGTGTCACTTTTTTTTTTTTAGACAAAGACTAAAGACAGAAGTGGATTTTTTTTAATAGAAAAGCAAATCTGCATTCTAAAACTGATATGTTTTTTTAATATTGCAGATTGAATCATTGTTTGCCTTCATAAGTTGCACATTTTACTATTTGCTGGACAATCTTTTTTCCCCCCCATATGTGTTCTTTTCCTATTTTTGTAGTGAAGTAAATATAGAAAATTGAAGCACAAGTTTAGATTATTTCCTCTAAAATTGTGGCTTTAGATCTTACCAAAAAGATCATAATTTTCTTACTTGTTGTCATTGGAAATTATAGGTAGGATTCCAAGTCCTGTGCAGAGATGGTCCCTTCCTTTTCTGTTTCTATTGGCATGTTCTTGTGCATGGATTAAACAGTAAAACATGCGATTTGGTCATCCTGGCAGACCTAGAACAGAGATACAGGCAATGTCAAACCAGTGAGACTATATTACAAATTAGATGGTTCCACAAAAATTCTGTAAATAATTATGCTTAGCTTCTTCTGACTGGCATCTGTATGGAAAGGGTAAAATAGCTAAGGTCAATCTGCTTTCTGTGAAACTGATGCAGCCAGACGTGATGAAAATGTCCTTGAGGCATCAAACTCCTTTCTTCATTTTTAAAGATGACAAAATTCAGTAAATTACGACCACGTAAATCCAAATTAGTATGTCAGATATTACTGCAGGCTCACAGGGATGTGGATGAAAGCAATACTTGCTTCAGCTACTTTTCTGCTGTTGTTCCTTTAAGCTACGCTCATAATGGAGGAGAGGTGATTTAATTACTCAAGACCTTTTTCTAAATATATTTATGAAGAAAACAGTGAAGGAATTTTTCTGACTTTGTGATGGTCTTTCAAAAGCTCCTTTAATTTGAAACTAATGATAATTAGCATTTTTGTTCTTTTTTGTAGTTTAAGAAATTATTATATTGCCTTGATGTCTCTCACAATGTTACATTAGTTTTCCCTAATTTAGTAGTTACTAACCTTAGACCACTAACAATGATGCTATTTAGATGTATAGATAAGTTTCTCTTCAGAGATAGTTGTGATACTTTGGGTGGAAACTATTTAAAGATTATATTATTACTATGCACTGGGTTATTTTTCATCTTCTGAAAAGGAAAGGAGGGTAAGAGTAGCTTTCTCAGGAGAAATGTATGAAGAATAGGTAAGTGTCACCAGCATGAAGTGCCATGACATTCAGTAACAATTATATTAGTCAGTTAATATCCATAAAATAGGCAAATGTAGAACACCACTGGCAAATTTCACAATGTTGAGGAGAAACTCAACAAAATAACATAAGGAGGTATGTCAAAATAGAAAGTGAATATGCTGAGTTGTGATGCTCTTATGTATTATGGAAGAAACGGTCAGTTGGAAAAGAGACATAAATTGTGGTGAAAGGAAGGGTGAATTATGCTATATGTTGTCCTTTATGGACTACTTCCATTCCACTGTAAATTTCTTCCATTTAGATGTAAGGTTTCTGTAGTCTAAGAAACACTAGAAATGCTTTGTTTGACAAGGAGTAACATAAGGGAGCACTGTTGGTGTCCTGAGTCCCTGGCTTTCTTCTAAGCTGTCACCTAATTTCTGGATCTCACTTGCATAAGAAAACTTCAGGTTTTTTTTTTTCTTTTGTGTGTGTTTTTTTGGTTTTTTTTGTTGAAGAGAAGCAGCCCTTTCCACCCCTTTGGACTAATGCTGGAAACAGCAGGCAGTCAGGGCAACTAAACTTATTCATACCAGACATAGTTTAACCCAGGAAATCTGCTTGTTTTATGTGCTAGATTCAGGCTTTTGTATTCCAGTTGGGGTTTTAGTTAGAAGGAAGCATTGGCTTTAGTCAGACAAGAATGTCCTGGGCAACCAACAGCAGTCCTGCTTGAGCAGGGGGTTGGACCAGATGACCTCCTGCAGTCCCTGCTAGCCTCATCCGGTCCATGATTGTGTGCCTGCGCTCTAGCTCTAAAAACAAAATTGAATTTGTACAAAAAGTGAAAGAAGACATCTTAATTCAGTTCTGGCTAAGCCAAGAATTAGTACAAATAGTTTTCAGTTGGTGTACTCCAATACTTACGGACTGCAGAAAGAAGTAGTATATGATTAAGTCTAGTCCTTATTGTTGAGAAGAAATGGGACTTGATAACTGAGTTGTAAGTAGAATTGTGACTTGAAGATGGTATTCTCAGTGCATGGATGCATATGAAGTTTACTCTTGACTTCAAGTGCCATTCAGTTAGCATGGTCAGTTATTATGGGTAGCATCTGCCAGAGAACAGACGTGGTGCAATTCAAAATGGTAAAACTGAAGCCTGCAATTGTGCCATAGGAAAAAGCAACTTTGAAGTGATAATTCTTAATTTTCCTGTGCCAATTTAAAGTTCTGATCTGCAACTCTTTTTTTAGCATGGACAGTATCAGTCTTAACTGCTCTTACTCTGCAGTGCCAATGCCAAGATCTTCCGGTCTCATGTGGAGACAATTACAAAGCTTTTATAACAGTGTCTGGGCAGGCTGGATCCACTGATGCAGGCATAGTGGGAACCAGGAGCTTTTCCAAAATTTTGACAAAAGTCTTTCTTTGTGACCTTCTTCTTTCTCTCATCCCCTCAGATAAATAATTTAATCTTTATTTGGCTCAGTTTTGCTCTCTCTAGAAAAGAAATATGACACCATACTGCTGCTGTAAAACTTGGCTCATGGTCTGCCAGAGTGGTTTGATATATGGAGATTTAAGGCACTGCAGAACTAGCCTTACGCAATGCGTGCAGGTTCCTGTGCCTGGGGATTGGCCTCATCTTCAAACAGGAGAGAGCAGCCAGGCAGTAACAGTCCCTCTTGATCTCTCTGGAAAACATTACACAGGTAAAATGTTCTCTGTGAACCCTGTCAGCTTGACTTTTATTAAGGTGATGGTATAATTTGGATGCATCGAAGATGACCGATGTTCAGCCTTTGAAGGCGAGATGGTTACTTGGTGGGTAGAAGTTGTGGTTTTGAGGATATTTCTTACCTTTTCTGATGCTGCTTATTCGTTATTTCAGCTGAACTAATAAAAGCTGCCTAGTACTTCTCTGTAAGACTTTGCTGCAAAGGATGGTGCCCTGCCAACTTTCAAAAGCAATGGATGAAAACACTTGACTTGATAAAGAAAAGTCATCTATAATTGTTGGTTTGATTTAATAGCCTTCAAACTACAGGTGGTCACACAGACGTGGTACATACTTCCACTATCCAGATCTGAGAGTTCTCAGTAGCCCTTGCAGTAAGGACACTCCATGCTTTTCAACTTACTTATAATACAGAAGAATGCTGATTTACTGGTTCAGTCATGTTACTATAACTTTTCAGCTCTCACTGGAGCTGCCTGCTGATTTTTTTTCCTTGCTTTCCAAGCTTGATGTGCATTTGCTGAAACCCCAGGACAAAGTGCTGAACGCCGTGCACTGGCCTTACAGGTGCTTACACTAGCATGTTCTTTGTGTCACTGCTTTTTAGGCTTTGCTACCCCTACTCTTCCTTGGTTCATACACTTCTCATTTTAATAGAACCACAATTGTTCCTTGTGTAACTTTTTTCCTCCTCTTGTCCCTTCTTCTGCTGGAAATACTGGGTTGTTATGACATCTTGAATAACTCTGGCAGATAGAAGTGTTTGCTGGGACAGGGCTTCTCTTTTAGCTTCACTGATTAAGGTGTGTATAAAATAAGGAGAAATTTTCAATTAAAATAGCAGAATTTTTGCATGTATGAGATCAGAACATTGGATCCTAGAATAGTACATTTTACATATATTTAAATTATTTTTGGCTTTCTAGTCTTTAGCTGAAATATTTTCATATTTCAGATCTGTTTGGACTAACTGCATTTAAAATTAGGTTATCTGTGGACATTTACACTACAATTTATTGCCCTTCCCACTTTATAATGAATGCTAAATTCAGTGCAATGTTAAAATGTTTAAATATGTCTTACAGAATATTGCTAAAAATAGATTTAATAGCCACTGCCAATGTTTTTGTGTGTATAACAGAATAACTCAGTGTGGCTTGTTCAGATGGTTTTTAGCTACAATTTCTGCTAGCAATGGCAGATATGAAAAATGTTTCATATCTGTAAATGTAAAGTGACTGGGGCAAGAAACCTCCAAACATCTGTGAGAAGAGTAAAATCGGATTAGTGTGTAGTTCTGACTGTATTATTCTAAATCAAATTCAATGTGCTCATTTGTGTTCCCACATGATGTATAGCAGAAAAGAGAGAAGACAGGTTTTGTGCTGTAGCAACTGGAGGGCAGTACGGGGGTATGGAAAAGGCCGGAGGCTGAGGCTGTATGGTGCCATTTTAACCTGCACTCCTGCCTGTTCCTGACCCTTGATCCTGCATGTGATAGTCTCCAAGTGCCTTGGCTTGTGAGGACAGTGACCTACACGGGATTCAGGTTTTAAAACTGTAATACGTCTGCTCCTACAGGAGACGTGTGTTGTAATCTGTCTGGTGATGCAGTTCTCACTTGAATGTGTGCCAGTAATTACATGAGGCAGCCAAGCACAGAGTCAGTGCTGAAGAAATGCGCCCATGGTCCTTCACAGGCTGTTTACAGCCACAGAAAACTTGCATAGTTAGATAGTCAGCTTTATAGGACAGAGGTGTTGCCATATGTTTGCAAGCATTAGAACATTTTTATGGGACTGCATAAACAATAACCACATACAAATGGAGATTACAAAAAAAAAAGTCAGAGGCAATAGAAAATTTGCCCAGGAGCCTCTGCAGATTCAGTGATATGAGTGGGAGCTTGTGTGTCCATTTTTATGCCTGTAATTCATGCAGTGTTTCTACCAAGCAATTGTTCTGTCCATGCTTGGGGTGGAAAAATAGCTCTGGAAAACATTTCTCAGAAGTGCAAGCCTAGAAGATGATGATCAGATTTTAGTAGAGGCATGGATGGCCAGACAGTGAACAGCTGCCAGAAGGTAGTGGAGTTTGGATGAATGCTTGTGCTTAACCATTTTGTGATAGATTTTGGCTTATCGTTCTCAGAATTCAGTAGAATATTTCATTCTCTGAATCTGTTTTTAACACTTTAGGAAGCATATTAAAGGACAGCTGCCTTCTCTGATTTGGTTTTAAGGATGTCCACAAATCATTTATAACTTTAAACTATAGCCAAAAACATTTACGTTAAGAAGATGTTTTTTCTCTTTCTAGTAAGCCTGCACTACATCCCTTCCCTCATGGGCTTACCACGCAAGCTGTATAAAAAGAAGTGGGTCCTGTGGCCACTAAAGAAAACAATTGAACCAGACAAGCGTTTGCTGAGAGCTTAACCTGGGCTTTGTGCCAGATCGAGTACACGAGCCTTGCTAAGCAGCTTCTTTCTTTCATCAGACATCCAAATTGCTTTTGTTTGTGACCACAAGCAGGAGGATGCTTGGGGTGTGTCAGAAGCCCTGAGTTAGACTGTATCTATCAGATAGTTATGGCAGTGGACGCTCTCTGGGGATGCCTAGTGTGGGTGAAACCACCCACAGGGGTGGCAGGGTAAATGTCGTTGCATTTAGCTGAAGCTGAACTCAGGGCTGCTTCCCAGCCAGCAAGTGTGAAGCTAGCGTTTTACCTCTGCAGTGTGCTGCCATTGCAGCACTGGCTGGTTTTCACATTAGCTAATAACTTCCTGCATTGCAGGTCGGTGTGCATGGGGTTTACTTGTCTTATATCATTATTTGTCATTAAAAAAAAGTAAAACGTTGAGATCTGCCAATATAAACACCGATATTCCTAGATAGGGTAGAAAAGTAGTATTTCATACTCTTAAGCACCTTATTGACATACCCTATGTCTTGGCATTATAGAATCATAGAATGGTTTGGGTTGGAAGGGACCTAGAAGATCCTCTAGTTCCAACCCCCCACAAGGGCAGGGACACCTCCCACTAGATCATGTTGCACAAAGCCCTGTCCAACCTGGCCTTGAACGCCTCCAGGGAGGGGGCATCCACAACCACACTGGGCAACCTGTTATAATGCCTCACCACCCTAACAGTAAAAAATTTCTTCCTAACATCTAACCTAAATCTCCCGTCTTCCAGTTTAAAACCATTACCCCTTGTCCTGTCACTACACACCCTGCTAAAAAGTCCCTCCCCAGCTTTCCTGTAGGCCCCCTTCAGATACTGGAAGGCCCCTATAAGGTCTTCCCGAAGCCTTCTCTTCTCCAGGCTGACCAGCCCTAACTCTCTGAGCCTGTCTTCACAGGAGGGGTGCTCCAGGCCTTGAATCATCTTCATGGCCCTCCTCTGGACTTGCTCCAAGAGCTCCATGTCCTTCCTGTGTCCTTCCATGGCTGCAGAATCGGACACAGTACTCCAGATGGGGTCTCACAAGTGTGGAGTAGAGTGGCAGAATCACCTCCCTCAACCTGCTGGCCATGCTTCTTTTGATGCAGCCCAGGATGTGGTTGGCTTTCTGGGCTGCGAGTGCACATTGCCAGCTCATGTTGAGCTTTTCATCTACCAACACCCCCAGGTCCTTCTCCTCAAGGCTGTCCTCAATCCGTTCTCTGCCCAACCTATATTTGTGCTTGGAGTTGCCCCAACCCAGGTGCAGAACCTTGCACTTGGTCTTGTTGAACTTCATGAAGTTGGCATGAGCCCACCTCTCAAGCCTGTCGAGGTCCCTCTGGATGGCATCCCTTCCTTCCAGCATATCAACCACGCCACACAGCTTGGTGGTGTAGGCAAACTTGCTGAGGGTGCACTTGATTCTACTGTCCATGTCACTGACAAAGATGTTAAAGAGCGCTGGTCCCAGTACTGACCCCTGAGGAACACCACTCGTCACTGGTGTCCATCAAAGAAAATTAGCATCACATCTCAAGGCGTTGTGATGCTGTAATGTAAGTGTCCAAATGCTTATGTCCCCAGACAGCAATGCAACCAGGTATGGAACTATAAAACTATGGAACTATAAAATTGTGATTATGAAGAGGAAACCTATGGAAGACTGTCCTCTGAAATTCTGAGGGAGAACTGGTGTTTCATCTGGATTTCAGAACTGATGCTGTAAGACCCAAATGAAACAAGCACAGGTTACAGCTTTCTTGTCCTAGCAGTTAATTTGAGCTTCCAAATATTGAGCTTCAGTTCTTATTGTGGATTTAAAGGCCTAACTTTGGGCATATAAATTTGGAGATGTGTGGAGATACTAAAGCAAGGGGAATGTGTCCTTCTGTGGAAAGGAAAAAGTAACTATGCTCAGGGCAGTCATTTGATCTACTTGTTGTAGTTTTGCAGAAAGGTTACATTATTGACCTACCTGAAAATGCTGCATAATTGAATATGAAAGCATCTAGTACTTACTCTGTTCATTCCATTGCTAGTTGTGTTTTAATAATCATAACATGAAATAACCCCCATAATGAAATAATACAATTTAGAAATGAGGAGGATGAGATATTGAACTGTTGCCCATTACTTCATCATCTTTTCACAGAGGGTTTCCTGCCCTGATAAAATATTGAACAGTTTGTAAGTGAGCACAGTGTTTTAGCTTTTGTTTGCTGCTGTGAATCTGTGAGGTGAGTGTAGTTGCTACCCAAGGATGCAGTACTTGTTGGAAGATTGGGTGTGAGAAGCTGCGTCAGGTTACCTGGACCCTGCATTGAAAGCTCAAGTAATTCAAAATATTATTATCTTAACCTGCAGTTATTGTATCTGGATGCCTTATAGTTGGCACCCCAAAAAAATAGTGATCTCTTCCAACATTTCAGCAGGTACATTTTATACACTATGTTATTATAAAATATTACATATTCACCATTTGTTAATATGACACAAAGTGCTGTGATGACTCATTACAATTAATCTTATTTGCCAAAATAAATGAATTAAGTATATCTGTTAAAGCTATATTTTTGTGTTTATATTCTATTTGGTCTCTTGGGAAATCAGTTCATTTAATAAAACTGCAGGCTCTTTTCCTGTAATTAATTCTAAATAGATATGCAAGGAAATTTTCTTTCAGATATAGACCATTTTGCTTCAATATTTTTTTTTAATGGCCTTCAGTATAGCAATGGCAAATTATTTTATTTAGAAGGGTATGTTAGGTGTTTCTCCATGAGTTTCACACCAATATTTTGTGCATTGGTGGAACAGAAACACCCACAGATGTTGGGTGGTAGAGGCAAGCTGTTCTGACCTGTTCAGTGCTGCAGGAAGAGCAGCAGACAGGGAAAAGAAAACAGCTCTTTCTTAACAAGATTTTGTCTCCCCAAGGCAAATTAAAATAACCCTGTCATTTATCTGCATTTTTTCCTGTTACATGCTCCTTAACAAGTGTGTCTATGACCAACATTTCAATACTTTGTCCTTCCAATATAACTTAGTCTTCTTCACAATTTTTTTTTTGGGCTACCAAAGTCAGTATTATCTTACTGGAACATATCCATGCTGGAGAATTAAGAAAGTAAAATATAGCTTGTGCTTTATATTCATTGTAAGTTATATCCTTCTGTTTAAGAAGAAATAGTAATTATCAGCAGGAATGGAAATAGAATTACAGTGCATTATGGTTCAGTGATGCAATACACTTTTACCCTATCACTTAAAAGGAAAAAAAGTGTGTGTCCAGCTTATGAACCATTTGCTCAACTCTTTGTGTTCTCTTTGGAGGGGAATCCCTGCAGTGAATCCGGCATAACAATACCAGCTCCTTACAGTATGTGGCTCAGGCAGATAAGATCTGAATATTATGGTACTCCATTTTTGTATGAAATGTCAGCAGCTGTAGCATCAACATGTTGGAGGTGATTGTGTAAAGCAGTCTTGAGTACTGCAGATTTAAATTTGTAATTCAAAATCAGAACGAGATAACTGCTTCTAACTCCATTTGGCAATTTTAGTTGAAAACATCTTATTTTAAATTCCACTACCATTAGAAATGTCTTTTTTCTTTGTTTATTTGGTACTGTAATACAGTTTGCCAAAAGCACAGCACTCACCCTTATGGTTCAGAAAGTACAAAAGAGGAATGACAGTAGGCTTTTGTAAATTGTTGGGTTTGTTTTTTTTTTGTAAACAGGGATAACTGATCTATCTGTTTTCACAGGGTGGTTCCCCTCTACCTGATGGTTGGTTTGTTGGGTTTTTTTCTTCATAGCTGTGGACACTTACTAATTCCTTCTGCTGAATATCTTAACCAGATTGGTGTCTCTTAGTTGCACTGCACCTTACATAAGTAGTTTGAGTGGTAAAAAGAATGATGTAAATCAGCAACTTTTCAGACTCTTGACATTTCATAAACCAATGTTTTATGGATGTTAATTTCTATGCAGAGTCAGTGCTTTGGGATCTGAGTTTTGGAGAGCAGTGTTTTTCAATGTTGCAAAATCATATTTTCTTCTTGCTGAAAAAGACGTCTTTGCTAGCTTGTTTATGTGATGGCTGAAGGTTTATAAACTTCTTGTATGCTTTCCATTGCTACAGGGTTGCATTACTTTTGGGAAGAGAGGCTCCAATGTGGGGATGATAAATACCAGTATTTACTTATTTTCTGTTATGTAAAAATATATCCAGTCTGAGTATAAAATTATTACACTAAAGGTCAGATTTTTCTCAGGTTAAAGTTCTTCTGCTCTGCATCTCTTAATTGGCTGTGACATTTAGTACGATGAGAAGAAAATTTAGATAGGTTTTCTTGTTTCATTTTTTAAAATAATATCTGAACCTAAATACGCAAATTCTCTCAGAGTTCTCATTATAAAAAATGGACCCCCGCTTAGTGATTTCTTGCAGTCTTACTTTGTTTTTCATTTCACGTACTCTTTCCTGCAGATCTGGTGCAACAGTTGGCTAGTTTAGTTACTGCCTCCCTGAAAAGATAGTGTTTGTAGAGTCTCAAGCGTATCATTTTCCTTTAGAGGGAACTGTGGTGGGAAGAGGAAGAAAGTAAAGTGTTTGCAAAATAGCAGTATAGATGTATTTGTGTGCACCCTTAAAAATCTGCAGTTATTCTGACAGAATGGCAGCTGCAAAGGTTCAAAATTGAGAGGACCTGAAGATCCTTTCAGAAAACTCATTACTCAAACACTAAGTAGACACATAGCTGATGGAGTGTTTAAGGAAGATAAAGTAGAACAAGTTGCTGCTGTTTCAGTTGTTCTGGATGCTTACAATTGGGATTTTTCCTCAAATAGTGTCAATAGTCCGCTTCCCTGGGTAAGTAGTAATTTTCTAATTAAATGGAATTTCAAAGACAAATGCCAGTTTCTCAATGCCAAAACTTGTGACAGAAAGAATTGCTTACAGTGGATCTTCCAGTCAACAAAGACCAGAGAGAACTAACCAGAAAGGTTAGCTGCTGCAGCATTCTTTTGGCTCTGTAAAACAGCGAAGTGCCTCAACTCTCAGTGGCTTTGCAAACATCAAGGCTATTCAGCACCTACGAAATTTACTTAATGTTTCAGACCTAAGCTTGGGAACCACTCAGCAGTGACAGTATGTTACAGACTTATTACCAGCACATGGCTTAAAAATGCTACTATTATCGGACTGTGATCCACTGTCATCCTTGAGGAAGTGCCAGTCCTACAGGTACTCAAGTATTTGACTAGCCTGGTTTATTCTTTTCATGCAGAGCCAGGCTTAAGTATGCCTAAAGTCATCGTCAGCCTAAAGTCATCTTGTGTACCTAAAAATATTTTCCCAGTCCTTCTTGTCCAGTCTTTGTTAATGTATGGTGATTGCTCATCATTTCGGTGTCTAATTGTGGTTGTTTTTAATGACTGGCAATTTCTTTTGACATTAGGTGATGCAGATGTATCTCCCGTTCTGTGGGATTGCCATATCTAATGCCCAGCTGTTTGCAGCTTCAAGGAAGGAATATGACAGAAGCAGAGTAAGTAAAAAATGTATATTGGAGCAGTATCAAACCTTCATCTTCTGTTCCTTCAGATTCCAGCTATGCATACGTGTTTGTTAAGCAGACAGTTTTAACTGTGTTTTATTTCAAAAAATGCATTTTCAACAGATCACTGGCTTGACTGAGGCAGCAAGCAGAGAGCGAGGGAGGGAAAGACACTCACGGTCATGGCTTTTGTTTTCTAATGTCACTTCCATGTTTCATAGTGCTGAAACTATTCAATTTGGGACACAGGTGGTGCAGGAGAGAGAGTTACTTCAGCAGAGATTCAAACTCCCATGAAATTCCAGAAATTTCACATCTTTGCCATCCTGAATTTTTAATATTCATGTGTAAATAGTGTGGATTTAACAATAAAAATAGGAAAGGAAAGGAAAAACCTGTATGTGAAGGGTTTTGACAGCCTGTTCCTGGATCGATACATTACTCACTCATGATTGCTGATGCCATACATGAGTTGGGACAGGAGGCTCCAAAGAAGTGAAAATAAGGCTGACCTCGTGTCATTTACTTCTCAGAGAGGTCTTTATTTTTCCAAGAAATAAAATGGTAATTTTGAGGGTGTTTTATAATTGTTGGCTTTTTTTTTTAATCCCCTTTCCTACAATGATGGAAAGTGATACTTTTGTTATCATGGATCACAGCTCACCAAAGCTCCAGCAGAAATACCACTGGTAGTGTTCAACCTTCTCTTGCTTCACAAAGTGGCGGAAAGTAGAGTGGGGTGGGTCTGTGTATTGTGCACTCATATTTCTATATTCAGAATTTTGGTGCTTTCAATGTATGGAAAATAATGCTTTCCACCACTTTGAAAACTACCAATAGCCCTTTTCTAATGGTGTATATATTTAAAGGTCACGAAACATCTGAACTTGTCTTCTGACCACTATGTTTTGGGGTGGAGGTGTTGAGGAGACTTGGGGGGAAAAAAACCTTTTTCTGCCAAATATTTTTTTCTTTGTTTGATGTTCAAACAAAATAATTGTTTTCTACTTAGAGCCTTAAAATTTGCTGCAGATTCCCAGCCTGCAGGGAACAATGACAGACTTTTGAGGAGTCAGCGTTTACTCTTCTAAGGGAGGCATTCAACAGAAAAGTATTAGGGACATTCTCATTCCTCATTAGAAAATGGTATATTCTGGTGGTTGGACACATCAGGAAATTGGATTAGAGATACAGATTCTTTGTTTCTTGTTGCTGCCTCAGCCATGCAAGGCATAACAAATATCATTGCCATCTGACAGCTGACAGGTGGCCTGTACTTAACCGGATTTTTGACCTTTTGGTGGTCTTTAGCTTTGCCTAGCCCGTGGTTGAAATTAGTTGGCAAGTAACATGATGGAAAAGCCCATACTTTGCCTTCCCTATCAAACTGGGAAGTTGCTGGCAGGTTCCAGTGCCTGTGCCCAATGCTGATAAACACTGCATTAGGACAGCTAAGACCACGAACATTTATATGCTTACCTATATGGATGTTCTTTAGTGTCTGTGCCCTAAACCAGAATAAAGGCACACTTCTTTGGACCCATGGTAAGAAAGAACATGGCCTATTATTTTTCAAGTCAATAAAATGAGAGGGGAAGCCCTACATTTTAAAACACTATTTTATAGACGTGTTGTTAGGGGTAAAGACTGAATGAGAGTGCTATTGGAATATGGAAGTATTGATGTGTTGTTTTCTTTCTAACTTTGAACATGCAAAATGGACAGAAAATGAATAAAATAGAGTTTTAAATGCACCAGCAAATTCAATATAGCAAATCACATAACTCAATCCATACTGCATACTTGAAGAGTTGCATTACAGCCATTGTTTCATTTTTGGACCACAGTGAAGTAATTTGAAAGATTCTCATTGTTTGCTAAGAGTTGGATTGTGCCCAATTGTGAGCTAAGAAATATTGAGCTTCTTTCTTTCTTCAGATACCCGCACCCAAATTCTGTTGCCATAATCATTAAGAACTGTATTGAATGAAGATTTCAATGGATCACTTATATTAAAACCAGTCCCAGAGTTTATGCCTCCTTTGCAATGCTTCATGTATTTATTTATTCTACAACCAATACCACAGTTTTCTGGTTGTATGCAGGCTTTACTGGAAGTAGTGAATGACCTCTTTGAGGAACAGACTGACTTAGAGAAAATTGTCAAGAAAATTATGCATCGAGCCCAGACTCTGCTGAAGTGTGAACGGTGCTCAGTATTACTTCTGGAAGATATAGAATCACCAGTAAGTATATCTGCACATTCTGTAGAAAAGCTAATATCTGAGTGGTGGAACAGCTGCTTTTATTGTGGTGAAGTTGTTTCATATCACAGGTAAGTGCTGGACAGCAAGTGTTCTTCCAGGACTTTGTTCTTAAATGCAAGTTAGGTACAGGTTGAATCTTTCTCAACACGGCTGTTGTGGTTTAACCCCAGTAGACAGCTGAGCCCTCCACAGCTTCTCACTCATCTCTCCACCCCAGGGGGATGGGGAAGGGAATTTAAAGGGTAAAATGTGAACAGTCATCAGTTGAAATAAAAACAATTTAGTAGGTAAAGCAAAAGCTGTGTGCACAAGCAAAGCAAAATAAAGAATTTCTACCCTACTTCCAATTGGTAGGCAGGTGTTCTGTCAATTCTAGGAAAGCACAGCTTCATCAAATGTAGTGGTTCCCTGGAAAGACAAATACTATAACTCTGAAAGTGCCCCCCTTCCTCTTCCTTCCTGCAGCTTTTATTGCTGAGCACAACATCTGTTGCGGTCCGAGTTCGACCCGGGCTGGAAAACTCAAGTTGAGTCACGGATCACTGCTTCTCTTCTCCTCAATTAGAGGAGGAATAGCCCCCAGTTGGCTGGTTTTAATTTCCCAGTGGGTCCATCTCTAGCTTGGAACCCGCTGGATACACCGGGTATTTCTATAGAACACAAACCCTGTCCAGATGCGCGCGCCTGCACTGGCACAAACACAGAGACTATGTGCTTAAAATACCATTTTACTGAAACAGCTTTAGAGCAGAGGGAGTTGGGGGCTGGCGGGAGCTGGATATGCAAATGTGGTCACAGGAGACAAACTTGGGGTGTGTAACACTGGTACTTGTGATAGGTAAAGAGAGAGAAAGAAACACTATTGTAGTTGGAGGTAGGGTGCCTGGCAAGTTCCTTGTATAAGGTAGATGAGGTGCATATGTGAATGTGGCCGATTACTTTTGCCTGGGGAAAAGAACACACAGAAAAAGAGAGATTTCTCAGTCAGTGGGTCTCTCTTACAGTATCTGGCTCAGAAGCACTGACAGGTGTGGCAGTGTCTGTGGCGTTAAGAGCAGGCTTTTGGCGAGCGTGGCTTTGGCAGGCAGCTTTGGGAGCGTGGCGGTGAGAGGCTTTAGCTGCATGGGACACGGCAGTGAGCGGCCACACGCTGGAGCTCCAGCGCAGGCGGCTCTGGCCCGTGGTGGCAGCGGCCCGTGGTGGCAGCGGCCCGTGGTGGCTGCCTCGGCCTGGGCAGCAGCGGCTGCGGTGTCGGCTGGAGCTGGGCTGGGGCTGCAGCGGTGTCATGCATCTGTGGCAAACGGCTACAACCGGCTGGAGCTGCACTGACTGTCCTGGGAGCACTTGATGATGGAGGGTTCAGGGAGCAAGCAGTGATTCCAGCTCTTTTAGCTCTTTTTGTGTGCTCTAGCTCTCTTCCCCATTTCTTCAGCTCCTTTCACGCAGTTCCTCAGCAAACAGACTCCATGAGAAGAGGCAGGAAAGCAGGCAAGCAGGAAGCAGGGAACAGCAGGAGTCCCAGAGTGTAGGAGTGCACGGGGGGCAGGAGGTATAGCAGAAGTCCCACCCCAGCCAGCAAAGGCTCTGTGTGATTTTGTCTCCTATTCCTTTTCCCTTCTATCTTCTTTTCTTCTCTCTCCTTTCTTCCAGCAGCAAAGAACAAGTGACACCAAAGACTAATAACAGCCCATAATGACCATCTTATTTACATGCTTATGTAGGGCGGTTTGGTCTTTTGTCTGCTCCATCCTCAGCTCCTACCTGCGGCTCCTGTAATACTGCCATGCTCCAGCCAAAGGCTTGGTCCTGGCTGCAAATGTAGCAAGGGGGGCAGGGGTCTCTGCCCTTCATTGTCTAAGTCCCAGCTGTGCACCCCCTGCCCCCTGCAGGGTTGTCGCTGCTTTGGGTTTTTTTCTGTTTTCAACTTTTACATCTCTCTATTGCAATAAATTTGTGTGAGAGACATACCTTTTGTGGAGGCCAGTCCTCCACAACATCATACGGTGTGGGATATCCCTTTGGTCAGTTGGGGTCAACTGTCCCAGCTGTGTCCCCTCCCACTCTATTACGCACCCCCCAGTCTCGATGAAGGGGGCAGAGTGAGAAACAGAGAAGGCCTTGATGCTCTGTAAGTACTATACAGCAATAATGAAGACATCCCTGTGTTATCAACAGTCTCAATCACAAATCTAAAACGTCACTGTACATGCTACTGTGAAGAAAATTAACTCCATTCCAGCTACAACCATTATATCCACTTTTTCAAATGGAAACCGAAAGGTACATTCATGATCCTTCTAGGTATTTGAAGGCGTTTAATGAGATGTCTGTAAGTTGCTGGTGGAGGTATCAGTGTTGTGATCCAGCTGATATGCTGTGATTCTCAGTTGTTTGTGTCATGGAATCAGCACTTACTACAGAGCAGCTAGGACAGCTTAACTGAGAAGCAGGGTGCTCCTCGGATCTGCTTAAAAATGAAAAATTACCTGTTTTGTTACAAAATATGTAATTGCTTTAATATTAATGGTATAGCTACTAGAAGAAAAGTCCTTTTTGTAGCTTCATTTACATTTACCTGGACTTTATGACCTTGCTAACATTTTCAGGCTAATGCCTTATCAAGTGAGTGGTGCTTGTAAGCAGTTTCAGAAACATAAACATTAGCATCATCAACCAAATCTTTAATGCTCATTTGTAGAACTAACCTTTTCTCCATCCATTCCAAGAAATAATTGTCAGACATCTTTGTTGTCGTTTCTACAGTGTTCATACTTTTGCATCTGTTATTGTTGTTTAACTGCAGCAAACTGAAATACACAGTTTCTGTTCTAGCATCTAACAGAATCATAGGATGGTGTGGGTTGGAAGGGATATTTAAAGGTCACCTAGTTCAACCCCCCCTGCAGTGAGCAGGTGCATCTTCAACTAGATCAGGTTGCTCATGTTTTATCTTTAATGAGACTACCGGTCCCTCAGAGATAACAAAAATAAACTCATCAAAGCTTCATATTTGTATTTTAATCCTGTGTATTCAGCAACTCAGTGGGCTTTACAGCTATTAAGGGTCTTCAAAGTAATCAGCTTCTGAGTTTCTCATGTGTTTGGGGGTTTTTTTGGTTGGTTTTTTTAATTTTTTTTTTGTGAAATCCATGGGATTTGTTCCTTCCTGAATGTTTTCCAGTCACTCTAGATGTTGGCAGGGCTAAGTGTGGGAGTGGCTATGTGTGGGAGTAGCTGTGTTTGAATATTTTAACATCTTTCCTTAATACTTTGAAAAATTATTGAGAACGGGTCTCAGTTCCTAAATTATGAAAATGCTGTGAAAATATAAGTCCTCTTGTTATTCTCACCTAGTAATTTTTCCCTAAGGTAACACATTTGCATAGAAATGTCACAAGCTTGTTCTTGGAAGAAGCTTTTGCATTGAGCAGATGAAGTAAAAATAGGATTTCCAGCATTACTGAAGTATTTTTTTTTTGCAATTGTTCTGTCCACTTGGCCAAGGAATAATTATTTCAATGCAGAGCTCTGTTAATTTGGATGGATGTAAGCTGTTTGTCAAAGTTGGCTTTCATGCAGTTTTGACAGGGGATTTCACTGGGATGTTGTAGTACTGCCATTTGTAGGGTGTGAGAGCCTCTAAGAAAGTTTAACATCTTTATTACTATCATTAGTAGTAGTAAAATAAGACTGCCTTTTATTGGTAGCTCTCTTCAATGTTTTCAGGTTATTCAACACAATCAATCATCCTTTCTACTGATTTGAGAAGTAGCTGAAGGATAAAAATATTGCTTGTAATATGATTCTTTTTTCTATCTATGTATGTTTGGATTCACTGACTCTGTAATTGATTATTTGTTACAGGGCTTTGACAAGTCTAAACAATTATCAGAGACAGAATCATAAATTGTGTGTATGGCAGAAAAAAAAATAATCTATCATTTCCTTCCTGGAAGAAGGAAATTATTCTCATTTCATGTAAACTAATAGAAATTATGTACTTCCAGAGGAATATGCTCTAAATTACACTAGCATTCATAAAAGCAAGAGTGACATTTGTATTTAGTTTATATATTCTCTGATGTAGAATTTTGATGTTTCTAGTTGATTTTCTCTTTCTAGACCCTCCCCCCCTTGTTTTATATCTACAAGATACAGTTCAACAACATTCTTATGAAATGTCACTATGTTTGCAAGTATGATATAATTTTCCACAGAGCAGTACATTGTGTTAGTAGCAGGCTAACACAGTAGCAGTAGTGGGTGGCATTGTTCGTTTCAGCTTTCTGCTCTCCATACTATTTCTACCTTTGAACATGGAGGGCTTTTTTCCAAACAACAGGCAATGAGTTCTCATTCCTCCAGACCAAATTCTGACATATGGACAGTTTTCAGTTAAGCCTAAACTTTTTCTAAACATTCATAAATCATAGGTTAATTTGGAGTAGGAGAATGCATCTTGCCACCCATTTGGCTATTCTCACAAGTGGTAAAACAGTTATTTTTCTGATTCCCCCCTATTTTAGAGGGTTAACCTATATATCAAAATAGATCTCCACACAGTAACCCAGTGGTAAGCTGTGTCTAAAAAAGCATTATTTTCACACTGCATGAAAAGCTTTTACAACACAGAACCAAAGTGGAAGGTGGGGACTCATGCCAGCATCGTGTGTCACATGAACCTGTGTTCTGTGTCACATGAGCCACTCTTAAAGTGTTTCCCTTATGTGTTGTTGGCATATTACGTTCAAGGAAAATTCATGGCCATTAGCAGTGCAAATGAGTTTATTTTTCTGTATCGAAAAACTGAAGTTTGTGTAAAACTCCGTAATTCACCTTCCAAAGCCCTTTGAAGGGAAACATATAGTGATGCAGAAAATATATTCATAAAGGAATCTAAAGATATAATTTGATTTTATATTGTTTGTTAGTGAACTGTCTGCAGTGTGTATTTTTAGCACAAATTCTCCATTGGGGGAATACCGATTGAATTTTTATTCTAAGACCACTGGATAAAAATAGGGTTTTAATACAGGAAGCTTATATTGCTGTTTTCTTAAGATACTTATTCATCTTAACAATTTTAAGTTACTTTTTTTGACAGGTGGTGAAATTTACAAAATCCTTTGAGTTGTTATCTCCAAAGTGCAACGCTGATACTGACAGCAGGTTAGTGCTTGTGTCTGCTGTGGTAATATTTTTTTTTCACATGATTTTATGTTATATAATATATACATTATATCATACTTCTATTTTCTTGTTGAACATTGGTTAGGTTTCATTGAAGAGTGTGAGCCTACAGTTTTTACTCAAACAAGGCTCCTGCTCACTTAAAATTGAGACTTGCTTGAATAAATATATGTGCTTATATTTTTTTATATACGTGTGTGCATATGTATATGTGATAACATGGGATTGGTGTCTCAGAAAAGAAACTAGGAAATAACTCATGACTTTTTATTGTTGAAGTCGTGGAGAACAAACAAAAGGGCTAACTGTAAGTAGTAGTAAAAAGAGCTTTTTGTCCATGTGGGGTTACTGTATTAATTCCTATAAGGTAATATAACTGATAACAATTCATATAAAATGTCCTACATACCAAATGAGTGAATGAAGATTCAGGACCATTGTGAGAAGCTTTCTTCCATCTTTCAGGGCCCAAATACAGTGATTATCACAGAACCCATAGAATGGTTTGGGTTGGAAGGGACCTTAAAGATCATATAGTTCCTATCCCCCTGCATTGGCAGGGACACCTCTCACTAGATCAGGTTGCTCAGGGCCCTGTCTAACCTGGTCTTGACCACTTCCAGGGATGCGGCTTCCAAAACATCCCTGGGCAACCTGTTCCAGTGTCTCACACTAAAGAATTTCCTCCTAATGTCTAACCTAAATCTCTCCTCTTCCAGTTTTGATCCATTACCCCTTGTCCTCTCACTACAAGTCCTTGTAAAAAGTCCCTCCCCAGCTTTCCTGCAGCCCCCTTCACGTTCTGGAAGGCTGCTATAAGGTCTCCCCAGAGCCTTCTCTTCTCCAGGCTGAACAGCCCCAACTCTCTCAGCCTGTCTTTGTAGGAGAGGTGCTCCAGCCCTTGGATCATCTTTGTGGCCCTCCTCTGGACTTGCTCCATGAGCTCCATGCCTTTCTTATGTTGGGGGCTCCAGAATTGGACACAGTACTTGGGGTCCTGAGTAAAGGGGGAGAATCACCTCCCTGGCCCTGCTGGCCACATTTCTTTTGATGCAGCCCAGGACACAGTTGGCTTTCTGGGCTGCAAGTACACATTGCCAGCTCATGTTGAGCTTCTTGTCCACCATCACTCCCAAATCCTCCTCCTCCAGACTGTTTTCTATCCATTCTCCACCCAACCTGTATTTGTGCTTGGGATTGTCCTGACCCAGGTGCAGGACCTTGCTCTTGGCCTGGTTGAACTTCATGCAGTTTGCATGAGCCCACTTCTCAAGCCTGTCAAGGGTCAAGGTCTCTCTGGATGGCCTCCCTTCCCTCCAGATGGCATCCCCTCCCTCCAGCATGTCAACCTCACCACACACTTTGGTGTCATTGGCAAACTTGCTGAGGGTGCACTCAGTGCCACTGTCCATGTCGCCAGCAAAGATGTTTAAATAGCACCGGTCCGAGTACTGACCCTTGGGGAACCCCACTCATCACAGGTCTCCAGCTGGACATTGAGCCATTGACCACCACTCTTTGAGTGCGACCATGCAAATCAATTAATACTGATTCTGAATTAGAATTTGCCATGGCAAATGGGTGCTGTAATGACAAACCTAGCCTTCTGTCCAACTGTCTATCCGGAGCTTAGCAAACTCAAATAGTACTTAGTGCTGTGCCAAATTTAAGCCCTTTAAGTATCTTCAAAAATATTTTTTGGTAATTTGCCTTCTTTCATGCTTTATTTCTTCACCTCCAGTGTGGTAGCAAGCTACCACTTCATTAAGGTGAAGGTGCACATCGTACTCCAGATTACAACAGGTTGTAATTCTTGGTGCTTTTCATGGATTGATCTCATAGCATTACAAAAATGCGTAGTGTTAATTTTAAGATGGGTAAGCTGACAGCAGGGTCCAGGGCCACACCAAAAGGTGAGTAGAAGGTAGATCTTTCATGCCCTATCCACCAGTTGAGAGATGGAAATGGTGAGACAAACAGAAAAGGAAAACAAGTGATAAAAACTAGGAAACTCTAAATAGGAATAAATGCTCTGCTTTTGAGAGAGAGCTACAGAGAGGCAGTTGGTCCTTCCTAGGTCATCTAAATGGGTGAAAATACATTCCTTTTGTTAAGGGACAGGAGTATGAATCAAGGATGTGGTTGTTATTCCTGTTTTTCTCAAACTTGATCTGTAGCCAGATTAATCAAAACAATGTAGGGTGGTGTCAAGATAACCAAGCTGGCTCAGTTCTTGTTACCATAGTTATATTAGCATGCTACCAAAAAGCAATTAGTAGTAGCCTGCTCTGCATGTAGCCAAGTCAAGATTATTTTAACTTTAGTCTGAGACATGCATAAACACAAGTAACCTGATAGCTAGTCACTGTAAGATTTATAAAGGTAAATATCTGTACATATTTATATTAAGACATTTCTTTTTCTTTCATCCACTGGAGAGTGAAGGTGATTTTACAAAGATCAAGGTTATATTGGCAGATATGACATCACATTTGGATCTAGTGAAGGCACAGCTTGAGTTATTGGCTCTACAGTGGGAAAATAAAGGTTATTTAGGATACAGAGCAATGCCATGAGCCTTTGACATTTGAGCATTTTCCTAGTGAGTTTTGCCCTTTTCATTCTACATTCCACAGCCATAAATTATGTAAAGTCATGAGATATTTCATGTGGAAAAAAAATGGCAAGATTACTTTACTAGGTATTGAGTTTTCTGGAGAAGCTGCAATGGAGCGTGGTGAGTCAAGCCTGTAATTCTTAAGTCTTATCCTCATTTATTGACAGCTCTCTAGCCCCTCAGTAGTTGTGGCAGAAGCTCAGCCAGGCAAAAAAGAAAAAAAGGAAACCTTTGTGTATTCTGTGTCTTCTTGAATTCACCTGGTTCAAGACACCTCCATTATTGATTTTAATACTTATTTCATGGTCCCTTCTTCAGCTATTCAGGTCTGGCATTTTAGAACAAAATTAAAAAAAAAAAAAAGACAAGTCCCTTGACAGGAAAATTATTTGAAGCATGAATTAAAAATACCCCAAATTATTAGACTAATTTGAAAAAAATCTTAAAATTATATACTTTCAAGTAGCTCTACAGAAAACATTATTTAGAACTGGTTGCTTTTGCTGAGCAGGCCTTTATTTCACAGAAACTTGGAACATAATCTCACTCTTTCTTCATATGTAAATGCATTCAATTATTACTTGCTGTATTTACTTGGGAGATGAATGCTATTTTCAATACAAAGAGTTGTGTAAAGGAGAGAATTTTTGATGTACCATTTCAAGAAATAATAAATTATTGTTCCATAGATAATATTTAGTAAGCATTAATAACTGAATGGTTTTGCTGTTCCTATGAATATGCCTGTAAGATGGCATGATGGACTTCTAAGCAACATTGACTGTATGTTTTTCCTTGCTGTGCCTTTTGATAGTTTCAAAGACAACATGGAGAAATCATCCTCTTATTCTGACTGGCTAATAAATAACAGCATTGCTGAACTTGTAGCTTCCACGGGTCTCCCAGTGAACATCAGTGATGCCTATCAGGATCCTCGTTTTGATGCTGAAGTAAGAGATTTTTAGAAATGTAAATATTAATCACATTTTTGGTATTGCAACTAATATAACACAATTTTATTGGTATAGCCAAGTCGCTCAACATGTGACTATTGTGTATTATTTTTTTCTATCCATTATGTCCTTCTGGTCTGCTGGTGTTGACATGGCTTTGTACGGGTCACTGAATTAGTGTATGACTTCAGGCAGTTACTTAGTCTGTCTGTGATTTTTTTTTTTCTATTTATAAGTGATATCTTCCTTGGTGAAGTCCTTTAATATTTATGCCAACTGATTTTTATAAAATTCAGTGTTAGCAGTACTATCATTCTTAGGTGGTGGGGTGACTGGCACCATGCACACACAGAGTGAAAACACAACCGGTATCTAGAGAGACAAGCTTAGCCAACCAACCTTTGAATTTGCACAAATAAAATACACACACTGGATTAGTTATTTCTCCAAGATACATATCACTCCTAATAAAATTTGTTTGTGTATCCGAAGGTATTCCTTCCAGCCTCAGTTAGGAAGGTGTACATACAGATAAAAACATAGACATACACTTAATGCCTAAATAAATGTTAGAGGCATGTGGAAGGACAAAATCTTCACTGAATTCTGTCATGAGTCTTATCCTCATTTACTGACAGCTGTCACTGAATGCAGTACGGGAGTACTGTGGGGGACTTGGCCAGCAGTTGGGCAGCACATTAATCAGCAGCCAGCCTTGGTCAGCAAGTTTGCTAAACTATATTACTACAATAAGCGTGCTGGGAAGTATTTCATCTTGAGAGTTTTTCTGGTTCCAGTTTTATTCCATGTGTCATCAAAGGGATTATCTCTCAAACCAGAAGAATTTGTCAAAACAAGAAAAATAAAAGGGACCTGCTGTAGAAGTGTACAAGAAAACTGTGTTGATGCTAATTTGTTCAGAATTTCAACAAGTACAATTAATGCCTGGGGTCTATTTCTTGCCAAAGAGATATGCTAAAATGAAGCATGCCAATATTCACTATGTTTACAGTTGTACTTTTAATATATAATGTCCTGAATAATTCAGCTCTTATTTGTTTCACAGTTAGTCCCTTCCAAGTCAGAGGCATTGGCCAATTTATATAGAGAAAAAGAAAACGCTTAATAAAAAGGGCAGTAATCATTTTCTGTCAGTGGGTTCCTATGAAAATTTAATTATTAAATTCAGCTGTTACAATCAATTATTTCTACAGCCAGTCAAGTGCAGGAAAATGAACTTATTATCCCTTATGACTGAGATACAATCAAACATACATTTGTATTCATGAACAGACATTCTATTTTCTGCTTCTATTAAAAACCACTCTTCTTTCTCCCAGAACACTAACTGTCATTTTCACATGTTGATGCTTAATTTTCAATGCATTCACTGAGAATTTAATGCCAAAGTATTTTCATTGAGTTAATTTTAAGATACACATCTGAGGAAACTGTTCCTACACTCCCGTGGATTTGAGGCGGCACTGCAAGCTGGTATCAGCAATGAGTTCTGAGTATGTACAAATAAGCAGTATTCTAGTAAACCCTGACTTGTATTCTTTGCTAGCTAGGAGATGACAGTGATTCTATCCTGCCTCCAATATATAAATTACTGTTGGTCTTTTTCTTCTATTAGAGATTGCCTGTAGCACTGGCAGTTTTAGTAAAAGAACATCTCTTGATCTCCAGTGAGTGGGCTCATCCTACTCCCTTACTCTAATCTCATTTGAAAAAATATTTTCCTCAGATTTTGCAGCAATGACCCTAAAGAACAAGGCTTATTAACCACATGAAAGAGAGAATCAGTGATGCTTACAGTAAATTGCAAAGTTTTATACTATATTAGATTACAAGAGCAATTATAAACAAAAAAACCTACATAGAAAATCTCACATCTTGGTTTTGACCCCATCCTTCCATTTCTTCCCAGCTTGCATTTCTGCACAATTCCTTACTTACTCTCACCTTTCTTCTGAAAATGTCATTTCCTGTAAGCCCCTGTTAGCTGCTCTGCTAAATCCAGTTTCAGTTTGAAAATTGGTAAGTGTTTCTAAGGCACACTTAGTAAATGGAAGTTGTCTATACTAATCCACCAGCATAAGTAATCCAGGAATTGTCTGGACGTTGTCTCAATGGCAGCTTGTCCTTAATTCCAAATCAACGCCAAACAGTGTAAGCTTTCTGTTAGAAAGATGGCAATGTTTGTATTTGGTGATTATTAGAATAATCCTTGTGACTTTTGGTTAATCTTACTGTGAATGAGGTTTCAGCAGAAATATTTTCTGAGTGAAAGTGGATCCATATGGAATGACATTTGTAAATGTAAACGTGCTCCTTGACATTTCTATTACTAGGACACGAAAGGCTGTGAATGGTACCTACAGCTAATGGAAGCTCTCATTTGTACGTTTTAGGCTGACCAGATTTCTGGCTTTCACATAAGATCTGTTCTGTGTGTTCCTATATGGAATAGCAACCACCAAATAATTGGTAAGACCTTCCTCACAGCTGCATCACTTTTGTGCTAATGTAAATATAATTCTGTCTTTTTAATTCTATGTTCCTTTTTCTTCTTTTTCCCAGCTGAATATTGTTAAGAAGTTACGGTACCTAGGATGCATGCTAAGTATCCAAGAAGGGATGTTTTGACTTGGATACTGTATGGACTTTTTCAGCTTTCCCATTGTGTCATTGTTAAGTTATATATTGTATTGAAACTGGAATATTAATGAGATTAAAATAGAAATTCTAACAGTATTAGTGAAAAAATTGTTTTTATGCTTTGATGTTTTTCTTGGGTCTTCCTCTCTACTTACACAACTCAGGCAACTTGTTTCTGACCACAGCAAAGTGGTCATTTCCCTCTTGAATGGGAAACTACACACTCAGGGAAGACTTAACTGCAGAGGCTGTGGCAGCTGCCAGAGTTCCCTGTGGCAGTGATGTGTGCAGGATCAGGATGTGACAGGGTTTTATTGCTTGCTTGATAAGATGCTTCCCAACTATGATACACCTGCAATTGATCCTGCTTTTGGCACAAAAAGGAGCACCATTTGTAAATAAGTGCCAGATTCCTCTGTTAACTTTCCACAGAGAATTGAAGTCAGCAATAGCAATTTAAACCAGCAGGGTAAGACTTTAATCCCTGTGTGTTGTGGCTGTCAGGGAGAGCCGAGCTGAGATCAGCAGTGCATTGCTGGAGGCACCTGGTGTCCTGCAGGACCAGGATCTTCAAGCTTATTCAGCAGAGATGATGTGGGAATCGAATCTTAAAAGTATAGCTCATGGTTTGTTATGAAATGCCTGTTACTTTAAAGAAGTAAGAGGAAACAGAACCCTTGACTGCTGATAGCTCTCTCAGTAGTTTTCTAAGGGTATATTGTAGCTAAATGAAATAGAAATGGTTTCTTGCAGAAGAACTCAGTATTAGTTCAGCTAGAGCTTTGAACACCTTTTCTTTTCCAAGTGGTTTAAGGAAATTACTTCTTTTCATCGGTTCAGTAAATTCATGAAGCAGTCATGAGGAAAAAAGGACTTAGATGCCCAGGTGATGCTAAACCAACTAAGATTTTAGGAATAAAGGTACTGATTCAGCAAGTTACATTAGTAACTCCAAATTGCTAGGACAACTTACATGATTGCTGTTAGCAAAGTGCTCAAGTCCCAAAGAGATATTTAACCTTTTGTGAAAAGTGTTGCAAGTAACTTTTAAATTTGCAGCGTTATACTTGAAGAGTAACGAATAACAATTGAAAGTTATAAACTGAGTCCTGGTATCAAAAGAATCAGACTTTCACATGTTTATGTCTATTTAATAATTTCAGAATAAATATTTGCAGTTTTGTTTTTCAGTTTGAAAAAAGTATTTTAAATGTTACAAATTGTTAAAATAATCTGCATTATCAATTAATGAATGAAGATTATAATCATATTAATCCTTTCTAAAGGCGTAGCTCAAGTGTTGAACAGGCTTGATGGGAAACCCTTTGACGATGCTGACCAGCGACTGTTTGAAGTAAGAGACTTTTGATTTTGTAGCAATACCATAATTTTTCAGCAGGATTTGGCATTTCTGGGTGATTCTGCTTCAGGCTACTCTAGGGAGTGGGGCGGAAGAGTATGTTGACTGTATTATGGTTTGGCATTAATTCTCAGAAATCCTCACTTAATAAGGTTACATTCTTATTAAAATCAGTTTCTTGCATCTGTTCTTTCTCATCTTATTGGGGCCTGTGACTTACCTGCAAGAATATCTGTCTAAGCACAATTAGGCCTAATCTTTCTATGCAATTCCTTTTCATGATTACGCCAGCATTCATCTTTGTGTTTGTATTATAATTGAATTATATTTGACTTTTTCTTTTTTCTCTTTTTAATTTTAGGCTTTTGTTATTTTTTGTGGCCTGGGCATCAACAACACAATTATGTATGACCAAGTGAAGAAATCCTGGGCAAAACAGTCTGTGGCTCTTGATGTATGTGTACTTCTCAATGAAACCTTTCTTTCTCATAATTGTCACATGGAAAGGAACCTACTACTTCTGAATTTATTGTGGCATCTTTTTCTATGTCTACCTCTCTGCACCTTATAGTGTTGTCTTAGTAATGCTGAAAGGAAACTTATTCAGTGTACACTTAGCTGTGGAGCTCATGCACAGCCTAATTAATTTTGAACCCAGATATCTCATTTGATGCCTATGTGGGTTTTTTTACATTAGAAGAGGGGGCAGTGATGACGGAGAATCTACTTTCTTACATATCTAAGTGTAGGAATTAATATAGGCATATGTATTTTCTTGTTCATCAGTAACTGATGGACAAATTCATTAGAATTTGGTATTTTAGATAGCTGGTTGGTTTTTTTCTAGTGTTGTAAAGTATAACATACAGTAAACAGGACAACATTTGAAAAAAACTGTCATAATTGCAGCATTTTTTAGTATCAAAAGCAACATCTGCAGAACTATTACCAGATATAATAAAGTCAAAGCAGGATGACTGGCAGCTCAGTGAGAGTTCTGCTGTGGGTCAAGGCCAACACACAATGCAAGATCCTGGCATTTCAACACCAAAACAAAACCCAACATTCTAAGCATATGTGGCTTTTTATTATCCCTGTATATGTATTCACTTAGGAGGAAAAGTTAAAAACCTTCCTTTTCAGGCTTCCTGCAAGATTCCTTATTCTTTACGAATCATAGTCATAAATTACTATAAGCCCTCATATGCCCCAGATATTTATGTAATATGAGACATTAGAATGAATACTCCTCCTGGCAAGAAAAACAAGTGGTGGCAGATATTACACGCAGATACGCAGGGATGAAAGTTACAATAAAAGTTTGTTATTTACTGCTGAAATCAAAGACATTTAAATTTCTTGGTTTAAAATACAGCTTCTTTCTTTGATCTAAAAAAGACAGCCATATAGCTTAAATGTAGATTATAGGTTTGATAAATGGCCACTGTGCTTCAGTGAGGAGTAGTTCTTTATATAAATGAGCAACAACTCACGATAATATTTTTGTAAAGTGATTGAAGATACAGCAGCAAAAGAATGGTATCTGCTGAAGGACTGTGAATCCATTTCACACTAACATAATACTTTATTAGCATTTTGTATGTTGCTAGGATGGCAATAAGAGTGAAAATGTAATTTGAAAATGACATTGATATCATATGTAAAATAAATCCATTTGATAAACACAATAATATGATTTTTATCCAGATACACAGATACTGTTTTTCATATAGAAACCTCATAAAAGCGACTAATACACAGAAGATAAAAATGTAAATAAATGATGGGAAAAGCTTGACAGTAGGATGCCATATGGTTGAAAACCAGGCTAAGTACTGTTGTATACATTAAGGATGCAAAATTTGCAAATTATTAAAATATTAGTAATCAGTATTAAAGAAGACTAAAAATCTAGAGGGATATAGTGAATGCAGATACAGGAGAAACTTGATTAGAATTTTGGCATTAAGGGTAATCTGTCTTAGCAGAAGACAGTTTTACTAATCTTTTGGATTTCTGAGTGAAGCTACAATATGGTTGGACAGAAAAATAGATACTATTTGAGGACAGACATGATGTATAATTATAGAAAGTAAAACATAGGACAGAACATGAAAATTGGTGATTGTTATTTATTATTTTATAGTGCAGGAATGATTTCCTGTTATTGTAAAAGATGACACTTCTAAAACTGATATGAGTAAATATATCTCGGGACTTACTGCCACAAGGTATTGCGAGCCAAAGGCATTTGAGATAGTTTAAGCAATGTATGGGTAACAGAGACATTAACAGATAAAAACAATTTCAAAATGAGAAATATGTATCAAAGCTTTAGCACATCAGCAGATTGGGTGGTGTTGTGTGGTGAGGAGGACCTGTCCTTGCTAGAAGTGCTCTGGTGAGCTCCCTTGTGGACCAAGCACCTCACCCTACACATAGTCAGATCTTGGTGGGTGCAAAACACAGGATGGCTCTTGCACCTTCAGGAGTGTTTGTCCAATGCTAGTGTCATCACATAGGAGATAATGTATTCCATGTACATGTATGCATACTTACAGGTAATAAGAGGAGTTACGCAGTACTTTGTGCATTATAGTTCATGCTTTCTTCTCCAGAGTGGTATTGAAGAAAATGTCATGCATAGCACAGAGATGCTAATTTGCATGCAGTGATGTGCCACTAGCAAAGGCATTAAAGCTTTACAGTACAGCAAAAGGCAATATTTGAAGTCTGTAAGTCTAGTGTTATCTTTATATTAAACACTTTCTCTTTTGATTGTAGAACTCCAAAAGAACAATGTAGGAATGTTTATTATATTAAATGACTGTGCATGATTCCCTATAAAATGTGCTACATCATAAACACCAAATGTATACCTGAGAGCTTGCAATTAGTTCCTATATGCTGACGTTCAAAAGTGAATTACCATGCGTAAATATTAATTAAATTTGTTTTTAAAATCATTTATTAGACTGCAGCACAGAGCCCTGTTATTTCTACTTGTCAAATCTACAAAAGTGTTTTTTTATCTTTTGTCCTGGGGCAGGTCTTATCTTATCATGCAACATGTTCAAAGGCAGAAGTTGATAAATTTAAGGTAAGGATTTACGTTTTTGTTATCTCTGACAATATAGCAGTAGATTAAAATGGATGTAGATTATCTGACAGAAGTTTTATACCAAAAGCAGAAAAATCATAATTAGCAATGATTTGTGAAGGATGTGTTGCATGTTAGGCTTTTAAGGTAAAGAAGGTGGAAAAAAAAAATCTTTCAAAGGATAAAGAGCTGCAGTGATGGGTGCACAGCAGCAAAATAGCATTGTCCCAGTACCAGCTGCTAGAACTGCACGTCAGCATGGGTTTGGTGGCCGCCTCTGCAAGAACCATCATAGGGAAATCATACCACAGTGAGGTTAGGAAGAGACTAGAGAAATTGAGAGGAGATTGAGACTTCACATGCTTGTAGTGTGGAAGCTGTCCTTTGTTTACTAAAAAAGCGAAGCAGTCACTATCACGATTGTGCATAGGCTCGGAAGGCTGGGTGTGAAGGTGAGAAATCCTCTTCCAACTTCTGGAAGCACCCTGGGCAGAACCGTAAAGTGATGTACGCTGAACAGAGCCTTGCTAGATACCAATAATTATATTCTCACTGTATCCTGCCTTGCCAAGGGGCAGAGAGTAGGGGAACACTGACCTTGCTCTTTCATCACTGCTAGTGCTCCAGAGCTGCTTCTGTAATAGGCTTGGTTTGTCCTTCTCTGCTTGAGAAAACACTAGCGAAACTTGGTGGCGCTTCCTTGGCTGTGAGGAGTCAGTGTTGTAGACAGCTCCTCCAGGCCGTTTGGGAGGCTCTCGTGGTGGGAATCAGTGTTGGTCTCGTGTATGCAAAGCGCATCAGATATTGTTGTGGGGTCTGGAAAGGAGATCTGGACTGTTGTGACCCCAAAATGCTGGCATTCCCTGCTGTGGCTCCCTGGCACCTGTCTGGCTGAAAAATCACTGCTTGATGGGTTTTTTTGACATTTGGCTGGCTGGCTGCAATCTGATCTCTGCCCTATGGGGATGGTTGTGGTGGAAGGAGGAAGCCCAAGAGTGACTTATCAGAGCTGATACTGATGAGTTACCTGGGCTGAGGAAGGGCAGAGATTGCTAATTACTAATTAGTTTGTAGATTATTGCCTAAATGATCACTGTGCCTTAGAACTTCGTATCGATACCTGGTGATAAGGTGTAATATTCTCCTTCCACTGTATCTACTGTGCAGTTACCCAGACTTTTGTAAGACGAAGATTAGATTACTAAATTACTGCTGTAATCAAACCTGCTTGAAGGTCATTCCAAAACTGCAGCCAGCTTGAAATACTTGTGTGTGCTTAATAAGTTGCATTTTATGTTTGGCAAAAAGAACAATGAACACAGTGTGAGAGAGGATAGAATAAAGGGATAAAGGACCTCTTTTTGTGTGTGTGTATTTTAGTTTGTCTTAAAATAAGCACCTGTAAGATAGCTTCTGTGATGGTCAGGATTCAACCAATATCTTTCTACATACGAGAGGGCCATGCTTCTTGGTTGCTATCAGCCATTTGAAAGACAATTCTCCATCATGTTCTCTGTAAGTGAAATAAAAGCCTACTATGTTACTCTTCAGACTTAGATACTAGTGTGATGGGGAATTATTCTACTTGTTTTCCCAGGTGTCTTCATTAATAGATTTGCTAGTCTCCAAGTAAAGAATGTCTTGTTATTTGTTTACCTTGGCAGCATATAACCATCCATTTAATAGTTAATGAAAATGAAAAGCATTTATTCATTAATAACCCTAATGGATACATTTTTATGAAGAACATAGATTAAAAAGTGAGGAATATAATCAAGGTATGCTTAAACTAAGCTGGGATTTTTTCAGAAAGATTTTTCCTTTCCTCTATCCAGTTGTCTTGCTTTCAGTTCCTGACAATATGAATGCCAGTGTTCTTTTACACCACTGGTTGTAAACAAAACAAAACAACAAAAAGCCAGAGAGGACCAGCATGTCTTGTGGGCCTTTGACAGGGAGCTCATCCCCAGAGAGGGCCATCCATCCATGGGATGAAATTGCTCCAGTCTGCCCCCTTGTAGAGCTCTTGCAGCCAGTCTCCCTTCCCAAGATCTCCTGGGGCATCCTACCCTGAAATCACTGCTCTCTTCTCTGATCCTTGTATTGTTATATTTTGTATAAGCCCTTTGTTATATTGGAGTCATCATCTAATCTTGACTGGCTAATAAACAATTCCTCTCTCTGGGGGTGTTTGGGGCTAAAACTGTCCCTTTTCCCTTTGGTGATTTATTGGCAGATGTCAGAAGAAATGTCTGTTAGGATTTACCCAATGTTCTGGTTCAGTCAGAACAGTAACAAACACCCATGATAGGAACATCTCAATGAGAGTAATGCCTGTAGTTCACTACCGACTGGATCTTGAATGGCATGGAACCTAACGGTAATTAATGACTTTGGAGAGACAATCCATCTGAGTTGACAACTTTTCCACATATTACTCCAAACATACTGTAACCTCAGAAATCATTACATAATCTTCCTCCTAGTTCAAGTTGTTTATTTCCATCTTTGTGACCTTATTTCTTTATGGTCTTAATAAAATGTTTTACCATTAATTTTTATTTGCCTAAAATCTCAAGAATATTCTGATAAAAAGTGAAAAATTGCAATTATACTTGAAAATTTTTTTTTCCTCTGGCTTTTACCAGTGAATTAATTGTATTGCATTGCACAGAGCCTAGCAAGACTAGTTAATTTTTTACTTAAAACTCTGTCAATAATTTCCTACTGGTATTAGATGAATTCACAGATATACTTGATGAATTCACAATATACTAAGCATAAAAAAAATCACTGTGAGCAGATCTATTTCATTTGCTACTAATCCTGTCTAAGCATTAATGAAACAACAGAAAACCCCACCTTATTAGGAAAATCTTAAGAAATTAAATGCCTTTCTCCAGATGCTAGGATGGGGAAGAGTGCAGAGCACCATTGGTTGTGAATCTGGAAAATACAGAGGGAAGTTCACAGCATGGAACAAAGAAAAAGAAGTGTATGATGATGGACCATGTCATGCAATTGGCCTGTTCCATATCTGATTTCTACACTTGTCTAAAAAGAAAGCAGCAACATAGATTCACAGTGAATGGGTGTTTCGCATGCTTTTGAAGTGATTCCAATTCTGATGTTACTAGAATATAGCTTTCACTAATAAAAATCATAAACCCACGTTAAAAAATGCTTACATATTTATTAGAAATTGTTTTATTAATGATTGTTCTATATATTCTATATAATGAATGTATGGGGATTCTTCTCAGAAGATTATGTGAATCATGAGTGTAAAAATTCATCTCACCAGCCCTTTTTTATTATTTGCATTAAAGCTTTTGGGATTCATTATCACTTAGGCTAGCAGGCACACATTTCTTGGGAGCCCTGTGCAAAGCCCAGCAGCATTGCAGGCAGCTGCAGCTCTGCTGGCCTGATTGGAGCCACCCTAGGTGCTGCCCACACCCGGGGAAGTGGGAAGGGAAAATTAATGCCCTTGGTTCAGCAATAAGAGAGGGGGCTTAGCCCTCCTGGTAGACACAAATGGAACTGCAGAGATCTGGATTCAGAGCCTGAGCAAATCCTATAGTCTCTGTAGGTGATGATCTGGCCTTGGGGAAGGTAACAGGAGGTTTGCTGTTGATTTCAGCAGGATGTTGTTGTCTTCAGCTTTGTTTGGTATTTGTAAAATTGCTTAGTAATGTTCCTTCTGCCACCTTCCACCTATGCATTCATGGCAGTCAGTCTTTTGCATTGTGTTTTCTGATAGAATCACAGAATGGTTTGGGTTGGAAGGGACCTTAAAGATCATCTAGTTCCAACGCTCCTGCATCGGCAGGGACACCTCCCACAAGAACAAAATCTCTGAAGAAAAGGTTAAAATTAAGAATCAATCCTCTCTTTTTATTCCAGTTGGAAGTGCAGGTCAAGTGAAAACTCAAGTTGTCACTCAGTGTAAAATGAGTCCTTTTTCCTGAAATGGGTAGCTCTTTAAAATGAGGAAAAACATATGGAAGCTTAATTGATAGAGTTTCAATAATAGGCAATTGAATCAGCATTACTTGTTAACAAGAATGAATCATGGGGTATCTGCCATTATTCCAGTATTTCAGATATGTGCTGTGCTTCCAGGTTCTAAGAAAGAGGATGTGGATTTTGTGAATGATGTCTAGGATTACAACAAGAGCAGTGAAAACATACAATGTATAGTAAGCATTGTACATAGACTCTCCATTGTCAGGTTTTTTTACATTTTGCTACTAAATATTTTTCAACTTTGGGGTTTTTTTACTATAAAGTACAATGGTTTAAAAAAATAATAATCTGATATACTACTAAGTTAATGTAAACTGCATAATGTTTTGTAGGTTTTCTGACACATACTGAATTACTGTGATAGGTAGATTTCTGATACCATTGCTCTGGATATAGGGAGGGAAATGAAGCTTTACTTTTTATGGACATTTGTAAGTAAAGCAAAGTAAGTCCACCTTGAGTGCAAACTTCTTTTGCATATCTGAGGTCTGTCTGAAGTTTTGAGCCTGATTTATCACAATGCTTCTCCTCACTTGCACTTGCGTAAATGCACTAAATTCAAACAATTTTGGCAGGATAAAGTAATGAACAAATTAGAATCATAGAATCATCAAGGTTGGAAAAGACCCTCAAGATCATCAAGTCTAACCATTCACCCTACAACCCCTAACCACTAACCCATCCCCTGAAACACCATATCCACCCATTTTTTTAACACCTCTAGGGACGGTGCCTCCACCACTCATTCTGTGAATGAATTTTTACTAATATCCAATCTGAACTTCCCCTGGTGCAACCTGACCCCATTTCCTCTTGTCCTATCGCTGGTCACCAGGGAGAAGAGGCCAAACACTCACCTCACCACAACCTCCTCCCAAGTAGTTGTAGAGAGCAATGAGGTCTCCCCTCAGCCTCCTCTTCTCCACACCAAACAGCCCCAGCTCCCTCAGCCTCTCCTCCTAAGACCCGTTCTCCAGACCCCTAATCAGCATAGCTGCCCTTCTCTGCACCTTCTCCAGCACCCATATCCATATTTTATTTTTTTAAGTTAGAAATGCATATGATTTTTTAAATGGTGGCATCTCAATTCTCTCTTGTATTTTAGACTTAAAAGACAGTTCCATTATTTCCATTGTGTACGAGCGCTGCTGTTCAGCTGTAAGCATTTGGATTACTGGAATAGAAAAATGTAAGACTAGTGAAGTCTGATTAATCTAAGATTGTTGCTATCTTATAGCAATGACCAGTGGTGCCAGGTTTCTGCTCATTCAAACGCAGGCTCTCCAAGCCTAAAAATGGTTGTCTTTTAGACAACTGTAGAAACCCAAGATACACGAGTAAAGAATGCAGAATTGTGTCCAGGACAGGATATTTATAGAAAGAGTTCCTGACTTCTGAGACTGTAATGAACAAGTCCTGTGACTTAGCAAGCAGTCCCACAAACACACATCACCTTTAAATTTCACTAATATAGTTTCCAAAGAGAATTTGTATACACTGTCCTATTATGGGTACTATACAAGAAGCTATTTTTTAAAAGCTAACCTAATTGTGCAGCTGTGAATGGTATAAGCCAGATCAATATTTAATGACCGTGATGCATTATTTATAGGCCTGTGAGAGATTCCCTTTTTTTAGGTCAAACAGCACACAGGAGAGCTACACAACAGAAAATAATGTATTATCTGCTTTGCAGAATCTTAAATTCAAAATGTAGCGTGCGTGACAATCCCTGTGTTTTCAGTTCCACAGTCTGAGGTATGCCTAGTTAAGACCTGCCTCCACATAGGGAGGCTTTTGTGTCTCTTAAATAGACATTTAACTAAATAACGATGGAAAGGATTGAACAAAAAAAGGAAACAACTTTTAGAACTGCTACTCTATATGGCAATGAAAACAGCTGAATCCATGAAAGATGATGGATTGAAGTGAATTTGATACTTGGAGTGCATTAAATTATTATATAAAATGAGTTTGTTATTCATGTCTTATGCTGTTACAATTTTATACTCACCCTTAAATATGTAACAGTGGGCAGCACAATGAAAAACTGAATTCTATGTATGAAGTTTATCTCCAGTCTCTGTAAGGACTGGGAAAGCATTCCTAGGCAATGTTATTTTCTGCTATGGCACCATCTTTCTATTTCGGTTTTTTTATGTTATGGTAATTAAATAATTTGTAGTGGTTTATAATAATAATTACATTATAGTCTTCCTCGGTAATTACATTTCAGAAAGGCAAGCTGGCCTTTGTGTTTTGGACCACTTAGGAAATAGTATCATTGAAATACGTATTGCTAGAAGATGTGGGTTTTATGGATTGATGACACTGCCATTTCAATCTGCTTGGTGACACTGGTTTACCAAGCACTACAATGTCAGTACTGCAAGCCATGGTCCCTGCCATGCACATGGTGAAATACATACAGTTCTTTAAAGACATCTGTAAGTGCACAAAGTTACTCGCATGCTTAAGTATTTTTCAGATTATCCCCCAAGACTAGTCACAGCCTTGTAGACTCCCTTTTGGCTGCCACAGGGGGGTCTGTGCTGGCACTGAGCTTTTCCGCAATATGATTCCAGCTGCTCAAGTTCCACTGAGAGGGGCAACAAAGGGGAAAAAAATCAGGAAAAACCCTGAGGGTAATAAGGACTTGAGTGTTCATATTGAGCTGTGTTCCCTTTTTCCTTTTGAGAAAAGCACATGTTCACAAGATGTAAAACAGTTTTTTCACTGCTTTTCCGCACATGCTGCCTACATAAGACCTAAAGCACAGTGCTGAGTTCCATAATTCATGAAACTGAGGTCTTTATTGTAGTGCATTATTTCATACATTTTTACATGTGCCTGTGTCTTCAGTTGCCATGGAAACAAGAAGTCAGAAACACATTGCATACACTGAAAAATATTTAAAATAATAATTATTAAAAACAAAATAGTGGGGTTTTATACCAGGCGAGTGCTCTGTAATTCAAAGATATATAAAACAAACATTTTTTTTAAATTTCAGTGAAAAGAGGGAAGGGTATAGGAAGAGTAAGAAAAGATTGTTCACTGTCTTTTCTCATACAATGTTTAGGTTTAGGGGGCATTAAATGAAATTATCACAGTACAGACTTTTAATCTGACTAAAGATCTCTCTTCATCAAACAAAGTGAAACTGTATGATCTATCAGCGTAGATATTAATGAGTTTAAAATTTTGAATTAACAGAAGGAGAAGGCAAATGACTTGTATAAAGGCAGTCAGCTCTGGCTCAGGAAATCTCTGAAGTCCAGTTTGCTGAAGCTGAGAACTGCACCAAGGAAGTATGTTTTCTCAGTTTGAATAGTCTTCCCTGCTCTTGGTTACTCTCAAAGCTAAGGTACAGGTCTTAGAAAGACCTTTGGTCTGACACAGTGCAACTATTCTTACATTATTAATCAGTGCTTTTCCAACAGCACTGATGGAAAAAAAAAAGGAAACTACATTTTTTGCACCACTTTTTATCACCCAGAAGAGACCATGCCTTCTATGTTTAAAATGAAATGTGCATTGACTTGATCATTAGTGTCATAAATCTCAGAAATTGCAGATACCAGAATTTGATGAAAACTCCCAAGTTTGCTGAATTGTTTGGTTTAGTACAAACTGTTTCCTTTCCTTTCTCTACCACCTGGTCATGGAAGCATTTCTGGATTGTCCTGCTAACCTATTCTTCAGCTCCTTGTCTCAGTGCTGGGAACTGTGATTCTCAAGTGTACTTCTAATTCAACAGCCCTTCTCAGACAGACACTGCTGCCGTCATTAAACCTGTTCCAGTGTGATAGGTTTTATTGAGAATAAGGCATATAAAAGAGCAATATGACAGTTTGTGGGGAAAAAAAAACCTGAGGTTTTTTTGCTTTCATTTCTTCCATGAGACATTTTATCAGAAATAAAGTGGGATGACTTCAGTGTGTCAGAAGCATGACGCACCTGTTTACGGATTATTTTTGGAGCTGTCCGACTAGGCTAGTGTTGTACTACAATGTCTGCCTGAAATGTGTGGATAGCTAATAGAAAAAGCTAATGGGAATTCTGAATTTATTTTCAAAAATTTAAACCTTCAGTTTTATTGAAGTTTCAGCATTTGAATTTACTGGCTTTATAGTTGATCAAGCTGAGATTAAATTGTTGCAGAAAGGTCACTGAAAGGATTGCTCTTGTATTTCTAAAATTCACCACATTTATTGTTTCCAGTTGAGAATATGGGGCTCCCAGAGTAAAATGCTTCCTTTCCTCCATGGCAGGTGAAATATAAATTTGCCAGGATGTTGTGGAGTGAAGGTTTACAGGGAGTAATTTTAACCCAGGGTAGCTCAGGCACTAAGCTCTGTGAAGGGGCCAGCCGCCCCCTCTTTGTTGGCTGTAAAGGGGTTAAGGGGGAGGTTATGGTGGTCATGAGGAGTACATCACCCTGTCTGCCCACCTAAGAATATTTGTAGTCTAACTGGGCAGGTTGCTTGCCTTCATGTTGTCATATCTTCTGAGAAGGGCAGGGCACTGCTTCCTGTTTTGGTTTCCCATCTACGGAGAGGGGACGGAAACATTCAAACATCTCTGTGAAAGATTTCAACCTTTCTGCTTTCTGACTGCAAAAGATTGTGCGGTGTGACCATCTTGCATTGGTATGATAAGCCTGCACAAAACCAGTTTCTTTTGTAGTATAGGAGCTAAGTAAATTCTGTTTTTAAAAAAATCTTTCTCTTGAGGAAAAGCCTTTATGATTTGAGAGAGTTAAGGCAAAAGAAAGAAACCCATGACCTGGAAGCTAGATAAAGCCCACAATTTAATCATATATCTATGCCCAAACACTTTTTTCTGTTTGTTTATGAGTTTAGCACAGGTCATTAAATGAATTTTTAAAAGGAACATGCTTCTTTCAGCAAGGAAGAGGTTCTGCTCTGTGTGTATTATGTCAGGGCAAAGGCATAATGCAGATGTCAATACAGAACTTCCTGTAATTTTATTTCAAGATGCAAAGACACAATGCGTTTATTCTTCAGTGTTTACACCATACAGAACAATCATTGAATACTTTTACACTGTAGGTTAAAAATAAGGGACCTCAGGGCTTAGGATTAAAAAAAAGTGAAAAATCAACATTGATATTCTGACTGCAGAGTAAAGATGCACACTAACTAGAAATATTGAATAATAAATGGCTACTTCTAAGATCAGCTACTTCATAGCTAGATGAGAGCTTAGATGTTGTTAAATACCTTAACAAATAATAAACTTCAATCACTAAAAATAACAGAAAAGTAAAATTACGTGCATGGTCAAAACTGGTCTTTGTACTATTTTTTTTTAAAGCCGCCTTCTGTGAAGCTGAAATAGATTTCAACTGATTTAGATAATCGTTCTAAGAATTTCTGCTATACTCTAATATTACTTTACAGTACTAAAAAAATGTTAAGTAGTTTAAAATATTACTAAGTTGCTGCCTTTAATAGTGGCTTGTTTTCAGTTTCTTAGTAATTATGCACACTAATACAGTGGTACTTCAACAACAGAAATTTTCAGCAAAGGAGTAATAAAATACTTATGGTTTCCCATGCTAAAAAAACGTGCTGTTACTTTGCTGCTCTCAAGTACTTGTATATACATGGGAAGTTTTGTACTTCTTGCATCTGTTTTCATATCCAAAAAACATGGTTGGTCCAGGACTTGAGAATGCTTAGAAAAACAGATTAGAAACAGCAATTGTTGGGGACGTAGTATTTCTCACAAGTAAAGGTGAAATTATTTATTATCCAACCGACCTGTTGTCTGTCCTTCAATCTGATTGGTCAGCATACTGCACAAGAATCTCCTGTCAGCTGGAAACCATTGAGGAATAAATAGAGTTCAGCTTTGATAAACCATTTAGCCAACCACCATGCAAAAAGTGATAAGGCATAGAACACATTTGAAGTGTCATGCAAGCCTGAGGAATATTTGGTTAAAAAAAAAACCAAAACACAACACCAAAAAACACCAAACCCACAACAGTTGTAAAAAGATGTAGTATGCTTCAGTCAGTGACAGGCTTGGGACTTTATCACAGAAACATAGAATGGTTTGGGTTGGGAGGACCTTAAAGATCATCTAGTTAAATTTGAAAAGGTTTTCAAACAAAAGAAAAATCTGTGCACTTAAATTGGATGAGAATAGTTAAAAAAATTGGGGTGCTTCAGCAAATTATGGTACTTCAGGTGTTCTCCACTGTAGGTGTATCATGGTTCTTTTACTATAAATAAGGAATTATTCCCCGTGCAGCTGATAGACATCCCTGTGTGTAGCCCTGTGACAGCTCACTGTTCTGACTGAGACCTGCATTCCCAGGCTGGCCCAGTAAGACCATTGTACTGTTTGTTTTGACTAATAGCAAAAAGAATTCTTTAAAGAAATCCATAGAAACACCATAATATTTTACATTTTAAATCATTATTTATTTATCTGTGCTTGGATTCCTTTTGTAGACCCAGCAGACTGACAGTTATAACTGGGAATTTTCTGGTTAAAAAATCTATTTGCTTTTCACCAATTTTAATTTGGATATTAATTTTAGAATTAAGCAAGTTCCTTAGTTGTTGTACTGATTTTAAAACCAGGAAAAAATATATTGTTTTACCTAGCATATACCCTACAAAAGGAAAAAAAATACTGTTCTTCATTTATTTCTACCTCTGTGTGATGTTCTGGCTGCAGATCGTTGTTTGTCATAAAAGTTTTACTGGTATTGATTTTAAATTATTAATGGCAATATTTCTATAGGCTTTTTTTTACAAAATATTTTATATCAGGAAACATTAATGTCTCCCACTGGGAGAAGGCAGTGCCCTTTAAAGGCTTTCAACAGTGCCAATGAGCCCATGTTAGAGCTGGAACCTTTTTGTAATTAAAACTCCAGAAAGAGAAGAATGGGAAATAGATGAGAAAGGCTTTTCTGAGATGAATCTGTTTGGCCACTGGGTGCCATCCTTGCTCCACTTGAAGGCTGATTGCCTAGCAGCAATTCCGTTAGGCTGGAAAACCTTGAAAAAGATAATACCAGTGCAATTTCACACCATCGTCATGTTTGTGCATGTGCACATAGTAGAATATGTTAGCAGCACAGGCAGCGTGTCCTCCTTGCACAAGTCACTGAGAGGCTCAGGAGAAATCCACGTTACATCCACGGCCTCACACTCACAACGTGCTCGTGCTGCTAAGGGTGAGGCTGTGCGGAAAGACCTGTTCCCGCTCGTGTGTGAGTGACTGTGCTCCTGAGTGGTATTGACTTAGGCTCTGGGATATTTGAAGGAAAAAACTGCATGGATGCACACTTGTTTTCCCAATCTGTTTGTATTTGGGGTACATGGGCCTGTGTCATCCAAGCAAAACTATATCTACCATATATTATGTAAAAAATATTTGTGATTACAGCCTTCTATGGGTTATTTATTACACTGTTTTATTGTCTGCCTGGGGGGCATTCCTCTCTTGTTTTTGTCTCAGAAGTCTCTTGTTTTAGTCTGTACAAAATCCCAGGCAGAGCAAACGTACTTTCCAACAGGGAAACTATGTCAGTAGTACTGTTTTAGTCTTTGAAATATAAAGTGTAAACACGTTAAATGTCCAAGAAATAGACTCCAGCGCTTCTCACTGCAACTGTACAGAAAATGTGCAGATTGTACCCCCGGCAAAAACAGGAAACTGAATATTTTATGAGGCCGTTTCTGTGAAGTGTTGTGTCATCTTGTGCTTTGCAACAAAATACACCTAGCTCTGAACTTGCACAAAAAGCTGAGAACATTGGAGACCAGTGTTTTCCAGCACCTTTGTGAATCCCCCTGTGTGTGCAGCATCCTGTCTGGTGCACTTAAATGTAACTACCAATCCCGCTTTCTGTGCTGCCGTGCAGCACTCTGTGTTTTGTCCCAGGCACACCTCTGTCCCCCCCACAAAAAAACCAACCCAATAAAGAAAAACTATTTCTATCTATGGCCTTCATAAACTTTGCTGTTAAACTGATCCCAGGTATCTACTTGTGTTATCTGTACCTCCCCTGAAGGAGACCTGTTGCTGTGGGAGGTGGTAAGGAAAGTTTGTAAGTAGCATAAGCACAGCAACACCAGGACAGGTTGTGGCAAGAGCTGGTCTGTGGGTGGTGCCTGTCTCAGGGCTGCAACCTGAGGAAGATGTTGGTGAGCTGGGTGCTGTGTGGCTCAGCAATGCAGTCCTAGTAGAGTCCCAGATACAGCTCCTTGCCTGGCTTTTCTCACTTGACTGCACATTAGCTGCATCTTTGTTTGAGTGAGTGGTGGCTGAGGTATTCACATGTGCCAGACATGGACAACCCTCGGTGTCCCTAAAATGGAGTCATGCAGGCAGACCTCCTCACTGAGAGTCATACCAGCTGCAGCTGATGCAGCACCATCTAAGCATAGGATAAGACATCATATAAAAAAATTTATTTGGCAGATGCAAGGTGTCTAGGAGAAAGGGAACAGTTCTATCAGCCAAGTATCATAAGGGTATTTTTACAGGGACCAGTTAACATGTCCTGTAAGAACCTCATGAATGACAAGAAAGTATTTATTGGCTGTGTTGCAGCCTTTCAACGTCAGTGATAGATGAAAGCAACATTTGTTTAAAGAAAATTTATAAAGCTAGTAAGATGTAGGTGGTAAGTAAAGAGCTAAATAAATACAAGATCTTAGTGAGTGTTTGCTTTTGTTGAAAGAGTAGGATCAGTACATTTTATGTTTTCTCAGAAAACATGATTAGTCTGCAAGCTGCATGTGACAGAGCTGTGTGCTGCTGTGCAGGCTGGGTGCTCAGGCCCTGGTGTGCCTTGTGGGATGTAGGGGGCTGTGGAGGATGTACGTTCTGCTGCAGGAGAGGAGTTGGACTCTGTGTTCACAGGCCACCCTGCAGAAGCCCCACCTAAAATAACCCTCTTGGCTTGGTAAACTGTAGCACGATGAAGCTTCATTTTTTTGGAGGATGCCCTTTCGGGTAGTCCTTAGTGCTCTTAGGGAGTGATTTACAGATTGAGAATAAGATGGGTGGATTTTTTTTTAATCTGCAATCAGAACTTGATGAAAACTAAGGACAAAAAGACAAAGATAAAATACATTTAAAGAATAATCACTGCAAGATTCTCTATAGCTTTTCTGTAAATGTATGTTGTAAGTTTGAAGGTGTTTTCAATATTATTTATTGTCTTCTTGACTGCATTCTGCTATAGCTGTCACTCTAGCAGATCTGAAATAAGACTTTCTTCCTAGTGCAGCAGTAGCACACTCCTGTATTTGCATATCTCTCACCACCAGTCACTGCTCTGCCAGCCTGATTTGTCACAGATGCTCAGAAAGAAAATGCTGGTGCCCTGCAGGAACACCATCCAGTGCCACTGCTGTGTGATCCTGCAGCACCGCCATGGCCCGTGGTGGGACATGACCAGTGGTCCTGCGGATTGGCTTGGGTGCAGTGAGAGATAGAAAATAACGTAATACCAGTGTATATGCCATTGTGGCACTGGTGGAGTTTTTGAGGTTTTATTGGAGTTTGGGTTTTTTTAGTGTCTGTTCTTGGCAATGCCTTCTCTTCTTTCCCATGCGCCCTCTTGTATTATGTATCCAACTGAGAATTGCAGGGCATGATTTGGGCTGTGTGCCAGCAAAAGAGCCAGTTCCTCCCTGTGCCTTCATATCATGTCCTCTGTGAGAAGAACCCTGATCCTATTCCATCTCCCTTAATCAGGTTTTTCCTCTTTTGAGTCTTCAAGGAGACAGCTAGAGCCTTTCCTCCCCTTTCTCCTTGTGGAGGATAAGGCTACCTTGTATCCCTCTTCCCTCACCCCTCCAAATTTATACGCATGAGGGGTTCAGTCCGTATTACCCATTCTGCTCTTCATGGGAGCAACAAAGCTGACTCTCTGCCTACCAAAACCAAGTGAGGCTTTGTGGGAAATGGCAGCCTGCATGCCTGACACTTTTGTATTACAGAGAAATACTTGCCCTAGGTTTGCTGCTTGTGTTTATTTAAAATTCTGGGACGGAGACTGAATAGACCCTTTTGTATGAGCTTCTCATCTGCACCAATGGTCATAAAAAGTCGACAGTTGCTAGCCTGTAGTATGTGACACACTGGGCATTTCCTAATCACCATAAGCCAAAAGGACGTGAACACTCCCCTGCGCGCCTCGGGAGATCATTGTGTCGAACGTGCATACCCTGTAAAACTCCAGTCCTAGGCTGCCGTGGTTATGGACTTTGGCCTTAAGAATAATAGATGCTGAGACCATTAATTGCTTTTATTTTATGTCTCTGTTCTTTTAAAATAGAAATTTCTTGTTCCTTTTATAGTCTGCTATATATTTTGTTTCTGTGTACTAGGAAACAACTTTAACATCAAGGATTGATTTTTAGTAACATAGTACTGTACTTTGTGTCTTTTTTATTATAGTTTGTAACAAAAGTTTAATTGTAGTATTTTTATCTCTGAAATTTATTATTCCTTTTGATGGGTCGCAATTTCAGAAAGTTGCATGTTCAGGCAGGATTGATTGATCAGAAACATTCAAAATACTTTCAGCTTTTTCTATCTGGGCTTATCTCTGGAAATAGCACATGTAATGCTGCAGTGACATATCTCCCCTTGCCCCTTTGAAAATGAACTTATAAGAAGACAAATCCTTTCCTCAGGCACATATAACTTTATACCAAAAGCAGAAAGTAAATACCATATTTTTGTCCTAAGAACACAGTGCATGATAATAAAAAAGTTCCCTAAATGCTATATTTGATAGAGATACATTGCTTAATGGCTACTTTTCTTGTTCTAATAGAAGGAGCAGAATAAATAGCAGAATAAGTATTAATGCCATTAAGTTTCTCTTTTAATGAAAGCAAATACCAGTATTCATACTAAGATGTAGTTATGTTTGGTAAATGGTCAAACTAAATATAACTTTTTGAAACAAGACTAAATGCAACTTCCTTTGTTCCACGTTTCATGTCTCAATTACGTGTTACGCTGTTAATTTGGCAGTTGAGGATGAAGCAGTGTGCACCGCGTGTACGTGCTTCAGCTGCAGCTTTCGAAGCCGGATGCAAGAGCAGCATTATTGTCAGTTTATGGATGTGAAACTTTGACTAAAGCAATGAAATTACCTTTTCCACCAAAGGGCTCAGACAGCTACAGTGGCACTTTGGGCAGAGCTTGGGAATTTGATTTCAGAATTGCAATGCGCTGCTTATCTGCTGGGTTACTCTGAAGAGATTTAAAATATATAAATCCTTTTTCAGGGACTGTTGATGTCTTTAACATCTGAACAGTTGTTGGGCAGAACATCCACAGAGTCTGGCATACAGAACCAGGGAGTCTGGCAGATCTGATAGGGGCAAAGCATGTTTATATGGCAGTGTGAGGTCTCCTTATCTCATGTTTTTGTCCAGCTGCCCTCAGATGTGTCTTAATTCCCACTCCTATCTCATTCCAGTCTCCAGTTGTGGTTATTGTGGTTATTGGAGTATCTGTTCATACAGTGACCTCATTCAGAGGACTGGAATTGGGTGATGGTTGTTGAAGGGCAAATACATTTGGAGTTTTTTTGACCCTGCTTGTGCAGGAGTGTTGGACTGGCTGGTCTCGAGCTCCTTTCCAGCCTAAGTGATTTTGTGATTCTGGGTGATTTTGCTCCCAAAGGCAGCAGCAATGCTACTGTGATAGTCACTTTAAAAATAAATTTAAAATTTTAAAAATCACAAGCCAAAAGGTAATACAAGTGCACACTTACAGTCTGTTCCACACCCACTCCCCTTTCCTGTAACTATTATAACATTCCCTTTAAATGCTGCTGGCCTGCTTCTGCTGCAGTTGGTCATTGGAAAAGAGGTGCTAGCTCAGCAGCGCGAAGGGCGGAGAGACGTCATCTGCAGTCTGCAGTAACAGATGGAGGCCTTTAAAAGCCAGGTTGCTCTGGGCATAAAACATCCCTAAGCTGAAATATTTGATTCTTTCCCCTTTGGAGGGAATAAGAAATGTGTAAGACTGGAAGATAATAGGCTTTGGTCTTGCATAAATAAGAAGGAGTGCAAAATTTGTGCACTACTACTAATAACTGATTGTAAAGATACATTTTAAAAGATGCCTGCAGCTATAAATACAAGCAAGTATTTTAGAGGCCTTTATATATTAAAAAAACCCTTTACAAATAAAAATTTTTGCCATCAGACAATGCTGTCCCCAATATGGCGTGATAAAACATTGAGAGATAAAGACGACATGGCACTTAAATATTCTCTCCACTTTGGTGCTTTCTGAGCAGGTTCTGATGATCAGCCTTTAAGGTTTTTCAGTTTCTAATCTTCTGAGAGGAAGTGTAGGTGAAGAGATACTTGTTTTTTTGTGTATGTCACGTTGTCTGAAGCTCGAGCTTCACTATAATAAATGAGGTCAGATCCTAACCTGCTGTTGAAATCATACTACATGGACTCCAGACTCAAACAGTGCCCCTGGGAGTTAAGAGACATACCATATTGTTTTTCCATTCTTTGGTGACATTGGGACATATATTTCATGGAATACCTTTATATATGTTATGTATAATCCGAGTTTCTTGTTACTTTTATTTCCATCAGTCTGGCAGTATTTTCTGATTAGGAAACCTTGCTAACCATTCCACATGTCGTTGTCCATAGGGCTATATAAAAAGCAGAGTATATACAGTAGTGAATAGTTCTGACATTGCATGGGAAAGAAGCCAAGCATGCCAAATGCCAGAATGTGGGGTTTTTTTTAACAAAGTCATACTCATATACCTATCAGTAGGTTTCAAAATGCTTTCCTCACGTAATAAGTACTGCTGTCTTATCTAGATAGGTAATAAAACTGAACTACAGAGAGTTTAAGCTGACACCACAAAGTAGGGTATCAGTCCAGTGTTTTCTGTTTAGCTGGAGTGCTTCCATGGTAGTGAATGTTTTACAAGGAAAAAGAGTGGTATCTGAAGAACTCACCAATTTCCTTTTGTCTGATTTTACCACATTATCAATATGGATGTGGAAAATAGCAAAGAATGCTCCATTAGAAGAGTTAGTGCAAAATAATAAGCCTTCCCTGGTCAGTCTGTGGAATGATATTTTTGTCCTGTGTTCTTGTGGGTTTTTATACCATGTAATGTTGAATGAAGTTATTGCAATCAGACTCTTGAGCTGTAGGTATCTTCTCTTTAAGAAACTCCTTAAGCTGCCTATCAGTGTGTGCCAACTTGTAGGAAAAAAAGGATGGATAAGAGGATTATGACAAGATGAGACAAAATATAATCACCATCTTGAAACTGCTCTCTCTCCACCACTTACCCACATGTCTCATAACAAAATTCTGCTATAGGAGATTATTCTATATCCAAATTGCTATTTCATATCTCTTCCTGACATGATACAGTTTTTCCTTACATAAGATGTTATGTCCCTCTGACCCTTTTTTATGCTGGCAGCATGTGACCTGTCTGCTGATCTCCACTGGCGGTACATCTGATTAGCTGGACCAAGGAGACTTTAGCTTAGTATAGCTTTCCCATACTCAAAACTAGACTTCCAACTCACACAGGAAGTTTGGTTTGTAAAACTGTGTGGATCATTAGGGAAATCCATAAATTTTCTTCCCTGTTTGGAAGGACTGGTAATGTGTTTCCAGATCCTAAAATAGTAAGACACCTATCATGAGCTTATAGCAGCTGTCACACCTACAAGTTATTCAGGACAGGAAGCTTGCCCCCTTTCCTCTCAACCAACTCCAAGGGATCACTCTTGTACTACTTATAACTATAAACTGATTTAACATTTATATTCAGAGGGCATTTAATGGTATACTTTGCATGTGTATTCTCAATAGCATTATTGGCTATTATGAAGGTACTAGTGTGGTATTTGACAGAAACTGAAAGTAGGATTAAAAGGAAAGCAATTTGCAGTAACATTAACCGAGCTGAATGTAAAACCTCTCTCTCATTCAGGAAATAGGTTCAGCAGGAGCTGCAGAAGTCTCCCCTTTTGCTTGTGTTGATTGATTGTGATCACTTCGTTCAGCCCTTACAGTGACAATGTAGTAAAATGCTCTGTGTATGTGTGTGCATATCATATCGCATTTATCTGACAAACATTTACACATAATGCATACTGCCTGGATTAAAAAACAAGTATGAATGCTTATCTTCATTGTTATCTAGTTGCATTTTATACAGCATATGTTTTGTAAGTACTTCTAAAATGGTGAGACAGTTGTCTTCAGCAGCACCAAGGTGTAAGTATTTAGCCTTTCAACATTTCCCTAAAATTTTGACTCTTTAGTTTCCTAAAGTTTTCCTTCTTAGGGTTTGTTCATTCACAGCTGCTAAAAGGCTTGTTAATACTGAGCAAGAAACATCATTTTTCTGTTTTCATGGGCTTTTATAGTGGCCATAATTGGGACTTTCTTGTTGGTAGAAGCCACTTGTGTGTTCCATGTATGTGGAAGTATGATGGTCACTAATGACATACGGCCCTTTGGCAATGGCTGAAAGGTAAGGCTCAACTGGTCGTGTCTCCTAGCTCTTCACCTATACCGAGCAGACTGTGAGGCAATTTACATGACAGCAAAGACCAATGAGGAAAGGAGAATATCTCTCCAATCCTTAATTAAGTACAAAGGCACTTTTCCTCCTTCCTGTATTGCATTCCACTCCATCCCATGCACATCTGAGTATGGGGTGCCTACAGACCCTTTCTTTATGCTCTCATTTGAGGGCATGGCATCCTCTTTTTCAAGCTGCCTACAAGCGGTTGATAGTTTCCCAGTCTGGTGACTGCTGATCTTGTACTTTATTAGGCAAGACCACTTGCCTTTCATGTATTCAGCCCAACTTTTTTTTTGGTCCCTTTCAAGACAAATTTTTTGCTTGAGTACCAGGAGGTATGGAGAAGTGATCAGAGGAGGCACGTCCGGCTTTAATTTACCATAAGCTCACAGAAGAGTCATGTGAGTTTTTCTCAAGGATTAAGAGCATTCAGTTTGCTTGGTCTGAAGGGTAAAAAGACTTCAGAATATAATGCTCATAATTGTTTTTAGAAAGGGGAAATTGAACTTCAAAACATTTAAAAGGAAGCAAGCCTTTTAAGTGATTCTAAATCACTGGGGTGCTTTAAAAAATAATTTCACCGTAACTTGAATTTTAATTGCCTACCCCTTCCTCCTATTGTCATGGTACTTTCATCCCCTCTGTTTTCCTGGAAGAGAGTGTTGTTATATCTGTTTATTTTAAGAATCCACTGGAATTTGTCCTGCAGTGCAGCAAAATTTCAGGGATGGATATGTTTTCATATTCTGTATTATGAATTTTTTTTCTCTCTTTGTAATTAAAAAAATGAAGTTTTAACGACTGCTCTCCCATAAACCCTGGACTGCTGCATTTCCAGCCTAAGAAGCTGAGGACAGACAATGCCAGGTGCAGCCAGAATATTGCTGCAGCCCCACAACATATCATTTTTTTAACATTATTCAAATTAGTCTCAACACTCATAATTCTGTTGTTTTCTTTATTGCTGTTGTAAAGCAAATGGCTCTTTTATACAAATGTTATCTCCTGGCTATTAATTCAGCAGTTATTCTGGATTATGGCACTCCTGTTAAATTTAGGAATGTAAAACCTCATAAATATTTAAAAGTTTCAGACTGACACGGGAAGAAATTGTTTTTGACTTGCTTTGTTAATATCCTGTTGTTCAGTTTGTAATAGATTTGGAATATATTGTTATTTCTCCACTGTTTGACAGAGGGAAAAACAATTCTAGTTAAGCAACTGTTTCAAGTGTTCTCCCTTGAATTGTAATAGGCTGGTAAAAGTGTTTGTTTCCAGTAAAAAATAGCAAGAAAAATATCTGTTTTTCTTTAAGAGGACAAAAATCAGAGCCTATTTCAAAGTTTATCAAAATACAGCAGTAGGTTTGTAAAGATAGTTTTGATTAAATGATTTCAAGTAGGTCTACCTACAATCAACTGCTTCTGTTTCAGCATCTTTGTTATTTAAAATTCTCTCTAAAGAACAAATGAGTAAGATGGACAATGTGTTTCATCCTTGAGAGAAATGTTATAGAGAGTGTGCTTACTGTGCAAAGATGGTATTCATAGACTTAATATTACTATGTCTCTTGAGTATCCCTCAAAAGGTCTGAAGAATTATTAAAAAGTCACAATTTTTGTAAGGCTGCTGAAGGTCTGGACAGCACTGTCCCTGGGCTAGCCTTCCTGTTTCACACCTTATTTTCCTTCCTTCTCTCCTTCCTTGTCTCCTTCCCTCAGAAGTAAATACAGAGCTTTTCAGCCAGATCTTTAAGGGTGGTAAGGCATACCTCCTACTAGTTCAAATGTTTCAATAATTGTTCAAAAGAAAGATGCTGAATTGATTCAACCTGGATAAGTACACTAGCAGACTAAGTGTTAACAGAGCTTTCATCTCTGTCTGCATGCTCCAGCTTCTTCAGTTGTGTCCTGGGATGACACCTGACTTGATGGGTTTGTTGTATTTCCTATCAGTTAACATCACTGGTGTAACACAATAGCTTTTTGTGGTATTGGCATACTTTACTGGGTGCTGAACTGAAAAAACTTTTCTTCTAGCTAGCAAATAAGTTAACACTGCAATATTAATACTATTTTATGGCAGGTTTACACCACCTTTTCTTCTATTGTATAGAATTGTATAGAATCCAGCTTAATCTCTGCATAAAGTAATTACCACAGTAACAATTTGCCTTTGGCTAGAAAAAGTTTGTTACGTGTCATTAACTTGTTGTAGTTAGGGTGCAATATTTCAAAACACAAGTTTTCAAAAAGGAAACCATAAGGTGGTCACATACTTTATGCAGGTGAGTGGCTGGATGTGCCACACCAGCTGAGTCCATGTGATTTTACCTAATTCAGCATGGTCCAGCTTATGACCTGTGGGCTGGATCCAGCCCCTTTGTGAGGTTTCTGCATGACCTATCACCTTCTCACTGCAGGAGACAGGGAACAGATGCTCCTTCAGCAAATGCAGCCTCCTCCACCTGCCCTCTCTAGGGAGATGAGTGGCAAGTCCAAAGGGGCATAAGGAAGGACAAACAAGCCCTTGAAGGTTGTCAGCACCTCTGTCTGGCTGTCACAGGTGCTGCCACTGGGCCAGCCACAACACATCTGTGTGTGCAACTGCATGCGTTAGCCAGCCCTGCACGCTCATTCGTATGTTTTTGTGAGCACAAAAGGCTCATTCCAATCTTACAAACAGAACAAAAGCCTGCTGTTATATGGACAAAGTAAAATGTAAGGCTTTTTTTGTTTACTGACTTACTACATAATCAGTATGTTGAAAATTATTTTTCTTTTACTTTGAAAGCTGGGCATTTCTTGTATTGCTCTTTTTTTGGTTCTATGAATGTGCAGTGAGCAGCATAAAGCAAAGAGCACTTGTATGCTTATGAATGTGAAGATATTTTGATGAAGAAATTCTGCAGAGCAGTATATTTACTTTGCATTCCTGAATGGTAGCAATTAAACTTCCCAGCTGCTCACTGTCCAGATGTTTCATGCATTACAGCATTGTAATTTGCATCAGAATATATCATGTTACTGCAGGAGCTGTGAAGTGGTCAGCTCTCACAATCTAGATGCTATATACGGGCTCCAGTTGGGATGATGAGTGTATTTCCTGCTCATACCAGGTTCTTCTTCCCGATGTTTCCCAGCTCTGTTAGCTTGATATGTTTTTATTTCTCAGATGAAGACTTCTATTGTTTAGCATTCAAATCAAGCAGGGGATGTACTGGCAGGTCAGAACTGATGTATGGATGGTTTCTTGTATGAGTGACACAAAAAAAAAAGACCCAAGTTTTGAATCAGAAGTTTCCCTTTGACATTTTCAGGCAGCAAATATCCCTCTGGTGTCAGAGTTTGGCATTGATGATATCCATTTTGATGACTTCTCACTTGATGTGGATGCCATGATTACTGCAGCCCTGCGGATGTTCATGGAACTTGGAATGGTTCAGAAATTTAAAATTGACTACGAGGTAACCATCTGCACTGCAGAGTTATCTGCTGCTTTTGCCTTGGCAATGCTCTGTCCATTTGTACACATTTAGTAGCCCTGGTACAATTTGTACTTCTCATTTCAGACGCTGTGTAGGTGGCTTTTGACAGTTAGAAAGAATTATCGGATGGTTTTGTATCACAACTGGAGGCACGCTTTCAACGTCTGCCAGCTGATGTTTGCCATGTTAACTGTAAGTATCCAGCTACCCACACAATCCTGTCAGAGCTTTTACTGCCACATGCCTTACCTGTCTAAACACTTTCCAACATTTCATTTCTTTTCTACTTATTATGATACCCATTCATTTCCAATAGAAACACATACCAGATGAGGTTATCCAACTTAAGGTAGCACGTTTGGCAAAGCCTTATAGTGTTTTTTAGTGACAGTGATACCACGGGCACATTAAAGTGACTGAAAACAGATGGCAGTCTTGGAGTGAGCTTGTTATTATAGATCTTGATCTTACAAAAATGTTTTTCTTTTGGAACTCGTTGATTTGATGTTTGTTTCAGATTCTTAAATTGGGAGGTACAAAAACAAGGAAGATGAGAATCCCAGAGGTATTTATTATGTTGATATTTATTGCCTTCTTATCCAGCTTCATCTAGATTGTTGTAGAAGGTATTAATATATTTTAAGGCCTTAATATATTTTAAGATTGTCTTTCAACAAAGTGAATCTTTTGTCCCCATTCCACAGTAATTCCTCTCAGCATATAAGCACATTCTATTGAAAGTACCACTGCTCTTACTTGCTCACTCTCCCTACGCCACAGCAACCTCGCTGCATGAGATAATCCATGTTTGCCTAGTATCAATGAAAAGCTTGGAGGTCCTGGGTGTTTAATAGTCTGGTTAATATAGCAAAAGAGAAGAAACATGTCTGTGTGCACACAGCACCTTCCACTGTACTTTACATTTTGTATTTTCCTTCTCTTCAGATAAAATAAGAATTAAAGTTTTTTTATTTTTAATTTGTGTTCAGTTTTAATGGCCAGAGTAATGAATTTTGAACCTTAAAGTGGTCATATCAACAGCATTTGTGCAAGTATTTATTTATCTGGGATATCGTGTGCTTATTCCATAATTTTTAATCACTGAGTATTTATATTCTTGTTGCTGGCTGGTCTCTGGCATGGTGAGCAGTTGGACCTCGTCTGTGGAGCTGGAGACTCCACAGCTTCCATTCGAAGCATAGGTCAGCACTGGGTGACATGGACTTGAGAGAGCCCGTAGTCTGTTCCCTGCTCACAGGGCAGAGCTGTCTTGTGTGTGGGCTCCCAGCTGTCCTCCTCCATTTGGCATTGTCTCTGTGGCAGAACTTCGTGTGTCAGGCAAGAAAAACAGAATGGTACCTCCTCTAGCTGGTAGATGTTGGTCTAGTGCTAGGTCCGCCCCAGCGATGTGGGTTTGTTTCTGTGGGTATTTACAGAGGCTCAGAAAAGTTGTACTGAACACCGTGAGACAAAGGAAATGGAGCCGTTCAACTAGAGAAAGGTCACCTCTTCTTCTGGGCATGAGGCTGTTCAGCTGAGCAGAATTAATGTTGTTCCAGCTGAAACTTTCTGATGATCTCTAATGAAATCTCGTGGTAATGTGTGGGAATCGGTAGTCTTTAGAATTTTATAAGCTTGACGTGGTTTTTTTTCAGCTATAGAAAAATAAAAAGCTTTTTACTCTGAGGAGTAAGAGCAAAGTCAGGCTGCGCCGTTCAACTGGGAATTACATTAATTTCTGCCCAACGCTGCCCTCAAACCTCACCCCTGAAGACCTCTAGGTGGAGCTCCGAGGCCAGATTTTCATCAGGCTGGTTTTGCGGTGGGAAACGAGCTTTCTCACCGGGCATCGCAATCTCAGCTAGTGATGACTACACTGGCAGCCAGCAGGGAGAAGCAGGTCCCTGCTGCTTCTACAGCCACCAAGCCTGTGAGGCCTCTACCATAAACTGCTTTGTCCTTAGTTCTCAAAGCATAATTTCAGGATCCTTTTAGCAGCCAGCACAGGGATGCAACTGTCTGTGGGAGGTGATCCAGAATTTTCAAGCCAAGCTCATTTCACTGCCCACACTTCTGGTAATAAACTGAACAAGCAGTTCCACAAGTAGGTCTGGATGCATGTGCCCACAGCGTTGGGCTTACCACACATCCCACCCCACATTGCTGTGGCTTTGGCTGAGAACACAGTAAGTTTCAGGTGTAGGATCTGCTTGGGCTGCTCTTTCAGCGCTAGGAAGACTGATCTTGTGAAAAATGACACAAGAGAGAGTCAAGAGACTAGTAATAGCACAAGGCTTGCTCTTACTGTGTTTGTCTTGGGGGAACCATCTGACTTAGAAGGTGCCTTGTTTTTTCACTTGCAAAAAGGGGAAAATTCTTTGACAATCAGAGGGGCTCTGATGCTCAAGAAGGAATGCTTCGTGCAGATACTGCACACTATTCCTGATTTCTGCATGACAGTCAGCCATATTGACTGCACCACAAATATAAACCGATAGATCTCATCTTCAGCTGGACTTAATGCAGCAAAGTACTGTCTAATCTGTAATGCAGCAGCCTCTAATAGCCTGACTATTAGCCTTCTACATTTAATGTGGAAGGAAAATTCAGCTGGGCTGAACAAGTCAACAGCAGAAATTCAACAAAGCTTAAACCTGGGTCAGCCTTCTGATATCTAAGGCATGGTCCTATATATCTAAGAATGCATTTTCCCTCTCTGGTTAGACACTGAACAGTTATAAGCCCAGTACTGTGAGCCATACTTCTGTATTTCCACTTGTCCAAATATTCTGAAGACAATCACTGAAGCAGGACTGCTCCTGCAAGTTAAGGACACCCCAGGAGAGTAAACCATAGGATCAAGCTGAGGCTTCATTATCAATGCCTTTGCCTAACACAGTTCACATTGATGCTTATTTCAAAAAGTTAAAATGAACAAGTAAGCAATACAAAATTAAAATTCCATCTGGTGTGCTAATAACAAAACATAGAAATGCGGGGCAAGGTATAATGAATGCAATTCATTTCCTCACATGAAAGAATGACCTCCATAACTCACTGGAGACACTGCCACTCATGAGTTATGGGTCATTCCTTTCCTGGTAAAAATAAATTTTACTGCACCATCATCTATAGCCATGTATTTTTTCCGTGTAAATTAAAAAAATGGGGAAATGTAATAATCTATTTTCTTGCATTGTGTTCAAAGCAGGTACCCCTTACTGTAACATTGTTTTAAATTAAATTATTTTGATTAAGTAAAAGATGCTATATTTCTCTCATACATTCCATGACAAGACTTTTGATTAAAAACAATGTTGCATTTATTTTTGAGGTATTGCTACTGTTAATAAACTCCTTAATCAACTTTGCCGCATTTGCAATACCAGTTGAATAATTGAGTTTAATCAAAGCTTGCGTTACGCTAAATAGTATTTATTACAGCATCCATTTTATATTATAAAACTTCTATTTTAAGTTGTTTTAACTTAGCCATTAAAATTTTCTCTAGATTGAACCTTGATAAATGGCATGTTGTCAGTTACAAACCTGTTTTTAAATCTCTTTTTTTACAAAGGGACCTTGATTATTTGTTATGCAAGAACAATATTTAAAAATAAAAAACCCAAATATTTTTTAGAGAATTGCCTCTGCATGGGTAGCTGTTATTGAAACACCACTAGAAATCAGGAGAATTTCTATCATAATATTCAGGTTACTCTCTACACCAGTGGATTTGAATTTGGATTTAAGTGAGCATTTTTGACATGATATTGCAGCAACTGACTGGCATTTCTGAGTGGGCTGTAAGTTCCTACCAGGTCAGGGCATCAATTACTGCTGATATTCAGTGTCTTTGTGTCATTTAACCCCCTCCTTGCCAGTGAGTGACATTATTCCCCACTGAAAATCAATGGAATTCAGGATTTCTTACTCACTGTTAGTATTGAGCCTTGGCTTGGCTGTCCAATATAAATGTATTTTATATCCCTTTGATAGAATTTCCTTTCATACTAACTAGATTATGTGGCTAACTGAGGAAACTGGCACAGTGGAAAGACAAGTGTCAGGATTTTGCAGTACAGCCAGTCATTTTTGCAGGCAATATGGCCCTTATGCTTCTAAAGAGTTAAAGAACCAAGTTGCTTCTGCCACAGGTAAGACGAACAGCACTAGAGAGATGGTGTCCCACAAAGGCTCAAGCACCTCCTCCAGACAGGATCTGCTCAGGTTGCTTGATGATAGCAAAAACAGTAGTGTTTCTTTTCTGACGTGAGCCAGTTCAGGCAGGAAAACTGCTGTGGCAACTATCCACGAAGCGAAGTATTGTGGCAAAAACAGGTTTTTAGGATCAGCTCCCCTGTTCACACAGGCATATCTGGTCTGAGCTGCTCATGTGAAATTTCAATACGTCAGTTTTCAAAATTGTCTCCCAAATTCTAGTAGGTATCTGCAGCAAAACATGCCATTTGAGACATTTCCTCTTTAGATCATGGTTCTTCATTTCATGTGTCCCTCATAACAGATTTCTTAATAGTTCATAACAGTTCCATAGAGGATATTTTAGCTGGCTTGTTTTATAGGTCTTCTGACTTAACATCTCAGCTATCTCTGACATTAGGGACTGACAAAGATGGTCACCTCAGGACTGAAGAAATCTAAGTGCTTCTCTAAACAATAGTTTGAAAATGGAATCAATTTGCTATGTATTTCTCTGATATGAAATTCCAGTTTCTGTCTTGGTGTTTGTTTTCAGCTCTTTTTGCCTTTAGTGCCTTCAGGTAGTGAAGAAATGGCATGCTGGAAATGCAATAGAGATAATAACAGATCACTCCAAGGATGTTATGTATTCTGCTAACCATCTAACATACAGCAGGGAATATAGTATGACAATAATGCATTTATCTTCTCCTTACTGAAACATTCATGGTACCAAAACAAAGTTGACTGTTGTTCGATGGACTAACATTACTTATCCCTGTTGCTACTGATAGTTACAGCTGCCCTTTTTTTTTCTGCTTTCAGACTGCAGGATTTCAGGAGATTCTGACTGAAATTGAAATTTTAGCTTTGATTGTGGGATGCTTATGTCACGACCTTGACCACAGGGGAACCAACAATGCCTTCCAAGCCAAGTAAGTTTTCTAATTCTTATTACTTTAATTTGTTTTTCTTCTGCAGAAGAGCAAAAGGTGACCAGGATAAAGAATGAAGCATTAATTTCAGGCCTCCTAGGCCAAGGCCAAGTATTCTTATTCTGCTATGTAGTAAGGGACTATCCATCTTTATCATTCTCTGTTCTTTTGGGTAATTGCTGGCTTGTCCTTTGTATCAGGCTGTTGAACTGATACCGTGTTTTGAAACATGGTGCCAAAAATTGATGTTCTTTTCAGGCCGAGGTATTACTGATTCTGGTATTCAACCCAGAAAGCTCTGAAAATGTCTGTCTGGCTGGAATGCATGACATTAAGCAAAACCTTGCTCAACTGTTAAGAAGAAAAGAAAGTAGGTAAAATAACGCTTTCACATCAGTATAGGCAAGCATAAAGTAATTCCTAGTTTATGAAGTATGAAACCATTGCCATCATGCTAGAGCTCTGATGCATATTGTCCACAGCAGGTGGCTGGAATAGTGGCCTCAGCCCATACCCATCAGTAGTGGAGCACACAGGGTCCCTGGTCTTTAGAAACGCCTCCTCCCTGGCCTGCCCCATATGCCAGAACACACAGAGCCTGTTGGGAGACATGGTGCAGTGGGCTGGGGTGGGCTGGTCACCCCCTGCAATGGTCAGTACCCATCAGCACACAAAGCTGGATTTTGAAGGCAGATTCTTACATCACCTATGTGAAATCTTGCTCTCCAGACAATTTTAAATTCTAAAAATTAATTGTATTCTATTCAAAGTGGTTAGGAGATGATTCAGTAGCCCTGAATTATGTATATTTTTACTGTGCAGGCTGCTGCTTTTAGACACACTGAGGTAGGAACAGGTTTGTGGAAGGTTTGTGGGTACTTCTTACTGTGGTGGTAAGGGAACTCCCTTGACCAAGATAAAATTCTTTCAAAAATCTACGTTCCCTGAGAATGGAGGGGGACAACAGGAAATGACCCCTGACAACATCCTGGCCAAGGTGTGAAATAAAGCTATCAGACACAAAGCCTCCTCGAAATCCCAAGTTGTTTTCTTGACTCCCCACATCCGCTATGGTCAGAATGTGAGACCTTGAGGCTCTCTTGTCCTGCAGATCCCAGAATGCATTTCCAGCTTTGTCTGTTCTGCATTACTGCTAATCCTCCAGTGTGATGGGAAAGTGGTCAAATGTCTGTCCAAAGATATTTGAAAGACAGGGTAATGTTGAATTAGCATATTTTGCCCTACCTTTTGTAAAAATAATCTGCTGGGATGTGTGTATGCACAGGCTGCTACGTTTCTGGGGACGAGTTGCCTCAGTGAACATCACTCAAAGTGATGTTTCTGATCTTCACTAAGCTGCCATTTCCTGAGCTATTGGCTGTACAGTCTCAATGAAGCAATGACACTGTCTGGATCTTCAATCACCATAGCAAGGAAAATCAATTGCAGTGCTCAAAAGACAGAGCTCATGGTGCAAAGGTTACCAAGCACTACTAGATTCCTTTTTGCAGCTGAGTCTTGAAGAGAATCAAAAAAGACGAGATGAATGGGAAGGAAGCTCAGATGATTGATGTTTATGTTCCTAATTTACAAAAACAAGACCTAAGATTTACCTCCTGACTGTTCTAGGCTCTGATTAAGTTAACCACTTCACTGTAACATTGCACAACATCTCTTTTGCAGAGGTGTGGCTGAGTTAAAAGTAGAGGTTTCAGCATTAGACTCATATCACTAATAGTTGCTGTTTGACCAAAAAATACAAAGAGGAGGCTACCATTTTATGACTCCATAAAGAAACTGCTGAAGGGATTTTAACAAAAGATGAACATTAGCACACAGGTATAAAACACCCCTGAAAACAGGAGCTGTAGTTTTCATAACAGCAGCTATGATTGATTCCTCTAATCTGACATAAATTTAAGCATCACATTTTCCTATTTTATCTTCAGTGTTCAATACTGCTGTTCTGTGTGATGAAAGTTCAAGCGGTGTATGGTGGAGGCAATATCACAGTTGTCTGAAATGGCTCTGTTATATATCTCAACACCACGTTCTCTAGGGATGATGTTTCCTGGACATTCTTCTCTCTAATATAGCTGCTCCTGATAATTAAATATCAGTATGGTGCAGTTTTATAGTATATGCTCCTAGGAGACTCTTTTTGTTTGTATCTAGCATAATCTCTTGTTCTCATTTCTTTGGAAAGAAACCCATCTTGTCATTTTAGGCTGGGCCCCAGAAGTGAAGTAATGATGAAGAGTAACTGTTCTGTCAATCCAGTCCAATTCTCTGCATCTCCCAGCGATTCACAATTTTGTAATTGTATGCCGTAGATTTTTGTTCTTTAAACTCAGAAAACCCACCTGCTTTGAGCATTTTGAAGCTCATTTGACAATAAACATGATGAGAAATACATTGTAAAGAGATGCTAAACTTTACTTTTATAGTCACTGCTCTCACTTGTGTCTTTTTGTTTACCTTAGTATTTTTTTAAGTGTATGATTTTACAAACAGACAAAACCTTGCCGCATTAGTGGTTGTTTTTATGTTGTTGTGTTTGGGGTTTTTTTTTAAGAGTTTGTAATCACCCATTGTAAGCCATTGTGTTTATTAAGAATTAAAAAAAATTAATAGCAGAATAGCCAGTCCTAGCTCAAGGATGTTACTGTTTGTCTTTAGGGCACAGTGGTGTGTCCATGCTGTTGCACTGCTGAGGCATTTTGAAAGTTGCATTACAAGATGTCATGTAGTTCCAGAAAAATCTTTGGTCAGCTGATGATGTTTAGCAAGGTCTGGAACATAAATGTCTTGTATCTGGCTTTAAATTAGTAATTTGATCTTGTCAGCTGCCTTAAGCGTGGTTGCTGAAATGGAGAGGGAGTGTGGCTACGTGCTTTTGTTACTGTATTGTCTCTGAAACCTGCTTTGTAAGCAGACGAGCAGTATTTGTTGACTCCCCGTGTTCTGTTTCAGGAGCGGATCAGCCTTAGCTCAGCTCTACGGCACCTCTGCTACCTTGGAGCACCACCATTTCAATCACGCTGTCATGATTCTCCAAAGTGAGGTACAAAAGCATTCCTATTAATCTCACTGTAAGCTTGTGGGCAGTTTCAGCCAGTGAAAGGAAATACCACACACGGTACCTTTTTAATGCCTTCTCCTTGAGAAATTATTGGTTGCCACAAAGGTCACAACTAGCACAAAATTAAACAACTACAAATGCTGATCATAGAGCCCAGAGATTATAATTGTCTCAATCAACTAGGGGGCAAGGCAAACATATCCTAATCATATTGTCAGCTTTTCCCAGTCTTCTTACATATATCCTGCTCAGTGGTATATAGGTAAGCTGTTACCCTTCCCCACAGGTGCTGTATTCAGAGTATCATGGTCATCCTTTACTGGACCAGTTTAAGTTCTTTGACAGTCTTTCTGTAATCAGTATTGTTATGATGGTTTTGCATAGTTTTACTCAATATTTTTTTTTTTAATTATCGGTAATATGATGCCTCCCAAAGTGCACTAGTTGCTTTGTAGATACATATAAAGACATAATTCTTGCCTAGAATATTTTATGCATTCCAGTACACAGCATGTGCCTACCCCAGAGATGTAGTAAATGTGAAGAGTAGAAAGATCCTTACAAAGCAATGGATGTATTTTCTCAATTTACACAGATAGGTAGTTATAAAATGCCTTCAGTATATATAAAAACAAAAACATTGTTCATGCAGCACAATTAGAGACCATATGCTGATCTGCAGTAACTTTTGAAGAGCATCTGTGAATGTCCCTTGGTCACAGGCAAATGGGAACACGGTGATGGGTTTACCTCTGTGTACAGTGACACTGAGATTAGTCATGGAACTGTGGCTTTAGCGTTCAGTTTTTTAACATTATATTAAAAAAGTAGACACGGGAAAGGAGAGCACCAGCATGAGATTTACACAGTTCTATCTGCTTAGCCTAGCCTCTAAAAGGTGATATGAGGAATTAAATGGCTCCTTATACTACCAAGGAAATGCATAAGAAAAAGCAGCATCTTAAACAGACTGGTTCAGAATAGGAAATTTTTTTCTGTTTTCTAAAGCAATGAGACTGTTCAGCCTCTGGAAAAAGCTTTCCTGGGAAGCAGTGATTTCTCTAGTGGCTGAAATCTTCATCATGACTAAATATCTCCCCAAAGATAGGCTCAAGACATGGACACCTTTGTGAAGGCTTACAGCTCATGTCAGTCTAGATGCTTTTCTCTATCTTTTCCAGCTTAAAAACCAAGAAATTTATGAAAAAAAAACCAACTTATTTATTTCACTGGAATCTACACCAGCTTCTTTCAGAGATGTAAATATTACTTGAAATGCAAGACTTCCCCTTTGATCATTCGGGCATCTTCTTCTCCAGGTCCTCATTTCTAGACCAGAAAATTAATCTTACAGGATTTTTATCCAATGGACACTATTTGTTAATGGAACACAACATCCCTCAGTTTGGAATAAATGCAGATTTGGATCCTTCAGTCTAGTTAAAGATACACCAAGTTTCACCAGCTAAACAGTTGGTCTCCTCTCTCAAATAAACTGAAATTAGATTATATTCCATCCACTAATGTTGATATTCTAGTCTGTATTTGGTATCTAGAAGGACACCTATTGTATTGTATTATTTATTTAGATTTTTATTACCTTGGACAAAGGAGCTATTTATTTTTTATTCTTGACATACTAACCTCAATATAAGTGATCTTGAGCTTTATAGTGACATGGTTTTCTGCACCATGAAACAGGTCAGAAAAACAACAAATACAGAACAACAGATAACTTGGTAAATTACCCATGTTGTAAGAGCTGCATTTTTCCTGATAAATTTTGCTTTATTTTCTTCTGCTTACTTTAGTTTAAAAATCGTTTTTCATAAATAAGCTTTAGATTCTCAAATCTTTTTCAATATTTGGCCAAAAACAAATAATCATTTCATAGTCACAGAGAAGACTATCTTTTTGTGCATGGCAAGTTATTTTTTTAGACCAACAATTAGCTGATCTATTAAAAAAATACTATCTTTACCTACAGACCTTATATTGTCTATGTCCTCAGATCGTCATGGCTATAGCAATCCTGTTGCTGGAAAATTCTTGGGTTTAAGGGCATTTTAATCTTCCTAGGCAGCAAATGGCAGTGCATACTGAATGTGTGTATTACAGTGCTAAAAACCACCAAAGTAAGACTTTGCTTAGCAAGAACTTAATTTTTCTGTAGGTCATTAGAAGAAAAAGAAAAAAAAAGTATTTATGTTAATTTACTTATATGAGACAAATGTGACAAAGACCACTTCTTAAGCTTATGTTTAGAACTCTCCATTAATTTTGTATTCTTTCAGTTTATTTCCTCTAGGATTTCATAGAGAAATTGTAGGATCTTTGTCCCCCTTAGTTTTCAGAAATTCAGTTACAAAAGGACCCTCCTGCTTTCAAATAGCAATATTAAATAATTTGTTTCCTTTCCTTCTGGCGATGGAGCACCTCTCAAATTCTTAATCCACAATCCCTTAAAAAGCAACTTATTTGGCCTAGAAAGGGCATTTGAACTGCATAAAGTTGTGGTTCTGTAGCCTGTGTGGTGAATGCTTGTGTACATGGAAGGCAAGAGCAACACTGGCAGAGAGAGCAAACGAGCTGTTTTGAATGGAACGCTGATTTAGTGTCTTTGATTGCTCTAACAGCAGCTTGTGTGCCTGCAAGCAGCAGCACAGATAAATCTATTAGGAGCAAAACTCAAAAGCTGCAATGCACAGCTCCCCAAAACATTTAATAAGAGGAAAGATTGAGATGTATCCATAGTTTTTGCCCATAAACTGAGTCTGTGCAGGGTCAGAGCAAAAAATAAATCTTTACTCAAGAGGCTAGAATTTCAGCAGAGTTTAGAAAAACATCCTAGGTGCTTGATTACAATTGTCAATTCTTCCACCCCCATGTAATCTCAGCAGTATTAAGATTATTATTTTGTCATAGTTTTGACATGAATTAGAAAAGGCCTCTGTTATAGGGAAACAGTAGACTAACGAGTTAGAAAACCTTTTAAAAACCTATATTGATTGCTAGCCCTTTACCTCTTTTATCTCTTTCATTACAGGGTCACAACATCTTTGCTAACTTGTCCTCTAAGGACTACAGTGACCTTATGCAACTTCTAAAGCAATCGATATTGGCAACAGACCTCACTCTGTATTTTGAGTAAGTATTGGCATTTTTTGTATTTGACAAATGAAAATTCTAAGAACTTACTCTAATGACCTATTAAATACCAATAAGGATATATAATATGAGAAATTAGTGTTTAGCTGTGGGTGAAGAGATTTAGTCTAATACTTAGTATATCTTAGGCTAATATAAATCTCTCAAGTGTCCAAGTAAGTTTTGCTTTAATGTGTAACATGTCTGTATCAACAAAAAGCAAGTGAAATCCTAGGCTTATACTTCAAAGCAATCCCAGGAATCGGTTACAGCTCAGTCCTGGAATTCTTCTGTCCTTTTTGTGATCATTTCTTCGGGCATGTAGAAAATCAATGACATTTTAGAATTATTTTCCACCATTTCAGAGTTTCTAAACATGTATGCTAAGAAATATTATATTTAGTTGCAGACCAAATTGCAGAGGTCATGAAAGCATAAACATTGCTTCTTTGAAGACAAATCATGCCAATTTACATCACATGAGAACAGGTCTTAAAAAGCTTAACTTGAGAGAAGTAAATAGGATCTCTCTCATAAGGTTTACTTCCTTTCTTTCTTTGCAAATCAAATCTCTAAGTAGACTTCCAGTTAGTGCTAATTTGTATTTTTCAAATACTGTTAATTATTACCAAGCTCTTCCCAGTGAGAATGTGTGGGAATATGCATGCAGTTGGAGGAGCCCTGGTGTCACTGTCACGTTTCACTTTTGACATCCCCCTCTCTGGCACATGCCTGGGGCTGACTTACAGAGAGAAGTGCTGTTGGATGTGCAGTTTCACTGTACTGCCTTCCCAGCCTTGACAGTATTTCATCCTTAGGAATTTTTGTTTGATGTCCATTAGCATCCTATCCTGTATATTGCTGGGTAGCATTTAGTCATGTTTTCCTTAGGGTAGTATACCTGGATTCCACCCCTCCTTTGTGCTGATGGTTGATACCAAACCAAGTTTCCAGAAAACTTCAGGTAGTCTTTACCCTGAAATTGTTCAGCTATCAATATCAACATTGTATCTTTAGCTGTTAATTGTCAAAATACTAACTGAGATGCTGCAATGTTTGCTTTGTAGTTTTTTCTTGGTATTACTGTGCCCAGGGGCTGTTTCTAAACATACTGGCAGTAGATACACTGATATTCTTTGTTTCCTGCAAGTCTATTCTCAGAGAAGTTGTATTAAGAAAGGGTTTTAATGAATGCTTTTATTATAAATAACTTCTAAATGTTAGTCCATGAAGAGATTTCTGCTTGCCAACAAGAAAAGCCTGAGCAGGACAAATAAACCCTTTTAAGCACACTCTTTTTGAAACTGTCTGTTAGGATGCTTGTTATCTGGGGGGCTGGTATGACAGTGGAATTTGCTGACAGCTTCAAGTGAGATGCAAGGACCACAAGGATGTGTCAGTATGGGTTCTCCTGTCTCACCACAAATAACAAGTGCTGCAGAACTGTTTTGTGCTTTTAAGGATGAGATGAGTGGCAGAGGCTGAGGGCAGCTGCCCTGGCATGACCCCATGTGCTCCCCCTGGCCGGGCTCCTGCAACCTCCGGAAGAGGCAGAGAGGGCCCATTGCAGTGCCTTGGAAGGGAACCCAGTCCAGACCCAGACGTGATGGAGCTCTCTTCCCTGCCTGCCTTAGGTTGAAAAACTACATGGTCAAGTTGTCTGTTAGTTTTAATACAGAGAAATAACGTCCAAAATGGGATATCAGCTGAATTCCAAAATTATCCTTCCCTCCTTGCATAATTGATTTTTATGTGCTGCATGAATCAGAAAACTCATAACAAGTGAGGCCTCTTTATTCAGAAGTCTGCAGATAAGTTATCTTTTCCTCTTGTGTTATTATAATTCATTAATCTGGTAGTTGTTCTGCTGCTTTACTTCTGAAAGTGTCTGAAAATCACTCCCTGGAAATGTTGATGACTTACACTTCTTAAAGCCACCCTATGAGAACAGATGTTTCCACACAAGTACCTAAATGTTTTTTTCAGTTTGCTACATCTTCAATATTTGTGTGGAGAAAGAAATTATTGTATCAGCATACTTAAAATGTCTAAACCTAATGATCACAAAGTCCAGCTAACAAAACAGAAACAAAACTACAGGCAGAGCAAGACTTTATGACCTTCTAAAGGTCTACTTTTCTACAAACAAACAAAAGATGACTTTCAGTGGAGGATCAGATGGAAAATATACTTGATTTTAGTAGATAATTCTAGATAATGATGCTTGTAAATAATACAACAAACAAAAGCATGGTATCAAAATGAAGTTTATGGAAATGCACTCAAATGACATCTTGAGCCACTGGGCTGTAGAGCAACTGGATTTGCTATACCTAGCAAAACAACTTTCCCTTCCCAGAAAAATACAACCAAAGTAAATGTTACTCAAAGACATTGCAAAATTGTTATAATTCTGTTTATTTCTGAAATCCTGGCATATTATGTTTGCTTAATAATAGCAAACCTCTTCTTTTTGGATACCATGCATAAGCAATCAGTAGGAAATACCAAATTGTTCCCTGATACATGGCTGCTTCCTTCAGGTTCACTCCTTCCTACACTAGAAATTCTCTGTGGAGTTGGACTACTGCTTCCGCATCCATTTAAATTGAAAGAAAATTTTTATTTTAAAGTTTTCAGCTTAACATAAGGCCTTGAGACTCACATTTTCAGTTACTGTTTATGGATCTCTGTATTTTAAATTTGAATGTTTGAGGTTTCTGGGATGTCATCTTCCTGAGCTTTCACCTTTAAACATTCTTGCCTGTTTTTTCTCTAGTAACATATCAATAGCCCAGAATATCCAATACTTCCAAATGAAATCGTTACCAAATTTTACATTGTTAGACTGAAATGGATGCAAAAATCCACTGCTCACACTTTAATAGAGTATGTGATTGTGATGATGTGCTCAGGATTAGGCTGGTTTAAGGGTTATGTGGCAGCTACTTTTGGCCATTACAATTTTCATCATTGCAATAGTTACTTCTACTGGGGGCATGATGCTATGACTCTGTGTGACAGAACAGACTTCTGTTTTCTGCATGCATGACTGCATTGTTGTGGCAAATTTTGTAACGTGCAACTCTTTTTGTATCTTATTTCACAAGACAAAAGGGAGTAGATATCATCATGTAGTCCTTATATCTCCCTCTTCTAGTTGCTGCCTTGAAATCTATTATAGAAAGGCCTTATAGTCAGAGTGACCGGTCATATAAGGCATGACAGTCAGTGATCAGAATAATAGAACATGCCTCACATAAAATTCTGTCCACTGATCAAGGGCAATGTTCCTGGAAGTGTGCATCACCTTGTGTGTAAAACCTGTATTGGCTGCCATCAGACTGTGCTTTCAATAATCACTGTTCAAGATTTCAGAATAGCTGAAATGAATGTGGAAAATTCAAGACTTTGCAAACTGTCTCCCATTGGGGAATCTAACTACATTCCCACTTGACAAAGAGATAGCAGAGTCTTCTATGAGATGGGGCACCGGACTGTCACTCAGAAAACAGGCATTTGCTTTCTAGCTTTGCTGCTAATATGTTGTGTCATCCTGGGCAAGTTGCTTCATGTTTTTATACCTCAACTTTCACTGTATCTGGGGCAGTGTCTGTTTCATATGGTAGTCACACTGCTTGCAATAAGAGCTGCTTGGAGTCTCAGTACCATAAGAAATTACAGACTATGACAAGTCAGAATTTGGTATTTAAAGGCACCAAACAAGCATTAACATATTCTGGGTCGTGTTTTATCCATCTTTGAGGATATAGACAAAATATTCCAGAAGACAGTATAGGAACCAAGCAACGAGACCTAGTTTCTAGTCAATAAGAACTACTAACTGGAGACATCTGCCACTCCTATGTCTCGTTGTTCTGTTATGTGTGCTGGAAACAAGAATTGCATATTCTGAAAAACCCTTCAGGATTCAGAAGTAAAAATTATTTTTGCAAGGACAAGTAAAGAGATGTGTTTATATATTTCAGGGGTGTTTCTATTGTCTGTCTGTCCACTGCTGTAGTTGAATATTTCATGCTTCCATGGAAGACTGAACATTTTGGTACCATTTATTTCCTTATCTGCAGAGACCATAAATACAATATTGCTTTTACTAGGCAACTCTGACATTGATAACAGACATTTATAGAACATGTTCGGAAATTAGTATGTTTCGCTTAAATGAACTGTCCGTGTAACGACTTTAACAGTAATATGTGAGGTTCAATGATTTCTTACCACCCAGAGAACCATGTTTCTACTGCAGTGCTGCCCTGGAAGTGTCGTGTTCCCTTCTCTGATAATCTGTTTTGTTGCAGGAGAAGGACCGAGTTTTTTGAACTCGTCAGTAAAGGTGGTTATGACTGGAATATAAAAAACCACCGAGAAATATTTCGGTGAGCACTATTATTTCTTGCTTTCTGGTTATTTCAAAGAAGGAATTCCATATATGGAATGGAGTGAAGACTTAAAAGTAAAAGAGAAGGTAGCTTGTTTTAAAATTATGATCCATGATATGAAACAGATAGCATGATTCTAAACATTACCAAACGGCAGGGATGTAATCAGTGTGACCTCACCTTCTCCATTCCTATTTCTGCCTTCACACTCTATATTGCTTTCTTCCCTTTCTCCCAGCCTCACCAGTTACCACTCAGCCTTTCTGCTCTTTCTCCAGAAAGCATCAATATTCTCCCCTGGGGTGCAAAGATCTTTCCCCCTTCCTCTCAGCTGTTTTCTTTCACTGGCCATGCTTCTCTCTGCTCTTTTACTCAGTACCTGGGAGTTTGTAGATACACAGTACTCTTCCAGCCCTCACAAATTATCTGAGCTTGCCTCCTATTGAAAACCTCAGACATTGTGGGTGGTTTGAGTACACCATGCTTTTGAGATAATAAAATGTGTGCATTTGGATATGCATGCCTGATTACGTCTCGTTTTATCTGAAATTTCATTAAAATTCTGTTTCCTTTTGGCCTTTTGACCAAAATATTGGCCATTTTCTATTTTCCATATCATTTCACCCATTCCTAATTTTAGATTCAGGCAATATATTTGATGCTTCATTTTAAGTGCCCCTGTTCTTCATTTAAACTTTCTTAGACTTTTATCTGCATCATGTACTGTACATAAACGCTTTCTACAGCTGAATGGTTTCTTTCTCCTAATGCATATAAAACATGGTTGTAGCTAGATATTAAACTACAGTGGAACAGTATAGCTCATAGTAAATCTTACATTTTTATTGTAGATGAGCAATAGAAACTGCTTAAACAGTGTCTGGGATGCCTCCTGTGATTACAGGTTCTCTTGCTACAGCAGTCACTTACAAATAGGCATATAAATTAATCCAGTTTGCAGGTGTTATTATGTAATAATATCCTTGTGTCACGTGAAGCACATGCTTTCTATTATATGTGTTAATGTGAGTGGTGTTAGAAGTGTTGCAAAATTAGCAGTTACTCCCTTGCAATATCATTTCTTTTTCTAGTGTACCATGCACAATACCAAAATTCATCATCTCGCAACCTGCAACACATTAGGCTTCCTAGGCACAATTGTGATGTAAAAGCCTTGCTGATGGCTGACATTTCAAATGTGTCATTCTTTTCTGGAGGAAAAGAAGGGGGCCAGGACTGATGTTTTATATATGTATTATTTACTTATGCATCCAGAGCAGAATTGTTTAGAAATCCAACAAAGGTTGATTCAGCTTGTATTGTTCAATTCTGTTTTTCAGATCAATGCTAATGACAGCCTGTGACCTTGGAGCTGTGACCAAACCGTGGGAGATTTCAAGACAGGCAAGTCATGATTAATAGCAGGGCTGGGAGGAGGCGGGTCTGGCAGGACAATATTCCCAGGGCTCTGACTTACAAGGGACCAAAACTGGAATCAATTTACAGCAGTATTAATGCTATAAAAAAATAGCAGGGGGTTTCTGCAATAACTGGTTTATTGCATAATTTTTCCATGTACACATGCTGGTGAGCAGCATGTAGGTACCTGAAGAGATCTGGCTTTACAACCTCTCCTTTCATTAACCTTTTAAATCCATATTTAAAAATGGGTGGATTAAACATTAAAAAAAAAAACAAAAGAGGGCTAGCCACATGTAGCTGTGCTTACTTGTTTCGTCCCAAGGTTTTCCTTGGCAGTGACAGAATATTCCCTAAATCAAAAATACCAGCAGATGATCTGCAAACTTTGATTAAAATAAAATCTTCAGTATATATGATAAGAGAAATGTGTTCATTTTCTCAACATTGATGGAAAAAACTGCAAGTGGCCAGCCCCACCTTAAACCATGACAGTAATATAGGGCCTCTGTACTTAGAAACAAGCAAATAAAAATTCAGGCTTCTGCTGCTGAGCAGGCTCTTTAGAAATATACATAAACCTGGGTCCAGCATTGGCAAAACATTACAATGTGAGAAAACAACCTGTGTCGAAAGTCTTATCCTGTACCACATGAGTTTCCCTCTTCTAGGCATCTTTCCTTACTCAGTATTCATCCTTGATATTTCCTGTATCCATGCTAGTAATTCTGTGCCCTTTACTGAGGTCCAGAACAAGTCAGCAGAAGGCAGGCTGTGTAGGGTTTTGAAGGAATATACAGCATCAAGAAGCAAATAGGAAATACATTAGTGCAACTAAGTGTGGCTAAGCACCTGGAGGGAGTCTGATTGACTTAACAGCAAAGTCATAGTTTAAAAGGTAAGGTGAAAAAGAGAAGCTGGACCAGAGAACTAGTGAGGCAGGAGCAGCCAGATTTCTTGGAGGATAAGGAAGTAACAAAAGCTGAAAGGGAACAACAAAAGTTACATACACGTCAACTCAGTAAAAAACCATTTATGTGGTGAGGGCTTCAGCTCAGCTTGCAGTTGTGTCAGATTAGTCTTTTTTGCTTTTATAAGCAGACTATGACAATAGTCCTCCTAAGGTTGTTACTCCACCAGAATATGGATGCCTCACATAGAAATTAGGGAAGCCACTCATACCCTGTAACAGGACAATGAGTCACGAGATTTTTCAGTGCCACCTGGCCACAGCTGAAGTGTGGGCAATCTCTCCTCATTTTTCCTCTTTAACCCAGTTAGCTTCTCCATTTTATGTGACAGCCAAAATATCAGGTAGGATCTGTTTTCCATGTTATCAATCTTTCTGCTATGGTGCTGAATTAGTGCTGAAGTGGCAAACAGGTTTTTTTATCCTTTTCACTTTTGAGGTCTGTGGGTGAAAATTCCCCTGCAGCTTAGTGTACAGGTTTACTTTATATTGAAAAATCCAGTCTGGGGTTGATTGAAACATTACCTGGTTGAGCAGAGAGGCCAATAAGTCCACAGATGGAAAACAGGAAATAGTTGGACCTTAACTGTGCCAAAAGAACATGAAAAGTGAGGGAGAAAGAGATTAAAATATATGAATCAAAAGGAATAAAGACTATATGTAAGAAGGCAAAATTCAGAAAGAGAATATAGAAATGGACAAGAGAAGAGCACAAACAGGACACAAGGAGAACAGACTCAGAATAGCAGTGAGAGATGAGACTATGTCGTGATTATTTTTATACAATATACATGGCAAACCCTTGGTTGCTTCTAAGTTGTTAAATTATTCCTCTATCTGAAGTATTGATTGAGATTTTTATTGGTGTGTTGGGATTACATACATTATAAAATTCCAAACTGTGATAGTTTAGCTCAAGATTTAAGAGTACTTTATAACATCACTTCACCTGCTTCCAGTATATTTTGGTACTCCTTATTTCAACCGTAACAAGCTTAAGATTTGTGAACGTTAGCTACCATGCAGTTGCTAGAGCAAGAAATTTGGAGATTTTATGAAGTGCAGGTTCTCTTCTTAATTCACCTTTTTGAGCCTTGGTGTTATGAAATATTTTCCTGGCTTGAAAACAGGCATGACAGGAGCTTAAGGAACTGAATGCCACCCTCAGTAGATTAGTTTCCTTTTTTGCACCTCAAATGTCACATGTGCCTACCTTCAAAGCCCCACACATGAGAAGAGTACAGTACATAAAGGCTTCTATATCAGAATTGCCCACAGTTTGACTTCCTAAAGTTCCCATTGTTTCCATAACTGATTTTGTTTTTAAATCTTCTGGTGTTCTGAGAAGCACAAACCTCTGCTGTGAATAGAACATCTTAATTCACAAAAGTCAAAAAGATGCATTCCAACTTCCAACCCACTGGTTCTTGATTTTGATTCAATGTGATAATCACAACCTGAGTTCATATTTAGATATTCAGATCCTCATTAAATAAATACAACAGAGCTTATTGGCTAATGAAGTTTCTTTGAAAGTGAAGTTGTATATATAGGGCAACAGCCTGTAAATACCCAGAGAGCTCTTGCACACTTTACAAAGCATGTTTACAGACATAATTGTGGATGCCAACAAGAAGCTGTACTTTCCCATTTTGTTCTCAGTACTTGAGTGTTTAACCTATGACTGCATCAAGTGCTACCTCGACACTGCAATGCAATTCCCCCAGTCAAAATTCCCTGTCAAAAAGGGCTAAGTGTGCATATGAGCAGTTATGGCTGTTTATACCCCCGTATCCCCAGTTCTGAAAACTATACAAACATGTGCCTGACATCAGTCATGTAAGTGGTTTATTCACTTCTTCACAGTTAAACACAGGCTGAAGTAATGGTCTGAGCAAGAACTCATTGCCTTAAAAATTATGTAGCAAGAACTCTTAATTTTTATCATTATTTATGTTTTAGGCAGCTGAGCTGGTGACCAGTGAGTTCTTTGAACAAGGAGACAGAGAAAGATCGGAACTCAAACTCACCCCTTCAGTAAGTTTTTATTACTTTCTGTTACTAATTTGAATAGGGAAAGAAAATATCATTGGGTTCATTCAGAAAAACTAACTGTATTTTGCCTGTAAAGAAGTATCTTGGAATAAATAAAATCTCTGTCCAATAAGGACATGCATTTAGAGCCACATATAAAAGCTCTCCAGTCAACTCAGTTACTTTTGCATTGAGCTCTTGCCCATTGTCTGTAGCTATTCCTAAGGTTATTCTGTCCTTAATTTTGTTAGCAACAGGTGTTTTATCATATAGTATTCAAATTAAAAAATCACCAGCTACTTATGGAAATAAAAAATCGTCATATGAAACTAAATACAACACTGTGATTGAGAGGATAAATTACTATTGAGTGGAATATAGGCAGATGGGTATAAAGTGTCAAGAACTAAGAGAAAAAGTTTCATAAGGTTTTCAGTTAATAATTTTAAGAGAGAGCCTTATCCAGGTTAAATACTTTGAAGTGCTGACAAGCCATTATCTGAAGGCATCAGGAGGAGGGTAACAGAAAGTATTCTAAAGAATTTAACTTACAGGCCATTCACAAAGATGTTTATGCATCAAAATAAAAAGACCATTCCAGTGGCTCAGACTTGTTCTCACTTTGATAGTATTTCACGTGACCTGGTGGTGATGTAATGAAGTCAATAAAGTTAAAAAGCTCATAGTAAATGAGCAGCAATTATTTTAAGGTGTGTAATTACATGTTTTGGATGTACTGTAGACTTTGTAGGAGTGCAGAGAAAAGACAAAAGCCAAAGGTTTCTTATCCTGTAGATGGAAAGGTGATGGACCCAAGTAATCTCAGGCAGAGTATGGAGAAAAGTCAGCTCATCTTCAAACTCTCCAGAACTCAGTTTCTTCCACCTCCTTTCAGCCAATAATTGAGCCTGTTAAAACATCAGCTGCAACCTCTATGATTTCCTCTCTGGGGGAGTGCAGTGAACAGTGAATTAGGCTGTTTCCAGTTACTGAACAAATGTATAACTACTCCCAAAATTGGTCTGTTGCTCCCCACCCTTTGGATTCACAGACATGGCTTGTTCTGCAGAAAGGGTCTGTAACTGGGAGGGAGGAAGCCAGCCCAGATCCATGACTGTTCATTTTGCTGAGCTGGAAAACCCTGTGTGAGAACAGGGAAATTTCTACTCAAAGGTATCTACTTTACACTTCTATAGGAGGTTTCTTACCAGCTCAGCTCAACTCCAACTGTGGAGCATTGATTTTACATCACAGAATTATAAAATTCAAATAAATTCAGCTTACAAATTTAAAAACAGAATTGAAAATAAACAGTGTATTTTTCATGCAAGACAAATCAGTAGGAAGAGTGCTGCGAAGATTGATTATGGTTTACAGAGTGTTCTGCTGTGAAAATCTGATCATAGCTCCAAAGTGCTGCATGATGTGTCTGTAAAATACTCCAGTGTAAAGCATGACAGTTTTGTTCCCTTCTCAATTCAGGCCATTTTTGATCGGAACAGGAAAGATGAACTACCCAGGTTGCAGCTTGAGTGGATTGATAGCATCTGCATGCCATTGTATGAGGTAATTTTTACTTACTGCTCCTGCATAGTCCAGAGAAGATTGTTCTTGCCTCTCTAGGGAGAGAGCTTACAGTGCAGCCTGGAAGGCTATTTGAACTCTTCTCTTTACCAAAAGTCTGAATTATATGCAGAAATCTTCATATTCCCTGAAAATCATAATAGCTGTAAACATAATTCCTCTCCAAGTTATAAAAGCTGATAGGGCAACTATTTATTATATTATGTTTGAGACAAACTGGTTCTCATCATGGCAAGGTGTGAAGTGCTCTGCAGAGAGGTGCCAGAGAGATGGCCTTGTTAGGTGCTGCTGTCAAACCTGTCCAAATGTGAGACCCAAAAGGAAGCTCAAGGCTGAGCCTTTGCTCTCCCTTCTGGCTCCCTTCCAAATTGATAAGGGGCACTCTAGGCCAAACCTTTAAGGTCAGTGACAAATTATTTGTGGTTTAACCTGTGTGCTGTTTAACTTGGAGTTTACTCTTTAAAATCATTCTTCTACATGGACTGCTTGGGTGCTTGGTATAAAGTATGTGAGCTCTTAAGTACTACTTTATTAAGGCCATAGATGATGGGAATAATGCTTCTCATTTTTTGGATTAAACCAAAGCTTTGAAATTTGAATTGTGTAATAAACTTCACCTTTTAAACTTTTTCTCTCTTACCTGTATAGAAAGCAGAGCTACACAAGCAGGATGGTAAATGGAAAATAACACTACAGAAACTTAATAATCAGCAACTGTGTCAGCCAGTCTGTCTTACTGAAACCACACAGACCACCTTATCCCACTAAAGACCACCAGATTTGGCCATTGATATCTGACAAAACATGGGGATGTTCTCACTAGGCATTTTTTGGGAACTGCAACAAGCTCTTCCTGTTACCAATGCACCCTAAACTGTCTCTTACTTTGAAGAAATTAATGGCTCAGTGATGATACAAAGCCAAGAGCTGGGAAGCAGGTACTAGGTAACATTAAACTGATTAACTTGTGCCTGAATGTATCTTCCCTACACACAAACAAGAATGGATTGGCAGTTCCTTTTCACTTGATAGACCAGATATGTCACCAATAGCATATGAGGTAAGAGGGATGATGTGCTTCCCCTGCTCTCTATACCTTGTGGCATCTGAGGCTGCCATTATGGCAATAATGAATTGGCTGCCCAGCACCAAAGGCTACTCCTGTTGAGTGACATGGACAATGTACTTGTATAAACAGCAAGGTGGGCTACTGCTTTGCCAGTAGATCCTGTCCTTTTCTTAGGTCAGTCTTTGTCATGATGAAATAAACTAAAGCTATGGCTTTCAAACGGTTAAGGCAAAGCAAACACAGAAGAAGTATATAAACCTGTATTTTTTTAAAATACCAAGATAATTTTGGACAATGGTGAGGGAAGGGACTGACCTTGGATAAAAACTCTTTTAAAATAAAGTTTCTTTCAATGTAATAGTTCAAATTACACTAGCATGCATATTATACCACAATTCATTATTTGTAATAGCATCTGTAATAAAAAAATCTACAATAAAGCAGGAAGAACTGATAATCAGCCCATCTTATGCACGAGAACACTACATCTGAGCACTAAAGCTCTATCTTAGCAGGAGATCTCTGGGGAATATATTCACATCTGATTTCCCTGCTTTCTGCTGTCTTTGCATCATGCTGTGCAGCTATTATAGCCTGCTGCTCAACAACTTAAAAAAGAGACACCATCAAACCTGGAAGTCATTGCACCACCAGCCTTAGGGGTAAACAGAAAACTCAATGTCATAGTATTACACTGCGGGAGATTCTCTCTTCAATGTGAAGCCAAGTTTTAATTTTCATATCCAGCTTAATCAAACCTCAATACACATATCACATCAGCAGTGTCTTCAGGCATTGTAAATCCTCTGTTTAGGGCTGGCTGAGCACTACAACTATAGCCAAGTCCTAGATTTCTTTCTCTTTTTTTCTTTCCAAATACATTCTTTATAATTCTAGCTGTTGTAATATGTTGTAGGGACTGCATGTGGGGATAGAACAGGTTACACCATTACAATGCAAAATAAAGAGGCAGAGTGGCAGCTGACAAATTAGTAAAATCTTAGTGGTACTTACATATCTCGCCAGCATAGTGCTTATAAAAACCGTATGTTTGAAATAAACATTTGACACTCATTTTGATACCAAAATTACAACATTAAACCACAGAGAACAGATCAAGGCTTTTGCATGTAGTTTTTTCCATGCTAGTGATTAGAAGTCCTGAATCTGTGTGGGCAGATCCTAGCATCCTAGCCCTGAAGGGAACTCTGTGGGGAATGCATACATCCAAACCAACTCAGTTGCTACAGCAGGACCTAATGCTGTGCTCTTTATTTGACAGCCACACAGTAGAGATGGTTCCAGCAACCACCAAATACTGGCAACTCCCATTCCATTACAGTCAGACAGGAGATCAGCAGAGCCCCCTCAAACTTTCTTTGCTCAAAGCAGTTCCCAAGAGTAGGCAGTCCTTGGCACCCGTGGATGTCTGAAGTATGCAATACAGGAGGAACTTTACAGCCCAAACTTCCAGGAATGATTTGACACCACCCCAGCACCACTGACAGTACTGTAACAAACCATCTCTTCTCCAGTCAAAGCTTGTGAGCTAGGCTACATACCAGAGTGCCTATGAGGAATGGTTTATACTTAAACAGCATATAAACTTTGCAGAGCATTTTAGAGAGTTATAGCCTTTCTAGCCTTTTTTATTTTTCCTCTGTTCTGAAACATTCTTTGGAACTTGATCACTTTTCTGAGATTTGGTTCTGCCTCCTCCTTATGCATCTGCTCTGCTCTTGCATCTCCTTACACTAGCTCAGGACAACCCATTTTGAAGTGCAGTTACTCTCCCAAGTAAAGGATTATGAAGTCTCCTTTATGAGGAGATACATATCATATTCTTACCTGACTAGAACTGTTCTCTGAGTTTGGCCCCTTTTTGTGAGAAGGTTTACAAGTGACTAGCAAATCCTCACGACCTGTGCACCTTCCATTAGCAATCCTGTTTGAATGCCTCTCCAACCCGTAAGAAAGAAGGTCAAAGATATACAAAACATGATACATCATAAGCTAACATGGAACTTGAAGCTAAATATAGATACATAATGATAGCTGGGGATATTAAAAAAAAAAAAATCAGGAATTATACACAGGTAGATTTCCCATATCCAAGTCTCTAAACCCAAAACCTTTTTGTGTTTGCTCTGTAAGCTTGACTCTGCTCTTGGCACAGAGTAAGCCATTGCTCTGCTCCCTTGCTCTGCCACATCTGCTACTCAATGTGGGAATCAAGCCGCCTCCAGTTTCAAAATACCTTAATAATCAAATCTGTTTCCTTCACACTGTGGATCAAAGGTTTGTGAAGATAAAAGCTTCCAATTTTTTGTTCATTGCCTTTTATTACACTTGAGACCTTTATGATTTTATTGAATTTACTTTTTTGTTACTGTAGTGATCACTGACCAGACTATTTTTATGTGACGGTGGAGTTTTTGCCTTCAGTAGCAGAACAGCCATCCATTTACTCTGAAGCTCTGATTTTAGGGGCTTTAGTTACACTTTACTGCATCACATTTGCTCTTCATTCAAAACTGCCAGCAAGAAAAGAGTTCAACAGTACAGATGAGAAAAAAAGCTTATTAGAATAATAATTTATAAGGAAAAATGCTTCTTTTTGGGGGGGGAACTGCAGCACATTTCAAATCTACTAATTTAGCTTCAGTATGAAGTAAACATCCCCTTTTTTGGTGGAATATTCTCTAAAGGGGAAGCACTTGCAACTTAGGCAGAAAATCTAAGATGTCACTGAAAATAAAGCACTATGGCTACACTGACAACTGCGTTCAGCACACAGAGAAAGTATTCTGTACCTATTTGGACATACATGGTCATGTAACAGGAGACAGAATTTTGATCATTCAGACAAAATTACCTTTCTGACACTCCATTAAAGACATGCTAAGAGTTTCAACACTAACAAAAATCTCTCCTGGACTCTGTGGCTTGTGTGTACCTAAGACAGGATCAGTCATAGATTTTTCCAAACTCGGATTAGATTTCTCAGTGGGGAGCAGAGTGGGAGAGTGAAGATCTTATTCTTTTTAATCATTATTTTTCTCACAAACAACATCAAAGCTTCAGCGATTCACATCAAACAAAAGATGCTAACAGAAGCCCAGCTCTGTTCACAGCATTGTTAGGCACAGACAGTAACACTATGAATAGCAGGGTCAAAGGCCATGCACTCTGCTTCTGGGCAGATAAATACATAGTCAGGTAGTCAGTGACAATGACAGCAGCTATTTAAATTTAAGGGAGATGTCTTTGTGGAAGATAAAGAAGCTCATGGCTTTTACAACTTATGCGTGCCTGAGATTGCCCTGCTCACCTCTACCTTGGTGCTCCATTGAACTGCTCCATTTTAGTGCTATTTTTAGTGCTATTCAAGATTTTCTTGGGTATTGAGAGCTTTACACATATAATAGTATCTACAGAAGTGAATTTGCATTACTCCATCCAAGATTCTACGGGGAATCTGGGAAGAGTAGAAACATTAATGTTTAGCTTAGCAAGTACTTTAAATGTTTTGAACAGACTGTGGAGGGACAGAGTCCTTCTTCATCACATTGTTTGACATACTTAAAAAGAAATCTAATCACTCTGTCTACAATTCCAAGAGCTCTGATATGGCTGTCTCCCTACAGAAGATAATGTCTGGCCTTGTGATTAAATATATCTTTAGAGTATGATGATGTAGCTGCAAAAGCATACATTCTCCTTGTAAGTACACATTAAATGTGCAAGGTATCATGAATGGTAGAGCCTCTACAAAGCATAAAAAAATACACAGAAATCTCCAACAATCACAGCTACCTCTGTGTTTAACTTCTCCAGTTCAAGAGTTGACTTTACACCTGAATTGGAAGTGCATATCCACACACGGTGATTTTTTTTCCAAAAGCCTCTACTCCAGTTACAATCATAAGGCAAGAGATCAACCTTTTAATAATCATTTACAGAGAAAAAGGAAAAGGCACACTTTAAGAATCATGGCTATGCTGCTATGTCCTGATGCAGCACTTCCTCAGTTACCACTTCTATCCCTCCTTCCTTCAATTACTGTCTTGCATAAGAAAATATTGTATAAGAAATTCAGGGTTTGGACCACTCCTCTAGAAGTCCTACTTATCCAGAATGGACTGTATGGGATAGTTCTTATGCAAGCAAGAGTCACTAGATGCGGCCAAAACAATTACTTTTTTCTTCAGATGTTTCTTTCCTCTCTGTACAGTCAAATCTGAAAAACTTTTTAAATTATTTAATGAGGAAGAGTTCATCTGTATGAACATTTTGGAAATGGGTTGCTGTACCCACCAGGTCAGGGCACTGCTGTTCTATTTAAGTTTGCAACTGATCAGTGCTGGGACAGCACTAGGTAGTGAGCTGATCACTATAAGCAATAAATAGACATTCCCTGTAATATATTCAGAAGTGTTGACAAATGGTTTAGCCAAAAAAAAAAAAAAAATAATCAGGACTAAGCTATTTGGAAAAAAGCAATTAAAAAGCAATTTGATCAGCTCTTTGTAGCATGTTGAAGGAAAAGGAGGATAACTTTCAATAGATCCTAAAGACTACCATAAAGATGCACACTTTTGGCAGGGCTTATTTCGCACATTTGATTTGGACACAGAGATTGAGAGATAATGCATCTATGCTTCCTGGGACTGCCTGCCTGACAAGGATTAGTAAGGCAGATAGGCTCAGTCTGCAGTATGTGATACACTATGGACTGAACGCTGAACAGACTTTGGCAGATCAAATTAGTCTCACTTTGTGTTGAAATCCAGGGGGTAATATTATCCAAGGAAGAGCAGGTGCAACATATTCTGCTGTGTTTGTAAGAAATTTTCTTCAGAGGAAACTTAATCAGGCCAACTGCCAGCGCTGGGGGGAGTTGGGAGCTAAGGATTAAGCAAAGAATAGAATAATAGAACCACAGAACAGTTTGGGTTGGAAGGGACCTTAAAGATCATCTAGTTCCAACCCCCTGCATGGGCAGGGACACCTTCCACTTCCAGGTTGCTCAAAGCCCGTCCAACCTAGCCTTGAACACTTCCAGGGATGGGGCATCTACAACCTCCCTGGGCAAGCTGTTCTGCTGTCTAACCACCCTCACAGTAAAGAATTTCTTCCTAATATCTAACCTAAATCTCCCCTCTTCCAGCTTAAAACCATGACCCCTCGTCCTCTCACTACAAGTCCTTGTAAAAAGTCCCTCCCCAGCTTTCCTGCAGCCCCCTTCAGGTACTGGAAGGCTGCTATAAGGTCTCCTCGGAGCCTTCTCTTCTCTGGGCTGAACAGCCTCAACTCTCTCAGCCTGTCCTCGTAGGAGAGACATTCCAGCCCCCTGGTCATCTTCGTGGCCCAATAAGAGTTTGTCCCAGTGAAAGAAGCGTTTGGTCCAGCAGAAGGATCCTTTTGTAGCCTTGAAACAGGAACTCAGCTAGGTTTAGCACTGTTGTTGCCTTGTTGCTGATCTACTAATGATTAACCTAAACGAGGCCACCTGGAATGAATTCTCTTGAACTTACAGAAAACTCACTGTTCTGACTCTATTACAACTTCCAGTAACAGACTGGCACCAGCAAACTGTTTTTCTTACCTCGTGCCCTTAACCTAAGAGTCTGTTTTTTTTCTGCTACTTTTGTACTAAGAGAGCGAAAGGCTGAAGGAGAGCTAGCTATACAAGAAAGAAAAGCCAGGAAAAGAAAGAATGCTTTCATTTGCAGTATCCTTCTCCATCAGTGACTATTTTGCAGTGTAATATGGAAACGCATAGTTTTGGTGGCTTCAGAGCAAGGATTTTAGTGTCTATGAGTATCACAAACATCTTTTTACAATGGGCACAAAGATCCTCATCCTTTTTTTGTTTCTTGAGAGCCGGTAGGGATTCATTTTGCCTTTGGAAATTAACAGAACATTAGTTTTCCTAGGATTTTTCTAATTTGGTGAGATAACTGATGAAACATTGTATTTCTATCAACAATTTTAAGAATTTACAAGTTTTCCGAAATTGATTACAAGAAGAAACAGTAGAAATGAGTACTTCTCATTTCTGAGAAATGAATGAGTACTCAACTGCCTTCTCATACAGTCATCTCGTACCAAAAAGAGCAGGTCATCAACAAAGATATTTGTAAGAATACAGAAAACTTCAATTTGCCATTGAAGTTAGTGAAGATAAGCTTTATGAAAAGCCTTTCAAGCATGATCTCTGAGAAAAAGTGAATAATTCGTAATAGTACAATTTCTGTTGCTGTTTTCTTTAAAATTATCTGGTCAATGTGTTGCAAAGGACAAGCAGTCCTGTATGGAAATGTATATAAAGATCTGAGGAAGTAGATTGAAAAGTTGGCAGATAAGGTAGGAGAGACAGCCAACGGAGGGAACTCAGATTGTACAGCAAATCTGAAAGAAGATAAATGGATAATTTAACAGCCATTCAGTTTTCAAGAAAGACAAAGCACAAACTACATTGCTTCAGAAAAGGACTAGAAATTATGATGGATGAAACACTTCAAGTAAGTGTTTAACACAACAGAATCACAGTTGCCTGCAGAATTCCCAGCTGAGGGCAAATTCAAAGAACTAAATAAGGATATGAGAATGATATGGTTTGAAGAGTTTTTCAAAATCCATTTAATAGCAAGGCAGAAGACATTGATCAGCTGCTTGGTTAAAACTCTGAAAGGAAAAGAATTAGAAACATTCTGTCTCTTGCATGGTTTAGACACAGAATCAAACCTATAAATAGCAGTGCCAAATAAGAAGTTGTTTATGAAACAATAACTCTTCTTCTTCTGAGCAAACCCTTGGTTTCATGAAATTATTATGAACAGATGAATCATTTGCAACTATGGCAACACATCAGCTGAGCTACTTCAGTAGGTACCCAGTCCTTCAGAATCACTCCCTCTCTTTGACAGCACAGCATGCTTGATATTGGTCAGAGCACATTTGGCTACAAGGAGCTTTGTACATATTTTCCTCCCTGAAGTACCTGGCACATTTTACCAGTGGAGAATCTTACTTTATAATCATCCCTCTATATTATGCATGTTTGCTTACAAAGGAGTGCAGCACTATTCTTGCTAGGGTGCCATCACCAGAAAGATGCATAACACTAATTCATAGTGGAAAAACTGAACACTTCTGCATATATTAGATCCCTTTCCAGTCACAATGGCTTCCTTCTGCACTGCTATTTCTATAAAGAAGGTAAAAGAAACTCCTGTTTTCTATCAGAGAAGTTAGTATTATATTCATTTCATCTAATTACATTTTAAAGCATCGGGAAAAAATGCCCTGGCAGAAATGCAAAAGTAATGCACTGATGCAGTATGTACTTGACCACCTGCACCCCTCCTCAGTAAGCCCTAGAAGGAAAAAACAGTCTCCTTCAACTATGATGAGATTGCAGGTTTTTTTGTGTTTTTTTTTTCATTAACTCAGCTTCCACCCAAATACAGTATTTTTTTCTGGAACATAATGATTAAAAATGGCCCTGAATCAGTAGGGCAAATAATTAATTCATACACACACACAGTCAAAGGTTCATAGAATTTAATCCCTAGATCTTCTCTTTATCACTTTATCTTCTGTATTCTACTTACAAAGGGTAGATTTTTAGCAGTTTTTTTGGTTTTAGTACACAGTCATACATACAGAAATACTTTTGGATTTTCAAAACAACTTCCATCAAGTATTTGCATTGTGAAGATCAAATCTGTAGAAGACTGCAGTACAGATTCCCTTTTATATGAAGCAATCTGAAGTTGAAGGACTTTCAGACAGATGGCTTACCTTTGGCCTATGTGTTCTCATGTGAAAGCCACTTCAGCAAAACTCAGGAGTCCAATTCAGCTTGGCTGTAACTGGTCACGACTCTCTTGACTTTAGCAATGCTTCATATGCTTATACCAGGTCTGAATTTATCCCTATGGCTTCTCAGTCACTAGTCCTCCCTTCCAACTCAGAAACTGCCTATATAATAAAAGTGATTCATTACAAACCACTGCATTCCAAAGTATAGTGAACACTGAGACCTATAACTTTTTGATATGTGCTCAGTCATAAAAACAAATTTATATGGTCTTATTCCATAAACTCACTTTACAAATATTAGACCATACTTCCATGAGCTGTAATTTTGTCAAAGCTCGTAAGTTAAGCAAGGTCAGAACTGGTCAATATTTGCATGAGAATCTCCAGGGAGGAAAAAAAAAAGTATACACTCCAGAGGTCCTGCAGTGTTTGCAAGCTAGGGCTTACCATACTCTTCAAAAGGACTTGGTGTTAGTCTTAGGATACAACCAAATGTTGTATTTGCTATAGCAATAGTTTAGCTCTGGCCACATGTGTGCTGCATCTTGGCTTTTTCAGATAACATCCTTTCCCAGAGATGAAGGTGATGTGGCAGATCAAGTCCTCTCCCACAGCATCACCCTTCAACCTAGGAGGTAGATCTACCAACAAATGCCTGCACTGATACTCATCACCCTCTCCCTGAAGGCATTTGTTGCTACTACTTCTGTTTCTCCATTCTCTACGATTTAGCTAGCAAAATATACCTACAAATAACAGCTCTAAAACCAATGAAAAAAACCATTGTTCCCTCCCAACCTTCTCCCATAAATAGCTTCCTCTGAGTAGCTCATGCTCTCCCCCTTTTGAGCTCTTCCTTCAGGCAGCCCTGCTCCTCTCCCAGGTGTGCACAATGTATTGCTGAAGTGCCTTCAACCTTTTCTTCTACTGGAAGGGCTTATATGTAAGAGGAGCTATGCCTTGTGAAAGTGTGCTGTGAGCAAGGAAGTATGTAGTCACAAAAGACACCTAAATTATTGAAAGTGGTAAGAAAAAGTCAGTGCTATACAGTAACTTTCTGAAAAACAGCATAGTCACACATCTGAGGTAGTAGATGGATGCAGAAGTGAACTGCAAACCTATCTGGCTTTTCCTAACGCCGGAGCACACAGCAGCCGGCGGGATCACTCTTCCAGCGCCCTCTATCACTCTGCAATTAAGAACAGCTTTTACAGCAAAGAGGATAAAATGAGAAAGGTCACCAATTCTGTACCTATTGCTGGGTGGCAAGGCAACTGCACTGCTGTGGAAGGACTGCAAGCGGGTATTGTGGACCCAGGAGGAGAGATGGGAACTCCCTGGGCAGGGGCTCCCTCACCCCCACACTGCCAGCTTCCAGCCTGCCTGCTGCACTGAGGGGGGACAAGGAAAATGGGTGTTTCTGGAGCTGTGAGTTTATGTGGTGGTATCCGATGTCAGACTGCTGTTGAAGACCAAGCCTCTTCCTGCTAAAGCAAATAATAAATTGGAGGTTAAGAAGTTGGATACCAAATTGGACAGATCACTAGCAAATTTGTTTGTAGGAGGCATGCAGCAAAACCAGAAGCACGGAGGAGCAGAACATCAAGGAGTTTTCATGCAATAAAATGGAAAGTAAAAAGTGCAGGCAGGAGGTAGAAAACCCTACCAAGGCTGTAGCCAAATAAACTTAAATAGCTTTGGGCATAAACTGGTGGTTTAATCCGGATCAGGAACAGGTGCTATGAATGTAATTCAGTAAGTGGTCTGCCAGAAGGGAGAGAAATGTGTTGCTTTTGAGATAATTTCCCAGAAGCTTCATAAAAGAAAATTGATTACTGGATTTTAATAATTAAAACAGGGCCAGATATATAGTAATCAAATGGGGTTTTAATTACATCTCAAGCAGAAATAAAATCCAATTTGTGTACTTTGTATCAGAAAAGTCCTACTGAAATGCTTTGGTAGGTGGAAAAAATAAAATACAGGCTAATTTCCATAGGAATTATAGTAGTTGGTTTAATTAAAAGACTAGACCAGAATGAAAGGGTCCCAAAGTGAACAGATACTAAATACAGAAGCAGTGGTTAAACATCAAATCAATGTCTGAATAAAGACATTTTATAGACCAAGTGCAAAATCTGCACTGTTGGGTATCCCTAACCTAAATTAATGTGTAACTAAATGAAGTTTCTGAAAATTACACTATATATTTATAAAGTATTCCATAGAATTAATTGCTTGTGCTGTGGTAAAACTGAATATTAAAGACATGTTTTATTCTTTCTTAAATGTTCCTTTTAATTTATTTCATCAAAGTTAATGTTATTAGTTAAACATTCTTGTTATTTACTTGGTGACGTCTATTGCTCCTGGGTTATTAGACTCTGTAATAGCACTTAGGTACATATTTCTAAGAAATATATGTAGTTACTTTTAGATTTAAAATGTGTTTACAGCTCATGAGATACAGTGATTACAATAGAACTGTGTGGGTGCTTCTTGAGTCCATTCCCAACCTGCTTAGGCGTCTGGTCTCTGCTGCAGTCGATACAAAGCTAACTGATCTAAGCAGCTCAAACACTCACAATCCTGCTGGCACTGTACATGAGAGAGAGAGCTGTCTCCTACCATAACAGTGTGGCATCTGCCCAGCCCTGGAGGGTCAGCACAGCAGTAAGCCATGCCCAGACTGCTGCATGTGCTCTCTGGCACTGGGATTGAAAATATCATGGTCTTGTGGTCAGTCTTGGCAAAACAGTATTGAAAGAACAACAGACATAGGCTAGAGCTGTGGACCCATACTGAGACAGAGTCCACTGTCTCAGTGAGCTCCTTCTCCTCTATGTTGCCTGTAGCAGACATAGGTTGCTGGTATAGCATTTATGACAGGAACAGCCAGTACTGCATTTTGTGATTACAGATCTGGGGCTGCTGGGGTGTGAGTGCAGAATGCTGCCTTTGTCCTTAGAGACGTTTGAAATACACTGATTTTAAAACTGATTTAATTTTTTTAAATCTAAAGTGTATATTCAAAAATACTTTGCAAAAACTTTTTCAATAATTAAGAAATACCAGCAAGCTTAACTGCCAGTGGATAGATACTGGCTTTGCACAGAGCAGATCTGATAAATTGCTGTCAAGAGCTGAATATCTGATGTGCTACCTCTTGACACCGAGTTGGCAGTTATAATGCAGGTGCTAAGGACAGCAGCAGTGAGCTTTTCAGGTTTTTTCAGGTGTTTGTGATTTATTACTGCTCCTCTGTTTTGGACTCCACCAAATCAGGTTTGAGGAATACACAGTGGTTTGACAAAGAGCTAAAAATGGGGTGCTCTGAGGCACAGTGATGGAAATGTTATAAATCCACATCTATTCTATCAAACGAATGATTGCCACCAGCCAGCAATACTATATGTGACAGCAACTGCAGTAAACTCTTGCCTCATACCACAGGCCCAAGGTTGCAAAATTTTCTACCCAGTCTGTGCCATATTTTAGGAAAATAATTTCAAGTGGATTTGCTTCAAGTTCCACACAAATCAGCTACTTACTCATGGTGTGTTTTTTCAGAAGTGCTGAGCATTCATAATTCCTACTGAAGTCAACTGAAACGGCAAGTTTTCAGCACATCTTAAAATCAGGCCATTAACCCTTAATTATCATATAATAGCTCAATTAAAAATCTACCAAGACTTACTCCAATAGCTAACCAAACTCCCATGGCTTGCAGACTAGCTATAAAAAAAATGCAGTTCTTTAGTGGTGTCTGTGCTCAAGGGACTTTTTAAAGTGGTTGCTGTTAAACCTGCTACTTAAAGCAAATAATTAAAATTATCAACTGCAAAGGTACCCACTTCTTTATTTTCCTTACAATTTTCTGCACTTCTTGATGAACTTTTTGCCTTCTCTGTCATTATGTTTTTAATCTTGCACCAACCCTTCATTTCCAATGAGAAATACGCAGTTTGCATGCTATCAGAGAAAGCATGATGCCCAACTCTCAGCTTAACCCACTTCTTCCTAATCAAAAAAGCTGCAACAGCATAATCCTTCTCTGTCCTGAAAGGGCACAGTACATGACTGCTTGGGAACTCACTGGTTAACCCTTTCTTCACATCCAGGGGCTGCTGTTCTAGGAGGTTCTGCCTCTAATGTAGGGACAAAAGCATGTGAGGCACTTGTGGTCTTTCTACATGAGCATTTGACACTGAAGGGGAAGGTAAAATAAACTCCCAGCAAAGGTGTGCAGTGGTTATATCATCTGGGGGGCTCATTCAAAGCCAGCTGAAACTAAATAAAAGATTCTTAGTGGCTTATGTGAGCTTTGGACTGGGTATGTAGAGGAGAGGTGATTGCAGTGCAATCTAAAAATAAAACTTTACTTTTTTTCTTCCTTGTATTTGGAGCACACAGAAATTGATTTTTTTTTGCCAGCTTTGGAAAGCACAGTATTGCTGTGGTTTACTCGTCTATAGGAAGTAAGAATCGAGCAGTAGGGAGAATCTGAAAGTTATTTCAGCTTTGTCCAACTTGTCATCCAACTAGTGGACTCCTGCTCATAGTGGCCAGCAGCCAGGTAGCTTCAGACACCTGGGAGATGCCTCAAAAGGGCTATCTTTAAGGCTTACAAGAAAGTTAAAGTAGCTGAGCAGCAACTCTGCCACCTCATGTGCTTTTTTTGACATTTTTGGTGTCTTGCTTAAAGCCTCAGCAAAAAGGAGTAAGATAAAGAGATCTCAATGAGAACAATAAGCTTTATCTACACAGGAATGTAGAGCTGGCTGGGAGGAGGGTGGGGGGTATGGTGCAGATTAAACTCTTTTTACCAGTTACTCTCTGGACTGTCCCTTAAAGGAGTGGAAATATTGTCAATATTTTTTCTCTCATCCTCTTTTTTTTTTTTTTTTTTAAATCTTCTTCCAGTGTCTAGTGAAGCTGAATGTGAAACTGAAGCCTATGCTAGACTCCGTGGCAGTAAATAGAGGTAAATGGGAGGAGCTGCACCAAAAAAGACTTCCTTCTCAGGCAGCATCCTCGGCCTCCTTGTCCTCTAGCTTCACCATGTCCCTCAAAGACATAAATTAAGCCTGCAAATGTCAGTGTCGCTTTACGATAAGAGCTGTCTGAAAGGCTGTCGTAAGCTTAGGCCCACCATTTTTTAAAGAAATGCTTTCACAGACATACATAATTGATTGGATATTATCTTGATGGGAGCTTAGTCTTCTTTTACTGGGAGGTTTAGTGGGACTGAAAAGAAGGCCTTCAGTGAGATTGCACTGGTACCTGGAGTGACATGGAAGACTTAGCACAAGAAGCATTCATTCAGCTCTGCTACATTTCAACCGCTGCTGTAAAAATCTGTTAAGCTGACAACAGACTGAATATAAGAACTTACAGCTTAATAAAATTAATAATTCAGAGCAGAACTGGGATGCAAGCTGGTCAATTCATATGCAAGGAGCTGCAGGAAAACAGAATTGTATGTAATTACATTGTTGTTTTGCATCTCTTCAGTACATGTTATGAATCGATAATGCCTGCTTTTGTGATGTTCCTCTCTCACTCTTCCCTCCTCTTTTATGCCTGAATGTTCTGAAAAGCCTGCTTTGTATTCTAAAGAAGTATTTTTTTACAACAAAGCTTCTTAGTGATTGATCAGGGCCTTTAGAATTGCCTACCTTTGCTACATTTAAAAACAAACTTTATTATCTTTAAAGACACCAACCTGTCCCTGCTTCCCTGAGAAATCCGTATTAACAATGCAGTAAATTTCTCAGCAAGGGCATAAAGGCAAAATATTGCATGGTAATTTTAGAGTTGTGGGTTTTTTTCCTTTAAAAAATGCTCCTTTAACACTTTTTTAATTAGTTTCGCCTAAGGAGAAGATTTATGAGCTTTAATTAAAATAGAATACAAATAAAACAGGAAATCTGTTGCCTTGTGCTTTAGGTTTATATTACATTGAAAAGTGGACCACAGATAAGCCTTTCTATTACAGTTTTCAATTTAAATTAATATTTTGAGATGGTGGAGTGGAAGAATATAATCACAGTGGACTGACTACCTCTTATTTCTCTTGCAGTTCTTTCAGTACAATTTGAGATGCTATTGTTACAGCACTAGTGAAGGCTCACATGCAGACATCTGTGGTAGAGGTGTTCATAAAAATCTAATCAAATGTGATAGGTCACAAAACCAAATGTGTCCAGTTCTGTGTGATGACACTTGTATTACCTGAAAGTTGGTCTCTTTCCTTTAGTGCAAAGATCACTAGTGTAGCAAAACTGTGACCTATGATTTGAGGGTGGTTTCTCTGCTGCATGACCAGGCACGTTGCTGTGCTTATGAGTTCCCACTAATAGGGAAAAAGACCCTTTGCACTCCATGAAAAATGAGATTCTAAATATAGGACTGTCTGGCAGCAGAAATTAAAGCTGAATTCAGCTTAGTTTTACACCTGTGCCAAACTCCGTTTACTTCAGTGGAATTACCTTGAACTGCCACCAGCTTAATGAAAATCAGGACCTGGCCTGGCTGACCAGATGCTAAAGAGAGCTTTCCTCCTTTCTAAGGAAAGTGGGTCGTTAGCACCTTCCAAAAGCTGACTACATCTGCCTGACAACCAAACAGAAACAACAAAACTGCTGATCACCTCTTTAAAAAAAATCCACAACAAAACAAAACCCCTTTGTGCTACCACTAAGCTTGGGTATAGGAGAACAGCAGGAAATGCCGGTGCCATTGCAAGCCAATCTGTTAATACTCAACTGAACCACATCACTTCCTCTAGCAGAAAGAAGCAGGGAAGGAGCAGAAATGCAGACTGCACAGCAGTGAATGCATGCACCAATGGAAACGTTTCTGCTATTATTTTACCACTTCTTTCTTCCTACAATAAAGACAGAGGCAGGATAGTAATCAGCAACCAATACAAAACTTAAAAGATGTTCTTTACGGGGGAAACACATACTGGGAAGATAGTAGTGCTGGCAGGTACATGCAGCTTTCCTGAATTTTGATATTGCATATTGCTAAGTATAACATAATTATAGTGCATACCCTACAGCTTCCCCCAAGGTTGAGTCTCCCCTCATTTCCTCTCCTTTTTATTGGCTTCAGTGCGCTGTTGCCCATGGCAACACCCACCGGCAGGGATGGGGATTCGGCACCACCGCAACATGACATACAGCTGAAGCTCTAACAATGTCAACCATCAATCAAGTGACTGTTTGTAATTGCCTCCATCTATTTCTCCTGTCTTCGGTATCTTTGCCACTGTGGGTCAAAATTCAAAAACTGCTGACTAATGTTATGGTTCTGCTCCTCCATCACAAAGAAGAAAATGAGAGAGCACGGGTAGATCTTTATCAAATTGTTCTCAGGATAAACGAAGTAACCCTGCTGAAACCAGAGGGGGCACAGTAATGCATCTTAGAACAGCTATAGCTCAATCTTAAAAAATAAACTAAATTCTTATAAATTTATTTAACACTCAGCTTAGGAATCCACAAAAGACATGCATTTTTGAAAGAAAATGAAGATTCTTTGTAGAACCATGCAGTACAGTAAAGAAACATTCCAAGTTTCTCATTTTTTAAGGTGATGGAAAACACTTGTAAACTAGTGTTTACAAGCTCGCTAGACAGAAATTGTATCTGCTTTTCATTATTTCTGATAGGGAAATGTTTTCACAGCTCATCAGTCAGTTTTGCCAAGCTCTTCCAAGATGTGGGCAGAAGAGATGACTGTGTAGGTTATTACATTAGAACTTTCCATCTTTTACTTGTTTCCCTGCCATGGGAGATCCTCTGCACATGGAGAGATCACAAACCATTTAAATCAATTGGGTTCTGCAATTGCCTATAAAACACAGGTCCACAAGAGGCCAGGACAAATTAAAGGGCATGTGGAGAAGAGGACAGATAACCAACCCATTGTTACCCAGGACAGTGCTAGTAAAGCACTGCTTAGCCTTTCCCTGGAGATGCTGAAAACATCTGGTTTGCCTCAGCAACAGAGAAGTTCTCATCTGCCCCAGCTGTCAGTGGAAATCTGGCTTTGAATAAAGGCTCTAACATTTACAATTCCAGTGCTTAAATGTGGTGAGCACGTGGACCATCCACAGGGTCACAGGGGTTTCATTCTCTCCCAAAGTTGCTTCCAGCAGGTTCAACTTCTTCTTGGTGTCCTACTGTCTAGTGCTAACTGTAGCCTGCATGTGGTCAGGTTTCCTGTCTTTTTTTGTGTGTGTGTGTTGATGGTTGGACTCTGTGATCTCAGAGGTCCTTTCCAACCATGATGATTCTGTAATTCTGTAATTACAGTTCCTGAGGTCTCACAAGAGCTAGTCAGCAATCCTCACTTTATCAGCAAAAAAATGTGCAGAAGACCTGAGTCTTCATCTCTATCCTCAAAGATAGTTCAGGAAATGCAGTAATTCCATTCAGGATTCCCAGCTATGAGACTGCTTACCAAAATCAACTGTTCCTCACCAAGAAAAAAAGAAAAAGGCATAAATTTCCTAGCAGTGCATAGGGTTATCTGGAGGAAGGCCTGGCATTCAAATCCTACTTAATTTGGAGCAAGCTTTCGAATTGTGAGTGCAAATTCCCCGCCAGCCTGTGGGGAGTCGTAAGACTTGGCTTGTGTCCTGCTCCCCTGCTGACGCCCTTCACATATGCTCAGCAAGGAGATGGGACACCTGCTGGGTACAGCCCCGATTTCTGCTTCAAACCTGAGAGAGAGCACAAAGCACACAGGTTTTCGTGGAAGAGCTCAGGAGGGGCTCGTATATACATCCTCCTGGATCAAAGCCCTCCCCTGCAACAAGACACTGTGACCCACAGGAAAACCAAACACTGTTCAAGACAAGGAGCACTTGGGGTAAAGGCTCTCCTGTGACTCAGACAGAAGGGCTTCCTACCTCCCAAGAACAAGACATCCAAGGGGTGTCTTTGGCCATAGTTCAAATACTCAAATCAGACAATTTCCCCTAAAGTGCCCCATCGTTTTGCCTTTCTACCAGCCTGAGACCTCCAGGCAATACAGAACAGCTTCATAACGTGATCAAGATGTAGACATCTACTTCTGTCAGGACATGGCTTTGCTCCTGCTCCAAAGCAGAATCACATTTACAAGGTTAGGCAGCAGCAGCTCACAGAAGTTTGAACTGGATGCCTCATGTGGCAATTAGACATTGAACTCCCCATGTGGCTCTGTCACAGCCAGCCCCTATTATCTGCAGGGCCAGGGATCTTGCTTAGAAGGTCACATTTTGTGCCCTGCAGAAAATAGCTATGGAGTAGATGAGTACGTTGCATTTTAGGTATTCCTTCAGATGGTGTCCTTGGTACAGCAGCTGCATTTCTCTAGACTGGTGACCTTGATAATTGCTCTTTCTTAGAGTGCACTGCAATCTCATAATGTGCCTGTAGTTATCAACAAAGCCAATACTAGTACTCACAAACTATTTTTGAAAACTGCAACCAGCAGTGCCTAAAGTCATTTGTAATATTTAGACAAATTAATCCTACCAGGATAATAGGACTGTTTCAGTCTACAGGCCAAATATTTATTTCCCTTCATAAAATTAAAACAATTTTAGTTAATTAATAGATTGTTTATGCATTGAGTGGAACTTTAGAACAGGTTCATTTCAAGGTTATGTAAAACATATGGACATTTCCAATGCTTACAGTGTTCTGGGCAAGAAAATGTAAAGCAAGAAGTCTTTCTATTGACTTTGTCAAAGAAACAGAAGATTTTTAACAGTAAAATCACGTTAATGGTTCCCAACATAACAATGAAGTTGGAAGTATAGATCAGCTGAAATGAGAAACTCCAGAGATTTCCATCACTTGAACATGCCAGTATTGGAATACATACTGTATATTGCTTGTTACCTTTTTTTTTTTATTACTTTGTGTTTAATTACCAATTTATAAGCATGTTGGCCACTGCATCTTACAGTTATGTGGGGAATACCATTATAAGCTCTGAACCTTTGCTGCCATGAAGAAAACTACTGACACATGCACAGAAACACTGTGTGTGTCCTAATGCAAGCAAATTACACATACTTTCAAAATGTGTAACTTAAGACTGCTGCATTCTTTTCCTTTTTGCATTTTAAGACCATTATCCTCACTGTTTTGCTTTACTAGATCACACAATGCTGATTCAGCTTTTAAAAACATGTTTTGGAAATTAACAACTTGGTTTTATTGGTCTCTAAAAAAAAATAAATCATTTCAATGGTTTGCTGTGATTTTTTTTTTTTAATTCTTATTTTTCTTGGAAAATACCTTGTTGAGATGAATCATAGCTGTTATCTATTGATTACTGAATCACACAAATAGAAGAGCATGAAAATACATGCAACTGAGCAGCCTAGATACAATTTTGGAACATGACCTCCCAACACTCATGCCTGGGAGTGTATCCTAACTTCACTGGATACACATGGCATTAGTCTGGAGTAACTAGAAACCAGATCTAGCTGGTTACTCCAACAGAGTTATTTACGTGTACAGAAATTACACAGATTACAGTCTGTGATACCAGACTATCATTGTCTACTGTTCAGTAGACACCTGTAGCAGGACAGTCCATCTCTCAAGATGCCTGCCTCAGTTGCCCTCTATGATTCAATAGCTTTGTACCTCTCAGTTCTACAGGCCCAGGCCTAGAGTGGAAAGATTCCCATGGGAAAGGGCCTAGCAAGCTCTGAGCTGGTAACAACCTTGCAAGTACAAACAGAAGGCCAAGTTGACATTCATAACACCAGCTGCTCTCCAGTGTTGAAGAACACGGAGCCCAGCCTAGCCTCAACTAGGCCCGAAACGGAGATAAAGTAAGAACGAACAGATAAACAAAAGTTTGCTTGGTGAGAAAAGGGCCTTCATGTTTTTTTCCCACTGTTTTCCTTTTATTCTCCAATGAGAGATTTTGGAGGCACAGCTGAATAGTTAAATGACAGCAGTCCAACCACTTTGTTCTGTAAGAGCCTGGTCCTGTCTTCAATCAGAGGGACTCCCACACGCTTTGCCAGGAGGTGTGCTGGACCTTCTCTCCAGCTGGGATGCCTGCCAGAGAGATTATTTCTCTGGAGTTGAGCACCAGGACAAAGGGACACCCAGCTGTGGCCATGCGAGGGTGAGAGATGTTATCTCCCTTATTGTCATTATTAGTTAACTTGACATTAAGCAATCTTTCTTTGTTAAGTTCTAAACTTTTAAGGTTTTAAGATCCTTTTAGATAAGCACATTTACTGTGTTATCACCTGGCCAGATATTATTTTAATCACTGTTCTAGATCTAGTATAAGACCTATTAATAAGTTGCTAGCATTTAAATGGTTACCCCTTATCAACTGACTATTAGTTGTGCATTTTATTGTTAAGATACATTTTTGCATTATAGCTTGAACGTCCTGTTCTAATATCCCAGCTCCCACACAATCCAGCTGTGCTTGTTCCTTATAAGTTCATTAGTTAAGACCATAAGTTAAGGTGCTGTTTGCAATGCATCTCGTTCTGAGCATGTGCATCCTGACTGCTATCTCCCCGTTAGGGACAACACCATGAGAAGAAAAAATATCCCTCCAAAGAACAATTACGTTGTTGGAGCAGTTACAGAGAAGTGGGGGATAACTCCTTATACTTTTTTTAAACCTGCAGGAAAGCAGGCAGATTGTGCAAAGGTATAAACATCCTTCTTTCCATCAGCCACGACAAACTTTGGGTCTTGATAGGCTGTAAAGGGGATGTTTCTTGTTCAAAAAACCCAAGGCAGCAATAAAATACTGGCCTGAGTTCCAGGACTGTGTGTGTAGCTTACAGCTTGTTTTTACCCCTTGCTGCACAACAGAACTATTATGGAAGGCTTACAAATAAATTAAAGAAATTGAAAAATTCCTTTTGACTTTAGTCTTTCCAGCTGCATGAGCAGCCGGAAACACAGCGAACGTCAAAGTCTAGGCCTTATTTTCAGCAGGAGAGGCCTCTCTGAGCTGATGCTGAACGGTCCCTAACCAGCCCGTTTCCCAGCTCGGGACATAAAAGCAGGAGAGGGAACAGAAAACGCCAGGCGAACACAGACTGTGCTGTTGCCCTCTCGGGCACCAGCGCCCATTTGTACTGCGGCGGCTGCAGAAGCAGGACGCACCGGCCGCCGCCATCCCCTCCCTCCAGCACTTCAGCGTGTGGCGATGCAGCAGAGCGCCGGAGAAGCGGAAGGCGGGAGGTCAGGAGGATGCAAGAGAAGGGCGCAGCACTGAGCGGGATGTGCCCCCGCGGCCCCGCTCCCCAGCCCTCGCAGGGAGGCGGCAGGGCCGCCCCCACCCGGTAGCCTCAGTCCCAGCACTACAGCTCCCGGCGTGCCCCGCGGCCAGCCCGCTGTCGCACCGCCCGTGCATAAGCGCGTGCTCACGAGCCGCTTCCGCTTCCGTATTGCCATGGCAGGAAGCGGCCCGGCTTCCGCTTCCCCTTCGGCGGCAAGCGTTGCCATGGCACCGCCCGGCTTCCGCTTCCCTTCCGGCGGGGCCGTTACCGTGGCAGCGGCGATGGAGGCGGCGCCGGTGCCCGACGGGCAGTACACGGCCGTGGTGTACGGGCTGATCGGCGGCGGGCGGTACGGGGAGGCGGTGTCGCTGCTGAGCCGCGGGCTGCAGAAGAGCTGCCGCTCGCGGGCCGGCCTCTCCTTGCTGGGCTACTGCCACTACCAGCTGCAGGACTTCGCGGCGGCGGCCGAGTGCTACGAGCAGCTGGCGGCGCTGCACCCCGAGCTGCCCACGTACCGTCTCTGCCAGGCGCAGGCCCTCTACAAGGCCGGGCTCTACGCGGAGGCCCTGCGGACCGCCAGCCCGCTGCTGGACCTCCCCGCCTACCAGGGCCGGGCCCTGCGGCTCCAGGCGGCCGTCCACTATGCACAGGGCGACCTCCCGGCGGCCAAGAGCCTGGTGGAGGAGGCGCTCGCCGCCGCTGCGGACGGCGGCCCTGGAGCAGCCGAGGACCCCTCGGAGCGGGCTGACGCCGAAAACAACCTGGGCTGCGTGCTGTACCAGCAGGGACGGCATGAAGAGGCCAGCGCCAAGTTTGCCAGCGCCATGCAAGTGCTGGGTTACAGCCCTGAGCTATGCTACAACATGGCGCTTTGCTGCTACGCGGCCAAGCAGTACGCACCTGCCCTCAAGCACATCTCTGATATCATAGAGCGCGGCATCCACCAGCACCCAGAGCTCAGCGTGGGCATGACCACTGAGGGCATTGATGTCCGCAGCGTCGGCAACACTCTGCTCCTGCACCGCACAGCCCTGGTGGAGGCCTTCAACCTCAAGGCAGCCATTGAGTACCAACTGCGCAACCTGAAAGTGGCCCAGGAGGCACTTACAGACATGCCCCCAAGGGCTGAAGAGGAGCTGGATCCAGTCACGCTGCACAACCAAGCACTAATGAACATGGACAGCCAGCCCACTGAAGGGTTTGAGAAACTGCAGTTTCTTCTGCTACAGAACCCCTGTCCACCAGAAACTTTTGGAAACTTGCTACTCCTCTATTGCAAGCATCAGTACTATGGCCTGGCAGCTGATGTGCTGGCGGAGAATTCCCATCTGACCTACAAACTGCTCACACCTTACTTGTACAACTTCTTGGATGCCATTATTACTTGCCAAACTGCCCCTGAGGAGGCTTTCCACAAGCTAGATGATTCAGCAGGGATGCTAACTGAGCAGCTTAGAAAACTCGCAAAGCAGGTACTGGAAGCTAGGCAAAACTGGGATGAGGAAGCTGTAAAAAAGGCAGTCAATGAGCATAGTGAGACTCTTGACAAATATGTGCCTGTCTTGATGGCCCAGGCAAAGATCTACTGGGACATGAAAAACTACACAATGGTAGAAAAGATTTTCCACAAATCTGTGGAGTTCTGTAATGAACACGAGGTGTGGAAGCTTAACGTGGCTCACGTGCTCTTCATGCAGAACAAGTATAAAGAGGCTATTAGCTTCTATGAGCCAATAGTTAAAAAGCACTATGACAACATTCTCAATGTCAGTGCCATTGTGTTAGCTAACCTCTGCGTTTCCTACATCCTGACAAGCCAGAACGAAGATGCGGAGGAACTGATGAGGAAGATTGAGAAGGCAGAAGAGCAGCTGTGCTACGATAATCCTGATAAAAATATCTACCATCTTTGCATTGTCAATCTAGTCATTGGTACCCTCTACTGTGTGAAGGCAAACTATGAGTTCGGTATTTCAAGGGTCATTAAAAGCCTGGAGCCATATAACAAAAAACTGAGCACGGATACATGGTATTATGCCAAACGGTGTTTCCTGTCCTTGCTGGAGAACATGTCCAAGCACACAATCATGCTACGTGACAGCATTATTCAAGAGTGTGTTCAGTTTCTGAAGCAGTGCGAGCAATATGGAAGAAACATCCCAGCTGTCATTGAGCAACCCCTTGAAGAAAAGAGGATGCACAGTGGGAAGAATACAGTTACCTATGAAGCCAGGCTTTTGAGGGCACTGATGTATAAGATCATTGGGTGGACTGCATAAGAAGTGGTGTTCCTATATAGTAGAAATGAGAAATCTGTGTCTGTTCTCTGCTTTTGCTTGTGAGGTAATGCTCACCCTGGTAGTCCACAGTGGTACAGCTTTTTCTTGATTTAAAGATTTTTGTCTTCTATTTTAACAACATTCAGTGGGAAATAGAATATTTGCATTAAATTAACACGCACCAAGTAACTAGGGGCATTCTTAGTAATCTGTCATGTTAAATATGCCTTAAGATGTGCTGACCAAGATCTGCATTACAGAAATATCATAGAGTTTTCCCCTATAAAATATTTTATCCTTCCGAAATTTTGACCATGTTTCTTTTTCATTGGTTGACAGGTGAAGGTAATTTTTTACCCATCTCTTCTAGCACAGAAATTGAAGAGAGTTGTTTTAACTCTCCAGTTTGTCCCTGTGTGTAAAATGTTTCTTTATTCATCTTTACCCAAGGTATTTTTAGTATGTTACAGACCATGTTGATAGTATATTCAAAACACAAAAAAATGGTTTTCTAATAAAAAGTGAGTCTTACAAACATTCACATTGCCTCTTGCTAATTCAGTAATAATACATGTGTATTCTGGTAAATTGTATACCTAATACAACGACCAATCATATATTCCAAGAGGATGTATTAGGGTGGCACCTCAGTTTAGATCTACCCTTGCAGTACAGTTTAAGACTGGACATAACAGGCTCCAGAGACACTGCCCAGTGCTGCCCCTCGGCTCCTGCAATCCCTGGAGTCCCTGTGCCTGCACCACCCCAGTGGCAGCAGTTCCCTGCAGACCTGTGTGGTAGCAAGTGCTTACTCCACTTGCCACCTGGCCTGCCATTTGCATCCAAATACCATTCTTAGAAGACACCAGACTCTAGTAAGAAGCTTCATGAATGCAAAATTATATTATTTTCCATATTTCTCAAAAAAGCATGTGATTTCCATTTCATATAAGGCTTACAACTCCTACCCTTAGATGGAAGAAATCTGCTTCTCAGTTTCCTTGTGTTACTGTTCCTGCCTCTCTTAACACCACTTTGAAGCACTGTTTAATTCCTTAATTACTTGGCATCTCCCTCGCACTGGCAACAGACACTGTTTTCTCCACAGTCTTGCCATACCTTTTCAACCATATTGAGTATTCCACAGCAAAGTGAGACCAAAATGCCTTTCAGTGTTTTTATGCAGTCTGGTTCTGCGCCCCATGGCTGCTCTTAATTTTGTGTATTCTGCCTTCTGAAGCAATCTATCAGCTGAAGTTTTTCAAGGATCAAAGATCCGCAGCTTTAACTCATTTGCTTACCTTTGATCCTGGCTGCCTGAAGAGCTGGCACAGCAGAATGTTGGAATCAGGTTGCTTGTCCCTCAAAATCCTGTTTCTATTCTCTGGTTTACCTGGAAATAGAGGACAGCATTTTTTGAAGTTGCTCTATTTTAAAGCAATAGAATACTTAATCCACCCAGACAGTAAGTGTATATGGAGACAGAACAGGCCTGCAACCAGTTCAACACACAGGAAGTCAACTCTGCTTATCTGCTGGGAGCGAAACCTGTCAGGGCTGAGCATATCCTCTGTAGCTGTGGGAAATGGCTGTGGGCTAGCTAATATTAGTTTACCCAAAACTTCCTATAACAGTAAAATCAAATTTAACACACTTGTCTCCAGTGTCAAAAATGGGAAAATGTTCTAGAGAGGCTAGAGAGCAGGCAGGGGGTGCAGCAAGTTGTCCTGGAGAGGACTCCATAGCTCATTACTAGTCCATAAGGGCCGCAATGATCATGATATTAAATATCTCCCACAAGTACTTCCCCACGAGGAGGAGACCTGTGATTTCAAATCTTGTTCACCTCCATGAAGCATAGCAGCAGGCTGTGAAGTATGTTTCTAATTTACAGTGGAATTGTATTATATATTATGCAGCATAAACAGCATGACCTTTAAAAAAAAAGTTTTTAAAAGTCACGCCACATAACGGCATCTGAAGTGCAGTAATGGGCAATGACTTAGAGAATATCAGCCCTTTATTTAATATTCATTGTGCATATTCTGTAAAAGTCAGTGGACATTTAAAACAAAAAAAAAAAAAAATCACTTTGCAGATTTGTGCCATTGCAAACGTTGAATGCCCTCTAATGGAGAGCCACTTAGAGACCTTTCCATCACTGACTGTTGAGGGACGTTCACGTGCTTTGGCAGTTTTCCCTACAATCAGTGCATCAGGGCACTGCAGCCAGGATTAGCCCCACTAGGCACTTCATCTCTTCCTTGCCTTCCACGGCCACACAGGGGTCCACCATGAATAAGCAGAGATGATGGAGGCCACTGGCTCTGGCACAGTCCCTGAGCCTGCCAGCCTCCAAAGAAGGCACAGGGCCCTCGGCTGCAGTGTGGGAAGGGAGAACAGCCATGCTCCCCATAAAAGGACATGGAGCTGTGGAAGATGTAGCTGTTTTAGAAAATACAGCTAGAGGGCAGTCAGCATGTCTGGAATTTGCTTCATTCTGTTGCAATGGATCAGACATACAAAGAAAACCCACTGGAAAACCCCAGGGAAAATTTCAATAGCATTAGTTTCCCTGTTCTTCCCTTCTCCTTCTGTTTTTATCTGCTTTTCCTCCCAAAATATGCTGCACACCCAGACAACCCAAGATTGGGCAGGTTGGGTGATGCTGGACACCATGACCACAATATGGAGAGGCCTCTGCTGCTGAAAGGGGAAAGGGAAGCTGCAGAGCTGAGATACTACAGGAAGAGACCTGGAACAGGACCTTCCTCCTCTGCTGCATCAATGGATGCTTCTGTGTGGGGTCTTCTCCCTGTCCCAGGAGTGTTTTTCACCCTGTCCACCACAACCTCTTCCTCAGCAACAGCCACTCAACCAGCTCATGTTCACAGCACACCAGGGCAGATGCCACAGCCCCCATTTTGTCCTAGAGAGCTGTCTGCCCCACCTGTGCCCAGAGGGGTCAGGTCCTGGGGTCACGCAGCTTTCATCTTTTGCAGTGTGTCACTTCCCCCAGTGACAAGCATGCATTTATAGCCTCTCCAAATGCAAAGCACTTTGGTAATGAAAATTATATAAATGTTACAACCAGTTTTATGACTATCTTAATACCACATTTAATGTTGCCACTGTATGACTTACACACAAAATACATTTTTTTAAGGAAAGCACATACATTTTTATATGGAGAAAAGGGAAGACACCAAATAATGGTTTACGGTCCCTAGAAATATAGTAAAATCTACCTAAATGAACACCCTAAACCAGCACAGTTCTTTTGTCCACAGCCAAAAAACACTGTTTTCAGTTATAAGAACACAAACAGAAAACACTACCTAGAAACAGCTGACCATATTCCTGAAGAACTGCAGAAGGCAAACACCTGCAGATAAGCACGAACTAAGCAAGAGCTTCTGCTTCTTTTGTCGGGAACAAGCAGAAGGAAGCCCACAGCCCTCAGTCACTGCATCAGTATCCAAAAGGTGAGCAGTGCAAGATGCTCCCACACACCACCACACCAAGGCCAGACTCCAGGATTTTATTTGAACTAGTAACCTCTTTTGCACCTTGTCCTTACAGTGCACCTTGTGAGATGTTCTTGTCCTCAAACCTTACAAGGGCTTGCCACCCATGTTGCAGGTGACAAGCTGTATTGTACTGCAGTGGGCAATTACCCTTGTAGTAATTACAGCACACATTGTATGAACAAAGGCCTCAAACTGCTGTTCTGCCAGCAGCCTGCCTGCTGATTTGTGCAGCCTGTTCTGCAACATCTTACAACATCCTATTTCATATGCATGAGTTCAAAATTTCCACACATCCACGTTGGCTTTAGCCTCCAGCAAAGGCAGTAGAGTCCAGCCCTGACTAATGGTTTGCAGATTCTGGGCACCAATGTGATAACACGGCTGTGTGGGCTGAAAGATAAGCACCAAAAGATCCATCTTCTCCTCTCCCCCAGGCTTCTCTTCCTTTATCTCCCCTCTGGCCCTTCAGCAAATAAGACCTTCTCTAAATTTTTTACTTCTTCTAAACCCTGCTGTCTTCTTAAGCAATTAGTATGCCTGGGACACTGCATAACTTCACATCACATAGACCATACAGAAAAATGAATAAACACCTGAATACCATCTGGTTTACCAAGAACTAGTCCATGAAGCCAATTTCCTCCAAAAACATCTCAGTGCAAGGAGCTGAGAGAGGATGGTAAAATACCACCTTTCACAAACACGGCAAGGGGCATCTCTAGGCTTTCCTTGCACATCCACCACATTTAAACAGCAGCCTCCAGGAGAGGAGCCTTCAGCATTGTGCAGCCCATGCCTTCTGAGGCTCTAATGCACTGAGCCAGGGAACGCAGCTCTGATGCTCGTGTGGTGTGCACCTTTGTCAGTACCCACATGAGGTGCCACATCAGCTTTCACAGGCTGGCCTTTCAGAGGAGGCACACATGGCTTTGTCACTCTGTGCTGGTGTGGGGACATGGACAATGAAAGTCAGTAGCAGCAGAAATGAACCTGCCTGGTGTCCTAGAGGTTGGTGGGGAGGATTTACACAAGTATGGAAATGCTGAAAAGTGAGTTAATGTGAAAATCTTCCCAGTTTATTTGCAGCAAATTAGTAATACAAGGACACCCAAGTGTGCACACAGCCTGGGAGACACTGCAGAGAAATACTGAGACTTAACTGATACAACAAAAGCTGTTTTGCAGTCCTCTGCAGCTCATTTGGACAGTGCGACCTACCCATGACTCAGAGAAACATTTTCTAAATAATGTAAAAGAGGATTTCAGTCCCGACAAACTTTTAGTCTTTACTTTCAGCAAAACAGCTCTTTTGGCTGTCACTTTTCCATTAAGAAGAAAAATTAAGACATTTGGACTCATTTTCCAAAGAACCTCTTGATTAACATAATTTTCCTAGCCCTTGCCTGAATTTAAACTAATCAAGCCTGCTCATACAGCAGACCTTGCCAAATTCAGCTGCTTCAGTTCAGAATGTTTTTATTTTGGGGGTTCTTCCCCTAAATTCAATATAGTTTATACCCCAAACTGAAGCCCAGGGAAGCCAATAAAAAAGTTCCCACCAACTTCAATGACTTTTAAATTGGCACCTCAGAATATATCCATTTTCACAGGCTGCTATTTCAAGTCATCCAAGAGCAGCTTCTTGAAAGTACTGAAATGATACAACCCCAGTCAAATTCAATGACAAAAAACCTTGTTGCCAGCCACTTGAAATCCTGCTTAGAAACCAGCTAACCCCATGTTTCCCATGGTGCAACCACTGCACATTAAGAAGACATCACTGTTGCACAACACGAGGTCCACATCCGTAGCATGGGATTAACCCCCACAGCGCAGCCCCAGACCTGGGAGACGCCCACATCCCAACAGCCACCCCGCCAGGAACGCCCCAGAGAGGAAAACTCAAAAACACGAATGCCAGATTTTGTTCTGGAACATTGGAATCATCAGTCAGCACAGCAAACGTTTAAACTTCCAGGGTGAATTTACACACTAGCTCTGAACAGTCTGAGCTTCTCTATGGCGTTTTTGTCCTCTGCTACATGCACTCATCCCCTTCTCTGAATTTCAGTCCTTCTTGCTGCTTATCTCCTCCTCCCTCCTCAACTCTGCCCCTAGGACCCTTGCCATCCTGTGTCACAAGCAGGGAACAGGTTGACTAACAGCTTTTTATGAGTCGGTTTTATTTTATAGCCCGCTTTCCCGTGGGAGAGGGCAGAAGGAGCTGGCTAACACTCAGATCCTGTTGGGTTGAACTGTTTTCTAACAGCCGTCTTCCAAATTAAAATTAACACACCTCGGATTTTTCTTAACTGCAGCTCTCTGGTGCCTCACAGAGCTCTTTGTGTCCTCCTCCACTGATTCACGGCCGCTCAAACAGCCAAACAGAAATGCAAGAGCTCTGACATGGCGTATCTGATTTTCCTGCTCTGTCAATAGTATTTATCACTGCAGCTCCCATGCGGAGCAGAAGGGTCTGCTTCTCCATCACAGCTGAGGGACAGGGGTTTCAGAGAGCACATAAATCCTTCGCTCTTCCCCTGCAGAGCCTGTCAACATGCATTGCATTTGTAAAACAAAAGCAGCCACATCTTCCTACGGCTGTTACTCAACAGCCACTTCAGCCACCTCGATAGCACAGAGATAGCCACAGCACTAATCCACCCAACTGTCTGTAGGTGCGAAGCAGGTGTGGAGACAGCTCCATTAGGAAATACTGCCTGATTTATCAGGGCGGCATTATTCTTTCTCTGGCAGCAGATGCCTTTGTGGTAACCTTCAGGGAGAGGGCTGGGCGGCTGCTGCCATGCTCCGGCCGCGCTACAGAGGGTGCTGCTACGCCAGATTTGGCCCGGCGGGGCTGCCGGCCAGAACCCGGCCCCGCGTTCGGGGGAGCAGCACCGCCGGCATCCCCCAGACCAGCGCCCCTGGGACCTGCATCCGCCCTCTAGGTTCTCCGCCTAGGGCCAGCGACAGCCGGATCGCTAGGAATGTGACCGAACAAGTGCCGGCAGCTAATATTCACTCCAGACACGGAAGGGTAACATAATCCCGTTTTTCCCTTGCCTGCACTAGAGTTCGCTGCGCCTCCGGGTTGGAGAGAAGGAGGGAGAAAAATTGAAGGCAAAAACAGATGGTGAAAGGCAGTAGGCTAGGGCAGCCTCTGCCCTAAAGAGCTCGCTGTTCCCTCAGCTCCAGCACTGGCCTGCCTGTGACTTTCCAGGAACTCCCTGTTGCTGCTTTCCCCGTATTTAGGGCTGGGGGGCACGGGAGTTTTTACCCTGCCTCTCAGCATCACCACCAGACACGGGGAGTAAGGGTGCCGGTTTTGGTACCAATGCCTTCACCCCAGAGATGCAGACAATGCCATGCAGCCCCACAGTGTCGTGCATCACTTCACAGGAATTGCACCTTGGAGGAGAACCTGCCCTCAAGTAGGCATAGGTCTGACTTACACGTATTTGTACAGTCCAGGATGCAACTCTGACTGCACCAGACCTACTCTGGTCTGGTGCTGATTTTACTACAGAGAGTGTTTATGTGAATGAGAGCACCTCCCCAGCAGTCTCTACTGAACCCTTACAATCATATACAAGTCAGGAATCACCTTCAACATAGGCTTTTCCCAGCCTACTGAATGGCATCTTCTGCCACATTTAAATGCCTTTTGGTCTGATCCTGCCCAAGAATAAAATCAGGGCTTCAGAAGACATGAAATGCTGGTAAAAAGAGCTAATAGCAATGAAACAGTCAACAAAATATAAAGCTGTTAGAGCAGGACGGAGTCTCAGGGAAGGGAGATGCGGGAGCCCTGCCCTCTGCCTTTGTCCTCGGTCCAGAGCAGCAAATGCGGAGACGCCTCCCTGATCTTGTGAAATGCCTGCAAGTGAGCATGTGTAATGTACTGTGAAATTTTTGTGACTTGCTAGGTTATAAAGCTGGTTATAGGAAAATTTAATAAAAAAGGAAACCAGTTTATCTCTTTCTGATCATTTCTCTATGGCTTTAGGGTCTCATTCTGCCTTCCTCTTCATGCCTGGAGAGGTGATCCTAATATTCAGTATAAAATGTACAGATTCCCTAAAGGGAACTTGAAAGAAATTCTCTGCTTCAAATTCAAACCTGACAGTACATATCACATCAGGGGATCCCTTTTATCAGCAGGATATTCAGAAGGGATGAATGATTTACTCACATAATCTCTTAAACCTTTCAGTTGCAGAGTCTAAGACAGAATTTATAGCATTTTTATCATTTGGACCTAAAAAAAAACCAGCAAAATTACTCTATGAAATCTGAAACCCTACTCACTGATTTTTCTAGATGATGAAATTTCAAAGGAATTTCTTCTTCTGTGTTGGAGTAACAGCAAGCCACTCTCTTGGCTTTGGTGTTTTCTTATGTTAGAAATCAGATAGTTCCTCCCTAGGGATAGATACCGCCTATCTTTTGCATTTGAAAACACTGAGGATATGTATTAACCTCCCGTAATTTAAGACTGTACCAAGTTTTGTGGAATTTATTTCTCTAATTTCCATTTGCCAAATAGATGTATATTTACACAAGAGACCTATACAACTAATGCTTTCAGTCTGAGCTTTAACCTAAGTAATCAGCTTTGTCTTCAGGATGATGAGGAAGGCAACCTAGGTGACAACATTTGTGTAATATTTCTGCCATGTATCTAACGCAGAAAAGTAAACCAGAAGGGGGTTGTGACATTTTATTTCCCTTCCTAAAATATTTTTTCCTGTCTGATACGTTCTCTGTTTGTCTGATGAAAATATAAGCTGGTCTGAATCCAGGTTTTGCTTATCCTGTTGTACTGATAGAGTGGTATGACTTTTCTTTTTTTGTTCTTCTAAAGTTATTCTCGAATTAAATGGGGAAATGAGCCCAGAATGAACCCAGAACCATTGGGTGTTAATCTGGGGTGAGAATTCATACAAAGAAATACATAATAATGTTAATAACTCTTTCTTCATTTGAACTTAAGGAGGTGTCAGAGACACGAGGAAAACAAGCATGACTAGATTGGTAATCAACACCTTCGAATCATCCAGAAGTACAAATCAGAGCTACAAAAACAGAGATTTAATTTTAGCTGTTGGTGCGTGCTCAGCCTGTCAGAAAGGCATCTCTGTGAATTATTCTGTGGTAAGTTGTCTGCAAACAGTGATGCAACTCCAGTTAGGACTCTGTTGTGCCCAGCTGTCACCTCAGACCACATTTCTATCAAACCCCACACAGTGTTCTCAGGGGGATAACTTTATGCCTCACCACAACTTTCTTGTTTTATGGTTCTCCTGTGACAGCTCCCCACAAGCTGGTGATTTGCTCAGTCGGGATACAACTGACCTCCACAAGGCAACAGGCCTCACCAAGAGCTAAATTATGCTCACACTTACCCAGTGCAAGACCCAGTACTTTCACCCAATTTGGCAAAACACAGTCTGATTTACACCACTATAAGTGACAGCAGAATTTGGCCCCATGGAACAGGCTCTCTAAGGCCAGGTCCTCCATGGGTATAAGTTACCATGGCTCAGTTTGCATTTGTAGTGCCAAATTTACTTCTTTCCATTTAGCATGTGGCCCAAGGTCAAGCTAAGAAAATATTTCACTGTCATAATTATTCCCATGAAATCCAGAACACTTCGTATTTGGCAGCCAATGTCATTTCCCATGCCTTAAGAAGCTGGCATTAATTTCCTGACACTGAACAAAGACAGATTCACTTACACATTTTCCTGACTGCCATTTTCTTCACTTCCTGCATTTGAATCCCTGCAATCTGATGCAGTCCTGGAGAAGCTTTCCTGGGTACTACTGTAGCACTAATAACCACATCTCTATTTAACAAGGATTTGTGCCAGATTTTATTCAGCTGGAGTTTTACCTTCAACCTGGGAAGTAAGCCTGGCAACACAGCCTCCCAAGAGCTCTTTGCTCCTGCATTTGCACCCTGAGAGCCTGCCCATCCTCATTAGACAGCAGAGGTGGGGATATCATGGGTGAATCATTTCAAGCCTGTCGCCTTGTGTCAGTAACCCTGCAGCTGGATAAAGCTGTGTGGCTGTGCAGCCCTCAGGGCCAGCTCAGTGCTTCTGATACAGACCCTCCAGCACCTTCCCTCTCAAAGCACTCTGCTTATACTGCAGAGCCCCGTGCAGATCTCCCCAGGGGGAAACACTGCACCGTTTCTCTCACCTGGTATGAAACCCAGGCTGTGAGCAGCCAAGCAACAGTGCCAGTGACAGCAAGGGCATTAGTGTGGGACAAAGGCCTTCAGTGGGCAAATTGGCACAGGACAGGACACTCACGGAGGCACTGGAGGCAGCCTGGGCTCCCCAGGGTGAGTGCCACAGGGGCTCGGGGAGAGCTGCAGGGGAGCCAGGGCACACTCCAGTGCCTCTGCGGGCTCAGCCCCAACTCTGCTCACAAATGTAGTTGCTAACAGCCACCTCCTTTTTTCTTCACATGAAAGCAAGTAATTCAGTCCATGACATTTAGCTAATATCCTCAACTGATGTCTGCTTGCCTGGCTCCCCTGAATCAATGAATATTTGTACTAGCTAAAAACCAGCATGCATTTCATATCCTCCTGATTATTTCTCACAGCTGTTTGTTTTCCCATATCACACAGTAGGCTGAGTGCCTTTTCCATGCAACACGGTCAGTTTTCACCATAATGTTTTCACCTATAGGTTTGTTCATATTTACACATCTTGAGTTCCCATCACAACTCCACAGTACTTTAAATTGGGCAGTGGCAAAGTTACCTAAAGTGCATTTGCTCCACCCTGATAAACAAAAAAAAACCCAACCAACACCCCCCCCATAAAAATATATTCAAGTCAGATAATTCTGCACATCCATGGCAACAACACAGGCATGAAAACAGCAGTGCAGACCCTCCCACATGCTGGCCAGCACTGCAGGATTTCAGTAAAATTTCCCATTTCTCAGGATATTAAGTTTGACTGCAAGGAAATCCAGACATCATGTAATCTCACTCCAGCATTGAAACAGAGCTAATAAAGATGCATAAAACATGCCATGGCCTGGAAGCTTGCTCAGAGGCCTACATCTGTGTTTCAAAATGAAGACAACTACAGTGTGGGTGCAGCACGGACAGAAAAACAAGGGAGGAAGATTAAACTACAGCACAAAGAGGCACAGTCGGTCGCCATACAGACTTTCATGAGCGGGAAAGGCCAAATACAATGCTTGCTGTACTCATGCTTGGCCACTGCTGCACACTGTGCTCCCTTCGCTCCTTCATCCCTGAGCAGGGCTCATCCATGGTCAGGGATGCCCACAGGGATGCCCTGAGAGGGGGGACACCCCCCAGCACAGTGGGCAGCAGCTCTTCTTCCATCCCTGGGGATGGGAAAACGGGACCTGAACCATGCAGGCATTGAGACCAGGCTCCGAGTGCAGAAGTGGCATATAATACATCCCCTCTGCTGTTTCCCTCTCTGGCCCAAGGACAGGGTGAGGCAACAGAGGATGAAGCAACAGAGCCCTCAAGCCAAGACCTGAATGGCATGTAGGCACCTAAGCCTCACCATTTCAGCAAGAGGTTCCCAAATATCTTTGGGAATCTGTGCCTTAGGATATGGCATGCTGAGACATCACCTGGAAGTGCACACCTGTGCAGGGGGTACATTGCTGCTATTAAAAGGTTGCTCACCCCTATGGAGGGTGAACCCCTGGGGCCAAACAGCAGCATCATGACCCCCACCAAGCAGGCAGATCTTCACCTGCTTTGGACCTTGGAAATGGGATGCTGAGCTCAGTGGGCTACTGGCAACACACTTTAAATTGCTTGGTTTATTGTCAGTCTTAAACCCACTCTTCTTCCACCCTTGGGCTGTGGATTTGAAATCAGGTGCTGTCAAGAAACACAAAATCGGGTTTGTTTATTCCTACACCAGTTCTGCTGTTATATACAATGCTAGGGTTGGTCTCACTAAATCCACCCACAACCATCAGTTGTGGCAGCAAGGCACTGAGGCAAAACACTCAGGGGTGAGGTGGGAAGACATAGCTTCCTTTCCACAGCCTAAGCTTACAGCACACAATGAGAGCACTTACATGCTCAGGAGGACATCTCAGCTTGGGTGGACATCTGGATCTGAGATGGGACTATACACAAAAGTCAACACCCCTGGATAGAAGCCAGCAGGACAGACAGAAGGATGGGGAAAGAGCAAGCCGAGCTAGCCAGCAGGACAAAGTCCAGAACGCAGTACAGCTGCTCCCAACGGACACCAGAGTGCTGGGATTTCCCTTGACTTCAGCAATGCTCGTACAACTTGCCACGTCAGGGCAGCCTCCCATACATATCTGGTCTCAGCAACTTTTAGCTACTTTTGGAATGCTTATCTTTTTAATTGGGATAACTTTTATCATGCAGAAATGACACCTGCCTCAGTTTTTATAGGATTATTACAGCAGAAGCTGACAGAGGTGTTGGGAAACCTGATTATTTTAACAGAGTTCTGCAATTTTTTTTTTACCCCAAGGCAGGTTTTATATATTCTGTGCTCATTTGCAGTAAATAAATTTGTTTTCCCTTGCCTGCCCCTTTCCTGTGCCTTTCCCTTTGAAGCTGCAACCCTGTATTTGGTTACCTATAGGAGCCACTTTTGTCCCACCTCTCCAGGAGAAAATTCACAGCCAGACACAGGCAATGATTTGCTGGTTTGGATGGGGAAAATGTGTTGAGTCTATAATTCAGCTGCGAATCATGATGTCCTAAAGATTTAGCGAGGAACTTTATTGACACGTGAGCATTCAGGAGTTAAAACCATGTTGTGGGGCTGTCTGGTGATTTTGCAGAGCTGCTGGCAGGAGCAGGGTGAGGGAAATGCCCCTGGTGATTTGTAGTTTTGGAGGATGAAGACTGGAGCTGCTGAACTGCCAGGAATTTGATTTCTGGCCACAGCTGTTTATTCCATCTCATACTGTTCCCCTTCGCAAGGCAAACCCATGCCTCCTGAAGAGGATACAACACACACTGCTTATTTTAACCACATAACAGAAATGTCTGACTTGGCTCTCTCACTGTATTTTTAATGCTTGCCAATTCTAACACCTCAGATATAAAACTTTCAGACCATCCTGTGCCTGGCTTTTGCTTTTCAGTTTGATTTTTCCCTAGCAACAGCACGTGCCCCAAAGTATTTCTGACGAGAGCAACTCTCATCTTAACAAATGAGAAGACCTTGGCTCTGTGTGATATGTGTCCTAGTTAAAGTAAACAATAACATTCATATTTTCTTGTAGGCTGCACCAGAGCACTGGTCAACCATTCAGTAAGTAGGCCATATTTCTTATTGCAATTTATGGCCTTGAGATGGACAGGAGCTAATGTAAATGTCCTGAGCTTTTGTGAGGGATGGTGCCCAGCACATAATGGCTTTGTAGTTACCTATGCTGAGCAGATACACAGTTCACTGATCTGTTAAGCACTTTTGAGATCATACGGTGTGTATAAGAAATACTATGTACTTGTAAATGTCAAGAGGCATTACTGGTATTTATAGAAAAGAAACTGTTTTACTATTTCCAGTTCTGTGGAGCAAATATGCTGTATACTTTAGGGTTCAGCTCCAGCAGCTCAGTAGGATCAGATTTTTAAGGTCATAAATTGATTGAGATGACCCTGGCAATTCAGCACCATGCCTGGGTCTTTTAAAGTCCAAGGAAAGGCAAGTGACATTTAACAGTGGGAAAGCAAGCAAAGCAAAGGGAATAAAGGGGTTTGTAATATGATGATAAAAACAAGGCACGTGCATTTCATCAGCTGGATTTCATAAAGAGCTTGATCTTGCAAGGTCCCTTTTGAAAAATATGCCTGGGCATATGAATTTGTATGTTAACCCAGAACACCAAACAACTCACTAACAGGACTTGCCAAACAGAGTCAAGTCTAGCAAGATAAGGAAGGATCAAGTCTGACAATAAACACAGGTTCTAGAAATTGTGACCTAATTTAATGCACCACATGGAAGGCTTTGCATTTTCATTTATCAGTTTCTTTTTAACTGACCAGATTAATTATTTCCACCTTGCCATTTGGCAGGTAGGTCACTGTTCCTTTTCACAGCATTAATTAACTAATTCAGTTTTCCCCCTTGTAATTAAAAGTGTGAATTACAGAGATAACATTTATAAATTGGCTTGGTGCACAATAAAATTTACTTTTTATTAAATACAATATAACATTTCCTATGCCAAAATGGATTTCTTTTGTTTGCATTTCTCCACCAGCAAAAACACAACAAGAAAAAAAATCCTCTCAATGCTGCACTTTTCAATCAATAATAAAACTGGGTAAAATAAGATTACCAGCTAACTCCTGCAGATCCACAAGTCTCCCACAGGCACTCCAAGCTCAACTACAAATGTGAAAGCAATTGAAAGCTTTGCACTATCAATGTTTTATGCTCTAATCAAGGTCTCTTGTGATCAGGTCAAAAGGCAAGACTTTCAAGTATCCTGTTACATTAGTTGAGGAGGATGCACTGCAGCTGGCCCATTAGCTTTAGCTGCTTGCTTTAAGAGAGACTGGAGGAACATCAGGACCTGCTCACTGCAACCAACACAAGTCAAAGTCACTGGGGTGCGCTGATTTGGGGTCTGCCATGCTTTCAAAAGCTAATCTTAATTCTTAACTTGCCCTCTCAAATCACTGTGCTTAAATGGGATCTTTTCCTGCCTTTAAATGCCATTGGTCCAGTGAATTTATGAACGTAGGAATTTATGTAATGGTACCTGATTCAAGTAGAGGCTAGATCTTGCTGGTTGTACTGGAGAGACAGGGTAAGACGTGAAAATTGGAATTGTAACAAGAGGAAGAGGAAGCAGCTGGGGGTTTTGTACACAAATAGGGCTGGAAAGATACTACAAACAATTATCTGAACACTTTATTTTGTATTTCTAGTGAATTCACAACACTCAGGCTGAAGGCCCTTTTGTGTTCTGAGGTTAGACACATAACATCAGAAGATGATGTTATGAGTAGTGAATTTAGTTGTCTAAAAGACACTGAGAAATTGCATTTCAGTGTCAAGTTCACAAGTAAGTATACATCATGGCAATACTCCCTCCACAAATTTAAAATCCTCTCATATATGTGCTGGCACTGAACATATCTGTATTTGTTCAGCCAAAGCCTCGACAAAACAACTGTTTTTCACCATTCCCAGCCAAGTAGAGTATCTGAGTTTTTCTAAGATGTACATGGTCTAGTTGCAAGGCAAAACAAAATATTTTTATATATTCATATGTTTTGGGAATGAGCAATAACATTATGTCTGTATGTTCTTATGCATGTGAAAAAAAGGCAGAGTCTTTTAAACGTGTTTTCTTACCAAATCCCTTGCCTTTCTCTAGTGGACAGGGGAGCTATGCAGTGGTTGGACAGGGGAGCTATGCAGTGGTTGGACAGGGGAGCTATGCAGTGGTTGGACAGGGGAGCTATGCAGTGGTTGGACAGGGGAGCTATGCAGTGGTTGGACAGGGGAGCTATGCAGTGGTTGGACAGGGGAGCTATGCAGTGGTTGGACAGGGGAGCTATGCAGTGGTTGGACAGGGGAGCTATGCAGTGGTTGGACAGGGGAGCAGAGTGAAGGAAAATCAAGGATGGCAGAGAAATGAAGAGCGAAATGGAAGGGATAGGAGGAGGTCAGGGGTGCTGCGGAGAGTTAGAAACTAGGTTACTAGTGCTGGCCTGGGAAATTAGGTATCCCAGTCATCAGAATTACAGCTGCCCCAGTACAAATGTGGCTGACAGCCCTTGTCCTTTTCTGCTCCACCATGTTCATCTGAAGCCCAGCTGTTACAGAACATTGGTTTCTCTTTTGGCAGATTGCATTTTTTCTCCCCACAAAGAAACAGGCAAATAGTTAAACATAAAAAACAGCCTTAGGACTCATGCTCTGTGCATCTGTAAGACTGAGATTAATTCAACAAGATTGTGAATAAAAATACAGCAACTGGTATTTCTAATTCCATTTCTCAGTGGAAAGCTTCTAGTAACAGCTAATAACTAAGTCATACTAATCAACTCAGTGACAAAACCTCTAAAGTATGTAATATAACATAGATTCTGACTTTTTTTTAATGGAACCTACATGTTGCAATCTCCTACTCTACAGTCATAAAACTTTATAGTCTTCTGTCTACTGAGATTTCAGGTGTTTAACCACTGACTTCCACCCAAAGTCTGAAGCAACAATAATGCTATCCATGTGCTTCCCTAAATGAGCATTTCAGCTTGGCTGGCAGTGACAGCTTTTACATATTCAGGCAGGCGTAGCAGTCCAACTTCTGCCCTCAGCTGGTGTAACTTCTCTGCAACATCTGCAGTTGTCTGTAGAATTACTTCTGATTTACCTCAGTACAACTGAGAAAAGAGTTTGGCCGGGTTTGTATACATTTATGGAGAGAAAAAGAGGACAGTATAGCAGGAATTACACTGTTGATGCAAGCTGTGATTGCAGCCAGCAGCAACAGTCACTATGGCATGCTGTCCTCAGGCTGTTCTTAAAATGCCTGAAGTTTGGTACCTTGCCCACTGCCTGTGGGACCAAGGGATATTAAAGTATTTACATTAAATGGCTTTTCAATTCAACTTCGACCCAGAGGCACCTCTGGAGAGACAGCCGTGGTGGAGCAGAAAGGACAGCATTATAGGTATCTGAAACAATTAAAGCTGTTTCATGCTCTCCTAGCACACCTCTGCCCATGCACTGCCTTGTGTTATGTTGAAGCCTGGGAAGTTTGGTAATAAAAACGGAGCAGTTCCATTAAATAAACTCTCCAGGCACAGGAATGTAACAAAACTAGGGAGTCACCTAAACTCATTAACAGTCCTGACTGGCCATAGCTTTGCTGCAATGATAGAGAATCATAAAGTTACAAATAACTATAATTTATTTTCCATGTCTTATCTTGTAAGAACCATCAAGGGACCCTTCTAGCAAGCATAGTCCCGCTGGCCATGGGGAAATCTCTGCTTCCTAAAGTTCTTCTCTTCTACACTCTGGGTTTCCTTGGTAGTAATAGAGAGCAGCCACAGCACTCATAGTGTCATTATGTATTATTGCAGCCCCTGCTAGCACAGCCCCAGTCAAAGGCCTCACAGCATTTTCAATAAAATTATTTAGGGGGTTTGGAACATGATAAAAATTTGTTTGAGGCTGAAACTTGGTGCTCTGGCAATAGAGAATGGCAAAAAAATAACTAAAAATAAAGCTTAATACTGTCAATGTAAAAATGCAGGGAGCAGGAAAACTCTCCAGGGCTGAGCTGGAACAGCACAATTTTGATTCAGTTCTACAAAGCTCAGACTTCTGTTCTCTTCACTCAGTACTTGATAGGAAAAACTTGAACTCTAGAAAGAAGCTGCCTTAATACCCACGGAATTTGTACCTTGAAATATTTGTTTATATTTTACCACCACCCTCCCAAGGTTAGAAGTTTCCCAAATTTCCTGGGGTTATGCCACTAAAATTAAAGCATAGCTTGTCCTTTTCCACTGAAAGTCTCTGGGTGTTTCGGGTAGGAGAAACTGGGGTCCTCCCAGTATCAGTTCTTCTATTCACTAAATATCAGTAACATACAAAACAAGGGCATCCAAGCTTGAAAGGAGCTGCTTAAAACTCTTCCATATGGAGACACATACTCCAAAGTGGCTTTTTGCAGTCTGTTAGTCCCTGATGACTTCTTTGACACCAGTGAAGATTAGCCAAGCCTGCAGCACATCACCACCACAACAGTGCTAGGCAGCCCCACTTGATTTCTTATTTACCCACCTTCATGACTAAGCTAATCTTGAACGACTACAAAATCCCCTGACAGCTTCTCCCTCCAAAATAGTTTCTCCCAACAGTAGTTACCCACTCCTCTGGTGTCACCACTCTCATTTAGCTCCTGAGATGGGGCCAGGTGGAGTCATCAAGCCTCATCAGAGATGCAGAAATGCAGAAATGCCTATTCCTAAGCACTAAGTCAGGTTTCCTTGTTTGCTCCAAGTATAAACAAATGTGTCTTCATCCTGCTAGTTATGTGATTAGAAACAGCCTCTGCTGTGTTGAGCTCACTTGAGGGATGCACATGACGGGAGAAGGGACAGTGCATGAGCCATCTGCTGAGAAAATCTGTCTTTCTCCTAGCAGCCTACATACATTGAGGAGACAGAATGCACCCTCAGTAAATTTGCAGATGACACCAAGTTGGGAGGGAGCGTTGATCTGCCTGGGGGTTGAGGTAAGGGAAGCTCTACAGAGAGGCTTGGACAGACTAGATCCACAGGCTGTGGTGAATTGTATGAAGTTCAACAAGGCCAAGTACTGGGTCCTGCACTCGGGCCACAACAAGCCCATGCAACACTACAGGTTAGGGGAAAAGTGGCTGGAAGCTGTCCAGCAGAAAGGGACCTGGGGGTCTGATTGATAAGCAGCTGAATGTAAGCCAGCAGTGTGACCAAGAAGGCCAATGGCATCCTGGCCTGTATTAGAAATAGTGTGGCAAGCAGCTCCAGGGAGGTGATTGTCCCTCTGTACTCGCACTGGTGAGGCCACACCTTGAATACTGGGTCCAGTTTTGGGCACCTCAATACAGGAAGGACATCAAGGTGCTGCAGCGTGTCCAAAGAAGGGCAAGGCAGCTGGTGAAGGGCCTTGAGAACAAGTCTTATGAGGACCAGCTGAGGGAACTAGGGATGTTTAGTCTGAAAAAAAGGAGGCTGACAGGAGACCTCATCACCTTCTACAACTACCTGAAAGGATGTTGTAAAGAGGTAGGCACTGGTCTCTTCTCACAAGAAACTACTGATAGAACAAGAGGGAATGGCCTCAAGGTGCTTCAGGGGAGGTTTAGATTAGACATTAGGAAGAACTTTTTCACTGAAAGGGTTGTCAGGCATTGGAACAGACTGCCCAGGGAGGTGGTTGAGTCACCATCCCTGGATGCATTTAAAAGTCATCTAGATGTGGTGCTTGGGAATATGGCTTAGTGCTGGACTTGGTAGAGTAGGGTTAATGGTTGGATTTGGTGATCTTAAAGGCCTGTTCCAACCTAAGTGATTCTATGATTCTATACCATGGGCAGCCTGGACTCGGAGAGGAGGCTGCCCCATGGGCATATGGGGTCTGTACAGGCTGAGTACAGTGCTACTATGGCACAGTTGCATGATATAAACAAACTCTGTAAAAATCAGGTTTCAGAGGGTTATTGGTGCAAACTGCCAGGTACCCAGCCATTTTGATTTTTAGTTTATTTCAGCCTAATGGGAGCATAACCCGAATCCAGAGAAAAATCAAGTTAGGTTAAGTATAACACAAAAGGAGATTTAAAATATACACTTGTTTTTTCCCTTGAAGGCAATAACTTAAAGTTTAGCAATAAGAAAAACTAGAAAACACTGATGGAATAGAAAAATAAATACAAAAAGCCAGCATATGTCACTGATTTCTGCTGTTCCCACATATTCTGATCCCAATTAGTCTGCCAGCAAATCTATACAGAGGTCTATGATTTTATTTGTTGGAGCCATCCTCACAACTGGCTTGCTGTGCCCCCATAAAAGTGCATCATGGTCTCGGAATGGCACAGGTAATTAGCAGCAGGATCCCTGCAGAGAAGCTTGAAATCACTCCTGTCAGCTCAGAGTTTCTCACAGAATTCCTATCCTGAGGTCTTCCAGTTCTCCTCAAACTAAGTCAAATTGCAGCTCTCACAGAGGAATAAAGATTTTGGCTAAACAGGTTTCATTCTGCTCGCAAGTACATCAGATGATCCCACACCTTCTAATCCATCTTCTAGTACCTTGCAGGCACGGGCAGGACCTGAAACTAAGCCCAGCCCTGTCTGAGGATTCAGACAAAAAACACTGAGCTACTGTCCCACACCAGGTGCTGGAGCTCAGGAGCTGTTTGTATCTTACATGAAGACCAGCAGAAAACTCCATTTTGTTTGCTTCCACTAGCTTCATTAATCCAAGCACTGGGCCAGGCTGGAGTAAATGGGAGAGGTGACAGAGGTGACCAGAAGGTGGTCAAGGAGGACCTGGTCCTTCTGGCTGAGGCCACGCTGTAACTCAGCATCCCAGGGAGGAGCTCATCTCATCAACAGGCATCATGGAAGCGAAACTTTGCGTTCAAGTGTGGTAGATATTAAAAAGACTTTAAATTCAAAAGGAAGGAAATTAAAATCTTCAGACTCAGCATGGAAGCTATTTAAGAAACTTGAATGTAATAATGAAGAGCACAAAAAAATAAGTGTGCACGGGGTGAAGGATGCAGGAAAGTATGGGGGAAAGCAATAAAATGGTTAAATGGCAAGATATTGTTCAAGCCAAACAGGTGCCTTTCAAAAAATTAAAACCCTGCCCAACTGAAGTCAATAGAAAGGGAATATTAACTAGAAAAAATGAAATGTCAGGCCATCAAAGTTAGGAAAGCATGGTTATGAACAGCCAATAATGAAAGACATAAAAATAAATACCTAGAAATTCTTTTAGAGAATCAGGTGGTTTACCAGTGATTAGAAGCAGCATTTCATAGTAAGGAAACAGCAGAGGAGCCACCTGATTTCCTCATATCAGCGAGAATTCAAGAGACACCTACTGCAGCTGTAGCCTTACCCATTGTTAAGCTGAGAAGCTGTCAAAAGAACGGTTAATGAAACAGTCCAAAACACTAAACCACACAGGTTTAGTCCTGTTAACAGGCACAGAGGCATGTTGCTTATAAAACTACGTTCCAGCACAAAAGGCTAGGTTTTTTTCCCTGTGGTTGTTAGCATTCCCATAGTAAATACAAACATGTTTATTGGTGTGAGCTGGAAAGGTTTGAGTGATAACACAAGGCGAGATTATTCATATTAGTGCTCCCTCAATAGTACTTCTATCCAGGAGAGAATAATTGCCATCCAAGTTTGCTTTGGTGGTCCAGAAGCACATAAGTCTCCTTTCAAGACTCCTTAAATTGGCAAGCCACTGCCCACTAAAAATCCACTAAAGAAGTGTTCAGAATGGCATTGTAAGTACTGTCTCTTAACACCACTCACCCTACTTCTCACTTACCTTAGATAACAAATAAATACGTGATCTCAATACCCAGCCTGGAAAAGAAACCTGGTCACAAGGCATTTTAAATTTTGGCTTTTCCTAATTCTCTGCATACATCTGGCAAACTCAGTTTATTGGTAAATTCATATGAACATTGAGCTCAGCCACTGCATTGACTATACTGTGTAAGGCTTAATGTGTCTTCTGTATCCCTTAGATGGTCTACAAATAAAGCCATCACTTATCAACAATATTAAAAAAGCAATATGAATTAATGGATGAATGAAATCCTGCCAGACGTAGGCAAACAGGCATGCTCTATATCCATTGTCACTCTAATTTGAATAAGGTGAAATGAAGAAAAGGTGAGACAGACACAGAACATTTGGTCTGCATATTTGAAGAAAGTAAGGTTTCTGCGTAATAACTTAAGGTCCTCATACATGCAGCATTGAGTTGTGGTGGCCATAAGGTGTGATTCAATTTGTTTTTAAATTCTGTTTTGCCACACTGTAAATGTAGTCACTGATACAGGTCTCCATAAAAATCAAAAGGTGGGGTGGGTAGACAGGCATATGGTAAAATACTCCCCTGGGACCTATAAATCCAGGAACTGAATCCAAAAAGCACTAAACAAGAAAGCCATCAAAAAAGAAGGGGTGGGGGGAGAAGTAGTGGGGGGTAGTGAAGAGAGAGATAAAACTGTCCATTAAAGCTACATAAATATTTAGAGTAGGCACTGTAACTTCTATTTAGTTTCAATGAAATTGAAGGTCCAAAAATCTGCTGGTGGAGAGCACACTCACACCCACACACATTTAGCTCTGAAAAGAAGGTAAAGAGGGTTGAGAGCTGGACCAACAGCTTCTTTTCTTGCTTCTTTCTAGTGATAAGAACAAGCAAGACCAAGCAAAAAGTGATTTTTTTTTTTTTTTTTTAAACAGCTTCATATATTCAGGTATTTCAAGCCTTCCAGGACAGCCCAGGCAGAAGAGGGGGAATGAGAAGGGTGCTGTGAAACTCAGCAGCCATGGCCAGCTTTAAGGTCATGGCTGAAATCAGAGTGGATAGAAGATGACTCTGTAGGATTTTCCCATATGGATCATTTATCTGAGAAGACTAGCCAAAAGAGAAATACATTCCTCCAGGCTTGGAACCAACCCAGACACTAAAGGGTTTTACCTTATGTTGAAGATTGATGAGAACATTATCTTTAGCAGGATAATTTTTTTTTTTAGTGGTCGAGGTCTCCCCATGTTCTTTGGACTTGTCTGTTAGCTTGAAGTGTCACTTAGAAACTCAAAAGCTCATTTTAAACAGAAAGCATTGCCAAGCAGCAGCCTGCCCAGTTTTTGAAGCAGCAGCATTAACAAGAACTTAGTTTTCCTGTTTTCTGTCTGTGATATGCATTCATCAGCTTACACAGAATAAGTCAAAAGTTTGGCATCACTTCAAAGTTGCTTGTATCTTGTAATAAGGGAAGGACAGAATTTAGTCACGTATCTGTCAAAGCATGACCCTATAATGAGCCCGTATACCCTATATTTATATCTATACACACACACTCTATATAAACTCTATACTATGTTTTCAACGCTGCTACAGTGCAAGAGGAAAAAGCATCCATCCAGTAACAGATGCTTCAGATTAGTCACATATCTGCCAAAGCATGGCCCAATACTGAGACTGTGCCCTATATATATATACACACACACACACTCTATATAGCCCTATACCACATTTTCAATGCTGCTACCATGCAAGAGGAAAAAGCATCCATCCAGTAACAGGAACAGATGCAGAGAAACAATCCACTATGAAAATACCAAGTCTAATCACAAAAGCAGGCTCTGATGCAGCATACACGCTTTCTGTGCAGGGCACAGCAGATAAAGGGTAAACCCAGCACTCAGGCTTTAAATAGTCTTGAATTGCTCTCTTCGGGAGTCAAATGAGAGAACCAGGTGTTGTACCACAGGTGACAAAAGTCCTCACCTTTACTATCATCCTGCAAAGAGATTACAGCTCAGCAGCAAATAGCCTGTGCTCTGAAATAATTAATACACAATATGAGAAAAATGGGTTTAGCTTGTGCTAATAGCCCATTCTGAAGTTATTTTAGCTCTTATCTCATATGAGACACAGAATCAAATTAAAAACAACCAGAGGAAGGTTGCTTGTTGCACAGCCTTTCAGCTCAGAATAAGTCTGATTATTTTACCTGGGACAGGGCATTTGTACACTATGCAAACTAGAAAAATCCTGAGGCAGTGTGTGAGATTTTAGCATGTTGCTATTTCTGAAGCACCTATGCATCAAAGATTGAAGTCAGCTCTTATTGGTTTTTGAAGGAGCGGTTATAAATAGCATGAGAAGATGCTCATGGAAGACTAGTCCTTCTGATTTGCAAGATAGTTGGCCAAAATTACCACCATGGAAGAGAGGGCCAAAAGGGTGATGGAGAATTCATTACTTAATTGATGAGTCACTCTCAATCACAGTGCTCTGTCATTGCAATTTTCACTTCAAGACATACAAAAACCAACATTTCTGGTACATGCAACTCCATGCTGCTGTTCCCAAGCTTGGCCTTCTCAGCAGAAATTGCTGCTACTCAAGGCAGACATATTACTGAGGGGAAATACAACTGCCTTACATAGAAGCTTCATGAAAAATGTCAACTATGAATCCTGCTGATTTGTTGAGCAATGCTGCATTTTCATCAGCTAATCTAATTGTGCAAAGCCTTGGTATTAGAATCAGCTAATCACAACAATCGTATTTCAAATGTACATGATGTGTTTATAACTCTCATGAGACACACTGCCCACTCCATTAAAAATAACAACCTTTGTAGTTATGCATGCTAAAGTGTTGGTAATCAAATCTCATGCTTCATGGTGTAAGATGATCACTAGAAGTGTCAGGAAGAAATTATTCCCCTAAGAGATGGCATAGCAAGATATGTTTGTTGCCTTTGAATCATCACATGTTATCAGTAACAGCATACTTGAATGTTAGATCATCAATCCAACAATTTGTTATAGCAAATTCTATCATCTAATGGTCAGCAAATCAGTCACTTTAAGACCAGCAAAATATAAATCTTCTTTCACTACAAAGTAACCACCACTGAGTTTTCAGATAGTGAGGAATGCAAGCCTCGCTCCAGCAGAAGTTTTGAAGAAAGGAATTTACTTGTAGAACTGGCTAAATCAAAACTCCAGATCTAAAAATCTGCTCGAGTTTTTGGGCATCAAGATTTGGCTCTGAAATTTGATACTTGGGGCTGATCTCTCTCAGGATACTCCAGGCTTTCTGTAACCCTTTAAAGCTGCCCAAGTTAAGCAGAAAACATGCAAGGGCAACTAACTGTGTTGGAGCAATTTACACAGCTGAATTAATTTCCCTTTGTCTCCTGTTTTTATGATGATTTCTAGGAAATTAAATGTAGGAGAATCAGCACTCCCAAAATAGACTAACACCATATAACAGCTGGAATTGGGCAGGGGGAGAATTGCTGACCCACTGGCATATTGTTATATGACCCACTGGCTTTTGTTAACTACAGGAGTCTAGAAATAACCTGTAGTTGATGGGATCCTTCCTAATAGATGTAGATAGCAATAACAAAGATGCATGATTTTCGTAGCTGTAATATGGGTGTTAGTTTCTGGTACCATCTGTGTATTAATCCTACCTTGAGTCTGGTATTTCAAATTCTTCAAATAAGTTTAGAAGAAGAGAATCAGAGCATTTGCTCTTGGATAGATCTATCCCAGTGCTCTAGAAATTACTCTAACAAAACTGTCAGGTGTCTTAAAATTAAAATAGATTGCTAATTCCTGGAAGTGCCTTCAGAAGGAGCATTTCATTATCACCCTGGAACTTCTTGCTCACACTGGCTGCTATTCAAAATCACTTTGGCACCAGAGGCCTGGCCTGGCTGCAGCTTCACATCACCTGGCATCAGTAGCCTGGAAACAGCCCTTTGAGATAAACAACCACCATGCCAAATGGCAGCATAAAACTGGACAGTAAAATATTTTCCTTTCAATAAAAATCTCTGATGCTGTGAATCTTTGCTGTCCTCTTCTGCTAGCTCCCCAGAAGCTGTCCAAGCACTGTCTACTCACAGCAGGTACCCCTCCAGTGCCTGAAAACTCCCTACCCTCCAGAGAAAGGTGCTTGAGCATCCATGCAGTGGCAAAGCCCTGTGAGGCCATTCCTCTCCTAGAGATTCATGAGGTGGAAAGGACCTGTGGCTTGGTTTTCAGAAGACCCATGAAAGCCTTCCAGCCCAGCACTTCCCTCCTGGCTCACCGCCAGCAGGCACCCTGCTGCCCAAACATTGTATGCCACCTCCATAAGTGGTGCTTGGCCCCCATCACTCCCCAGCCCCCTGCACCAAGGCAAAATCCTTTTGGCATTTCTAGTTTCCAGCCACATTTGAGGTTGTGGGCAAGAAGTCACCTGCTAACATGCACTAACTAAGCTATCTTGTCTGCAGTTTTACATCCTTTGGTGCGACAAAGAAAAACCACAGGTTTCATATCACAACAAAATGAAGAAAATATAACCCAGGTTATAACCCACGAAGACGACAAAAAGCCCAGACAGGTGCAAGAGGGTTTTCCTGTGCTGAAACATGAATACTCCCAGTCCTAACAGCTTTGTGTTGATCTAGCTGAAAATGCAGCTTTGCCCATCCCTGCCAGCACAAAGGCTGGAGCCAGGTCTGCAGCCCCACACACCCACCCACGCAGCATCCTCACAGCTGCTGCTGACTACCAGGGCTAGTGTCTGGCAAAGCTTATCTGTGCTGTAGAGAACTGCAAAGCCTTTCTGTCAGCCCACCCATGCTGGCCAGAGCTGGCAATTACATTGTTTATACTAAATACCTTTTGATTAATGGTTAGAGAAATAAAAACTGTAGCATATGTTGCTCTCCCTATAAAATTGTAAGTCTGTCAGGCTGACAGCTCATCTGGTCAGGAAGGGGGGACAAAGATTTTTTCCTTCTGTTACACCCTCTACCCCCTGCATTTCAGTCTGAGCTCTCTCCATCATTTCACCTATTACACTCTCAGCCAATTTGGAGAAGACATCTAAGTGTGGTCTCCACAGCAAACCCTGCCCAGGTGTCCAGAAGCATGAAGGTGAGATGCATTGGTGCTGAAAGACCAAGGGGTAAATCTTCAGTATAGCCAGCCCCTAGCTCAGGCACAGCTAGGATGCCTGTTGGCCATGGCCAATGAGGATCCCAGACAAGGCATTTGTTTCTCTTGCTCTTAAGGAACTGAGAAAATGGCTTCCTTGCTCAAAGAGGTTTATTAAAGTCCTGCTTTTTAAATGGGACTCTGAATGCCCAGTGCATACAAGCCTTGAAAGCTGGTGTTGCCATCTCTGCTTTATGGGCGTTCTTCACATTGGTTGTACTCACAGCCAGAATCACTCACCTACACCTGCTGTTCACTCAAGCTGACCTGGCAATTCTGTCTGTCTGGAGAAAATGGGTGGCAGCCCTTCACCTCAACATGCTCTCAAGGAAAGCCCTCTGTGGTGCCACCACCACTAAATGGAGGCCCACAGAGGGGGACCTGGCTCTGCCCACTCAGTCTTGGTCACCTTCTCTACTTTCATTGGAAGAGGTCCTAAGTTAATAATTCTGAGAGTACATCCAAACTCGGTTTCTAATTGCATCCCATTACTTTTGAGATGTAAACAGCAGTGCTGGACTTCTGACAGCACAACAAACTGAGACTCATACTGGGATCTGATGGAAAGCGTGAAGTCCCAGGTCCCAGCCCACTCACATAAACCTAGTGAGATGGCTTTGTGTGCTCCTTTCGTTCAAGGGACGAGAGAAAGCACTCCTAGGGAGGCACAACCAGGTCACCCACCAACCCTAACAAACAGATCAGCTATGGGAAGAAATAATGCCAGTTACACTGGAGGCTCTCAGATCTGGGGAGAGATGACCACTATTCTTTTCCCCAGGTAAGACAGCTAAGACAGCTAAGACAAGAGGGGAGGGCTCAGTGCAGGGAAGAGCGCAGGACTCAGGAGAGAAAGCTCAGTGCTTCGTCATCATTCAACCTTTTTTTATGCACATTTTCTGAAAGTCTTTTTGCTGCAGGTAGACTGCAATAACAATTTCTGTGGCATCCTCTTAAAGATACTTCTCCCTGAAAAGGGACTTGCATGCCTGAAAACTTCTGGTTTTTCCCCCCTCAAATAAATCAAGGGGATGTAATAAGAGATATTACCCCTCTCAGTTATAAATAAGATATTGGGCTAGATTCTCAGCAGGCATATATTTTGGGTCACTGAATCAAAGCCCTGTGGAGTTGCACCAACCTAGCCTATTGTGTGTGATGCAGATTAATAGAGGGACAGGACTCTAAACCAGGTATCTGCAGCCAAACCACAATTGCAGGCACTTCTTGCCAGTTCCTTGTGCCTAGAGCCATAGATCATAGAAAGTTACAATGCAGATCAGAACAAAGTGTGAATGGATAGACAGCCCAAGTATGTTAATTTTTAAGCAATTCCTTATAACAAACACAAGCAGACCAAGAAGGAACAAAGAAACAGTAAAATCTATTGGCATTAAGAAATTCAAATACACAACAAAGTTAGGACCAGAGCAATTCTGCCCAAACTACCAGCAACGCTGCTTCAGGACTCCACATGCTCATAATTCTGCGTAGCAGAATTCCTGCTAAACTTCTCAGCCTGGCAGGACAGAAATGAAAGCCAGTGAAAGTGATGGGACAGAGGTAAAACCAAACAGCAGACAAACACATATTCAAGATTTAGTGTAGAGAGAATGAAATAAAGGCCCAAAGCAAACCCTAATGTGCTCCAGGATGCAATTGCCCTGTCAGAGCCCACTAGCATCTCATAACTGTAAGCCAGCACCCAAAGAAAAATTTGTATTTTCATATATAATGACACAAAACCCAAGCTAAGCACACAAACCACCAAAAGGTAAATCACAGTCAATGGAAGTTAAACTCAAATATTTAAAAACAAAACAAACAAAAAAAGGGATGTAACATGAAGTGAGGAAGGCATCCCAAAACTTTGGAATATCAGCCTGGAAAAACTGATGGATAGTCCTTGTTTCAGAGCCAATTATTAGCATAGCTGCTCGACTTGGACCTGTGCTTTTGTATGGGAAGGGCAATTTCCCATGAGAGGATGTGCCCTCCCGGGAGCTGCGTGCCTTGTTGGCAGTGGGACCACAGTATAGGAGAAGGCCAGGAGAAGAAACCTAGAAGCAACTAGGGTGAAACTGCAGGGCTCATCAAGAGAAGTGACATTCTGTGTCAGCTGGGATAGGGGGCAACCCAACAGGCTAGTTGTTCTTTTCAGCTGAAGTTTCTTCCCAGGTGTTTTCTAAGAGAATGATCCTTTCTGATGTTGCAACCTTGCATGTCATGGCTGCACTGCTAATTCTTCCTTAGACATGCAGTGATTAAAAGATGGCCCTGAACTGCAGTGTTTGTATGGAGACTTTGAATGTCTTAGAGTTTGGGATCTTTGGAGCAGATCCTTTGGCTCAATCCGTGAGAGAGATAAAAATAACTGTCAAAAGGGAAGCCAGTGAATTCATGTTTATTAACGAATTGCCCTGTGAGGTCTGAAATCACATCAGAGTTGGTCACAGACCATTCATTACTCATGGCTGGGCTAGGGGCCCACCAAACATTTGAGGAGTTGCTGGCCTTCAGTAAGGCCATTAAAAATGAATAGCAGTAATAAATACTCTTGTTGTTATTTCTCCAGAAAGCGCAAAGGTTAAGTGAACTGAGAATCTTCCCCCTTCTTCTCTGACAAAGCTTCCTCCAGATCATGACAGACACTGTAAAAAAAAAAAGCTGCTCGAACAAGCTTGAGAACCCCAGCTGGTACTTTTCTAGAATACAAGAAGTGATCAGGTTGCTTAGTTTTGCCTGCGAGATGTAATGATTGCTGTGTAGTATGCAAGCAATGGGAAAATGAAAACAAGGACTTTGAAAGGCATTTACTCAAAAAATAAAGCAGCTAAATGCTATTAAAATGTTGTGTTAATCTTAAACACTTTAAATTCATTTCAGAAAACTGAAATAACAACATCAGACTGATGCTGCATGGGGACAACAGCAAATGCTTTTTTAAGAACAGAGGAGAAGTCCAGCAACTCTAAGTAAATACTCCATCATCCATTGGTTTTTCAATCTCTTTCTTCCCAGCATTGAAACCTGCACCACCTGGCTTTAAAGTGAGAGTTAACTTTGTAGTCCTAAGGCAATCTTTGATTTAGAGATAAAGGAAGATGTACTGCATTTTCAGTCCGCTTTTGGCCAGCACTGGAGAACACAGAGGAGATGAAGACTCCCTTATCCAGTATGTCATTCCAGCATGGCAGGTAGGAGACAGCAGCAGCTTTATTAGTCAGTGAGAGTTTAGCTCAAGTGCTGGGAAACCAGGTTGCTCGCTCTGCCAGCGAGTGTGTAGCCAGCTTCCGCTGGAGTGCCAAATGATAAAAAGGCTGGATTCTTTCTGAAAGAGGCTCAGGAAGGAAACAGACCTTCACACTCAGATAGCAGTTACAGTAATGGGCAAGCCTGGAAGAGGGGCCTGAAACATCCACTTTAGTCCAGGGTGGCCTATTAGAAAATAATGTTACATACATGTGAAGGAGGGAAGGGACCAGGAGGCTCTTATGCCACCCTGAACACCCATTGTATTGATTTACAAGCCTGACCATCAGGCTGGCCTCTGCTCCAGTCACTGCTTACTGCATTGATTTGACATATGTTGCTGTATCTTCTTGTGTTTCTAGTTTACATTTTTTTTGTTTGGGTTTTTCGTTTGTTTTAAGGAAAGAAGAAAGGTTAAAATTTAAACAAAACAAACAACAAACAGTAAAGGTAAGATCACAAGCATTGGTAGTCTTTTCACAACAGATTTGTATCACCTAACAGCTTACATCTTTTATTCTTGCCGAGCTCTGGCCAGCACTCTACCCTGAAAGCAATCATTTTGCATAGCAGGTAATCTTGATCAGACTCATGGCTGCTCAAATATTTTAAAATCCAATTTAAAAAAATAAAAGCCAATTGCAGATCTCCCATGGGCAGCAATACGTCGGGTAATTTTTGCATGTTGTTTTACAAGCTAGTTTGCAGGTGTGAATTAAAACAAGTTCAGGGAAAAAAAATATCCTTCTCAGAAGTGTGTTGACTTATGAAAAACTTGTCCCAGATATAAATCAGATATAGGGGTCTTTCCCAGATAGAACTAAGATCCAGAGAAGATCTGGAGAGATGAGGTATGCCTGAGTACACTGCTAAGAGAAGCTTATCTCATTCAAAGCTCCAGGTCAGTATGTCACATGTTGCTCAGTAGTGTTAAGGTCACCTCTGTCTTATTGCGAATCTCAGCCCCTTCCGAGGCAGTAGTGCAGACTCATTCATGATTGCCCAGAGCACATTCTTTCCCATTTTTTTATTCCTGTATTTTTGATATTTGTACATCATGTATTCACTTCTGTGGGAGACCAAGTTCAAGGAAAAAAGTAAACATTTTTAAAAGGTCCTTTAAAGCACCATCAGTTTGTCATCCAGGGAAAAAAGAGGAAAGCCACTGCTACATGACTGCAGGACTGTGCAAGTCCTTAGCAAGGATGTGGGGGAGTGCTGGGGTCCTTTCTCAGAGCCATTGAGAACTGTTGGCATATGGAAATTAATGAGTTATTTGGCATAGTCTGTGGGAGAAAGGCTAATAGTGCTGACACACTGCAAGGCAAGGTATCTACTTGCATGGTAGTCAGTACCACAAATGTGTTGAACTGGTCATTTTTAGGTATCTCCATCTTTCTTGTGAACTGTTCCATCCTCAAAAAAGAACTTCCCCTCTTTGGTACCATATACCAATGTTGCGTTTTATGCACGCATGTCTGCACACATGCCTGAACTCTGCCCTGCTTGGCCACCCTGAGCCCTCACCAGCCTCGTTACTGTGTTCACTGGGACTGGGTTGACAGCTGCTGTATAGATTAAACTTGGGTGTTTCCATGATTGAGTTATCCATGTAGTAGATTTTGATTCCAAGTTTCCTAATGTTAGAGCTACCGATCCAATGTTTTTTAGCAGGGGATGCCAATCACAGCAGAAGTGCAGCTCTGTGCCAAAAGCAATTCCCATCTAAGAAATGCATATGCCACTGATACAATTTCTGCAATGCAGCATGGACTTTGAGAACACTACTAGGTAGAGGATTCACTCATAACCCCCTGTCTTCCTAGGCATTTATACTACCTGGACAAATACTTAAAACGCTTAAATATCCCTGTTTTCACCATAGCAATTGGCTCCATTCAGCTGGGCTCACGTGCTTACTTTGCAAGTGCACTGCCTTTTTGATGAACAAAACCTTACTCTAACAGCCACTGGTACTTCTGATGTATCTTTAGAAACAGAACTGCATAGACAGAAATAGCCTAATTTCAAGCTTAGTTGCATTCCTAAACTGCACACTCTGATCCAAAATCTTATCCAATATACATTTGTACCATTTTTCTTCAAGTATCTCAAGGGACTTGCCAAATCTATACCAAAACTTACTTGGTCTTAGAAAAGAAACAAGTACATGTCACAGCAGACATAAATGCATTTAAATTCGATTTGGTGAGCTTAAAATTAGGATAATTTTGTTTCCTTCTTTGTTTTTCTTCATATGCAAAGTGATTGGTATGAACATTGGCATCTGTCTTCACTTTTAATCTGTTTAAAACTTTATTGGCATAGCCACATGAGGTGTGTTTTTTGTTTGTTGGTTTTTTTTTTCATGAGCCTATAAAACATCATTAGTTTATTTTTTCATCATGTCAGGTAGGGTCAGTATCTCACAGTGCCTGTACATCTTCATGAGGATTTTTTTTTTTTTTTTAATTTAGTCTAAACTAAAATGAAGACCTGTCCCAAATACCTGGACTTCTCTGACAGTCTTTAAAATATACAGTAATAAAATTGAATTAACAGGCTCCTTCAGTGATTTCCAGATGGCAATATGCTGGTAACAGCAGAGAAACCACAGGAGCCTTGGCCCTCTCTGTCCTGCCCCAGCATTGCAGCAGACACATCCTTTGCTACTCCCCCATCTCACAGTGGAAGGGCCAGAGGGCAACAGTAATGAGGCAGGCAAGAATAGGATCCTGTTGTCAAAATAATAACCTTGCCCATTCCCAAATGCCAGAGGGGAACATAAGCTTTGCAGACTAGTACTCAACTGTGCAATTTTTTGACAAATAGCTCCATGATAGACAGTTCTGTATTTTACCCACATAGAGACCTTAAGTATGTCCAGCAATTAGCAACACAACGGTTGCATTACTGTATCTGATCTGTATTAATTTTCCATGTAGACTACCTTGATGTGAATTAAGACCACCAATAAGTATGCAGCTTACCCCAAATTTGAGGAGAGAGGGGTCTATACTAGGAGCATCGGGAAGCACGAGCACAATCTGCCATAAGTTCATTTTCCAGCTGCTGAGTCATGAGTGCTCCAGAATGAAGAGTTCTGACCCAGGATGCTTGATCATAGATCTCATTTTTGCCCAGCCAAAATAACCCAAACCATTCCCCTCCAACTTTATAAAGAAGGTGAAACAGATAAATTGTTTTTATTGAATTTATCAAATTCCAGGAGAAGCAGCAATAGAGGAAAACACATGAAAATGTCTGCACAACTTTGCCCGTGTAGATCAAATTAATGTCCCTGTCACTCAAAAAGAAAGTCACCAATAGAAGCACAGAAATTGTTTCTGCTTGTGTAACCTGCACAAGAAACTCAGAATACATTCTCGTATCCACACCAAGCAAATCTGTCCCAATGCCTTAAAAGGTATTGCCCCACAGTCTTCACTAGCCAACACAAATACAGCAAATTTCAGTTGCAAACAGGTGAAAAGTTTATTTTTGTGCTTGAAAGCAACTGTAGTATCTATGATAGAGGTGACTAACATTATAGATGCAGAGCAAGATTTTGGACTGATCATGACATGTGGGCTTGATCCATTACAGTTAACTCCTCTTTAAAGACAATGGTAATTGAAGGGACTTGGCAATTGCAGGACCAAGACTGCAGTTCTGCAAACAAATGGGGTGGAGAAAGAGAGCAAACTACTCAAGCAGAGTGAAATAATATTTCTACAGTCAGTTTTGTGTTCCACTCAGGTGATCCTTCCTTTTGCATCCACAGCAAACACAACATCCCTTTTGGGTACAAGATACACCTCGCCCACTTACACACCTGCTTCTCCCTGTCCTCCAGCCTTTCATTCAGAAAAATAAAGAAAGGAAACAGGTTCGCTCTTACTTCAGAGTCTGCTGTAGTAAGCAGAGAGAAGACCTTTTGTTTTACCTTCAGTGAAGTCAAGCAAGGCACAGTGATGATAGCAACAAGTAATGCAATGCAATATAATCCAAATGTTTCACTCCTGCTACCATTGCTGTTGAAGTACAGGAAATGATGCTCCAGACACTGAGCCTCACTAGTTAAATGCCTGCAGATAGCATCCTCACCCACATGGTCATCTCTTCTCCCTCCTGCCCACACACCATGTGCAAAGCACCCAGAGGGGGTCCAGGTCTCCACCACTGTGCAGGACTGCAGTGAGGCTCTGCAGTGCAGGCAGCTGCCTACCCCTGAGGGCTGTGGGGCCCTGGGAGCTGCAGGACACCTCACAGGGGGCAGAGGCCCAAGGCTTCCTCCCCTGCAGTAAAATAAGACCTCTGGGCAGCCCTACCTTGTGCTGATGCCAGATGGTAGCAAACTAGGGAGCTGTAACTAGGTCTCTGTGGTTTCCTTTTTTCTACCACATTACCCCTGCTTTCTCCATAGCATCCCAAAAGTGAAGGGCATCAAACACACAAGCCACTGTCTCAGTTGGAAAAACACAGGTATACAACTTAAGTGACTATAACACGGTTGTACCAATAAAATGGAAAACAGAGAAATAACATAAAAAGAATGTACATTATTTTTAATTGCAAATCTTTATATGTTCACTTTTATTACCTCACTCTTTAAAATAAATCCAGGACCTGATTTACTTTAATAAAAGTTTAATTTCACATCTTGGTTTCAGTTCTGTACCCTTAATTTATTCTATGGCCAGCCTTCCGACAAGAAAAGAGCTAAAGCAGCTGGGGAGTTTTATGGGCAGGCTATACCCAAGTTACTGTAGTACAGTGCTTAAAAGCAAATTCAATTGTAGCTTCCACTATATAAAACTATGTTTTAGTTTTTTTCATATGCATTGTTTTGAAAAAGCAGCAAAGAGTGAAATTGAGCTGTTCTCTACATCCAAAATTGTAAGCACATGCATTGATGTTTCAGAGTCACATGTTTCAAAGTCGACAGAAATGGCATACAAGAGGGGTGTTTTAAAAGCCAGACCCAAAGTACAAAATACACTAGTGACCAGAGCATATTTGTATGTTGAATAAGCTGTCCTTGCTCCACAGCTAAGCAGTTGCTAATCTCCAGCTTATTCAACATACAGAAAACAGGCTCATTAGCAAAGCCAGGCTGGACACAAACGGGTTGGCTGCTCATAAACAAGGGCAGAACATGGTTTACAGAATGGTTATCACAAGCAACCAAAATAACTTCACAAGAAACAAAGTAGTACCTTTAAGTCATTCAGAACTCAGAGATCTTATTGATTTGTGAGAATCATTTGAACCCCACCTCAAAACATGTGAAACACGAGCAAGAGCCAAGAGGCACCCATGGACACACAGATATATGTAAGGGAAGCTGAACTCCACACACTTATGCCACAGTTTTCTCCTGAGCTCCGTTTCCCTGGGGCAGACCCAGCAACCCCAGCCTCAAGGCTCCCCCAGCCCCTCTCTGAGGGGGCCACTTGTGTGGCTTCATTTTGGCCCGGGGAGGTAAGTCTCTGCTGCTCTCCTGTCACCTCCCAGCCACTTCACCCAGAGTGACCCCTCAGGACAACACCCTGTTCAGCGAGGCCTGGCCCCAGTGCAGATTTCTCCCTCCCTGCCTCCCATCTGCTCTAAGCCTTCACATTACTATCAGCAGGCAGACAGGGAGACCATAAAATTACCAGTATCCTCACAAGTATATCCTCTTACCTCAACAGGGAACATTCCACCAGCTCCTGCCTGCTCTGCAGAGACCAGTTACTCTGGGGGCCACAGCCCTACCTCACCTCACAGAGGAGGCAGGGGCAATTAGCAGCCTCCCGCCGAGCAGACAAAAGCTGTGTCTTCGGGAGAGAGAGGCCAGGTGAGGGCTGACCCGTGCCTCCCTCCAGGTGCACCAATCTTCCCCTCACCCGGCACAAAAATTCAGCTGAGACCCATTATTATCATCAGGGAGGGGGGAGAAACAGGCTGAGTCACTTGCAGGGGGGAAAGGGTCAACCATTGTCTTTCAAATTGAGAGCCCTTAGATAGTGGATTCTGTCGTCTTTCTCCTTTCCTTAAATATTTCCTCCCAAGAGGCAAGAGCTTTCCCTCTGTAGCTGCCAGGGCAGGTGAGGTGCCTGCACCCACGCTTGATGTGACATGATGTGGTGAAGGCAGGTGAGATTTGCTTGGGCAGGGCTGGAAACCAGATAAAGGACAAAGCTGCCTCTCTCAGAACCACAAGATACACAGCCAGAACAACAACAACAAAAAAGTATATCTGGAATAAACTGGCAGGCGTTTGGAAACACAGAAAATGAAAACAGCCCTTATGAGACTGCAAGGGTGTGTAACACCCAGGCAGGCCAGCCTGGTGGGAGGTCAGCAAACCTCTGCTGTTGGCATGCAACTCCCTAGCCAGATTCCCAGGAAGTCAGCGCGCACATCCATTTTGTTTCTGAAGAGCTTATTTGCAAGCAATGAGCAAATCCTGTTGTTCAGACTCACAGTAGAAGTGTAACGTCACAGTTATGATTCGAGATGCTAAGCATCAGCAGCAAACACACAGCTCTGCATGCAGAGCCTAATGGATGCAAGCACTCGTAGATCCTAGTCCTTGTGTGTATACAACCTGCTCAGCTTGCCGTTAAGGGAACCTGCATTTAACTTTAGCAGTAAGGACATGTGCTCTGGATGCTGAAGGTCTTGCTGATTCCTAGTGTCTCTGTAATTGTGTAACTCATTACAAAACCATCATTCATCACAAGGTTCCCTACCCTGCCACTCGCAGCTGTTTTAACTTTGCTGTGTGCTAACTGGTCTGCAGCTGTAGCATATCAGCATGTGGTTTATAAAACAAACAAAAGGAAAGAAAACTAAAGCAACACTAACTCTTCTACCATTTTTTTTTTTTCAAAGGAGCAGCTAATAATCAACTTATCCTTTCTGCAGCAGTGAAAAGGATAATTTTGGTTTTAGTAATGTAAATCATGTTGTGGATAGAGGGATAGAGGTTGGGTGGAAGGTTTCAAAGTGCTATGGCAGGGCTGAGCAGGCCAGGCCACAAATGCTCAGCTGTAAACACCTGGATGCAGACTACTCAAGCTAAGTATGTAGGAGAGGCTTATATGAGCTACTGAAAAGAACAGGAAATAATGTCACATTTTATTAATGTCCACAGGGCAGCACACAGCTCTACAAATGAAAAGATACTGATTTCCTCTTATTGGCCTTAAAAAGTACTAAACTGTAACCAAGGCAGCAGATTTGTTACTGTCTTAAATTCATCATTTCTCTGCAGCAACCAAGACCCCTCTGCCTGGCTGTTGCTGCCAGATGTTCATTTCAGCATAATTTAGCCATACACACAAGATACTGGCTTGCACTGCCCTTGCTCTGTTTTCCCAGTTAGCAATTCTTTTTGCTTCCTGGTCACTATTTCATTAGCAGTAAGTCATGCAACAGACAGGTGGAGTTGTACAAAGAAGTTTTTATTAAGCGTGCTGATGGGCTGTGCTGCCTGCTGAAGCTTTGCAGATGGACAGCCTCTGTGTTCAGTTGCAATGCTAACCTTTGCACTGCACAGGAGTAAAAGCCTTCTTCAAAGTCTCTCTACTGTCCCTTGGGGAAGCAGTCACTCATCTCCTGTATCTAAAACTGTAAACTCTGCTTCCTCAACCACACTCTGGGTAACAACATGGAAGGACTTCACACGTATAAAGCCAGTGCAGCTCTTCATCAGGAGAACAGCAAGGACTTTCTTAACACCTATACAAACCCAGCTTATTGCTGTCTTATTAAACATCATTTCCTTTCCCACCACTCTCTCCAACCCCTTTTCACAGCTTGTTCTTGTTCCCTGCAGACTGTTTTTAATGCTATGCCTCTTAAGGAGAAGGCTACCAACTACAATCCTTTTGATGCACTACTGCACATATAAACTGAGCTTCAATACCATCTTAATGAAGCCAGCCAGCAGCTTCTGTTTGTTCTTTGTGCTCCTGTGGTAGAACATGCTAAACTGTAAAGCACAACTGAGAACTTGGGCATAACATAGTTACAAGTATGAACAGAGAAAGGAAAAACCTTTGTTTATTAAGGAAATTTTAATGAAAAAAAAACAAAACAACAACTTACTGGAGGAACAGTGTTGCCTTGTACTTTCAGAAGCAGTAGTACTAGAAAGGTCAGTTTGCCTTGTGGCTGACCCACTCAAAATATTTTAAAGGTCCAAGAAGAACCACAAGGCAGAGCACACTGCCCATCTGAAATGGATGTATACCAACTAACATTTGGGTTTTTACCACATGAATTCTCTGGTATTAACATGGTTTGAGCTGACATTTCAGCTTTTATCTTTCTTGACAGCCCAAATTAGTGTTGGTATTTTCTACAAACACCTGCAATAACTTAATACATTGAGACTTCTAGATTACTTGAGTTTGGCTGAAGCTGTCTAGGAAGCTCAAAAACTTTGGTGGCGACAAAGGGAGAAAATTGAAGAGCAAACTAAGCAGCAAAGAGATTGCATTTGCTTTGTTTTTCTAGCAAGCTAGGCTAAACCCAGAATTCTGTCCTAAGCAAGTCAAGGAACAAACTTCAAATATGCCTGGGACTGTGGTCTAAACCCACAGTGTGGTCAGTATCATACCTAAGTCTTGTCAACAAGTGTCATTCCAAACACAGCATTCAGCTCACCCACGTCTTCCCTACATTTGCTTTCTAACATTAGCCAGATTTATTTTCCTTAATGACCAGCTTTTATGGCCTCATCTCTACATGTATTTACCCAGCTGCTATGTATTTGCTAGGTGAGCATGTGTGTCACTTCATGCTTCAGAAGGGCTTTTAACCCTCGCCTCTGGGCAGCCAGGATTTCCTGCTCCGCAGCAGCAGGAACAGAGTGAGACAGGAAATTCTGCTGGCTGCTGCCACAGGCTGGGAGAAGGGAGAAAGGTCAGCGGCTGTGTTTGGACCTGCTCATTACTCCCACATCCTCAGGCTTGTGCCAAGTCAAGATTGCATTTTTCAATGCCACTATCGATAACCAATTTATGAATAACTTATCAAATTGCCCTTTTCTATTTTCAGTATTTGCTGAACTTACTTGAGTACTTGATGTTAATGCCATTCATTGTCTTCAAACGGCTTTGAAGATTATGTTGTTGAGCTAGCACTGACTGGTTTAATAGCTATGCCAGATATCCACAAGCTCAGTGTCCATGCTACCCATGGGAAGAGAGCCAAGTCCTTGAAGCAGCCTGAAATGGGACTAGCTTTATCAAGGCCCTATCTTGAGACCATCCACTTTGTATTTTACTTTGTGGAAACATCTTGGGAGGCCAGCCACACTAGGATAAGTCACGTGATACTGAACTGCAAAGTTGTGACAATCATTTGACATTCTTCATAATTAGAAAATGGTTTAATTTTAAAATGCAATTTTTAAACAAACATTTTTCACTCATTTCCTAATTTGATCTGAAGCTCTAGAAGCATCATCTTAAATTTTATATCATTAGTCACATAATCTTTTCGTATACTTACAACTTCATTGCTGTGATCAATGCTTCCTTTTTACCCTTTAGACTGCAGCTATGATACTTTATAGCTCTACAATAAATAAATTTAAAAGCTGTCATGTCCCCATACCTGGGGACTACTCCTTACCACCATGAAGGTAGAAATAGGCTGAATGCTTCTCAAATAGGAATGTTATAGTGGAGTTTCTGAACAATAGACTGAAACAAGTTTATTTTTATTCTGAATAAAAATGAAACATGAATAAAGTTTCCCATAAAAAGTCCAAAGCTTTGTTTTTCCAAAGTGCAAAAAAAAATTCATAAATGAAACATCTCACAGCATTTCAGCAGAGGCACCTATTATTGCAAGTTGTATTGATAAATACTGCAGGTAACAGTAAGATATAAAGTATTATATCCCACATACTTTTGAAACTCAACTTATAATTTCAAAAATCACAGCATTAGTACTTTTAAAAAAAGAGCATGGCAAACATTTTTGAAAAATGTCTTTGACCACCTCTGCTCTTGAGCACCACAGCAGACCATAAAGCTGAACATGAACAAAGCAACCACTTGCCAATTCTGGTCTCCGTAAAGGGCCTAGGAAAGACAACAATTTATGTTACAGGTAATGCAGAATTCAGAGTCAGTGTTGGGACTACAAAACCATAAACTATGAGCCTATAGTATTTACACAGCTGCAAGTTGAGGTCTAACTTCTTATAAAACTTACATATTTTAAACAAAGGGAACACTGATGGGATCTGGTTGTCATCCTGAGACAAGTATATCATAATGTAACATCTCCTTCAAATTGAGACTAAGTAAAAATACTGCCTTTTAATGCTATTGATAGAAGAGAAATAAAATGCTTGACTCTCAGGTAGTTTTTTCTCCTTCCTATCAACAAGCAAACAAAAAAATTTGGCTAATACTGAAGAATTGTTTCAAGTTCGATAAATTAAACCATGTCATTAATTCTCCTCTCCCCTGCATACTATGACTTGTGCAGTTTTTTAATAACTCATTGACAAAACTGCATCAACGTAATGTTGAACTGCATTCAACAGCTCTTTCAAGCAAGATGTAATTTCAGCCATTTTAGCTTAAATGGCATAAAGGTTTATATTTATAACAATAATGCAGATAACTGGGAGTACCTCTTCTGCTCACATGCAGTGCATTCTCTTGCACACAGAACTTTGAAGCAGATTCCAGGACCTGTAACAAAGAGGTTTTAAATGAGACATGCTTGCAACAGCAGAAAACTACATACCTGTTGCAATAGCTTAAAACAACAGATCTTTAAAATACGGGGAGGCTAAGTTAAGACAAGGTATCCTCCTGTATTGTATGGCAAGAACCTTGCAAGAGCAGTTGAACATGGTCCCGTTGATGCCCAAACTGTGATTACTCAGGAGGTGAAGTTTCTGAACTGAGTAGACTGGTATTCAGGTGTTGCTTTGCCCTTCTTTTACTGGTATTTTCCCATTTTGCCACACATGGTACAAAAAAGCAGAGCTTCTTTTAGCAAGCTTCTATTAGCATACATTAACAAATTCCATCTAATTTCTCTCTGTAAGTGCCAAAGACTTCCTAATTGCTTATTACTGCCAAATTACAATGAACCAAAGATGATAAGTTAGTAGAATATATTTGTTTAGTTTCAACACAAAACCACAATTGTTTAGGCCCATTTTCTTTTTATTAATAATATAAGGTTCTATAATCTCTTAACATTACAACTGAAGTTTTACAGTTAATCTCACACTAAAATGACAAACACTGGCTTTATTTGCAGAAAGTTAAATTACAACCTTGATAAATGTATATTTCCAAGACTGAGAAGCAATTTGTGTTTTCTGGATTTCAGTGCTAATGTATCCTTGCCTTTGAAAATGGTTTTAAGTTAATTAACATTGCTACAGAATAACTATTTGGCCTGGTGTCTGTTCACAGCTGTAAGGCAAAGATGACATCTCTAACTCAACCAATATACTGTAAGTCAAGTCAATAAAAGACATGTTTTTCTTTGACTGTAAGATTTATACCCTGGATCAATTTCTAATAGACTTTCTTCTGCTCAAAATTTTGTAAAAGTCTTTCTAATGGGAATACATTTCACACTCAAGCCCTACTCACTCAGCACCTTTCCTCCTTCAAAGAGAGCAGAAGCTGTGTAATTGGAAGTTGCGACAAGCTGAAATAAAACTGCTTGTAACTTATATATGGCCAAAATAGTCAAGCAAATGAAAAAGTAATGTGTTATGCCCAGATATGCTTCTGATCAGCATGGATCAAACTCCATCTCTAAACAGGCTGCAGCTATAGGAAGTGAAGTCCTTAGAAAGAAAGTAGAGAATACTGTGGTGGAAGACTTTAGTATTAGACACGGGAAGATTTATTTTAAAGGGTAATGATCTGTGTGTATCTAGTTCTCCTGAACTTCTCTATTTTTATTAGGAATATAAATGTTAAATTAAAGACAGTCAGTAATACATGCATTTAAACTGGATTTCCACTAAGCTCTGACCAGTTCATAAGATAGAAAAATACTTAGGAATACAGCAATAGGGTGGCCACTAGAAGAAACATCCATTACATTTGGAGTTAATCTTTTCCTCAGAGCTACCCAGTGACATTACTTTGGAACTCTTACAGCCTGTTACTTCACCTCCCCATAGGACAACTGACATGCAGTAAAAATCTACTACATTTTAAATCATTTCAGAAGCTAGTGGCTATTTAAACATCGGAAAGAGAGTATAAGGAAATTTTGCCTGTGTAGTTTCAATACAAAAAAGGAATATGGAAACCATAGTTAGAAAATTAAGTATAGGGAAGGATGTTGTAAAGCTGTGTAGTACTTTGAGTAAAAAGTCATGAGACCGGTATTACTGAGCTATGACTACGTGTTTTAGTTCTGTTCATGCAGTCATTCTGCAAAAAGGCTTCACACACTTCCCTTCCAAACTGATTCTTCATAGTTAGACATACACTTTCACTGAGGCACATAAACACCCTTCATATTTACCAGCTTCTAGAAAGGTCTCTCTTTCAGAGTGAAAGAAGTCATCAGCAAGATGCCAGCTGTGGCCATGTAGTCACCATCATGCAGCATGCGAGACAGGGAAGTCCCCTGAAAAAACATGTACAAATTCACTCTGCCAAGACACTATTGTGTAGTAAGGAACACTTAACCACAGTGTGAAGAGTCACTTTCCTAAAGCAGACTACACCTATTTTTTTGGTTACTGCTGAAACTCTGGGGGCCAAACCAAAAATACTTGAGTAGATTTTTACGTTGAAATGTTGTGAAACAAAGACCATTTGAAATAAATCTAGCTGCCCTGAAAATATCACATTAATATTCTGGTTTATGACCTGCAGACCATAAAATATTTTAAGTACTTTGACAGCATGCATTTTGAAGTGGTTTTGCATGTTCATGTTTTCTGATAATCTTAATTACAGAACTGAAATTAATCTTCAAAGAAGTTGTATGGTACAGTGTTTTTCAAGCATTTTATACTCTTTGTATGTATATTACCAGAACTGAGAGCTGATTAGACAGTTTTCTAAAATTGTTTAAAAACAAAAATGCAATTTCCTTTTTCTCCTCATTAAGAATACTACCAATACAAAAGGTGTCCAAGCTGACACTACAGAGCTGTGAAGCAGTTGGCTAGAGACAGTGTCCTCAAAGGATACTCTGTATTTTTTTCTATCCTATGCAATCATATACATTATCAAAAAGTTGGATAATTTGCTTTAAGAAAAGAACCCACCTTAAAAATGGATCATGAGTATTGACAAATACTTTGTTTTACTGATTAAGATTCAAGTTTCAATGTAAAAATGCTTACTCTCATACGATACTTATCAAGAAAATATTTAATTTTCTTTAAGTTAAATGGACAATTAAAATTGTGGCTACTAGTGAAGTAAATAAATGATTCATAAAGGCCATAGGAAACTGTACAAAACTAAAATGGGAAATCTCACTTTTAGGATGACAGTATGTTGTCCACTTAAGTGTTTTATTAAACTGTTGAGACTGTTTCAAAAGACAGTGCTGGGCAGTTTCAATTGAATAGCCAAAACATTTTTTGTACTGAAAAAGATTTTGCATATCTGCAAAACAAAACAGGAGCAAAACCCATACACAGTAAGACTGAAGTACAGATGAAGGCAAAGTTTTGTTACAAACCTGTTTTAAACATACAGTGAGAAATGTCCATTGTACAAAAACTTTGTGACTGACCTACAATTAATTTAAGATTATCCCAGCAATGCAAATACAACTCAGAACAGCCCAACTGTGCAAGATTTTCCAACAGTACTACACAGGGAAACTAGCAAGTTTTTAGAATTAGTTTGACTTACATTGTCTCTTTTGATCAAAAGCTTACATTTGTACTTTTAAGTATTCACTGGTTACAAGCCTGTTACATACTTAATCCTTCAGCACAGTGAAGTACTCCTTGGTGTTCTCTCATCTGTCTCCTAGCAGCTTTCCTTTATCAAGAGGCTGGGTTAAGCAGCTGCTTCTGTAGAAAACACTGTTGTCAGTTCTTGCAGGGGATGCTTTAGTAAGAAACATCTGGCAATATCCAGCACTGAAAAGTACTGTCAGCTGTGTTGCCTAACCAAACCTGGTAAACCAAATTTGCATTTCCTGGTTTGTAACACTGTTTGCCCAGTGGGTTGTTTAAGAGCATTGTAAGTAAAAATCCATAAACTTTTACAGTGATGTTTACACTTTATTGGAGGGAGGGGGAAGGGGGTTGCAAAAATCAATGTAAGTTGCTAGTTTTTAAAGTTTAGTCTATGTTATATTTGATTACTGGGATATCAATACAATGAAAGTGGAGGAACTTCAACAATAATTTTGAAGAAGTTTTAGTAGATCATGTTGTGCAGGGCTTTATAAAAGATTTTTGTTTCCAAAGATGTTATTGGGGTCCACATATTCTTTAACAGATCTCAGCATTCCCAGGCCAACATCAGAGATGCTCTCCTTCATCCAGCGCTTCCGCAATTTGCCTACTGGAAAAACGAAAACAAAGTGTTTCAATATATGGCAGGATTCTAGGAGCCAATCAATCTTGTGACCATGAATGAACAAACACTGTGTGATGAATGCTTTTATTCAAAAATGAGAAATGTTTTGCTTTATTTGATTTATTGAGCCCACCAGACTATCAAGCTCATTAAGCTCAGCATACTCCCAGAGGAAGACTGTGTTCCACACTGGCTACTTTCTTTAGAAACGCTGAAATTTAGATGAAGCTTAGGCTGAAGTCACATGTACTGTTAAAATAGGAAATTGTTATTAAGTTTTAAGAAGCCAAAATAATTTTAAATAGGAAACTGAAGAGGAGTTTACCAAAAAGCAGAACCCCACACCTCCTGATCACTTTACAGTGAAAACATAACTTCAAAAACTTTAAAAGTGTCGGTTTAAACAGTAAAAAAATGTTTCCAAAGAAAAAATCTTTAAGCTTAGTTTTAAATGAACAAAATACCTCATTTAATTAAAAAACTTTTACAGTGGCTGGTAATTGCTCATACCATTATACAAGAGATTAGTTTCCCATGTAAAAATGGATATTCACAACATATACCAAATACAAAGCAAAGCTGAAACACCAGCCATTTAAGAACTCATTTCACAGACATCTCACAATAGCCCTGTTAAATGGCCGAGGGTTCACATACTAATTAACCAAGTAATCAACTCTGATTTAACAGATCAAAGTTTTTCATTAAACACACTATAACATTTAACTTGTCAGTCTGAAACACAATCCATTTGTCAGTATGATGCGATAAAGTAAAGGTTTGAGAGACAGCTGCTTTAAGAGTATCTGAAGCTAAATTCAAGCCATCTTTTGTGCCCTGTTCTCAGGGTAACCATCAAACTGTCATCAGAATAATAAATTACAGGGACACCTCTGGAGAACAGAGTGTATTTGTTTATACCTTAAGGTATATGAGCAAGTCACAATGCCAACTGAAAAAGCAAATGTGAGAAAGAATGAAATTTGCTGTTTGGTAGAAAACAACTATTAGTGGCATGCATGTAAAGAGCAAAGACAGTAACTGAACGACAAAAGAATTTGTCATGTGGTAGGAACAGTATTTTGCAACCCAGCTCAAGGAAAAACACTCCATCTCTAAATATACCATCACTACATTTTGACTGTCTGAGCAAGCTGATGTAGTTGAGTTTAACCTGGGAATACTTAAATGTTACTACTACCAAAAAAAAGAAAAGCATCATGGATGTTGCTTGACCAGCACCTCAGGTCACTCACACAAGCAGCTGAGGAACAGTCATTACGATTCTCAACTGTTATCTGTAATATAGTTTCACTGAATGTGTCCTGTGGTTACGGATGTAATTGTCCTGAAAAGACTGCAAACAACTGCTCCAACAAGATGGAGCACATTAGAATCACAGCAGGATGCCCAACAGCTAGCATGCCTGCCTCTTTTACACCTCCAGTAATAATGCAATTCCACAAGGAACTGAACACTACTGTCTGAGCAGCACCAAACAGTCATTGCATATTTAATGAAGTTGCTCACCAAGTGCTGGAAAACAGAAGGTGCTTGGAGTGCATCATTAGTTCTGTCAAAGTGATAATTTACACATCTATCTTGTCAAATTTTCTATGGTTTATACTTTAGCAATAATAAATCTAACATACATTTGATTAGTGAACTGGAAAGAAAAAAAGCTGTACTACGGTTACCAGCAGTCCTTCACAAACATGTTCAGCGAAAATATTTTAACCCCTTGATAACAGTAGGTTGAACCCCTGCTCCTACTGTTCATGTCATGGATTTTTCAGCTACTCAAGTTTTTAACTCGGAGTAAAAAAGCATTGAAGCAATGTTGCACTCAGAATTCTAAGCATGTCTATCTGACTACATGGAAAAGAGATTAAGTGAAGGAAAGACATGGTGCAGATGAGAGCACCACTTAAAACAATGTTTGTATTTGTTTCACTTCAGCTTAGTGCTGCCCTGTAAGTATTCTGTTCCTTCTCCATAAGACAACCCAATTGGCTTCAAAGATGAGAAGGGAATAGGAGGAATAAAAAAAAAATAGTAAAACATGTTAACATTAATGTAATAATAATTCCAAGTGGCAAAGTTGCTTAACTCCACTCTAAGGCTAGCCAAAGAACAAGTGTCAAGGAATCCTTCACTTCCTCAACAATAAAAGATCTTAGTTAAGCCTCATCTTACCATGGAATAGAAAAAAAGCACCTTTGTGTCTAGCCTAGAAAAAGCAGACCTTTTAGTTTTAGGCCTTGATGAAGGTACTTGCATAGAACTGACATGAGACAGTTCACAGAAACAAATTTAATAAAAATATTTATCATTTTTCTCAGTCCAGTATACTTTTCTCAATTAAAAACCAAGATCAAATTCACCAGATTATATATGATACATCATAAAAGTATTACTAAGATTCTCAAATCAGCATAACATGGTACAATCAACTTGTAGTAGCTTAACAAGTCACTTGTTTAGCTTAACAATACTTGTTTGTTAGAGATGCAGCTATACACACAATCCTTGTTGCTCAAACTGGAAAGGAATACAGCCCTTTCTTCTTGCATTTTCTTCCTCTGAAGACACTTAACATTGCATTTAATTATGCAAGATGAAGTGCAACAGAACTAGTTTTCAAGTTTTACAAGTGGCAAGTGCCCTGTTCCTGAGGTGTGCTGAGTGGTTAAATGCCTTAAAACAGTCACTGCCAGGAAGCCAGAAGTCTTCCATCTGAAGCCCAACCTATTATATGGAGTACAAACATGCTAGCATGAGAGTCTACTTCACTCAAAATACTTCAGACCAGAAAGTCAATAAGCTTGTTCAGTAGCAAAAACACCATCCAATACCGATTTTATTTTTGCAGTATTTTCAAGTTTTATCATCATTATAGCCCATGCATAAAAGAAAAACATTTGGGTTAGATTTGTAACTTTTTCCCAGTTCTGATACATGCTGGTTCAGCCCTTAGCTGGCTTAATTAGAAAAGCTGTTCATGCTTCCAGTGCCCTTTTAGCCTCTTAAGGAATAAAATACACTTCAGAGAAGCACAACTACACTCCACACTGCTCCTGTAGAACCCACTCTTCAAAAAAAAAAAAACCAAGCAACTATGCACTGATGTTGCATTCTCTGCCAAAAGTGATTGTTTCCCACATGCATGGTTTTTCGAACATAAGTGCATGGCCAGAAAGTCACTAAAATCGGAGTACAGATGTCCAGGCTCATAAAGGCTACACTTGCTCAGCTTTGCAGCTATCCAGATGCATTTTCAAAAACTCTGGCCGCTAAGGATGGAGCTAGGAAACAGCAGATAGCAATTGGCCTTCTCATTTTTTGAATATGAAGTACTTGGGCACACATGAACAGTATTCTAAGGGAAGTTTTAGTGTGGCTGATGGATCCCAAGAACAATAGCTCTGCTAATGGGGAAGCAGTAACTGGTCATAAGAAGGATGGGGCTCTTCCAGCTGTTGCATACTCTTCCTTAAGCTGGTTGTCTCTATGGAAAGTATCTCTCCACTCTTAGAAATGGCTTAATGGGTTATTAGTCTTACAGAGACAAGTCTGCAATACTGAGAAAGGTCAGTGCATTAATCTAAGAACTATGGTAGAACTGGAGTATATTGCACCAGGGTACCTGAAGTCTACTACATAATTAACACTATCACTGTAACATCTGATGACACATTTTCACTTGATATCTAAACAAGTTAGTACTTTCAAGTCCTCTGTTGATGAATCAGAAAGCCCTTTGCATTTATTTGGTGGAGAAGACACTAAAGATGACTATACTATTCAGACTTTCAACAGACAGAGGAAAATACAACTGTATTGTTATATTATTTCTCATAAGGTTACTCTGTATCTGACACTATCACAGCTTAAAGTCCTCATTCAAAAGTATGATCAGTTTCCAGTGCTTGAAAGATTATTTTCCTGTGTAAAAGAGAAAAGAACGTGTTCAACTCTCCCCATAAGGGAATTTTATAATTCCAGATTTTGTAGTTTGTGTTGGTTAATTACTGCAGTGTATAGTTTAAACCACAGCCTCTTAATGACAGCTAAGAGTTGCAATGAAATACAATGACAAATGTGCAACTGAATCCAAACAAGGTGTGGGTTTTGTTTTAGGTTTTTTTGTCATGTGTGTTTAGATTTTTTTGTTTGGTTGGTTTTTTTTTTAGCTTTTCTGAATAAAACTGCCAGGAAATTGATACTATACCTAAACCTGTGGAGCCTGGCCTATGTTACCGTTTATTCTAGCCAATATGTCTAGAAAGTGGAAGAAAATTAGTTAGATAATTGTTTCCTTAAGTAACCAGTTTTAGTTAGAACATTCCCTGCAAGCAGAACAATCTTGCGTGAATTTTTACACTGTTACTTAGTTTTACATGGGTGTAAGGATAATTTACCTAAACTTAAATTTGTATCTACATGAAATTGTCATTCCTAATGCTGCTGTTTAAATGCTAAGGTTCTAGAAGCTAACTGTGACTCTAGCAACTCTTGCTTGCAGAACTCAAGTCTAAAGATACTGTCCAGAAAGGCAGAAGGATGGAAGCTGTGTTGGAAGATGTGCAACTATCCCTTTCTAAGTGTAGGACACAGTCAAGGCAAGGTGAAAACTATAATCAAGACTGTAAAATTTCATGCAGGAAATGAAGACAGAGTGCTACAACCAGGATATTTCATTCCTGAATACCTTCCAAAAACTTTTACTATGTCACAAATTATGATAGCATTACTTAAAGGGGACAAAGAAGGCATATGAAACCACTTAACAGTCACACATTTAAAACTACTTTAAAACCACTAAAGCTTTTTTGCAGTTTGTTCACAACAAATTTAGTGAGAAAACAGACCTAGTATATATACAGACAAGACTGTCAAGTTAATAAAAAAATCTGATAACCTCCTCTATGATGATCCATGAGGATGATCAGAGGGCCAGAGCACCTCTCCCTATGAGGACAGGCTGAGAGAGTTGGGGTTATTCAGTCTGAAGAGGAGAAGGCTCTGAAGAGACCTTATTGTGGCCTTTCAGTATCTGAAGGGGGCCTACAAGAAAGCTGGTGAGGGACTTTTTAGGATGTTGGGTAGCAATAGGACTAGGGGGAATGGATACAAACTAGAGGAGGGTAGATTTAGATTACACATTAGGAAGAAGTTCTTCGCTATGAGGGTGGTGCAACACTGGAACAGGTTGCCCAGAGAGGTGGAAGCCCCATCCCTGGAAGTTTTTAAGGCCAGACTGGATGAGGCTCTGAGCAACCTGATGTAGTGGGAGGCATCCCTGCCCACGGCAGGGGGGTTGGAACTAGATGATCTTGAAGGTCCCTTCCAACCCTAACAGTTCTATGATTCTATGATGTACTGGAGAATGGCTGACTTCCCCATGCATATGTGCCTATCTGATCAGCTATGTATTTTGGGTGTGTTTTTAGAGCAACATATATGCCTCATTCTTCCTAAATGTAAATTCATTACATAATCCTGAAATACTATCAAGACTTAAATACTAACACTAAAGTAGGAAAATAGTTCCTGATTCTTGCCAGTTAGATTTAAATATTTCAAAGTCAAACATGAGAAAGACTTGAAAAAAGAAAAGGAAATTTGGTTAAAAGGACAAATTCATTTTAGTTATAGTATCATACAAATCATACCCAGATTTATAAAACAGAAAAATTCTAAATATTCTACCCCAAAACACAAGTAACTGTTACACTGAAAGGATAAATTCATTACACAGATGTGTATGGCTTTGCTACAGCTCCCTGTGTTCATGAGATGCTTGCTGTACAAGGCTGGTATTGATATACTTCTGCAATTTCTTTGTTGGAATGTCACTGTTCTTACATATTGCAAGGTGTGATCTTTAATGTAATCCATTAACAAAAGTTATGCTTCTTACAAGTTTCAAGTCTCAAAAGTCATTGGAGGGGGGGATCTTTCCACAGTATTGCTACCTTTAGTGAGTCTTGCCTAGAAGTTGCAATTTTTTTTCATTAGCATGGAGGGAGAGGAGAAGGGATACTGAGATTAGAATAGAATCCGAAAGGAAGTCTTTCTGAAGTTACTCTGCATAAAATTAAAATCATCATTATTTCAGTTCTCACTGTAGATTGCAGCTACATGTCTACCTACAGTTAGTACTTCCCAAGATGTAATTTAGAGCTTTACACATCTCCAACTGTCGCGACCACTTCTTCACTCAAGAAGTGTACAAAGATTGACTTAAGCAGGCTTTGTATTTCCTATAGCCTTAAGTCCCAGACTACATCTGTTTTCTTTGATACACAAAACCAGAGTTAAAATAGCTCCATTTATCACAGTGTGATTGTAGGCAGACAAACCAGCCTGTTTCCAGATAGTGAAAACAACTGTTATTAATCACAATTACAAGACAAGTATTAAAACAACTTGCACCAGTATTTTCTTTTACCCCAAACAATAGACCAGTCTTAGAAGTGCTAAGAGTGACAAGGCCTGAAGGTCAGTAAATAGAACTTATACTATTAAGCCAATTCTCAGCAGCACATCTACTAACCACTGGAAAAAATGGAATTTCATTACCATAGGCAATGAACTGCCACACAAAAAGACTCAAAGCAGAAAATATTTCTCAGTATAAGAGGCAGTCATGCATACAACAGGAACCTAAGTAGTCTAACAGAAATCAAGTTTTCCATATCTTTGGAGCCAGAAAGTTCAAGCGTGCAAGGGTTTGAAAATGCTGCATAAAGATTTTTTTTTTTCTTGTTCAACATATGCTGTAAGCAAGGTTTCATATGGTGAGGCCAAATACATCCAAACATGTGACAAGCTCCAGCTGCATGTGAGTTAATGGATGAAATGCTAGTCACAGTAAAATACAGCTGCCACAGCAGGGGAGAGCACAGTAGTACATCAAGGGGGTAATTCCCCATCCCATGTGCAAGAATTTATCTGTCCACTATACCACCACATTAAAGATTTAATCAGAGGGCAACAAAATATATTAAACAAAAAGTAATTAAACTGTTTTCACTCACATTATCATCAGCTGCACATCTTTCAATATCCTGATACAGCTAAAGGAGACTCTACTTTCTTTTCTATGAAAACTAGGTGCCTGAAAACAGCCCTAGCTAAGTTTCAAGTCTAGGAAGTCACCAACATGTTTTCAAGTAGTTTCGGCCCTTTAGTTTTCCCTTCACTGAGCTTTCTTAGAATTACAAAATTTTAATCTAGTTTTAATCCATTAGACTTCCTCCTCTTTGCTCTTATTCCTGTGGCCAGATAATGCCCCGAGAAAGTAGAGAGAAGAAATGTGTTAAGTTTAAAGAAGCTAGCTATACAAATCAAACTGACTTCACAACAAGTCTTCCTGACACCGGAGTTTACAGCATTGTGTTGGATACATGCAATCAATTTCAGCTCTCTGAATGTGGAAAAAGCATGTGTAAAGCATCAGGTATATGACGTGTCACTTATACATCACATTGGCTCTTAAACTTAGTATTAAAGCACAATTAGATTGCAAAGAGGACAATAACTCATACAAATAACTCCCAAACTCCAAGGGAGAAAACTGAATAATCAGAATTTAGCAGACAGCAAGCCAGTAATATCAATACTTACATAACAATTATGCAACAAAAAGGTAGATTGCAACACTGCCCAGTTTAAAGTCACTAGCTCTTTTCTTCAGCTAGTTTCACTAAGTGCTCTGGAATTGAGCCTAACAGCAATCACTTAGCCACAAGGGACATTAAACTGCCTTAAAGCTGTGAAACTCTCATTTAAGGTCTTTGAGCTGAATCTGCCTCTGTGCAAGGTTCAGTAGAACAAACTGATCAATTACATTTTCAAGTTCTCAGATAGCCTGTAGACTTCCTATCAAAGGTTTGAAGCTGGTGCTCATAAGTACACCACATTGTGTGACTTGACATAAAGCAAACTGGGTCTAGGGACACTTCCTTGAAACTTTCTACCTGTTTGCCAGACTTTCATGGGAAGAATGCTCCCAAACCCCTGCCCCATAATTTCAGTTAATGCCTGTGAAATATTTTTTGAAATTCTACTACAAACTCTTATATACTCACAAATTTTTAGCATTATCAAAGAGACTAATATCAGACTGAGAGCATTACCTCCATGGTGATGTGACAGACTTCCTCCATTGGCAAGTACTTCTTCTCTAGCAGCCCTCTAAATTGGAAAGATAAGGCTTTTATTCAACAGCAAATGCACACGACGTTTGTTCTTCTTGCCATCACACACATTTACACATATGTATGAAAAGTTTCAGAAATAATTAAGGGGTACACAATACAGGTAAACATCTCATTCAAGTCTGCAGATAAATGTAAGTGGAGATCTTCCAAACAAAGCCAAGACACTTAAAATGCCATCTCTTACAACAAATCTATTATTCCAGAATGGAATATTCAGTATCACTTTCCCCTTGCCAAAACTAAAATATTCTAGCAGCTGGGATGCTCTTCTGGAAGATGGTTAAGTGCCTATTGAAAAGGAAATTTCAATAAAGCACTTTGAAAGAGTGATTCAAGATCCTTATCCAGACCAGACTTTAGATTCAGATCTCCAATATTCTAGCTGAGGAAGTGAGGTACTTTGCAAGTGACAATTCTTTCACGGGTGACATTTGTGGCAGAAAAAAATTAGATTTTTATTAAGAAATAGTTGAACAACTTTCAAACTCTAGAATCTTCTTTCCCATCCAGCTCCGATTATGAAGACAGCTTAGACGGCTGTAACAAAGAAAGCTTTCCTAAGTGCAAGTACTAAATTTTTTTTTTAAGTGTATTTTTTTTAGGAATAATGTATATAACCATACCTATGCAGTTAGAGATTTTTTCAGTCTGCCACAGAGTACATATACTTGGTTGGCAAACTCACTTTGTTAGGTTAAATTTAGTGACCTACAATGGAAACATGCATCCAGGTGATCACACTGCTAATTTCAACAAACAGTAACATCTAAGTAATTAAGTTTCATTTTAAAAGCACTCAAGTATTACGTTTTCCTATGGCCTAGATTCAACAGCACAGAAGCCTCCACTTGTAGATAAAACTTCACATCCACTTGTCAAGCACAAAAGAAATTTCTAAATTTCTAAATAATAAGCACGGAAAAATTAATATCCTAGTTATAAATACAAGCTATTTCTTCACAGGCTTATTAGCAATTTTCTAGGGCTGAAGGTTTAGCATATGAAGAGGTAGTATGAAGAGCAGTTTGTCCCTAGTCCTTTTATGTTTAAGTCCTTCTATGTCAAGATAACAAGGATAATAGTTTCCCTTAAGAAGGTACTAGTGTTTCCCTTAACAAGTATAATATTTTAACAAAATATTAAAGCACCGAGCTACTCCTGAGCTTTTGGCAAGTGTCAAAGCATTTTACAAATAGTCTAAGACAGCAGACTTAGACCAGCACTTATCTAGGCCTAAAGAGAAATAAACAGGGCAGTTAATTCTCTGAAATAGCATTAGAGAGGCCATTACATTCATCATTCCCTACATCCTATTAATAAAGTATCATCTTGATAGTTTTACCACATACTTTGAAAACAAATTGAGCATTAAGTGAAACAGCTTTGTAAATAATGGAACTAAGGAAGTCTTGTTTCCCACAGATTTGCATTTTGTGGTTGAGTTTGTCATCCAAAAACCAAAATCCAGTTCAAGCTTTCTTGCCTTGTAGTCGTAAGTGTTCCTTTACTGAGGTCCACAATAGTCAGCTTCCTTCCTGGTGCACATAGTCTTCCTCTAGCTACTAATGATCAAAGCTTTATGAACTGACTTTTGAGCTCTTTCCTGCAAAGTTCAGTTAGCTTGGCCAATGGCTTAAATATTTACTATTACAGGACATCAACTTCTCCCCCTCCCCCTTAACTAATGCTCTTACCTCAATTTGTTCATAGACATGAATAGGATCACTAATTCCTCTGTAGTTAAAGGCAAAGTAGAAGTAGACACATGCACCTGCATCATAAGTCTGTGTCACCCTGTTGAAGAAAACTGCATTACAAACAAAGCTTTATGGTATTAAGCTACCCATTACATGACCTTACACAATTCATAAGGTTCTTATTTAAAAGGGCAGCATCTTTCTAAAAAGTTTTGTATCCTTTTTGCTTATGCTTCAGGAATGACTCAATGCTATGACAGAGTTGAAGCTTTTAAATAACGCTTGACTCTTGTGCATATAAGGAAGAGTAAGTGACGAGACTAATCAAATGCTACTACTCCCTTGAATTAATCATGCCTACATGTAACAGTTGCAGGTTAAAGAGGAAAGTCAGGACTACTAGTGTTTGTAGTATCACTAATAGATGCACTTCACCTACTAGCTAGCAAGTTCCATAGTTCTCCTACTAATCAAACATTCAAGAAAAATTATTTAAGTTGTTACCTAGCTTACCTGCAGGTGGAAAGTGGAGCAAACTGAACACCCTTTTCTTTGCATTCTCTTGCTATCCTCTCCTTTACATTCCTACAAAGGTCCAAAACCCTGTAGCAGAAAACACATTAAAAATAAACTCTTAGTATATGATCTTACACAAATACCCAAAACACACAAGTTCAGCTTTAGTAATTGTTTTTAAAAAGTATAATCTAATCAAATGGAAGATTGCCTTCTAGTACCAGTTCTAAGTAGCTTAGATTTTGTTCTAAGAATAAAATAATCCTTATCATTGAGACTTCACTAGCATTGCTTTTTCTGTACTTCTCCTGAACAACAAGTTTATTCTGAGGTAGATTATGTAATGAGAGCTCTTTTCCATAAGGACTAGGAGTGAAGTGTTCAACAGAAAATGGAAGTTACCCACTTCTGTAAGTCTTTACTTACTTTCTCAGCAAAGCAGCCTCGAATTTTCTGGCAAAGTAGTTGGCAAATGCAGCTCTCAGTAGAAAGCTTGAGAGGTCTAGGGCCTTCTATACTCTGCTAATATCATACCTTTGGTATGTTGCAAGGCCAAATCTGAAGATGCTGCAGCTGTGCATTAGTTTGCTAGCTTGAAATGTTACAGTTCTAGTATAGCAACAAGCTATTAAAGCTTGTCATAAGGTTTTTCTTTTATTATTCTTTTTCTTCCAGGGCAGACCCAGGTGCATCCAAAGCACTAGAACAATTGAAAGAAATCACTGGTTTTCAAATTACTATTTCTTTAATTATATGCTTTCCCACACAGGTCTGCAGTTGTACTATACAATTCAGATTAAGACATACTGCACAAATTTAAAACTGCTTTGCAGATTGACAGAAGTAATATGCAAAAGAAATTTAGCAAGTAAAGCTAAATATTTTATTCAACAGTCGGGAACAAGAAAACTGATTGATTTATGGAAAATTACATAGTTCTTGTGAGACAAAGAAGAAAGTTTTTGAAAGTGTTCGCTTTGGTGAGGACAATTTCAAAAATTTTCTTAAATTCTTAGACAAAGTAATTCTCTCCTGAAATGAGGAAGAGGCTCGCTCTCTCTCTCTCACTAAGTGACTAAGTGGTTAGCATACTCCAAGATCTATAAAGCTAAAGTAAAATAAAGAGCTATTTTGCTTATAATTGTCCTCAAATTTCTGCCACCCATGAAAATACATGCCAATCTTCAAAGCAGAGGCTGGAACTTACCACTAAGTTCAATAACAAGAATACAGGCCTGCCAGCTTAAGTCATCACACTTTGCACACTTCCTACTTTGTATTAAACACTGCAAAGCTTTGATGCAAAACACTCTAGATCTTGCATGAGATGTTTCTGGCTTACCAAATATACTGAATTTTACATATTAAACTGTTGTGATCAAGTGTTTCTCAACCATTGCAAACACAAAATAAGCTTAGGAAAAATATTTATCTTGGGAAAAAAATATAATCTGTCCAGTTCTTTCACATCCTTGCATTACTGGGGAAAAAAATTTAATTCTTTAATGACCTTCACTGTAAACTTTTCTGTTTGAAACATACTGCTGATCCCACAGGTGGCTGCTCATCAGGCCATACTAAACCAGTCAATTCCGAATCCTAAAGTTGTTACAGTAAACTAAGCTAAGTAGAAATATTACTGAACTCTTGCCTGTATTGCATTTACAAAATCCTGATATGTAATTTACTAGCAGCTTTAGCAAGAACACAAAGGTGCAAGGCTTGAGGTACATTGGGAAGCCTCCAGTACACATAAGGCCTACATTAAATTAGGTTTCCCCATGAGCAAGTAGGAGTTAGGAATAATTTGAATTAAATCAAGCAATTCTGAAGAATAATCACAGTTTACCTATCCCAAGGAACTGATGTCTCAAATGATTCTCCTATTACATAGTAGTCCAGGCCCAGGTCCTAGAAGTAAAGGAAATTATCAGTACCATGCAGCATCAACATCTGGGATTTCAGTGTATGCTACATAGCTAACAGTAGAGCAACTTTCGTTGGTTTGTGTGAGAAAAACAGTCTATTTAGCAAAAAAACACCCATCTGTCCCAGTGACATTAGCTTAGAATTATGGAAATAGGGTAGCTCTTTGAAGACATAGATGGCAACCCTTTTGATATCATGGCTATAGAGAGACAACTTGTCTGATTGTCAGTATGCCTACACTAATCAAGTATTTGTATCACTATAGCATCAAGCCAGGAGTGTCACTGTGCTAACCAATATTATATCAGGTAGAACATTTATTTAGAATCTAATTCCTATCTAGATAGAATAAAGACAAACATTCTGTCCATTTTACATACAGCCTGCTGAAATAAAGGCAAGTTCAGTATTTGTCCCTGACTATAAAAGCCAAATAAATTCTAGCACTCAGGATATGCATACTATTGTGAAAAAAATTCTTAAACAGTAAGAATAAAATTCCTAACAGTTGCAGCAGTTCAGACTAAAGGTCCCTTTGTTCTGGAATTCTGATTTGAACCACAGCCATTAGCAGATGTACAAAGAAGAGTATGAGCTGAGTGAGCACAAGAGTACTTCAAGTACTCTTCCACTTAGATTTCAGAGAAAGTATCTTCAAAAAAATATCTAGTTTTTTATATTTATTAAAAGAAGTTTCAGCAAGCAAAAGGTGACCTACCCGAAGGTATGCGATAACAAATGTCAGCATATATCCTCTCTGTCCATTATCTTCTCCTGCTGCCAAGCCCCTGCAATTGACAAGAAATTAACTTTCCAGCGAAGTAATCACTGGTTTCTAAAAAGTATTTTAAAAATAATACTTTTGTTATCAAACATATGTGCAAATTTAGCTGTCTCTATGCTGTGTTACAAAAGTTGCAAATAGGAGGGTCTTTCCTTCACTAGAAATAAGAAGTTACTTCAGACCTTTAACTCATTGTATTTCTCTTTTCATTCCATAATCTGAAGAAAGATGAACAACAAGACATTTGATGTAATCTTAAGTAACAGTCTTCAAACATCACAAGAGCAGAGGAAACAGAACTAGTCACAGTATATCCTTGATGTTCATTTACAGGAATACGTGCAAGTACATTTCAAAGCTTGTTGGATTTGTGCACTTGTGTGAGAGCAAGACTAGTGACTTAAGATCCCAAAAGCATAAGTGACGTGAACAAATTAAAAAAGACACAGCACTAAAAAAAAGTATTATTGCTTTTGCTAATCTATCAAGCTAAGAGCATTAACGTTTTTGGTTTTAACTACTGGTTTCTGAGAACAAGAAAGTGCTATGTATCTATAATTAGCCTTCCTAGAAGCTCCTATAAATCTAAGAGAGGTGAGTGTGTGGGGAAAATATCAGACATCCTGAAGAAGGACAGAATTAAAGAATTTTAGACCACTAAAACATTAAGTGGTTTAGCATTTTAGATCAGGTTAAACTATTAAACACTTAAGTAATAGCTTTAACTGAGCAGCACAGACAGCTCCATCTTCTAACAGACATGACAGCCAAGTTCCACCTCCCTTATCAATACACCATCTTGAAATGCCAAAATACAAAAGGATTCCCAGTTGAAGCCTTTTCTTGCATACAACATTAAAATAAGTGAAGTGCCCTTTAATATCAAGACCAATGTTATTCTTATCACTGAATGGTAGCAAGCTGCTCACATGAAATCCCACTTTTACAAGCTATTTTGAGTGGTACAAAGAAAGCACAATAAAACCCCAAAATTCAGAAAGGATAGTGTCGAAATGGATAAAACAACACTAATGTATGTCTGAATAGCTAAGACTAATACTAGCGATAACGTTCTTAAGAAAAAAGTATATTCTTGACAAATCACACTTCTAATGATGGTTTTAATCAAAGCAGAAGAATAGAAACTACCTGATCATTACTAAGCCTGCCATTCCTTTGTAACAGAAAACAGTCTGTGGGACAGGAATTCACTGCGTAGCGTACCTTCTAACTAAACATGAATTCCTCTTCTAAACAAACTTCCTGTAATCATATGCTCACATCAATTCTGCCAAGACTTAGTATTATCCTTATGATTTTATCTTCCCCTTCAGTAGTTGGAGTCTAGTGTTGCAAAACAAGCAGCTTACACATCTATAAACAATTACAAGGGCTAGTTTCCATTTTAGTAACATCAATTCCACATTTAGTCAAATACCTAGTTTTATGCAATACTGACAGCTCAATTTTTTCAGTAAAGTTACCTATTAAGAGCACAAGCCATATTTATCATATGGTAATCACTATAAAAACATGGTAATCTTATTTTTTTTCCTGGAGAGTTAACTCCAAGACTCATATGAAAGAGCTGCTTGAAAAGCATACCCAAACTTGGTGGCTATATCATAGACTTGCTTTTCATGCTGAAGAACCTTCTCTCTGTCACCCTCAAAGAGCAAGGTAGCTACGCATAGTAAGTTGGGATCAAATCCTTTAAACTGCAAAGAGATAAAAGTTTGTATTACATCACAGCCTATTTGGTAGAATAGAAGCAACAAGTTTTTCAAATATACAGCATGCACTCTGGTTAAGAAGTGTTGCAACTAAGAGGAAAGATTAGGAAAAAAGACATCTTTCAACAGTTTACTCCCAAGACAATCAAGTTGTTCCTTGAAAAGACAAATGTCCATGAATGCACTGAAATAACAGACTATATCTGTCACCATTTTCCTCCTGTTCAAAGGAAGGATAGACACAGCCTGTGCTAAGGAAAGACTAGTTCTTAAATGCTTTGACCAAAAGGAAGACACTGATATTGTATTAACTATTCCTGTATGAAAGCTGGAATATTACTTATGATGACCATAAACATCACTGCTCTCACAATAGTTGTATTGACAATATGAGACTGAGTATCTCTGTGCTGGGAAAAGCACTATGGAAGTAGAATAACTTCCAAACTTGTGGCAGAGAACATATCCCAGTGGAAATAGGGTGAAAGCTATTGAGAGCTATTAATAGTAATGCAGTCAGACTGTACAGCTTTGTTTCAGTAGTCACGTTTTCATAACCAGTCTGAAAAGAGCCTTATTTACTTTCTACCTACTTTTTTTATTAATTAGCTCCAGTGAACTATCACTACTACAGCAGGTTTCAGAAGGAATGGAGATTAATATAAAGTTGCAATACGGTTTAATGACATTTTCCACAGTTTAAAAGGGTAAGATTATAATTTAGGACAATGTATTCTTATAATATATATAAAAATATATATAGACTACCAAACCAATTCTTTTTTAAGCCTTTCCCTTTTCAGTGGCATTCATCTCTTCCAGTCTCTACTCTGCTTGTGGTAAGGGAGTAATTCACAGATGAAGTGTAAGATGGATTTGAGTATCTTGGTCTCAGTTAACACCTGCAATATCAGTCTCAGGGTCATGAAACTTCCCCCTTTCTCTACTCCTCCCACCTGTTCAAACCAGCAGTTTCTCTGAAATAGCCGTTGCTCATATACATCGGGGACTGAGCCCTGACATAAGCACTCCAGATTGGCCACCAACCTGGACTTTCTGCATTAGTATTACATAGCAGTTCTCTCATTTCCCCACAAGTTTTTTTCTTTTGCAGAGCTGGAAGAATTGGAACTGATGTACAACATAGCCAACAAGAAGTCCCAAGGCACGTTACATTTTCTACTTCGGTAGCACAAGGAAAAGCAGCAGAATCAACACTAGCCACTGTCTCAAGTAAGCTCACTCCTTGAAAACACTCATTATCAGATCAGAATGGAATGTTTACTTCCTCCTCTCTAACAGTTTCCTAAATCCAGGATGATGCTATTTCCTGCATTTGAATACTCATGTTTGCAGGAGCTGTCTAGTTACCTAATTTAGAGGAAAAAAACAGTAACAAGACAAGCTATTTAATACAAAAGCCTAGGTAAAATCATTTTGGCACCAGATGATTCTGGATTAAAAAGGGTATTCACTGGGATGAATTCCAGAAAGACAAAAAAATTTAGAAAGACAAAAATCCAATTTATATGGGCAATTCAAGATAAATATCAAGAAGTTATCCCAAAATTCTAGTTCACAGTAACAACAAGCGAGAGCATGCCTTCACAAAGTGTTAGCCTCTCTCCATCAATATTAACTGATGGCCAGTGGCCTTCAAGCTTGATAAACTGTTACAGTCTTGTTCTGTCACCAACTCAGTTAGACAAGGCACGTTAATCTCACCTATGGATACAACCAATAAGAACAGCTCTCATGGAATAACTTCCCAAATAGATAATCTTATTTTGGATTAAACCACCTTGAGAGTATCCAGTTAACCAATGCTACAAGGTAGTATCTTCTACATTCAAACTGAGCTGCATTAGAGACAGTATACCAGAAGTCTTGACTTATGTGAATAGCATGCAAAGTTACAACAGTATTAAAGGCCAAAAGTTACCTTTGTGATGTAGAATTTTTTCAGTCCATCCAAAAATGATGTAAAAATGGAAGCAACTTGTGGTTTAAGAGCATGACCTTTGGCAAAAAGTGGAAAAAGATGTTAAGGCAAACAGTACTCTTAAAATTCCTACTTCAATGGGGAAATAAAAAATGCTTCGTAGTCAAAGTTGCAAGAATCACTTGGAGCACTTTGATTATCATAATTAATGAGACCTCTCTACTGATTTAGAAGGATTTTTATTAATATTTTTGAAAGGTATACATACAACTGTGCACAAGTATTTGACCTTAAGGCTGCCATAGTTTGTATCTTCACAAGTATGGCACATGGAAAAATTTGTAAGAGCACTTCATTAGTTTTTACACTAGAAAACTAAGCAAAATCAGTGACTTTTTAAAAAGTTATGCCAAACCCACTGAAACCAATAGCCAAAAACGGTGCAAGTTAGGAGTTAAGCAATTTTTTCCTTAACAGTTATGTCACTTGTGCAAAATTTTCTACATAAAGCTAGTAACTCCTTCCTTAATCTCATATGGGGAACTAAAAGTACCAGGTTATATAAATGGTGTCTTGGAGTCTGTTAAATTAACATCTCTGCCTCAGGACTGGGTTTAATTGAGATGAAAGTCTTTTACTGTTTGTTCTATTGTTTTTAGTCACAAGCAACTCATGAACTCCCATTACTGCTTCACTTTTAACAGTCTTGCATCTGGTCTACATGCTGTGAGCCCAATTCATAAAAAAAGTTATGCACCATTTACATGAAACTTCCTTTTAAAATACTTCACAAAGTATTTCCTCCTGAATAAAGCATGGACTTGAACTGATTACTCTCCTTCTCTCTGGTAAAGAGGGACTTCTCCCTGCAGTTACAAGGAGTACACCTCCAAGCACACTTAAGGAAGCACTCAAAAAAGCACTAGATAACAAAAGGACATGATAATTCAGTAAGCCACGAACTGTAAAAAACTATTGGATTTAAGCCTACCTAATAATTATGACAAGAAAAAAATCTAGATTGACGCACCCGAAACTATGTTTTGGAGGTGACTGTATAAGCTGCAACCTCAGATCAAAGCTAAAAAGTAGATTATTTATTCAGTGTTAGTTTTAAAGCTTGTAATTGGTCAAACTTCTTCCCAATTAAAAAGAAAAAAAAGTATTTGCCTCCTGTTGTGTATGTCTGAGATAAATACACTAAAGAGTGACCAAATCAAGCAGCAAGACTTGCTGGGCTCTCAGGTCTTACAGATCCTGATTTCCTTGGTTTGAAAAACAAAGTTCAACTTCCACAACACCATCATATTAATGCCATTTGACGACCAGATTAATCATTGAGGCTTCTGTCCAAAAGAGTTTCAGAAATTCCAACTTGTTCAAGTGGTATTAAAAGAGGTTTTCAAGGCCAGTCACACTTCACATTTCCATCTTCTGGGTACAATCAAAATAGCATGATCTCAGCAGGACCTTCAAGTTCTGTAAACTGTTAGCTTTTGGGTAATGGAATTTTAGGTTCTCCTCAAGAGCCAGAACACACCTTTTGCCAAATTTCCTGCAGTTTCAAGTGATAGCTTTTCCTAAGAAGTGCTCAAAAATTATTGCTCTGCATGTCTGACATTATTGCATTTAGGTATTTGAACTAGTTGAAATTTCACAAAACCTGCGTTCAGTAATCATCTAGTAGCTTCATTGACTTTAAATACTTAAAGCCTATAGCTTACTTCTGTTTGCACAGAGTTATGGCCTGTACTATACCCAAGCTTCTTTTGCAAATAGACAGCTCACTCTGGACAAGCATGTCATTGCCTCTCTCCCACCCAATCATTGCCACATCAGAACATTTTCAAAAAAAAACAAACTACTTTTAAGGAATCTGTATACCACTTGTGATGCGTTAATGAGAGTTAAAGGAATCAACCTACTTACCTTCCAAGTAGGGTGCACTCTACACCCATCTTCTTATTAGGACTCTTAAAAATGTTTGTAGTACTATATTGCAAAACTACCATCTCTGCTCCATTACAGCAAAATAGAGGGAAGGCCTCCAGAATTTCAAACTCTCCAGTAGACTGTATTCCAAGAATGGTTAAGGTAGCAAAAAAATCCTATGTATTTAGATGCACAACATGGCTCTTTACTGTTGTAGTTGATACTGTTTTCCCAGAGACAAAGACAGCCTTTTGTTTTTGAAAGTACACATTATGGCACTATCTGGAGTTTGAACTTCAGGTTCATTGCCTTCTTTGTCCAACTTTATGCAAAAGAATTACTGCCTAAAACAGACTTAAGCTACTAAAAAACAAAACCATTGGAAACAGATATTTGTCCAAGATGATCTATGTACTTACCAAACTGAAACTGTGCATTGTCAACTAGGCGAATTGATGCAGGAGCACATCTCTTGGGGGCAAAGTCAGGGGAATGAGAGGGAGGAAGAATAAAAATATTATGTACACAATTTTGCTGAAATTCATGACAGTCAAGTTCTCATTTAGAAACAGCATATGAGAAAGCACACTTGGATACCAGACACCTATGGCCATCAATATCACTGAAACAGGGTGACTATAAGCTTGTTTTCACTTCAATAGCAACATCCGTTAGGTATGTCTAGGTATATCACATTGAGGATTTTCAGTTTAACCTCAAGCCAACATAGAAAGTATCCAAAGCTCTTTGACCTTTAATTATTGAGTGTTTGGCTAAACTGCTATAATGCACTAAAGATCCCATAGTTGATTAGAATATCAAATTTATGTTGCCATGTAATGAAATATACACATACATTACAAAGTTGTATTACTTTGAAAAGTCCAATTGTCATGGATTAACCCTGGCAGGCAGCTAAGCACTACACAGCTGCTCACTCACTCTCCCAGAGCAGGACACGGGAGAAAAATCAGACAGGCCAAAGTGGGAAAACTCATTGGTTGAGATAACAACAGTTTAATAAGCAAAATGGAAAAAATCCATTGTGATGTAAAAGCAATTAATTACCAATAGTCAACCAGTATCAAGCCAGTCCCCAAGGAACAGTAACCCCTGGAACACTCCTGTTTATTTCTGACCATGATGTTATCATCTTTTGCAAAGATGCATGTTTGCATCTTTGCTCAATTTGGGTCAGCTGTCCTAACTGCATTCCCTCCCAGGCTCTTATCCACTCCCAACCTACTTGCTGATGGAAGGAGAGAGAGAAATGGATAAAGCCTTGCCACTGCACATGCACTGTTCAGCAAAAGCTAAAACAGTGGTGTGTTAACACTGTTTTGGTCACAAGTACAAAACCGCACCACACAGCTACTTTGAAGAAAATTAACTACATCCCAGCCAGGCCCAATACACTAATGCTCTGTCATCACACCACAACTAAAATCCACATCTGGATCCAATCTAGGTTCTGCATAGTACAGAAATCTGAAAAACAGAACAAATACCTGTGTTCCATTAGACAAGCTCCTGATCATCCACATGCCTACTCTGTGTAACCTGTGATGGCCAGGACAAAGCCCAAATTTTATGCTAGTCTTCATTTAATCATGTGGATATGGATAGAGGAGTACCCTGTATCACTTGGTTTGACATGTTCACCCTCACTCTTATCATTAACATGTATTTGATCACACAATAGGAAGAAAGAACAAAGAGGTACTAAGACAGCTCACCTGGCAGGTTGACTGAAGAAGGCTGGAGAAGTGGTTTTAAATGAGACCAACCCACCCACAACCTGTAGGTTCGTTATTCTTACATTAAAATAGACCAATACAGACAAGAAACAGCTTTTCAGATAGTGATCACTGTAATTACTACCAAGGTTGACATGAATAGAGGAATAAGTAGTTCAGGCTGCAGTAAGCAGTGAAACAGCAGCAGCAACAGAAGCTTAGAAATGGAGCAAGACTAAAAAGCTAATAGTATCTTATTTCCATCTTCTAACTAAGCTCATAGCCAGGGAAAAGAAACTAGCTCCTTAATTGACTCAAAATGTTGATCTGCCATATGATTAAGCATTCCCAAACAGTCTGCTTAGGTGCCCTTAACAGAAAGAACAAACACTAGCAGTACAAGCACAACAGAAGAAGTGGCAAGTGCTGCTGACTAGCATATACATGTCATTCACATACCAGTTTGAACATCTGGCTTGGAACATTAAGTCATTAATTTAGACCAATCACTGGAAAAAATGTAAAGCTGTGTTTAGTTTGGCATTAATTGCAACATTTCAGAAATTAATTGCCCAATTCAGGATATATTCCACCATTCATGGAAATTTGACACATTTTGCAGAGTAAATAGAAGTTAGTCTAAGATCATGAAGCAAGAGTAAGTGTAAGAGCCAGTGTAAAATGGAAGCACAGCCTTGAGGAAAAGCATTACAGAATTTGGAAACCCATGTCTGAGTTTTGCTACCTGAAACCAGCTGACCACATGTCCTGGCTTGAGCAAGGATAAACTAACTTTCTTTTTTTCGTGATTTTACTTTTTAGTTAAGTCCCTTCTAAGTAGCTGCAGTTTCTGAAATTAACAATGTGTTTTCCAGCCAGTGTCTGCCTCTAGGACTGATAACACTTGATGTTTATAGTTCTGGCAAGAGAATGGTATGTAGGCCACTGCTTGGTTCTGAAGAAAACATCTCACACTCTGGAACCAGAAGGGAGTAAAGGGTCACACCTGACACGCTCCTTGGGGTGGGAGGGGACCAGAGAAGTGACCAAATTTAACCAAAGTATCCCATCCCATACACATCACACTGGATATAAATTCAAAGGATCACAAGGGGCTCGCTCTCTTTGTCCATGGCCAGCATCCTGGAAGGATTCCATCTGTTCATCTGCCTTTGATCCTGATCCCTGTGTTCCTGCACCCCAGCTCCCATCTGCCACTGACTCCAGGACTTTTCCAGGGACTGCCCTGCAGCCTTGGTGGTGACATGGGCATTACTGGGGGATGGGGGGGCGCGCAATAGTACTTGTGTATATTGGTATGTATTTGTACATATTTTATTATTTTTCCTTTTCAGCACTACTGTCTCATTAAAGCTGTACAGTTTAGTTTACAACCCGTCAGAGTCTCTCTCCCTTACTCCCTCTCTTTTCCCTGTGGGATGAGGGAGGGGGGTTAACAGAGAACAATCTCTTGTTCGTTTAATTGCCAGCCCAGCATTAAACCATGACACCACACTATTCAGAAGGCTCTTAGAGCGTAAGCACAATGCCACCTCCAAATATCCAGCTCATCTGAACGTGCCACTCTGCAAGTATTTTCTAAACATAGGCCATATCCTTCCACTGCGTGACTTTGTTCCCTTTTCAGTTCACAGCCATAAATTCAGCTGCCTTTTACTTGAATGCTGCAACTCAACTCCTTTAAATATTCGTCCCTTTTACGTAGTTCTGAATTAACCTGAGGATAAAGCTCTCTATTGAAGGAGGTACAAAGCCAAGTTTTCTGTGCTGCCAAATGCAAATAACTCCCACTAAAAAAGCCATCAAAAGGCACATCCAGTGCCTTATTCAGAATATCTAGGAAATTCAGAATGTGCTCAATCCTCAACTGCATAGCTTCCAAACCCTCACGGATCACATACACTTAGAAGGTTCATATCTCAAATCCTTGGTTATCAATTGCCAGAAACACTAGAACACCAGTGCACTGTTAGTACTAGAATCTGTGTTCCTGAGTGAAGTCAGCATCCAGCTTTTCTTTACCTGCTTTGCGACTTCCCGTAAGCAGGCCACTCCTCGTTCAAAGTTGGGGAAGACCACAGAGCCATACTTTTGGTATTCAGGGACTGGGCGAATCTTTATCGTAACCTCAGTAACCACTCCAAGAGTTCCTTCAGGAAAAAAGAAAAACTTAGTCAAGTGTTGCAAGATTATTGTAACATCCTGTGACTGAGATGTGCTTTTCTTGCAATTTATCCAATATAATAACTGTTTACCAGGATGTTGTATGTTAACAATAAATTAGAAATTCCAAAAATTCAGTACTGCAGTAGTAGGTAATTTATTCCCAACTGTTTATGTGGTGAATTCTTACAAGATATCCTCTAAATGATGATATTTGTTCCTAGACTTACAGGCTAACTCCAAAGATCTGTTTTAAGCACTGCTCAGAACTGCTTAACTTCAGTTCTAATTAAGGTCCCAATGTATTATACTAATACAAGAAATTCATGCTTGCATAATGCCACCCATAGACACACTGGAAGCCACAGCGTTGAAGATGCTGAAATCAAGCCAGTACAGAAATCGAATTAAGATGCAGTTATGCAAAATTACTGTGTTTATACCTTCAGATCCCATAATGAAGTGATGGATGTCAGGTCCTGTGGACATGCGAGGTACTTGACAGTTTTTTTCTACTATTCCTCTAGGAGTTACCATTTTGATATGAATCACCTGTTTAAACAATATGCAATGACTATAAATGCCAGCATTAAGCACAGACTTAAAATTATATTTACTTGTTACAAAATGTATATTAAGCATGATACAGTTTCTTTGTAGACTTTGGACATTCTGTAGGCAGCACAAAGAACTTTTGGGGTAACCTGAGGGCTGTTACCAACAATTATTTCTAACCCAGCATGGTTTGCCCACACGAGATTGTTTCCAGTCCTATGCCAAATCAAATCTGTTGGCTACATACAGACAGTACCACTTAAAATTGTTTTGTTTCTCAGTGTAAGGAGCACTTTGTGCACTAGGATTTCAATCTAGAATATACATAGTACTTCAGAGCAAAAAAGTGAGGGTATAAATTTAGCTTCAGAACTACTGCTTGATATAAAGCTAATATAATTCAATCACCAGTTGCTACAGAAATATTTCTATTAGAAGAATTAAGCTTTGTGAAAGAGATTATCAATATTGAATCTGCTGTAAGACTGATACATATGTAAGGCTAGAAAGCTGTTTTAAAAAATATCTTTCAATGTTACTGCTTCCAGCTTTATTCATGCACATGCAACTCAGTGCCCAGATATTTTTTTTAATCCTTTATTGAAGTATTTCGTACCAAGGAAGGGTGGGTTTGGTTTTGTTTTTTCTAGTGAAGCCTTTAAAGGAAGAAAAATTACTGAATTTCAAATTACCTCTTTAAAACTTCCCATCACAGGTAGTTGAGTAATTTTTATCCTGCTCTGAGTTGTTCAAGGATTTCATCGTATGCATTTTATGAAGTGTTGGCTCTGCACTAAGTAGATTTTAGGAAGCTTATATAATATACCATTTCTAGATATAAAGTTTCATCAGAATGTAAACACTTCCCTGAAACTGTGTCACTGTGGCATTTTGAAACTCATGAACTGTTTTGGATAATTTTCAATGCTATTTCTTCCTAATGAAAATTTCAGGAGCTGTTTTAGCCTGAAGTTAGAAAAGCCTTCTGCTTCACATCTCCCAGTACAAGCTAAACTATACCATTCAGTAACACTTGAGGCAGTAGGGGACAGACAACACTTTGTAAGTGCTAGTAGTCTCAGTTCAACCAGGCCTACTGAATGAAAACTGTAGTCCCTGTCAATTTCAGTTACTGATTATGTAAAGTATCACTTCTGTGCACAGAACAAACATGTCTGAACTATGAGCTGATGAAAAAGCCTGAGGTGATGGGGACACATTAGCTAGAGTGTGCTGCAGGAACGAAGGGAAAAGCCCACATGTGGAAGGACTATTGTACAAACTATGAGAGAAAGCATGACATTTGAATCACTGGCAGGCAAAGTCTAAACAGTGGTGATTGAACTTCAATATTTTCAATGTATTTGATAGAACAGGTAGATTTTTTAAGATCAAAATGTATGCTTTAAAAAAACAAATTAAGTGGGTTAATATAAAGAACCATTTTACCACTTAAAACAAACTCAAGACTCTGCCACTCAGTCCATGTTTCCTTCCTTAGGGTTCCTACATACCACATGGTGGCATTAAATTTCACCGTAGTGCAGCCACATGGTCAATTAGACCAGCCTACTGATTTGAAAAAACTACTAGCCTCGAGGGAGTTAGGAAGGTGGAAAGACCTAGGTTGCTGTCAGAGTTAGCTGATCCAACTAGACAACTCCAGGAACATACAACATGTAGGAGAGAACGTGGGCCTTTTGGAATCACCCTAGAAGTTTACACTGGGTTAACAGATAGCACAAAACAGTGGAAGGCGGCACCAGAGTGAGGACAGAGTAACAACTCCTTGAGTTAGCCAGTGAGTACCAAAATGAAATTGACTTTCTATCAGTGATAAGGATTATTAGTACTAGTACCAAAAACAAGCAAACAAGCATTTCAGTCAAGATTTGCTGCCAAAACTGTACAATTTAAAAGAAACACAATTTACTATTCCTTTTTCCTCTCACTGGAGTCATTACAAAAAGTTAAGCCTACAAACAGAACAATTAACTAGAAAAAGTATTTTACATATTTACCAGATCTTCAATGTTTCCATAGATGTTTTTTTTCATGCCTGATGCTCGTGTTGCTACCCATCCTCCTAGCGAACTGAACTCCATGGAGTCTGGTTCATGGCCTGTACAGAAGCCACTTTCAGCAAGCTAAATAAATGGAAAAAATACATTCTACAGAACCTGCATTTGCCTAGTATCCCAAATCTCAATACTCTAGGGTTGAATTTTTTTTAAATGAATAAGTATCCCGACCACATACTGATTTATTCAGGCACAAGTTTTGTCTTTGATACGTAAATGAAACAACTTGATTCTGCTTCTACTGTGCATATGCTGTGCTACATATCAACCTATAATACTCCTCCCCCATATTTTAAAACTAAGATCTCTATTATTCATAAGGAGATGCAAATTCAAATACATATGGAAAAAAATTATAACTAAGTAACTGCCAACTTTGCACAAATGCTGCCAATAAATAAGGCACTTAAACTCTTGTTCTTTCTATCCTAATGTGATATGCAGCAGGTCTGCCGGAAATGTGAGCAAATTGCCTGTACTTAATTCTCTCAAGGAGTGATGTGTTTTAATACACAGCCATCTGGTTGGGCTTCCTGTATATGCTGTCAACTATTTGTGATGCAGATCATGCATTACTGTACATTAAACAGTCACTTGTTTCTCATTTTTCTGTATTAGCCTGGCTTTGCCATCTGCACAACACCCGAGGTTGACTGGATGCCCTCAGAATCACAACAGCAAAGCTGTCAGACAGGAAGAATTAAAGACCCAGTAGTTTGACATTAAGTGATAAACGCATTAGTGCATTTGAGATGACCAATTTCCACTTGATCAACTGATAAAAATCCAATTGGACATAGGTATTTAAGTATATTTGGGTATACCACATAATGTGGATCATTAACTATGTTCCATTCTGGACCACACTTCTGAGAACTTTTAACTGACTGTGCATGTACAAAGCACTTGGCCTAAACTCCTTCAATCCTGTTGTATGAACAGCATGTGCTAAAAGCACTTATAAGACAGGGGAGAAATTATGCTATTTACTTTGCAGATGCAAGAGACAGCCTCATCCAAAGAATATGAGCATGTACTAGCTTTTCCTATAGAATCATGACCTGATTGATAATGATTATTGCAAAAAACAAGATAAAAAATTGTTCCATCTTCATTAGCCTTTTGCCACCTTTAGTCCTTGCTTACCAGCTATTATTCCATATTCTGCTCTGACAGAAGTAACTTGAGGCTTGTCTATAGAACCTGCTAATATCTTGAGTTCTGATCCCACAGAAAATAGTGTCTTAATCACAGAGTTACCAGCCAAGATAAACAAATTTGCAAAACATGTTGATTTTGAATGGCCCGACACTTAGTCTGACTTTTGTCAAACATCAGGTTTTTCAAATCTGTTATTTGTTTTGAACTCAGCTCTTTATTTTAGTTACTGTTACAATGTTTATCATCTCTGTAAATGAGATGGCCTTCTGCACTCAAAAAATGAGGCAAACCTCTTCACTGCAACGTAATTCCTAAATAATGCTGGTGAAGTCTCTTAGGGCAAAAGAAGTTGGATTAGCTTCCAATCTAAAACTTAGTACTAGCAAGCTCCAAAACAAACAACTTTTCAAATAGTTTCTTCTTTGCACAGTCCAAAACATCTCTGCATTCTACCTGCATTTCAGTGGAAGCCTGCATTGACATTAACTATAACATTAAATCAGTTATGTTCAGATTGTACTAGACAAAAAAAGCACAACTTGGAGTTCTAGCTTTAATCACAAACCCATTTGCTAGTAACACTGGATTTCCAGTATATGTAATAATAGTTTCTAAAATACATACACTTTAAGTAGATGATCTGGTTTTGTATTCTTTGCACATTGCACAGAATTCCTCATGTACTCAGTCACTCCATATATTAAAACCTTTGTACAAATACTACTTTGCATTCAATATTGAACAAATTGACAGCCTGTACTCTTTTCATAGTCAAAGATCTGACTGAAATAGTTGTTTGATCAAAAACTAGAAATACTAACTGTGACAGCAGTATTTCAGCTCGAAAGAGCTATAAGCAGCAAGGGAACGTTGTCCCTTACTCTACGTGAAAGAAAAAGTAGTGGCATATAAAAGCTAAAATAGTAGTGAAATACCAAACTACCACCCTAGAAAATGGCATTTAAATGCAGAGAATATTCTCTTTGCATTTTAATTACAAGCTTGAAAGAAACAGATCTGGAAAGGTTAAAATATTACATCAAATTACCAAAGGGACAGTAAGAGGGAGGGAAAGGCTGTTTTTCTTATCATAAACAGTTCTGTTAGCCAAGTATGACAAGTTTTCTTCTCAAAAGCGGTCCAAAAAAAAAAAAAATAATTTGAAAACCCTTCAAATCCCTGCATATTTGCGAAGTCCTTGTAGGCACTAAAAAAAGTTTAATCAATACTTCACTATCAAACAAGTCCTAGAACTTATATTTTTTTAAAATAAGCAGAGCTGCACAGCCTGAAGAATAGTAACATCCACTACTTGCTTGATTATAGAGGAGCACCAAGAAAGACCCTGAGAAGGGTGCTGTGACTCATTTGAAACTACGATAAAAATCCACTAGAGGTCACTTAGAAATGAAGGTGATCTGATCTTCCACTGAACCCTTGTTTTGGGCAACTCCATCCCTTCTGTTACTCTCCTGTAGCTGGCCTAAGGAAGCAATGACAGCAGCAAATCTTTTGTTATATGCTCTAAGCTTTGAGGAAACTACCTCGGGCCCAAGTAATTAAAACATGCATCACAGACAACTTGAACTTTTCCTGGTAATTGTTACCAAGCATCATGTCTTGCAACCACAAGGGTGCATCTAAGGTCTGAAACAGAGAGCATCACATGACATCCAATGAATTGTCAACTTACTACTGGAACAGCATTTTGTAGCTAGAGCTAAGAAAAAAACTTAATATGTTCATCCAATACAGCATTCAATGGGATATGCTTCACAGCCATGCATATAATGCTCACCACACCACCCTGCAACAAAACACTCAAGAATTAACCTAGAACTCCATGACTTAGACAAGATGTTTACTAATAATATGGAGAAATACTAGATGCTTGACAAGTTAAAAATACCTGGTTTTCCAGATCTTGTCCAACAATCCCAGCTTCCACGCAAGCCGTTAAGTTTTTCTCATCTATCCAGAGAATCCGATTCTGTTGAAAAGCCAATCAAAACTAAGAATCAGTGTTAAAGATTGTTGGTTCCCCAACCCCCCTCAAACAGCTACATAGCAGGTTACAATTTATGAAGTCACCACTGTAAGAGAGTAACATACTTAGTCAATTATTTGGTAGGAACTTTTACAGAAACAATGCAGAAGAGCCAGAAAGAATTAAGTTAAAACTCTTACAGAAGTTAAGTAGCACAGTGATTTTCACAATTAACATGATTTAAGATGCCTGAATCTGACTATCTAGACAAAGTATCCACTGGGAAAAGTATTCTTAAACATACTCCATGGGTTAGACTGCAGTGAGTTACTCAAGTTCAGCTCCCAGATTTTGACACAGTAAGCTAGAAGCAAGATATACTACAGGATGTCAGAGTATGTATGTACTTCAGAAATTAAAATTATATAATCCTTCCAAATATTTTAATCTAATGAGACACCCATTGCCCCTTTCTAATAAACAGGAAAAGTAGCGAAGACTATGACTTACATGGTGCACTAAGCACAATTGCCAAAGAGGACAATCCATGTGAAGGAAAAACTCAACAAATGTGTTTAGCTTTGCTAATAGTAAAGATGCCACAGAAGCTTCAGCTTCGACTCTTCATTCTTAAGTACACTGCTGGTGTACTTATATAACTGTGTATTAATATTGTATAGAAGAATAACTAACTTCCCCCTGCCTTGATTTTTCAAGTAACAGAAATGTGGACAGCTTGTAGTCCAACTTAAACTATTGTTTAGAGCAATTGTTTCCTCACAACATCTGGACTAATTATTCAAAGGCAGGTATTTCAGCTCTGTTGAGACACCTACAATTTCAACTGCTTAAATGATCTAAGACAGTTATATAATTCAGCTTTTATGCAATATTGACCATACATATAAGAAGATACCCCTTAAGTGTCTATTAAAGTAACTGAACTTAGCCAATTACCTTAACTGCTCCGAGATCAATGCTTCTTTTCACCTTAATTTCCTTATTTTCCTTCCTTATTAAAGATTACAAGAATTGGCTGATAGAGTCATTCAAGACACATGAAACTGGCCTATTTTCTGACTTTTTTTCAGCAAGATATGTAAGTATACACTAAAACATTGTAAGAGTTAACCACATTCCTTCCACACCCCTAAACCAGACAGATGTCAAAGCTGTGAGCTATGAATCACCGAGTCCAAATGAAGGCCTGAGTCAATATTGTACTCTTTGGATTTCACTCCACCCCAAAAAAAATCTCTCTTCAATATCCAACTATTGACCTTGCAGGAGAGATCACTTTGTACCCAGACACACTGAGAAACAAGCTTAACTGAAGCACCATTGACTGAGTAGAGACAATGCAGCCAAAACCCAGTTCTTACCTTCAAGGTTAGAGGAGCTAATATGCTCAACAGGTGCTCAGAGCAGTAGAGCCTTACATCAAAGATAAAACTGTTTCTGAAGCATATCATCATGTAGTCATAAAACTATAATTTTAGAAGTATATAGCTCCTTCATAATGGAAGGACGAAAAAATAGTACTAACTGTACAGAACTTCATTTCTAGACTGCCATAAAGCTATAAACTTCACATTCTCAAGAATCTCTACACAAAAAAAAAATCTAGGTTTTTTCTTTAAAGTTGAGCCTTCAAGTTCATTTATAGAGATGGATCCACCTTACCAACCTTTGTTTCAAGTATTTTTAAGTCTGTAAAAACTAGTTAAATTTGCAGTAACTGCCTCTTAGCCTTTCATTCAGCCTCAGATACAAGTCCCTATAGAGAAGAGCAGAACCTTCCCCTGATTTTCACTCAAAGCCGCTCTAAGAAGTCTTAACAGGTTTGCTTTTTTTCTTATTTAATACATACTTGTCATGGGAAGTAGTACAGGACTAACACCAGCAAAATTTCACTTAAACTGAAGGAGTACCAATTTAAATCGTGCATGATACAGGTTAATACTTCCTACTTTATTCTTGCAAAGAAAGAAATGTCATTCTCTAGTGATCACTGTTCAAAGTAACTGTAGGATAGTTCAAAAAAATAAAGAGAAAAAAATTAAAACATACCATTTGTGATGTATCCAGTGAGATAATTGTTCTTTTTTCTTCTTCAGGACATTCAAGGGCACTAGAGACACTTGTCCCTCCTGCAAATATGGGAGACATTGTGACCATAAATTCTCAGGTAGCTGAGAATTCAGAATAGTCCAGAATAGTGTTTTAAAACAAACATCCCATGTTCCCTGAAGTCAAAACAAGATAGCTCACCACTACTTCAGTAAGCTTAGAGGAAAAAGCAGCCATGATTAAAAACCCGCAGGCCTTTACAAGTTCTTCAGGCTGAGAAGGACAGTACTCTGTACCTGGAATACTTCCTGAAAAACCCTTGCTGTTCTAACTTTTAAACTGAACAATATCTAATAGGAAATTAGAATAATAGTTAAGGATTTTTGCAGTACAGTATCTGATCACAATCCTCCCTGGACCAATCAGCTTCAACAGTACAACAGAAAACAACAAAAAACAAAACAAATTTATACATTTGTGGGAACACATCACAAGTAACATCCAAAACCAGGATATCCCCAACACAAATATTTCAATCTCTTATTTCCTAGAAGACTTCCAAGGCACAGAGGTAGATTTCAGCTTCATACAATCACTCCTTACACAATCAATATTCAAGGATTTGACATACTTTTAATGACATCCACTAAATTGAATATGGCAGCTTTTAATACTGCAAGATCATAAAAAATAAGACCACACTTAAAATGCTATTAAAAAAATCTAACTATTGAATTATTGATACAATATACTACTAAAATCACATTTTTAAATTGAATTCAAGTATAATACATTTTAACTAGTAATGTTAAACAGAGTTCAGATTTCATAACACTTACCACCAAATGGTATTATGCAGAGATTATGCTTGCAGGCTAACTCCACAATTTTAACTACATCTTCATGGCAAACTAAAAAAATACAAACAGTTGAAAAGCAAGATTTGTGCTTAGTACTGTTATTTGTGCTTAGTACTAAATACTGCAGTCTGAATAAGCAGCAGCTCCTTTTCTGACACCAGCAAGGAAGACACTTCAGAGAGTTAGGCACTAAATAAGGGCTCAGAAGCATCAGAGTTTCAGAGTAAAGGTTAGACCTGAACACATTCTACATTTGAAGAACCGCTCCTGCTCTATTCATGGATTGCAACCTCCTGCAAATTCTCAGGGCAAGATGGGCTACCAAACAGTTAACAATCTAGGAATCTTGGAGACTAATAAAGTTTAAAGCTTTTATTGAAAATAGGCTGTCCAATTTATTTTATGGGAGAAATTAGTGTCTTCTGAGAGCTGAACAACACATCTTTTTCTTCCTGGCTGACATTCAGTTTCAAAAGTAGAGTTGCTGGTGAAATTTTCTTTTTCAGAATGCATTCTGTATCTGGTCAAAGAGAGAAGCAGAAATGCTTGTGCACAGGCAAGGAAAAGAGATCAAATAAAGTGCATTCATGAGATCGTGCAAACAGCAGAGAATGAGCAGGACTGAATAAACAGGCTTATGAACTCTGGTTACTTTGCCCTTGCCATACAGAGCAGCTTTAAACAAAGGTAATCAATCATTTTATTTCAATTGCTTTTGGAGCCGCACAAAATAAAGCTGTGGCAAGTGCCACTCATAGTCACCAGCGATGTCATGTCAGTACCCGTCCTCAAGTAATGAGATGCATCTTAGAGTGCCTCTTATATGCTTCCCATGTGTGATTTTTTTTGCCCTAAATAAAGGAAGCAAAACTGAGCTAGGACTACGGTGTTTTCAGAAATTTTGGGGTTTCTAATGCAGTGCAGCTACAAAAGTATCAGAGAAAGTCATAAAAGGTAAGGGAAGAGTTGGTTTCTTACAGCTGAACAGAGACTGACAGGTACTTAAGATCAAATGACTTTTTGGTTAGCTACTGAAGAATGGCACATGAAAAGTAGTTCCTAGTGACCAGAGAAACATGACTCAAGTAGAAAATTCACACAAGTATACAAGTAAAGTCGTATCAGTTTAAGTATTTGTATCCTTCTACTAGATAGAAGCAAGCACATTTTCCGCTACATGTTATCTACAACAGTGTTAGTTGTTACTCTATTTAAAATGGATCTAGCCTGTACTCAGATTGCACTGCTCTTTCTTCAATCCAATGATCCTTTGTAAAGTGTTCTATAGGAGTTACAGGTGTTACACTTTTTTATAAAAGTACAGCATGTCATAAAACAAAGTTCTTTAATACAAACATTTCACTACCCTTCTACCATCATCTACTCCTTTAAAAAACAAGATTTAGACTGTCATTTAGACAACTGGTTTTGGTGAACATACAAGTTCATATTACACTGTGGTTACTTAAGTCATGAATTCAGGTGTCAACAGAAACTTCAGCTATATTTAATAATAAATTTGACTTCCCCACAAAGTGATGGGATTTTACAGGCACAACCTGCAATCCAGATGTTAAACAATCATGATTACCATTCATGAGAAAATTCCTTCAGTTTCTGTAAAGACAAGTGAAGTCGGTGAACCAAAGGACAGCTTCCCCACAACAAGAAAGCAGAGGAGTTTAGTAAACAATGGCCTCCCAGATCAGAAGGGAGAATATGACTAAAACTTACCCGGCCACACAACTATATCAGGAACTCGCTTAAACATTCCTTCCCTGAGTACAAATATCTCATGTAGGCAGTGACCTGAAACACAAACAGTAAGTTCAAAAAGGGAAGCACTGAAAGCATCACAATTACACAAATGAAGTTCTCTTACCATGAGCTCTGAATACTCTATCTTCTGCATCCTGCGAATATGAGATTTTAGTGGCTCTAAGATCCTGGAGAAATTCTTGATTTACAATGCATGGAGGTACATCATTAATATTTAAGGATGCCTACAATACAAGAAAATAAGTTCATCGAAGATAGGTTCACTTACAGCATTTCTTTACTACAGAAATAATAAAAACAGATTAACACTGACACCCAAACACAACCATTTAAGCTCAGAAACATAGTTCTCTTCCTCATCTTCAATCACTGCTACCGCTCATCCTACCTGGTACTCAGCTGACTAGATGCACGCAGGGAGTTTTCTTGCAGTAGCACATTCCTACCCTTCTTCCTCCTGATAAACGCGGAGAAATGCACTACCTTTTGAGTACATACTGAACATAATACCTTTTAAGACTTCCCAAGATCCAAGAAAAACAGCTGCCTGAACAGAGCAAGAGAGAGACTCTATTTATAAAAGTATAGAAATTGAAGGTCAGAATTAGTTTTTGAATATAAGCTCCTCCTCCAATAAAGAGAAATACATACTAAAGCAACTACCAACTTTGCAAATTCCTGTACTTACAGTCTTGTTTCTAGCAACTCACTTCCCCTCCTCCTGTCATGTACTGGAAGTTAAACCCATCTCAGCCCAAAGCCTAATCAGAAGTCCAAAGCCAGGCAAAACTAAGTTTAACTGATCTAACCAGTATGCTTTAAGTAGATCTGATACAACAGAAAGAATTTATAAAATCCATGTTCAGTCACTAACATGCAGGTGTTTGCAGAAAGCCTCTAGAAAGAAGTCCTGATCAATAAACTGGAAAAAGTTCCTTTTGAAGAAGCTACACTGGACATTGTTGCTTACCAACAGGCCTTGAACCAAGGTTTTCTAAGTTCAGCTGGAAAACCCCTGCTTAAGGTTTTCCACAACATATTCTTCCAGGTCCTTACAACAGCTGCATTGTATAATATTCTTATGGCTTCTCAAAGCACAGACCTAGCCACTTTAGATATCAGATATGCAACTCATGTGTTGACTTTTTAAACCCACTTAGATAATAATGATTCTTCACAGCATCCAGTTAAAAAAAAAGTTTTATAAAAAAGCCAATATGGGGGAGGGGGGTTTCCCCTCCTTAAAAATGGAGCCAGTAAATTAACTTACACTTTTTGAATGGGTAACCTCCCTAAAGGAATGTCTTCTATTACACATGGCCTCTAATTAAGGAGTTATTAGATACAATGCTTGTCTTAGTTTTTAGTCATAACTCCTATTTTGAAAGAAAATGCTGGTCAAGAATCTTATTTCTAGTTAAAGTCCTTCAAGTTAAGGATCAGGAGAATTAAAGTTTTTTACTACCACATCTTTTATTTGAAATACATTCTTAATAATTAGGAGTTGCATAAAAGTTAGCTAGTATATAGTGCAGTGCTTTCAAACTTCAGTCATGAAAACATTGCTGCCAAATTAACCAGCATCACCTTCAACATCAAACAGCAGAAAATTCTTAACACTTGTTAAAGCTATCAGGAACAACTATGGGCTGTCCAATGATGCCAGAAAAAACTTGCTTACAGCCCTACCACCAATAGGCATTTTTTACAAAATGTTCCACTTAGTCAAAGAAACTTAGACATTCCTTTGATGAGCCTAGCCTATGTTTCTTGACAAGCACAAAGAGAAAACAGCAAAACTGAGTTTATTTCTCTTTCACCTTCTCAAGTTTCAGCCTTCTAAAAAATGTAGAACCACCCATCCAAGTTTTCCTTCCTGGAATGCATTTTTGCCTATCTTTGCTTTATACAAGCTCCAACACAGCTGATACTTTTTGCCAATGTGTTGAGATAAAAAAGCTTAGAGGATAGCCCAGTTACCAAGCTAACAGAAAGAAAAACAGATTATTATCATCTCTCATCTGCCACCACAGCAGCAGCCTATTCTGAATGAGTCTCAAAGTAGTGAGCGCTGAAGAAGGGAAGATTAACCTTCAACAGCAAAGTTTTCAGGTAGTTAAGAGATCCATAATAATAGAACCTGCCTACCAGTGTGCACCCTACAAGAAACTATGTAAGGTTATGTAGAAATTAAGAGTATTTACAGAGAAAATTCAGAAAGCAGTATCTGTGCGAGATACATTCATGACCAATAACTACCATTTAGAGGTTCAAAAGGACAGCCAAGTGTTTTAGAATTTTCATATGGGACACATGACCTAAAAGTAGTTTTCACAAAGATTTGACTGGAAGAGGTTATGTGCTGTTCTGACTTGCTTTAAGGTTAATATTATACTTCTTGAAATATGGTGTCAAACATCTGAGGAAAAGGCTTTTCCCTCCAACATACTCACTTTGTCACATACAAACACAGAATTTGAGATGAAGCATTGCTCAGGTGAGAGACCCACTGCTACCAAGAGATCATTATTTTAGGGAGTCATAATAAGTACAGAGGAAGTCAGGTCTTAGATTGCTGCTCTTAGCTGTTAATGCACATTCACACAGTGCTGCTTGCTGACTTGAAGGGTAGAGCTCTGAGGGAAACTTGGAAAACACGAGAAACAAACAAGCAGATACCAAATAAAGATATTTCTGCTACTTTTTTAAAGAAATATCTGCTGGTTGTTTGTACATTTTCTGTTTTAAACTTCTGTTCCTTCATAGATTTCCATAGATAGAACTATTTAGTATCATTTCAAGTTGAACACCAACTGCTTGAACACCTTTCTTCTCCATAAAAGGGACACAAACCAATTAAAGCTGTAACGATTCCTTGCAAATAGCTTTAAGTTAATCTCTCTTCCACAAGTATTTTAATCCTTTGGTTTTAATCTTCAAGATGGAAAAGTTAGTAGTAATCCATGTAAATCTTACACACAATACCAAACAAAAACACACTTTTGTTGTCCTTATGGGACTGAAATATTTTAAGATTTATGCACTGAAAAGGTAGACCGGAAGGCCATGGGAACTACGTCTAAACTGCTGTCTATGGTAAGTCTAATTCAAAAAAGGTAAAAACCTCATCGGCCTTCAGCATCACAGAAGCAGGTACATTTACTGTTAATTATAACAAAAATTGCATGCAACAGGGAATCCTCCAGTCTTATAGAACAGAGGCAGGAAGAGATTAAAGACAAATGGACCAAGAGATCCCTCTACCACTGCTGTTCTTGTATTAGAGCTCCTTCATGATCTGATAATAGAAGGTGAAAAAGCCAACATAGCATAACAACCTGAAATACAAACTAGGAACTATGACAGAGACATGAAAACGGAGGACCTGCAGTAGTAGTTGATAATAGGTATGAGAGGTCCGGGTACATACTGGAGACTCAAGAGTCCTATTCTGTGTCAAGGCAGTCGGCCTGTTTCAGATCACAACAGGAACATCAAAACCAGAGAAGCACAACGTGACAGGAAAGCATTCAACACCACTGGCAGATAGCCTGAAGAGTTTTTTTGCAAGATGTGCTGTGGAATCAAGATATTCTTCAAGAATCTGCCCTTGTCCTCCAACTTGTACTTTGCTCTATATTTCCTCTACATGTAGAAAGTGAACAACATTTCTCAGGACCTCTGGTCACAGCAAATTCAAGCAGCTGCCAGTTAAGACCAATCCTGGTCAAGGAAAACACATCAATACTTTTTTTCATAAGACATTGGCAGATGGAGATCCTGCAAGTCATAGCAGATCAAATAATGTCTTGATTAACAGAAGAACAAATAAATGGTTGACTCTTCAGGCTCTGTGAGATTACCTGTCCTGGTTTGAGCCAGGATGAAGCCAGTTTTCCTTTTACTGATTTTTTTTCCTTCAGTAAGCTCTCTTTTAACTAGCAACAAGTGTTCCAGCTAGTGGACTGATAACACTGGAATGTTTATGTTACTGCCAAGACTCCAAGGTCGCTTCTTAACTCTGTCACCACAGGGGCTACTGGGGCAGGAGAGTCGTATCTATGACTCCCCCCCCGCAGGAGGCTGGACCAGACAGACAGTAGAACTGACCAAAGGTATTCCATTCTATGTAAGCTCAGAAGAAGGTCAGAGATCACAGAAGACAACTTCCTTCCTGCTTCTTCTTCCATTCTCTTCCATCCATGGCCAGCATCTAGTGAGGACTCCATCCATCACCATTGATTCCCAGGCTTGTGCATTCCTGACCCTCATAACTCTCCCCTCAGCTCCTGTCAGCGCTCCAGGACTTTTCGGGACTGCTCACAGCTCAGCAGAGTGCCAGGGGAGTTGCTGGGGGTGGGGGGAAGCAAGAGGCTTTTGCACATTCCTGAACATACTTATACATATTTTCTTTTGTCATTAGTGTTTAATTAAAGCTGTCTAGTTTAGTTTTCAATCCAGATAAGTCTCTCTCCCTCATTCTCTCTCTCTCCTTCCCTACCTGGGTGGGAAGGGATCAAAAGCATTGTCATCTCTGGTTTAATTGCCAATCCTGAGTTAAACCGTGACATTACCTACTTCAGAGAAAACGCCATCTTGAAATCACTCAAGAAATGGGTAAAACTCTCACCCAAAGCAGGCTTGCTATAGTCACCTTACAAGCACAGCCTGCTTCCAAAACTGCTTAAGCAGCTACCTAGTCAGGAACCCACAGCCTCAAAGAAATTCTCAGAAGGGAGTCAAGTGTCCTGACTGCAATATGTTACTCTCCTTGAAAAGCAAAATACGGATGCTTCACAAAACCCCGAACATTGCAAATGTGTGGACTTCTGAAAACATTCAGTTCTATCTTGAATACTCTGATAGCCAGTTTTCAGCACCCAGACATGTAAAAAACCTCTCAATTAAGAACTTGGGATATCATTAAATACACTGGAAACACAGAACAATTTACCTTCACTGTCTTTTTAATTTGCTAATATGAACAACACTGAAGTTGCATAAAAAACTCTAGGCTAAGAGTTTCTACAATCTTGAAAAAGCAACCTACAAACAAAGACAAAAACCACACTGTGTTGGAGACTTCCATTCCAACAAAAGTACTACCAGTTAACTTGGAACCACAAGTCATGCTAAGTCATTGAAGGTTTCACGTAGAATATTTTTTTCAAAAACTTTGATGTATTAATACACTATATTTATATTATGTGCAAGGTGACCTTCAGGACAACAGCTGAATCATCTTTAACAACATGGTCTTGATTATCACCAAGACTAATGTTCAAAGGAACTGGTTCAGCTATTTACTTACTCTAGAGGTAGTTTTGTGCTCCAGACTTGCTCCAAAGGTTTTTTCTATCCATTCCTTAAAAGTTGGTAATACCATACCACCTAATCTGTACCTGAAAAGTCAATATTACATAGGGTCATTTTAAATTAAAAGACTGTATGTCAGATACACTTCTTTCGACTCTATGTATGCACAAATAGTTAAGTTTTAAATCAAATTCTTTACCTACAAGCCTGCAAAGCTTCTGCACATTTAGTTTTCATGCAACTGCACATTTCATTGTATTTAAGTGTTCTGTACTTCACACAAAACCAAATAAGTTGTCAACATCTCAGGTATTACTTTCCTTCATGATCTTTGGGAATTGTGGCATAAGGCTTTTGAGATATCCCACCCCTCCATCTTTACTTTTATGAAAGATACCCCTTTTCAGTAATGTAGAAAGACATGTCACAGTTCACATGCCTGTTACTGGTAGTGGCCATGTGTCTATGGACACACTGCAATGCAAACAACAGCAGTCTCAGAAACACAAACACCTTACATAATTTGAAGAAAAAGTGTCTTAAAGTATCTTGCCTCTTTATTGGAATGCATCAAAAGCCATCAAGCAACGTGAATTTATTTGTATTGCAAACTCTTTGGGAACAGCTTAGCCATGTGACAGATGAAGACTTACAGACACAGGACAGGAGCTGTTTGTGAGCATGTGTACCATGTGTAAACAAATAAGGCTGGGGACACACTAACAGGTAAAAACTGTTGCTACTTATTGTATACATATACACACCTTGTGCATGTTTATGTATGCACAAGCATTCTCCAAGGAGAAGAGAAAAAGGACCATTCTTCAGTATTAAGAGCTTTCAGCAGCTGAGAAACCTTACTCTAGTTTGCACCTGGGTCACAGCATTGTGCCTCACTGGTCTTCCTTTTAAGATTATTCAATCACTGTTCATCTAGTTATGACCCTGTCCTTCACAGCTGTTGCAACCAGCCCTACAGCTAAGTCATCTATTACACATAAAGATCAATTCTTTTGTTTCCTCATCTCAACTACCTCCCAGTTCTCCTACTGCAAAAAAAAAACCAAACCCACCCTACTCTATTCCTAGACACAAAATGCTACAACCATATCTCAACTCAAGCTTGGAAGACAGCATTCAGACATTCTCCCTGTGACAGCTGTTACTGTATCATCATACCCATATTCATAATAAAGTGAATTCTATGAAAAGGAAAGTGCAATAAGCAATTAAAGTTTACTGCATTTGCACCAGGAGTTAGCAACAAAGGTACAGAGAGACTCAAGTCAGCTTGGTGTTTTCTCTTCTTTGAATATACTTTTTTGGTATTGCCAACCTATTACTATAGCTACCTTGCAAGGGTAACCTTAATCATGTATTCAAAGGAGAAACTAAAGCTATCAGAAAACCAACAACTTTTAAGTCAAGACAGACAGAAGTCAAAGCATCAAGGGAGTTAGAGAGTTTACTGCACAGAATCCAACACGATTGCTCAGGAAGGAAGCTGTGTATGCATGGTGATGGTGCAAGAAGCCCCCTCAGGGGACTTATCCCCACATACACTTCAAAAAAAAGGTTTAGTTGCTCAGACTAGCAAGTATCATCTATTCCTGGTGTGATGGTAGAGTCTACAATGAAAAGATTTGACATACGGAAAATCATGGTCTGTTGGGAAAGTCAACATGGCTTTCAAAGAGAAATCCTGTTTCATTAATCCTAGGTGTAAAAACAAAGTGAATAAAGGGGATACAATGAACATTAAATTCCACACTCCTTTATACATCTACAGGTGTTCACCCCAACAGCTATTTAAGAAAGTACATTGCTACAGTACAGAAGGAAACATTCTTCTACAGGCTGAAAAATAAGATAAGGTTAAGATAAGAAGGAACAGGCAGGCTTTATCGATCACTACCAAAGACAGACTGAGGAGTGCAGCTTGCCCCATACTGGTACTAGAACGAGTTTTACATAATGTCTTCAGTGATCTGGATTGATCAGTGAACTCTTCAACCAGGTGAATATTAAGCTCTTTTGGGTATACAAACACTGAACTGACAGGAAGGCACTCAGGACCTTAAAAAACCTGAGCAGACTAATGAAGATGGAAGACAAGAAGTAGATAATTGCAAGAGCAAAAAAAGCATTACTTGCATATTTTGCAGAAGCAGACTATTAAGTCAGTATAGGAAAAATCATAGCATCTTCACTGACAACATACAACAGGAGCCAATAGCATTATGCATCAACCAGGCAAGTACAAGAAAGAAGACAGTTCACCTCCTTTTGCTGCTCTGTAGCCCTGGTGTATCTGCACCTTAACTGCTGCATAGAGTTCTTGTCACTGTACCTCTAAATAGATGTAGTGGAGCCAGAGAGGGTTCAGAGAACAGTAACTGTAAAGACCAAGGGGCCTCACAAGCAGAGACTAAAGAGTCAAGGACTCCTTAGCACGGACAGAAAGTGGGAGAGAGGATACAATTGAGTCTTATATGATCAACAAAGCAGTAGATAGGCTGACAACTATCATTCACCTAATCCTGCAACACAGTAAGAGATATTTATTTAAAACACAAGTACTTTACAGAAGAACAACCTGGAACTTCCTGCCATGGGATGCTGTAGAGACAGACAGTATCAGCAGACTCAAAAAGCTATTAGACAAATTTATGGACAACAGACTTTTAAGTGAATACTAAAAGGACAAGGCATCTACAACATTTTTGCAGATGCCCGTTCTCCTATTTTCACTTCAAACGCTCTCCTTCTGCCACAGTAACAAACAATTCCATGGCTCTTATGCACTGGTATGGCCCAACAGGACACTTCTAATAATATCTGTCAGCTAGAGAGAGAATACAGATGGGGGAAAAGCCACCATTCTCCCCCCATTCTGGAACAGTGACTGGTACTCATCAGTCAAACAGTAGCCTCAATGCTTCCTCCTGAAAAAATCCAAGTGCAGCTCTTTACCTTTTTTCCTTCAAAGCACACTGCATAAGCTTGCTGTGCAGCATAATGTACCCCAGATGAACTCAAGATATCAGATGAAAGAATGAATGACAAAGTGACAAGAGTTGGAATTCTGGCAGGATGAGAGAGACCACCAAGATCTGCCTAAATACTATACAGTGAACTCAAGTGCCTAAGACAAGGCTTTGTATTTTAATCTGGGCTTGAAAAGAAAGAAATTGATCTTTGACATGCTCAAAATCCCAGTTGGGTTTTTGCTGCTTTGACTCCAACTAGCTCATGCTATTTTACACAAGCTCAAAGACCAGGAAGGACTTTTTCTGAAGGACGGTACTTATTTCAGGATTATTTCTCTTCCCCGTTCTTTTTCTTTACTCTTACAAAAAGTATCATTTTTAAACCAGGGAAGAGACTGACAGACAACTTTCCACTGAGGCAGAAAAAAAACAGTAAATTGTCAAGTGAAGGGCTTAAATTCTACCTGAAGAAAAGTTAAGAGATCCACAAATAGAATTAATTTTCATGTAATTTCCTCAAAAGAAAAGATTCTCAGAAAAACAAGTTATTTGTACAAAGGCCTAGTAGGTAATAAATCAGAAGTGTTGCCACTACAAAACATACAAGAGCTATTGTTACTTAAGCTCAGAAAACAAAGCAGCTCTGTGCACAATGGTTCAGAAACCTAAAACAAACAAACTTTGATAAAGCAAATTGTTGATGCTCAAGAGATTCTCAAAACTGAGAAAACTGCACTGACCTGCTGCTGTTACCTAAAGCTTTAGAACATGGTGCAGATTCTCAGTCCGATTCCATTCTCCAAGGGAAGTTTAATGCACAGAGTATATCAAGTTACAGAGGAGACTATAATTACTTTTTATAATACTTTTAATAAACCTTCCAATAAACCACACAGTCTCTTACTATACATTAAACTATTGTATATAGAATTCAGTAACCCTGTTAAATGCAAAACAACTAACAACCTATTATATGAGAAAGTTTTTTACTTTAGTTGGATTAACTGAGCCATACAATTTTAAGTCTTTAAAAAAAAAAACAAACACTAAAGAAGATACTTAGTATCTTTATATAAATTCTCAACTTACCTTTTCCCTGTGAATTCTGCTTGACCTTTCTTATTGAAGATGAATTTGGAGTCATTATATCCCCATCCATTCCATTTCAGAAGTTCTTGCCTTTAAGGGAGAAAAATATGTGAGAACGTTAGCATATTTTAAGTCCAAAATAATTTGCAGTTATATGGCTTTGGAAAAAAGTCTTATCAGATAGCAACTCAAGAAATCAAGTACATATCAAAAGTGCATAGCTTAATAGAGCAAAAGTCATTCTGCAGCCACATCCAATACTCCTTCAGATTGCACCCTAAGACTTGAAAGACAAGTTTTATAAAAACAACCATCTTAAGTCAATGCACACTGTATGCTGATATTCTTAAATCAGCAAGAGCAACATTTGAAAGACGCTTGGTTTTAAAACTATACATAAATATTAACAAACAATTAATATCTAAATGTTTTCAGAATGAAAAAGACATTCTGCATTACTGTTCTCTGTCAAGAGAAGAACTATTTGAAATTTTAGTTGTTTGACATGACTACTGTAATCCCACTGCATTCGTAATAGCACTTGATTAGGCACTCAGACACATTTGGATTGAAAATATATTTTCAAGTCAAAAATCATCCAAGAACTGCAGGAGGAACATCGCAGATGTAACCTGAATGTGACCTCAAAAGCATGTCACCACAATAAAGAGAATTAAAGAGAACAATCCACCAAACGAAACTCACAACTGCCAAAATATAGCCACAAAACTGAAATACCTTAACCATAACCATACCAAAATAAAGGATTCCTTAAATATGATAAAGTCAAAACTATATCAAGGTAAACACATTTCAGACTTCAGATACACAGGAGTTATTATACATTAACTTTTTAAGCAAAGTTTGCCATTTATTTACAGTTGAAATTCAATACTAACTTTAGAACTAAATTTTAGTTAATGGGAAGGCATCGTATAGAAGTTTGAAAACATTATTTATCTCATTCCACTATACACAAAGAATGTAGCTGCTACTCTTTGTATAAAGTAAGAACAAGATGATTAGTGGTGACCATTTCAAAAAGACCTCAAGATTCAGAGAAAGCACTGCCTCAAGTCAGTTATAACTCCAGCATTACCTACAAGACAACTGGGTGATGACTGATTACCAAAGGTCTTCATTAGAAAGATATTAACATAGGCTGCTGACACACTGTCAGTGTTGTAATTAAATAGGCTTGGTTTAAACAAAATTAATTTTCTTCAAACAGTCTGTACACAAGGTTCCAATTACCAAATGGAGAAAACCATGAACATTTCATTACAATTGTTTGAATCAAACATTTCAACAAATCTTTGACAAATCTAGCACTTTAAGCAAACTTCAGAGAGCAGTTTCAGTACTGAGTAACTGATACAGTTTTGTGAAATAACCAGTCTATGTTTTGCTTCCACATTACAGAACCAATTCTAAAATTTCAGCCAAAATTAAACTGTTTGATCAGACAGCTGTCCAGATACAGAAGCCCCTCTGCTTGGCTGCCTTGTCTCTCCAAAGACTCCATCTTCACACATGTAGTGTTCGCTCAGAAAAGTGCAAGGATCCACTCATGTTCAATAGCACAAGGCATTCCTGTGCTATTGAACAATGAAATTATGAAAAGTAGCCTTAATGCAGTCTTGTCTATTTTCACAAGTATCCTATACTGTAGGAGGAGTCTCCTTCACTGGAGACATTCAAAACCCGTCTGGACAAGTTTCTGTGTGATGTACTCGAGGTGACCCTGCCTGGCAGGGGGGTTGGACTAGATGATCTTTCAAGGTCCCTTCCAACCCCTAAGATTCTGTGATTCTGTATATATGTATATTTCTAAATATTGTATATATTTACAAGAAAATTCCACAAAGACACTAGGTCAAGCACAGTTGAGCTGCACACAGGTGGACACAGAATTTGCCAACTCAAGTGGCATCACTGCAGTCCTCCTCAAGGCAAGATTTCTCCCTCTGCTGACTAAATGTAGAATTTCTATACACCTGATCTCTGCAGATTCTCAAATCCTGCCAAGTCAGAGCTAAGACTTAATACGCAAAATTTGAGGAAGGCTCAAGCAGCTTCTCCAAGTCCTCTTGCAAGGCAGTGCCAAGCTAAGTATGTCACAAGTATGATGAGCAAAGCAGGCTAGAGGAACCAGCTGCAAAGCTGGAGACAATCAGATAAAGACACACAAAACCAGGCCCTAAAGGAACTGGTGACATGAGATACACTGAAAAAGCACAGCTTTGAAATTTTCATTAGTCCTGATGTCAGTACAGACAGAAGCTTCCCACAAAATCGAGGTACTATTAAGGCACTGAATAAAGACCCAGATACCAGGTCTTCCTGCTAAGCTGACTGCATTCCCAGTTGTTTGCCTTTTCTAAAGGCAAACTTTCCTATGTCAGTGTTACACTACCTGGTGCTTTCAAATACAGAACTGAGGTTAAGAGTTTTAAACTCTTAGTGTTTATTTTCAGGTTGAACTATTCCTTAGTAAAATAAGAAGTATTCAAAGGTTTACTCTACAAGACAACATAGCTCCTGTTATTGGTGGGATGAGGATAATTAACTTAAAATCTAGCATAACAGTTTGCACATTTGTAGAAGAACAGTTGGTTCTAAAAACATCTCAGCTACCACATAACACAAACTCAGGAGATTTTCCCGCCACATAATGGGCAGTATTACATCTTGTGACAGGTAAACATCACAGCAAAAAGTATTTATTTTATATTCAAAACTGTACTAAGCAAGTCTGAGGTTTCTGTCTGGAAACAGGAAGAGCTGTTTTTGTTATGAGTCATCTTACATTTATTCTCTCTTTTGTTCCACTATACGAGAGTACTGCCAGTTTAAGAACTGCTGTTTGATTTACTTACGGTAGTTCCTAGCACTTCATGCCTACATACAAAGAACAAGTACAAGGAAATACTGCATGTGGCTCCCTGAAAAAAATGTGTCTAAAAACCAGAATTTCAAATTAAGACTGATTAGTCAGCTCTGATTTGTAATTAACATGGCTTGCAGTGAAGACCAAGCTGTTTAGATCTTCTCGCATATCATGTGAAGGGTATGCTTTTTATGAACAAGAGCTGGCGAACCTCAAGACTCAAGAGAATTACCTTCAGCACAGAGGAAAGCAGGAGACAATCCAGAGGAGATCCACAAGGCTCCCTGACTACTAAAGGCCATGTCACTGTCACACTGATATGTGTGGAAGGGTGTTACATATTAGTTGACATATTACTCAGAAAAGGCACAAGCAGCTCTGCAAGACAGGGGCCAGGGCAGCATGCTGTTCTTCCCCAGGTCTGCCTCCCTCATGTAAGGGAAAAGCACTGTAACACACACCTTCTCTGTATCTCCTTGTATCTCCAGCTTACAGTTGGAAATTAAGACTGTAATTTGACAGAATAATAAGAATAATAAGAAACATGAGGCAAAAAAAAAAGGAAGGTCTTTTTCTTATCCTAAGTGTTATAACAGCATTTCTGCTTCATTTTCATACTGCCCTTTTGCAGCATTATTTATACAGTCACCATACCTTAGAAAAATATTTTTACACCTCAGCTCCAGTGCAGAACTCCCACTGCCCCCTGTAATATCCTGGTGTAGCAATTAGAGCTGCCTGCCACATGAGTAACATGAATCATGTTTACCTTGGCTCTCAAGAATGATCCAAGTTATGGCTGAGCAATCAATGTAGCCTTCTTCATTCCCTAAGGTTTTTATTACCAAAATCTCATATTCCAGAAAAGTATAAAGGGCAGAAATTGCTGAGCATCTGCATATCTAAGCACACCTTAAAAGCTCCCTCCATGTATGAGTACTCAATGTATCCAGTCCTGACTTCAAGGACCAAGGGACTCAAACTACAGACTGATCTGCAACTATGTACCACCATTATCATTAGACTTTTACAAATCATGCATCCTCTACCATGTCAATATTTAGTACCATCTGAAACAAAATCTCCCTTGCAGTAATAGTTTTTATCCTCATTCTTTAAGAATTCAGAATTTTGATTGACAGATGGTAAAACAACAACAAAAAATAACCTCAATACCCTGTATAATATCTGAGTACCCTGAATGATATCTGAAAATCTCAAAACACCTTAAAAAGTTTCAAGCCCCAGTCTGAAAAAAATAAAGTCCAGTTTGGCTTAGTCATGCTACACATGTTCTACCTGTAGTAAGATATAATGCATACACCCTTCTATTTTTCTTCCCAGCCCTCTTTCCAAGAATATATATAGCAAAGATACTCATCAACATTTGGCATTATTCTTGCTTTAAACTCAATATTACTCAGCCCTGTATTGTACCTGAACTGTACAATTTAAAGACAACACATTTCCTATTCAGTATATTGCCTTTAACAAAATATCAAGCTCTCTATCCCCACTTCCACCTTTGACAGAAATGAAATATTTTATCCAGATATAGTAGGAAATGACCAGTTACTTCCTGCCTTCTAACTTGAAATCCAGAAATCCAGTACTGAAATGTAAGAAGCACTATAAAGCAAAGCTTAACTTTTAAAATATATATACACACACAATTATATTGCCTGAAAAAACCCAAAACCATGGAAACAGTCACAACAGGAGCTGAAAAGCATGTGACTAGGTTAAGTGAATTTAAATATTTCACCTTCACTACAATATCCAACACTGAAATACTAGTTTGTCTATATGCAATAAGGATTTTTACAGCAAAGTATTTGTTCAACAAGTGTTTTCTGCATTTTTCAGGGAAACTGGCTATAAAGTAATCAAGGAGACACTTGTCAGGACACTGTTCAGGTCACACCATTAAGGCACCAAACCACCATTAAGGTACCCACAAACAGGGCAGAAGCTCACAATGTGGCAGTGTGCCCAGCTCAGTTGGGTGGCCCCCCACCCACCAGCTGAACTAGTAGTCCTGAGGCACCCAGTCATTCAGCTGTGCAGGAAGAGGCCTCCAGACCTACACTATTTCAACAGAACTGTACCTGCCAACACTCTCCAAATCTCATGTTTTGATGAGAGGCACAGTGACTGGCTGAAATAGTTCTTGTCTCTCCCTAGGAAACAGGAGAAAAAGCACAGGGTCTCCCACAGGTATCTAAGTTCATCACTCAAAACAAGCACTTAAAGATTTTTTCAAACACTAGATACCAGTCCTCTGAGAAGTACTTTTTGAAAGCTTGCAAAACCAGGAAATCTGTGTCACAAACAGTAAGTTTAAAACAATAAGCTAATGAAGGATTCAATTATCTGTCATTTATTCACTCAAGTAAATAAAATAAGCTCAGTTCCTGGACAATGTTGTTTTACCTACCACATGGAGAGTTTTCAGCATGCTCTGCAGCAAATGCATCAGATAACGGCTGAAGAAAACCTTTTAGGTGATACTATCAATTCTGAACACAACAGCCCAATGTTGGATGTAACACCACTACAAGAGGCATCATTCTTGTCTATCTCATTCAGCCCTCAATTGATTTCTATCTTTCACATTACTTGTTCCCTACTAAGATGTATAGAAACATTTCAGGAAAGTCTACTTGACTGCAACCTGTTACACTACAGACATCCTTTGTTTACTCCAGCTCAAAGTAGCTTTGAGGAATTCCAAGTAATTAGTCTATGGTATTAGATCATCCTATTCAGTTTAAATAAACAAACCGAGTTTAAATTAACAACTACATACAAGCATTCATTTCCTTGTACATAACAGTTCAGATCTCAGATATCAAGAAGTCTACATCAAGAACTGAAAGAATTTTGTAGATAAACTGCTACTTGCTTTCATGTAATAATCCATATTGTAATTTACATATTAAACATGCTTAAGACTTCTATCTTGTATGTAGTTATTTTTCTAATTAAATGTAACCAATTAATATATCCTATTTGTTTTACTTGGTATTAAATGATTTAACAATACATATTATATTAAATTATTAGATGTTACATTTCAACTGCCTGACATTCAATTACTTGGAACTAGATGACAGACAAACTGCTGTTGCATATGAAGTCACATCTTCTTTCAGATTATGACATTTTCTTTCAACATTCTTTCATCTAAAGTTTCCATATGAGAATCTTCTTACTTTAGCTGTTCCTCTACTTCAAGCATTAACCTTGACTAGCAATTAACTGCTTTGATGCAACCACAGAGCCTCCTGGGAACTGCCACATCTTCCTCAAGGCAACAGGCTCTTACTCTTCTGACCTGTTAAGACTCTACTACCACCAGCCCTTTGCTTCTCTGTCCTAAGTTTCCACCACCTTAAGCTTGGAAGTCAGCTATACCAGGATTCGGTTTAGTGTCAAGTGTTGCTTAAACACTGTTTGTCTAAAGAGTTACATGTTTATGATAAAATAAAGATTGATCTGAGTATTGGTGGTAAGATATGAAGCCTCTTTTATGCTATTTGTTAAATTCAAGTAGTATGAACTCTTCAGGAATTCATTCACATTGCTGCTTAAAGTCATAACCATTACCAGCAACTACAGCAAGTTTTTGCAAAGGTCTATATGAAGGTATGGCAATATCAACACATTACCCCAAGCAACCTGGGTGTGACCTTGACAGAGCAGGCAGCTGGCTACACCTGGATAACAGTATGCCCAAAATAACCAGAAGAGATCCACAAACCTCTCTCCATCCCACAGAAAAGAAGCATCTCCACAAAGAGGAAAATCGGAAATTCTGCCCTGCTTTCCCTTGCTCCAGGACAGAAAAATTTTAAGCCTACGAGCTACTGAGTCAACATTTAGTTACACTCAATCAATACTCCCTTTTAACATGGGCCAAATTGTTTGAAGTTTGATTTGAATACGTTATAATACAAGCTATTATGGCAAGATTAACATCAGTGCATGCGCCACCTCTGTGGCATTCTTACTTTCTAGCACATATAACAGTCACTCTGGTACAACTGTGTTCTAGGGAGTTGTAGCACCTTACTGTTTTCAAAGCAGTACAAGTTAAACACTTTGTGTACTTAGTTTTCAAAATAACTGTATGTTTTTAACTCAAGGCTTACCAGCAAAGCGAGCTTATTATTAACCAGTCAAAAAAGTCAACAGCATAACATAAAAGTTCAGAAAAAGTAATTTAAAGGAAGAGTTCTTTTCCAACTCCATGTTTAAGTAAGTTTTTCAGCATGCCTATTGTGCTGAAAATAACCTTCCTGTTAAGCCTTCAACACACATTGTATAGCTATGATCCCTATCTTTCACTGCAACACTGAACTAAAATATGAAATTCAAGTCAGGAATGCCACCATGAAATACCATCTCTCCACTCATACAGTTCCTAAGGTTTCCCTCAAGAGGATACTCAGATGAGTATAGAGTTGCTTTTCACAGGAATTTTTCCCATCACAATAACCATCATTTTTAAAAGCAGAAAGCATATTACAATTTTTAAAAACATCAATTTGCAAACACATCGATAAGCCTTCAGAGGCATTTTTGTTTGGAAGCAGTAACAGTTAGATGAGCACCCACAGACTCCCATGAATTCCACTTACTCTCCTTCCTCTCCTCACTGGTGAGGAATGAAGTCTGGATAAGATCTTTAACAGTTTGGTCTTTAAACTATCAACAAGAAAGCCATATTTCTGCAGGTCACTGTCTAGTGATTATCAGATGAGAAACCAGAAAAAAAATTCTGTGATGAGAGACTTACACCTGAAGTCCTGCAAATACTGTACACAGTACTCGAGGTGAGGCCTCACCAGTGCTGAGTACAAGGGGAGAATGACATCCCTGCTCCTGCTGGCCACACTATTCCTGATACAAGCCAGGATGCCATTGGCCTTCCGGGCCACCTGAGCACACTGCTGGCTCATGTTCAATCGGCTGTGTGCCCAGGTGGCCCGGAAGGCCAATGGCATCCTGGCTTGTATCAGGAATAGTGTGGCCAGCAGGAGTAGGGATGTCATTCTCCCCCTGTACTCAGCACTGGTGAGGCCTCACCTCGAGTACTGTGTGCAGTTCTGGGCCCCTCACTTCAAGAAGGAAGTTGAGGTGCTGGGGCAGGTCCAGAGAAGAGCAACAAGGCTGGTGAAAGGACTGGAGGGAAAGTCTTATAGGGAGAGGTTGAGGATGCTGGGGTTGTTTAGCCTGGAGAAGAGGAGACTCAGGGGGCACCTTATCACTCTCTTCAACTACCTGAAGGGAGCTTGTAGTCAGGTGGGGGCTGGGCTCTTTTCCAGGCAACCAGTGACAGGACAAGAGGGCACAGCCTGAAGTTGCTCCAAGGGAGGTTTAGGTTGGATATTAGGAAGCACTTCCTCACGGAGAGGGTGATTAGACATTGGAATAGACTTCCCAGGGAAGTGGTGGAGGCACCATCCCTGGATGTGTTCAAGGCAAGGCTGGATGTGGCACTTAGTGCCATGCTCTAGACGGTGTGGTGATGTTGGTCATAGGCTGGACTTGATGATCTTAAAGGTCTTTTCCAGCCTTGGTGATTCTGTGTGATTCTGTGAAATATTTTTTTTCCTCCATCATAGGTCTTCTACTTTGCAAAAGAAATGCAAAATGAGAAGAGTGCACTGGTACAACAGAGTCTGTAGCTTTGACACCATTTGAAACAATACTGGAAAGATGTAACAGGCATAATAAAGGAAAATTTTGCTTAAAGTACTTTTGGCCGCAGATTTGCTAGGAAAAATTAACCTAACAGTTCAAAAGAGGCAGAAAAGCTGAATCATCATACAAGAAGACTGCAAGAAAAAAGCATCTGGGTTTGGATTGTCCTAATGTTGCTGATAAAAGCCATGCAGTACCACTACACCCATCTGTACATCACTTATTTTTACCAGATTTTTCAGTCACCCTCCTAGGTCTCACAAAGAGATTAATCAGCATCAGATTAGCTGGAAGTCACTAGAATGGGACTCAGGTGTTCATCACTTGCTGCCTCCAAATCTGTACAGGCAACAGAATTGTCTCTCTCCCCCACCACTCACTTCAAAATCTGGGTATTATCCTCAAACACAAACCCCACCTAAGATCCTCATATCCAAGCTATATTTAAGTATCTGAATTTTCATGTGCAACATCTCAAACATGTTTCAGTCACATCTCAGATGTTCCCTTAAGACAGATACAGCTCCCTTTAAGGTTGTTTCTATACATACAAGAAGGCTTAGCTCTAGGTACATAAAATCAGTTCCACCTGTTGTGCAGACCAAGCTTTCCAGCAGCTCCCCTACACTCCTGCAGATAAGTCTCCATTTTGATCATAAGCTCTTTGAAGCAATATAACTTTTATTCTTAATCCAGGGCACATTATTTAGAGAAAAAACAGCAGTCCATTCTGTTCCTACAGCAAATCCTAATATGGAAGAACAATGTTGATAACTTGTAGCACAGGTGTTAATTTCATTATGACTGCATTTCCACAGAGAATGAAGCTCTCCTTCAGGTCACTTGCATCTTCACAAAAGCCTGTTTCTCCTGCTCTTCATGGATGTAATAACTGCCTGTTGAGACCATTTAACAATCCATTCAAAATATATCCCTGAAAACTAGCTAAACTGATACTTTTTCAGAAACAGTGATTCCTTCCTAAATTCAAACCAAACAGAAAAACTCAATGTGGAAGGCAACAATTTTGGAATGATCCATTTCTCACAGTGAGCAGCACTGTTTGACACTCCTGCAAATGCCTCAAACCCCCCCCTCAGTTAAAACTAAAGGCTTTCAAAGTCCCTAACATTTAACTACATGTGTACGACAGCCCAGTCCTCCCAAAACAAGCAAGCTCAGTTGTGGCCCTGGGCCACAGAATCACAGAATGTCAGGGGCTGGAAGGGACCTCTGAAGATCATTGAGTCCAACCCCCCTGCCAAAGCAGGACCAAAAACTAGGGCAGATCACTCAGAAAGGCATCCAGGCAGTTCTTGAAAGTTTCCATAGAAGGAGACTCCACAACCTCTCTGGGGAGCCTGTTCCAGTGCTCTGTAACCCTCACAGTAAAGTTCTTCCTCATGTTGAGGTGGAACTTCCTGTGCTCGAGTTTGAATCCATTGCCCCTCATCCTAAATGGCCTGTTAGAATAATTCAGACTGTCCCTTCCTCTCTTCTTGAAAAAAGTTGAGGAGCAAACCATAGGCTGAATGGATTTTCCTTAATGAAGCAACAACTCTCTTATCCACTACGTGCTCCATCTGCCACTTTACCATCTCCATACAGTAACTTAGTAGTCCCTGTACCAGCTCGATGAAGAGCAGTAGGTTGTCTATAAACCAACGTTCTTACAGAATAGCAAGCCAACATACATATGAAAAATCCACAACTGAGAAAGAAGAAATCACAAAACAAGTACAAGTCTGCCCCAGCAGAAAGGTAGGCCTCATGATGAGAAGTTATATGAAACTATACTCTGGTATTATAACTGTAGCATTGAAAAGAATCTACTCAAAAAACAAAATCAAGAGCCAGTAAAAGAATTCTGAACTAGACAATCTGATTGTCTTCTCTTGGTTATATGCCCCGAGATTCCTTACTACTAAATATGGTAAAAATCAGAAAAGGTCGTTAATATGCTTAAAACTATTCATTTGTAAGACACTCGAGTTAGAACCTTGTTAGAGTACAAGTACATTTTTGACAGCATCCACATAAGGTGAATCTGTAATCACATCTGTGATCAGAGGAAACCTGAAAACCCAAACCTTGCTTTCCACACATACTGCATTTTTCTTTATCGCAGCTTTGCAGTATGTTACAAGCACCGAACCTCTTCTCCAGTTATCCAGGTGACTATGAACAACTTTCATTTTAATACAATCCCACTTACTACAGAAAAAAGCAAAGGACTGAAGAACACCTTCCTTCGGTTTCACGTCCTCACTACAGCGGGTGAATTGCTTAAGCTTAGCCTCCTCCTGCTCGTCGCTGCCTTCCCGACATCTCCCAGTCCTGCTAACCCCCAGCTGCCCGCACAGCCCACGCAGGGCCTCCCCCGGGCCCCGTCAGCCCACGCCCGGCCCCAGGCTGGAGCGAAACCGCTCTCCACAGGTAATGCTGCCCTAACACCGACCCGCACCAACAGCCGGCCGCTCCGGGAGCCAGCCCAGCCCGGCACCGACCCTCCCGGCGCGGCCCGGGGCCCACTGCCCCGCAGGGACCCCCGCCCGCACCCACCGCTTCTTCGGGATGGAGCCAGAGGCCGGCCCAGAGGAGCCCCATTGCGCCTTGCAGGGGTTCGGGGAAAGCGCTTCCCGCTCCGGAACCCGCGGCGAGCCCCGCAGGTGCCCGGAGATGATGCGCAGCCGCCGCCGGGCGGAGGACGGGGAGCGGCCGCCGCTTCCCGCTGCTTCCTCCGCCGCAGCCGCCATCGCACTTCCGTGTTGTGCCGCCGACCGCCGCCGGGTGAGAGGTCGCGCGAGCGGAAGGCAGCTCCGCGCGCTCCGCTCATAAGGGCTGTCCCGGCATGCACCGCCGCCCGCGCCCTGCCGCGCCCCGCCCCGCCCCGCCCCGGGAGCTGAGCCGCGGAAGGGAGGCGGCCCCTGTGTGGGGACCCGGCATGCCAGGTTTTCCTTTTCTCAGCCGGAGCTGGAGGACGAGCATATTGCTGCAGCTTCGCAGCCGAGGCCTGTGGGCACAAGCAGTCTTGCAGCCCCCCCAGTGTAGCCTCCTGCCTCAGCAGTTCAGGGATTACGTGACAAAACGAGAGACAAAAAAGGCTTTATTAGAGATTTCTCACATCTTCTATAATTATTGCCCCTTTAGATCCCTGAACAGATTTGAGAGCGCACACAAGGTGCATATTATTTAAAGATGAGGATTGCCTAAGTTAATTATGAAATACTAATGGCAACAACATAAGTGCGTTACTTAAGAAAGGTTGGTGAGGTGACAGGTAATCCTACAAGAGTTACCGATTTTATCAACCATATCCTGGGCTGTATCAAAAGAAGCTTGGCCAGCAGGTGATTTTCACCCCCCATACTCTGCTCTCATGAGACACCACCTTGAGTACTGTATTCAGGTCTGAAGCCCTCAACAAAAGAAGAACATGAAGCTCCTGGAGCAAGTCCAGAGAACGGTCAAGAAGACCATCAGAGGGCTGGAGCACCTCTCCTATGGAGACAGGCTGAGAGAGTTGCGGTTCTTCAGCCTGGAGAAGTGAAGGCTCCAAGGAGACCTTATAGTGGCCTTCCCATACCTGAAGGGGCCCTACAGGAAAGCTAGAGAGGGAATTTTTACAAGGGCACGTAGGAATGATCCACCTCCTCCAGTAAACCCACAATGCAAAATGAACACTGACTGGTGGGAATTTATCCCCTTCTGTAGCCATGACAGCCATTGCTAGGTACAAAACTGTCAATCCTGGCTGTGTTTGAGCCCTGTGGGAACAGCTGGGATTCACTCCGTAGCGTCACTTTGAAAAGGGAGAAGAATTGGTGTTTAAGGGGAGATACAGATGCCAACTCCAGGTATTCTCTGCTGCTCAGAATTTGCCACCAGGAACCAGATTGCTTTGATCAGCTTTGAATTTCCACTCAGAAAAAGATGGGGAAACTGGAAAGATTTTAAAAGAGAACAGATGATAAGAAGGTTGTGGGTTGGTTGGGTTTTTTTTGTTGTTTTGGTTTTTATTATTAGAGAATGAAAAAAGGCTAAACAAACTGAGTCCAGAGTGCTGTGAAGTGAAAGGGAGCAATCAATCTGCCCTTCATGTCCTGGTTGTGTTTGTGAGAAGCAACAAGCTCAAACTGCAAGGTATATATAACTTCAGTGTTAGCATTAGGCTACTTTCTAAAAGCTGTCAAAATGAAAAACTTGTAGTCAGCCTAAGTAGAGAACAAAGTCCCCTTCAGACAGCATTAAGGGCAGACGACGTACATCTATCAGAGAGATGGCATCATTATAAGCACCTAAGCTCAGAGCAAGGTAATGAGCTGGATGACCTACTCAGAATAATTCCAACTTTTTCCCTGTGACATGAAACTAACTACCTACACTGTTGAAGTCTACTCAGTTGTCACACAGGACCTACTTTCATGATCAGCTTTTGTTGGATGGCACCAATCAGCTTCTTGGAAGTCTTGAAGTGGCATGCTAATATCTATGCAATTATTAATACTTTTGTCATTATGATTTGCCTCTCATTGTTGATGTATTTGTTAATTCTTTCCTCATACACCCCTATGCTTGTTATGTCATATATATGAAAAAAATCACATGAAAATGCAGAAAACTCTTACCTTATCCTCATTTGCATCTCTCTCAGAGACCTGTTTCTCCAATTATACTTCAACGTGACACCTTTCCATTAGCTAAGCAACCAGCAGGGACACTTCTGTTCAGTTCTCTACTTCATATGCAATATTGGTGCCTCTTTGAGTCGTAGGTCCCTATATATAAACAAGGGATAACAGTATCTCCCTAGAGAGACTGATTTGAAGATAAATACACTAAGTACTGTGGAACAATATAGGATCAACCCCTATAAGACCTACTGATGAAAAGCAGTACATAAAAGCCACCCAGGTATTATTACTATTTGTTTTGCTTTTATTTTTATAGTTGTTAATTGATTTTATGCCCTTTGTGTACTTTCACTAGAAAATAGTCTGTAATTTTCCTTGGGCAGGAATTGCACTAGTTGCAATGTGGTCTCAGCTTTAGGTTAGGTTTCTAGTATGACTGCAACATAAACATCTGTTCTGGGAGTTTGATAGTTTGGTTATAGAGTTTAATTTCCCCTCTGTGAATAATTTGTGTACTATTTTCTGGATTAACTCATGCATATCCACATTTAACTGTCTGCTGCTGAGGAGGCAGTCTGTAGGGAATAAACATGAGTCTCTCAACTGAGTTTCCACTCACATTGTTTCCTGAAGTTCTTGATACAGCTGGGAGGACTTTACATCACAGTAATTTAAATGTTTCCACGTTGCTGGACTCTGGCAAGAGATACTAGAGTCATGTAGTCAGCTTCAGATTTTCCTAGAATGTTTCCTTGTATCATAGTCACTTGTAAGGAACAATCATAAGCCCATTGCTCATTTATTTGATTCTAATTATAGAGGTTCCCAGTAAAAAATGGAATTCAACTGGTATCTGATAAGCAATACTTGTTGCCACCTCAGAACTTAATTCTCAAAAAAGCTCGCAATTTGTTAAGGGAAGTCTCACGGGAAAGGGTACTAGGTGGTAAAGGGGCTCAAGATAGTTGGTCAGCATTCAAGGACCACTTCTCCCAAGCTCAGGATCAGAGCATCCCAATGGGTAGGAAATCAAGTAAGGGAGCCAGGAGACCAGCATGGTTAAACAAGGAACTGCTGGGCAAACTCAAGTAGAAAAAGAGAATCTATGGATCATGGAAGGAGGGGCTGGCCACTTGGGAGGAATATAGGACTGTTGTCAGAGGATGTAGGGAGGCAATTAGGAAAGCTAAGGCCTCCTTGGAACTTAATCTTGCAAGTGAGGTCAAAGACAATAGAAAGGGCTTCTTCAAATACATTGCAGATAAAACTAACACCAGAGGCAGTATAGGCCCACTGCTGAATGAGGTGGGTGCCCTGGTGACAGAGGATATAAAGAAGGCAGAGGTACTGAATGCCTTCTTTGCCTCTGTCTTTAATCCTGCAGACTCTCCCCAGGAGCCCCAGATCCCTATAGCCCCAGAAGGAGTCAGAATAATGGAGGAGTTTGCCATGGTAGATGAGGATTGGGTTAGGGATCAGTTAAGCAATCTGGACATCCATAAATCGATGGGTCTGGATGGAATGTACCTGCGGGTGCTGAGGGAACTGGTGGAGGTCATTGCTAGGCCACTCTCCATCATCTTTGGTAAGTCGTGGGCGGCAGGAGAGGTGCCTGAGGACTGGAGGATAGCAAATGTCACACCAGTCTACAAGAAGGGCAAGAAGGAGGATCCAGGTAACGATAGACCGGTCAGCCTCACCTCCATCCCTGGAAAGGTGATGGAACAACTTATTCTTGGCACTATCTCTAGGCATATCAAGGATGAGAGGGTCATTAAGAGCAGTTAACATGGTTTTACCAAGGGGAAGTCATGTTTGACCAACCTTATAGCCTTCTATGAGAAGTAACTAGGTGGATAGATGATGGTAGAGTGGTAGATGTGGTTTATCTTGATTTCAGTAAAGCATTTGACACTGTCTCCCACAGCATCCTCGTAGATAAGCTAAGGAAGTGTGGTCTTGATGATCAGGTAGTGAGATGGATCGTGAACTGGTTGAAAGGAAGAAATCAGAGAGTTGTGGTCAATGGGACAGAATCTAGTTGGAGGTCTGTGACTAGTGGAGTCCCTCAGGGGTCAGTTCTGGGACCGGTACTGTTCAATATTTTCATGAACAACCTGGATGAGGGAACAGAGTGTACCCTCAGCAAGTTTGCTGATGACACTAAACTGGGAGGAGTGGCTGACACACCAGAAGGCTGTGCTGCCATTCAGCGAGACCTGGACAGGCTGGAGAGTTGGGTGGGGAGAAACTTGATGAAATTCAACAAGGGCAAGTGTAGAGTCTTGCATCTGGGGAAGAACAACCCTATGTGCCAGTACAGGTCGGGGGCTGACCTGCTGGAGAGCAGTGTAGGAGAAAGGGACCTGGGGGTCCTGGTGGACAGGAGGATGACCATGAGCCAGCAATGTGCCCTTGTGGCCAAGAAGGCCAATGGCATTCTGGGGTGCATTAGAAAGGGTGTGGTTAGTAGGTCAAGAGAGGTTCTCCTCCCCCTCTATTCTGCCTTGGTGAGGCTGCATCTGGAATACTGTGTCCAGTTCTGGGCTCCTCAGTTCAAGAAGGACAGGGAACTGCTTGAAAGAGTCCAGCGCAGAGCCACAAAGATGATTAAGGGAATGGAACATCTCCCTTATGAGGAAAGGCTGAGGGAGCTGGGTCTCTTTAGCTTGGAGAAGAGGAGACTGGGGGGCGACCTCATCAAAGTTTAGAACTACGTTAAGAGGGAGTGTCAGGATGATGGAGCCAGGCTTTTTTCAGTGATGTCCAGTGATAGGACAAGGGGCAATGGGTGCAAACTGGAGCATAGGAGGTTCCACGTAAATATCAGCAAAAACTTCTTTACTGTGAGAGTGACAGAGCTCTGGAACAGGCTGCCCAGAGAGGTTGTGGAGTCTCCTTTGTTGGAGACATTCAAAACCCGCCTGGATGCGTTCCTATGTGATGTGCTCTAGGTGACCCTGCTCTGGCAGGGGGGGTTGGACTAGATGATCTTTCAAGGTCCCTTCCAACCCCTAAGATTCTGTGATTCTATAATGTTGAGTTCCTGCCAATGCTCTGCATGCAATCCTCAGGTCCCTTGGAAGGATGGCAATCTTGACAAAAAGAAGCAGTAACATAATGTACCAGCAGATAGTGAGGTCCCTGTTTCTCGTCATTTGTCTGAAGTGAGCCACTGGCATATTTTAAAAAAATATGTCCAATTGATTCATATAAAGTCTATCTGATAAGTAGAAGTGCTGAAAATAAAATTTAGGAAAGAACAATTTTGCAAGTAATCTGGTTGTGACACCAATGAAAACTGATTTCAGTAAAAATACCAGCAGACCTACAGCGTGGTATTTTGAAGTATGATAATCCGTGCTGAGCCAAAGCGGCAGCATTCGCCACTCCAGGAGCTGTCCTTCCCACATACCTGAGTGCATCTGCAAGTGTGGGATGCCAGCTCAACATGACACTCCTCATGCTATCAAGGAGCTGCATTTCCAGAATTCTGTGCATTGACATTTTCAAGAAACATGGTTTTGAAGAAAGTTTACAGTGCAATACAAAATAAAGTAGCCAAAATACTTTGAACTTTCAGAGGGGTTGTCATGACAAGGTGTCTTGGAGCTCTGTTGTGCAGTAATCCTGTGAGAGAGCACAGAGGTAACGTGCTGCTCGGGGCAAAGGCTTCACTCTTGTGCAACCCATACATAGGCTGCAAAAAGAAGACTCTCTGATAAAATTTCTTGCTTTGAATGAAGTTCTTCAACAGATTGTTGAAAATGACCTAGTGTAGCATGGGAGCCCTCAAGATGTAGGTATCAGATGTGGAAAATTAATTGATGAGAGACATTCTGCCTTAGAAGATTCAGCAACTTAAAAGTTGCTGAAACAGCAATGGTACGCACATCTAGAAGAGAAGGTAGAGTACTATATTCAACTTACATTATAAAAAGAACTTTAAAAAATTTCAAAGAAGCTTTATTGAAACCTGTGGAAGTTCCTGATCCCAGCTGAAACTTGCAGGAATTGCCACTGTTGTAGCACATGCCTATGCTGTTCCTTTACTAAGTAACAGAAAAAGGCTGTGGGATTTTTTTCTTTATTTTTCACTTTTCAAATAGCACAGCTTTCAGTTATAAGGCAATTCTTAATTCACCCCACTGCTTCTAATGGCAACAGGTGAACATTATGATAATTGTAACCAATGAGAAAATGAACCTAAAGAATCCTTTGCTTTCTAGAAAGATGGGAAATTAGAAACTAAACTTTTCAAGGGTCTTCATTTCATAGCACTACTTGCAAGGTTGAAACAGAAAGAAATTCCTACTTGAACAAGGTATGTTTTAGATGTTCTTGCCTTCTGCAGTTCAGCTATTATTCAGATGTGATTGACACTAGTATATTAGAACGTCTTTTTGTTCTGTAACCCTGTACAAAAAGCCACCACCTACAGAAGGGGTGGGGTTTTGGCCACCCTAAGTACAGGATGGGTGTGGGAAATCCACAGCTGAATCATGGGCTCAGAAGAAGCTGATGAGGCAATATAAGGATGAAAAGGCTGTAAGCCCTTGAGATCACCTTTGGATTAGTCATTTTTTCACCAGATAAAAATAAGAAAAAGAAAGCTTACACCCATTCATGAACATGTCATTCAGCACCATGTAATTCATGCTCTAGGAGGAGTTTTGTTGATAGTTGAATGGGCTAAGACATTTTCCAGAAAGGAACCAATTGGTCTAAGACCTGCTCAGGCTTTGTGCCATTTTTAGAGTCAGCAGAAACCCTGGGGAAAAAGGCACCACATCCATCCACTACCAGCTTATGGCAATACAAGGCTCAGCTTGCAGGCCTCAGTGCCACTGAATGAGAAGGGCCCAGGTCTCAGAGCTTACAGCTAGAGAGAAGCCCTGCAAGACCTCAAAACAGTGGCAAGGGACAGCCTGGATTTGGAAAGGACACAAGGACAGGAGGAGGTGAAACTGGGAAAAAGGTGATAACAGCCTGTGGAGCATGGGCCATTAATGAAACCTACTGTCTAGGGATCTCCAACTAGAAGCTGACCTTTTTTTTATATGGAAATGGTTAGTGGGCATCATGTTCTCTCTTTAAACATACAAAAATTAAATGGTTTTGTATATGGCGGTCAGCTCTCTCCTGGTAAAGAGAGGCAGTATAAAAGATAATAAACGATTTCAGTTTTCAGTCAACAAGGTGATCTGAACAGCTTAGAAATGCTAGAGCTTGGAAGTAAGTCTGCATCTGAACAAAAGCTAATTACTGAGAAGCAAGTGCTAAATCCTTATCCATAATGCATAAAAAAATGTGAATTGACTCCTCTTTGAAACTGCTGTGACTTCACTAAGCCTTCCACTGGTGCCCAAGGCAGAGTTATTAGTAATATATTATTATTTTCTGTGTACTAGTAATGACTCCATGTCTGACTTTTCTGTATATCATATTTTGTATGAAAGAAAAATACTTGCTAAATAGTTAGCTGTATGCATGGATGAGTTTGTGCATTAATCAATTCAAGGGTGGCCTTTGCAAACTGAATAAGACACATTTCTATTTGTTTATTCTGTTTACTTCTGATAGTAAAACCAGTTAAACTTTGGCAGCAATAGTGGCAGATATGTTTATCAATGTACATGCTTTGCAGGTTCCCAATGAGCTCACTTCATCTTAATTGTACTGTTCAGACAGTCCTGCTGCATCCAAAGAACTGACAAAGAAGGGAAGAAAGGCAAGCTTCCTAAAAAACTCTGTGTAGAGATGAAACTGCCCTATGCAGTTTCAGCTCTTCCTCAATGTATGTCAGAAGCCTGTCCAGAGAAAAAGCTTTTGTATTTATTTATTGAGGCAATTCAGTAAATGCAAACATAGTTACCACGTGGCTTCCTGTGACTTTGTCAGTGAGGTTTACAGACAGTTAGTTTTCAAGGTGCATGTCCCCAAGGAGCTCAGGTGTGGTTTGCAGTTTCTTCTACTGCCCCAAGTCTTTCTCTCCTGCTTTTTTAAGAGAACTCTCAGTTAAAGTGAAGTGTAACTGCCCAGCATGACAAGGGAGTTTCTGTGGAAATTCTCTGCCCCCTCTACACTTTCTTGGCTGTTGCAACTCCTGTACACCTGCATTTTATCTTGGTGACTTCATCTCATAACTATTCTCAGTTCTCTTTATCTATTGGGGTAAGTAAAGCTTTATGCCCTCCTGTGGAAGAGTCTGGCAGGAAGTGTTGCAACTCTGAAAATCCCCTTTTGAGAAGGAGCATTGCCTTTCTCAGCCCAGTTTATGAATTTTTCCTTAATAGAGTTCGTAGTTTCCAGTAGAGATATTTAATTCATACAATTACGATACTCTTTTCCTAGCATATATTGCTTTGATAGCCAGCAGACAGTAGAGAAACATTTCATGGTGAACTGAGGCAGGAGAAGCTGGATGTAGTAAACACTAATAATGTTCAACAATTTATCCTGATAATCCTGTATCCTGGCACTCTTTGCGATCTGATGTGTATGGAGTGTGAGATCAACTCAGGATACTGCTAGGATCTCTGTGTACATCCAATTCTCCAGGGAGTGACAGGAAGCAAGATTGTATTATGGCATTTTGTTAAATAGTTTGTTGTTTGATGCACTAAATTTTTTGCACTAAAATTCTCCCAATCTGCCACAATTTCTCAGAATTTAGAGGAGAAAGAAGAAATGACCTAATAATGGTATTTGCTTAATTCAATATTTCCCTTGCTTATGTCCCCAGACATATTATTGGTCCAATAACCACTGTCTTACTCCTAAGTGTATATAACATTTAGACTGTATTGTGGAAGAGAATGTTGCTTGGGTCATAATTAGAAACTCAATCACTTTGTGTCCTTTTGAGAAGATTACAGGTATGACAAGAGCTCTACAACTTCTGGAGAGAAATAGTATCTTTGGAGGAGGAGAAATACAAGGGTATGGAGAGGGCTGATTGTGCTTGAGTGCAGTTTAAGTCTGTTGGATTTTTACTTGCTTGATTAAAGCGTGAAAAAGGTGCTGATGAAATGCCTAGTGTATGTGTGCAGTTCTTGACTGAATATTATTAGAGAATTCTTTGCTGCTGGAAGATGGACAGTTATCAGATAATTTAGCAGAAATGTTTGACATATTGCAGTTAGAGCTGTAACACTTAACTGTTATAGCTAACTCAAAGGCCCCTTTCCTAGATTAGATAGCAAGGCAGCTTAACAAACAAATCAGCTATTGCAAATCCTTCCTTGGAGTTTAATGAGAAGAAACAATTGCACCTATTACATTTGAATACAACTACCTGAGTATGCTCTGGGGAAAACCCAAGGTATGCAACATCAGACACACAGTTAAACAATGTAATTGCATAAACAACATATTTGGGACAGGCTGGGTGTTGTAACAGACTATGCAAAAACTATTCCCAAATGGAAACTGACAAATAATCATGTGACTCTTTAAAATGAACAAAGCACTCTTTAAATGCGAGTTGTATTTGACTGAAGTGTTTGATTCTAGTGTTAGGGTTCCCTTCTCATAATGCCATTGTTTTGGTCACTTTTCACATTAAACACTTGATTATTTTTTTTCCTTAGCTTAAAATGATAGGTTTTTCCATGATATCATGAGAAATAGATGTCAAAGCAGAATGAAACATCTACAGCTTAGATTAAAACTGTTAACACTCTTTCAATAGTACGTATATTATCCTCATATGATGTTATATTACTCCATAATTATCTCCCACACAATATTACAATTATCCTGTAAAAGCAGCTACTAATGGAAAGTTAAGATTTTATAGTTAATTATAGAGAATTTTATTAACATCTGAATTTCCCAGTGCATGACAGTGAAAATGGAAGACAGAATACAATTACTCTGAAGCCTCTGCATTTTTTCTGATATATGCAGGCACCCATATCCTTTTATCATTCAGATCTTTCAACACACAGCTAAGAGTGAATACCATCCCTGCCGTTAAGGTCTGCTGGGGGCATGGGTTAAGCTGTGTCCTCATGTCCTGCAGCAGATTTGCAGTTTATACACTAAGCTACATGCACTCTTCCCCATACAGCCACCATTCTCCTGATCCACTGTGCTTGTATCTTTGTCTAGCCCTTGGTGATATTCACTTCCCTCCTACTGTCTTCCTCCAAATTTTCCTGCAATGCCGTAATTATTCCTTCTAATTTGGCCCAGCTTCTGTCTGCATTACCAAATCAGAGGTACCATCTGACAAAGAAGCTTTCCCTGTATGTACTAACTAAATACAGGGGAATAATACAATTCACCTTCATTTTGAGAGACATGCTACAGGATCGTAAGTTTAGAAAGACATTCAAGAATATATGCCAAGATGTATTTTCTTGCATGTATTCTTGAGAATAGATTAGATAAGATCTTGTATGGCAAGATAGTGGAGGCAAACTGAACATCCAGCAATGGCTTTTTATGGGCCTGTGCCACACAAAGCTTCAGCAGGAAACTGCCAGTGCCACGAGAACGAGATCTTCTGTGTCCTTGTACCAGGTTTCTTTTGTACCTCTGCTGTTTGTCAAGGAATGTAGTAACGGGAAGGAGGAACCGCAGTCAGTGAAAGAGGAACCCAGGGGCATGGAGCTGTGAACAGGGAACTTAGCCACAAGCTGTTGAGCACCATCCACCACGTGGTGTTGCACTCGTGGCTAACCACAGCAGAAAGGGAGTGATTTCCTGGTTTATGTTCAGCTAAATTGTCATTATGCCAGTAGTATACCGTTTGCATTTTGTCTGGGGCAGAAACATGCATCTCCCACACCTCATTTTCATTCTCCTTTTCCTGGACCTGGATCCAAGCTGTCCAGTTTTGCCCCATCTGAGAAACAAAACTCAGGAGGAGGAGACAGGCTGAAGTAATAATAATGAGCCCAAGTACTAACTCCAGGAAGTCTGAACAAATGTAGCTAATTGTATCATTCTGTGAAATGAAACAAATGTTGATTTAACCGTAATTTAGGCTGGGGAGTCAAAGGCAGCTGAACAGAATATTTATATGAGTAAAAGCAACATTGCTGCTCAGATGCAAATCTGCTGCAGTTTTTAAATAGTTTTAACATCAGAGATGCTAGTAAAAAGGGATGATTTTCAGGATTTTTTAAATTACAGCACAGTATATTAAGAGGGATGAGAGGCAATTTATCTGAATATGCAAGGTTATAAGCCAGAGCAGTTCAGCAGCTGCTCCACAGGCAGCTAAACTGTCTGTGATGAGAGCAAGAGCCTCCTGGAGAAGGGTAGAGTGGACAGTCATGGGTAGGAACCATTAAAAAGCATCATTACCTATATGTAAGCAAGCACTGCAAGAGCAGGCTGAGTAGGCAGCCTGGCAGTCTGTATCCCTTTCATTTGTTAAATTATTGGTTATATGTTAATTTTAACTTTTTAAAATGTTGTTCCTTCCCAAAGATTATGTGATTTGAATTAATCTGCACAGTTTGTTACTGTATTGTTTAAGTTTAGTTAAGTATATAAAATTAAAGCATAGCTTCAGCTCATCCTGAGGAATTTGCACCAGCAGGACACCTTAAATGCTCCTATTGCTGCTGCCTTGCCAGACCTGAGGACTCCAGTCTCGGGCACTGTCAAGCCAATGCTGTTCACCACTGCTTTGTTTCAATGAAGAAATGTAGTGCATACAAGGGATAACAAAAGCAGCTCCTATTTTGAAGAACACAAAATAGATTAAGCTGGTCTCAGCTGAAAAGGATGCCATCAATTTAGACAGCAGCCTGCTCTTTCAGCTGAAAACATGGGAAATGGGGCAGCACAAATGGGTGAACTGCTTGATTCTCCAAAATATTTGTGAGATAATTAATCTCTACTGCTTTCTTTGTTTGATAGGGGACCAGCTTACTGCTCCATTACATGCAGTGATATTGCTGAAGAGGGCAGGCATTTTCAAATGAGAGAAAAACAGAATTTATTTTCTCTTTAACACAACATTCTTTGTGTGTTGAGAAATAAAAAAACAAACTGTCCTAGTGTTCATGGCTCCTAAGTGCTGCAGCACTGGAAGTTTAGAGGCAAAGGAACAGTTGTAAAACAGAAAGTGGGGGCAAAGAAAGCAGTGCCAAACTTTGAGGGAGAAAGTACTACCGTAAATGTACCTAATGACTAGGCATAAAAAGAAGTACTGAGTGATTCCTCATGCTCTTGTGAACTGAAAGCAGCTTGGTGAGAAACCTCAAGGCAATCATTCCCAAGCTTGCCGGAACAGCAAGACTCTAGGAAAATAGTGTTGGCTCCCCTGCAAGAGTACTCCCTCCTGGCCAATGTATGGATTAGTTTTAAGAGGGCAGTTAAGGATAATAGTGTGACCTTGTGACTGAAGGAAGAATAAAAACATGATAATAAATTCAGCAGAGGGACAGTTAAAAAATCACGACATTTATCAGGACGACTGTCTTGCTCTGACAATAGTAGTACTTACCCTGGACATCTTGCTACAATGCAGCTTAGGCCAAGAGCATTAAAACTGCCTTACCCCTATTTAAATATCACATTTCAGCTTGAAAGGAGTGTGTGAGACTCCTAGTACACAGGAGAGAAATACAGAGCTGAAATGCTTGTTCTTCAGTCCCTAATTTGAGTTTTTCTTCTGTTTGAATTTTTCCTTAAAAGGCTTGAGATAATTTCTGACTTATTCCTCCAATAAGATGTTTAAATTCCTCACTTACTGCTCAGTACATCATTCAAACTCTCCAAGCCTCAGAGCAGAAAGCACTGCTTTTGGGTCTTCAGTGAAGAGTTCTCTGCTCTTGCAGCAGGAATGCAGAGACACGGCACATTCCTTCTACAGAAAGCTTTTTAGCAACTATTTTCTAGTGAACTGAAGTGTGTGTTTGTTTATCAGCAAAGTATTTTCTAAACATTTTTGTTACAGTGTCTAAATGTTTTTTATAGTAGCTTCTAAGCACTTTCTAAACACCACTAAAAATTAAAAAGGAAAAATACTTGCCTCAGATTTCTTTTCCTGGTGATACCATGTATCCCAGAATTGCCAAGCATTCCTGCCTTGCATAGCTCTCACTTGACTTGCACAGCATTGTTGGCTGTGTTAAAACATGCAGACTTGATCCTTATGCTTTATCAATCTTGAGGTTTTAGTTATGTTTTGACTGGATTTAAGAAAAAAGCTTTCCAGTTTCTTTTGTTCCCCTGTCAACCCTTGATTTTTTACTCTATCTTACCTTGTACACTGCCCCCAGGGCTCTTTAAAACGCACTAAATGTTGGAGCAAGACTCCAGAGTCAGCAGCCCTTGTGCACAAGCATGTCCCACGCTTCTGGAGTGCTGAACTGTGATGAGCTGATTCAAGCCAGTGGCTCTGTGGTGAGCTTTTGTGGTGTCCTCAGCCCTGCAAAGCCCTGCAGGTAGTCCCAGCCCGGGCCAGGCAGAGCAGGCAGTGAGTGCTGGAGTCCCCAGCTAGCTCAGACATCCCCGCCTCATGTGTTGGAATGCAGAGGCTGAAGCTGTGACCTGAAATCTGGTGGCTTTTTTTCATTTGTCCTACCACACCTGGGGACAGCGAGAATTGTACATAGACAGCATCTCTATGTGAAAGCCATTTAAAAGGAGATGAGGTGAGCTGAGCAGGGTGGGTTAACAAGATGTTTTCTGATCAGACATAGCCCAAACACATCATTGGCAAAGGCCTAGGGTGTGCTAGTTGTGACCTTTGCTTCCAAATTCAACAAAGCACAGCTTTCCTTTTACCCAGCAGATGGCCAACTGCTCTTGGTAACAGAAAATAAACCTAAGCAGAGACTTTCTCGCTACCATTTATAGCCCTAAAAATGGACGCTTTAAGGAAAGGCAGCTTTGTTAAAACATAAAACAAAACCCTGTGATAACTTTAAATTCAAGGCTTGATTATTTTGTGGTCTGTGGTGGATCTCCCTTTTTGTCAGACAATTCTTCTTGAGTAGTAAAATATATACAAGGCCTCTGGAAAGCATGGTGTGTGCTCCAGGGCTGTGTGGTGTACTTCTACCAGGAGTGTGAAAGGCTGCAATAACAGAAACTGTAAGCTTTGTAACCTTGGAAAAGTTCAGAAATATTCTTCAAAGTTTTATTCAGTGAAACTCTATCTACCATTCCCTGATCTTATTCTTTCTCTGGAAGTTCACTGCTGTTCCCAAGGGTTGAGCAGGTTGAGCTGGACCCAGCTGCACCTGGCGGTTGTAGTCCTGCCTGTGACTTCAGGAGGTCGGAGGCAGTTCTTAGATGGGAATGTGAAAGTCTAAACCTGAGCTACTATTTTCTCCAAAGTTCACATTCAGGATCGTTGTACTGCAATGTACAGTTACTCATCTGGAGGGAACAGGTTCAACTCACATGCTTAGGTTATCCCTTATGTTTTGTCTCCCACCATTAACTTTTAGACTGTAGGTAGTTACCAGCATAGGCAGACTGATGGACAGGCATCTTCTAGCATCATTAAAGGTCTCACAATGTCAAAATTAGCTAGCTAATGGAAAACAAACTTTCATCCATCACTAGGACATTATGCAGTCTAACACAGTACAGCAACCATTGGCAGATACTCAAAAGCTGGAACATGGGGTGCTTAAGAGGCTTAGGCTGCCCGAAGTCACAGGCTTTGTCAACCCACATCTGCAGGAACTGAGGACAGAGTAGGCGTCAGTTCTCCACCCAGACCTGCTCTGTTTGCAGTAGTTTTCCACCTTCTGCTTTTGCTGTGACTGTTACAGCCAGCACTATTCAATCACCAGGGAGGTATATATGTGCCCCATCAGAGATTACTGTAGTAGAGAGATTACAGAAAACAGGTTCCTGCCTTATTTGTTATAATTTTTAGCACAATTTGAGTTACTGTTTTATTATTCCTCATATGTAGTCAATTAGCTTTTCCTTTCTGAAAATCTCTTGGATGACAACACAGCAAATAATATAAATAAAGAAAGTATGACTCTATGCTAGAAAACTAAGAAAACTGTCAGGAATCTTACAAGCAGATAAAGTGAATGAATTAGCATTAACAATCTTAGCAAAGCATTCCAGATTTTGAAATGACAAAGTCCTTTTCAATAAGCTTTTTGCATTACTTAAACACTGACTGCAATGTGTTGTGCAAACAGTTTTATTGTTCTCCTCTTACTGAAACAGGAGGTTATGCAACCAGATCACAATACACACGTTGCCTTTTGAAGACAAGTTTTAAAAGCAGTGAGGTATTATAAAAGTATCATTACAGGAGCAAAAGCTCTTTCCAATCACTACAACTGCTCATTTCACAAGAGAGGGAGGTTGTTTAAACTCTGTGCTGTGGTATATTATGCGTTTTAGCCATAAAAAGTAACCTTGGGAGACAGTTGCTGCAACAGTTGATAATGGGTACCATAAGCATTTTCCTTTCAGACGTGGCAAATTATACTATAAGTTCACATACTTGTATGTGCAAATGGGCTAGGAAATGCCAAACAGGTGGAATGAAAGGTTTCTGGCATGGAAAGCAACTAACCTGAGGGGAACTTCTAAGCAAGAAAGGCCAAGTGTACTTCTATCCCCTATTAATGTTCTCTACCATTCTGCCCTTCTGCCTTGGCATCTGTTACCTTGATATGATTTTTACTATTTCCTGGCCTGCCCCAGGTGTCTCTAAGCTAAGTATTTGATTTTTGGCACTCATCTCCTTTCATGCTTATGCTTGTTTCAGTAAACAGCAGCTGCATAGAATAAATCCTTTGAGTTTCATAGAACCATTGTTCAAAGCTGTGGTTAAGGGTGCTTCTACATGTTTGCCATAGCAAACAACTATAGAAAGAAGCTGGAATTAATCAAAACATAATAAAAAGGCAAAGCTAAATACTGTTATGCAGTGAAAGCAATTGAAACTATGAATGTACAAAAAGACTTATTTGATTAGCACATTATGAAGGAATGATCATTTTTAGAGGAAAAGCATGCCGTGCTTCTTTCATCCACCAAGATGTGTCATTGCTTTTGTGTTTTGAATCCAGTTGTGAATAAACACCACAGGGCAGAGGTGTTAAATTCTCTTTTTTCATTTTGTAAGTAAGTGTCACTTTAGGTCCTCTTTCAACCAAGTGACCAGGTCTCTGGTGCATACTGGAACAGCATCAGGGCTGATCTAGTTATGTTTAGGTACAGTTGTTCCAAAGGGACAGAGATTCCAGCTAAGAATACAAGTCTTCCCTTTTTTCTATCATACACCCTTTTTGCTGAAGAGAGGCATTTGGCATACAACTCCTCTGGCAACTCTACACCAGCTCAGGGCCTGCCTTGCAACAGAGCTATTCCTTGGACTCCATTGGACCATGTTGCTGGAAAAAGGGAATGGCTTGTCTGTAGCAGAATTTTCTCTGTAGTATTTTTTTTACTGGGTTAACCACAAATCACTACTTAAACAGAATGGATCCTTAGAACAGATGAATACAGAGTTACCCGTGAGACTTGTTATTTTAAGAAATATTTTACATTTTACAAGAAAGGAGAGAAAATGCACATTCCACTTATACAGCCAACTCCTATTTTGTGAAAAGCTACATGTATAGTGTGTGTTTTTATATTAGCTAGAACTTCAGAACACAAGATGGCAGTATACCTTGTAGTCAATGCAGGCTTTGAGCTGCTCCTGCTACTCAGAGCATGTAACATTTTATTCAGTCATATATTAACCAGATCATGTGGTATTAGAAATAAATATTTGTCATCAGCAGAAACAAATGCAATTTGCCAATGAATGATTATTGCATGATCAAGTGTTAGGTAAAGCTCAATTCAAGATTTTATCTTACATAACAATACTCTGGAGGTATTAAAAGCCTCTTACAGAACTCCTCAATTGCAATAACAAGAGGCCATCCCTTTATGAAGGAATGGAAGTTGGCTCAGTCATAAGAGCTTCAGAGCAAAATTGGCTGCTGGGGAACAGCACATAAGAGAGCTGGCAGCCTGAAATATGTGAAAAGCTCAGGGCTCTCGGAGGAGTAGTGCAGACCACTGAAGTGGAACAGGCTGAACTGTATCTAAAATTTAACAGGTGCTTTTCTATGAAAAAAACAACAAAGCAGACAACTGTTTGGCATGACAATTCAGATGAAAAAAGAATTTCCACTGAGAGGCATCAAATTGGAGGGTAGGTCTCTGGCTGAGGACAGAATTGCTTGAAGAGTCAGACCTTTCTGAACTTGAGAGAAAGCTCATTCAGTGTCTCTCTGAGTACAAGTGGCTAAAGAGAACCACAGTCATGACTTTCTAGGCAACTACTCCCCAGTCTCTTTTCTTGGGTGGAGTTGAATGTTGGAATTAGTAGATGTAACTAAAAAGTAGTCTTGACTGCCTTTCTGAGCTGAACTCCTAGCATTTGGTTATGCAAACATAGCCTTACTAAAAGGCTTCCTACATAGTAAAGTAAGCCCCTAAGAAAAACAGTAATACTTTAGTGTATTAAATAATCCTGGAAAACATTATCCCTGTGGGATGTGTAACACTGACAAAATTATAGGAAGTCCTGCTTTCTCCCTGGGGTAAGTTTAGGTGGCATTGCTTCCCTGCAGCCAAACTCATGGCACTAACAGGCAAATCAGACTGACCCAGAAGGTCAAAACTCAACACCAAGGTTCATAAATTCTGGATGCAGCTCTTAATTTAACATATTCATTTGGAACTAGATCATGAGAATCTATATATTTCTCTCAGACAGGTGTGATAAAACTATTTTCTATTTTTCTCTCCAGACTGGGAATATTTGTCATTCTCCATGGTACTGGGCAATAGAGAAACTCACAGCAGAGTGAGTGGAGCATGGCATACACAACTTGACCAGTGTTTTTCATAGAAGGTAGAACTGGGAATGCTGGACATAAATCACTACGTTTATTCCAAGATTTTTTTTCCCTCTCTCTCTCTGAGTTTGCTTAAGATTGAATTTGGCACTGACTTAAATCAAATAATTCAAGTGTCATTTTTGCCTGGTATTTAAACTAAGGCTGGGTGTGGGTTCATGACTAAAATAAAGTGTCCTACCTAGCAGTTTCAGTCATTTGGTCTATTTGTCACAGTAGGTTACAGAAAGTGTGGTATGCACAGAATTATGCATGCACTTTTCAGCCATCTAAAATGGAGGATAAATTGAACATGTCATGGTTCTAGGGCAGTAATTTATATTGAGTACAAGCTGGGAAGGGACTGAAGCCAAAAGCTCAGATCTAAATTACTTTGCGTTCCAGGGAAATTTTAATCAAAATAAAAACTTCACAGCTGTTCATTATATAATTAAGTGAACCAACAAGAGACCTTGTCTCAGAACTCCCAAATCAAAGTATTTACACCGAACTGAAAACTTTGTGGCTAAGTCCACAGATGCCCTATACTGACCCTGATCCCCGAAGTTCTCTGTATGCAGTTACTGCCTCTTGACTTCTGCTGCCTGTTGAAACCACTCTGAATGTCTCTGTTGGCTTTGCATACATCTCCATTCTCTGTAAATGAAATTTTTCAGCCTGATAATATTTCCTCACTGAGAGTGTGTTATGAGGATTCACAAACTCAAGACTTTTCATATATGGACTATTAAGTCAGTCTTATGGCTTTCTTTCCATCACAGGTACTTATTCAATTGCAAGGGTGCCTTTTCCCTTCGGTAACCCTGGGAATTGCCTCCCTTTCATATTTCTATGAATGCAGATACCATCAGTAGTGGCCAGGTTTGGAAGGAGAAAGGAAAATATCTTTTCTTGCTTCTTCTGTATGATCTTCCTTATGGTCTGTCCCATCTTCTTTCACTTCTAGACAAAACATGACCACTTTTTTATGTCAGTCGTCAGCCCACAGAGAGGTACAGTGAAATTTCTTATTTATGTAAAATAGTAATTACTTTTCTATTCAGAATCATTCCTAATCAAAATTAATAGGTATAACCAATTTCCCCACAACCAAAGACAATCTACCCTCCTCCTACACTAACATTTAGCTATAATACCCCACCCCATGATTAATTCCTCCTTCTGTAGTCTTTCACAAAACCACCTCTTTGACCTGACCCAGCGTAAATCAAAATTAACTCCTTCTGCACAGTCCAAACCAACTTCTTCCCACAAAACAAACTTTTCTCTTGACATTAAATCCTAATGACACTTGCAAATTCAGGAAGCCACAGTGCAGCAGAATAATAGTAGTCCTAGAGACATCTTAACCTATTCATTTTCTGCACGCATCATCCCTTTGCCTTTCATCAACCCATAACGTAAAATGCGAGGTCTGGTCTATGAGGAGATGGAGCAGAAAATGTCAGCAGGCTGGAGGTTGCTGCCCTCCAGTCCAGCACAGGTGCCCAGGCTCTGGCTGGGGCTGCAACCTTCAGAGCTGTCGAGGGCAGGGAGTGGCTGGGGAGAAAAGATATTGGGGGTTATCGCTACCACTAATGCATTACTTAAATAAACACAAATTGTAATAATGAAAGAAAAGGCAATTTCTTTAAAACTGGCAAAAGTAATATGCCTGTGAAACATGCTGGCAAATGGTATTGAGGCCAAGTGCATAGCAGGATTCAGTAAAAGGTTATACATACATATTAATACATTTTTATGTGTGGAATTAGATTGGACCTGATAAAAATTCATAATAGATATAAATGTTCACAGTTCAGGGCATAAATCAGCCCTGCACCAGCCTGAGGTTAGAAAATAACTTCCCCTATAGGCAGGTTGTTATATAATTATGCATTATACTTGTGGAGGGGGGGAAAGGAGGTTGAAGAATTGGGCAATTTCCTCAGAGACATCTGGGAATTACTATTGGCAGACAACTAATTTAGATTTGATCTGGTATGGAAGTTCTTATTACATCAAATTATGTAATTTAAAATTAAAGCATATGATTTATTTTGTATTTCTTACTCTTTATGTAATCAAGTTCAGGCCTGAGGGTAACTGCAAGCCTTTCTCTTATAAACCGGCCAAAGATAGTGAAATTCACTGTGCTGCATTTTCTCACAGAACCTCCTTAAAAACAGCTTCAAGTTTTCCAAGGAAGTCAGGCAGAGTCCCAGGAATTTATTTTGTTGAAAAGCTCGCCAACTAGTATAGCCAACTTACTGTCTGTATTAGCAAAGAAAAAATTGCATGCATGAACTGCAGTAAAAATCTTATTCTGAAAAGTTCTCATTCTTGTTAAGTTTGCATAATAACCTAAAAAGACTTGCAGACCTCGTGAACACCACAAATCATAGCACATGGGCTACTCCAGGCCTGCTTTTTCTGCCTGGTATTGTCAGCTCACCTAAGCAAAATACGTGTTCAGTCGACTTGTTTTCAACATACCTTCAACTCTCTTGTTACACTTGCAAATATTCTGCAGGCTAACATAACAAACACTGCACACTCGTGAAAACAGCCTTTGTGACCTTGCAAACAGATGGCTTGACTGAACATGGTTTGATTAAGAAGAAATCATTTATGTTTGCTGCAGGGGTCAAGGGATGTTAGCTGCATTCTGCTGTAGTTTCTCAAATGCACGTGATGCACTTATTGTCATTCTATCATAAATTATCACTACAATAGATGTGGGAAACCAAGGAGCATTTATTAACCAAACATCTCACCAATTTCCAGAAGAAAAAGGAGCAGTATTTAGCATCAGTCTCTCTTAAGCATAATTTCTGTTCCTTGTGAGTAGTACTAAAAACATTGCACAGTGATAGCTCAACATCCAGAAGGTCCTAGGGCCATGAGCAACAAACACTGTGGTCTTACAAAAAAGAAATCTTGCCGTGCAAATTCGAGTGATCTATTAGGACAGATTTACAAAAGGAACAGCTGAAGAGAGGGCAGCACATTTAATGTGGTAAATTTTTTTAAGATTTCAAATAATATTCCATAAGAATCTTACTTGAAAAATGAATTCAAGCTGGCTTTGCTAAGAAAGCTGTGAGTTTGTTGTGGAGCACCTGTGCCCTGATGGTGGGCAAGGACACCCCCTCCCAGCAGGGCTCCCCCAGCTCAGTGCCAAGTGCTGTCGGTGTTGGAAGCAGGAGGCTTTGCAGGCTCTAGTTACCAGACTGTCCTCGTTTAACACGCAGGGTCTCCAGAAATAGTGCAACTGCTTTATAGCTTTCTCAGAACAAATAGAGCAATTGCCTTAAGCATAATTAACTCTTAACAGAGGCAACATTATCAGCCCTGCAGCTGAATCTCATATGAGGGTTATGATCATATGGGGTGGGCCTTGTTGGGACCATTTGACACTAGTCTACTGCCAGTCACATACGCAGTTTTGTTGTGTCTCCTGCCTCCTTATGTCCTCCTGCTGCCACTAATGACACCCTGCCAGCAGCAAGCCATTTCCCTGGGAAGCTCCCAGGCTGCTTGCAGCCCAGCTGCCTCCTTCTGCCAGCTACCAACCTGCTGCTTCGGCTCTCACGCAGGCTTCCCCCTCTCTAACATGGCTTACAGTATGCTGGAAATCCCAGTACCTACTGGGAACCACAGTACATTGAACCATGAGGAGATGTTTGGGGTATGACAGATGTGAGTGTGAGGGCAGATTTTTTTTTTTTTTTAATATTTTCATCAGGAAAATAAAGTAAGCATGCTGACATTTACAACTGTACATCGCAAAAAGCTGCAAATACCAATGAAGAGACAATTATAGATGGGGTATAAAGAAACGATGCACTCAAAAAGTGATCATTTTGATCAAGAATATGGCAAATTGATAAATAGTGTACAAATAATCCAAATATTTTTTCAGGGGAAGAAATATCCTGAATAGCATGAATTGAAAAAGAGAATGATCAGAAACTCACCTTCATCTCCCCTACCAACCTGATGGGAGTTTGCTTAAGATATGACAAGGCAGAAGAGCAGTGTCATTTTGGACTCCAAATGAAAAGCTGTAACAGCATGAGCTTAGGTAACTTTCTTTATTATTTTGGCCTAAAATATTCAGTTCTATGCACAGCACTATCAAAAAGACAAAAGATAAATGAGAAAGAGTTCTGAAAAAAGCTAGAATAGCAATCAATGGCTGGAGGCTAGATTTATTTTTATACATGTATATGTTTAACTTGTCCAAAACTGTAAGGTTGATTAAGGGGAACCTATAATGGATGACTTCTTCTGGAACAGAGCACTTAGAAATACAAAGTAAAAAAAAAAAAAAAAAAAAAAGGGTTAGCAGGTCATGGGCTGCCAGAGATCCCAACACTGCTTTGTTAGCTGCAGTTGCTGAGCAGCCGCCAAAGTGCTGTAGGAGAAGATCTCAAAAGAGTGCATAAAAATAAGGGTTGCACTTATATCAAGCTTAGTTTTTGCTTCCTCAGAAACTCAGTTCCAGAGACAAACCTCCCTATTTCTACCACGTATTTAAATACAATGTAGGGACACAGTCCAGCGTAGTGCTGAGGATCACACCGATTGTTTGATACTGCTTCCCATTCAAATACAGTCCTTGGTCATCCCTAGGCCTGTGTGCTACCTTCTCCCTATAGTACACCAACAGAGATGAGATTAGGTATGAGGCTGATGGTGGGAACACCACATACATAATGATGTATTTAGGAGAGGAGAAAAGGAAAAAAAACAGAAGAACCAGGCAAAATACCAACAGAAACATCATGACTCCAAGGTTTCTGCATTTCTGACTGTGGCCTTCATACTGAGGCATAGAGGACATGTTGACACTGGAAGCCTGTCACCTCTGCTGCCTAGCTAGCAGTAAGACTGCACAAGCATTCCTACACATCGCTGGCATCTGCCCTCCCACCCATGCCCATCTTCACAACCCTGAGCACATTTGGAAGTCAGCAGCCCACCAGAAACACCAGGACAGGCTCTGCACTGCTGGTGGTTGACAGCTAACAGGCTGCCTGCCCAACAGCCCGGCAGACGAGACGCTGAGCATCCTGTGCGTGTGGCTGCTCCAAGAGCAGCTCTTGCAGAACAGTGTGAATAGAGTCAGCAGGTTGCTTATATTTTAAATGTAGTAAGTAAGGACTGCTTGCTGGGTTAGCAGAATATATGGGGCATAACAAGAGGCTGAAGGAGCATATCTGCACATCATGTGGCTATAAGAAGGAAAATCTCAAAAAAGGAGAAAAGACCAGGAAAAAAGAAGTGGCAATAAAGCATCCAGCTTCTACCTTTCCCTTCAAAAATCAGAACAGGAAATAAGTTGGGGTTTTCCCTCTTCAGCAAATGCTTTTCTAGTAGCAGAGGATGTATGGAACAGTGAATTTGAGGGTAAGGTCTTCCCTAGAAGAGATCATGAATGTATCATAGATTAAATAATATTTGAGTTAATAATTCTATTTCTATAGATCCTGCTAATATAATAAAATACTTTCATAGGACAGCTATGCTACCCAATGTTTGTGTTATTTCTTGCATGAGAAAATTAAAGTCAAAGAGACCTCAGTATTATTCTTGCTTTCACACTTTCTGGATTTTTTCAGGGGTGGAAGGGGCAAAAAAAAATACATTAACAATTATAATATGCATTTTGAGAAATGTCCAGGCTCTCTGAGCTCCTGGGAACACTTGAAAATTGAAAGGTAAAGATAGGCAGGCAGGAGCTGGGTCAGTATTCCTATGACATAAAAGTATTCTAACAGTCAAAGGATGGTGGGGAGTTCAACAGCATATCAGACACAGGGCTTCTGACTTCAAAGCATGTGATATGCTTTAGACTTTTTGTAATATATTTATTTATAGTTAGTCTGGCTTCAGTGGCTGAAGTCACACAACTAAGTATTTAAAAACGATTCCAAACATATTCAGTTCAATGCCGATTACAAACATTTCTATTCAGGGAACTTAACTTGGATATTTAAATATATGGGGTCATAAATTTTGGAGTAAGTTCCTTCATCTCTTTTAGCTTATTTCAATATTTAATTCTAGAACAGATATTCTATTCTAGAATTATTCCATAATTTTTTTGCTCCAGAAGGTCATAGAAGTGTCTTATATCAGACATATGGATATTGTAGTATGCCCTGGGTAAACAAGAATTAGAATTCTAGTTGAGTTAGGAGCTCAGATGACATCATTTATTATCTACAGATGCCAGGACGTTAAAACTTTCAGTTGTTTTTCCACCAAACTGAATGAGGCAATTCGTTAATACAATTACCTCTGTATAATTGGGAACTAAATCAACAATGACTGCATGATTTGAATATTACTTTAAATAATTTAATTTTTATTATGTTATTTTGTTGTACATGGTATCACCAAATAGCGTGTTAATTTCCTGCTGACTGTGATTTGAGCTTGCACCTTTCTTTGAGAAGGAAGAAGCACATTTTCAACCTTTCTAGTCTTCTGAGATACAGTGTGCATTGCTTTTACTGATTTAGGCTGACACACATTAACACTAAAAGCACATAGTCTCTAGTGAGTGAAACAAGGGGGAAAGACCAGGTATATTACAGCTGACCCATGCAGAAGAGCAGGCACCAGAGGTCTTTGGCAAAGCCCTTAAAGGAAATGGGAATTTGGGATAGACCACCAACACAGAACTTGAGTGATGTGAAGAATTTCCATTGCTCCTTTCAGAGAAGGGTCCCTAGTCACTGCGTCTTCACTTGGAAAGAAACAGTTTTAAAATATTTGGACAGGTAATAGGGAGAAGGGCCACAGACTACTCACTCTGTGTCATGGTCCATTGGATCTCTAAAATTTACAGGACAACATACTCTGTAAATTAAACTTTATTTTATGAGCTCATTAGGAAAGAAAACAAACATGACAAACAAGGGCTCAGTTCCCTTTGTACAGGCTAGTCTAGCATGTGAATTCACTAATTCATCACTTCAGTAACTAGATTTCTAACTCTCAAATTCTCTAACTCAAAACTTGCAATTCATTAACTCATAACTTGTAACTCATGCAAAATAATTACCTAGCCAGTGGTGAGTGTTTATCCTTCCTCCTTTTGTCACAGCACAGGCGTTCCCCTGTTCCCAGGAAGCACAAACATCGGTGTTTTATCAACGCTTTTTCATCTCAAATCCAAAACATAGCACCATACAAGCTACTATGAAGAAAATAAACTCTATCACAGCCAAACCCAGTACAATCTCCACACCTTATTCCATACCATTTACATCATGTGTAGGTCTACACACTATCCAACAGATCCTCATCATTACTTTTACCTCTTCCCATCCTTTGATATACAGAGATACCATTCCCATAGTCTATGAACCACTGCTGCAAAATGTCCAGAAAAAGTCCATGAAATGTCCGTTGAGTTCATTAGTCCCTGATTTGGGTTCTATCTGTTATGGTGGTCACTCAGGACAAGAGAGGTGGTGTGTTGCGTGGAGTTACTGGGCACAAAAGCCAGCTCAAGTTGGGTCACTACTGCACTTGCACTGCTTCTTGTAAGGCTCATCCTCCACTAGTGGTGGTTCCTGCTCTAGTAATTCCCATAACATGCAACTTTAATTATGGATTACAACAATTTAAAGGTATATCCATTACAATCTCCACCTCTGGTCCCTTTGGACATGCAGTGTACTCCTCTCCTTGCCTCGGCTCCAGCATGGACTTATCCACAGACCACAGCCGCACCTGTTCCAGCATGGACTTACTCATGGGCCTCTTCAGGGGTAAACCTGCTGCAGCCTGGACTTATCCATGACCACAGATGCTTTGAGGTGTACCTGCTCTGGCATGGACTTATCCACAGCCACAGACACTTCAGGCTGTCCCGGTCTCACATGGACTTATCCACAGGTCACAGTCCCTTCAACTCAAGTTGACATGAGCTCCAGCCTGTCCAGAACAGCAGCAAGGCCCTGGCCATTGGCCAGCCCAGGCACATGGCCACTGCTATCAAAGTGCTCCCAGGCACAGCAGGGCAAGATGATAAGCCTTACAGCAAACAGCAAGAGCAAAAAGCAGCCACTAACAAGCACTGGAATCTAAAGTACAGAAAGACAAGCAACGCCCATGGCAAGCACAGGAGCCTACCAGTTAATAGCTAAAAAGCTGTGACAGCTATAAATTCTGTATAGCAAACTCGAGTCAAATCTGTCATTACCTCAAACCCTTCAGGCCCCATGTTGTGGTTTAATCCCCATGGGCAGCTCAGCCACACCCAGCCATACACTCACTTTCCTCCAGTGGGATGGGGAGATAATAAGGGTAAAAGTGAGAAAACTTGTTGGTTCAGATAAAGACAGTTTAGTAGGCAAAGCAAAAGCCACATGCACCAGCAAAGCAAAATAAGGAATAATGCACTACTTCCCCTCTGCAGGCAGGTGTTCAGCCTTCCCCAGGAAAGCAAGTCTCCATTATGCTTAACGGTGACTTGGGAAGACAAATGCCAAAATTCTGAACATCCCCCCCCATCCTCTTTTTACCATGCTGCTTTTCCCACAATCACTGAGCACAATGTCTCATGGTATGGAAGATCCCTTTGGTCACTTGGGGCCAACTGTCCCAACTGTGTCCCCTCCCAACTCCTTGTACACCCTCAGCCTGGTGGGACAGCATGAGAAGCAGAGGAGGCCTTGATGCTGTGTAAACATTGTTCAGCACCTACAATGGAATAGTTAGATCTTATACTATGGCTAGTAAGAGTGTCCTAACTCCATGCTGTTTGGCTATATTAGAAAGTATATAATTGAAAGTATTTGCAAAAATGGGTCCAAAGAGTGAGCAAAGGATCATTTGAAACACTGTCAGCCAGGCTACAAACACCATGGCAGTGGTCGGACCCTTTTCAAAGCTCTATTCAGCACACCAAATTCATTGACTCTTTGCTCCTTGTATTTCCAAGTGGAATTCAGCTTGTTCTCTGACTTACGTAATTTACCAAATAGTAACAAGTGATTTAAGACAAGACACGCCAATAATTTGGTAGCTGTGACACAGGGGTAGGGATCCAGGCCCATCTGCTCTAAAGCATTCCCTCCTACTTTAAGCTGTGCTGTGGCACTTGCTTGCCTGAGGAACGTGGTATGTCCTTGGATGCGTATTAAATAGCTGGAGAAGTCAAAAGGTTGACAAAATGTTATCAGGACAGCGACATTACTGCTCCGTGGGAGACCTCGTCTGAAAGTATAAATTTGGAGTTTATACCTGTGCGTATCGAACTCCCTGTCTCCTCATCTCCTGTTCTGGCTGGTTTGCCAGTTCAGTCACTTGCTCGGCGTTCCCCAGCCCAGCAGACGGCAGCGGGTGCCTATGCAGCGGGCCAGGCTGCCCCAGTGCCACCCCTCCGCTCCTCCGCACCAGCCCCCGGCCTGGCCCGCCAGTGCTCTCCATCCTCCCTGTACCGGTGCTGACCTCACTGACTGCACAGATGACGAGCGCGCTAGGAATACGAAATGCGCAGATCCATAGGCAGACCCGCAGCTGCTCTAAGGCATCGAGCCGCCCCCGGCTCTGGGGGCTGTGCGGGATACACTGCCCGATGCGGCCGGGCCAGGATGCGGCTGGGTTACCAGAACAGGGCGGCAACTGGCCCCGCGGGTGGGGGGAAAGTGGCCTCAGGGAAATGCTGGGGCAGAGGGGCTCCGGCGGCCGCGGAAGTGCCGAGGGTGTTCGAGGTTCCCAGCACGACCGCCGCCGCTGCCGGGAAAGGAGCCGCCTCCGTGGGATCCCGCAGCCGCTGAATGGCTGGACGGTGGCGGGGCGGAGCGCGGGGGCGGCTGCTGGCCCGGCCCGGCCCGGGCCGCCTCCGACCCCAAACAGCGCCGGAACAAGCGGGCAGTCGGTACCAGGCTAGTCGTCACTGCGCCGTACCGGCCTACCCGTGCCCCCCGGTCCCGCGCCATGGAGATCGAGCTGCCCCCGTCTGCCCAGGTGAGAGCGAGGCCGGCAGCCGGCGAAGCGAAGCGAGGCGGGGCGGTGGCACCGGCACCCCCGCCTCCCCCCCACGGGGCCTGGCCCGGGCGTCCGGGCGAGAGGCGGGGCGGGCGGGCAGGCGGTCACGAGGCCGGCAGAGCACGTGGCGCCGCCCCGCCCCTGCGAACGCGCTGAGTCACGGCGGGGGCGGGGCGGGCTGGGGGACCCTGCAGCTCCCCCCCCCCCCCCCCCCCCCCGAGCCCCGCTCCGCCGGGGGGGGGGGCGGGGGGGGCAGAGCCGGGTCTCCTCCCGGCCGCGCTGTGCGCGGAAAGGTTACTCAGGGCCTCCCGAAGCTGCCTCCGCGGCAACTGCCCGATACGGGCAGCCTCGGGCGGGGGCAGGAGCTCGGAGGAGCCGGGGAGGGCGAGAGGGTCGAAGCCGGCCCCTGAGGGAGCGGCTGGGGAGGCGCCCGCCGCCGGAGGGGCTGCCCGCGGCGTGCCCGTGCGCCTCTCGCTGCTTGCTCGGGTGAGTTTACCACAGGTTTACTTCTGTTGTAGTGCAGTTGCCGCGGCGGGGCCTTGGCCCCGGCCCCAGCCCCGTGCGGCCCCAGGCCGGCCGGCAGCAGCTGTTGCACAATTATGCACTTCCCCGGGGCGCCTTTGGGGTCGGTTCAGCTTCTCCCACACAAACTGAGGAGACCGAACCAGGATGGCCTTGGCCTGGGCCTGTGGGCAGAGGGGCTGTGGCCGGAGTGCTCTCCTCGCACCTCTGCTTGCTGGAATCGCCAGTCGAGGGGCTTGGACTTCTCTAGGACACAGAAGGAGGTTAAGGCTTGGTGGTCTGCCCAAAGACAAATGTCTTGGGGGCTTCGGGGTATTTGAATGTATTTGTGTTCTGTACTCTTGTGATAGGAAACCTCTTTTCTAAGTTCAGTACTTTTGGGTTGCAGACTAGTTGCACAAGAGTGGGGTGAATAACTGAAAACATAATTGAACATTTTAAATTGATAAAATCATTACATGGTTTTCTTGGAATTTTATATAGAAAACACCCTTATCAACTCAGTAGTAGGTTTGAAGAAGTAATACTTGAAACTTCATCTGGAGCTGTTTTAACTCTTAATACTACAAAATTAAGACTCGAGTTTTTGAGGCTCTTTCAGCTTGTGTTGGTACAATACATGCTATGTAGTAAAGGGGTCTTTTTAACATTGTTTGGGCATCCTTTAGGATGTGTAGGTGCGTACCCTACAGGTAACATCTCTTTAACAGTGTTGGATATACCGTTTTCTGTTCATTGAATGCTGTTCCTTTTCTGTCTCAGGCCACTCATGGCTTTGCCTGGCCCATCTGTTTTTCCAGCCCCATGTAGCACATCTATGACCTCTACTTTGCCTCCTTGGTTTCTTGGAAAATACCGGAGGCTGTTGGCCTGTGCTACACTGTGAGAATTTCTTTTTGGCTATAGTATCCAGCTATGGCATTTATGCTCTCATTTCTGAGGTAATCTTGACAGACTGATTCCTGCATACCTGCTTTGTGCGTTCCTGCCCAATCCACCATGAATTCTCTGCAAGCAAGCCTAGCTTTTGTTACTCGTTTTCCTACTTTGTCAAACTCTTTCTACCATACCATCTGTTGCAGTTTTCCTATTTGAGCTCAATAGCTGCTGGTTTCTTCTCTAGTAGCTTGAAAAGGCACTGCATTTTCGTAGATAGTAAATTATTACCATCTTTGACATGTAGTTTTAAATGTATTTGTTAAATGGAACTTTCAAATACCCTGTCTTGTAAAATGTTCACTCAAAACGAAAGTCAGGGAACCCAATCTTTATTTAGCCCCTCAGATTTTGCAGGTCAGTGGATGGGAAGGGTGTGCACTTGTGCAAATACAGTACAAGCTTTTAGCCTTTTGTGGCTGGTAGCGGTTGTCATAGCCGTAAAGGTGAATGTGAAGGACTGGGATTTATTTAGCTCCTTAACCAGAATGTAAAATCACCACTTTCTGTTATGTGCTTCTGTGGGAGTTAGCAGTGCCATTGCCTGCAGTATTAATTGAAGAAGTATTCCTTAGTTGTACCTCTCTGCCTGGAAATAGGATGCGCCTCTGTACGCAGAGGTGAAATGGGATGTTTCCTGTTACATACTATCAACACAGACATCAAAACACCAACGAGAAAATAATACAATGGAAGAAGTGTCAAGATGTTTCAAATCACACTTGTGAAAGTGGTATATTCTTATAGCAACTGTTCTCCTCTTCAGTAAATTTGAAGTTACTGAGATGACTTCTTGTAACCCTGTAAAAAATCTCTATAAGCTCATAAGTTACTACATTTTGAGCCTCACAACAAAAAGAGAGCAAAAAGAATTCACTTTCCAACACAATGAAGCTGTGGGTTGCACTTTGACTGAAGTGAAAACAACTGCAACAACTGGCAAAGCCAAGTGAGCAAATAATTGGGTGCCTGTGTATCTGTTAGGGGTTTTCTACCTAGAGAACTGCCCAGAAGAGTCTCTAGCTCAGTTTGTGTGATCTCTTCAGTCTAAAGGGTTTTAACGAGAAATTACACATACTTTTTTTTAATGACATACTGTGTTAAATTGTCAAGTGGATGGGCTTATTATTTATTCCCTGATGGCCTATCATTTCCACATGAGGTACATTCTGCAGGCAAAGACAAACAAGTGCACCACTCAGGCCTGGCAACAAGTCTTTGTTTTTTGGGGTGGTTGGTTTTTTTGTTTGTTTTTTTTGTTTCTTGATAATGAGGCTTAATAATCCTGTTGAATAAGAGTATCTGATCAATGTATCTGTAGAAATATCTATCTATGTATGTATATAACTTTCAATATAAGAAAACATCCACACTTAATATAATGTTATCTACTAAAATTATAGACAAGTTTGGAGGAAGTAGATGAAAGTATTACAAGCTCTATCTTAAGTAAAAAATACATTTATTTTAACCTTCTCAGTTCTTCAATGCTCACCTTGATCTCAACCTGCACTGATAGAGCTTTCTTTCCTTTAAAGCTCACAAAGGAATATCTTTCAGCTAAGCCAGTGGCAGATGTAATGCAGTTTAGTATGTTTAGCTGAAATGAATGTAGACTAATAGGAGCTGACTGTGTTAATCCCTTCCGGAGAACAGCTAGTTGAATAGTATCGTTATTGTAGTAAATATCCATCATATGAACAGTGTTCTGTAGTTTGTCTTTCAAATGTGCTAAGAATTTACAATTATATTGAAAATAGATGGAACTGTAAGAAGTTAACTTCCTCTGAAGATCCAACTTGAAGAAAGTTTTGATTAGAACTCAAAGTTGGCGAAGAGTTTGGCTTTGGGAGTTGGTTGGGTAATATTTGAAAGGGACCACTCTGGAACAAAAAAGAATGATCAGTGTAAGCAGAGGGCAGCTTGATGATGTTGTTTGCTTTAAAGAACTTGAGACATTTTTATAGCACTGTGTGGGTAGCTAGGAAGGTTTGTGTAACACATCCCACTAATGTTCATAGGCAAGACTAAATTTGGGCTTGGTCCCTTAGTTTTTTATTTCTTTAAAAAATGGAAATAGTATAATACTTAGCCTGCTGAATTCTTATTCAAGGTATGTGTACACCTGAAGAGTAAGGATATTGTTAAAAATGTGTCAGATTATTATATCTAGTGTTGCACCTGAATACCCTTTTGATTTCTTTCAGTTCTGTATCTTACATTTCCAAAGCAGAAAAAATGTCTGTTTGGTGGACATTGCTACTTTTCTGATCCTGATGGAAATCAATGTACCAATAGTATATTGAATATACTTATTTAGTTAAAGAAATCTTGGCTACTTTTGTGGAATATGCTGAGCTTTATGAGATGATGATGAAGAACACTGGAAGTGGAAGGAGCTAAGTGAAATATTTGTTCATTCACTTTCTCAGTGAAATCAATTTATACTTTTTTTAATGTAATTTTTCCTATATAGTTGTAAGATTTGGATATATATTTGGTCCTTTAATAGAAGCAACAAACCCCAAAACAGCAAAAGCTGTCTGTCATTGAAAAAATTTTGAATGCGTTAACTTTTTAAAGGAGAGTGAAAGAGTGTCATTTGCAGGGCTGTAAAAGGGTGAGCCTAGGGGAGAAGGAGAGTATAGAAAGTTCAGATGCTGACAGCAAGTGACACCAAATGTGCCCATGATTTTTGTATCTAGAATGCTGCTTCTTTCCTTTTTTTCGCCTTTGAAGTTATAAATATAAGCTTTAAAATGACTAAACCTTTCACTAAAATTAGGCCAGTTTGTGAAAGCATGGTGTATTTTTGATGGTTGTGTTGGCTCAGGCTATAGTGTGCAGTACAAGTCCAGGCAGTAACCCATCGGTATGAATTAAATATTAATCCCGTGCTGCTGTGCTTGAATTGCAGCCAGAAAAAAGTCCTCCAAAGTCTCCAGGTTAATCACCTAGTCAAAGTTTGTTTTGGCCTCCATCTCATTCCAGCCCTTGGTAACCTATTATTTTAATATAGCACATTCCTAGAGAACTTGAAAGGGTCTGAAGTTGCTTCAGTTTTCTGATACAGTGTATTATACCAAAGGTGGACTTTGTGCCACAGAATACAGTATTAGGTGGAGGGAAAATAATACAATATGTTAGCCAGATAAATTCTTTCTCAGTAATAATCTAGTTTAACTGGTTTTGGAAACACTTCACCTGCTACCTATGCAAGTCTTTCTACATAGACCAAGGAAAAGTAAAGTAGGAAGAGTTTGAAGTAATGACTCTGAATTCATGTTGTCTAAAGATGACTGATATACAGTCAACTGAAATCCTGCTCAGGATTGCTCAACGGTAATACTTTTATGGCCTATTTGCTTTATTAACATAAACAATTTAACCACCCAGTAAGAAATGAGGCCAGCAACAGTATTTGTGGTGTATAGAACTGCTTTAAACCATGGAAGACTTATCTGAAACAGATACCAGCAAATACATTTCAAGTGAAGATAGGCATTGTGTACTTTTATCTTTCCTACCCAGTAACTGCTTTCTGTACAGGCAAAGTAAAGCTAGTGATAGTCATGTATTAATTGGCAGTAGCAAGAAGTTAATTGATCGTATAGCACTTAAGCTTTTCTAGAGTACAAGAGAACAGTACTACTACTCTGTGCAGCACAGTACTGAAGCAAGCACAGGGACAGCTCTGTCTCAGGTTTTCTTTCAGTGATTTTTTTTTTAGATTTTTTTTTACTACCTTTAAAATAAGGAAATTAAAAACACATGCCCCAGCAGTGTGTCTTGTTTTAATGAGTTTTACCTTGACATGCCTATTGCAGCAGTGCCTACTTCAAATAGAAGCAAAGTTTCTCGGAACCATACATTCACATTAAATACTAATTTGTCACCATACACTGAAATTAAATGTTAATGTGGATAGCCAAACAGTCTGTAACAACAGCAAGTAAAGATAAACATGTTAAAGTATTTTATTGCTTTGGAGAGGAGGATTTGTCTTCATCTTATGAAGCATTGTATTTTTTCTGTCTTTAACTATTTTGAGTTCTTAGTAAAAATACTTGTTCAGTTTTCTTTAGAAAACTAATGTCAGTTAATGTTATATGTTGATACATGGACTTTCTGTTTGGCACTTAATTTCCACTTTAATATTGATTTAAAAATAAATAATTCAAGTGTTTTGGTATGTTGGTCATGGAGATAATGAAAAGCTGTTAGGAGTTAATGAGAGTGTTAACTCCGTTAAGTTAGCATTGTTTTACTAGCAGAGTGTTACTGGAGCTCAATGATATATTACTAATCCCTAGCATGAGTACTAATTGGCAAGACTGTAGTAGAAGGGTTATAGCTTACAAATAGTTCTTATGTTGGTGCAATGTGTTTACTACAGGTCGGTTTGAAGTTTTTCATTATGTCAGTTTAGGTTTTTGATTTTGGCCTGATTAGCTGCAGTTTTTATACTGGGAAGAAGGAATACAAAAGTGTTTGGTTTTAACTGAGTTATTTTGAAGGTGCTATTAATGTTTTCTATCTTTACAGTTAAACTAAACCATTTCAAGAAGTATGTCTCTTGATGCTATTGCAGTATTGAGGGATTTGAGACCACTCAAACTTTTACTTGTCTTGCAGTCTCAAGACTTTAGTCCAACTTCTGCAGTATTATGCAGAATGCAATTAAAATGCATTAAAAAAGAGAAGAGAAAGGAAAATAAAGTTCCTTTAAATTTGATGTTGCAGCAGCAAGTTATGTAAGACCAGTTTGAAACCATCTGTTTCAAACCTTTTAAGGAAGTTATCTTCTGCGTGACTGTGAAACCTAAAGACATCAACTTTTCCCTCCTTGCCCCCACCTCTGTTGTGCAGTTTCAAAGTTTTATTGCTGTTTGCTGTATTGGTTTTACATGCTGTCTCTTGTAAGTATTAAAAAAAAAACAAACCCACTCCTGGAGAGTGCTTTCAAAACAAAGTTTGCATACTTGAGAAATTGACTCAGAAGGAGCTTGGTTGATAGCCTGCCTTTAAGAGGAGTTTTGCTTTATGATTAAGGGTGTGCCTGTTTGCTGTGTTTGAAATTAATATCCACTAATGTTAAAGCCATGACTTCTCTATAGCTGACTTATGTGAAAAGCTGCTGTGACTTAGATTTGCTTCCTGCTCAGCTCATCACCACTGTTTAGCCATAAAGAGTTATGACAGAAAGATCCAGGGGGGGTGGGCTGTGGATGTTTGTTTGAATTATTGGAATAAAATTAATACCTCCCTACTTACTGTTATAATTTAGAGTGGAGCAATTCAGTGCTTCTTGGGCTGTTGGGAGATCCCCATTCAGAATTCCCAGGCAGCACACAGTGAATACAGGTTTGCCAGTCTGAATGCTGCCTGCTCCCATGTAAGATGGTCTGTCTTTCTGTCTGCTTCACAGCTGGCATTTGTGTTTTGTACTGCCTGTACTGGAGCTCAGTCATTTCTTCTTTCTATCTTCTTCAGCTGTTTGCTTGAGTTACATGCTGTTGGGCAGGAAGGTTGAATTTTGTCCTAAAACAGGGTATTTCCACTTAGGTTGTGTGCAGTTATGTGATCAGATGACATGTTCTGCAATCAGCTGGGTAATACAATGATGGACAAAAGAGGATGGCAGAGGTGGGTGGGCAGCTCTGCGGGTTGATGCAGCTCAGTTGGACAACATGGAGACTTCAGCAGCAGAGGTCATCAGGTTGCTCAGAGCCCCTTCTAACCTGGCCTTGAACACTTCCTGGGATGAGGCTTCCAGAACTTCCCTGGGCAACCTGTTCCAGTGCCTTGCCACCCTCACACTTACTTTCTTCCTACTGTCTAACCAAAATCTCCCCTCTTCCAGTTTTAATCCATTCCCCCTTGTCCTCCTCAAGAGTGATTGCATTCAGCATCCTTTTATTGGTAAGAGAACCAAGCTGAGAATAGACCCAGCACAGGACTAACCCAAACAGTACTAAAGAAGGATTTAAAAACAAAAGTTAAACCATCAGGGTGACTTCTTCACCTGTCTCTGGTATGTTTTATCTGCTGACCTCACTGGGGTGAACTCACACAGGGAGTTGCAAAGGTTTCCAAACAAAGGCTCCTACCCATTCTGGACTACAGATGAAAAACACTACTCCCTGTCCCTCTGAGTTACTCCTCAGTGCTGAGCCAAGCCTAACCAAACCCCACCAGCCCAGGAGCTTGGGGAGGGGGCTCTTTGCCTTTGTCTTTGGCTAGAAACAGTCTTACCCTTTCTTACACCTGAGAAACCATTCTGCAAAGCACCTCCTTTCCTTAGGCTTTGATGCTGTCTTTCACAGTATTTTCCTCCTTCACTTCATCTGCTTTCTTTAATGACAATCTAAATAAGGTACTTCCATGTTAACTCTGAGCATTGCATTAATTAGGATGGATCAATTAAACTACAATCCTGGACAAGACAGAAGTGTTTCTTGGAGCTGTCTTCTATTACTCTGAAAGGGAGCCTTTTGTCATGTTCTGTAGACATTATGTGGCTTACAGAGAGCACTCAAAGTGGCCCACCTTGGCTGCACCTTCTTGCCCTCTTTTCACAAAATTTCCCTTTATTTCAGCAGCTTATCTAGAACTTCGGGTGTGTAACACCCAGAAAATGTTCACATTCCTTTGCAAATGTTTCATATGATCACCACAAAAAAAAGGTACTTTCTAGGTACATTCCCTTTCTAAAAAGAATTACAGTCATCTGGGGTGAACAGCAGGCAGAAGGGATTGGATAAAACTGGTAACAGTTTGGATCATACCTTTAGGATGGCTCTTATTTTATTACCATTGTTATCCCTCTACTTCTGTGCTCTGCAGTATCAAGTTGCATAGAAAAAGTTTCCATTATTAGGCCTGATTTTCTACTTATTGAAGATGGCACAATGCTGAAATTGCTGGAGCTCCCCTTCAGATCTTTCTGGAAGCACAGTTCAAAGCCCTCACCCACTGACCTCAGCAGTCCCTGCGTTAGACCAGAGGTGTGAGGAGAATCCATCCTGGCTTCCCCTAAAAGGACTTGGAGGCCTCATTTGGCAGCTTGTTTCCAGTCCTCATGTGCATTAAAGCACTCAGCACCTCACCAGCCTGCCCTGTCCTCCCGAGGACAGGGGCTGTTCTCTACTTAGGTGAGAAGCAGTACCTACAGCCTATTTGCAACTTCTGCACTTGGAATGAGACTTTCCACTCTTGTGTATCCAGCTTGGGTTGAGAAGATAGATGTTGGCCACACAGCCTCCTTTTTGTCATTTCCCCAATGGTTTGTTTTAAGATTCCTTTTCCTCCTTCCCCACCCCCCCCAATGCAGTTTTATCCTACAGATATCAAATCTGCAGTGCAAGCTTCTTAAAATACTAGATGGGTTTTGGTGGTGCTGGTGGTAGAGCAGAATAGATACTTAAAGGCTTGACTGAAGTTTTCCCAACTAAAGCCTGCCACAAATATGCAATTGCCTTCCTGTGAGAGCAAGCTGAACAAGACTGGATGTGTGGATCAGGCCACTGCATACCCCAGACAAACAGAGGGCTTGTTTGCTGGTCAATCATAAACACAAGTTACATATTTGGTTGCCCACTTCTCATTTATGTTTACTCTCTAGTTCTCTGCCAGCCATAGGCAGGTGATGGCCAGATCCAAACCTTACTGGAATTAAGAGGAATCATTCCCCAGATTTCACTGGCCTTTGGGTTAAGACACAGTGGGTTTTTTTAGTCACCTATTTTATTCTGTTTACCCCCTCAACCTTAAGAATCCAGCACATCCTTGGAAGAGGTTGTTTTAATGAAAATAATAACCCAAAGATCCGGGTGGGATTTGTCTGTCACAGGGATTTACAGATATGCCAGGCTTTAGCCCTGTCTATCCTCACATCACCCAGACTAAGGTCTATGTACTCCCTGCTGCCTGGAGTTGCCTCCAAGACAGGCTTGAGGTCAAACTTGCCCCTAACCTCATTGCTCACCTGCTGCTCACCTTTCGATCTGGCTCTGGGGTGGCTCAGCTGCTGTCCCTCCATGGAAAAGCCTCAGCAACGTCTTTGCCCAGGTCCCCAAATTCTACTGCGGTTATGAGTAGCTGGAGTTGTCATGTCATGTCCTCCTGCAGATTTGCTCAGTTTAGCTCCTCCTGTCTTCTGATACTGTGCTTCCTAATTTAGTTTTCGTATTTGAACTAGCATATTATCAGGTTATTTCTTCAAGTAGTATAAATTGTTGTGATTCAGTGGAATGTTGTAGTTCCATGGAATGTTTTCCAGCTTGATTTGTGATCCTTTATCATATGCCACTACAGGCATCTAGTGTGCTACTCTCTGGAATCCTTGCTCAGCTCATAACTGGTGTGAACATCTCTAGACATCTCTCATCTCTTAAAGTTTCTTTTTGCCCACAAAATGAAGAATGGAAGCCACTTAAATAACGAAACTGTTAATGGAGTGCTTTAAATTATTCTGAAAAACTCTTATTAGGGTCAGAGCCATAGAACTATTTTAAATTAAAAATGAAGCTTGGGATGAGAGTTTTTGATGTATTTTGTGTGTACATGGCAGAGATGAACAAGGTCTTATAAAATGCAAGTAGTAATGACAGAATTAACAGTTGATAGCTGACTGAGTAGTGATTTACCCTAACAAGATCTCTATCTCTCATTGTCTGAATTAACTCTGCTATAGAGAAATATTAGAATCCTGAAATTTTTACTGATAATTTGCTATAATCTGATTTTTTTTTCCCAAGTATTTACTGAGGCATAAGGAAGTAAAGTGTTTTGGTCAAAGGCATAAAACTGTTTAAGATCCAAACCTGGCATTTTCTTTGCATTTCATATCTTCTTATTTTACAAGTGATCTTCTTAAACTTTTTGCTCAACAAATTTATTTTAATTGCATCTGGAAAGCAATGAAATCTTCTGTAATGTCTTCTACTAGAAAAATCAGCTGTATAAAACAGTCTGCTAACTATAGTGTACTGTACTATACTTGTAAACTGGATAGCCTCTCCCCAGTATTCAATGTTTGTTAAACATATTAACTTCTGTGGAGTATGTTTGCTGCTTGTAGATGGAAGAGGTGTATTGACATGTTTTATTTTTTGTGGCAAATGGTCTTGTTTTGGCCATTGTAGATGCTGGTAGACTGAGGGAACACATATCAGGGATTGGCCTCTACCTGGATTTCTTAGATACAACTACCATTTAATCAGAAGACAAAGAGGCATCCCTGTGATAATCAGCTGTACAGGCTGTGAGCCTCCTCTGTATTCTAAGGGGACAGACATGGAAGCCCCAAGGAGAGTGATGGGTGGTGGAGGCTCGTGTTTTGGATGGCGTAAACACAATTACTGGTGGTCAAGTTTTGGGGGTTTTGTTGCCTTTTTGAGGATATCAAGAATTACTGATTTTGTATAATTTGGTAAGAGTTATAAAACAATATACCTACTCTGGTTCATTCCTCCACTGTGTACCAAACTAAAGTTTTGTTTCTGTGTGCTGCACCTTTTGCTTACAGCAGGACTGGATGCAGCACACAGAAACAAAACTTTAGTTTGGTACACAGTGAGTTTATCTTTTTTAAGCAAAAGCTGTCATTGCATATGAAACAAATAAATAGGCGTGTCAGACATCCGTCTGACATTGGCTCTTCTTGAGCTTTCTGGTTTAGTTGTTTAACTTTGCAGGACCTTTACATGGAAGAGCTTCCTGAAACCTTTGTGGGGGTTGATGGCTTTTAGAGGATTGCTTTTTGCTGAGAAATAATGTGAGTTACAAGTGCTTAAGAAGATGAGTAAAATCTATCCTTGCCTCATTATATGGTAAAACAGCTCTCATCATGTGTCTTGGTGTGGCTGGAGGAAGGAAAAAAGCTATATTAACTCCTTTCATGCAAATTAAATAACGATGTGTCATGTAAATTTAGGGAGAGCATTTTTGGTCATCAGTGCACAGTTGAATGGTACTGTTATTTACTGAAGCTTCTCTGTAGTATGTTACTAATGAAGGCTGTGCATGGTGTTAAACCAGTTAACCATTAATTACTTGTGTGGAAAGATAGTGTCACCACAGTAAAAATTTGCCACTAGGGCTTTGTTTCTCCAATGTGTTGTGACCCTATACTATCTGGTGGTGAGCAGTTGCATAGCAATGTATTTCTTCACCGCCTTTTTTCTGTTTTGTTTTTTACCTTGTAGACATTAAATAACTTTTCCAAATGTATACAAAGTTGAATACTAAAAAAAAAAAAGCAGCCCTGCTTATTTATTCAACACTGTGCCCTGACACTACATTCCCAGCATTATTTGTATAAATTATGTATGTGAAAAGTGCACGTTAATTACAAGGCTCTGATCCAGGAAGGTATTTAACAGCTATGCCCCACAGACTGCAGTGGGAGGTAGGCTCCTACATATTCAGCCAGATGTGGGCTGATGCATATAAAGAACATGTCTCAGCTGACCACCTCTGCAGCAAGCTGCCTTCCCTATGATGTAACCGTATCCTTAAGCTTTTAGTCTTATGATAGTACTTCTAGGCTGATGTGCTTGTCTGGCAGGTGCTCTGAGTTTCAAAGCATCCTTATGCTTTGTCAGCTCATCTTGGAAGTGTGGAAGAATTTCCTTGATGCAGCAGATGCGTGTGTTGCCAAAGGAGGGCTGATGGATGTCTGTTGGCAGTACAGTTTATGAACCTCATTGCTTTCTAACCCACACAGATATTCCTGTTGCTTGCCATTTGACCTGCATGCAACAACAACAACAAAGTAAGCTGCTTGTGAGATCAGTGAAGTGAAAGTCCATGAGACACACTTCTTGTAATACTAGAGCACACTGTTTCTGCATCCAGGCTATAGTGCAGCAGTAATGACCTGTCTGGTGCCCGTCCCCATAACTTGTCTAGCCATCAGCAAAATGACAGCTAAAAATGGGGACTTTATAGCAAGATCCCAGTGCTGTGAAAATGCATAGTACTAGAAAAGTACAAGAAAGATTCTAAGTAATCCTGAAGAATATTTTGACTCACAAACAAATGCAGTATTTTAATGTTTGGTTTTGAAATACACTGTTCCGAAAAGTGTGTAGTCCTCATGAAAACAAAATTGTGGCTAATAGGTTATCACACAAGGTTAATACAACCTAATAAATGTTATTTGCAGGTTTGTTAGGTTCTTTACTTCTGTGTTCATCTCTTCTTGCTTCCTGATTTGTTTAATTGGATATAAGAGCATGCTATAATTTGACTAGATCATGTTTTGCAGATGACTGAGCCATTATTATAAATGAATCCTCTTGTAGCTAAACTAATGAGTAGCCTGTGGCAATGTCTGCACACAGTACATGCCTGGCTGGGTACAGCAGGGTAGCTTGAAGATAATTATTTAACAGGTAATTGTTTTCCAAGTACTGTAGGTTCAATATATAAAATGAATTGGGACACAAAGGCTTTTGAATTCCTATGCTTAAAAGGTCAGCAATTTTTCAGATGCTGTATATTTTTTATATTAGTTGTTTACATGTAGGGTAAGGATTTTTTTTTGTTGTACAAAGGACAAAATCCAATAAATGTTAGGGGGTTTTTATGATGCAGTTGTGATTTGGGAGGAGAAAAAAAAACCCAACCAAACACAAAGCCATTAAGATCAGTAGGAGTAGACTTCTGTCTGAGATGGCTGTTATTTGAATACCTTTCAGAGTGGAGCTACATGGTCCAGTACACAGTGATTAGACAACAGCTAGAAAATCAGCCACAAGTCACTCCGTTTACTTGCTGGGGCAGCACAGCAGTTTTGTTGATGTATCAAGCATGTAAAAACAGCCAGCATAACCCACTCTTATAAAACAATCCCATATTTTTGCCAGCCTCCCAGTTTCATTATGCAACTTGTGTAATAGATTGTAACTTGAATACATATTAACATTGTGTTTACTGACTTAATCATTTTGTAATGCTGCTGATGCAAGATAAAAGAAGCAGCAAATAAGTCAACGCTGTTAAGCTGAAAGAAGGATTCAGAATTTGAGTAGAAAGAATCACAACACTTTTATACCAACCAAATATACTGTGGAAAAGTGAAACTTAGATTAACACAGTATCACTAAGTCCTAAAAGGGAAAAGGAAAGAACAGAACCCATCTAACTGAAACTGCAAAGCTCCAAAAATCATTTCCGAAAGATCATGGCAAATAGGAGAGGTGCCTGAGGACTGGAGGAAAGCCAATGTCACTCCAGTTTTCAAAAAGGGCAAGAAGGATGATCCAGGAAACTACAGACCAGTCAGCCTCACCTCCATCCCTGGAAAAATGGTGGCGCAGCTCATTCTGGAGGTCATCTCTAGCTAAGCACATGGAAGAGAAGAAGGTTATCAGGAGTAGCCAGGTTGGATTTTCCAAGAGAAAATCATGTTTGACTAATCTGATAGCCTTCTATGATGTTGTGACTGAATGGGTAGATGCAGGGAGAGCAGTGGATGTCATCTACCTTGACCTTAGCAAGGCTTTTGACACTGTCTCCCGTAACATCCTCGCGAGCAAGCTCAGAAAGCGTGGGGGGGAGAAGGTTGGACAGTGAGATGGATTGAGAACTGGCAAACAATAGAGCCCAGAGGGTAGTGATCAATGGTGCAGAGTCCAGCTGGAGACCTGTAACTAGTGGAGTCCCCCAGGGATCAGTGCTGGGTCCAGTCCTATTCAACATCTTCATCAACAACCTGGATGAGGGGACAGAGTGTACCCTCAGCAAGTTTGCTGATGACACGAAGCTGGGAGGAGTGGCTGATTCACTGGAAGGCTGTGCAGCCATTCAGCAAGACTTGGACAGCCTGGAGAGCTGGGCAAAGAGGAACCTAATGAGGTTCAACAAGAATAAGTGTAGAGTCCTGCACCTGGGAAGGAATAACAGCATGCACCAGTACAGGTTAGGAGCCGACTGTCTAGAAAGCAGCTCCATGGAGAAGGACCTTGGAGTCCTGGTGTACAGTAAGTTATCCATGGGACAGCATTGTGCTCTTGTGGCCAAGAACGCCAGTGGTATCCTGGGGTGCATTAAGAAGAGTGTGTCTAGCAGGTCGAGGGAGGTTCTCCTCCCCCTCTACTCTGCCCTAGTGAGACTACACCTGGAGTATTGTGTCCAGTTCTGGGCTCCCCAGTTCAAGAGGGACAGGGATTTAATTGAGAGAGTCCAATGGAGGGCTACAAGGGTGATTAAGGGACTGGGAACACCTGTCTTATGAGGAAAGGCTGAGAGACCTGGGGCTGTTTAGTCTAGAGAAGAGAAGACTGGGATCTTATTAATATATGTATATAAATATCTGAAGGGTGAGTGTCAAGAAGGGAGGGCCAATCTCTTTTCAGTCGTGCCCTGTGATAGGATGAGTGGCAATGGATGCAAACTATAGCACAGGAAGTTCAACCTCAACTTAAGGAAGAACTTCTTTACTGTAAGGACTACAGAGCACTGGAACAGGCTGTCCAGAGAGGTTGTGGAGTCTCCTTCTCTGGAGACTTTCAAGACCTGTCTGCATGCGTTTCTGAGTGACCTGCCCTAGTTCTGTGGTGGTCTTGCTCTGGCAGGGGAGTTGGACTAGATGATCTCCAGAGGTCTCCTCCAACCCCTAACATTCTGTGATTGTGTGGGAAAAAAGTGAGATTCATTGCTTTAGATCCAGAAAGCACTCTGGAGGTCAAGATTTAGGACCAAGTTTGTAGAAGCATGTTGACACCCATGACCATTTTTGGCTTTTGCTTAGTGGCCAGGGCAGTGCTTGTAAATAAGGGCATAGTTAAATTTATTCGATACAAGTTCATTGCCATCAGCCCACAACATCAGACCTTGCTCTTCCTTTTCCTTTAGGCTAAGGCAGAAATAGGGGAATTTGGAGCAGATACAATGCATGAGAGATTTGGCCGTAATCTTGTCCCTTATTGTCTTTGTGATGAGGGTGTTTTTCTTTACATGCTGTGGTCTTGGTCTATTGTTAGCATTAGGATTTTGCAGCTTTTGAAGTTGGGATGAAGTTGGTATATTAATGACCATAAACAGCCTACAAGGGCTATTCTTTATTGCAGTTACATTCTTGCTCATGTTACATTCTTCAGGCTTAAAGAAACCTGCCTTTTCAGTATTACTGGAGAATATATGAGGTATATGTTTTCCCTGGCAGTTTGAAAAGCCTGTTTGCCACATGTATCATATGGGAAAACCATTGTGTTGGAAGCTGAGCAGATCTTAGTCATAGTCTTTGTTGATACCATTCCTGGAAGATGATGGTTTAGGTGAAACACATAAATCATGCACCTCTCAGAAGAGTTATTTCTGGAGTGAGGGTTGGAAGAGGAGGTGGGTAGTGTCCAGAATTGAACTTGCAGGGGAAGGTTGTCCTTCCAGACAGCCAGAGCCTTTCTTGGTCTTTGTCAGAATAATGCCCAGACAAGGCTAGTAGCGAAACTTTCATAAGAATGCTGGACAATCCAGCCAAAAAAGTTTTTCAACTAATCTAGTTTATAAGAGTAGACCCTTTGGCATTTATTAGGGGAGCCTGCTGGAATACAGTGAGAGGTACAGTCTGAAATATGAGATGTATGTTAGGAGAAAGTGGAGACTAAACACTTTTAGTTAATGAAATATCAAGACTTCTGTTCCTGGCCTGGCAAAGCATTCCAGAGGCATTCTTCAGTAAGAAAATGAAATTTGTCTACAAACACATATCAGGGACTGAACTTATCTCATGTTCTCTGGGCCAGAAGAATGTCCCAAGACACATGGTCAGAATTTTTCAGCAGACTTTATTAATATAGAATGGAAATTCTCTTACAGCATTAATTCTTTAAAGCTATGGCTTTCCAACCCCTTTAGAGTCTTTTTTTCAGGTAAGTTAGCCTTCCAGGGCTTAAAAAGTTTGCAGACCAAGATATCGGGCATCCAAAGACACTTTAGGGCCAGGAAGAGTAAATAAATGGGCATCAAGAAGCAGAATCAGACTAGTTTAGTGGCAAGACATAATGGTTTACTGTCAGTCCAGTCACACCCGTAGTAAGTGGCACAGGTATGAAACATAGAAAGACACCCCCTCACACCCACCCAAGCACCCTGTTTCTTCTTAGATTGCCTGAAAGATCTCGGTGAAGAATGTGGGACAGCAGGCAGCTCCTCGGGGCAGTCAAGGATTTGACCTTGTGCATTCACAAATCACAGGTTGATGTCATGTAGCTTTGTTTAATCACTGTCTGTTCTGCCACACTTCCAAATCCTAAATCCAAACATCTAAAATTGTAACTGTACCCCTCTGCCTGCAGTGGAAATAGTGTCTGCCATTCCCTTTGCCCCATTCTTCTCATAAGGGCGACTGCTCATTCAGTTTTTTTCATGTCTTCAATGTCCCTTCCACATTCTTGAGTTAATTTTTGTTCTTCGATTTCCAGTTGTAAGTGATTTAAAATTATGGGTCAGCTTTTGAAGCTCACTTATTTTTAAAATGTTATGACGTTGGGCTAACTATCTGCTTTCTGTGCTTTCTCTGAAGGGTGAGGCTTATATAGGATTTTTTTTTCTGTAATTATGAGTTGTAATGAAATAAGTAACCTACCTTGCAAAATATTTAGAAAACAAACTACTAGTTTTGGTGATTCAGAGATCATCTGAAGACACTGAAAGATTTAAAAATAATTTTTAAAACCTACTTCAATAAAATCAGTTCCTCCTGAGGATAAGGGGAAGACATTCAGCTGTTATTTCCACAGCCTGTGCTTTTCTTAAACGGCAAGATGATTCCAGCTCCTTCTCTTGCACTTTCTTTATTACTTGATCCCCTCCCTTTCATTCTTGCCTTGGAGTATCTCAGGTCCTTGATTTTCACTTCCCACGTGTTTTTTTCTGAATACCACAAAAATTTAAGGTGCTTTTTTGTTAATTCCTTTCATTTTCTGGAAGGCAAATAGGAATTGGGGGTTACTTTTCACATTCTCTTTCTGTGAATAAACTGTAGGAGTGTTTTCCTGCTGCTTGTAAGGTTTCTGGCTGAGTGCAATGTTTGTAGATTCTATTGCTCTTTATTCATGCTGGCATGTGAAATCTGTCTTCTTGGAGTTGGGTACTAATGGATCATGGGAAAGAAAAATGAATCCTTGTCCGGTGTGAGGTACAGCTGTTGCTATCCCAGTTTATGTTGCAAAAGACATGAAACCCCCAGGCATGCTGTGTATTAAGGGGATGGCTAAAAACAGGTTGAAAGTGCTGTCTGAGAATGCTGAGATTGCTTCTCTACTTGAGCCACTGCATGTTTCCACTTTCCCATGCTACCTGTAAATGCTTTGTATTCCAGACAAAACTAGAACTAGTCAGATAAACCAAACAGGAATGAAACAAAAGATCAGCATTTCATTTAAAGCACAAAAGTCAGTCTGTTAAAATAACATGAAAATAGGGTTTCTTGCCTTTGTTTACCCTTCTGCAAACATGTTTCCTTAGAAGCAGTAAGAGTTAATTGTGAAACTCTACAACGTAGTCAGAGATTTTCTCATAAAATGTATAACAGACTCAGCCCAGATGGCAAATGCTGATATGTAAATCTAAAACATGAAAATTTCCACTGGGGGCCAGATGGTGGCTTAATGTGAATTGTTTAACATTTATGTTTATCTTATTAAAAGTGCCTTTATGTGTCCAAACTAAGCTATCAATGTGGTTGGAAGAGTATATCACTACAGCACCTCCTGCTTTCGTGGATCATGAGAAAGCAAAGCATGTCCTTCTCTGTTGAGAGCAGCCCTTTGTCTAAAAAAATGTGAAGAAAATAAAACCAAATCACTGTTTGTCTGCTTGGGAAAAATATTAAAACCATCTTAATTTCCTGAAAGCTGGACATGTTGGGCACTGGTAGCACACACATTAAATACCTTAATGTATTTCCCCTCAAAATAGGCAGTGGTGTTCAACGGGAAAGAGCTGAGCTCTAGGCAAGGGGGAAGCATGGGGCTGAAATCCATCCCTCCCCGGCGCAGGTCCTTCCTCCTTGTAGGGGAGGCCTGGCTCTTCCTGCGCCGCCTCTGCGCTCTGCCAAAACCATCGTTTCCTCTGATGTTATTCAAGAAATTGCACAACGGGGGAAAGAACAAACGTGCACTTGTGGACTCCGTCACATGAGGGACTGCGGGCGCCTTTACAGTAAATACATGTGATGTTAAGGGAGGAGGTTAGCCTGGCTGCGAGGGGCAGCGGCAGCCCTGGGTCAGATGGATCTTTCACAGGACTCTTAAGTGCACGTGCTCCAGTTCAGATGCAAATCTGTGCTCGCTTATCCTTCCAAAGGAGTCTGAGACCAGCACATCGTGTTGAGGCAGCTGAAAATCAGGAGTGTAGCTGTTGCACAGGCAAGAAGTCAGATGTCTTTTGGTAGCTTTAAACACTACAGGCATCAAGTACACAGGTATTTTTGTGATGCTTTTGAAGTGGAAGGGGAAAAAATGCTTCAGTGGCAAAACCTAAAATAGTGCTTGTCTTAGTCTGTGGTACTTCTGTGCAGGTATGCGATAGTGTTCAACAAGGCACAGAAGTAATTTGAGGAGGAAGGCTGTGCGGAGACTGAAAGAACAAAATTGCAAAATGTTTGCTTTTGACTGCAATTTTTTATATTTTTTTTCAGTTCTTTGCTATCGACTCTTGCTGGTTATTGTTGACTCCATTAACTTTGACCTGAAGCTTTGGACTAATGCCAGAATTATTTTTTTTTTCTTGAAAAGGGCAGTATTATTAAAAGCATTGGCTGAAATTATAGATATGTGTTAAATGGCAGGTTAATATTTAAATCAGTGTGCTATTTCATTATAATTACATACTAGCCTATTGAACAGAAGAACACCTCCACGCAACCCCTTCATGTGAAGAGTAATTACTCAAACTGTTACTCGAAGTTAAGGCAAATAGTGCTGTATTTATATAGAACTTTTCAAATTGAAAAAAGGAGGGCTGTTTGTCTATTATATGGTGATAATTAAAAAAACCAAACCAACACCCTTTTGGCTTTAAGTGCCACAAACACAAGTAAATAAAATAAAGTTGCACTGCTTGCTGCACCCACAGTGGTGGTGCTGTACGGCCACAGCGGGATTTTTTGTCTGGCTGGTGTCTGTGGAGGTCTCTCATCCCATAAATGAGGTAGCACCCAAAGGTACTTATTTTGGTAATTAATATAGCCAGTAGTGTTGCTGAAAGATTTAATAGCTGTGCCTTAAGCTTTTGCACTAAGGCAACATGGCTTTTCTTAAGGAAATAGTGTTATGCCTTCTGTACTTCTTTTCTTTGTCCACTTTTGTTTTTTGTGATTTAAACTGAAACTGAGCACCAGTTTCTGCTATTTTTGTGTTCCAATCTCTTGCAACTCTGGGAGAATACCAGCTCTGTTAATTCACAGCCTTGTGCATTATACACACATACACATGCAAATATTTTGAGTCACATTTTAATGGTGCCTCGTAAATGAATGATTCGGAAGTGTGCCCTGAAATCCAAATCCTGCAGTCTTATCCAGAACATATTGCAAATGCTCTGAGACTAGGAAATGGTTTCAAATCTGCTGCAGGAGACAGTGAGCAGGTGGTTAACTACTGTCCTTTAATGAAGCTATACATATTGCAGTATCTCCAATTACTGCAGAACTTAATTAGTTCATTTTACCCTGCCAATCTGGAGAGACCCAAACGTTGTCTTGGGCAACCACTGTAATTATTTCATCTTCCTCATTGCTGGCCATTAAAGCTGAATTTGGTCTCTCCTAGCAAGGTATATTAAATGTGTCTTAGAGTTGGGAATGCCTGCATTGTTTTACACAGGTATTTTATGTAACTGATTTTAGAGACCAGTAATTTTTTTAGTAACTGGTAAAGTAGTTCATGCCATGTGTAAATCTCATTGCCAATGGTATAGAATTTTTTTAAAAAGAAATGCAAATACTGAATTGTTAGGCTTTTTTCAAATGTGGACTTGCCCTAATGCTTTTTGCCATAACTGTTGTGCAGAAGTGATTGTTTTGAATGGAAACATGGCTTGGCATTCAGGTTACTTTGCTTTTCTATTTGAAAATAGTCTTTAGAGATAAGGGAGTGTTTTAATTTGATATGGTGGCAAAAATAAATGTATCTTGGGTGTAGAACTGCTAACTGAACCAGTAAAGTTCTGTTTAAATTAAATGTAGTGTTGGGTGTACTATTTGTAGTGTGCCTGATGAGAATGCCCAGCACTGAACACTGGTTTTGTGTGCTGCCACAAAAGTTTCAACTAAGTCCAAGTTCTAAGAATAATGAAACATGCCATAAAATCAAAACTCCCAGGAACCAGGTACAAATTGTTGGCGTTTTCATCTGACAAATGTGGCTACCAAGTGGTAAAATTCCGTATCAGCTAGCATCCAGATTTGTGATTTTTCTAGTGTTAGATTTTTTTCACAGAAGAAAACAGTCCAAACATCCCTTAAAAATATTGAATATTGGAATAGTAAAAAACCAAAACAATCCACAGACTCCTTTGCCTGAAAAATACCCCTTATGTAATGAATTAAAATAAATTGTAGCCAAATCAAGTAATATTAACCAGGTGGTTTTCCCTAAATAGCAGAGTTTGACTTCTGAAAAGCTATTGGTGCAAGGGGTACCTGATTTCCAATAAATTTAGGTCATTGTCAGCTGTCTGATGATGATTGACTGTGATGAGCCAGAGGCCAACCAATTTAACAGTGTCTGACACCTATTGACTTCGAGTTTATACTCAGCTGCTCCAAACCATCCACACTTGGAACACCAACTTAGACTAAGCTTTAAATGACAGTTTTTTAGTAATAGCCTTAATAATTACGTTTAGTGCTACAGTGATATTATGCCACTTGGTGACTTTGAAACCTGGCTATCCTCTGACTCTGATGCCCTGTTCTGCTGACCTTTATGATTAATACTTACTACCAGGATGGAACATAAACGTTTTAAAATACAATTTGCATTATGGCTATTATGGTTACTTCAGACAGCCCCCGTTCATGTTTTATGTCAGCTTTCAGTTTTATAAGATCATACTGAAAAAAACATACATGGTCAAACTTTTCAATCTCTCTTGGTTTTTTTATTTTTTCCTAAAAATTACTTTTGTAATGTGACATAGATCATTCTGTAGTTTCATGTTTTCTGTGAGCTAACTTAGGAAAGAAGAATATATTTATCTTCTGGCTACTTCATGTATTACCAATTGGAACAAGTTGCTTAGTTTCTATGAGCCCATGTGCATGCCACAAAAACTAAACCATCAGTTCACACACTTCAGAAAGGTGTTATAGAGCCATATTTTATTAGATAATTTTGTAAAATTAAGAAAATAAGCCTCAATGACATGAGACTACCTGTTTGATACAGAATATAAAAGCTTTGCTGTTGTTCTAAAACAGTTTTGCTGGAGAGGACACTTGCTTAAAAAACCATTTCTATTACAGGACATGAACTTGATTGACATCCTTTGGAGGCAAGATATAGACCTTGGGGTAAGGCGTGAAGTTTTTGATTTTAGTCAACGACAGAAGGAGTATGAACTCGAGAAACAGAAGAAACTTGAAAAGGAAAAACAAGAGCAGCTCCAAAAAGAGCAGGAGAAAGCCCTGCTGGCTCAGCTGGAGTTAGACGAGGAGACAGGTGAATTTGTTCCAGTTCAGCCAGCTCAGCGTGTTGGGTCAGAAAATACTGAGCCACCAATCGATTTTTCACAGGTAAATTCTAATGTGTGTTTGTGAGTGTGTTTAAACCTTTTCCATTCACAGCAAGACATAATGTTAGTGGTTACCTAAAATGAATTTGCATTTGTTGCTGTTATGGAAGATTCTTCAGTTATTCAAAGATGCAGTAACATTTTTTTATAACTTTCCTGTTTAGAGTACACAGACTTCAAAACCAGAAGCAGAGGCCTTGTCCTTTGATGACTGCATGCAGCTCTTGGTAGAAGTGTTCCCATTTATAGATGACAATGAGGTAAAAGTGCTCAATACAGCAGTTTCACTGTGGTTTTCAGTCTCATGTCTTCTCTTACTAAGATTTGTCTTTGCCATTATATTAGTTTGTGATATGATTTGAGTTTTGCCCCCAAGCCAACTCCAGCTGGAATAAAACAGTGTAGTAGGCTTAAACTACGGCTGAGTCCGAGGGATTAGAGTGGTTCCTTCCTTGTGTTCCTTCTGTTTACTGAATCCTGCAGGCAGGATCCAGCCTGTAGCACCAGCTGAAGGCAGCCATTCCAGTTGCTGCAAATAGTGGTAGTGGAATTTGCCAATCTGTTAGAGTGAACTTGGTGCAGCTCTCTGGATTTAATGCATTTGAGCTGCTTTATTTTCATCTGTTGACCCAGACTGTTCATTCATGGTTGGACATGATGATCTGAAAGGTCTTCCAACCAGAATGATTCTATGTGTAAAGATAAGCCCTTCACTAGCCAGTTAATAGGGTTTTTTCCCCTATTTCTTTCCTTAGTATGAGAACTACTTCCATGAGAATATTTTTGTGTTATCTTATTATTTACAAAAAAATGCTTTTGTTAAGAAAAAGCTGCCTGCTTGTTCTGCAGAAATGGTAGAACACCAAAAAACAGATTTTTGCTTTGGAAAATTGAAATTTGTTTTTTTCTAATGTGTTTTTGGGTTTTAAAAATGTATTTCTTTTAAACACTCCAGGCTTCTGCAGCTCCATTTCAGTCACTGGTTCCTGCACAGATTGATAGCAACCCAGTCTTAATTTCCTCTGATGAAACTCAGCCACCTGAATCACCTGTTCTTGTTCCACTTACTGATGCAGAGAATATGCAGAACATAGAGGAAGTCTGGGAAGAATTATTGTCCCTTCCAGAGTTACAGGTAAAGATCTATTATGATAAACACCTGGAAAAAAATAGCATGATATTTTGAAAGAATACGGTATTTCAGAAAATGCAGTACAATAGCATCTTAACAGATGGTGACTGTCACATTGGATTCTACACCTGTAGGATGTCTATAACTCAATATGAGCTTTAGTTTTTAAAAAGAAAATTGAAAAACACATAAGAGGAAGGAAATCAGTTGCTTATCAGAAGGTCTTAATAAAACACCATCTTCCCAATCAGAACTTCCCTGTGTTTAGCAAGTCACTGTTTGCCTTTGTATACGATTTCTGACATTACAGAGGACATCTAGGTTTGGTTTTGTTGTGGTTGTTTTTTCTCTTATCCTAATGTTTCTGCTTATATTTTGCCTAGGTTTGACTAAAACATTGAGTAAATTTATGTTATTGTAGACATTGTCACGCTTCAGTGTGATGCTGCTCTACTTTATGCTGTTAACACAAATGATGGATGCTCAGTGGAATGCCTGTAAATCCAAATAATAATTTAAAAAAGTGTTTGCAGGAACTACATTTTTCCTGCCTCCCTACTTTTTTCCTTCATCTTTTTATATTTTTCAAAATGTTCCTAGTTTCTTATTCTTTACTTCTGTGGTAGGCTTAAAAGCCCCACATAACTAACAAGGGCAATTGGTTGTGAAGAGGCAGCAGTGATGCTGAAAATACATGAAGAAACCAAACCAAAACTATCTGTTGCAGTAATTCTGAATAGCTATTGAATAATCTTCTGAAAGAAGTGAGATAATTAAATTGAGGGCATCACCTTTTATGAATTATGTTTGAAGAAAAGAAAAAAAGCTCTTGTGTTCAAAACCTTAGCTAAAGCCTTGAACAGTTGCTGGTTAAATAATCAGTGTGTGGTCCCTTCTTAAGAGAAAGAGAATAATTTTGTTAATTGCCTAATTCTCTGGGGACAGCAGGCACGCTTATTTCAACTTCAGTTAAGAAACTGCCACCCCATTGGAAAGAACATTGGTCTTGTAGCCATCAATGTAATAGTCTTCAGTGCTCACACTGGTGTTAGGCAGCTTAACTAAAAGTATGTGGGGTGAGTTACTGTTCACAAGGCTTCATCTTAGTGCTCTTTACTCCACCAGGAATTAGATTTCTCTGCCCTGAACAGCTGCTTCATTCAGTAAACCCTAAAAGAATCTTGTTTTTTGAGGAAAAGAGATCTATCACGTAACATGAAATTAAAGGCTGCTAAAAGTAATTGTTTGCTAGCAATGCTCATTAGGTCTCATTCAGTAATTTTACATTAACTATACTGATGCCATTCCTGGCAGTGGCACCTGTGAGAAGTTCAGACCTGGCAGCTCCAGGCCACCCACTATCAATCTAGCAGCCCGGGAGTGCTCCATGCTGCTTCCATAGGATGGGAATGGGTCTCTTCAGCACCTTGCTCTGAGTTTGAGAGGCTCTGCTGTTGTACTCTAAATAGCTTTGTCCAGAACAAGTTGCTTCATACTCTTGCTTAGGTGTCTAGTCCTCTTCCTAGGTTGCCTCTCCATAGTAGCAGTGTGTTGTAGTCATCTAGGTTACAGCAACGTTGTAATACCCACTTTGATTGCTAAAATATGTAGTGTTTGTGAGTTACAGAAAAAGGTTTTATCAGTTGGAGATGTGTTGCTCAAATTCTCCCTTGCATTTCCCATGTAGTGTCTTAACATTGAGAATGACAACCTGGCTGAGGTAAGCACAATCACAAGCCCTGAAACCAAGCCAGCAGAGATGCACAACAGCTATGATTACTACAGCTCATTACCCATCATGAGAAAAGATGTTAACTGCGGTCCGGATTTCCTGGATACTATTGAGGGCCCCTTTTCCAGCATTTTGCCACCAGAAGACACCAGCCAGCTGAGTGTGAACTCTTTAAATGGTATGTCCCCTTCAAACTCTGATTTCTGTGAGGATTTCTACACCACCTTTATTGATAACAAGGCGAATGGTGACACAGCAACGACGAACAGTATCAGTCAATCACTTGCGGAAATTCTGAGCGAACCTATTGATCTTTCTGATTTCTCACTGTGTAAAGCTTTTAATGGCAGCCGCTCAGGAACTGTGCCAGAATGTAATGATTCTGACTCCGGTATTTCATTGAATGCCAGTTCTAGTGTAGCTTCACCTGAACACTCTGTTGAATCATCTGCCTATGGAGATAAGACTTTTGGTTGTAGTGATTCGGAAATGGAAGACACAGACAGTGCCCCTGGAAGTGTGCCGCAGAGCAACGCTAGTGTGTACTCATTGCACTTCCAGGATCAAGTGTTTTCTTCCACGAGGCCAAGTGCTCAAACACCAAGTTTGCAGTGTATAAACACACCAAAGAAAGAACCCCCTGCCCATCCAGACCACCCCGAAGTTCCATTCACAAAAGATAAACCTTCAAGCCGCCTTGAAGCTCATCTCACGAGAGATGAGCAAAGAGCAAAAGCTCTGCAGATCCCTTTTCCCGTTGAAAAAATCATCAATCTCCCAGTTGATGACTTCAATGAAATGATGTCTAAGGAGCAGTTCAGTGAAGCTCAGCTTGCGCTTATTCGAGATATACGCAGGAGAGGCAAGAACAAAGTAGCTGCTCAAAATTGCCGTAAAAGAAAACTGGAAAATATAGTGGAACTGAAGCAAGACTTGAGTAACCTAAAAGATGAGAGAGAGAAGTTGCTTAAGGAGAAAGGAGAGCATGACAAAAGCCTTCGTCAAATGAAAAAGCAACTAACCACCTTATACCTTGAGGTCTTCAGCATGCTATGCGATGAGGATGGGAAGTCTTACTCTCCTAGTGAATATTCACTGCAGCAAACTAGAGATGGCAATGTTTTTCTTGTTCCTAAAAGCAAGAAGTCGGAGACTAAGCTTTGAAGGGCAGCACAGCTGTCTATTATTCTCTGAGTTATTTTTGTATCATGATCCTGATAGTTTTACTGTGAGGTGGAATGCAGAATGAGGTAATATTTTTCAAGTAATTCTATGCAATGATAATTTTGAAGTTAATTATTAGCTTATGGAAGATGCAGGTTTAAAACTAAGTGTAACATATGCAAAAGTTGTAATCTCACTTTTATAACAGACATTTCCTTCCTACAGCACCACTTTGACTAGTTTTCATATACATGTAAATATTTAAAGAAACCATATTTATATACTGTTCCTATCGTGATATTCATAGATTTGATATATATATATAAATGATTTTAGCCTTCTAAATACAATTTCTTGCAAGACAGAGTATGGCTTCTGATACTTTTTTATAAATATGCAAGTGTTTTTCCCATTTTTCTTACACGTTTATACTTGCCTTATATTTAATATACAATTTTAATTTAGTATAAAAGTTAATAGTGTTTGATTGTGATTTATCAGTTCAATAATTTTTTTTTAACTCTACTTCGTATACATTTACTTCCCTAAAGAAGGGAAATCCTCACTGGTTTGTAAATATACTTAATAACCAGAGATGTATCACACAGCACTGTCAGCATTACTAATGTTTCATTCAGCATAATTTTAACAGCCATTTGGAAGGATTGTGCACCATAAAGTTAAGTTTCAAGTCTATGCTAAGTTTACATAAGTTTTGTTTTGCTCTTTGAACACTACTTAAATTCATGATGAGAACTTTCCTCCAAAGGCATTTAAAATCTGTTCATTAAGACATCATCAGCATTACACATTTTTCCAACTAAAAATTCTATACGCTTTTGGGTAACTGTTCTAGGAACACTCTAACTCCAATCAGCGAGCATTGTTTGTCACTGTGATTACTTTGGACCTTAGGGAAAAAGGCACACGAATTGCCAACCAACTGCACTATTTGGAACCTGCACTCAATTGGAAACCGTTGTGGGGTTAAAATTATGATTTACAAGATAATAAAAATTGGGCAAATAAATAGCAGTTTTGTTTAGTCTTCAAATGGATTCATTGTACTCAGTAATTGTGGATTTTCTGCATATAGAAAATGCGTAATTTGTAATAATACACATTGATCTGAAGATCAGAAACTGCATCATCTTCCTTATGAAACTTCTATTTTTCTGCTATTGGCGCTCTATTATATTTCAGATTAAATATGCCTTTCATTTTAGGAATATTTTGTATTATGATATTTATGCAGAACTTTCATTTAGTAAAATAAAAACGAAGTTGCTTTGCATAGACCTTATGGTATATTTTTTTAAAAAAGAAGGAACTGGAGATACTGAAAAAAGGTAGCATGAGGAGCCAGACGGGTCATTTAATGATGTAGGAGGAAGGGTTTGAAGAGGAACATCAGATTAGGAAGCCTGCCTTCCATTAGCTCATTATTCACAGTTAATGTTACACAGTTGTTGGTGGATTCAGCCTTGAGGTTTGTATTTCTCAAACCGGTTTACTGTGCTGGAGTTGCCTATCAAGCAGCAAGCCTCTCATCTTATGGGTGGCCATGGAAGCCAAAAGAATTTTGAGATAATCATAATCCCAATTCCATACTGTATCACTTTTTATGGACCCTCTTGAGTGTCCTCAAAAAAACCCACCAAAAAACAAAGCAAAAGCATGCCAAGAGTTAGGGGACTAAGGACAGAAAGCCATCGTTCTGAATTAGTGTCAGCAGTGCTATGGAAGGTGTCCTGCTTTTGTTCAACTCTCCAGTGACTCCAAGCCTTCCCACCTCAACAGCATTAACTGGTTTAGAGTCTCCTGTTATACAGGTACCAGCTTTGTTTTCATCCTGTATGCAAAGGATTTCAGATGCTCTTTTGTTTCACTGAGAATGTAGAGTAATATGCAGTGTAATGCCAGGAACCATGATCCTATTGACCATATCCTCTTTAAAAGGCTGGTGTAATGGCCAAATGCCAGTACCAGAAGAAGGTCTTTGGTACCTGGACTGGGGCCTACCAAATGCTCCAGCCCTTCCTACCTTAAGAGAAAAGTAACAGTTTCACACTTCTCATACTGTGTTACTTGCTGCAAACTTTCAGGTGAGGTTCTGCCCCATAAAATGTTTGTATCTATCTAGAGCAGCAGATACAGTGAAGTCATAAAAAAAGCTGTTGCCTCAGCTGACACCCCTGGAAGTGCTAGGAACCCTGCCTGTCCATCAAGTATTAACATTTATGTTTTTGCAGAAGACAACGGGAAATGTAAATCCAGGTGACGCAACTTGCACTTTGGAGGCTGCTTACCTTGTTTATACTGACCTGTGTGTCAGTCCTTACCCCTTGACATGCACTGAATGCCAGAATGCTCTTTTTGGAGCAAATGGTGGATACCCATGGTTGAAAACTTAAGAGGCTAAATTTTATGGACAAAACAGGTTTATTTGCTGTAGATAGTTTAGCTGGTGCTTGGCTGCTCTAAGTCAGAGATACTGAAGCAGTGACGCATATTTTGTCTTGCATTTGTTCAAATACATCTCTACTGACTTTGCCACCAGCACTGCCTAGGAAGGAAGACACCCCCAGCAATCACCAAGCCCAAGTGAACGGTAAGGGAATGTGAGACTGCTGGCATTTAAGGCAAGATGATCTAATCCATTTTTAAGGACGGCAACATTAAAGAGGAAAGAGGAAGCAAACAGAGCTATAACCTTAAGAAGTCCTTCAACACTGATACACAGTACCTCTGATACACAGGTAGGTCTGATGGCAAAGCAGACAACATAGAGCTCTCAGATTCCCCCTGCTAGTAACTAGTCTACCTGTCTGACTTACAGAGAAAATGTTCTCTAGTGTAATAGACTTTAATTACAAAATGGTGACAAAACAGAGACCTCAGTAAACCCCTGCCCTCAAATAATTCAATTTGTTCCTTAAGAGTCTTTGCAGGGGGTGTTGTATTTGTACTACCCACATCTCCAAAGCCTAATACAAGGATATTTACTCCACTGCCAAGATGCAACACCAAAAAAACCTGCAGTTAATGCAGAAGAGCCTTGATTGAATTCCACCAGGCAAAGAATCAGTCTGCAGGAACTTGGACCACAACAACTTCAGTTTAAACCAGTATTTTTCATATCTCGCACACAGTAAATGTTGTATGCCCAGTGAAACACCCAGCATCATTAGGGAGAAAAATATCGCACATTGTTATTTTGGTATGTGAAAACATCAGATTGCAAAGGATATCCTTCACTTTATTATTAAAGAGGTACAGAGGATGTTCCCAGACCTGAGAGTGACCAGTGACATTGCCAAATCTAATGCATCACAATGCTGACCTCATACACTGAAGCCTGTGTGGAGACTATTTCTCAATCAAAACATTTGGTTTGAAAACTATTAAAAGCTGAGGAGCTGGGCTGAACCAAGGTTTTCTGAGTTGCAGACCCAAGTTGCAAAGATGATCCTGTAACTCCATGTTGCAATAATTTAAGACTGCTTTGTGTTTCTCACAACACTAAAAAAAAGGTGATGGCAATGCATGTTAGATTGCAAGTCATTTGACAAGATACACTTTATTCTGATACAAAATTGAAATATTTTAACAAATTTCAATCCATTATGGACTATACTGAAATGTTTAATTTCCATGCTATTTTTAAACTTGCTTAACCACAAGTTCTAAGATTGCAGCACACTAGCAGCATTGAAGTCTTTGCCAGTTATTTTACCATATTATTCTGTTTCCAATCTTGCGATATTATCTTCTTTCTGAAGGCCATTTTTCTTCTACGGAGATACTTGAATTACTTTAGTTCAGGAAAAAGCTAATCTTAGATAAAGATGTCAACCTGTAGCACCCACAGCAGAAAAAGAATCATCCATCAGATACTTGAATTTTAGTAATACTCAAAATCTTTCATGCTCCACACAATTGAAGATAAAAACACTTGTCAGAGACCACAGACTGCGTAAGTCGATTTTCCACCACAGTGCACACAGTATATGAAAACACATTAATGTCTTAAACACAGGGACCAAAGACAGCAAGTCAGTACATCACACAATCAGTGCTTGAGAGACTAGGAGCATTCCCCATACCACCTTAAATATTTACAGGATATCAAAGTTAAGATGCTGTGTTTAACTGCAGTGTTCTATAGCAAAAAACACACTTCATATCTGCACCAACCTGGGCGCCTTTTGCGGAAATACACTTTCACTACTTGCTTTTAGATTAACACACAGGTTTAGGTATCAAGAAAACTTCTGCAGAGCTGCAACTTTGGGGCCAATGTGTAAACTACACATCTTTACATCTCCATCTGTATTTACAACTGCTATTTTCAATAGCAGCCACTATAAAAAAACCTAGCCATGAAATAAGATTAACTCTTGGAAGTGCCTCTGGGACAAAGATACATGACCAAGTACTTTGACCAAGTACTCCTTAAGGATGTGTTTATCTTTCATAAGGTTGATTTCTGAACAAATTGTGGTATGAATAATTGAAATTAAGCAAATTAGACTAAGTTCTATAAAGCCAAGTGTGAAAATAATTCTGTTAACATCCAGTTCTATATGTGGTGCAAAAGGAACCCTCTAGAGCACAGATTAAGTCAGCACAAGTGAACAAGCCTAAGACCCAAGTTAAACTGAAATGCACTGGTTCCATGTGACTATTTTCTGAGTAACTGAAGCATAACTAGTGCTAAAATAGAAACTGACTTCCCAAAAATAATATCCAGATTCAAACATGTATTGGTAAATGTAAATAGATACTATTCTATAGAAGGAGCTAAAAATATCCCAGACCTGTACCAATCAAAGATGCAGAAAAGGAAATACATGTTGCAAGGGTTAGGAACTGATGTGCATAAAAAAAAGATTCCATGAAGTTTTTACTGCCTCTCATCTGTACAAATCCAGTTGTGCTTTCAGATGGGTATCATGTGACAGGCAGGAGTATAGGCCTCCACTAAACTACCCTGCCTAAAAGCACCAAAAATGTGAATGGGAACTCTTGACTTGCACAGATAAAAACAAATCCACCTGGTAAACAAAATGCATTAATTAGGAAGGAAATCGTGGCTCTAACCAATGCGAAGTGCTTTTACAGAATTACTGCAGCAGCAGCAGTTGAAGAACTGAAATGCCTCCAGTGCCTTCAGCATTCTGGGTTTCTGGAAGGCACTGCTTTCAATTACAAGGTAACCAACAATTTCTCCAACCTCCACCCCCCCAGTGCACTCCCCATAGTCACCAGAGCACACATTTCAATACATTGATCATTTCTGTCTCATTGATCTCACACAGCAATTTTGTACCTGACAGGAATGGAAGATTCTTGAATAGCAATTATGCTAGCAAGCAACCCTCATCCAGAATGGGAAACATAGGATGACATATGCTGGAATACTTGCTCCTTAGTATTTAAGGCTTTCCTTGATATTAAGAGGCTGGCAAAGGAAAGCCTAGAAGGAAACAAGGGTTAAACAAGTGTTTAACTATACACTACAAATCTTACCCAGTCAGAAACCGTCAATTGAAGAGGATGTGCAAGACATTCCCCATTTTGTCAAGCAGCAGCTTCTCATTCAACCTGAAAATTAAAGAAATTACTCTTACCTTGTTTAAAACCCCACCACTACTCTTTTTAATTCATGAAAAATTTTAAAGGCAAACCTTACCTATGCTCATTGCCCTTCCTTTCAGGTCTAAATGCTAGACCTATTGATTTTGAGTCAACTCAAGTAGCTATCACTCAAGGAGGTTCCAAAAGGTGAAGAACTCTTGCTAGACTTTCTTCGATATTTCAGCTGTGATAAGCAGATTTAACTAGCCTTTGGAAAGCTGCTCACTATCAGCACAGTATCTTATGCCTTCACTTTTCTGGAAGTTGAAGCTGTTGCTCCTGCTGCCTTGTCATTCTGTAATTATGCTGACTTCTCCATACTCAATAGGCTGCTGAAGTCCTGTCTTACGAGTCTCCTTAGCAAAGTACGGATCAAAGAAGTACATCCTAGGTTCTTTAAAGCTGGTTAATCACTGTCCTCACGGCTTACACTTTTCCACATCACAAACAACAGCTAAGCTACCCCACCCACCTACAAAACGGTCACTTACATCCATCTCTTAAAGGTTGCATACAGATCTTGTTCATAAAGTTTATTATGACACTATTTTTCAAAGTTAACATTGTTGTCACAGTACAGCTACAAGAGGCCCTGTTAAAAAGAACACTGTCAATACATTCTAAAAAAATTTAGAAATACCAGATCAATTGTCAGAAGGGACATCAACCCCATCCTCCAGTTGTCCCTGCAATCAGAAGCAGGCCCCAGGTACAAGTCTACACATCTTCTAAGCGTAGTAACGTACAAAGCAAGTCAACAGTTGGGTGGCTCACTCCCTAGTGAGTTGTGGTTTAGTTTTCAGTGTTTTCAAACTCCAAATGGGTCGTTGAAAAAATGCCTTTATTGAAATACAACCTCCCCGCCACCCCAAGCCCAAATTAATATGTACAACAGAAGCGTTCACTGTATCACCAATTGTTGCTTAAACTTTAGATATTTTAAAACTCCGCAGAAAAGGATAAGCAGACTTTAAAATCCAGTTTGGAGGCTACCATCTTGACACCAGTTCCTTGTTTTAGTGTACTGCAGTCTAAATACACTCCAATAACAGCATTTAAATAACATGGTTTAATTTTTTTTTTCAAACAACACACTCATTTTTCTACTACTTCTTAAAATTATAATTCATTATTAATGTGACTGATTAGGCCTTGAGCCATTTCATACACCTTTGCAGATTCATTCCTACACTGGAATCGCATTTACCTTATACTGCACATTGACCCAGCAGTGAAACAGGTGTGAACAATTCCAATACCATATTGTCAAGTGTCTGAATAGTTCTTCTATTGACTGGGTCCCTACTCTTCTGAGTCTGAATTGACAAAGCACTGTCCTGGCAACAGTCGAGACAGAATTCACATCAGCTGAGAAAAGGACAGCCTGTAGTGCCTGAATTTGGAGGTCAGAAGTGAGAATAAAGTACAATTTCTAGCCATATGTGCTGATAAGATTTGCTACTCCAGTGCATCAAATCAAATTGTCACACACTATCATTCTACCTGTGGAAACCCAAGACCGTATCATTCTACATTGTGGGAAGTGTTTCTAGTCAGTCAAATACAACTAGATGGTGTTTTGTTTCATCGAGCTTTTAGCTGAGCGCAGACATTTGCAAGGGGAAAAGCTTGAAAACTATACTAGTTAGAGCCCATCATGAACGGGCTTTTGGAACGCATTACCTGGGACTGCCAGTGATTACACCTGTGCTACCCTTGGCTCCCAGTCAGAAGAATGTGTCCAGAAAATTGCCTAGGGTGCATGCAAGAAAGTATATAGCCATTAAGTTATTGAGGAACATACCTATTACTCTCACTATGACGCCTCATTTCATTGAAACAGTGCAGTCTGGTGTGAGGGAGAGAGGGAAATGGGGACAAAGGAAGGGGATGAAAATTCCAAGCCACCCTCCCCGAAGTATAGTTTTATTGAAACAGAATCATTGTATATCCCAAGGAAACAGGCACTTGATTCCCCCCACCTTAACTTCTCAGGAATTACAATAAATATAAAGGTAAAAAGCAAGTTTCTTTTTCTCTTAATCCAAGACTTAAGCAACTGCATTTATCCCTTATACATCTCAAATGAGACGGGAGACAGCTTTAATGTGTCTAAAGTTGGTCTTGTTAAAGTATTTATCATGCCTTATTTTCTTGAAGCACTAGTACTAATACAGAACTACAAATTAAAAAAATATGCACAAACCAAAAAGTAATTTAAAATTTTCATTAAGGTAAAGCTTAGTTCTATAATTCACAAACACTAATTTGAGTAACTCAATCCTGGTTATACATCTAAACAAACTATAATGCAACATACAGATGTTTTCCCTCTGTATGCCTATGTAACTCATGTCAATGACAGTTACATATATACACTGAGACTAGACCCCTTAAGACTGCAAATCAATAGGTGTTTCTATTGTTAACTTTAAATTAATACAAAATAGTAATTGAGAAATGCATTAATTCTCTCTATTAACTAACAAGGAAACACCCTAAACTACATTTTATTTCTGTTATAGAGTTCTCTGTACTAAATGTGGAAAAACTGAACTACACAAATATTGAAAAGTTAAAAATTCCTTAATTTGTTTATTCCTGGTACCACTACCACAATTTACAGGGCAATATACCTAATGTAATGGGAAAATAAAAAGAAAAAAGAAAGACAAAGCTACAACAGATAAAGACCTCAGGAATGTACATCTAATCGACACTACATTGCATTAATCAATAGCTGCACTTTTTGCAAACTGTGGCTATGACAGTCCTGAACAAGAAGGGTTTCCTGTTTAAGCTGCAGTAACTTTTCTGACTATGGATCATCGTTCCTTCTGTGGCAGATTTTACAGTTCCTCTAATGCATTTGGGACGACTGTCTCAAAGTAACCTGCAGCTTTCCTGACAACTCCTCGCTCTCTCTCCTGCTAAGAACTGTAGCCTGTTGAATACAGGATAAGAAAATTATTACTCTCAGTGAACAGTTGTACATCATTAATCATCATTAAAAATATGCATTACACCTACCCTTTTTCTGGTAGCATTTTTAGAATCTTCTACCACCATAGCCCCCACTTCCACTTCCAGATCCATAACCACCTACAAAAAGCAGTGTGTTATGTTGAAAAATAAGAACAAGGTATTTTAAACAAAAAAATGTTTTCTGTACAAAACCGTATTTACCACCATAGGGACTGCCTGAACTTCTGCCACCAAAGCTGCCACCACCTTTCATGGGACCATAGTTGGACTGCTGTTGTCCACTGTAATTGCCAAAATCATTGTAGTTTCCACTCCCACCATAATTACCTGAAACAAATTCAGATTCATAAAGCCACTTTTCTTCAATACTTAGAACATGAAGCTTGACAAATTATGACAGCCAATGTAAATAGTTCAAAACAATTTAAAATATTTGCAAACATTTTGCATGCTACCTCCACTCACAATGCACAAATGACACAAAACCCTTAGCATTTTGAAGAAACTGATATTTCATTGAAAAAAATCCCAAATTAGAAAATGTATACAGATTTGAGTAGGCCATTTGAAATTAACTCAATAGGCCAAATTTAAGGGCTCCAAACTCAGAAAAGGACCTGATTTTCACCATCTTTCTTCCACTACCTAATGCTTTGCATGTACAACAATCGTAAATTACATTACAACTTATTTGATCCAGAAAGTGATAGAACTGCAACAGGCATGCTGAATATACATATCAGAGAGTATAACAAAATATGCAGCAGATTTTGCAGCTTAACTCCCCAGTTATAAAGCTTATATAAACTTATATTTATAGCCCTCACAAAGGAGGGTGTGATCTACATAATGTGAACTGGTATCTGACAGCAACAGCATACTTTAAACAGTCAAAAGCTTCAAAATACTTGCACTCTACCTTCACACACAGATTAATGGCTGCTGCTTTTTGGAAACTAAGTTCCAAGCAAAACAATGCTGTATGGTGTATCAAAGCTGATCCAGATGGAAAACAAACTTCCTTACGTAACACAGCATTCTGCAATAAGACCTAACTGCAAAACTTATTTACACAGTACCATACTTCAGGCATTGTACAACTCAGACCTGCCTGAAAAAATAGGTATCTACTTATAGCTAGCATCTTACCACCACCGAAATTTCCTCCTTCATTGTAGCCATCATATCCTCCTCCTCCACCTCCATATCCACCACCTGGGTTTCCATATCCTGGTCCTCCACCACCACCATACCCTCCTCTGCTGCCATAACCAGGACCTCCTCCATAATTGCCACCTTTGAATAAAGAGAGTAAAGGTAAACACACCAAAGAAAAACACCAGTAAGAAAAGGTCCATTTAACAAAAAAACCCACAATCTAAACCACTTAATCGAAACACGCAAAAAAACCCATTAGTTTATATATACCCTTTGAAGCCTGGTATGTCTAGCCTTAGACCTTCATTCTGGCTCAAAGAAAGCAGACCTGCGGCTACCACCACCACCACCACCAATGGTTTGTCAGTACTTTGTATCATCCCCTTTATTCCTCTGAACTGAAATCACTCTGTAGGCAAAGCCCTCAAAAGAATTCTGGTTTATAGTTTTTATCTAGATGTACACAGCTTTATTTACATGTGTGTCAAAGCTACTGGACGGTCTTTCTTTCTAATCACACAAAGCATATCTGAAAGACTTAGTATTCCAGATGCTGATCTGGCCTCCAGCATTTTGATGGAGTAGTTTCAAACTGGGAAACCAACATCACTACATATGTATCTGCTTACAGAACCAGGACATAAGTAACTACATACTACTTCCCTCATTTCCTGCTCCCCACAAATGCTACTTCCACAGCCATTTGGTTATTTCCACAGTTCTCTTTAGATGCATTTTGGATACTCATCCAAACTTAACGATTAAAAAGATACTAATGAGGCATGAGAAGTCTTACAGTTGATTGAAAAGATTTCTGGTGTGTTAGTTGGTCACTGCTTTATTCAGTTTATGTAATCTCAACTGACACCAGAATCTTCATTTAGTTCTGAAAAATCATAAACTGCTGCTGTTAAGGGGTGAATATAGGAGTATTTTTTCCCCACCGTAATTTTGTGGGGAAAACAAAAGACTTATTTAACTCTTCACAGCTCTACAATGTAGAAAACATTATCACCAATGCAGATGTGGTTTCCAAGGTGAAGACAAGATTTACAGCTGGTCATAATGTTGGGGGGGAACAAAAGCGGACAGTGCACTTACCATCACCAAATCCATTGTATCCGTCACCACCCCCAAAGCTTCCTCTGCTCCCACCACCGCCACCACCACCCCCATAGCCTCCTGGAACACAAAACAGACGAGAATGTTTTCCTGAACACACGTCTTAAGTGTTTAGGCCAACTGATGCAGGAAATTTAAAAAAAAAAAAAAATAAAAAAATCACATTCTATATAAGCATTCCAATTATTTACCTCTTCCACCAAAGTTTCCTCCTCGGCCAAAGTTCCCTCCACCACCTCCAAAGTTTCCACGACCCATGAAGTTGCCTGAGCCACCCCCACGACCTACAAAATATTTTGCTTAAATTACATTAATTGAAAACTAGTTACATAAAATAACCAAGCACAACTCCAAACTCACCTCTCTGAGAGCTAGCAGTCTGCATCTCTTGTTTTGAGAGTGCTTTTTTCACTTCACAGTTATGTCCATTTATAGTATGATATTTCTGAACTAGAGAAAATTGTGAAATAGGAAAGAGTTAGAAAATCAAATAATTGAAAGCATTATGCTGTAAAGCTCATAGAAAACTACTGTAAGGCATGACCATTAAATCTACCCCATTTCTTACAACAGTCAACCAGTGGATTATGCCAACATCTTACATTCCACACGCTGCTGCTGTGAAATCTAACATTACACTTTTATCCCGTAAGTCATTTCTCACTGAAGTTACATACCAACAATTTTATCAACTGTATCGTGATCATCAAAAGTTACAAAAGCGAAGCCTCTTTTCTTTCCACTTTGTCTGTCTTCCATGACTTCTATGGTTTCAATCTTCCCATATTTTTCAAAGTACTCCCTTAGATTATATTCTTCTGTATCTTCTTTTATTCCACCAACAAATATCTTCTTTACTGTGAGATGTGCCCCAGGCTTTACAGAGTCCTACAATGCCCAAAGTGACATTCAGTGTCTTAAATTATTAGGTAAAGATTAGGAAATAAGGTTAACTGAAACACTAACTTACCTCCCTCGAAACTGCTCTCTTTGGTTCAACCACACGTCCATCAACCTTATGTGGTCGAGCACTCATGGCAGCATCCACCTCCTCCACACAAGAGTAAGTCACAAAGCCAAAGCCTCTGGACCGTTTTGTTTGTGGGTCTCTCATCACCTGCAAAAACATAGGGGGTACTCTGCCTTTCTGCGCTAGATGAACTACCCATGGCCTTCCAAAGGCACAAAATAATATTTAACACTTTACCACACAGTCGGTGAGTGTGCCCCATTTTTCAAAGTGCTCTCTCAAGCTATCATCTGTTGTTTCAAAGCTCAGACCTCCAATGAACAGCTTCCTCAACTGCTCTGGCTCCTTTGGCTCATGACCCTACAAAAATAAAAAATCAAAACCATATTTTGAATACAAACCATGAAGTTGTAATTTCACAGAATTACTAAAAATTATCTGTGTGCATTATAATTACAAATAAATTGAATACATTTAAATAAAAACAATGACTTCTAATAGGTCTAGACAGCAGCATAGTTAACACTTAACAAGGTGTGATTTCAATTAAAACACTAACTAGCTAACAACTTTAGAGTGCTCAAATGCAAACAACAGTAAAGAGATTTTAATACACTAAATAATTCGCTTCCTACCCCCATGGAAGTGCATTAATTTTATGTCTATCTTATGTCTGAGTTGCATATTGCTCTGTAGGGATTAACAATGAAGCACTACTAGATAAAAGGGAAGTTCTACCACTTTACAAAAAGCGTAACTGAGGAACTGTAAGAATTTAAGAACACAGTGTATAAGAAAAAAAAGTTATTGTCCAAATTCGGCATCTAGTGTTTTGGGATATCCATTTTGAAAGGTTATTTTTTACTCAGTTTGAAGAATTGTATCAATTCTTAATTCCTTAAAATTGTAAATTTTGTACTCTGATTATTTTTTAAGTTGAGTGCATGCAAGTAACAAAGTAGTACATACATGGTTCTCAGTGTTAGAGGAAATACATCTTAAATGTGAATCAAGATGGATTTATGTCTTAAAGATAAAAAAATGTCTTGAATCATAACTTATCAAAGACCAGTAGTGGATACAACTACTGGATTAAGACTGGTACCTTAACAAGTATCATAAAACAAACAAGTTTAATTTAAGCTCTTGACAGTACCACTTATATATGACCAGACACATTTATGTGCTAATTTTCAAATCCCAGCTTTCTGTAGTACAATTAAAACACGCTTACATATGCACTGGTGTTTCTGCTCTCTTTCAGTGTTGCATTTTTTATTTTTGTTAGGCAGGGAATATCCCTGTATACTTGACAGGAGTTTACAAAAAATTATTTTACTATTTTCTCCCATCTCCACAACAGAGAAGTCTTACAAAAAGCAACCAGATTAAAATCTAGCAAGCTGGTACTTTTTTGCATATAAAACACTCCATAATGAGGTGCTGGCCAGCTATGCTGCTGGCTTGCTGTGCTGCATATGACTTCAATTCTGCACCATAAATGTGTTCACTGCAGTGGGTTAACTTAGACTAACTGCAGCATTAGCCTGAGAGCTGAACTACATAAAACCACCCAGACTTCTACAAGTAGATGTCTTGCTTCAAACCTGAAGACAAAGCAGTTTAAACCTTTGCCAGAGTTTGAATAAAGAGGGTGGTGGTGCTCGGGTTACCCAGAAAAGCAAAAATCCCTCTTTAGTGCAACACAACCACCCTAAAGAGCAATTAATGTTGTGAAGCAATGCAGGCAAAAGAGAATTTATGAATTATATACTGCCTTAGGAAAGTATTGGTTTATAATGGTCAAGTTGTGCTACAGGAAAAAATACCAGAGATTATAAAAAGCCGGCTGAGGAATAGCTCCCTGCTCTTGTGCCTGCTAAACTAAGTGAGGAAGAGCCCCAGCGTTCTCAGTAACAACTTTATCTTTAAAGCACTAACTTTGTTACTACAGAACACGATTGACAGTCAATGGTTCTGTGACTACAAAGTAAAGCTCCTTTTCTATGGCCTTTTAAGTAGTCTGGACTACAGACTACTTCCAACTAAAAGTAAACTTAAAATCGTAAGAGTAACATACTTAACATATACAGAAACTGCTTCAGCTTAAGTGAAATATTGTATTACGACACTAACCGCATTTTAAAAAAAATCTACTGACACTATTTAGTTTTTGGCAGGATTATGTTAAAGCTGAAAACATTAAGTGTTTCAAACTATCCTATGCATATTAAAGGAAATCTATTACGTGAAACTGTTCAGTTTAGACTTCTTCAAAATCAAAAACCTATACAAGAGAAAACTGGACAGAATTTTTACAATTCTCTGACATCCCTCAAGGCTAAAAGTTTTTCAGTTAGCAACTCAGACTGCTTTTACCTTAAAAGAATGACCACAGAACTCTTCAGGTCACTCCTGAAAGGAAAAGTGAAGTCCTTTTCTGCTTTTATTATATGCACATGAACAACTGTTCTCATATGGGAGGAAAACTTGTTATTACAGCTTCCCTCTTCTGAGAAAAATTATTCTCAGGATACACCTATGTCACAGGAACTCTCCACAGAAATATAAGGCAATGTTTTCTTAGGAAAATAATTGTTTTATTTCAGGCATTTTGTTCTCACTGGGAACAAGCATCTCTAGGGTTTTCAGAGTGCTGCCCTCTAACACAGAAAATGTTGTTTTTCAGTCCTTCTGGTCCAAGTTAGTTATAACAGCAGTCTCTCCTGGGCTGCAAACTTTGCACAAGACATCACTCTCTTCATTCCTAGTGGAACTACCATACTGCTTCAAAGAGATCAGCAGGCTCCCTCCCACTCAGCTGATACTGCGGGCCAGCACGCCATTTTGCAGCACTCCTTCCGTCGCGAGGAGGGGGGGGGAGAAGCAGTAAGAAAGCCCAGCCTGCCTGCAGCGAGCAAGCTGGAAAGAAGCTTCATTTCCCCCCTAAACCGTTTAAGGGATTTCCCAAACATATTTTTGGGTCTGAGGAGGAGGGGAGCTTTCTTTCCAGCCTTAACTAGGGACTTCCTCCCGCAAGCCACAGCTCTACGCAGCACCAACCGCCTCCATTTTGTGAGCGATCTCGCCTCCTCCACCCTCAATATGGAGCCGGCGGGGCGGGGCCAGGAGAGAGGGAACGCGCGCGCGGCAGCCCCCGCCCGCCACGTCCCAGCGCCGCAGTGGCGCCATGGGAGTGGCCCCGCCACCCCCGCACCGGCCAGCGATCGGGCGTAAAGGGCGACCCGGGAGAGGCCGGCATGGCGGGGGAGCATCTGGTTCCCTCTGTTCACCCTTCCTCGTCATCAAAATCGAACTACTGGTTCCCATGTCCTACCTAAGCCTCCGAGCGCTCAGCGCAGTCTAACTGTGCCTCTTTCATAAGAGAGGAAGGAAAATGGCAACTAGCATCTCCCAAGACCCCTGTAAAAATTCTCATCTTTGCAGAAATCCCAGAACCTTTTGGCAACACTGCTGCAGATACACCCTGCCTTTATTCTGAGTTTGCTATAAACTTTACTTCCACATGGCAGGGGTTTTGAATTATCAGCCTTTTGGAGTTGCAGTATTTCTCTCCGATGGCACTGTTTTTAGGCACACTATTCCCGTGTATCATACCTCTGGGAACACCAGCAAGTGTCCACAAAATGCCTGGCCCCATACCTATGCTCATCTGTGGCTGCACCTGGAAGATGAGACTGCTCTGTGCCCCCAGGCAGCCCAACCCTAGACGGCCTTCTGAAACGGGAAAGCTTACAGGCAACTGTGGCCTCATCAACTTTCTGTGAAACATTTTATCCAGAAACTTAGTAGCTTTATGTACATTCCGCAGCAAGCTACTTTTGTAAACCAGAAGATCTTATTATGTAGGCAGCAGAGCGACCTGAGTTAAATTCTATCCAAAGTCCAAGAGCAGAGAATTGCAACATTCCTCCCAGAAGGACTTTACACAGCATACAAAATAACCATATGCTACCAGACACATGCAACTCCGCAAGGCTTGTTCTTAATTCAAGTCTACAAGCCCTCCCACACTGCAGCAGTGTACCATTCCACAAAAAGTTGTACTAGCTAAAATATTCAGGCACCCTGGAAAGCAATGCTAGAAAGCAAGCATATCAAAATAATCAGAAAAAATGTCTCAGTTATAAGCTACATAAGCATATTTAATGCCCTCTTTGTCAATCTAAACCCAGGTTATTTTCTGAAGGGTATAAAGACTTCTCATTCCCCCCTCCCATTTCCATACCCTGCCCCAATTAACTAGCTCCCATCCTCCCAGAACAGCCCCAACATCTTCTCTATACTACGCACCTTATTCAGTCTACGGTATTTCTGCTAGAAGTAAAAGAAAACAGTTATTTTTACTTAGTACAGCCTCGCTTTCATTTGCAGTGACTATCAGGCAACCATTTTAGTAAAAAAAAAAAAAAAGAACCTGTCTTCATTCCCACTAAAAACAGATGTTGAAGATAGGAAGGAATCAGATTCCTGCTGAAACTGGATGCGTTAATTTCTTAAAAAATAATTACACCTTGCTTTAATCACAAATATGTATTTAGTCAGTTTTGTTATAACAGAAAACTAGAAAAGCAAAACTTTCCCACACTATGCTTAACACCCCACCCCTTAAAATTATAAGTAATGTACTGCAATTTAAAGTTACTCTGCTAATACAGGGATGAAGGAGGTCTAAAAAAACCTATACATTAATAAATCAGATATAAATGGTTAAGATTCTTTTAAAATAATTTCCCCTTAAAGCTACTTATTTAACAAAAAGCAATCCTCTCACCTGTGAGGATCGTCTTCCTTTCCTCTTGTAGTCTTCCACATCTCTCTCTTCCTTAAGAGCAGCCATTTTGGAAGGGTACTCTAACTCAGCCTTTCTTTTAGATCTAGGAAACCTAGAAAACAGGTTGGTTAAGTCAGTACTTAAAATTCCTGTGAAGCAGGGCCTTCCATGGCTGCCAACACACGGGTGTGGTTTCATAGAAGGAAAAGGGAGAGCGGTGAAAGTAGAAAAAAAATGTAAGTATTTAAAAGAGTAGAGAAAAATCCCCAGCTTGTTTTGATCACAATTAAGAAGAGCTGCATAAGAAACATCTGCTATCCTAAAAAAGGTCTTTTACAACTGTTGGAACAACTAGGTACAACCTAAAGCTAAAACACGTAGGAAATAACCTATGTTGGTTACTGTCTCACGTAGCTATTGCTAATACAACTGATACAGGTGCAAGAAAATTCCACCTTTGACACCCAAAACCACTGCATAAATAAAATTCTACTTCTCTAGATTTTAAACCCCAAAGTATTTAAGGCTTTGTGAATACTGCTTATTAGAATTATCTTATGTGTCATCTATCAACTTATCAGTGATCCAGCAGACTACAAAACTGGAACACTAGAGGATGCGTTACACGTTTTCTGTATTGAAAAGTATTTTCCACTAACACCAGTGCAAGAATCCTTTACTGATCCTGTTCTTGCAACATCAAAAACGTTAACACTTGATCCTCAGCATTCTCCAGCAATAACCCTCCATGTCCAAATTTCCAAAACGTTATATACGTTATAAAAACAGTATTTCACAAGATAAGCTCAGTGAACTAATCCGTATCTAAGAATTAAAAAAAAAAAAAATCATGTTCCCTACAGCCTCCATGATTTCAAGTCTTCTGAGGTCATTAAGTTATTTGTTTTAAGGTATAGTATCTTTAGCTATCACTGACTTCAGCTATCATAATGACTTTGGATGTTTCTTGAAACTTTTTTACAGTAGCCTAAACAGGATACTGTCAGGTATATAACATGCTTCTATAAAACTATATTTGTACTGCATTAAAATATTTTATATTTAAAAGATTAGGTGTATTTCTGTGTATTTTTTTAGTTGGGGGGGGGTTGAAGTTTTATTCCTGAAAGACTCCATAGGGTAAGGCAGGCAGGTCTCCACTAATGACCAATATGTACCGTTACTAAAAAGTGAAAATTATTTAATATACTTCCATGTTACAAGTTCTTCTCTACACAATGTTAAACCTGCTCTTCCATTCCTTTTACATCAAACATCAGTTTGACTTAGGAGGTATTAGGACACTGAGTGTTTTAACAGAGCTGTGCAATTCAAGTCGTACAGGGAAGACATGAAAGAGAACAACTTTTTTTTTTTTTTTTAAAGTAATTTTATGGCAAAATCAAAGCTTGGAAACTGGTAAGGAGGAAAGGGACAACCCTATTTAAATACTTTAAGTAATCTAAAGTATGCAGTCCCTTCTCCTATTTCGTCCCCTGAAGCTTTCTCCATGCTGGCCTACATAAAGCTTTCAGGCACGGTCACACTGGTCAAGAGAATTGTCTCCTTGCTAATGCACACTATCAGCTGAAGTGGAACACAACCCTGGTTCAGCCCTGTTCCTACTTTGCTGCATAAAAATGTTGCTTAAAAAAGCTATCAATATTAGCTTTTTTTATACTTATCATCAACAAAATACTTTCTTCAATTCTAAATATTCAGAGCATTTTTATGAGCCGAGTTAAACTAACATTGAAACAGCTGTATACTGCAAGTACACTACAGAGCTGAAAGTAGTCTGAAAACAAATCTGTTATAATTAGAAGAAAGTCATTAGGAGATGCCCCATTACTCAGAGCTTACAATCCTTACTGTCTCTTACAAAGACAAGAAGATAATGGAGGTGAAACAGACATTGCCAAGAGGGAAGTTTACCTGTCCATTCAGAGGTATTGATCTTTTTTATAAATAGCTAAACTTGGACCTAATGTGCATACAGTAAATTGTGGCAAATCTGAGAGCTAAAGCAGAAAAACAACAATTTCAGCTCTGTGTTTGCAATTTATTTGCAATGCCAATAGGAACATCTGCTAGGAAAAAAATTACAAAGTATTAGCTTACTAACTTATGTGATGGATCCCCAAGCTTTATTGAAGCATGTTCAAATGCTTTGAACTCATCATCCCATTTGTCAAACTACACAACTCTGAAGCAGCTAAAACAATTGCTCACATGGAAAAAGTGTTATTTTTAGCTCTTTTACTAAGGGATCCAGTTTCTTCTCTGCCTTTAATGTAGGAATAAAACTTGAGAGACCTGTTGGTTTCTCTGTTCTCAATTCTTTACAGTTACAGCTTACAACGAAGGGGGTCAAGATTTAAAAAAAAAAAACAAAAAACAAAAACAACCTGTACCATTTTTGCTTACCATACTTTCCCTGAAATACTTGAGCAAAACCACTTAGGTTTTGAAAAGAGAGGAAAGAAAATCAAGGGGATATATCATGACAGTATTTCCCTTTGGTACGGTGTGGATGATTGCCCCAGTGTGCACTTGCATTCGAGTTGAGAAAAATTTGAACCAAGATTTGTGCTTTGTGTTACCCACCAGGATCACAGCAAAACACCACCGAACGTTGTGACTCTTGTGCAAGTGCGGTTGGGAGAATGCAGAAAAAGAAATGAGAAATATCCGAGAGAGCTTTGCACTATGCCTTCCCCCATCTCCTCGGGCAGCAGAAGCCCAGTACACGTGCTAACTCCCTCCGGGAAGCGGTGAAGGTTATCAGGGAGGTGCTGCAACGTGCACCAGCATTTCTCAGCAAGAAGCGGGGTCTTGCATTAAATGACCTTCACGCTTTAAAAGTCTGTTCCTAGGGAAATGAGAAGGAAAATAATATCCCTAGCGCACTACTTCGGGTTGCTTACCTGGGGGGGGGGGGGCACACAGGGAGGACAGAACAATGACACACGCATGTGTGGAACTCCCTTCTGCTCCCCTCTCGCCCGAATTCGCGCCTAATTGTCCCCCAGAATAGCTAAGGAGGACTCTGCTACCCACAGCCCTGACCCAAGTCGAGGGGCAAGCCTCCCCCACCAACTGGCCCACGCTTTGGAGCGCTGCGAAATGGCGACCGCAGCGGTTGTGCCCGAGGGGCCGCAGAGCGGAAGCGCAGCCTCTCCCGCATCCTCCCCCTTCCTGCCAGCGGCCGCCATTGCGGGCTAATGCGCCATGTCACAGTGAAAAACGGGCCGGGAGCGTGGGAGAAACAATACAAGGAGGAGGCGGCCGCTCCGGGGCCGCAGTGGGCACCGCGAGGGGCACCACTACGTGCCCACCTCCCCCGCCCTCCAGCTCGCCGCGTCTCGCGCTCCCCCTGCCCGCCCTGGGGCTCTGGCAGAGATACAGCAGCTCTACCGCCGCGGGCGGGGGGGGAGAAGACCGCCTCACTCCCCTTCCACCCTTGCCTCAGCTCAGCCTAGCGAGTCCCGCTCCCTCCACGCGGCAGGCAGTTACCTCCATTTTGTGACCAGGCTTCCTTCAGTACCAATATGGAGCCGAAAGGAAGAGCAGGGGGAGGGCGGAGGAGAAATCACGTGGTGGGAAGGCGGGCTCCAGGCCTCGCGCGGGGGAGGCGGGGGGAGGGCAGGGCTGGCTGGCAAGCAAGCAGGCAGGCAGCCGCGCGCGCGCGCGCGGCCGTTACCGCTTTCCCCTCAGGGCCCGCCGCCCCTCCCCCCGCCCGCCGCGCCGCGCCGCAAACCCTGAGCCGCTGCTAGCGAAGCGGCCCTTTCCCCACCGGGACGGTGGAAACGGAAAGGAGCGAAAGCAGCCAGAGAGGGAAAGTGGGGATAGGGTAGCAGGAGTGAGAGAAGATAAGATATAACCGTGCCAGCGTTCAGCGAAGCGCCTTCCCGCCCTGGTCGGTCCCACGCCGGCAGCTGGCCTAGCGCACTAACCGCTGTGGGGGTGGCGGCGCCGGCGCACAGCCGTGACTGGTGCGCACAGGCGGGCACCGCCTCTCACGTAAGGCCGCCCGCCGGCCCTGCGGCCTCCCCCCGCCACGACTGCTCGCCCCCGCCTCCTGCCTGAGCGCAGGTCGGGAGTCCCAGTCGTAGCCTGCTGTTGGCAGGCCGGTATCTCGTCTGCCTGTTGCCATAGGGGCTGCTGTGTGAAAGGCGAGCCATGGAAATACCGGCCTTGAGAGAGGTTGTTAATCAGACGGGTTAAAGTATGTTGTAGGAAAGGAAAGAAAAGGACAGGAGGAAATGTGATACTTACAGAGGACTTATACAGCAGTATAAGGCTATGCCTGAGGCGCTCAGGACCGTCTTAAAGAAGTTATTTGTCTCCACGTATGGTTTTTATTCTGGAGAGACTGCAAAGAGGCAATGGAAAGATTTGCTCTCCGGACATTTTTTGGCATTCCCCCTTTGAAAGTGAGGGTAGGTTAGTATATTTCTGGTTGAATGCAAAACACATCCAAGCAATAAGTTTTATAAACTTCTCCATAGCTTCTTAAGCAGAGGTATTGCCTGTATCTTTTAATGGTGTTTGTCATTATAAACTAGCATAGAGAGTTAAAAAGAAGCGGTCTACTATAAGAATTTTGCATAGAGTAAAGCATAGTTAAGCACATCCATAACAATTTCTTTTTTTAAGCTGAAAAATCACATCAGGAAAAAACAGCATTATAAAAACCTACCCTTAAAGTTTCTTCAATCTCGATTATCTATGTTTCCTGCCAGTACCAGTAGCTATTTCAGTATGATGACCTAACCTAGACAGGAGGTGTTGGCACTTACCCCCTTTAAAGATACCTTTATGCTATATAAAGGAGTAAACCAGTTGATGTGGTTTTACTGAAAGGTTTGTAGGTGAGTATCCCCTGTATGAAATGCTTAAATGAAAGGGTTATGAATTGCTGGCAGTTCATTATTAGCTGATAATTTTATAACTTTGTATCTTTACCCTGCAGTTCTTACAAACAAACAAACAACAAAAAAAACCCCAAACCCAAACAAAACACACAAACAAAAAAAAGGAAAATGTCCTGGTTTGAGCCAGCATAAACCCAATTTTCTTTTTACTGATTTTTTTTATCAATACTGATCTTTGAGTTTCAAATTAGCATCATTTATGCAAAACTATCAAAACCTGCTTGATTTCTCTATCTAAAGAGAATTTTTCTAATATGTAGGGAAGTTCCCAATAGGTTTAGAAATGTTCTTGCTACTATTGTGTATAGAAGTTGAAAGTTTTTAGATTATTTCTGTATTTTGACCTCAGTGAGAAGGTAGGTGACTTCCTAGAAAGTAAAACTCGCTGGAAATCTCAGAAGTCTCCAGATATTCTTTGCATTGAGGCCAAAATCAATACATTCTCATCTGCCTTCTCCCAGTCAAGTAAACCACAAAATTTACCTTTTTATTTCAAATAAAATTCTTCACATGTGTGTCTTTTATGTTGCTTGTTGTCTTGCCTCTGTTACTCACAGGGTGAAGACACTGTGAGACAGACAACAGTACTGGCTAAATACATCCCTCAGTTTCAAAGGTTCTTGTAGTTTACATAGGAGTTGCCTCACGGAATTTGAAGAAGACCATGCCTTTAGTAGTTTGTCATTCACTTCACAGTGGAGTGTCACTCATGTAGGCCGGTTGTCTTGTGGTCTTGTTTGGTTGCACAGCCATAGGTGGATCACATTTGAATTCTATAGTTTCAGTTCATGATCATCCTCCCCTATCTGTAATCAATTGTACAGAATGTAATAAATCTGTAATAGTGTGCTTACTACACTGACAGAAAAGACAAGTCAATAAATGAGAGGGATGCACATTTTACAAAGATTCACAGTTGCTTATGAAAATTATCCACAACTTTGAGGTCTTAGATGAAAAACTGTAATGTTTATTGCAGGCAAACTTCTGCTAGTAAGGTGTTTTCAGGTTGTTTGTTATCTAGTAGAATATTGCTTCCCATTTTGGATCACCTGTTTCCTTAAGAGAAAATGTAGCACTAACTATACCTGCATCTATAGCAGTTGTACTATCAGTGATCTATGCAGATGGCTAAGGTGCTTTTCTTTTTTTTCCTAGCAGTGTTTGCAAACATGTATTTGCCTCTTTGTAAGCCAAGGGAACAGTAGTTTGTACCTGGTTAAAAAAAAAAAAAAGTAAAAAGTGGGAAAAGTGTGAAAGGCTTTTAACTGTTCTGTATTTCTGTGGCCGAAATGTTAGTGTCTCTTTGTTGTCCTTTTCTGTTGAGGGTTTGTTGGAGGTTTTTTGTTTCTTGATTCTTACATGGTATTTGTTTGTGAACTGAATCTTTGGATATGTAAATATTTTTGGTGTAATTGTCCAAAGTTGTTTTTTTACTGTTATGCAGGTGTTAGGAAGCAAATGTGAAACTGATCTTGAATTCTTGTCTCCAGAATAATGGACTCAATTCACTGAACCAAATATATTTTCCATAAGCCTCTTAGATTGCAGAAACAAATGGATGCATTAGTAATTAAATGTTAGCGTTGTGATGATAATTTTGCAGATGTAGTTGGTTTGAGTATTTTAAGTTTCATACTTTGAAAAGGACACAAACTACAATTTTGATAAGAAGGCCTGAGCGCTAGTATGAGTGCTTTGCTGAGTATAGTAAAACATTTGTGAGAGCTGCAGGATAAAAGATTGTTTGTAAGTCAGTTCTTTTTTCTGGATTGTAGAAATATATTATAATTAAACATGGACAAGTGTTACTGCAGACACTTCCCTATTGTGCAAGCAACTGCAGCTCTGCTGTATTCTTTATTTAGAAACAATTGTTTTAATCTCTGAATTGGATTTAAATTGCTGAGCTTCACTGAACAAAGACAGTATAATATATTAGTGTAAAGTCTGGTAATATTTTGGCAATTCTTGTATGAGCAGTACAGGGTACATGAAAACCTTTTACTTCATTAATTAAAAAATACATAGAACCAATAACTGGATTCTTAATATCAGAATTAGTAGTATGATTATGCTATAGTATTTGCTTTACTTCAGAAATTGTTAATAACATTCTTTATATATATATACACACACACACATACATACATATACCTATACATACATACATTTGTATACACACATACTCCAGAAACAACAAATCCTGAAGCCCCTTTCCACCTTGGATCGTGCCACTGCAATGTCTTGTGTCTCAGAACTCTGGCAGCTTCTGGAGGACTTAGTTGCAGTGGTTTGATATAGTATTTCCCCTTCTGTCTGCTTTTTTTTTCCACAGAAGGCTCTGAATACATATAGGTACATCAGCTGCTTCTATTTACAGTCTCCTGTATTAACTTTAATAATTGATAAAGGTGCGTTTGAAGTGATACGTCAGTCTATGAGCTAGTTTGAAGCAAAACCACACATACTTGTCCACCAGCCCAGTACAGGTTTAGTAATCTCCACCAAACATTTGGGGAAATAATACCAAACTCTTGCAACTATGTCCATTATACTTAATCTGTAAGAGACCTTAGATCAATTTTGCATGACTTATATTCCTCAAAAGCTACATCTCAGAGCTGTGATCCAGGAAATGAGAGAGAAGTCAAACAATTAGCAACTAGCTCAACTAAAAATACTTTTAAAGTGCTTTCCATTTGTATATTTTGGTTCATTCAGGAGCACGGATTAATTCTTTATACAAATTGCATCTCTATATAGAATGCTTATTCTTTATTTGTACCAGATGTGTAATATGGAAAATAATCCTGCATTTTGGATTGCTGTAAAAACGAATAGTTTCCAAATATTTTTTTCTTTCCATTTGTTCTGCTCTTCTTTGGATGCTAATTAAATCTGAATACATGAGACTCTATTTTATTTCATAACCTGCTCTACCCATGTTTTAGCTGAATTTTCTTCCCAAAATTATATTTGCTTGAACGCTTCTGACAAAAATTGACAGAAGAAATGCACATTGGGAATGACATTAGGACTAACCAAACAATAAAACCTCTAGCAGTGAAAGATAGCTTGCTTCAATGCCATTATCACACAGTTGGCTCTGTAACTTTGTGTACAAGAATTTCACATTTATTGTCCAGATCTTAGGATAGGGGGAATTCTGTTACTAGCAAAATTGTGCCCTAGACAGAGTCTAAAGGTGTCATGTTAAAATGCCAACAATCATATTTAAGGAGCTTACTTGAGATGAAGTATTGCACGTTTAACCTTCACTGCTGCTTGATTTACACAAGGCTCTAGGGTAAATTTAGGGCTTTATTAAAAGCAATATGCTAGGGTTGTTTTTTTTTGTTAGCAAACATGCATTTTCTTTAGAGGTAGATTAAATACAAATAAGTTTATGTATTGCAAGGGGAAAAAAGATGTGATAGCCATTTACAGTTGAAAACTCCAGGTAAATTTAATATGTTGGGTTTGAAATGCCAGTGCATGAGGAGTCAGCTGTGCTAAAATTTGTGTAATAAAATCATTACAACTGGGAAAAGGCAAGAAATACAAGATTGCTAGAATAATATTTAATTTGGATTCCTGTTGTCTACACAGGAAGGAAAAACCTTGAGATGTAGAAGAAAGGAAGAATGGACAACATAGCAGGTAGTATCTGCTAATCTTGAAATTAAAATTGTAAAAAATAGTATATGATGACCTTAGTATTAATTCTTTCTTACTAAGATTTGTAATTTCCTGTATTATTTGGTATATTTCATTAAGTTGAGGAACTGCAGGTGGATTTCCTGCTTGCCTACATATCTGTGCAAGACAGTAGGACAGGGAAAATAAATCTTGTTCTTTCCTTGACTGCAATGCAGATCTGGCTCGGGGAGGGGTTTTCATATCCGCACCGCTGAAACACATGGTCAGCGTTCAGCCAATAGTTAGCCTTACATCTGGCACTGCATTTTTGTGGCTCGAAATGCCTTTTCTGACTGCTAAACAGGAAAACCGACTTTTTTTCCCCTCCCCTCCCCCCCTCTTTTTTTTTCCAAAATTGAATTTGCACACATTATTCAGAGTTTGATTTATATCAAACATAATTTTAACTGTTTTCCTGGTATACACTGTAGCTACCCTAACAACTACTTTGCCAACGACTGTCACAGTATTTTTTTAAAAACACAGGTACACAGATTATTCCTTTCCTGTACTTAGTCTCTCAGCTATGCGTAAGCTGCTAGGATCATGCTTTTTTTGACAGCATGCTCTGTTTTAAGCTGTTTGTAAATAGTACTCCACTTTCAGGTATTACACTTCCCTGGCAAGTCAGGTATTTCAAAATACATTTAATTGATTTTTTGCATAATTATTTTTCTGGTCTGCTGCTGCTGAGAAACATTTTATTAATTTCATAACAAGTATTTGAGATTTTTAGATTACTGTGACGTAAAGACATATCCACGGTTCTTTATATATAGCATGAAACATATGTGAATAAGGTCATGTCTTTCAAAAGCTGCCAAAATAAATTAAATTCAAAAGGTAACCACATGTGCTAATGTTTGCATTTGGAACATTAAGGCGTATCTGTTTTTTAAAAATAATAAAATTTTCGTAATGAATTCCATATAGGTTTTCCTTTTTCGTTCCTAACATACACATTTTGTGTTCAGTTAGAAATAGGTATTGCTAAATACAAAATATTATCCCCTAAAATATGAGTGGTTGTAATTTAAACCAGTATCATAACATTATAATAGTTTCTGCTAAGTATCTTAGAATTCTTTCTCACTAAATTTAAAATGATTGTACTGACCAATATTACAAATTCAATGGAGGTGCTGGGCAACTAGAATAAAACTGGAGAATATCAGTCTACTAATTGTGTCTGGTTAAATTACTTAATTAAGAGAAAGACATTGAAACTGCTGGGAGAATATAGCCAAAGGTAAGGAGACTGCAGTTGGTACCTAGTAATTTGTGCATTCAGAGACCACAAGTGTATGAACTGGTGTATACCATGGAAAATTGTGTTGTGAGTCAAAAACCTGCCCTATAATGCTAGAATATTTGCCATGGAAATGGCTGAACATTCTTGTTTACCAAATATTGTAGGTCGTGTGCAATAAACACAAATGGAAAATGCTGAGTAGTGGAAATGTCTATAGCTATATATATAACCTGATGACATTTCTGCCTTCAGGACACACATGCTTTGAATACATTGGCCATATAATTAATAATTTTCTGTGTATTAATAAGAGGATGGTAATATAGGCAGATAGATTATGCAAGAGAAATCTAACAGAAGGTCAACTATCTAATTAATAAAATATATTAATGTTTAAGGCTATAACTTTCAAACGAGTTATATTGTGTAAGTGGGAACAATTCAGATTTAAAATGTTGCTGTTTTGCTTTTGGAAAAATGACAGAAAAATATTTTTTGGTGAAGTTTCCCCTGAAAATCTGTCACTCTTGGTGAAATATAATGTAAAAACTAGTACCTTTTTAATGTTTGCAACCAGGACTCTGTTGTAGTTGTATCACCTGCATTTAACATGTAGTTCATCAATCTACATTATCTAGATGTCAGAGCACTTGGTTACAGTATCTTGTACTAAATATAGTTAAAATATAGTTGGATTTTGTGTTGTTGAAGGGATTTAATAAACTGTCTAACAGTGTCCACAAAGCATACAAAAATTTGTGGATAAAGGCTTTATAGTTATGAAATCAGATTCTTGTCTGATGTACATTCTTGCACTTTACGTTGGCTGAGGATGAGACCCACAATCTAAGCAGGCCTTAGTAACTTGCAGGTATTATCCATTTTCATGTTCTCTCTGTGTGCCATTTCAGAAACCTTTTACTCAAAACATTCAGATAAATGCATTTGATTGCTTTGCTTCAGTGGCCCCACTCAAAGAAGTTTCACCTGGGACTCTGTGACTTTGGAGTTTCTAAGTTTAGTCAACCAAAAGGACTGTGCCGTTTTGAATACTAGCTGTAGTTGTACCACAGAATTTTCAATTGTAAAATTAATTTCTTATATTTTTGTGTCTATCAGTATACAATATTTTATTTAAAAATCAAGAAATCTACTTGTAACATCTAAGTATAGGAAACACACAGCAGACTATTTCTGTAATTTAAAGTTATGTTTAGTCTAAGCAAGTATTAACTGCTTTTTATGCCCTCATATGGATGTGTGCTAACCCTCCAGTACACATGTTGCTTTTAATCCCTCCCTCTCAGGAAGATAGCTATGGGATTAACTGAATTAGTTATTTTTTCTTCTGTTCTGTAGTCCTGTGCCCAAACAAAGCCTCTGTCTTGCCTGATTTTTTAGCTTAACATCCTCCCAAGAGTTTCTGAAAGTAGACTGGTGCAATTACAGAACACATCCCAGTGGAAAACTGGGACTGCTATGTCAGGCCTGGAGCAGTGAGGCAATATTCCAAGCCAGGGGGTGGAAACCACAAATCTTGACCATTATTGCAAAACTTGTGATAGGAACACAGGGAAGAGTATTATTAGCCAGTCATGGAGTATTAAATTATGCATGAATATAGCACTGCTGAACATCAGCCACCAGCCTGAAGCTCTTCCTTTTTCTGAGTTGTTCACTTCAATGACAAGAGGTGGATTTTCCTGTCTCGCCCTTTGGATTGTATCTGTCAATATTGATTTTAAAATCTGCCTGCAGTCCATCTTTTGACCCCAAGTGTTTTGTTTGTTTGTTTGTTTGTTTTGTGAAATCAGTATCTGAGATCCCATTTACACTAAAACACAGGCATGCATGTGTCCAAGTGGTTTACATGCGTTTCAGTCTTAGGATGCTGAGGAAATTGGCAGTATGTAAGCTGAAAAATGTCTGTACATGTTTCACCCAGTTGTTAGAGTTTTACTTCAGTGGTATTCCAGTAAGAATAAAACATACATTTTAGTTTGTTCTGGCATGACTTCTGTATGTCTGCAGTAGCAAGCTTCTGTACTCTAATGAAAGCTAATTACTGGACTGAAACAGCTGTTGCTGAATTACTTCTCTGTGAAGGGTAATGATGAGAAGGGAATATTTTTGTATGAAATAAAGTTTCTTTTGGAATGTGCATGTCGCTACTACATCCTGCTAGATATTATGTAAGCTTGATAACTGTCCCACAAACCTTCAGTTCCTCATAGCAGGAGCCATGTTCCTTTATTGTCTGCCTTACATAAATGATATTACTATGCCAGAACCTACATTATTTACCCCTGTATGAATACCATCCATGCAGAAAGTCTCCTCAGACATTGCCAGAACTGTCTCAGGCCTTCCTGGACACAGCTGCTCTTGCTAGAGTTCTGTGTTACTTCTAAACCACGATTCAGACTTGTAACATCACACATTTGAGAAGAATAGTAGACCAGGTTTCTGTCTTTTCTGTCACAGCAATCAGTTGTGCTTTGACCATTCTGGGAGGAACTGGGTTATAAATACACATAGGAGTATTTGAAAAATTAAAATAATACATAATTGCTCCTTGCTACTTACTGGGGAAAAAAATAATCTGTGTTTCTAATAAAATCTGGCAAAATGGTGCTTTCATAATGCTGAATATGATTTTATTTTTTTTTTCCTTAACTACCAGCAGATTAGTTGTGATTTCAATTATGGTAACTGAGGATGTTTTCCTACATCCCATGATTTAACATGTTGGACTGTGAATTGAAGCAGCTGAAGTGTAGGCCCACATTCCCCTCTCCTTACTATTTTCTGAAGACAGTAGCTTCCAGCAGGGGAGGTACCAGGCAACAGGCAGTGTGCAAATGACTTAAATCTCTGCAGCTGTTGGCTTATTTCTATTCTGGTGCCACATGTTGTTACTGCTAATTTGTGGCATTCATCAAAAGTGGAAAGTGGATGTTTTTTCCTTTTTTGTATTGTACCTGCTACTACTGCAGTTAAGCTGAATGTTTAAGTATTAATGCACTTTGGGTTCTTACTTTGGCAATACTGCCCTAGCAATTCCTGCTCAGCAGATAGACTATTCTGGGAAAAAAAAAAAAATCAAGGTGAGGAGGCACAGCAAGGAAAAAAAAAAGTCATTAGTCCCAGAATGAGTACCTTAGTGGTTTTTGTGGGGTTTTTGTTTTGTTTGGGGTTTTTTTGGGTTCGTTGGTTGGCTGTTTTTTTTTAGTTTTCTATTGTTCCTAAAAAATTATATGTAGCAAAGGAAAATTATATAAGAAAGAAGAAGCTTGATTAACTTAATGGGGGGAGGCTATAGAAACAAATAAGCCTCTTTCATTTTTTTCCATATGAATGCTTAGTGAATTTCAGACTACGAACTTTTCTGTGGTTGTGTTTACAGATAACATAATTAGTACTTATTATGCTGGAATTGGTGTCAAATTAGAACATGAGATAACAGAATAAATACTTGAGTCCATATTGAGTTTGCTCAAATGTATTTATGTAATAGGCTAAAAGATTTCCACCAAAGCTTATATCCTTTATGCTGAAGGATGTGATATGTCCTAGCTCACAAAATTCAGATTCTGAGCTTCATTTTTCCACAATCTGGAGGTGTTTTGTTTCCAGATTTGTTTTTTAATCTCTCAATAGACATTTTTACATTGCTTTTACTCATGAGTGAACTGCACCATTGCTCTTTTTTGTAGCTTCCCTTTATCTTCAATTTTTTGGTTGTATCTTCCATTTTTATTACTATTGTCTATTTAAAAAAATAGGTTGTAATTTTTTTTTTTAGTTAATAATGGTTTTATATTTATAATTTTAATTATTCTTCAATCTCTACTTTTACTTTTAAAATAAGATGGCTGATGTACACATAGTAAATATAATTAAATGTTATTAATTAATGATTATAATAAATACATTTTACTTGCAATGCCACATTAGTATTTTGCTCTGAGGTCTGAATCTGGGACTTTGATAATGGTACACAGATTTCCAGCCCTTGCATAGCATGCCACTGTAGTTGGTCCTTGGTGAAGAAGGAGTTGCTCTTCATAAAACTCAGTGGTTGACCAGGATCCATGTTCTTCCTGAAAGATGGATCTAAATTTTACAGTTTCATAATAATTATGACACTGCTTTAAGGTATCAGTTCTATCACCAAGTAAAATATTTTGAGCCGTACATTCAGTCCTATTTGATGAAAAAATCTATTCATTCAAGATATGAACAAAAATTAAAGTTTACCTTGTGTGTTTCTTATGATATTACATTCCAAAATCATAGCACATTTCTTTTTATTTTGACAGTGTCCAAATGAACTGGCAAACTTAAATGCTAGTTCTAAGGGTATAATTTGTCTTTATTAATCAAGGTAGTGGATTTTGTGTGGCATAATATTTGAAGCCATTTCCTCATACTTAGTTTAACTAATTAAATAGATTAAGCAGTGTCAGGTTTAAAATCTTGTATGTTTTGGCAAACACCACAAGTAAGGTAGAGCTACACCATTTTTTAATTTCTTTGGGACAAATTAGAGTTGGGGATATCAAACCTAAATCCCTTTTGCAAAAAAAGATGTTGAAGTCTTCCTACAATAGTATTATCTGAAAGAATATTGGTTTCTTGAGTATGAACTGTTTTGGCTTGTGGTACTAAGGCTGTCATCCAACAAACTTTGGGATTGGTTAGACATGAAGTTGTAATATAGATATCTTATTAGATTAATACTAGCATTGAAGAAAGGGTTGCTAAATTCCTAAAAAGAGGATGAACCTGTCTTGAAAGTATTAAGTTAAAAACAATGAATTTGTCAAATAAGTCTCAGATGCTGACATATGCATTTGTTTTGTTCTCAAAACAGCTTTGTATACAATTTTAACCAACGAAAATTAATGCTGTTATGAAGCCTGGTCTAGCTTTGTGAGTGAGTGGCTTTTTTTTCCCCCACCATTCCACATACAAATATTGAGAAGCTTGGCATAAAGAATACAGCCTGGGGCATACCCCATAAAACTTACAATGCAATTAAATGAGCAATTTCTACTGGAAATAAAATAGTTATGTTGAGTAGAATATGAATTAAACCAAGCAAGAACAGAGTCAGACAACCTTTCGTAGTACTCCAGGCTCTTCAAAAGAACCCCCAGGGTCAGAGGTACCAAATGCAGCTGACAGGTCAAGGCCAATCAGTAAAGAAAGATAACTGCAGTTTGCAATGAAAAGCAGGTCATTCCAAATTTTGATTAATGTAGTCTCAATGCTGTGGTGTCCACTCGAGTGGGTTAGCAAAATCAAGACAGATAGCAGTGAATTAGCTGTAACACTTCTTTATTATACTGCAGCCGTTACAAGCTTCTCTGCTGCATTCACGAAGACTAGGTTTTCTCCAATTTATGAGCCTTCGTCTCACATCGCTGTCTGTCCTGGATTCTGTGGAATTGGCTCAGTTACAAGGGGCTGCCCTGTTGACTATTTACAGAACTATCAAAATGACCTCAAAATAACTTTGGAACAAGGCAAAACCACCATGTTCTTCACATTATGATTAGTTGATGTTGGCAGCATGTTTATCCTGTGGAGCATTTATGGCAAAAAGGTGTCAGCTCCCATGGCTTCGTTAAAACACTAGGGGCAATTACTTTGTTGGTTATTGAGAGTTTTTGTTACACAAAACCAAGATGCACAAACTTTGGCTACAGAGTGACCTTTGCAAGTGTAACTTGCCAGTGGCAGGAATCTGAGAAGTCCAGTTAGGTTAATGGTTCAATTAAATGATCCAAAAGGGTTTTTCCAACCAAAATGATTCTATGATTCTAAACAGTGAAGTAATGTTGCTGTGTAAACTTTCCTCTTATGAAAGAACAAATGTGAACATAATCTGTGTTCCTTAAATGGTTTTTTTCTGTTCCAAGATACAGTTAGCAAAGAGGTGTTTGTATACACACTGGCCAATATGGAATTGAGATAAGGCTTTACAAAACACAAATATCTGTATCAGTGAAGGATAAAATTCACTAACAAATATGAAGCTACTTCAAGAGATTTAAAATACCAAAATAATTTTATCTACATGGGTTTCTTTCCTAACTTTCCAGTCTTTTGCTTTGTTTTCTATGCATAGTCTTCCAAATCAATCAGTTAGTTGGAACTGGTTGTGTCATTTTAGACAGCAGCACATTTGTAACATCAGTGATTATCCTGGAAGCATAGGTGCAGTCTGTATGTATAATCTGCTTGGTACTAGTGTGTGGGAGCTGGTTTTGCTCTGCTGTTCAGCTGATGGAAGGACAGTACTGAAGACTAGCCTGGCAGCAGTACTCTAGTCTGCAAATGGCAGAATCTAACTGGTCTAGGTAATAGTGAAGATGTAGATCAGGTTCACCATTTCTCTGTTAGGTAGGACAAACTGTCACTGTGAAATGATACAGGAGGTGACCTTTTTCAGATAAAGAATTAGAATGCTTTCTTTCCTACATAGTTGACAGTATATGTTATTTTGTGACTTTTTTTTTATGGTAGGCAGAGAGCTATGAGCTAGATATAAGATATATTAGTGAACCAACTGCAGAATTGGTAACGCGTATAGCACTGTTGTGTACATTATCTTCTGTCTGGTCCTACAGAACACTGGAGACAAGAGTTATGAATTATGCTGTTTAGTGGTGCCAAGGCCAGAATGGCAGGCTTCTCTTGAGGTGACTGCCATTACAGAAATCTTGTTGCAGCTTTCAGAGCGACTTTGGCTGGATAGCTGCAGAAAATCTGTTCTATAATAGGAGAAAATTTTCATTTATTTTTAAGGAGGATTTTCTTACATTATAGAAGTATTTCAGTGTCTGTTCAGACCACAGCTGACGGATCAGCTACAACTATGATGTATTTTTACATTAACAGTGCTCAATTCTTGATATTATGTGAACATCTATGGGTTCCTTTGCCCAGCCTGTAAATACGTAGAAAGTTGGCAACAGTTGGCTGAATTTTTGTTTGGTCTCTTCTGAAGCTGAGCAGTAGATGACTAGCTTGTAACTCCCCTACTTTGAACTTGGTGTGTGTCCAGATTCGTGAGTGTGTGTGCCAATGCATGTGTCCTGTGAGCCCTCAGTGACTAGTTTGAAAGAATTCGAGCAGAACATAACAGTGAAGTCTATTGCAATGTCAGAACCACCGCCACCAGAGAATGAAAACCAAGTTCCTGCTTCTTAGGGTGTCTGTATCCAGCCAGCAGACAATGAAAGCAGCAGGCTCTAATGAGAAAAGGGAAGCCAGTGAAGGAGACAGACTCTGTGAAATTTATTAGCTGGTGCAATAAAGCTGCTTCTTTGGGAATGAACCTGAAGTGGCCTCTGGGTTTATTTGGGATAAAAAGCCCAGCAAGGGAGGCAATTTATTTGGGTTCATCATCTTCATAATCCAAGATATTGACCTCTACAATCTCCCAGGCAGTAGTGAAAATATCAGACTCTCCCATCTGTGCGCAGTACCATTTATTTTCATCTAATAATAACAAGGCCTGACTCTGTTAACTACTATCCATTTTCCTTTTGGAGGATGTATCTTACCAGTCATCAGTGATAATATTGCTGACTCATTTTAGTCTATAGCCCCAAATATTTCTCGTTTGCTTTGAATAATTGTTTTCTATTGGAAATTAGGTAGTTGGCTTGTTAATTAGTAAGATATAAACGAGGCACATCACAACATTTTTAAAGCTATGGTGCCAGCTAGTGGTGAGAGATGATAGACAGCACCTCAAGCTTGACATTTATGTAAGTGTACAGTATATTTTTATTAGCATCACAATAAGGTGACATTGCGTTTTATTTGTCAGTTATGGCTACTTTGTGACAAAAAAGGCAAAGTAAAATCAGTAGCTGATACAATTTTCCAGTCGTATTTTAATTGGGTATTGTTTATTTGAAGCCTTCCTGCCATTATTGATGGAGTAATTGCATCATTCATCAGACCATTTGCCAGTGAAGTCTTTTAGTCCTTAGTTTCTCATGTGTGAACATCAGTTCTTACGTGTTATGAACCTGTAGGTGCTCTTTTACTTTGCTAGAAAGCTGAATTTTTAAAAAATGCAGTAGAGTTTAGTTGTGAGCAGCAAAAAGATGCTTAGATGGTTTCTGCAATTGATTCACTTGTGAACACTGAGAAGAGCTCTAGTGTAGCCAATACAGGGTAAACCTTTATTGATTATATTTACTTTAAATTGATGCACCACACTAAGATGAAAATCCTGTATTTTATTAACATGTAAGGAAAATGCAAATAATTCATTATTCACATGTATTATCTGTTTTCAAGTAAGCTCCCAACAGAGAAGAAAAAAAAAGCAAACCTTAAGAACACTTGTAAAGAAATGTAAAAAATAATTAATTTTTTTAACAAAGAGTCATTGACAGGCCATCTTTTCTAGTTTAATTAAGCAATGACTGATCTCAGAGATGTTGTGGAAGGCTTTTGAATACTAATAAATAAAACCAGAAGATGAAGCATTTATTTCATTAAATAGTGGGAGCTGTTTATAACTCTATTACTTACTGCTAAAATCAATTATTATTACTAATACTCTACAACTAATTTATAACTGAAGGCACCCTGAAGGTTGTAAAGCAGAACTTTTCTTTTTAAATGTCAGACATAGCCATGAAGGTCAGCTGTTGTGAATAAGGACGCCTCAGATGAACACACTTGTAATAATATTTGTGAAGATAGATCTAGTGTTAGTGACAGCTGCAGGCAGTAAGCAGAGCTGTCACAGTCTTACTTCCAGTCTAATGCATATGACTACAGTGGTGTAAAACTACAGGGAAGGACTTTTGTATAAGATTTAATCAGCTGACTTAGACATGCAAGCAATTTATTTGAAGAAGATGCTTGAAATATGGACCTGTGCAAGAAATAGTCTGTTACTAAAATAAAATGTATTCTGATAGATGTGAAAGAATTTCAGGGGCCCATGGTGCATGTTTTTTTAATGTAACTACTTGAAATATTCTGTCATATTTTCATCATACACTTGCTTTTGATCTCCTTTCCATAGTCAATGTGTTTGTGACAGATGTGCAGTTCCTACTCTTATTATGTGCTGTTATCACACAGTTGCTTGAATTTAATACTATAGGAAAGATTTAAATTAAAAAACAAAACAACCAAAGACAAACAAATAACTAAAATAAAAAACTGTATCTCTTAAAATATTAAAATGCAAGTGTGAATCTTAACTGATTTCTTTTAACAGTGGGTTTTATAATATGTCTTTCATGCTCTTTCCTGATCTATTACTTAAATGATTTGGGATATTCTTCAAATTAGTAGTCTCTTGACATTTACATCATTGATGATTCAATAAGGTTTTATTTTTTCAAAGAACTTATAATGTGTTGCCCAGTCATGACAGCCAAGAAAATTAGGTGCATGCTTTGAATTCCAGATGAACATATGGCATTCTCCAGCTTCAGTTTTCTCTTTTTTGTGCTTTAAATTAAACAACTATCCATAAACATTGTATCAACATGTAAGTAAAATTCCATATTTATACTATGATTTTTATGTTATTTTATTGTAACTCCACTGTAATTTAAAAGAAAAAAGTTGCTTATTCAGACTTACAATAATAATGCTGTCAGCACTGAGTTTGAATTGCCAATATATTTGACTTTCAAACAAAATAATGTGGAGTTCAATGACCTAAACACAGTGACCAATATTTATTATGTTGAAATATCCATTTGGATTGGCAGTCCTTTAGCTATCATGGTTTTATACTCCAAATGTGTTTCTTGTCCAGAATAAATACTTTATGCAGAAGACAGAAATTATATAAAATTTATTTTTAAAAACATTTTAAAAGCTATTTTAAGTTTATTTTTCATGTTTACTGGATAAGATAAATGTAACAGTTTGCTTTCTTTTTTACTATAGAACAAGTCATGACAGCACTGAGATAATATACACTTAATGTATTCTAAACTGGGCACCCTTGTGCATCTCATAAAACTCTGAATTTTATGCATTTAAAAATCTGTATGATAGACTAAGCTCAGTGGACTTAGAAGAATCCAGATTTTAAGCACAAACCTTGATTAAAAAAAACCAAGCAAACAAAAAAAACAACTTGCCTGAATTGAGTTGTCCTGTAATTCCTTTACATCCACTGATGTTGATGGGGCCTGAATTTGAAACCATAGATGATGAAGGAGAAGATGAAATATGTATGGGAGGCCCTTTGGAAAAAAAAAAAAAAAAAAAAGCTGTTTTCTTATTTACAAAGAGCTACCACATGAATACCCAGTAGCAGCATTTCTGCCCTTCCTTTGCAACACCGTGACTGGAGCCCAGATCAGAAGGTGTAGCAGCCCAGTATGGGAGTTGGCCACATCTGTCAGGAAACTGCTACAGATGGGTCAACTCATTAGCTGACAGAACTCCTAGCAATCATCATCCAAGAGTATGGGGACCTCACTTGGACTAAATATTAAGCTTTCCTCCTGTTCAGTGCCATTACATTTTCTGCAAAGTAAGGTCCTTTACCATTTCTATCGGACCCTGGACAAAATTGAATGTAACCAGTCTGCAACCCTGTTTTATACAGTTTGGAAATGTTAAAATTTAAATTATTATTACTTGTTGCAACATTACAGGTCCACCCAAGCAGTGTATCAAGTTCATGGCATCTTATAAATGTTGCCTATATTTGATATTAGTATGTCTCCATAATGATATCACAGCTCTGGTGCAATGAACTCTAATGTATTTCTAATATATCATAAATTTGTATTTGTAAAACCTTTGCTTTAGTATCATATTTATATTGTTATGCGTGCAGTCACTCATGCAGAACTTCACATCCTAACTTTATTCTTGTTACTTGGTGTTTCTAACAAAGCTGTTACATGTTTATGTCAGTGGTGTCAGCAGCAGAGCCGTTATTGCAGGTGTGCTTCATAGTTAACTTCGGCAGGAGAGCCAGCAGAGGGAGCATAAACTTTGATGTTTCACAGATTTTGGTCAATTTCTTTTTCATGTTTTTGCAAATGCATGTATTTTCATGTATGTGGTTATTATATATGTTAATATGGGCAAGTGTGTGTGCTCTGGAAGTGCAGTAACTGTAGAGAAAAACTGAGCAGTCTATTGTTTTACTATTACAATATGGCTTTGATTTTGCAAAGACTTGCATATATCCATTTGTGTACTGGGAGTAATTCTTTGGACACAGGTTTTTTTTGGACCCTGGAGAGAAGAGATTTTCCCCCAAAAAACCCTCTTTTGCTATACCACAGAATACATTGTCTTTAGCAAAACCACAACATAAATTTAAGGACAGGGTAAAATGACCTCGCACACTTGCAAGGTCAAGCCCGTAATAAATCATTATATGCATTGTGTGCAGTTCACCTGTGTGAAATAGGCTTGAAGAAACTGTTCTGGTATTAGCTGATATTTGGAGATACAGTTTGGGTGTATGCAAAATATATTATGAAAATATTTTTTTTCTTTTTAATATCTGAATACACAGACTCAGAATGCGAAATTGCTCTGAAGTCATTCTCACACCCATAGCCATTGTGCTTTGAGCCTGCTCCCAAAGTTGACAGGAATTTTATGTTAAGAAGTGTCAGGCCAGAGAGGTGGTTTTTTGTACAATCTTATGTGTATTTAAACAATACAGTGGATTAAGTATTATTTTGTAAATTATGTTGTCTGCATCATTATTTAAACTTTATTTAAATACTTTTTAAAAATTTATTTAGCATTATTATACTGTGTGCTTGGTTAAGCCAGGCGGGGTTGATTATCATTAAAGTGTTATTTATTTCTATTTTATTAAGCCCCTTTTTACATTCATGTTACAGGTTAATTTATACTTTTATTTCATGCACTACTTGGCTTTACTGATTAATATGCCCCATGGCATTCAATAAAGCCAGGCAGTGGAGGAAATAAGAGTGGTATTAATTTCTAACATTGCTATAAATTTGCCTTAATAAAACTAGCTCAATAACACTGCAGTAGTAATACAATGGATGCTTCCAAATTGTTAGCAAAGACACAATTGAAAGAACAACACAGTTTTGTCCAGAATTTAAGAATGCTGTGCTGTCTTTTTACTAGTGTTCAAATTAGACTACCTCTTACTGTACTGAGTGCTCTTACATTGAGTTCTAAAAAGCAGTTTGTATTTTTCAAAAATAATTATTATTTTACTTAGTCATTCAGTTCAATCAGATGCAGATAAATCCTTTGGATTCCTTCAAATGCTTTGTGGATTTTCATGACTGCTGTTACTTAATAGACTAACTAAAACCAGGTTTAAAAATATCAAAGAAAAAAGAGAAATTTCTGGAGTATAAGGGCAAACAGCAAACAAGAAAAATTAAAATAATGTATTTTATTTTTAGTAGTAAAATAACTATTATTGATTTACATCTTCCAATATTTTCCATTGAATTACATGTTGTTTTGTAGTAGAGTGAAATTCTCAAGAAAGAAATACAGATAGGATTGCTGAATGTTAATTTCAGGTCTACAAACTACTCATTATAGTGGAAATATTTTTGCCATATTTTATTTATTAACTGTGATAGCTATAATTTTTTGATGTCTAGGTTGTGAAATCTTTGCCGTATGAAATTTGTAAGGAATCTTTGCTGTGTAACATCTAGCTGTGACAAACTTTTTACTCATGCCTGCATTCCTTTCTTGCTCAAACTCATACTGACTTAACTGAAAATTTTGCTCAGTCAGAGGGTTTTTGATACAGCCGTTGTTTGACCGGAGTGCAAAATGAAGGCATGATAAAGAAAGTTAGCATAGGAAAACCTGAACAAAACTGTAGTCTGGAAGGATTGCCAAATCCTCAGAGCTTGATCCTGGAAGGTACATTGAGAAGCCCTTAATTGCTTCTGAAGCCAGTGGGATGTGAGCCTTCTCTCCACTTTGCTGGGTCAGACCTTAATAAATCACTTGACACATTTTGCAGGGATCACCTATGGGGTGAAAGGCAGCAAATGTTTAAAAGGATTAATATAAACATTATATATCAAATTGAACTTATTTTTACATTCGGGCAGCTAGGAAAATAATACTGTCATTTTGATAAGTGTATTGCTTAGTTAAAATCAGATGGTCAGCAGACTATCTGCTATCAATTGATTTTGCTAAATAAATGCATTTACATAATGCATAGGCTGAGGATTGACCAATGTAGATTCAGATTCCAGTTTTAGGCTTTATGTAATAATCTTTGCTTAATATGTTTTTCTAAGTAGTAACAAAATCTGTAAAAAAAACCCTGTTCTTTACTATAAAACGTATATATCCAGGCGTACCATTTAATTCATTTGTATGGTGCTGGTATAGTTTAATTACGTCAAGTAACTTCGTTCAAGTGTTCTATAACCTTTTAATTACAGAGTCACTGAAGTTAGAAATGGAAATGGTTTCCTAACTCGTGCAAGGCACAGCCAGTTCAGGTCTGTGCCCTACATATGCAATGTGTGATAATTTACCTGGGCTAGTCCTCTTGCAGAGTTCCATTTTATCAACTGTTTTCTCAGAATAGTGTTTAGTTTCTAATGGAAAAATAAACGTCTTCCTGTATCAAGCTTTAAACAAGATATTAGCCAACAATAGGAATAATAACATTCACAGTTACATTGGATTCAGTATTTTAAGAAGGGATATAACCTGTCATACTTTGAGGGAAATTTGCCAATTGCAGTGTCAAGCTGGATAGCTTATTCTAGACTTGTACTTCATGGCAAGCTCCTCTGTGTGCCCCTAGAGCGGTGGACAATTAGGTTAGATAAATAAACCATCGATCAGATTGTTTGCCAGTTTAGTTTGCCAGAAATACAGAAAATCTGTACCACATATTAATATCGGTGATACATGCAGACAGTAAATGCTTCCCATCCTTCATTGACAATGGTAGATGTTTGGGCTACTCATTAGCTCTCTGGATAAAATGTTCAGGGTCTATGTAAAAGGTACTCAGAACATTTTATTTCTAGCTGCACACTGAAGCAGCAGATATGATGATAAAGGAAAATTCACAAAAGTAGTTTTTAGTGTTTAACCCCCCAATGCAAAGCTATAGATCTGTTTTCTTCATGTACCATCACAGCCAAGCAGAATAAGCTGCAGTGCTTGCAAAACAGAAAAATGCTGGTTTGGGCTGTGAGGCATAAAACATACAATTATATGTGAGAAAATCTCTTTAGTTAACAGTGTGAGGGTTGGGCGGGGGGGGACCAGTAAGAATGCTTCCTCAGCCTGGGTGCTGCAAGGAAGGCGTGAAGGGGTAAGGCAATGCCTTTTGCTTTGAGAGATTTTTAAAAAGCAGTCAATTTTAAATGGATGTCTATAAATTAGAAGATTACACGGAGGAAAGGTGGATCCCCTTCCCTATCTCTTGCACTGTACTTACCTTCATGTAGATGCTGAAACAAGAATATTTGTTTCTGTTTCAACATTTCTCCAAGTTTCTTTTATTGGTAGGGATAGGACTGATATTTTGATTTCTTTTCCACTTTTTGTTTTGCTTCGTTGTGGGTTTTTTGTTTTGTTTGCTGTTGGTGGTGTGTTTTTTTTTCTTCCACACATATAGCACACCTGTGCCCTTATAGAACACAAAAAGTTCTTTACTTTTTGTAGAAGGAAGTCAGTACTGATTTTCTATTCTGCTCCTCCCCAAATTTTCTCCTCTTTCAATGTATTTTTATGCAATTAAAAGGTGTTGCCTTTATTTATTGGCTGGCAATAAATACTTATTTTTACATCTCCTTCTTTACAGCACAATCCTGGAAGAGGAACTGTGGTCTAAACGTTGTTAAGTTTTATATTTTCAGCCATGCATTTAAGTAACTTTTTTTTCAAAAGAAACAGATCACTTTTAAGGTGACATTTTCTGGGAACTAGAAACTAAAGTTCAAAAACAATGCCTGTGTGTACCAGAACAGTGTAAATTGAACACAAGAAACAGCCAAATCTGAGTGTAATTAGGGTCATTAAAACATTTTTTGGACAACTGAGGCAACACTATGTGTAATAACACTTCATAAGTCTGATCTATTTTGCGTGAAGCCTTCGAGAGAGTGGTCCTGCTTTGTTGCCACTGCTGCCACTGCTGTTACTCGGAATCCCAGCGGTGCCCTTATTTAGGCCTTTTCGCGGGCACAGCTTACACACGGAAACTGGGCTGCCCGGAGGTAGCTGCCAGCTGTAGAGCTGTCACTGGCGGAAACGCGCCGTCCCGCCGCCGCCAGGGGGCGCCGCCGCTCGCCCGCTCCCGTGCCCGCCCCCGTGCCCGCCCCCTGCGCCGGGGGATGCTGCTGGCGGGCGGGGCTCAGGCCCGGCCCCGGTCCGGGGGGCGGGTTGGTGTGGGGGGTTCATATTAAGATAAAACATGCAATAAATTTAACGTTAGTCGGCAGAATTCTTAAAATGCGGTCATTTGGTAGGGGTCATGATGGGATCACTGTACCGAAAACGGTATTGCTGTCTATTCAGTGCTGCACAGCAGAGCTGCGCACTGCGCTCTCAGCTCCAGGCGGCATGGTAGACATGTTGGATCCTTGCAGCGCGCCACTACCTTGCAGCCTTTGCAACAGTTTTTGTTTTTTCATTTTTTTCTTTTTTTTTTTTTTCCTGCAAATAGTCGCGATCTTAAGAAAGAGCTAGAAAAATAAAGGTGGGATGGGGTAGGAAGGATAATAATTTGAATACAGCTGTAATTGCTTTCCTTGTTTGCTTTCAGTTACTTTAAAATCCTGGTTGAAAGGCAGACGTGGAGGAATGTCCTACCCTATAAACTGTTGGAAATTTACTTCAGCTGATGGTTTTGTAAGGAGAGTAGTTTAAGTGCAATCCTGAACACACTGGATATGGAGATGAGTTTAGGAACATTGCCTCTCTCTGGAGTTTATGTAAATGCCTTTCTCCTGCTTGGGCTGGAGATGCAGACACAGACAAGTGAACTTCACTTTTTTTTTTTTTTCCCCCAACCATATTACCACTACTCCTGACATGATAGTAAATTATGATAATTATTATAATGTTTATGATAATACTAATAACAACCAGCATGAATAGCAGAGCAGACAAAAGGACTTGAACGTTCTGGACACCTCCCCCAATCCCTTTAACCCACTGAAATCAACTTTATCTTTAAAATTCGAGCAATAAACCCACCTGTTTCTTTTTAGCTTATCTTTTTCAGAGATGCTTGCCAAAAGCCCTTCCTATTATGGTCCCTTAAATGGAAGGTTGTTTGGAGGATCCTTAGAGAGTGTTGCTGTGGTTTGCTGCAGCTTATCCCAGGTAGAGCCCCACTCCAGCTGAAAGATTCAGGCACTTACTGCAGATCGCAAAAGTATGGCCTTTTTGATTAAAAATCAATGGGCCTTATTTTATTGGGCCTTCCTGAGACTGATGCTGAGTAGCCACACCATTTCTTTGCATCAATTAAAGGTTTCATTAAATGGCATGCACACAATACATATAAGCCTATATGCATATAAAAAAATACGTTTTGAAAAAGGAGCCTAGGGAGGTTATCAGAGAGGGCTGCTGCTCTCAGCCTTTTGCTTTTAGGACAATGATACAATAGGTCTTACCAAACACCTGAAGACATCTGAGATAGTATGGACAGTTTGTGTTAACTATAATTCTATTTGTACTGTGATCTCAAGACTTCTTCCTAAAATCCACCAACTTTTGTATTCGGATTTCCAAGTTCCTGTTAGAATTCTGCACAATAAGTTCAGCTAGTGAATTTAGTGAGAATACAAGGCTTTGTGGCTTCAGAATTCCATCCGAGGAGATGCATCTGAAAATACTCTCTTTTCCATGATTATTTTTATCCCATTCTTTGTTAGAGAAAGTATGTAGGAAAAATGTGTTCCCAACTATAATAGTTGTTGCAAAGCAGGGGCTTTCTTTTTTTGAACTCTAGAATAAGCTCTTCCAAATTGCAGTTTTTTTTTTTTTTTTTTTTCCCCTGGCATCTGTTAGCTGGAAAAGAAAAGATGAGAATGACAGAAGGAAAAGATGAGAAATAGATTACAACAAATGCAATAACGCTTTAGGAGCAGTACACTTTTCACCTCTGGGTGCCACTGTTCAACTGTTTCTTGTGCAGTGACCATCTGCTTGGAAGTCCAGCTCTTATTGGAGAAATATTCCCTGAAAGAAGCTGTTAAAGAGATACTACCTATATCCCTGGATAAGCAAGAAAAAAGTTTCTGATGTATAGATATTAGTTATGCACTGTTCTGATATGCTATTTACATAGTGAACGACAAAACAGTAAACAGTTCACATTCGTTCAGTTTAATTAGTGAAGTATTCTAATGGTTTATTTAAAACTTTTCTTACTTCTTTTCTTAGAAGTTAAAATGTGAATTTCCTTGTTTTTCCTGTATAAATGAGTACTAGTGCAGATTTATTAAGTCTGCAGATTTACTGTAATCCTTCAGTTGATTTAAACAAGTTTTACAATATCAACAATAATTTGCTTTATTGCCCACAACCTACTTAATTCAAAAATCTATTGACTGATATAATTTCTTTTCAACTGCTGTGGAACTGTTAATATTCAGAGCAAAATTAATTGCAGTCTTTGTATCCAGCTGTTCCACGAGATTAACTGTATTGTGACTATTTCTCCTAGAAACTCAGCCAGGGCAACTCATTGCTAAATGACACTAGACCTCTTCTCTGAACTGTGCTATGATTTTAATTCTAGTCAAATAGAAATCTTCTATGAATGAAATCAAGTGTGTAATTTAACTCCTTCATTACTGTAAGGCTGGATTTTTGGCAACATTTTCAAAATAATAACAATTGCATTTTAGTTCATAGTGATATGTACCTTTTCACAGGCAGGGAGGAACACTGCAAGTCTTGCCCATACCTTTGGTCTAGAAGTGTTCTTCCTGCACCGTACCAAGTACCACAGTCTATCACTGAAAGCCAGCAAGCTTTTTCATATCTGCACACAGACAGTGGGAAGTTCCATGATAGCCTTATTAACAGGCATGGGCTGTACTTATTTCTGTTCAATAGTTTTATATATGTTCTATATTCGCATTTGTTCGAAGTGGTAGAGGAAAAATTCAGACTAAAACATCTGTTAAAAATTAATTTCAGCTTTGTCCCAGATTTGTACATTTTTTCTATCCAGCTTCATTGGAAAATCCCAAATAAGTAGAGCACTTCAAAATAAAATAATTTAACTTTATCCTGGGAACATGCAGTTCAGGTTTTGGAAGGGGAAATGTGTAATAAAATGCTGCTCAAATGAAACTGGTAAAGCTGTAAAATACGTAAGTGGAAACTTTGAGGAAACTGGCAATGAGAAACTGGAAATCAAGCAGTAATTTAAGTTTCACACAACCACCCTTTGCATGTGTGAGTACAAAGGAGAGACTAGGCACAAATGTGAGTCAGAGCTCTCTTCTCAGGAACTGAAGGGACAGAGATTCCCAGCATCTGTTTCCTTAACTGTCACCCAGAGGATACTGGTGGTAGAACAGTGAGTAAAAATAGAATCAGAAAACTAGCTCAAAACAAATGAGGTACTGTAATTTGCAGTACTTTTACAGTAGATCTGTATCCAGCTTAGCTTTCATCTCTGTTCAGATTGGATGTGTCAGATTACATTCTCTTCTAAACAAATTGTTATTGAAACCACAAGCACAGATAATTAAGATGTCCCACAGAATAGCTGGCGAAATTGGATGCCTAAATGGGAGATTTATCCTGCTCACATATTTTAATGAATGCATGAATGTCATTGTAGAACAGGATGGCCAAAGCCTGTGGTAGTGTTAGTCACTGCACTTCTTTTGAAGTGAATGGGCTACATCGAGTTGAGTGCACTCTGGTCCAGCCAAGAGAGTCCAGCCACAAGAGTGAATTTGTATGTGAATATGAACCGTTTTAGATGCCCCATTGATCTGTACATAATTTCCATGTCATCTGTGAAGGCTGGAGTAATGGTACTTTGCCTTGAAGGGCTCTAGTGAAATTAAGTAAAGTACTGTGAGTTCTTAATGTGGAAGACACATATAGTTGCAAGGAATTCTTATCAACCATAAGAGTTTTGAATTTATATTTGAGCATCAACCATTACAAATAGTATTTTACCTGTTTATTAAAGTTGTGATTTTTAAAAAAATTGTCAAAGATCAAAATGGAATCACCATGGATTCAGTAAATCCTAAATGCTGTAAATAGCTCTGTTATTAGCTGTGTGAATATAATGTGACTGGCATTTCTGAAGAAAAACTCAACCTTTTATTTTAGAAATACATTTATTTATGTGCAAATAGTATGAGATAATGATGGAATCCACAATATTTTAGTAAATCATAGTTACAGATTTCAATAAATACAGCCATTTTAATTAATTAGATTTTCAGGTAAGAGAAGTTAACAATATTTAGCAGTAAGTTATTGACAACTGTTAGTGACTACCATTTCTATATATGCTATTGTCAAGACAGAATAAAAATTTTATGTCTTCTTTTACTGTTTGCCATCCTCATATTTTGAAGATATACATTTTTAGTCTTGTTTTTTTAATCATAAAGATTATTTAGTTTTAATTTCCATCACAAATGTTTTAAGAAAATCTTTTTCTTCAAGACAAGCCTTTTCTTCTAGAGAAGTTTATAATTTTATTAGCAGTAGCCCTACACATTCTTGTAGTTGAGGAATATTTGATAAAACAACAAAAAGCTGACAAAAAAGAGAGCGATCATATATGCAATAACTACTAAGAAAGAGCCAGCATTGGTTAAAAGCTCCCAAGCAGAAAAGAAAAAGTTTTATAATGAGGATCCCCTATCCTGCTTTCTCCTATTGGTGTTATATATAATTTGACTTAAATCAGTCTCCCAAAAAATTTAGTAGCAAATCAGCAATAGTGGTGTTCAAGAGTATTTAGATTATCTGAATCTCTAATTATCTAGAATTTAAAATTCTGGAAAAAGTGTTCTTGTGTGGTTCTGAAAGTGGCAGACTTAACAATGTGACACTCATCTAACCATATGTATCTGTTACAATTCTTTTCATCTTTGCCCTAAAGTGCACTTAGTCCAGTGTCCATCTTCTCTAGTTTATCAGAGTTACCTTTCTAAAGGCAGTTTTCTTCCTTAGCTTTTATATAGTTTAGAATCTGGACCTTGAGGTGAAGAATGCATTATAAAATAATGTATTTCTTACATTTTTAGTCAGGTTAAAAGATTTAAATTATTTTCCATTTGCTCTTTTGCTTAGAGTAATGGTTCTACAGCACTATGTTCTTATGCTGCATGCTGTTATGCAAACGCTAGCACTGACACAGACGTCTTCCTCAAAGAATTTGTGAATAGACTTTCAAAAAGACTGTTGTAGCTGTCATGTCCTTTGTTTTTATGATGTGCCATGTTGAATAAGCAGCATATTGAAAGATAGGAAAATGTAACTGAAGAATATTCAGAAGTCCCCTTCACACAATGATGATCCAGCTCCATTCATCCCCCATGTGCTTACTTCTGTTTGTGACATACCATTACCAGTGGTTTTTTTCCAGTAGTATTTGAGTCATGGAGCGTAGTGAGTGCACCAGCTGCTTCAGGTGCAGAAGGCATTTTCTTTGTATGCTTCTCTAAGGGATTTGGCATTTGTTTTCCACTTTGTATGTTGACTCCTTCATTCGGGAGCTTTAGCAACTGAAACACATCTGAATTATTCATTTAATATCACACATTTTGTCCCATATCTGCTGCTGATAAAAGATGTGAAAGACCACGAGAAACACAAAGCAAACAAGGAACCATGTAAATTAAGTGGTCAGAATTTTTTACTGTCTGTACCTAGGTTTTTTGGATAAAAAAAATAAAGCACTTTACCTACATTGTATATATATCTTTAGTATAGTTAACATGTATTAATTGTGCAAAGCATCCCTGACTCAAACAATGGCAGCAGTTATTTTTAGCAGTAAGGATAAAACCCTAAGAATTTAAGGCCAGTAGTAATGTGAAATGTTGTTTCCTATGGCTTTCAAAAGAGTTATATTAAGCTAAATTATTTTTCTGTCCATTTTCCCACTGATCATGTAGACAGCAACAGACTTTTTGCATTTATGCTGCCTCTTTTTACTATTCTAGCTCTGTTACTGGAATACAAGAATTTGCTGATTCATTCCATAATGTTTTGCAACATCCATTTTCACACCGTATTTGGTTAAAAAACCATATGGCTCTGCATGACTGGGAAGCTCTGTTCATAGCTCCAAAATCAAGAGCTATAAAATTACTAGACTTTTATACAGATTGTTTGGTCACTGGAGGCAATATTTAATCAAACTGTTGTCTAATGTATTATAGGAGCCTTTGTAAGCAATGCAGCTCATTATTTCTTGTCCTAAATGAGTATCTAGATTTTAGAAATAGTTGTAAGTATTCATTGAATTAGGTTTGTGTATGAATATAGACAATATATATGTCTAAAATATAATATTAAATTTTAAATCTATAAATACATATGTACAAATATAATTTAAACAATTATGATAGATTGTGACAGATGTTTCAGCTCATCGAAGTTAGATGCAATCTTAATACAAAATAGAATTATTTCTAGAAATTCAAATACAAAAAAAAAGCTAAATACCCGTTGCTATGCTGTCTTAGAGAGAACATTTTTGAATCAGATGGGCAACAGGGTTAACACTGATGTCAATGCACTTGCCTCCCCCCTGCTTTATTACTGGGTTCTCTGCTACGATGACCAGGAAATGGATTATCCTAAAATTGTGGGATGACTTTTGTCTGCTTTTTAGTAAAGGCTGTAACACCGTTGCTAGTACAAACAAAGCTATAAGCCTTTTGAAGAAACAGGAGTTTTGCCATGGACTTTTCCGGAAAAAAAAAACAACAAACCACAAAAATCAGAAGCCAAACCCTGCTCCATAATGTTGTCTGTCTCTTGAAGCTTAGTTTTAAGCTTTAGTTTTTATCTGAACTATTAATACATATAATAATGAAATAATTAAAATTGCATAGACATATTATTAAATTTCATCTGTACAGGCAAAATGGTAAGGGGTGCCCACAAGCCTAACAGCAGCGGAAGCTGATATTATCAGCCTACCCTGCTATTAATACCAGTGAAACAAAGTGAAGCAGAGCAGGACCTCACATACCAGTTCACCACCATCAAAAGCCAGTGCCCCACATCAGCTTCTTCTCTCCTGGTTTCAGTGTGCATTTCTGCTGCATACTTTGTGGCAGCTGAAATGCTCAATCCACATCTCTCTGTAACTAAGGACAGTTAGGAACTGGGTGTTGCTGATAGTGAGTTAGATGGCTTTGCTGAGGCTTCAAGTAAGCAAGCACCAGCGCTGATAGGAAGGAGGAGGGAGAATCATGCAGCCAGATGCCAGAGGTGAGGGAAGGAAGGAGGGAGATGTGCAAGAGGAGAGGGGAGACAAGATTTCCCTTTTTTGTACTAGATATAGTGGAAGTTTCTAGATTCCCCCATCTAAAACCTCAACTTCACTGTCACATAAGAGGTTCTATAGAAGTTTATTATTTTTTTAGCAAGTCGATGCAAAGGATACATAAAAGTATTGGAGTAACGCAGGAGAAAATCTTTGGTTGCCTAACACCAAATCCTACAGCCTATATTCAGTTCTGAAGTAAATTTTCCTCTGGCTTCAGTTTTTCTGGCAAGCTTTCAAGAATAAGTAGAAATCTTATCCAAGTGTCAGATTTGGTCAGTAGCCAATATTTTATAGAAATATACATGTAGAAAATAGGGAAAAGAGACTAGCTTGTAAAAGGCACAGCTGGAAGTTGCATCTCTAAAAACTCCCTCTACTAGAAGGCAAAGTGGTCTTGTATATGGTGTTTTCTTGTTTGGAAATATGAAACTTTGTACATGTGTACTTCTCTCAGTTTTCACTTAATTTTTGAGTGGCTGTCTTTGAAAAGAAAAACAGGAAGGTTGCAGTCTGTGATCCTTACATTCTTGAGGTGTGTCCTTTCATCCTCACAGGGTGCTTTTGTACTATCATGCTAGCTCCTGGACCTTTTCCTGCCCGTTTAACAGCCTACTCTTAAGTTACAGTTAATTTACAGTCAGCTAATAAGCAGTTTTAATTTGTTCTTGTTCAATAGGCACACTTGTTTGCAGCACATTAATAGAATTTTTTGTATGAACTTTGATTCCCTCCTGAACTTTACACAGTGCTCTTTGCTGTCACACTAGTGTTCTTCATAGTAATTATTTTAACCAAACTTTTGGAAGATAATTATCTCGGTTTTACAGATGGAAAACTGAGGCATGTAGAAACAAGAGTCAAAAGAATTTAATAATTTTAGGAGTACAGCCTGACAGTACTGGCCTATTTTTTCTGAGTGGTATTATAATAGCATTGTATTATATAATAGCACTAGTAATATCATAGCACATTAAAAGCACTGTTTCCGTTTATTACAATTACTCCTGTCATGCGTGAAGAACACATTTGGTGATCCCTTATTAAAAATTTGATTTGAATGACTTGCCCAGTGTATAAGGACTTGGTAAGTCAGTGATAGCATCTAATTCTTTAGGGCAGGTTTCAGCTGCCTTATTCAAGAAGTTATCCATTCTGTTTCTATTAACTTCTAATTCTTTTAATTACATAGCTTAGTCCACATAACATAACAAATATTTCTAGTTTTGGTGAAGAAGATGGAAAGATCTGAAGTGAGGGATGCCAAACATTGTAGGAAAGCTTTATGAACACAGGCATCATTAAAGTGGCCGTTTGTTTCATGGCTGACTGCAAGCATACGAAGTAGAGAATCTGATTTAAGGAGATTGCGAGATCCTGAAGGTATTACTGGAAATACCAGGCTGAATTCTGTCTCATTCAGTCTGTCTCACTAACATGAAGGATAGTGACAATCATAGCGTCTGGACTCGCAAGTGCCAAAGTTGCACTGTACCTGAATTTTCACCGTATCTCTACATTAAGAATACACCTGCACCCTTCTGCTTTCTGCAGCAAATGAAGCAGTGGAGTCTAAACAGTCATCTATTAAAATTCTAGCAGAGAGCAGTTCCAAACTGCACAGTCAAAAAGGGATCCTATGGAACAATTTATCTGAAGTTCTTTTCTTTCAGTCCTCGTTGTCCACTCTCATTCCCACTTGAAATTCTCATTCTCTCTATTTATCAGGATGCTTCTAGGTATTACTTTTGCTTTAGTGAGTTTTATGGAGAACTTGCAAGTTTAAAGTCTTGTTTGTCTGTTGAAGAGTGATATTTTTCAGTGAATAACAGTTGCTGGATCTGTGCCTCGTGTACCAAGTTTTATCATCTTGGCTGCTACCTGTAGACTCTCTCATGAGAACTGCTCATTGTCAATCATATTGATGGTGGTGGTGGTTTGGAGCAGCCTGTAGCTTTTATTTCTATTTGGCTTCTGTTTAATTGGTTTGCTGCATGCATACACAAACTATAAAATCTATTTATTTCAAGCAATCACAACCAGAATGGGAGGAGATGTTATATATATAAAAAAAAGAACACTGGGGTCAACAACTGTTTTTATCTGGCTATTTATAGTGACTATATGTTATGTGAATGTGTCTTGCAGAAGCTGTTTGTAGATTAATGACTGAATACAGTCCTGATAGAAATATGTGGAACTCTGCTTGCCACATCCACTTTAAAACAGGTCTGGAACTTGGCCATTCAATTCAGTAGATTGGGGCAGAATGTAAATTGGTGTTGAATTTGATTCACTGTGGTTATTAGGTGTGTGAGTATAAAGAAAATAGAGTCTTGTGGAAAAAATATTAACAGCTAAAAATCAAAAGCAGTATTTCCATTGGGTATTTCTTCAGTAGGTGTTCTATGAAGTGTTAATAATATGCAATTAATTCTCTGAATGCAGCACGTGCACTCTTATCAGAATTTTGAATGTTTGTGAAAACAGGGTCCTTTCAGCTCTTCACAAGAGACAAAAATTCTGTCTGCTTTTAAGGCTTGTGTTGTTCTCCTGGGAGTTTGAAGGAGGGTAGGCTTCTGAGTTTGCTGAGCATACAGATGACTTGGACCAGCCTTGTCTCTGATACACATTGTGAATCTAGATTATACTACGTATACACAGATTATGCTACTATATAACATAAGATTTTTGCCAGGCACAAGGTGTATGTGCAGCCAATGCATTTATATGTACATGCTTTTCATAAGACCTGAAACTCCATGTCTTCATTCTGTCTAAATTGCATAACAGTCTTTTATTTATTCTGTCTACAAGCTTATGTACCTGTACGTAGTTGGATTGATAATTGACTAAGATGGAGCATTTTGGGGGAAGTGGTAGAAATGTTAGGAGCAAATGACTGCACAACTTTTGTTCTTGCTTTTACCTAAGCAAGAATAAAAGGGTATGACTATTATATCATATTTAGTGTATGCCTATACAGTCAGTACTCTGTAGCTAGGCTCAGAGTCTGTTCAGTGGTATCCAAGAATTATTTTAATGATTGCTGCAAGATTTTTAATGAAAGAACATAGAACATCTTTACAGATAAGTAATAACAGTTTTGCTGTATTTTTTAGGCAAATTGTTAACAGCTGTGATGTGAAGTTGGTAATTTCCTGGCAATTAACACTCAAGTTTTCCATAATAAGATTTGTTTTCCTAGCAAACTGATGCCTTGGTACTGTAGGATTAAAATTCTAAATCATCTCAATGAAATGCCTATGTTTCCATGTTTAATTGTTGAAGTCAGAAAGGGATTAAAACGACATAATTGCAGATGGGTTTGGATTTCAATTTAAAGAGAAAGCTGTCATCTTAAATAAGTCAAATAACTCCTGGAAGCCAAGATAATTTTCAAAAGATAACAACTTTGAACAAAAAAATCCCAACAACCCAACCTCAAGTGATGTATATTTATAAACAGGAAAATAATTTTCAGTTGAAGAATAGTCTCTAGAGATAACTATACTTCCACAGTAAAACAATTCCCAACTTGAATCCAATCCAATTTCATAGCTTTCTACTGTCCTAGCATTGTACCCTTATCAGTTAAGATGCTGATTATTTCCCCTTTGACCGCACAAACTGATTCTGATGATATCAAAGCAAACTTAAGTGATTTAACACACAATTATTGGACATTTGACGTCACCAAGTGGCAAGGTTCACTTTTTCCTTCTGTTCACTCATAATGCTATTGTTAAAGTACAGTAAAATTCCTTTTGTATTGTGACTTTAAATGGTACCTTTTCTATAAGTGCTGTGCACACTTACTCTTTTCAGGAAGCAAAATAGAAAAAAAACAACACTTTGTGTTATAAATGTGGTGTTTTACACTCCGACAACCGAAAATGAAAAATACAAGGTCAAATGGTAGTTATGTTGGAAAATAGTCACCTGGATTGCTGTATTGATTTTTTTTTTTAAAGGGAAAGCCAATAGCATATAGTTGCTTAATGCATTCATTAGCCCTACTGGCATGTATCTAACACCAGTGCTCTAGCAGACTTCCTCTCCCCTCAGTTTCTTTTTTAATGGTTACAGTACAACATTTACTAAAATGTTTAAACATTTACTCCTTTTTTTTTTTTTTTTTTTTTCTTTCTGTAACATAAATGATAAATTGGGTGTTACAAGAAGAGGTAGTATTTCTCTTACATTTCTGTTGCTTCTCTGAGAAAAATATTAACAGAGAATCAGAACCCATAATTAACTGTTTTTGGACTGTCAAGAACATGTGTTTGAGAAAAAAGGAGCACCTCTGGGAACCAACACAGTAGGTAAGATCATCGTTTTATTTGTATGCCCATTTAAATAGAGATGGTCAGTACATAGGAAACAGAAGAGCAGAGAACAGTTTACCTGTGTTGTGAGGATTTGACTCAGGATCGGCAATTAAACCAGAGACAACAATGCTCTCGATCCCCTCCCCCCTCCCCTAGGGAGGGAGAAGAGAGAGATAACAAGGAAAGAGACTTTGCTGGATTGAAAACTAAACTAGACAGCTTTAGTTATATGTACAATTATATACAAGTATGTTCAGGAAATGTGCAAAAGCCTCTTGCCTCCCCCCAACCCCAGCAGCTCCCTGGGACTCTCCTTAGCTGTGAGCAGTCCCGAAATGTCCCAGCCCTTAGGCAGGAGATAATGCAGAGCAGACAGGGGCTAAGGGTAGAGTTATGAGGTCAGAGATGCCTGAGTCAGGCAACGGTGATGGATGGATGGATGGATGGATGGAGTCCTCCCTGGATGCCAGCCATGGACAGAAGAGGATGGAAGAAGAAACAGGAAGGAAGTTGTCTTCTGTGATCTCTGACCTTCCTTGGAGCTTACGTAGATCTATGGAATGGAATACCTTTGGTCAGTTCTGCTGTCTGTCCAGTCCAGCTCCCCTACGGGGGGGGGGTCATGGATACGACTCTTCTGCCCAGGCAGCCTCTGTAGCAGCAGAGCTAAGAAGCAACCTTGGAGTCTCAGCAGAAACATAAACATTCCAGTGTTATCAGTCCACTAGCTGGAACACTTGCTAGTTAAAAGAGAGCTTACTGAAGGAAAAAAAATCAGTAAAAGGAAAATTGGCTTCATCCTGGCTCAACCCAGGACGCTGTGTATTCACCTTTGAAGTCTTTAGATTGACAGAGTAGTGTAGAGCGGTCCAAAAGTACACCTAGTGACTAGCAAAAGTCAATAGTAAATGCCTAGGGACACATTTCTGAGCAGACATAAAAGCAGAAATATACAGAAAAGTAACTTGTGTTGCAGTGTGGATGCTAAAGTTTTATGAAAGGTGGAATTATTTTGGAACCTGATACAAAGCCTTTGAAATCAATAGTTTCTTTTTTTTTTGATTTTGAAGTGCTTCCAATCCGTAGCAGCTTCAGTTTTTAAGTCTCATTCAAATCACAGCATCATCATCAGCCAAATGCTTTCCTAGTGTTGCTGAAACAATGTTTCAACACTGATTTTCAGGAGAAAGAAACAACTAACTGAATCTGTGAGACTACTTCCTGAACATTTTTATTTTACAGGAAAAAGAAAATAGTCATAGGATATTGAAAACAATAGGTTCAGCAGCTTTTTGCTGGGGGAAGTCTGACAATAATGGGCTTTGATTTAAATACTGTTATGCAAAAGCAATTTATCTTTCAGTAGGAAATCTAAGAAAACAAGGAAAATGCTACTGAAGTTTGACTTGATGTTTTCCCCATTGTGCTTGTCAGATCAGATTTGAGATGTCAGTTTTTGTATCACATATATAACTGTGAATCTGAAATGCGCCCTTCCTGAATATTGCCTTTAAATATTGACTGTTTCATTTTTTTCTGAAAAAACAAACAAACAAAAAAACCCCAAACAAAACAAAAAATTAAACAAAAACCCAACAAAAACCCAAACCAAAATAAAACAACCCCCCCCCCAAAACCCAAAAAACCCAAACCCAGAAAACAACCCAACAACCAAAAACAAGTTAGTATCAGGGTTTTCTTTTACCCAATTTAAGGTCATATTCTCTAGAAAATTTATATTTCCCTTGAAGAAGGTCCAGAACTATATTATATCCATATCAGTGTATTAAAGAATACTTGTCTGATCTCAGATGAGATGTGGACCATGTAACAGATCCTCAGAGACCAATTAAATATTTTGATAACTTAGTTAGAAATTGGCTATAAATATTTGAAATTGTGCATTGTTTTAATATTGAATGTTACATGTTCATGAGGAAAAGAGAATTTGGTAACCCTGTCTGTGTCAGGATCTGTTTCTGCTAATAGAAATCAATTAGGTTTTTCAAAGGCTTATGTTACTTTATGCTGATCAGTTAAAGCAGGCACTGAAGCAGTTTCCTTGGCTGTCAAAAATCAATAGACAATAAAGGGCTTGGTCTTGAGAAGTATAATCAGGTTTTTTTTGTGAATAATCTGAGATTCTGGAACTGGCATACTCAAATCTTGTATCTGTCTCATACCTATCTTATACCTAACTTAGACCTGTTTTCATGTGCCTTATTACTCCAAGAACATGAAAATTCTACATGTATTGCCCCTGCTTATCCATCTGTGGGGTTATGTGTAACTAAAAGTTTGCTATTCATGTTACTAAAAAGGAAATATCTTAGTAAAAGTTTACAATATATTGAACGACTGGGCTATACAATGGCAGGTGAAATTAAATGCTGATAAAAGTAAAGCAACTAACATGGGAAAAAAACATTTCCAGCTTTATATATGCAGGAATGGTCTTCGAATTTACTATTACCATTAAAGAGGGAGTTAAGCCCATCATACTAGAATTATGGTAGTTAGCTCTGGGAGAATATCTGTTGGGAGCTGGGTAATGGTGAAATTGAATAAAATGTTACGGGATTCTTAGGAAAGGAATAAGAATCAACCATTGTTAAAGCCATCATGCTTGTTTGTCCTGACCCCTTCAGCTAAAATTCACACAGTAGAACCAGACAAGTCATAAAGTAAGACAATAATGACAATAAAAGAAATAACTAGATTAGGGTTCTTCAGCTAGGAAAACAGGTAATGAAGAGAAATGTGATAGGTGCTGGTAAAATCTTAAGAGACAGACAGAAGAGGAATAGTAGCTGATTGTTGCAAAAATGAGGGCCATGAAATTAAGGCACAAAGTGATAGGCTTAAAACCAAGGCAGTATGTTTTCAAAAACTTTAACTTGACAGTGAAAGTTTTTGTCACTGGATGCTGTGGAAGCTAAATTTACCCGGGTTTAGAAAGCAGTTAGAGAACTATGTGGAAGAAAAATCCATCAAGGGCTATTAAACACAGATATTACCACTAGTTCAGGAAGTCTCTCCCACAAATTGCTAGAAGCTGGAAGAATGTCCAGGTAAAGTACTGCTGTATAATTGCTCAGTTTTAATACTCTTCCCTAGGCACTTACTATTGGCTTTTGCTGGAAACAGGATATTAGGCTATCTTTGTTTTGACCTGTCATGGCTATTCTTACTATCTGCCCTGAAAATTGATTATTTTCCAGTGAAACTCAAAAAATCAATGTATTCATAAGGGAATAACTCTTAGTCCGCAGAGATATCATGGTTCTAAATATTATCTGCCAAGTGCTTTTACGTCCTGTAATTAAGAATTTGAGTGTCTATATTGGGCATTATTATTACTAAAGGTAAAGTGACTCACTGTTAGTCAACATTTCCATATCTTCTTGCTTTGCTAAATTCTTATTCTGAGAAGAAAAAAGATATCAAATCAATTTACTGTTAGAATTTTTCAAGCATTTCTAAATAACCATGATTTTTGGCCTATATTGTCTGTGCAGTTTCCTTTAGTCTTGGGCAATTTTATAACCTGATTCAGCAAACTCTTACTCTTGTAATGTTCTTCTTTGACTTAGCTGCTCAATCAGTGAAAGTCGGGAGAACAAGGCCCTAAATGTCCCTGTGTCAGAGCTGTTTTACCACTTCTTTGATAAAATATAAGCACTCATGTGGAAGCACAGCCTGTGTGTTGCTGCTGTGAGACCAAATACAGCTGAGGACTTTTTTTTGACCAAGTAACTGCATAGCATGTTCTGATCCAGTGGTGGATCAGAGATGGTGAATACAGTAAAAATACTTTCAAAAGAAAACTCCAGTCCTGAAAGCCCTTATTCACAAGTCCATATTTGTACAAGATGATACCATCATATTCATTTAACCAAACTGCCTGTGTAAGTCATATGACTTTTATTCCACCTATCACTGAAACCTGTAAGTTTAGTGCCAAGCGCATAACATCTTTTAAAGGATATAGCCACCTGATAGACTGAAATAGTTGCACATTTATACAGAGAAAAACAAAAGAAGATACTAAACCTTTTTTGGAGTGATGGAACAGGTGTTGTCTGGATCCAACACTAGAATCTCCAGGGAAAAAAGTAATCTCCTCTGAAGTAAGTGTGCATCTGCCTGCTGCTTCTCCTGCTATGATAGATAGTTACAGGAAATAAACTGACTCAGCAATGATACAATGACTCTCACTCTATTCCTGCTACTTCCTCCTATTTAGAATTAGTAGATAGATACTCCGATTAAAACCTAGTGTCTAGATACAAACTATAACACTGATTAAATGGATTGTTTTGCCAAGGGAAATGTAGCTGAATTGCCCATTTTTCATTCAAATGTTCAAGCTTGGAGAAGTAGCTTCCAGCTCTAAATATATTGAATCACCATTAACCCAATGAAGAGGGTAGGAACACAGATATACACTTCTTATTAGATGAGCAGAGTTGCTTGTCTAATAATACAAACAATTAAATGGTGGTGTTTATTTAGATCCTTATAAAATGAATTTGATTCCATATGACAAAGCGTTGATTAAACTTGCAACAACGAGAATTCAAAGTTACCCCGTGTTAAAGTATTTGTACAGGTCTGGTAAGACCCCAGTACATAAATGCTGTGCATAAATAATTGGTTAAAAAAAAAAAGGCAGCGATAGTCACCAGAAATCAGGCTCACCAGAGTTATTACTTGTTCACAGTTTAATTGAAGCCACTTCCCATAGGATTCAGGAATTGAACCCTGTATTCCGCTCTGTAAAATGATCACAATGTAAAAGTAAAGCAAAAACCTTTGAGAACAGAAGACAATCCACATACAATTTGGGATTTCATATGGGAAGAATTTGCTTTAAAAACATGATAAAATATCTTAATTTTATATTTGTAGCTCTGTTTATTTTGGTTAGTATTCATATTGGGTTTCTTTACAAAAAATTTCTTCTTAACAAATTACAATGTATTAGAAGAGAATTAAATGGATGTATTTGTATTTAGTAGTCCTAAGGTTTTAATGTAGCTCTCCAGATTTATAACAGCTTTAAAGTAGATACATAGAATTTTAAGGCTAAAAGAAATGGTTATGGTTACCTAGTTTGACCATAGACCATTTCTCCTGCTTATTCCTCATTGACTCTGATGACTTGTGGCTGAACTACAGTAAATTTTATAGGAAGATAGTAGTAACAGAATATGAATAATTTGCACGTTTTATATTTCATATGATAATATTTAAGCACCTTATATGGTTTTCACATGCCTGAATATTTCCAGCTGTATATTAGAATACACATGAGGGTTCAAAGCTTACTTTTTTTTAATTAGTAGTTTTTATCTGTTTGTAGATGCTACAGTTCTTAGCACAGAGTAGTAAATTACTTGCTCAAATGGAAAGAAATCAATCACAAAATTGGTAATAAAGCCCTTTTTATGTGTGTTGATTCTGGTCCCACCCACTCACTCTCCTCAAAATACTGCCTTCCTTAAAGCATTTAAATGGCTAGTGTGTTTTCTAACACTTCTTGTGAAGTTCGAATGAATGGGGAAACTACCTGAAAAGAATTCTCTCTTAAGACAGCATAATAAGGAAAAATAAACAAACCTTCCTCATATTACAGATGATATGGTATAGATGTCCATGGGCTTTTAGGGATAGCAAGGAAAGCCATGAATACCATAGCCAAACATAAACTGAACTTACTTAATTGTGTTAACAATTGTGTAGCAGCAATTTATCCAGCAGTGTTTGAAATCAAGTAGAGAATCTTACATTTTTGGTGGTTTTGTGCTAAGAATATAAAATAAGATGCCTTAGAAATGAGTAAAGTTTTGTCAAAGATACAGGAAATGAGGAAAATTGAATTCCTCTTGGCAAGATTTTGGTGGAAAATAATTTCATGAAATACTCCCTGTAGAGAAGAGGAGATATAGCAATTGTGGAAAGTGATATTCTTGTTAAGGATAGACTTTTAAGAAAGAATCCCAGTAATGAGACTATGTTATTGCTCTTTATGTACCTGAGAAGAAGTAAAATTTCATGTGGCACTAAAACTAATTAGTGACAGTATCATGTTATGCCTGAATTTGATTTTGTACTTGAGTCATGGATAATGAGTGGGTTTTTTTTTTGTTATGGGTTTGGGTTTTTTTTTGTGTTTATCAATTAAAAAGCCGTCTAATTAATATTATTAGTAATATCTAATAAATCAGTTTCATATGTAACCATCTATTGACATGGTTTATTAATAAATGCACTCAGTTTTATGAATGACATTCCCAGTAGTGCAGAGATACTTGAAAGCAACTGTGGTGACAAATGATTTTGGACTTATTTTTTGGTTTTTACACTGCTTTTGCACTCTGAAGAAGGTCAGAAGTTAAGGATAAGTTCTATTGCAACTCAGGAGGAGAATAGCAATGTATATGTTGGAGTCATATTGTCCTCTAGTGTCTGGCTTAAAGATAAGGATCCTCACTCTAGAAGGAACAATAAAAATAATTTTTCCTAAGTTCAGGCCTATATTCCTTGACCTGAAAGATAATTATTGCAGTCTCAAATATTTTTCAGGCATGTGCCCATGTGAATGTGTGTAAAAGATTTACAGAACAATGCATTTGCAAAAAAGTTACATTAATTTGGTAGGGAAAGCCCCAATAAAAATGTCCTAATAAAAATGACCATAACTAGTTAGACATTAATCCACAACACTGAGGAGAGAGAATGTTACTTGCATCCTCAAAAATGAGTTTGCCATTTCTGCTTCAGTAAGAAGTCATGAAGTGTTGTGATGCAACAAAAGTAATTGCTTTCCCCTCTGCCACAAGCAGTGAAAAAAGAAATTTCACTAAGTAATGCTTTTTGTATAACCTCCTGATCTCAGTGCTGTAGATGTATACTAAGCTGTGAAATATTTATTTTGTTTATTGCTTGAAGCACAGCCTATTGCAAATTGTATTTCCTTCTTTCATAATTTTAAGTGAACAAATGCAGAGAGCCCAGCACATTTTCCACTGCTAATTGTGTATCACCATATTACTTTCTGGTGTTTTGGCTGTTCACAGTCATTGTCATTTACTTTCTTTTGATCAGTCAGCTAATTAACTAGACTTCCCATAAATATTTATTGGCATGTGAGTTATATGTGAAATTCAACTCAATCCAAAGGTAAATCTTAAAACTGTAAATGCTTCAGGTCTTAACTGTAAACTCAGCAACAGAGCTTAGCACATAGTGTGTGCTAATCCCGCTCTGATTGGAAGCTGTAAATTTTCATTTCAGCACCATTGGGTCAGTTTGAGTTCAGTTACGCTGCGGAATGAAGCAGTTTACAGGTTACATTACTGCTGCATGCTAACTCATTCTTGCAGTACTTGAAGACTGATTACCAGATGTCATTTGTGGAGGTAGAATCTCAATGAATATGAAAGTTCTGTTCTACTGATGAGGTAGAAATACCATTTTGGGAAGTATTTAAGCAACTTAATAGAGATTCCTTTAATTTATACGTATATATATTTAAAATCTTAAAAATAGAAGTATCTTTATTTTAATAAAATTTAATAATAATTTCATTTTAATAAGAAATTTTAAGAATTTGTGACTCCTAGTAACATGCTTTTTAAGTGTTAATTTGAAATTTGAAAGCCTCCCAGGTTACTTGCATGTAACTGCAAATAGATTTTAACCAGTGTTTCTGGTTGCAAAAAAGTGTATATTAGATTTATTATCACAGAATCACAGAACTGTCAGAGGGAACTACTGAAAAAAATCTGGCTCCATCCTCCTTGCATCCACCCTTTAGATACTTATTGGCATTGATAAGGTCTCCCCTCAGCCTTCTCCAGGATAGAGTCCCAGTTCTCTCAGCCTTTCCTTCTAAGAGAGATGCTTCGATCCCCCAGTCATCTTTGTCACCCTCTGCTGGAGTCTCTTTTAGTAGTTCCCTGTCTCTCTTGAACTGGGGAGTCCAGAACTGGATGCAGTATTCCAGCTGTGGCCTCACCAGGGCAGAGTAGAGGGGGAGAATGACCTCCCTGGACCTACTGGCCACACTCTTCCTTATGCAAACCAGGATTCCATTGGCCTTCTTGTCAACAAGGGCACATTGCTGGCTCACGGATTATTTACTATCTACATATTATTCCCAAAGTACTATTTGCATGTTAGTGAAATGATCTGTAGCAAATTTAAGAATTCATGCAAGAAAGACAAATCACTTTCTCAGACTAAAAATGCATCACTGGTGATGCATCATTGTCTTTTATACCTTCATCATCATATCTCATAACACTAATAGGCAAACTTGTGCACTACTCAGAGGGTTTAGTAAATTTTATTTTTGAGTGATTTATGACTGTGGCTCTTTTTTGCATGACTCTGCAGAAGAAATATCCTGCCTGCCTCCAATGTTAGCTAGATCATGTCTTTAGTAACAGTAAAAAGTTCATATGTAAATAGGAACTTAAGGCTGAGCTCAGAGGGAGTTATCAGCAGTATGAACTGTAGCTGGAGGCCATTGTCTAGCAGTGTATCCCAAGGGCAATAGTGGGCCTAATACCGTTGGATGTCATCATTAACAGGTTGGATTATGAGGTAGAGTGTACACTTGGCAAGCTTACTAGTGAAACCAAACTAAGAGGAGGGGCTGGTACAGCCACAAGAGGGTTGTGCTGCCATACAGAGGGACCTCAACAGGCCAGTAACATGGGCTAACATGAACCTCATGAAGTTCAAGATAGGGAAGTGCAAAGTATTACTCCTGGGTGGGAATAACCCCACACACATACTGGGGACTTACCAGCTGGAAAATAGCTTTGCAGGAAAGGACCTGGGGATCCTGGTGGGTATTGAACATGAGACAGCACTGTGCCATTGCAGCAAAGATGGCTAAGGGGATCCTGGGCTACATCAGAAGGTGTGTTACCCCCAGGTCAAGGGAGATGAGATGATCCTTCCCCTCTGCTCAGCACTGGTGGGGCCACACCTGGACTACTTTGTCAGCAATATATAAAAAAATACCTGAAGGGATTGTGGGAAGATGGAGCCAGGCTCTTTTCAGTGGTGTTCAGTGACAAGACAAGAAATAATGGGCATAAACAGAAGCTCAGAAGACAGGAGGTTTTGTTTGAATTTGTGGATGACTGAGCACTGGCACAGGTTACCCAGGGAGGTTGTGGAGTCTCCCTCCTTGGAGATACTCAAAAGCCAACATGGTCTTGGGCAACTTGCTGTAGGTGACTCTGCTTGAGCATGTGGGTTGCACAAGATGATCTCCAGACGTTCCTTCCAACTTTAGTCATTCTGTGTACGAAGTTAAGTACCTGTTTAAGTTAAAATTATTAAAAGAACTAAACGAAATAAAAGCCCTCACTGCCACAAATGGGGTGTAACTGATGAATAATTGTTGTGTTTCTTCACAAAGAGTTTTGGCAGAATAGTGGGACAGGGAAGGATGTTCTCTGAAGAACTGCAGAAGAGTTACAACAGAGCTAGAAATTACACTTCAATTGGTAGAATTTAACCCCTGTGATAGCAGTCTTGCTCAGTTGAGGATTTGGTGCTAAAGCATCAGGAAGCATTTTTTAGTGAGATAAATATTTTCAGAGCAATCTCCATTACTGCAAACTTAATAATGCCAGCCTAAAATCCTGTGTGTACCCTTGGTCTGGCTCATGACTATGGTTAAACTTCTGTCTGCTGCTCTTTGAAATGCTTGAAGACAGACAGCCACACCCATGTGATTAAAAAAAATACAGTGAAGAAAAATAGTTTCAGCTTTTCTGTGTTCTCTTTTCTGTCATATTTGGAAGTTGGTAGAGATGTACTGAAGAAGTTATACTTCATAGGAGAACTTCATAAATATCAGCCTTAGTTTAATTGTGCCTGGCTGGTTCTTGGTTTAGAGAACCTGGAGGCCACATGCCGCAGGGAAGATAGACTTCCTGGCAATAACCCAACTTTGTAAAAAAGAAAAAAGCTCTGCAGAGAATGATGAAGAGCTGACCTTCCAAATTTTGGAATAATTTCATCAATTTACAACAAAAACATGACCAGTGATAGTTACCATATACATCTGTTATAGCAAATAGATTATAGTAGGTAGCTGAAATATCTTATTCTAAACAGCAAATAACTGAAAGAATAACAAGTCTGTGATTTGAAGGAAGAATGTGTAGGGAGTCAGGTGCTGCTAGATATTAGCTGACTCATTGACATGAAGGCCAGTAAGAGGTCCCCTTTAATAACTTGTATTGCTTTATAGTTGTGAAGATCTATCATTTCATTGGAGTGAGTAATACTTCTGAAGACAAGAGAACTGTAGAACTGCCACCACACTGTTGCGAGGTGGCAGAGGCAGAAATATACTAGTGATGCTTGGATGTGACTAAATCTTTCATTTTTTGTGAGTACTACCTTAGCTTTTCAGGAAAAAAAGCCAGTTTATCATGGCATGTGAAATAGTCTGAAGACCTTTTTAGTTATGTTAAAATGTAGAAAGCATCAATTTATACAAGCACAAAAATAGATGGAAGTTTCATTATTTTGAGATAACTGCCAAGAAAAATTTTGATTTTACAACTACTGCAAGTCCTTCTCAGATATATTTTCTTTCATGTTTATAGACCAGGATGAAAATTAGCAAGAAAAATCTAGTTCAACATGCTTTTTAATAGATGTTATTAAAATAATAATAGACAAACAAGCAAACATATTATAATTAAGAGTTCAGTAAACAAATTGAACTCATAATTCGCTATGAATGAATCTGTTAATTTTCATTTCAGTGCAAAAGAATGCTTCCATCTCACAAAATATGCGATCATTACTTCTTTTTTTAATTTATTTAAAAAAAATGTATTACTATTTCTTCTGAATTGTTTTCTTCAGGAACTTTACTCTCTCATGTTTCTTCTTCCTAAAACAGCTTCATTAGATCCTGATGGCAGTAGGAGTTGCACAGGCAACAGTGATTAGCTGACATAGCCAGTGACTGAATGTGTTCACCTTTTACTCCTGCAGAGGGCCATCAGAATGGGAATGGGGGGGCACTGGTCTGAAGTGTGGGGAAGCTGAGAGACCACAAACTGCTTTTATGTGTTCATGACTTCCTGGGTTTGGGGGAGCATTCTGCTTTGTTTTCTGTTAACACAGACTGTCACCAAGCATAAAAAACTTCCTATGTTCCAGTCTTTCCATAGCACAGAGGCTTCAGATTTCTTGTCCTACTTCCACAGTCCTGCTTGTAGCTTCCTACTAATTTTGCAAATTCGATTAATATGCCTGTCTATTTGATGCTTTGAAAAATACATCAACAAGATCAGCTTGACCTTCACTAGGAAAACCAGCTCTCCAATTGATATGTTTATCATAGGGACAAATACTTAAAAAATAGTAAATGACGTCACTAGTACCTACATTTAATTTACAGTCTTTTAAATCCATGACATTTACTTCCTCTCAAGAAATGTGGGAATTAGCATGTGGCCCAAATCAGAGGAGAATTTATTAACTACTTCATTGGCTTTTAACCTAGAGGTTCAGGACTGCTTTATCTTTCTATCAGAATTAATTAAATTTTAAAAAATCAGCTTTTTCTTGTTCTTTTATGTCCCTTTCTTCCTTATTAGCTTAGTAGTGTTTGGTTATTATCCTATTTTTTCAAATGATAATTAGACAATCTTTAGTGTCTTCTTTTGGCATTGTATGTGGACAGATTTTGAAAACCATTGCAGCTCATGTTTCAAACACAGTAATCACAAAATACGAACAAATTCAAGGGTGAATTTGCCTTCTTATGTGCTTGTTCCAGATTAAAATCCAGCAGAGATATTGATTAATCAAGTTCTTCATGTCCCCTGGGCACTTATATAAGGAAGCAACTTTGAGCACTTGTAAAATCTCTCTCACACACATTGATTTATAGCATTAGGGCAAGCTGTATTTCTGTAACTACTTCATGAAACAATAGGCAGAGTGTCCTACCAAGCTTGGAAGAAACCCAACAATTCTAAATACCAAAGTCCTTTTCAATAATCCTCTTGAGACTTTTTTTCATCATATGTTGTACTCTGTGATCTAGGTTGTTATCTTATGCTCAGAATGGAATATAATCAATATAAAAACTTAATTCCAAGATAATTTCTTTTCAGTGTCAGTAAACGGCTCAGCTGTAATTCATTGTCATATCCATTTTACATGCCATATCTGCACAAGTTTAGCAAATGCTCACCTCTTACAAAGCTTTTGTGAAAAGTAAAGCTTAGAGACTGTACTGGAAAATAATAGGAACAAATTAATTTTCAAGTTTTCATATATTCCTTATTTATTACTCCTTCAGGTAAAACTCCCAGTTATTTACATTATGCACTCAAAGAAGGATTTCTTTCTTCTTAAGTAAAGGTTTGCATACAAACACCTATTGAATTCAGTGACCACTGAGTTTCCCTGAAGAAAAGTCACACTTGGAACTCTACAGACATAAACATTAAAATAATAATAAAACCCAGGCTCTTGCAATAAATAGTTTTCATTAGCACATCAAAGGACTACACTCTTCTTTCCTTTCTTTGAGTTTGACAAACAAGCAAAATGTCAGGAGATCTGCCTTCTGCTTGGCTTGTGTGGGTTGTTTAGTATCATCTTCCTTAGTACCTGTCTGTAAGAATTGCCTCATAGGGGTTAATTAATTTTTATAAGAGGAAATGAGATTTTTGAGTGGAATTCATGGTAGAAGTGAAAATTATCAGTACGACTTTTTGGAATGTTGAAAATAAAATCTTTATATATAGATTTTATTCTTACTCTTTGCACACAAAAATATTTTCCTCTTAGGTACTTTTATGATCTTCAATGTGTTTGAAACAGATCATGCACAATTTTGTGGAATAGGCAAAATGTTGTGTTTCAGACTTAAGAATATTAGCTGTGTCACTGATAGTGTTGATCTACACTTGCCTCATTATATGAAAAGAATTACTTTTATCTTCTGCTACTAGGTGTTAAAGAATGCAGGGGAAGATAATATATGGAAACTTTAGTAAGACTCAGTGCAGTAGAAACATATAAAATGGCTACAGTGTAATAAAGAAGTGTTAGGGTTAATCCATTGCCATCCATCTTTATTTTCTATTCCACTTCATTGCAACCACAAATATGAACTTGACAGATGTTAGTAAAAGGCTGGATGTAATCCAGGCTACAATGATTGCTGTGGATAGAAAGTTTAAACGTTTTGGCTCAAGGCTGCAAGAAGCTGAGAGGAAATAAAAAAAAATAAAATAAAAATAAAATAAAATAAAAAAAAAAAAGAGGAGAATTTGGGCTCTGTGACTCATGGACAAAACACAAATTAAATTTATGAACTGTAAAATAAAATTCATATTAAGAAATACAAGGCTTATATACCTTCATGAAAATGAGGAACTGGATAGCCTGAGATCTGTTATTTGTTTCTACAACTTATAATGGTGTTGAGAGATAAGGAATTTATCACTCGTTTTACATTGTGTGGTGGGACATTCTATGCTGGGATTGGTCAGCTAAAAAACACAAGTATAGTATTAGTGTAATGGGCAAGACTTAGCATTAAGGGATAGAGTGCCATAATTCATATGTAAATATGAGTAAAGGGTTCAAGTTTCAAAAATCATATTTTAAAATCTGTGCTATGGTCCAGTATTTCAGTTTAAGTGAGTGTTTGTGATTGTCAGAATGAGAATAAAAAATATGAGCTTGGAACACAGCTCACCCTCTCTTGCCAAGGTAAGGATAAGCATATTTCTTTATTTCACCTCGCCAGTGCCACTGATTTTTTTTTGGCTAAGGGCATGGAAAGAATACAGGAGTGTCTTTGTAACAGTCGATCTGTACAGCAATCTGTAATAATGCTGTCCTTATTCACCAGGCTCCTTTCTCACCTATCATGTGTTGTGATGCTGAATTCAATGAAAACTATGTGGTATTAGAAGTTTGACTACCTAACTGAGCTACTCTGCAACTCAAAAAGCTGTTTCTAGCGAAATAATAATACTAGTTTTCTCACCGTTGCTAACATTGTAGACTTATTTGGTTCAGGAAAGCATGAAAACGTTGGACTTTGGCCAGAAAATGTTCCTATTGTTTTTGCTGAAGTAAAGAGTTGGCAGAAAACAGCTTTTCATTTTAACTCAATCTTCACTGCTCTGCCACAAAATGCAATCCAGGCCTCTTTACAGATAATATGCTAGAAATGAGAAAATACAACCAGTAGAGACTTAAGTGTTTGTAGTATCTTGGCTCTTTCCCATTTGTTCTTGGCTATTTTTCTAGTAGTAATGCATCATCTTTTTATCTGCTCTCACATATCTGTTACTTAAAAGTCCCTCTGTTTTTAGAGTCAATAGACCTGAAATCCAGAACTTTGTTTTTTGTGTCAAGGCTGCAATTTTGGCTAGAGGCATTTCTTCCATTACTGGGAAGAAAGCAGCTGAAGTAGTCCTACAGACTTGTTAGTTCTCCAGGAGAGTAACATCTTTCATGAGCAATAGGTATTTTTAGAGGAAAGACGGAATGTTCCTTCAATAGAGCTTGCAGAATTTTTTCCAAAAGAACGATGCTTGTTTGGTGGAACAAAAATGTTCCACAGGAATGTTCATTCTGTCACAGCTATCAGCAGAAGATAGGCAGGGAGGTGTGCTTTTATTTTCTTGTCAGGTTTTATACCAATCAACCAGCTTGTCAACAGCTGTATGACCTCTCTTCTAGGCTCTCTAGGCTCTTCTGGCAAGCTCCCAGGCTCCCGAGTATCCCAGTTCACCACTTGGTGGGCAGCCAGCTCATTCTCTGGCTGCTTGTGTGGATCAGAGTGGCTTGCTTCTGGCTTGCCTAAGCTTCCAAAGAGTCTTGCTAACTGGCTTTATTCCCTTCTATTTAGCTCCTCAAATGCCATTTCCACAAGACTGCCTCGTTCCTCATCTCCTTAGCTTTTGAAGCGTGGTTACTGTGACTAGCCTGTTGACCATCTAGCTAGCTCCCTGTTGGATAAGAAACAGAAATCCAGCTGGCATACTATCCAGAATTTGCTTCCTAGCTGGTTGCCTGTGTAGCTGCTATATGGATTCTCTGTAAGGCTTGCTATTGCAGACAGTTGGTTTCTGCTGATGGTATGCTCAGTGGTGTTCTCTGGATATTTTTTTTATTTTCCTACCACACAGCAGGTGGTTTTTTTAAACTTTAAATAATGATTAAATACAATAATCCTTTATATAAATACTTGCACAGTTTTAGCAGAAAAATCCTAAGACTTTCATAGAATCATAGAATTGTTCAGGTTGGAAAAGACCTTTAAGATCACCGAGTCCAACCTTATGCTAACCCTATTACCCTATTTCTGATGACCCAGCACTAAACCATGTCCCCAAGCACCACATCCACACGACTTCTAAACACATTCAGGGATGGTGACTCAACCACCTCCCTGGGGAGCCTGTTCCAGTGCCTTCCTTTGGCTACCTGTGTTCTTCAGTGAGCAGGAGGTTTTTAAAGGGAACACTGTGAATTTAATAAACTAAAAAAAAGGAAAATATATTGCATCTCTCCCTTTTTACTAACACGTATGATTTGTCCTCTTATTAAAATGTCTTTCTCCTCTGAGTTTCTAGAAATAATCAAATGAATCAGAGAAGGCAACTAACTTTTCAGGGATAACACACTATATACCAATTAAACAAATGTTTACCTCTAAAAAATACTCTTCTATTATTTATAAGTTTGATCAGTATACATGCTAAAAGTAAAGGCAAATGTTAAATATTACAAAATTATATTTAATATAATGGAATTTAATTTAAAATATCTTACAATTTAGGAATATCGTCTTATTTTAAAAAATAGTTAGGTCATTATGTCTGGCCTGTGGAGCTAGAGGTAAAATTATTATTTTGGAACATATAAAGCTCACTTAAAACATCACTATTTAGAAAGTGTTGATTTTGAATTTCCCCTATTTTCTATTCCTTGAGCTCCTTTCTTATGCAGATGCTATTCTTTAATTTATTCCTGTCTTTTTCTTATATTTTACTCACTCTTACATGATAATGATGGTGGTGAGATCCCATTCTATCCAGTGAAGCAATAAAATGTCTGCAACCAATCTGCTGTCAATACTTTGGTATTTCAGAGTGTTAGTTCCCTTCTCTAATGAGAGGAGAAATAGTATACAGAGCACAAGAATGGACTTCTCATGACCTTGAGCCAGCTCCTTTTCTCTCTGTTTCACCGGGGAGAGGAAAGCTATTTTGTTCACACTGCTGCTGTAGATATATGGCATCTTTCCATAAGAAGGAGGAGTACTGAATGGAGCAGAGGATGTAGTTTAAGGCCATGAGAGAGAAGTCCTTTGTACAGTTGTTTTGAATGTTTATTTTAACAAGGTACAAATTCTTCAGTATTCACCCGTAGCTTCAGGACCTAATGCAGACACTGATTCACATTCTCTCTCATTTTCCAATGATTCAAGCTTTTCAGTGTGTTCCTCTTTGGCACATGTTAGAAGACACTAAAACTGTTACAAATCTCATATCCTTGTTTGAAGCTTGGACAACTATAGTGCACTCTTGGAATTTAAAAGCTATTTCCTGTAGGCAGTCAGGCCAAATGAAGGTATCCAGAGTATATTGCAGAGATTTAAATATGTCTGTCTCTTTGGCTAAGAAAAAAATGAAGTCAAGCCAAAGCAACATTTGTGTACCTTGTAATTAATGTGAAAACTGTGCTTTGTGACTAGAAACTCTCGACCTGTTCTTTGGAATCATATAGTTTGGAAAAAGGTGAAAGCAAAGCTGTGCAAATGGCTAGAAGCAATTCATAACACCAAAACAATTAGATTGGCTTTGCTGAAAGTTCTGGATCTAACTGTGAATAAGGACTAGTTTTTCTGAAAGGCGTATTACAAGTAGTAGTTTCTCCAAGTATCTCTGTGAACTGTGATGCTTAATAGCAACCTTTATATTCTAGAAAGCAGTAAAAAGCTGTATGCTTTTATCTGTACAATACAGGAATTTATCTGTACAATACAATCTGTGAATACAGGAAAAGAGAATAGTATGTTACTTGCAAATAGTAGAGAAGGAAATGGTTCCTGCTTTTAGAAAAAAAATCTTATGCATTTATCAAATAGGACTGGAAGTTCTCCTCAACTTAGTGGTCCCTGCTAATTTAGCTAGTAGTGTTTCTCATTAGGCAAATATTCACTGTTTATGAGGTTTATATTAATTAATTAGTAATCAGATTTTTATGGTAACAAGCAAGTGTTATTACATACTATACCTAGTAGTGAAGTGACAAATCTTGAAAAAAGCTTTATCTAGTTGGTCTGGCTAGTAACACTGTCAACACTTTACATAGTTATTCTGTGGTTTGGCTATCTATGGTTTGGAGCACAGTTCCAATATTCAGGTCTGTAGGCCTGACCATAAAAGTCTGAAAAAGTTACATCTTCACCAGCACAACCTCATCCATGGCCATTTATAAAGTCAAAGAAAAGGACAAGCAGTGTGGGAGGACTTAAAAATACACTAGTGCATGAAAAAGAATTTCACAAAAGATGAATATGGATTTGGTAACAGATTTGTGGAGGAATTATCCCACACTTTATTAGTTCAGAGTTCAGTAAAAAAACGAAGTTGTAATTAAGTTTTTCTGCTTCCAGATTTCTTCTCCGAACCCTTTGGGAGGTATATAAAATACTGCATAATACTAGCTGAGAGACTTTTAGAACTGGTTACAGTAAGTTTACATAGCAATTTGAATGCTTGCCAGTGTTGGTGTTTTAGTGAAAGTTTTTTCCTTTCCACACCCTTTAAACATCCGTAAAGTATTTCCAAGAAAAGAAGCAAGCTAATAAAGATAATACAGTATGTTTGGCATTTCTGATAAAGAAAGGCTTGATTTATGAACCTTTTGCACACCACTCATGTTCACAATTCATAGACTTAAACCCCATTTTTCCTTGCACATGCAACTTCTTTCTGTCTCATAAACAGAGAGTGGAGCTCGTGAAGTCAGGTGAAATTGGCTCACACAACTTAGATAGTATTCTGTCATGACAAACAGGGAGCACGTTTATTTTCCTTGTAGGTTCCTGGTATGTTGATTGCAGAAATAACTGGCTTGCATTTAATCCACATACAAACACCTAAGCACAGATGAGGTACTCTAACCACCTTTAGGGAAGGCCAATGCTCAATTTTTACAGAGGATACCAGGGTTTGCTGGAGGCTGGAGCTGAGGTTCCCCTGTCCTGCAGTTAGTGGAATTAATCAGAAGAGCAATGGGGCATGTGTGACATCCCAGAAAGGTTTTTGGAGTTCTAGATAAAAGCTTGTTCCTGCAGTTCAGCAGAGAGTACTTCTGCACAACTATTTTGTAAGGGCCATGAGTAAATATCTGAGCTTAACTTTCAGGTTTAGTTGTCTGTAAATTAGTGCAGTAGAATTTTAAAACTATTTTTCTCAGTATTAATTTAAATGTTTAATTGATGCGGATGATACACATGAAGCTTTTAGCCTCTCCAGAGAAAGAGCAGCTCTTACTGGCTTGTTGGCATTTGTATTTGTTTAATTTTAGAATACACACTAAAAAACAAGAATTTGCCCTTTTTATCTAAATAATCTGCACAGATTCACTTAGGATTCACTGAGGCCATTCCTAAGAGGGGACATATTCTTTGCTATTATAAAACTGCACACTGAAATTCAGCCATCTGTGTGATGGATGTGCTGCATGATGTAAAATTAACCTTAACCACAGCACCATTTAACTGGTCAAAAAACAAGGCTATTCAACATTTGGGCATACAATTAATATATTTACTAATCTTTATTTATTATCTCACCTGTTATCTTTTATTGAAGGAATTTGTGGCCAAGGGAGCACTTACACTGTCTTGTAACTTCTATCTCATGTAGTGCCCAAAAGAACCAGAGGAAAAATATACTTGCAGGTTATGTATTTTAATGCATAAATCTTAGAGGACAGAGTGTCAGAGTTGAGAGGTGTTACAGAACACCTAAATAGATACTGAATATGTCTGGAACACTGGAACATGGAAACTTTGCAGGACAGTGGCTGATCTGAAACCAAGTTTTATTGAGACAGTAACAACTCTGCAAGAGGTTTTATGAGCTTTAGTGCAAAGAACCTGTGCACTAAATAGTGACTAAGTAGGCCTTGACACAATTGACCATTGCGGTCTACTCCGTCAATAATGTGCATACTGAAGAGCAGTCATTAGCCTGCAGACTGGAGATTCCTGCTCTGCTCCATGACACCTCCAACTCACATATTAATAACATGTATATAAAATCCTTCTGTATGTGCTTTACAGTAGAAAAACATTATGGATCACTGAGTCTCAGAAGTATTCTTCTGGAATTTCCATTTGAAAATAAAACTCTAATGAACAAAAACATTCCTACTCATGATTTTAGATTAATTCAAGACAATATACATAGCATTTTTAATATTCTTCTGCTGTGGGATTGTTTATTTCATAACTGAATTAAATCAAAATAGAAATAATATTTTCTAAAAGAAATAATCACCTTTCTAGAAAAGACAGTTTGTAATAATAGGTTAGCATTTATTTGAAAATACAGAATTAAGGTTGAAATTTTAACATTAAGAGGCATAAGTATTACTGGATCTTCAGGTATGGTGTAGCATGTAGTATGTTGCAGTCACTCCTTTCCACTTTGAAAAAATGTATATTAACATCAAGCTCTTTAATTCAGGGGGTTTGTGTGAACCTTAAATTTGCAGATAATTTGTCATTTTAATTAAGGTATTATGTAAACTGTACATTATTTTGTCAGGAAATTACTCCTTATCCTTTGAAGATAACAGTAAATGAAAAATACCTGTTAGCAGTGTATGAACTCCAAGGACAGGGATTTGGGGGGCTACAGATGCGTATTCAAATAATATTGAAGAAACAAGAATGCAGTTTGCTTTAGTTCAATGTCTGCACTAGAAACATAATAAATTTCCTATTCAGAAAAAACAGAAATGAGATGAAAACAGATTTATTTGTAATACTTCCTCTGTTCGCTTTTCAGCTTTGATGAAAACAGTGTTTACTAAACACAGCTTTCTCTCTGTCTAGGTCTTATTCCCATTTTAAGTTTTTTACTTTATCTGTGCGTGAATAAAAACATCTTTATGTCAACAAGTGGAAAATCAAGAACTGAAAGTTCTTTTGAGAAACTTCCTGAGCGCTCCTATGCTTTGAGAATGTCTGAGCATCGGTTGCAGAACTGTAGTTCAGTTTTCGTTTTCTTATATTTCCTGAGCAGGGGCAAGATGGCAAGGATGGTAGTGTTTTGCATTTATTCCATAGAAAACCTGTAATGTTGCAGAATGTACTGTGTGTACCACATGGGCAAAACAGTGGCACAGGCCATGGACACATAAATGATGAATCAAGCAGAGGGTCTGCTTTCTCCTGTGACTGGCTCTGTGTCAGTGAATCCGTTTGCCCAGGTGTGGTACCGGTGCTCTATTCATGTGCCCAGATGCCCATGGACTCAATCTGCTGGGGTTTAAGAGATTTTTCTCCTATTTCAATTACAAAACAGAAGCCTTTATATTCAAACGCCTTCATGGTAATGTAATATATAATAGACATTTTGTGATGGTAGTAAAAACACATTGAAGTTGAAAAATATTCTAGGACTTTGTTGGAAGCAGCTCCTTTAATTTTTTGCTTTGATTTCTTTGTTCAGACTTGTGAACTTTTCTGTCTTTCCATACAAAGCACATGGAGTTTCTAATCAGCTGAATGCAACTTACGTTCAGAAAAAGCTCACTTTTTCTTATGTTCTCTGGGCTATCTACAAAGTAAGCACAGGAATCAGCAAACTTACAAAGTTGTTTCTCCTAGCTCAGGTCAAAACACTGAAAGTTTGCCTGTAAACACTGTCTGAAATCCAAATGACTTATTATCAAACTTCCTTTGCTTTTGATCCCGTTGTAGGATGATGTGTTTTCCTAATGATGCAGAATCTCTCATTAAGTTCAGGAAACAGGATATAAGGATAAGCCAATTGACTCAATTTATGGGCATAATAAAGCAGACCCTATTACCTTCAGCAATCAAGGCAAGACAAGGTGAAACACAAAGTTGTAAAGTTATTATGACAGATAACTTAGTATTTACCTGCAAATACAGAGTTAATATATTGTGTTTTTGAAGCATAAATTGAGGCATTAAAATCTGAAAATAACAGTCAGAGTCTATTGTTTAATCTGTCATCCTAAAATGTTTCGGAATTCATTCAAAGCCAGGCATACCTGTTACTAAAGCATGATGAACTACAATAATTTTTTAAAGTATTTCCTAATGTCTGCTCTACATCTCCCTTTGCCCTTTCTGAGTCAGTGTTAACAGCTGGGGCTTTTTTTTTTTTTTTTCTTTCTTACTTGTAATATAATTAAAAACAAATCTAGCAGGAGAATAGAAGTTTTGTCTGTTGGAGGCCTGGTAGTTTTTAGGAAGGTGATTGGCAATGTCCACAGCTGTTCCTGATGATTACAAAGTTAAAAGAGCAAAACAAGGGAAAGAGGCTGAATTTATCAAGTAGGGTTTCCTTTGTATGTTAGTGAAACCAAGTCATTGGGCTGGTTAGATTTTTTCACAGAGCATGCATAGATCAAACTCCTTTACTCATACTACATTACAGAAATTACAGATGAAACCTATTATCTTCCCAAAGAAAACAATGCAATAGATGCTTCCAAACTTCATGGAACACAGTAGCAGGTAAAGAAAACATTGGCAATTGGGATTTAAGCTATACTTTTTTTGCCTTAACAGTAAAAGACTTTATTTTAACTTCATCTGGAATATAACGCAGAACAGGCAGAGAGGTGTTGGTTATTTATGTAATTAGAAGTTGCCTTCAGCTTAATCTACCTATACAACTAAGTTCAAAATTATGAAAAACGGTCTTGAGCTTGTGCATTAATTAAGTTTGTCGTGGTACAAATATTGCCAGATGAAGAAAATGAAACAATACTGAAATAGATGTGTGAAGCAAGTTGATAGTCACTGGTACTATTCCCTAGTGCAGAACTATTGAACTGGTACTCAGGAACAAGTCTGTATTGAGGTGCTCTTACTCTGTGTGTTGTTATTCTGAGGAACATTTCATGCAGGGGTTTGACCACCTACAATACTTTCTGTAAGGAAAGTTGCATTCACCAGGGTGTCTTATGTCCAAATTCAGTTCATGCTCATATTATTTTAGACTTGTTCAAAATGTCTTCTGTGGTGTGACACAGGAAGTAGATATTCTAAGGAGAATTATGTAAGTGACCATTACCTATCATTTTTATTATGTTTGTAAAGTGCTTTTGAATCTTAAGGAATTGTAAGTGCTAAGTGCAAGGGCTCATGAATATTATATAAATATATGTTCATTAGCATTAAAAATTCAGAAACAAATTATTTCTAGTTCCAGAACTTGCTCTTATGTTCAGTCACTCAACAGGCAAAATTAAAGTACTAGCAACACCATTCTGGTGCCAAGAAAGGCATTGCATTTCAAGACAAGTGGCAAAGGAAGTGAAGTCAACATTGTAAACATTTTCACTGTCCAATTTGTACTACTGCTGGATAAAATTGTCTTGTAAGCCCATTTACCATATCTCACCTTGTTTTTTTTTCCCTTAATATTTGCATCTATACTTCTGAATAACTGCTGGTTACTACAGTAGTAAAAATAAAATATAACAGCAGGGACAGTGCAGCTGCTGTGTAAGGTAAATGTAATAAAGATATTGATGATTTTACTAACTTACTTAGTGAATGGGAATTTACCTTGGGAATAGGGATGAGTTTGTTGTCCATCATCATTATTTCATTCATCAGCTAGATTTTGCTCTGGGCAGCTGGAATGCTATTTGCTTCTCCTGTTTTTAGCTTGTTTTTTGGCCAGAAAGACTTGCATTTCTTTTGTTTGCTTCTTGTACTTGCTCTGAGCAGTAAGGAAAAGGAGATTGCTGCTCTGTGAGGAGTCTGAAACTTAATCCTTACAACACCTGAAGAGCCAGAAAGCATCATGATTCTGTGCCCTAGGGTTTGTAGCTGTTTTGGAGGAGCCCAGCCTTTTGGTTTAGCTGATTTTTAATTTTTAACTTTGCAGGGGACAACAGCTTCCAGTGGCTGTAGTAGCTGAATGTGATTTTGCAAGGGCATTTATGGAGTCCCTTTAAAAATCAGTTTGTTACTGCTATTAGAGAACTTGAATAATTTTTGAATGCTGCTTGTGATAAAATATCTAGAGAGGAGAAAAATATTTTCCTCCTTGCTCATGTTCGTAACTAAGCCTTTTGTGCATATGTAATACCTACCCTCTGCTTCATTGACTCACCCTCTCATTCCTCTAATTTCAAACCTCATTTGAAACGTATTTTCTCTCTCTTGTTTTTTGTTACTTAACTCCATTCCTTAGTTACTAAACATATTTATTGGCAAACACATGGAGTGATACTGAATGGCTCGTGAACATGCACGTTTTTGCTGCTTTGTCCTCTTAGCTACAGCTAAAAAAAAGAAAAAGCATAAATTTTTAGATTTAATACTCTGGTTTACCTACAAATTAAATATGCAAAGTTTCATTAATCTTATAAAAATTTTTGATTTAGATATTTTGGCAAGATATCCCTTTTTATCTTCTAGGTTTTGAAAACAGTATAGAAAAAAAAGCAGAAACACCAACTTTCTCCCAGTATAGGAAGGTTAGAGACAAAGCTAAAGGCCTATTAAAAAAAAATAAAGAACCTAAACTTTCAGGGAGAATTACAAGTGATTTCTGTGAGCTTTGGATTGCCTCCTCAGTGGTCCCAAGAATGTAGGCAAAATTCAGTTCTACTGTGGCACAGATTCCTGGGGGAGGAACAGAATGAAAGATGGGGTTTGAGGAAGCAAAAGATGTTAGGGGGAAGGTCAGTTGCTGGGGATCTGACAGTAGACATTGGTCAACAGGTCTTCAGAGGGAGAATTTTAGAAGGTTGCAGTTGGAGATGACTTAGGGAGTCAGTAGAACTCTGGAGAATTTGAGGCCTGAGAAATCATAATATTTGATTTGAGAAATCCTAGGAAATCACCTCCACAGTGTGAAGGTGAGCTTTGAGGGAGAGCTTAGTTGTGTAAGAGCAATGAGTGCTCTGAAGGAATTAGGGGAAAGGGACTGGAAATACACAATAGGTTTCAGGGTATGCATCTTTGTTGAGTCTGTGGTTGATGACTGGGCAAGTATATGGTTCTATTTGTCCCTTTCAGCCTTTATGGGACACTTTTTTTTCTTCTAAGCAGAAGCTTCTATTCATTCTCCTCCTGGAAGAGGAAAGAAGGGAAAGAGGAAGCAGGTAAGGTACAAAGAGTTTCCTGTTTGTGGGAGGTTAAGATGAGAACTGGGTCTGGGAAAGAATGGTGTAAGAATTATGAAATGAACTGTACTCATGAAAGCAGGGCTTTATTCTGGAAACATCTGCTGATATTGAGAGCAATAAAGCAGCAATGAAGACTGTGCCATACACACTCCTGGGCAGCAAGGGCAGGAGCAGTTGGCTGTGAAAGCAAAAGCGGTTCAGACTAGGTCTTTTGTCTCATTAGATACAAACAAGGTAAGCACTATATCACTGCAGGCTGTTCCCACTTTGTTGCTTGAGTCTTCTCGTCATGTGTGAACAACATAGGAAAGTTTGTAAGCCCTTCCTATAGGGTATGTAATTCTCATGTAAGCTAACAGTTGATTGGTGTGTAAGTTGATGATGTAATAATTAGGATTGAACTGAAGATTTATGTAGCAGATGTTAACTTCCAGGCATATATATTTCTTTTTGAAGTTGTATAGAATGAAAAAAACCTTCTAGAGCCACCTTGTGAGCTAGCAAACGCAGATCCAAGCAGTGGTTGTAGGAGGTTGCTGAGTAGCCAACATTTATATTTCAAAAAGTCAGTGCATATTTTAAGTTCACTGCACATTCATGTGTCACTGCATGTTTTCATGGCCCTGCTGTGCATGCAAAATTTTTTGTTTTCTTCAAATAGAAAATAGCGTGAACCTGACCAACACTACCTAATAGCATGGAGTTCTCTTCTAACATCTGGTTTCTTTCATACTGTAATAGACAAACAGCTAAACATTCAGTGGCTTAATTTCTTTTTCTAAATCTAAGGCATTCAGATGCTTATCAGATCCTGACGGGCTTGCTGTTTTTACTTAGGCAAAATGACTACTGACTTTGAAGCCTATATCAGCTTTATTTAGCTAATGAGCATTGACTTGAGAATTTGGCCCCAAATTCCTTTTATAGATAAATCATCTGGAGCTCTCACATAAGCAAACTTGCTATTTATGTTTCGAGTATTTTTTGAGTTTCCTAACATCAGGAGCATCACAGAAGTGAATGACCTTTCTCACAATTCTTCAGTTTCAAATTGGCATTGGGAATTTAAAGTAGAGGTTTATATAAAATACAATTTTCCTGGCAGGAAAGTGAAGTAAGTTCAACAAATTTATACCCAGTAACACTCCCCCATGAACAGATAGCAGTAGTATCAGACTTCAGTAGGAGCAGGAATGACAAAGAATACTAGGAAACAGGACTGTGTGACCAGAACTTACATCTGTAAAACATTATATAACAAGTGGGCAGCTACACAGGTGTTATAAAACTGCTGGTGTTGAGGGACTATTTGATTAGCTAATTGCCCTTATAAAGGGACAGCTTAATCTGTGTGAAACTCCCCCCAGCCGAAAACTCATTTTGTCATTCTATTTTCAAATTTTCTCTCCACAAATAGCAGCTAAAAATATGTGGAAATTTAGCAGAAAAGAAAGGAAGAAAGCGAAAGAGAATCTAACTTGTCAATAAAAAAATTAAACTTTTAAAATTCTTCCCTGGTGGTCTGGTATTATTAAGTATTCTCCTTGATTTTTTTTTTTATCTTGGTTTATTGGAGGGAGAAAAACAATTATCTGTAAACGTAATTTTTAATGCATGGTAATAAAAATAAATGGTACAGCTCTGCTGCTGCTCACCTAAATCTTCTTCCCTGGTGGTCTAGCGGTATTAAATAATCTGTTCCACATGTATTCATCATTTGCTGACAGGAAAAGGAAAACTTTTTACATTTTATTGTCCACAAAACAAACACAATGTTAGTTAATCAGGTGAGGAAGACTTTTCTGAGGGTGACTTAAGAAACCAAAGAAACCTTTTACTTTCCAAGCTGGTGTAGTTTTAACTCTCCTAATTTACATGGCAATTAGCATGAAAGTAGAAGGACAGAAATTATTTCCTTTGTGTTCAGTTCTGGTTTTGCGAGATAATATTTGTTATGGTTTTATCTTTTCTGCAACAATTTAGCTAAAGTAATGAGTGTTTGCCACTAATTATCTCATTGCTGATGAGTCATTCCTTTGCTTTAAGGTATTTTCTGTCTGTTTTACACTCATACATAACACTTTTGATTGTAAATCTCACAGTGCTTTACTAAATTAGATCAGCAAACATTATCCTTCCTATTTCAAAGGGTGATAAAGGTGGTGGTGTGCAATGTGGACTTGCCTGCAGCTGTGTGGTAATTCCATAACTCGAGAGGAAAATAGAACCCAGTCTTTGTGGGTTTTTCCCATTTTACAGACATCTTGTATATTCTACGTCAAAAACATGAAGATTTTACTTTCCAAATGCCCTTAAAGAAAATAAGCTTTTGGCAATGAAAGGGGAGTCCTTATCAATTTGTATTCAAATTCTTTTCTGGCACTTGTGCTGTTATTAAAAACAATGCTTTAAAAACAATTTAAAAAAAAATTCCTCTAGCTAGTTTTAAACACTGATATCATGGTGTTTGCACTCTCCTCTCAGAGAGTAAAAAAAATATTGATTTGTTGGACAGGGCATTAGATGTATTAACACTGAATTTTGAAAATACAACATTTCCATGCTGTTATAATTTTGGTTTTGGCATAAAGCTTAGTAACATATTTTAGAGATTTATGTGTGCGAACTGATGATTCTTTTTATTTTATAAAACAATATATATGATTTACTTATTAAATACAAGCTGATATTATTAATATATAAATCTCAAGTATTATACTGGATGTATACTTCATATGGCACATTGGGGATGTTGACAGAAACTGCTTAATTTCCTTTGGGTTGTTTGATACAGTTTGGACATTGAAAACAGTAGTGGGTAGAAAATGCATTCTGGATAATTTTAACAAAAGCTAGTGCAGGGGCTGCTTGTTTTGTTTGGGTTTTTTTTCCTAAAAAACTTGTAAATAACGAGAGCATAATAGACTGCCACGAGATGTAATTTTGATCTCATTATGAATGCTCAGTAATTCAAGAGGTAAACCACTAGAGAGGAGTAGGTTCCCTATCACAATGATGTTATAAGTAAAAAAATCATTCCAAAGAGTTCACAGCCCATTCTTGGGAAGAAAAATATTTTTGCTTTAAAATAGGAATATATGTACATTTGTTTTTAAACATGAATTGCTTTCATCTCAGAGGTATAAAATAATTAACTTAAACCCTGATAAAATCTGTAGGTTGTAATTGAAAACATGTGCATTGTGGGACCAATGGAATGTTTCCAGCCGAGCTGTGTGTGGCAGAAAGGAATCTCTACAGAGCTCAAAGCATTCCTGGTTTTATGGTAAATGTCTCTCTCTCCTCACTGAATTCTTATTAATCAGTTTTATTTGCATGGTGTTTTAGTGATCTACAGAAGAGTAAAATGCTTTAAAAACATTTTGAAATAGACATGAGTCCTTGAGGGAGTAGACTTTAATTTAGCAGCAAGTTCGATTATAAACCACATTCAGTGATAAGGCTTTAAAAAACCCAAACTTCTTGTGTGTGTGTATGTATGTATGTGCGTATTTGTTTTCTACTGATGTTTTTGGACTGGATTCTTGGGAAACTCCCTTATAGTACAGTGATGAATGGCTTGTGTGGCAATGATTAGGATATATTTTATTAGGACATAATATTTGTTCACATTAACTACCATGAGTATATTATAAACACTTTTTCATTACACAACTGCTCTCTGGGGCATGTAGGTCCCAGGGATAGTAACAAAAACTAGAGTACTGTCTTAGGGGCAAATGTCACACGGTTAAAAGTGAAGATCGAAAAGGAAAACGTAATGTAAAACCATTACTTGTCTCTAGGAAACAGCTGATTTATTCCCCAAAGCATTACTATTTAATAAATATTTTATTTAAAAGTAAACTAATAGCTTCTGGAGTTTAAGTTCTCAGTGACAGTGTCTATTGTAATTTTCCCAAAATGCTTGAAGATATTGGAATAATCTCCTCAGGGAAGTGGTGGATTCCCTGACACTGGACACGTTTAAGACTCAGCTTGAAAGGGTGCTGAGTGGTCTCATCTCAACCATGTTCCTACTTGGAAAGGTTGTACCAGATGATCCTTGAGGTTCTTTCCAACCTGGCATTTTATGATTCTGTGATTCTATATTTCATTAATTTCCCAATCTGGTTATCTGTAGCACCATAGGGTTGATTCAGTTTTAATCCATGTAACATTCCTCAGAAGACAATCTTAGTGTAGTTACATGGGAAAAAAATGTTCAGTTTGGCTTATAAAACCTTCCTGGGCTGTAAGTAAATATGTGGTAACTTGCTTGTAGTAACTCCTGTGTTGCTGTGGCTGCTTTATTGCTGTGGGACTATCAGTAGTCTGATTAAATAGTTCAAAGCAAGCTCAGATATACCTATGTGAATTGAAGACCTGCTTTTTAAACTGTAATATAGATATGTACTCTGATTTATTTCTAAAATACTGTATACAATTGGGTTAAGATGGAGAGTCTATAAAAAAAGCTATCTGATTGTGTAAATGAATACTGGAAAAATATTTAATTATACAATGACAAACAGACTTTGCAGATGCTGGAACGCTTTTAAAAAGCACAGTGATAAAAGTGGAAATTCTGTTCCAGATATTGTCTCCAGAAATCATAGAAGCATAGAATGGTTTGAGTTGGAAGGGACCTTAAGGATCATCTAGTTTCAGTCCTCTGCCAGGGGCTTAATTGAGAAACTAGAAGTAAACATTAGAGGTTACTGTTTTCTCAGAGATCCCACCGTAACTTAGGGGGAGAAAAGAATTTTTCTAATGATTGCATTACAGCAGAGGAATGCAATGTTTTATTCTCTGTCCTGGAGATGTAGGATCCTTCTCTTCCCACTTCTCTAAAGCCTTTCTGATTTCAGATGACTCTATTCTCAAATTTGAAATCATTACTCCAGTGTAGCAGCTTTCAATACTGAAAGAAGAATGTAAACATCTTCATATGTTGAAAGGACTCTGAATTATTTTTGGTTTGTTTTGGTTTTTTTTCCTCCTAAGTCAGTCTGAGGTAAAAAGTTATCGTATGATAGCTATCATAGCCACTGAAGAGCTTTAAGTGTTCAGAGCTAAGCTTTTAAGTTTGGCAAAAAGCTCTGAGCTCTGGTAAATGCACAGAGATTTCCAATAATAAAAAAGGTTTTAATTTCAAGGTAAGGCTTGGCAGCTAAAACTGTGCTAAAAGTGTCCTGAGCCCATTCAGCACCACCGACCAATCTATTTGAAGCATTACATTTTTGTAAAAACCAAAATAGATTCTTCACTACAAACAAACATCTGTCTACCCTGTGCTAGTATGTTCTAAAGTACCAGGAACTTATTACAAACTAGAATAAAAATAGCATTATTCTAATATCAATGGGAATCTAAAGGAAGCTAGTGGATACTGAGTTTGTAAAAAACAGAAGGGATCCTTTTCCACACAAAAGAAAGCAAGCAGAGGAATTCCTGACCTCTGTTTTTATGCTTAGTATTGAACATACAAAAAATTAATTATGATTTTAAAACACCTATTAGAGAAACTTCTGAGAGAAGAATATTAAATAAAAATTTACTGCTTTGGCTCAGAAAGTCCCCAAAGTACAGATTGCTAGGAGGTGAAAGACTGTGAAGAAATACCAGTATATGGTATATAATCCTTCTGGAGCATCCCTATTGGCCGTAGCAGAAGTTGAGATGGGGGATTAAATACATTTTGGTATATCTGTTCTTCTGTTGATACACTGCTGTAATATCATGACTTTGACGGCACTGGGCCTTTGTCACAGAGTAAGTCTTCTTACAGTTGTTAGTCTCTGGTATTTGCACTAATATCAAGGACATCAGTCTTTGCAGTTAAAGCTAAGAATCACAGTAGTCAGTATTTATGGGCATTTCTCTCATTTCTGTTATTGCCTCCTTGTATGACTTAAGGGAATTCTCTCATTTGTGTGCCTCTGCTTACCTAACTTAAGAAACTATTTTTGAGTTTTCATTAGCTGAGTGTTAAGATTGTTGGTGAGGTTAAAATATGATTCAATTTATACAGAAAAGGCTCTACTTAATTATTTTTGTTAAGCATTATGCTCCTTAATTTTCATTTTAATGTTTGCATTTATTTCACAAAGTGTAAGTGAAGTGATATACACCAGCAAAACATCTATCTGGAGGGACGTTTGGAAGGGAAACTTCAGTTATAAGCTGTAATTCTGAGGAAAGTATAATTAGCGTTTGAAAAGCCTTTCAAGCAAAAACATTTGTATAGCATTAACCTATCATTATGCATTATAGCATTATGTTGACGTTCCCTGAATCATATGGAATCAAGACATAAAATATTTATCAAATCTTTATGACTTTTAGTCATCTCAGCATATGATATTGTCCTTCTTCAGGGCAATCATGAATCAAAATATGAAGTTTCTTTTAGTTTGGATTTTTCTCAAAAGAATATACCTCTAGACATCTGATAAGAATGGGATGTTGCTCCATTAGAAGCTCTGAAAGATGGTGGCAACCCTCACAGCCCTTTTATTTCAGGTAGTCTTTTTTTTTTTTAAAGTCCTTGGTGAAGCAGTTTGAGCAGCCTCATGCATGTGTGGTATCTTTTCAGTGCATAGTTGAGTAGTAACCTTCTGTTCTTTAGATAGTTATATAGAAGACTTTATCTGAAGCAATGGTAATTTTCCTAAAACGAGCAGGTCTGCTGCCTTTCTGTGTATGCTGGAATGCATACTCATCCTCAGAACATGACCAAAAAAAAGTGTGTGTCTGTAAGGTTTATTCTTGACAAGGAATGGAAGCTTTTCCCCTTGTAAGGATTACATTTAGCAGTTGTAACTAATAAAACCAATTAGCTGACATCATCATCACAACTTGACATGGTTTTCTTAGGCTATAATGTATGTTCAAAATTGAACCTATCTAATATAGTTTGGCATTATCCAGATACAAATCAACAAAAATACATTCACTGTAGAAGTGCTTTAAGAACTCATTGCACAAAAGCAAATATCCTGACTTTTCTGTTAAAACTCAATGTGTTCTGTTCCACCACAATGAAAGTGTTAACTCATCTCTTGGCATGTGCTTTCATAAGATAATAAACGTAGCAAACTGTCCTTCTGAGTCTTTCTTAAAATGCCAGAATATTCAAGAATACCATGGAAATTGTTTTGTCTTTAGAACTAGAGTGAATTTCACCTTGGGAGTCGTTCTGTGTGACACTTTTTGATGCCATTTCTGGAGGAACTGCTGAGATTTCTGTTCCTTGCCTTGTCTGTGAAACACTACTACAATAGCCACAGATAAGTGCACAACTTATTCTGTAATAATAATGATACAGGCTCTTTTCCTCAGAAAAGCAGAAGACTGTCCTTTTCACATAAAATATATAATACAGTCTGAAATAGAACTGATTCCCTTTTGTTACTAAATATTAGTAAATTAATATTATGATACAATGTATTTCAACACTTTTTGTTATGTGAGACTCCAATACAAGTTAATAGAAAAATATTGAGAATGAAAGATGAGGACTGGCTGGCTAAGGTAGTGTTGAACATACACAGTAGTTCTGGGCAAGTGGAAGGTCATTTTGTATGGTCATAAGGCCATAAAATATTCCAAGATGCATATCGAAAAAGAAGAAAGTAGCTGGTGGGTTGGAAAATGAGTACAGAGAAAGCTTCCCAGACAGGGTAGAATTACTATTCCTTTGTAATCTACTGGCCATCAGCTTCTTCCAGTGCAGAGAACGGGAGCTTCAGTGATGGAAGCAGCTAGTTAGCTGTTTCCAGGCGTGCACTCTTCTCTGTAGCTGCAGGTCACCTATAGCTCGCACAGCTACCCAGGAGAGCTGCTTTTTCAGTGGCTTCTAGCCTTGCTGTCCTTACACTGAGCACAGGATTTGCTCTGTGACATTGAGCATATGGACTTGCTCTACAAGAAGCTGCACTTCCACACAGGTAAGCAATGTGTCTTACCTGAGTGGAAGAGGTGGTTTGGATACATTTTATGTGCAGTATGTACCTACCCTTGAAATGTATCAGCTAAGCTTATCAACGTTAAACAGAGGTTGATTAGGCATATGGCAGAAGCAGAATTAATAGGTTTTATGAAAAGTTTAACTCTCCCTGCTTTTTTCTGCTTCCCTCATCTGCACCTTTATCACATTCAAGCAAATCAAAATGCTAGCTGCTCATTAAAGAATGACTATGCCTATGGCAGCCTATAAACTAAGGAAAGGGTTTCGGAAGTGCTGAGAGCCTACCAGCTCCAGCTGATGTCAACAGGAGTTGCAGGTGCTCTGCATATCTGAAAATTCAGGGCTCAGTTTTCTATGAGATCTCTCTCTTAAGTGGGGCTGTATATGTACTTGGGGAAAGGTATTAAAAAAGCCAAAGCATGCACTCGTGCAAATGAAGAACAATGTTTTCACCATGTTTTCATTTGTACACTTGAGAGAAATCTTTTACAGTGCAAATTAAATCCTTCATATTATTTGCATTTACTTGCAATATATTGAACGTGTATCAGAAGAGACCTGCAGGGTTACAGAGGGCTAGCCCATGTCCCGGGGACAGATCCTTGCAATGTGGAGAGCCTCATTACATGTTCAGGCACTGGTTGACACAGTCCTCTTTGAAGGAGTGAATTTTATGGAGACAATAGAGACATATGGGTCTGAGATTTCAGCACTTGCAAGGGACATCAAAGGGAATTGCGCTTTGAATGTGAACAGTTATAAAGTGCTATGGATGGTGATCTGAGAGTCAGGTGTTAGCAGCTTTTTATGAGAGTACAAAATTATTGATGATATTTTTGGTAACTGGTAGCTATTTCTGGCTTTTTAATCTCCTTTCAGGAAAATTGGAATAGAGTCCAACACAAAATAATCTGTTTAATAGATTTTAGCATTGTTCTTGCTTTTTAAGAAAAATGCATTTATATTCTATTGAGGAACTCTAGAGAGACGTCCACATAGAAAGAATTCTTTATTTGGAGCCACATGTTCTGTGGAGCATATAGAGAAAAAAACCTGCATAATTATGCATTTGCCCAATGAGGTAGGGAATCTGTGGAAAAATACTGTATGCAGTCATCTCATTAAAAGATTCATCACAGGCTACATGGACCTTTCTACTAAACCTTGGGTGTTTGGTTTGCTAATTTTGCATCAGTTTTTTGTAGCTGTGTAAGTGTGTAACTATATTAACCATCAAAAGATCATCACAGAGCTTAATGGGCCTATCCTTGCAGGAAGGCTGTGACAGTATAGATATCACAGGGTTGTGGTATTATTGACAATGTTGCTTAATATAGTAACAGCCCTTCCTTTGCCTTCTAAATTGTATATGCAATATTTTCAGAAGTGCTAAGCTCACTCAAAATTTAAAAAACAACCCCCAACCTAAACAGAATCAACACTGATTTAGTTTCAGTCAATGCATGTATTTATGAAAGAGTCCATTACATAAGTAACCCACAGGTGTGTTTACAAATACCAAACTACACAACCATTTTTGGTGTATTAGGCTTCTAGCCATAGGCTGTGTGAAGGGTATGCCCTGAATTTATTGAATACTAAAAGTACTAACATTAAAGGCAAACTCTTTAACAGACCAACCCCAAAACCTTCTTCCAGAAAACAAAACAAAATACAAAGCTCATTTTCATAATTTTTCTCACAACACAGGCTTTTATGATTATGACCTTTTTGGCAAAAGCCCTTGATGTTTGAGAGATCCCATTGTGGGTCTACTTTAATTATCTGCTGAGCTGCTGGACAGTGTTGGAGACAAATAGAAGCCTTGAGATATCACTGGATTGGCAAGCGTTCTGCTTTAAAGAGTCTAAGCTTGCTTGTCATGATGAGTCTGCATGCTTCAGAATGAAAGTAGTTTAAGCCCTATTTTTTAAAAATTATTGAAAAAATAGGACTTCCCTCTACAGCAAGCTTTCTAGATACTGAAGTGGAATCTATGTGCCCCATCTCATCTACAGTAATGTTCAAGAAATTCTCCATTTCTTAAATATTTTTTTAAAGTGCTATGATTAGGTGCCAGTATGGTGCAATTTTTCTGAATGATAAATTAGGATGGAACTATAGTTTTAAAGTTCTAAAGAAAGAAGAATAAACAGAAACATGAATGGTAAAAGAAGAAGGAATAGCAAATGAATAATAAAATATTTAGTGCTTTTCAATTAACTATTCAGACAATTATTGTATAATAAAAATAATGTCTTAATTTTTTGCAGCCATTATCTTGACTGTGATTTACTCCCCTCAAATCATTAACAATGCTATTAAAAAGGTGGATGTATTTTAACATTCTGGGTAGTGTGCAGAAAAATAATAAGATTATGGCTAGGGGTCAAGAATGAAGCTGAAAACCAACAGATTTTAGAGGACAGATATAGAAGACTGGAAGGGAACAGACTCCTGAAAGGAAATGAAACGAGGAGCAACGAATACAGCAAAAACCATTTTCTGACTCTGTCCAGTTCCTTACAGTAGGTGAAGTGCTTTCCTGATAAGATTCCTTCTCTATTCCTCAAAATGCTGCAGTTTAATCTTAATATTGAACAAACCTTCATTTCATGAAAGGCACAGCCTTTCACACATCTTTTCTTCAAATGAAAATACGTACTTCATGAAGAAAATAAATATGTGTATGAAGAAGAGTCCCTAGGGTCTTTCCTGAAGCAATGAAGCATCTTTGTTTCAGGTTACAATGGCAGCTTGAGGGCAGCATTTCCATCCAGAAGAAAATGGCTGTGAATCTTCATAAATAGAGGCCTTCTTGGAAAATGAGATAAAGTGCATAACCAGGAATGTGTTAACCAAAGAGAGAAGAGAAACATCAGCAAAATGAAAATGAATGGCTGGCACACAGTTGGGAAAAGGTTACCAGTGGGAATTTCTTAGTCTGAACTGATGTTTTGTTGTATAAATAGGTGTGTTTTTATAATGGTATTAGTTGCTAGTATTAATTAAAATTGTAATCAAATTTCCCTGATGCTTTTCACTCCTTAGAATGACACTGCTGCAAGGATTCATTGTCAGAGCTTTGTGTTAATGTTCAAATCTTATGCTCGAGTACCAGCTGATTAGACCATACAATTAAAGTGAGATCATGCTATATTTTTTTCTTTGTAGTTTTGAGTAGAAAGGCTGAACTGCTACAAAAGAGGTAGTAATGATGCTATGTAACTGACAAAGCACGTTATATTGCCAGATCCACAGTAGGTTTGCGTGTCCAGCATCTTTTTATAAACACAAACTCTGGGCAGATGTCAGCTGCCGGGAGAAAGGTTCTAGCCAGGCTAGCAGGGGGGTCCTTAATGCCTTATATTTGTGAAACAAGATGGCTGAATGTTATGGCCTGCAGAATGGCTGTGTAATGAACTCGCCAGTGTTTGCTTCTTGCCTTCCATCACCCTCCTTGATTGATACCAATAGCAGCAGAAGAAATGTGCAAACTTACATCCATTTTATTACACCCATTGGCTCAAACCTAACCACTGGGCATGCCAGGGATTGTGTAATCTGCAGTTCTCTTTGTCCCTCAGATACCTCATGGGCTTTCAAATCTAGTAGATATTTTGTGCCTTTGCAAGGAGGGAAAGAAATAGGATGATACTTCTAATACTAAAGGATAAGTTGAGAATATTAGCTGCAGCTGCTGGTTGCAAGAGCTCCTCATACTGGCTCAGCTCCTGATTCTGAACGCTAGAGTCTCTTCTGTTTTTTCTAGTTGTGAAACTATTTTTTCACATCCTGATTTCTGAGCAGAAGTCCAGCAGGACTTTAGACCAAGCAGCAAATATTCCCTAGAGGAAGAATGGACTCTCAAGTCCACAAAAAGGAGAGACAGCTGGAGAATGAAGAATGTCTGATAATCCTAGATGCCCAAGGAATTATATTTTCTCACTATATGGTTGGGGTTTTGTTTGTCTGGTTTTGAGATGTGCAGATCTCATTACTTGTTTCACAGGTCAGACTCATGCCTCCCTTCTCACATATCTGAAGGAATTAAGGTGAAGGCCTTAAATGGTTGATTGTTCTCATATTTCCTTAGGCTTGGGTATTTGCTTTCAGTAATTTCTCTGAAAAATGTTAAGTGACTTATTCTTCTGCATTACAGTGTCCTTAGCTGTTTAGAAAAACAAACAAACAAAAAAAAAACAAACAAAAAAACCACCTGCCTATTTATTATATTTTTTAACAACAATTGAAATTGTGATACATTATTTTTGCACTATTTCACAGGGATTAATATATTTAGATAGCATAACCTGACATAACAAGAGGGCAGTTTTACAAAATTTTTCCCCTCCACAGAGACAAATCATAATTTGAACATCAGCACCACGATATAATATCATCCATCAGCTGCTTCCCAGAATGCTGCAAAAGAGCCAGTCACTTCGTTAAAGGTCTTTGTATAGCAGCAGTTTAGAGAGCTACAGATTTAACTGGGTTATCTGGCCCTGAACATGCTCAGTCCCACCACCAAAAGAAGTAGTGACTGACTGTATTAGAAGATCTCCAGGGAAGAGATTATTGATTTTTAGAATGAATTAGAGAGATATTAATAAATACGTGCTTTGTAATTTAGAGCTTTCTGTGTTTTGACTGTTTCTGTATATGCTAAAGGTACATTAATGCACAGTTTTTCCTCATTCTCAACTGTTTTCATAGTGAAACAGGGTAATGAAACGGGGTGAGTGCAAATATGAAGTAAAGGGGCAATAAAAGAATTAACACGTCATACAAAAGTCAGTCTAATTTTCGTTGGGCTTGACATTCAATATCTGCTCTCAAAGAGCCTGACGTTCTGTCTTCTCATTATTTCATGCTTCAACTGCTGTCTTTGTGTAAAAAAAATTAAGTGAATGGGCAGCTTTTAAAAAATTCTGCTTTCTCATGAATGTGAGTTATTGTTTTAACACCTTCTGCCACCACACTTCTGCTGATTCTTTATTGCCAAACCACTTGAGTTCTCTTTATCCTACGTCTACCTTACCTATCTTCTGGCCTTCTGTTGAGTCCTCCTCTTTGCTGTCCACCTTGCCCTTAGTGTGCTGATGTAAAATCCAAAGTAATAAACCTGAACCCCTTTGGTAGTGTTGTATAGCACTGTTTATTAGCAAACAGTGCAACTGTTTGCCATTAATTTATCTAATTAATGTCAGACTCATATGTATTTTTGAGTTCTGTGGTTTAATTATAGTACTATTTAATACATGCATAATGTCCTAAGTTGTCTTTCTCTTTCATTCTCTCTTTAATGTGCTGTTGTTCCCAAACATAACCTGTCCTATGCACTACGAACATGATTGCTTCTGCTAAAATGTTAGAATCTGCTTAAGTGAATCTTAGATAGCAGATGTGCTACTTTACCTCTGTATTTGCACGTTTTATTAGTTGCATAAGAGATATGGGGTAAAGAGAATTTTTTGAATGTCAATAAGATATTTTAACTGTTTATCTGGAACACTTTTCTGTTAGCTTTTCTTATACACTATAATCTCACACATAGATGCTGAGTTAATAGTGGCAGCTTTATGTCAACTTTCATAATCTGAATTATGTCTCATAGGTGACATAAAATCTCATTAATGCATTCTGAATAGGCCACAGATTAAAATCTGTTGTGTTCATATAAAAATCGAGATAATGCTCCAAAAAGAGTGAAATGAAGATCTCAAAATACTGAAATAGCCGCTTGACAAAATTTCAAAGTATGTAGAAAGAACAAAGTGGGAGTAGTCTAGAAGCCTTACTATAGTGATCTGATGATGGGAATAGACAGAAATACCTTTTGGGCCTTTCAGTGGTCAGGTAACATCAATATTAAGTAATGAAGTTTGCTTGAAAATAATCTTTTAACAGTATGTAATAACACTGCTTAGGCTGAGAGGGAGCTCTGAGCTTACTTTAGAGCTCTTGTGTTACTGAGGCTGGCATGATGTCATCATGTAATTACATCCAGCTGATTTCTTATCCTGACATTTGTTAAATAATTCAAAACAGTAAATGACAAAATGGTAGAACTCCTCCTTTCCTCCCTTCCCCTAAACATACTTTAAGGTTCCCTTTTGCTGGTTCTTGTGTTTATTTTCCCCAAATGCTTATGATTCTTTCTTGGCCTAGAAATCCCACTTAATAAAGTTAAGTTTCCAGCTTGCATGCCGCCCCTCTCCCCGCCCCTACGCGGCAAAAACCCGAGGCATACAATTAAATCACCCTTTTTTATTTATAAACTGCATGTGTAGCTTACCATAAGCATGTCTTTACTATTCATCTTAGAATTATTGTTGGCATTTGTTGGTCTATTGCTTGTTTTAATTTGTATTTAAATATGTTGCACAGCAGAAAGCCACACATTTCTTGCTCTCCACTGTATCTGGAGTCACATTCAGTTAAGGTTCAGTGGTGTTTTTCCTTGGGATTTTGGCTTGGCCAGAGAGAAGGTTTATCCACAGAATTTAAATGTGGACTTAACTGGTGTTTAGAGCTCAGTGACATTTGGAACTAGAAGTTTGATTCTGGTTCAGTGCTATTCTTAATTTTACTTTGTTTATTACTGCCACTGTAACAAATGTGTTTCTGATGCCATGATTCCCGATACCATCAACCTTACTCTTAACTTCTTAGTATGGCAAGAATGGCCTGAGGCAAGTGTCATTTATAATTTCAATTGTAAGATTAATTTTAATGGCAGTAGGCGGAAACTTCATGCAGATCCACAAATTCAGTCTGTTTAAAGTTGGTGAAATAGCTACACTCTCTGCTTAGATGCCACGCAATTGACTTTTTTAGGCGACAGTTCTCTTCTATATATTTGTGTTCAAAAAAACTCCAATAATTCCTGTAATGCATTTTAGCATATATCACCCGTGCGTTGAAGGTTATTATAAGCATATGTTTTGTCAAGCACGCATACCACAAAGTGTGGTGTTTCTTCACAGGGAGACTATGCTAAAAGATGGGGTGATTAAATGGAGAACATTGGAAAAAAAGTGTAAGGACATGGAAATAAAAGGGGGAAAGAGTTTCCTGGAGGCCTGTAGCACTGCTACTAAGAAAATTCATACTGAAATACTTCAATAAATTTTACTTTAAATATGAAATTTAATTTTATTTGGGCTAGCATAAATCCAGGGCACAGCAATTGTTAGACTTAGGAGACCTCAATGTGTCAGTCTTTCATAACAAAACAGACATAGTATGGGTAGTCGTTAGTTTAAGGAAGAACTGCTACCTTGACTGCTTTCTAGGTTTAGTCAGTTTGAAGGTGATTCTGAATAAAGTACCTTTTCTTATTTGTGGAGTGGCATGTTCTCTCCAATGTATTATATTCCAGGAAGGATTCACTATGTGCATTCCTTAAACATGACTGTGCATAAAGCATATGCAGATCAAGGAAAAATAAATTGCTTCAGTCCTAAGTTAGATCTATGTTTTTGCTGTTGTTAGGCATAAATCTTCCTGCATATAGGTCTGAACAACTGCTTGTAATCAGAATAAATGGTTCTGGAGAGATGGTTATGAATACGAAGCCAGGAAATGTCCGTTTACATTCTATTAATTTTAGCACAAAATGCGGACAGCTGTTTTCCATGTATAAAAATATGTAAAGTGTATTTTGTTTGTTGAATTGGAGTTACATGCAATAGACATCAGACAGGTGAATGTTTTCTGCCTCTATGGCCCCATCCCTGTAAATATTCAAGGTCAGGCTTGATGGGGCTCTGAGCAATCTGATCTAGTTGGAGATGTCCCTGCTTATTGTAGGGAGGTTGGACTAGATGACCTTTAGAGGTCCCTTCCAACCCAAGACATTCTATGCTTCTATGATATTAAGATTGTCTTGTTATTAAAGCTCACCCTTTGGGTTTCTCAGGAGGCATAAGCTGAATTCCAAGATTCCATTATATTTAGGCTCTTAAATGATGTTTGTCATCATAGTTCTGGGCTCAGCATCTCATGAAGGAATGTGATTAATATCTGTCATATGTTGGCCGTTCTCTCATCCTCTCCCCAGGGAAGACACATGTCCAATGGAATGTCTTGGTTTGCTAGAGATTTACGTTTTTCTTTTAAAATTCTTGAGTTGGTATGGGTTTATTTTAGGGACAGCAATGTCGAAGAAATGTGCCTTGCACTGGGAATGGAATGGCATGAGCTTTGCAGTGGTCCTTACTCTTTGTGGGAGTTTATTCATTTGGTTGAGCTGAGAAAGATCTGCGTTCTTTAGGCAGTCATTTGTTGTTGAGAGTGTTACTGTTTTAGAGGAGTGTAATAGTTAAGAGCCTTTCACTTACAGGTTGAGATATTTTTCTTATATTCTCTGGGCCCAGACTGTTGGGGAAATGAGTACATGATAAAGTAAAGTGTATGGTCATGCTTGAGATGTATCTGAATGAGCTACCTCAGGGCCTTTGGAATAAAAAGAACTTTTGAACATGATTTGAAAAGCAGATTAAAACAGACAACATCTTTTGGTATGATTGTACTTACAGTAAGCTGAGGAAATTCTGTTACAGACTTCCTTTGGGACCTTTGGCCATGTGGTATGTGGGTCTGCAGATAGCCATATGCATGTGCAAACCCTGGAAGTATCACACTTCAAATACAGTGCTTCACTCCTGGCCAGATCCTTGCCAAACATTCACATAGAAGGGGCAATTTTTGTGTCCAGAAGAGGAGCAATTTTATCTGTAAATACACAAAATACTTTGGTTTCTATCTCTAAGTATGTATAGTTGTCAGCTGATACCACTCTTACTAGTTCTGTCTGTTGTAGTGTGGTGTTAAAGAATGAAAAATTTTGCAGTGTGATGGGAAATAACATTGAAGAGTGCATTACTGTACTCACTGCGGTAATTATGTCTATAAAATTGCAATCCAACCTTGTAAATTATTTTAGGATGACTCCTAAGTGGTGATAAGTTGTTATAACAAGTCTATGGTGAGTTGGTATTTGCAGATTCAATCCATAATTAGTGGAAGATCCAGAAGGTTTGCTCAAATAGAGGCAGTTTCTGGAAAGATTTGAAGTCAGATGGAAAGGATTTCTGGCACTTGCATGAGTGCAGGATCAGGGCTAGAATGACTATAGTGAAAGAGTACTGCTTTTCTTTATTTGAACTATGTGTAAAATATTTTTAGTAAATTTAAATTTTACATTTTTCCTGTTAAATTTTACATTTTTCACTCCTCCACAGAGGAGTGGAATGTGCTGTCCTTGTACTGATCAAAGATTCTCTGATCTATACAGTCTCTCCATCAGCTAAAGAGGAGTGTTTACGTACTGCTTTTTTGAGGATGACAGAGTCTACTACACATAAAATAGCTCATTTTAAAACAGTCATCTCTTTCCCTTCAAAATGATTCTTGGTGTGTTAGACAATCATTTAATAGCTATCCAAAAAAGAGAAAAACAAAGAAATCTGTCAAGAATGGACTATATCTATTTGTATGTATTTATCTCCAACTTTTTAACATAATGCAAACAAAATAATTTATTGAGGAGTGGAAATGGAGTACTAAAATATTAGTACAGTTCACCCACCATATAAATTAAAATGATAAAATTCAAAGAAGTAGTATTTTCTAAGGAATTTCAAAATGCAAAGAGCACCTGACTAAGAATAAAATAGAAATGTGTTTTGTTGTTATGAGTAATGGCTCCTGATTCTGAAAGGCACTTACAGGGTTAAAGAACTGTGACTATACCAGCAGCTCACTGATTCTTTCTAAGGCCAATTACGTTCAAAAGTTTCCAAGGATGTCCAAACATTTGATCCTGGAAACACATGTGAACTGTATTTTGCTCATAGGAGTAGCTTTATAGATGTCAGTGGGGCTACATACACGAGTAAGACAAGTATAGGATAATTTTTGAGGTATCCTTGCATAGATATCAATGTATAATAACTAATTAGTGTGCACTTGTGAATGGTGTAATACTTCTGCAGATGCTTAAGTCAGCCTCCTAATTTTGCTAAGACTAATCATGCAGTAATGCTAATAATGTACTTAGTTGTTTTCAGGTTTGAGCCAGTTTTCAATATTGTGGTAATTTAATACAATTTTATTTTAAGCTTGTGATAGTTTAATGTTTAAACTAATCAATGTTTAAAAAATATTCTTAAAAGTGCCTATTTCATTGTGCTCCCTGGAAGAAAGAAAGCACGATGGAAGGAAAACACATTTATAGAAGATAAGATCTTTCATAAATATTCAAGTGTGCAGTTCTCAGCTGCTGGCTTGATTGCTACAGGGCTAAGGTGAAATCTATGAAGTGCTCATTGGTGAAAACACTACAGATGCAGAGTGATCTTACAGATTCTTTGTTTTATACTACAGAGTCACCTTTTTTTTTTTTGCCTATGTGGTTTTTATTTCTCTGAAATAAAAAATAGTAAGATTGGGCCAAATCTGGAAGTATTCCTTGACTGGGCCTGAATAAGGAGGACCTGAGAACAAGAACTATATGGAGATACTGGATTCAAATAAGGCAATCTTTGAGGAATGTTGACCCACTGAGGAGATTTACAGTTTCTTCCTTTGCAGGGCAAAGTACTTACATAATTTTATGTGTATTTGCTGGTTTTTTGGCCAATCCTGTTCTGTCACGTATTCACACTGGAAGGTGTATGAATTTCTTGCAAATATCCAATGAGGTCTCACGCATCTGTTTTCTCTTTCTGGTCCCAGATTCCCATTTGAACACTCTTTCAGTTAACCCCTGGGATTTAAGGAAGCTCTGCTGCCAGTTTCAGTGGGATTATATCCCTCTATACTTCCTCTCTTACTGTTAGTAGATTGGCACAAATGAGATACATCCTAGTTTTCTGCAGTGTTTCCAACTTCCTCTATATTATCAGGGACATGAATGAGGATCTAAAAAATTATTATCCAGCCTGGAGCTGGTTTGATCTTCAGATAATGAGTATACATGCAACAGGAGCTACTGTTTGTTCCCATCAGGCATTTCTAGTATTCATTTCACCATGAGAATTCCTTGGCCCAGTGGAACCAAGGGAAAAGTCAGTATTGTGAAGTTCCCAGAGATCTTTTTTTTTCTTCTTTAAGTGAAGGATATGATATGCGCATGGAAGGTGACTGTGTGCAAGGTTTAAGGTGAATCACTCTGATGCAGAAGGATTGTCTTATGATTGGGATTAATATAAACGTTTAATTACTAGTATTTAAATATGTTTTTAAAGTGTTGCAGTGTGCCAGGTGTGCACTAAGTCCATTTATATGAAAGTTTAATACAACAGTTTAACAAAAAATTTGAATCTGGAATGGCTCATTGTAACCAAACAGTTGGCCCAGACGCCTGCATGAAGATCCAATTCACAGTTCCATTCCTATAGACAAAACCCTATTGGAGAAATTTTGGAGCTTGTTATTTGACACAGAATTATCTACAACTGGGTTCTCAACACAGTAGAGCAGGAATTTTTTTAGGTATTATATAAAACAAATAAATGCATATGAAATAGGCCACATTATATAATGCCATGTATTGCTAAAGGTGTTTAACATGTTATAGGCTATTGCCATGGTTATGGATTTCTTAGCTAAAACAAGACTGATGTTAATGGGAATATTTAATGTTAAAAGTGCAGAGAGAAATTACAAAGTTTGAATTGATTTACACAAGCACAAATGCAGAATGACCTTGCTGTCATTAAAGGAATTGTGCTAGATTTACAGTAGTATAAAGAAGATAAGAAACTAGCCCAGGGTAGGCACTTTAGCAATAAAATAAAACCATTTATAGGGTGAAAATGTACAGCAGTAAGAGATATGAGGAAACTAGGGGGATTCCGTCTGGCACAGCCATGAATCACCCTGGGAGAGCCTGCTGTCTAGGCTGGTTTTCACAACACCTGTTTCTGTAAAGAATTTTTAAAGTTCAAACACAAATGCCACCTACCAAAAATTTGCCAAAGGGAAGAAGAAACAGACTGTACAGTGGCCCAAGCTGTTAACTAATTATTTAGAGAAAACTTAAAACCTTAGAAAAAGTGCTATCTTAGTGGTGGCACAAAGAGTTGTTGTGTAGTAAGCTCTTGATCTTTGTTTGACATCACTACTGATTCTAGCCTGTGCCCATAATCGTGAAATCTCATGCACACAGGAAAAGTCTAAGCTTGTGGAAAAATGTAAACGTTTTTTCATGGAGGTCGGAGTCAGATTCTGATTCTAAGATCTTTACTACTATGGATTTAATTTTAAATTATTGTCTTTGTACAGAGAGAAATGAAAGTACTAGTAAGAACAGTAATACGGTAGTTTGGCTGGCACTCCACTATTGTTCCGGTGGGTACAACCATCCGGAGCAGACACTCCCAGGATTGATAGCAAACTTCAGCTGTTCAATACGACTGGCAATACCAGTCCATCTTTAGTGAAGGGCACTATTAATAGCCAGGTAAAAGCATTTGTGTATTAGAAGATTCCAGTTAAGGTCATATTGTGTCAGGAAGATGTCAGTGTTTTATCTCGTCTTGCTACTAATGATTGCTAATACAGTACTTACAGGATAATAGATGAGGAGGGATGGGTTACAAACTTATAAATCAATCAAAGTTTTTTGGATACATTTATATGCTTTTGCAGCTTGTTAAATCATCAAAACCCTCAGATTGATTTTTACTTTAACAGTCAATCCTCTACGGTTTTTAATATGCAGCTAAGAGTAAAATTTTGGTAACTATAAATATTGAGTATTATGACACTAGCAGGAAGATTTATTACATTCTGATGGCAGAGCTGAAAGGATGTATATACTATACCACTGAAGTGTCAAGATGCAAAGGTTGATTAGTCAGAGTTTGTTTTACACAGAGGAAACTCATCTATATGTTCATCAGCTGATATGCAGTAGGAGTTCATCTGCACAAATGTTTATGCTCAGAGATGGTCTGATATCAGCCTGCACATAGGATACCACTTGGGCTTGTACTGGGAATGCTTACAATATTATCTGTGATGAAGCTACAGCAATACACAGGTAACTGTCACATCTAAGGCTGTACAGCTACTCAAATATTCATCATGGCTTCTGTTAAGCAGTAAATGACCCTCCAAGATTCAGGCTTCTCTTAACACATTTGCCCAAAAGGTGAGATTCCAAACTAGGAAATCTTTTAAGGGAATGAAAGCAATTAAGTGTCTGGATGGTAATCAGCTACTAGCTTTTAGATTAGGGCAACTTTTGTATTTGAATGCCATCCAATAATACATAAAAATTTGACAGTTGAACTTTTGACAGAAGTTTTGCAATTGAGACATATGTAGTCCAGGAACAAGACTAAATCTACCAGACATGTACTGTGCAATTAATGCAGCTTACAAAAAGAACACATTTTTATTAGGTATATACCAGTTTACTGTGGAACCTGCTCTGTGCAATATCTAGAAAACACAGCATAGTAAAGAAGAAATTATGCCAGTCCATTGAACTTTAGCTGAGGAAGGAGATTCTGAAAAGTTGGAGGCTGCAGATCATTAGTGGAGAGGTTCTTCAGTAGGTTGTACCAGCATTCTATGTAGCCCTACATGATGTTTCCATCACTGGCAGCATGCTGAATTTTGCACTATGTGGAATGTCTTCAGTGCAGCTGAATGCCATTGCTAAAGTGCAACAGCACTCTGAGCTGAGCTAAATGTCAGGTGTGTTGTGTTGGCTCTGCACAAGCACAGCCCATTGCAATTGTGCTATGAATGTCCGAGTTATCCACTTTTGCTTTAGTGAACCTGGTTTACTTCTCAAGTGGAACAGGCAAGTAGGATATATACATCCATTTTATAATGGCTAAGCTGACTTTATTATTTGCAGTTGTCTGCACATATCTTTCATCTTAAATAATTTTTATTAGGAAAAAACCCAACTTGTATTATGTTAACAGAATACTTATTAGAATGATTAAAAATAGGCTAATGACAGATATCAAAATATATTTGTGTATGGGGGAGACATTAATTTGGTATATTTATTTCCAGTGGAGCTCCCGAGGGAACTAGACTTGTTTTGGTAATAATATTTCTGTTAAAAAAACTAGATAATGCTGAAAGGTTGCTAAAGTCTGTAGATGAGACAAACATTACTGAGTTAGTAACAGTAAAGCAAAAGCACAATTTTTAAATGGATCTCAGTGTCCTAGTGACATGGTCATAGACCAATTATCACATTATTTCCAACTGCACTTTAGTATCACTATAGATACTATACTACAGATGGTTGCTATAGAGTCGTGAAATGTGTTATACCTGGAAGTTAGGAATGCAAGCAGTAATTCTGTCTTAAAAGAATGTAGTACCTTATGAATGTTCAGTTCAATGTGACCTATCAACACTGTAATTAAAAAGAGGCAAAGAGTTCCTTGGCTGTATGAGAAAAGAAGTATCTGAATAAGTAAAGAAGTACAATCAATATTAGCAAGATCACTAAAAAGATTGTGTTATTTTCTAGAGACTGCCCTTCAAAAGGTAGATGTGTAAGAGAGTTTAAATGCAAGCTATGAAAATTAGGCAAGTGCTAGAAAATAAGCCTTACTCTGCTGAAATAGAAGTAAGGAGTTCTACTTACACGGTTTCTTAAAGATAAGGTCAAGAAGCACACTGATACCCTTCCACGGGAAAAAAATGTGATAATGAGGCTATTCTGTCCTGCTGAAAAAGCATAACAAGCTCGAATGGCTGGAAGCTGTGAGAGTAATTAGATGCAGGAACTGCTTGCCAGGTGAGGTGGAGGACTCTCAGTTACTTAGATTTTTAAGGGAGGGAGATCACATATTTTATAAAGAAAAAAAAGTAATCCAGCTTCAATGAGAAATTCTATACCTGTGTGTTTGTAGTGACAAGAATGTGGAGATGACAGTGAAAGTGAATTGCTGGAGGTTTCCAGTTATCTTTTCTGTCCTTGCAGTTTGTAAATCTGAGTTCTTCCTTTCTTTTGTGGGTTGTAGCAAGAACTGAAATGCTTCTGCATTGTTTTGTGACACAGACAGCTCTGCATTAGGGCGATGGTTATAAAGAGTTCGCAAGCTGCAGATTGTCAGTCAGTCAAGAAGGAATTTCCCCAGACATGCAATTAAGTATATAGATAGAAAGATTTTGTTTGCAGCTTCCTCTAAAGGAAGAGAGGCTGACCATAACTAGATATGGGACACCAGATAATCTGAGCCGGTGTTCTGAGTTACAGAGTAACCTCTCAGATGCGGCTGACTTGTCTTGCTCACGTACTTGTGTTAGATTGACTGCTGTCTGGGAGGGAATACACCTGCAACGCAGATGGGGGAGGCCCTCAATAGTAGAGGCTAGAGTTCATTTGCTGAGATCACTTGAGCATATCTCACCTCATCAGTTTCCTGCCTGTGTTGAAGTTTTGCCTGTTTGACTCTTATTTGTGCTTCTCTACATTCTACCTCAACAAGTAATTTAGTACCCCGATGGGACCAAGTATTTTGGTTTAACTAGAAATTTTGGGAATCAGCGTGGGCCATCTGAATGAAACTTGATGGTTTCTGATTAACAGATTGCCAGCTGGAAGCATCTTATACTTATTTTTTTACTTTGAACTACAAAATTTTGAAATAGATAATTTAACGACCTTTATTTAGGTCCCTTTGCTTAACAGGATTAGAGTTATGGTTCAATTTTCTCCTTAGGTTGTCTTTAAAGACACTCTTACAACTTTAGTGATTATTATTGTCCCACTAAAAACCTCTCTGAAAAATCCTGCATTCTCTCCTGGAAATTGTCAGCACTGTTTTTACTCGATGAGAAGTGTCAGTAAAGATGGATGTCGAAGTTTCTACTAGGCAGAATGAACTGCAGGTTGTGCTTGAGCAAACTAGGAGGAAGTGCTGTTGGTGTACACACACTATGGCAACATAATACCCCTGCCAATGAAAAATTCCTTTGGTCATTGTATGTCATCAGTGTGTGAAGTACAAAGGGGTCCAGAGTAGCTCCATCACATTCTCTAATTTTATTGGGATGAAGTTCAAAATGTATGGGTTTGAAGCATGAAGCCTGAATGAAGATTGTAGTGCTTAATCAGAGCTTCATGGCAGCTCTGGTTCCTACCATACATGTGATATATGTTAGTATACTCCATTTACTTTGTTACTTTGTAGAGAGGTTTACAGTTTAATCAGTATTAGTGATGAACCTGGTACTACAATGCACAGAGTTCATTTAACAAATGCAACAAATGATGTAGTCACATTTGGCTTAGCTCAGAAAACCAAAGGTATTTTAGAGCAGCCAAAATTTAAATCTGGTGACTGCTGAACCATTCAGTCTGCTGAAGTATAGGGGCCAGCAGCATTCAAACACAGATGGTGTTTGAAATTCCCTTGCCCTTTCTTTCCTTTTAGCTTTGCATTATGAACAAGACTGCACAATAGCTAATGGTAATCCTCTGTGACAGATTTTTTTAAATGGATGCTTTTTTATTTTTTTAACACAAAGATGGAGGAAAAGATTGAGTGTTGTGTGCAGTACAGTTTCCATGTTTGTTAGAAAGTTAAAGCAAGTGAAAGGAATACTAAGAAATTTGGGCCTTTTTTCTAAGCTATTGCCCTCAGGTATGAGATTGGCCAGCTGATACAAAATAGTCCCTGGTTTCTCTTTAACATACTGATCTGATTTAATACTAAAAACACAGTTTGGGCACAGTTCATTCTGGCTAACCTTCTGAAACTCATTTTCATATGCTTTTGGTGAATATTTACTGTATTTTGTTTGCACTACAGTTTGTAGGTTGAATATAATCTTGCCTTCCGCACTATATGTGTGTGTGAACAAGGCTATTTGTGCAGAACAGTGTTCTGTTTTTCTTTGAGTTTTGTTATCTGCAATGTTACGCTTTTCTTTTTCTCAGCTAAAAAGTGTGCTAACCCTTTATTATAAACAGAAATGTGTGATCGCATTTACTAGACAGATTATGAGTAAAAAGTAGTGTAATATTTTTTTAAATGATACACGAAGTCAGGTATGTTTAAAGTCCTCTTTGAATACATTACGAGTAGTTAATAAATTAGTAAAAGTGCAAATCAGTTTTTCAAAGGATTTACAAGAGGGAAAAGAGCTACGTTTGTGCAACAAAGTAATGTGATGAACGGTAGTGCTAAAATACTTGTCAAGTAGAATCTGTTTAGTTGTAGCCCCTCAGTCATAAAAAAACCTGTGGACCAGATTTAGTCATATTGAGGAAATTCCTGACAATCAATGTAAACTGAAGCTACTACATTGCATGGTCTTTCTTGCTTGTCCAGCCATTAAATGAACTCTTTGAATGCATTTTTGGTTGTAATTTTTTTTTTTTGTAAGGGTGTGTGAATTCTGCTTGGTGTTAAAGGTTAAACATATAAAAAGAATAATGGACTGCCTAGGATAAGGCATTTTATCACTGATTATTTCTAAGATTAGAACAGTCTTTTCAAATGGAAGTCTAGAAACTGAAAATATAAATCCTGTTTGGATTATTTTTGAAGATCTCTGCCTCTGTGTCACTGCAATAAAATTCAGCTATAATGCAGATGTTTCATTCTGCACACATGCTTTATAGAAAACCAGTAAGACTTGTGATCAGCAAACCAGATAGCCTTTCCAGAATGCTTCGCCTTTTCCACTACTTCCTTGTGTTTTATTGATAAAAGCTTTTGCAACTTCTTGACTGTGTAATGAAAGCATCAAATTAAAAGAGATCAACTAAAAATAAAGCAAACTACTTGGCTAGCTGAATGACATTTCGGCTTAACTCAAAATTTGTTTTTTCATTCTTTTTTTGGCCAATACACATAAAAATTTCCTGTTGCTTTTAATTGGACTTTTTTGCTTTTTAGCTCCAGACTCCCAATAAGGAATTCATCATTTTCCAGCTCTTGTACTTTTTTTTAGGCCAAGAGCTTCAGCTGCATCTCTTGCCCCAGGAATTTGTCCCACATTCTTTTGACAGAAGAATAGAAAACCACATTTGTAGTATTCCTAAATTAATTATAGTTTTCCAGGCTTAAAATACTGTGACAGATCAACAAAACAGTAGCAGAAAACTAATTCCTTCAAAAAATATAAAAAAAGGAAGTTGTGTAAGATGGTGTAATTAATCTTGCAATAAAAATAATTGTTTACAGTTAAAATTAATGTAACATGCATTCCTCAGCAGATAATAAATTATGGGTTTTCTCATTAGCATTTGAATTGATTTCCTCTAATTTCTGAGGAACACATGAGCATGTGACTAGATTAAGTTTAATTGGAGTACAGCTGGCACTGATTGTGGGTGGATAGGGTGGGGGTTTCTGACTGATTTGGCATCTTCCTGCATTGTGTTTCATTGTCTGTTTCTTCCTGTTCAGCTTTTTCTGTCCGGGTTTTAAGGCACTGTGAGAAATATTAGAGAATTAAAATGGAAAAGAACCCTCTGATTTGTGTATACAGAAACATGTAGGTCAAGTATTTATAGAAGGTCTGTGGTGTCAGCTAGTGTGCAGGCTGAAAGTGAGGTAAACATCATAGTTTAGAGCCAAACTGCTGTGCAGTGTAACATGCAGATGATACAGAAATTATCAGAAGAGCAGTTGTGAATCTTACGACAGCAGCGCATGCACTGCTGAATAGCTTTCTGCTGCTTCCTCACTAGCTGTCACGGGAGAAAGTTGACTGAGACCTGGCCTATGTTCCAGAGCTCAGTTTAGTGTTTTAACTGAAACTGTGAACTGGAACAGCTGGGGCAGGAGTACACGTTCTCTTTGCACAAGCTGTAAGTGTGTCAGATGATGAGATGTTAAAACTTTGCTGCTAGTGTTACCGAAGTTTCTCTACCAGCATAACTAGCCCAGATTTCTTCCTTCAGCAGTGGCCACTAATAGCTGCCTACAGAAGGGCAGGAGATTAGGTCAAACGCATAGTGACAATCCCTTCTCTGTTCTTCTAGTCCTCATTGATGTATGGCTCTAGGATTTTGTGAAGCCAAGGTGGTATCTTTGTGTTTAATAGTCCTGGATGGATTTTTCTTTCATAAAAATATCTAACAGCTTTTAAAATTAATGTTGAATCTTCAGCATTCCTAGCATCCCGTGTCCAATTTAGTTAGTAGAACTGTGCATTGGTTGGACTATTTTCATTTTATATTGGCAGACTCTTGCATTAGAAAAGATCTTTCAGCTTCTTCATGCAACTTCTGATTTTTATAGCTAGGATCCTGTCTTCTCAGAGGCAGGGCTTTAGCTAGAGTCCTGTTCTATTTCATAATTTCTGTGTAGATGTCACCCCAAGTCCGAAATGTATTTGTTGCCCATTTATTCCTATTTTCAGATTCTGTGACAACTTTTTGAGCTAGAGAAACCAAAGCTGTATTGACTACTCAAGTAGTTTTATTTTATTTTTTATTTTTTTATTTTTTTATCCATACAGTGACATAATGATGTTTTCTGCTTTTTTCTCAATTTTTTGCAAAGACTGTAGATTCTTAGGGAGTACCATGCTATTCAGTGACTGGGAGTGACAGAAACAAGACTGCTAAACATGGCAAGGTGCAGAGGGGTACCTGTTGAAAAGGGCGTCATGCAAGTAGTGGATAATATAGAGTCTATGTTTTTTTGTCTTCTACTGAGATGTTTCACATACTGAAAAAGGAAACAGTTTAAGGAATTTCTAGATGACAAAATTAATTTGGTGGAGGAAGTATTGAACTCGGGGCATATGGTGAGGTTATTAATGGGAAAGAAAAGGCCACAAGGTATAATGAAAAGGCAGATGCTAACACTGAGCAATTTAATAAGAAATGCAGATAGAGAGCCAGACTCAGTCACAGTGTAATTCAATTTAGGTCAGCATTTGAGGAAACATATGAAGAATGAATTTGATTCATGCTGTATAATCTTGCTTTTGATTCTCTCAGTCATCATTTGTCTTCCAGGTGCTTTCCATCACAGTCAGAGATGGAAAACAATGTTTACTGTAGGTCCATGCTGTACTTGAAACAAGGAACATGTGAGGGGAAGCAGAGTGAATGTTTTGCAAGTCAAATTTTAATAAGGATATTTTAACTAGTAGGTTCCTTAGATAGTTTTTCAGAACTGTTTTTCAGAAGCGAACTGAGAAGGCAGACAATGATATTTTAAGAATGAGTGGTGGACTGCGAGACTTGATATTCTTGGCATTTTTACAGAGTTTTTTCCTAAGTGAGGAAATCTCTAGATAGATCAAACCTGATTAGAATGAGGAGAAAACAGAAAAAGACAAAATAGGAGTGTAACCTTACCCCTCAAAAAATCAAGAATACAGAGAGTAAAAGATATCTAGGTTTTGCTTGCATTTGGATTGAGGAGTTGCCTACTGCATGAGTTACCCCATTTACTTGGCTCTTTCTTTTACATATACATTGCAGAGCATAATTGGAAACGTAGTTTGATGCTGTCTAGTGGACATTTTTGGCAGACATAAGAACACAAATGAAATTATCTCATCTGCCTGCTTCATCCCTTTTTTTTTTTTCCTGGAAGGTTGCTTTTGAAACATGATCTTAAAAATGTCTGAAACGTTTACCTGCATGAAATAAATACGAAAAATAAACAGTTTTCCTTTCTTGGGATAAATATACTATGCATAATTAATTCCCCCACGTGACAATTTGGCCAGTAATAATACAGTTGCTTTGAGGAACATATAACATCTTCTTAAACCTCTCTGAACACTGAGGAATGTAGTTTTATATTTAATCTGAAAAGTTACAACTCCAGCAGTGTATATATGTTAGCAACATGCTGAAACATCGACTTACCACTAATTTGAAAAAAGAAGACCCCTTTTCAGGGGCTGACTCTGACTCTTCCAGATGCTTTGTTGTTGTGGGGTTTTTTTGTGTGGAGTATTCTCTGCCAAATACTGTTCAGACATTTGCTAGGTATTTTAGGTTTATGAGGTTTAGGAAGGTTAGAATCCTAGATATTCTGGCGACAGACCAATTTCAGGCTATCTGTTTCATGGGACCAGAGCTGTTAAAGTAACATCTTGTAATAGGGAAAACATCTCAATATCAGACTTTAAATTTTTTGTTAAACCTAGATTTAATTTTCTATTTAATTATATGTAGCAGTGTATTTATGTACATTATTACTCATTATTTGTATGACAGTAGTGCCTACAAATGCATGTCATAGACCTGGTGCTTACTCTGTTCAGATCTTACAGACAGGAAAGCTCCAGCTTGAATGTAGAGTTTTAAAATTATTTTTTGAACACTGTGGGTTTAGGATTTCCTATGCGTGCCAAGGAGGACGGGATTCCCAGGCTAGTGATCAGCTGGCAGTGGGATGCCCTTTTTAGAAGCAAAGCAAGATTCAAAGTAGTGATGCTTCTGCAGTGCTTTCCAGAAAAAGCCAACTGCTGGTAACATGCCTGCAATAAAAATAATATGTTCCTTACTGTTTAACTAAGCATGAAAAATAATTGTGCCAACCTTAAAAATAAAACAGATCACTAGAAATAATTGAGAAAAAAGGAATAAGAGCTGTTAACTGCAAGTCTGAAGAGGCCTGTTCTGCATTGTGCTTTTCTATGTTTGTCCCATTTCCTGGTGTGAGAAAAAAAAAAAATCCTTACTGTAAAATATAAACATCCATCTTATATTTAATCATTGACTGGAGAGATGCTATGAACTGCCCAGCTTCTCAGTGTTATCAAAAAATCTTTTTAGTTTTCTAGGGAACTTTCTGCAGTTAAGGGCCCTTGTAGCCTCCAACCCTCCCCAAAGATTTTTCTTCTGTGATCCATTTATATGCCTACGTCCTTTTGAATTTGAAGATTTTAGCTAGTCTCAACTAGACTCTTGCTTCAGTGACATGCTCTGATCAAAGTATATAGTGCAGTTTGACTGCAGCAAAATGCACTGTGCACCATCTCTAATTGGTTAGGTTGTCAGTACAGGATTTTAGCCTGCCCAGAAGTTTCAATCTTCCATGCTTTATGTGCATTAAATCTTTCACCATCTACAAAATGCCTTCCCTTCCCCCGCTTACTTTGTGCTGTAGGAGAGCTACAGTCCATAACCTTTGTTTTCAGTTTTATCATAAATTGAAACACACACACACTTAAATTTTCCTAATAAATAAAGTGCTATGTTGTTCTAAAGCTGCCTTTTCACCTCATTACAGCTCAGTGGAGTGGAGAGTGATGTCATGGTTGACCCAGCACCAGCATGCCCATAAATGATACAGTATGTTCCCCCCTTTACTTCCTGGCTAAAGCACTGGGAAGGAGCTTAATATGAAATTCATGCCGTGATGACAGATTTAAAAGTTGCTACAGACTGTAACAGACAGTAACTGCATTTTGCAGACATACATGACACATACCACTCTCTTGTATTCTTAAGTGATGACATTTTCAGTTTAAAGAGTTATGCTTCTATTGCGTATTATGGCTGTCTGTCTACAAAATTAGGCAGGAGGAGGGAAGGAAAGGACAGGACAGAGAAAACACTGAACTTAATATAGAGCTCTGCTTGGAGAATATATCGAATATTAATCAGTGGTTGGAGGGGCAGCACACACCAGCTTTTGAGCAGACTGCACTTCTGCTCTGTGCCTTTTGGGGGATTTTGGCTGTTTGGATACAGACAAAGCAGCTGAACTTCATCTGGTGAAATGGGCCCCTCACACTTTTAACAAGGAGACTCTGAAAACCCAAGCAGTGCTAAATTGTAAATCTGCAAGCAGGAAACTAACATGCCAAACCTGAGACACCCTTCTTTGGCTGGGCTTTCCAAGCAATTAAATAAATAGCCATCATGTAGTGTCTCCAGGCCAATAAAACATGCCATTGAGAATTTACAGGAATGGGCCAGGGAGGGTGTTGCCTGATAGACCTCTCTGATGTTCCACTTGCTTCTGTGTCTGTGCTGGAGAAGCTTCTCATGAAAAAAAAAAAAAAAAAAAGCTCGATTGTAAAAATGAGCACTGGTTTATAACCTTGGCATCTTCCTTCACCCTCCACTGGCTGTCCTTTTCTGCATGTATTCAGTATCTCACCATACATGACAGGTAAATAGTCACTCACATTGATATAAAGCAAAGATATGTAAATGTGTAAGAATGGATTACTAGCATTGCACTAGATCAGGAAACAAAATTACATTGGCCTCTTAACAAGAAGGCAGTTCATCCTGTTACTGTAGTTTATGCCAAATAGGCAACCTCATCCACTGCAAAGCATTCCATTAATTTCCTTTAGGATTCTTAGATGCCTAACCAGAATTTCAGAAAAGGTGAATGAAAAGAATACCCTTGGGAATTCATCCACGTTCTATTCTGAGATACATGTATACAACAGGATTTTATGGTTTTTTCAGTTGCTGAGCAACCTTAAGTCAGAATTGAAGGGAATAGACCTCATTGCAGAATTATGTCTCTAGCATGGTAGGAATGCCCATTCACAAGAGGTATGATCAATAAAGCTTATAGTTTATGTACCTCAATATTGAATGTCCACATTTTGATTTAAGGAGTTCCCAGTAACACAACCCATGGTGGCTAAATTTTCCTGCTCTGCATGAATGAAATGTTGCCATTTGTTCAGTATTTAGGTTATTTATCATTTGGAGTCCTCACCATATCACTGGAGCCAAATCCTCTCACAGAAAGAGACAATTCTTAAAAAAGAGGCTAAGGATTTGCTCTGATGAAATATTAGCTAATGAAGAGCAAAGCTATTTGAATTAAATCAAAGCAGAATCAAAACTTGAACACTGTTGAATCCACAAGGTGTTGTCTCTCATGCAAACCTTTTTGAGTTTGAAATTTGTAGAATTTTTTGACCTTATTAAAATCAAGAAGTGTTATGAATTTCATCAAAAGACTGACAATGAAGAGGTTTCCCACTTTGATCCTCAGTTGAGTTTGCTTGCAGAAAGATTGCTGAAGCATGTCTGCATATAAAGATCTAGTTATTCAACGGTGAACCTGATGTGAGAGTGATATTTCAAGTATATGACCTATCTTTCAACATATCCTAAAATCTGGAATTTACGTGTCTGAGTAGAACCTGTGTAAACACCTAAATGCTTGACTCTGTGATCCTGCAGAGGTGTCATGCTATTTTCCACAGCCAGTCTTAGGTGAAATGTTGTAAACAGTTTTGAAGTGGATAGTAGGGTATGTGAATTTCTGTCTTCTGTTACAGGTGCCAGACCAGTGGGAACATCTTTTTAATTCTTTATTCGTTCCATTTTCCCACATCCATATCAATTTATCTTTGTCTCTTGCAGAGCCTCACTTAGCTGAGTAGCTCTCATTTGTCCCCTGACCTTTGACTGCTGCTGGTTATGTTGAATATAGGATAAGGAGGGAGAAAGGTGGTTTTTATTCCACCAATCCCTTGAGGAATTGAACCTAGTCACTGCAGAAATCTGCAAATGTTTTGTAAGTTTCTAGATTTATTTTCATTCCAAATGATGTTTTTAACAATTATTGTCACTGCAAAGAATACAAAGAAGTATTATTTAGGAAAAAGTACTTGTATTTTCTGGAAGGTCAGATAAGGGTGTATCAGTACAGAATTCATGCAGATTTCTTCACAGCAGAAAAATGGATAGACAGTGAATGTTGGATTTTTGTAAATTGCTGTTTTAAACCTGAAAATACTAAATTGCCATCGGTTTGCCACTTTTGTTATTTTACAGCATATGAAGGATGGTTACTAATTTTTCAATATTAAGAAATTTTAAAATGAAACATTAGTGACACTTTAAAATGGAAGGAATTAAAGACTCCAAACCTGGAGCATGGATTAGTAGCGTGTGAAAAGGGAAATCACCAGGGATGAAATATTGACCCAGCTAGCAGACCCTCATCAAATGAAAGTGTAATAAACTAGAACCTTATTAATCACTACTTCTCATGTGTGCTTTGTTTTCCTTTTCCTAAGCAAAACATTAATTGCTAAATGTAGTATTGTAAGTATAGTTCTGTGGAAATAATTGTGATTTTTTTGCCAATTCAGTCATCCTAATTCTGATAATTGCAAAAAAAAAAAAAAAAAAAATGTATTTTGCTGTTTCCAAAGGCTTCCTTGGAGATCCGAAACTGAAACTGTCATGGGAATATTTTTCCAAATCTTTATTTGTGTGAAGCATCCCACCAGATCTTGCTGACAAAAATAAACAGCATTTTACTGTTTATATTTTGAATAAGCCCCCATGGCAGGTGGTGACAGTAACTTAGTAAAACTTATTACTAGAAGAAAAATCATATTCTTAAATATAATTTATAGCTGTTAAACCTAGGTCACTAGGACCCAGCCTCTGACCAATTATGTGCAATTTCATGAACCAGAATATGGTTGTACAAAATTTAATTAGCAAGTTATATGTATATCTGGAATATAAAATTAACTCTTTGTGGTAAAACCTTTATTCTGGGATGTGAACATTGCCCAGCCTTGCAGAAATTGGCATCTGTCTTCCAAAGAATTAAGTCTGCTTGGACTTCATCAAACATTGGACTGGCATCAGCTAGCTTTGGCTACCATCTGAATTGGTTAGGAGTTTTCCGGGACATGCCAGGTGGGAGACAGTGGAAACAGTCAAAGACCTGTCAGCAGGAAGACCTAAACTTATTTCTGTTTCAGGACAGAGTAATCCTTGAGAAAGGGTTGAATTTTAATAGGTTGTAAATACGGTTTTGAGTGATGAAAGAAAGACTTTGTTACAAATTTAGATCCTCTTTTATGAATATGGAGTTGGGAAGAGATGTGTAATAATGAAAGCCTGCATATATGTGACAGGTCAACAGCTGGAACATGTAGGATGAGAACTTTGCAAATAGTTTAATCAGTAGGTAACTATATTCATTGTTTTCCTCTCTTCCCTGTACACTTTGGTATTCTACTGTATTGTCTATATGAAAAAGGAATTTTGGATTATATTCTGAATATACCTTCATATGCCTTCTCTTTAGGACAATTTCATATTTGTTCCTCTATGACAGCCATAGAGCTAGAACATTCTTGCAGTGACCAGCCCAAGGTACTCAAAATGGTAACAGGCTGCTGCACCATAGACTGCATGGGCCAGTTTCCACACCAGAAGATGGATGTGGAAGTGTCTTCTAGTGACTTAAATTAGACAGGCAAGCTACCTGGCCTGCTGCAGTGTAATTGAGAAAGGACCTGAAACCTGAGCATCCTCAGGGAGTTTTTAATAGGAAATACCCCACAAATGTGTGTCAAAACTTTGTTGATATCTGAGTATATTTGTGCTTCTGAATTTACAAATAGATAAATATAGGCTGAATGCATTGTATTATATCTTAGGCAGATGCAGTGCAGGTCAAATTACAGTTACAGAGAGCAGGGGAGATTGAGCCCAGATCTGATTAGCATAGAATTGAAAATGTATACATAAATCATCCTATTTTTATTGTTTAAGAGTTAACTAGAAGCAAGTCTGGAATTATTTAAACTGGTACACTTCACTGAAATCAGCAGGGTAAATCCAGAATTTCTGTGCATAAAATATTAGTTGTTTTTTTCAGCTAATAGTAAATGCATCTCCATAGCAACATCACTAACTTTAATAACAAGTCTTCAAAAGTCATTACTATTAATTCATTAGAAAAAGAGACAATATTCAATAGTGTTAAGTAGAATACACACAACTGCATACACTGTGTCTGGCTGTGTCTTTGCTTCTATGTATATTATGGGGCAGTAGTCCAGTTCATTGCTGCTAAGAAAAAAAATAGCATGAGAAGACAGAGGTCATGGTAGCATTCATATCAGCTTGGAGACAGAGATGCTACAGCCTGTGACGAAGCAACATGCAGATCACAGCATGAGGGCTCGCCAGCTGCTCCTTTGCCAGTACTGGGTACAGAGAGAGGGAACTAAACAAGTCTGTTGCAGTGTCCCAGCCCAGAAAAAAAACCAAACCACAATCAAACAACAATATGGTGCTACATTAGAGCAACATTTTATCACTTATGACTTGAAGCTGTATGATGCTCCTTGGATTCTCACATTCCTCACCAGTAATTGCTTTTACCGTGATACTCTTTGAACTTGGATGATTGTACAAATCTTGCTGATAGGACTGGCCCTTGGAAACACGAGTTATCTTGGAGTCAGTGGTTACTCGTGTGAGCAACACTAGGTTTCTTGAACCGATATCCCGTTCAACAGCAATTAAGGAACAAGAACTTTCCTCTCCTTTGCCTGTATTTATGAAGCAATATTTATTTCATATAAAACACACATATAGTTGCATTAGTGCAACATCTCTATATAGTTGTATGCCTGTTACAGTTCAAAGTGTATTATTTCTCTGTTTTTCCCCACCATGATTCTCACATGACAGTGGAATGTTGTCTCTGATCTTCAGCAAGTTGATACAGCTATGAAAGTTTGGTAAATTGACAGGAAAAATGCTGAAATCAGAGCTGCTGAACTACTTCTTTTTAGTTCATGAGAGGTATACCTGATACACATGTGGGGATAGAAGGACACCGACTGCCTTGGGATATTTGACTGATGCAGAAGTGTCTAGCATTACTGGCTTGCTTCCAGTCTGTTTGACAGGTGAAGCTGGGGGCAAAGCTGATGATCAGGAGGCCATCTTTCCTCTGAAACTCTTTGGCTAATAAGGTCTAACTAGTAGGCATAGTACCAGTTGCAGTGAAACACGGCAGCCTATGTCTGGCTTCAGGAATTTATGCGCTAGGCGGCAACTCGAAATTAATTATTTGCTATGCTCTATGTGTTCTCACACCTTCATGTGTTGTTAGCACTGTTTTTGAAGCCTAGATGACATGAATCTCAAATTGACAACATGAGAAAAATAGAAAAAGATTTGGCAGATGAAGAAATACCTAAATAACATGGAACAGAGGAATATATCACAGAAGAAATACCACTGTAAAAGCATTTCTTGCTCTATCAGTGTGTGTAACACAGACATGATTCTTATTCTGCCTGAAAGAATGCTTTTACATTATTGTCTTCCAAACCTTTTTTTTTTATTTTTCATGATGGGTGCAAAAACAGGCTGACAAATTCAGTCTCCTTGTTTACTTGTATTCCCCTGTTGTTAGTGAACTTGTCATGGAAAGTGAACTCTCAGAGTAAAGACCCCTGTGTTTTACAGCAGCTGTCACGATGTGTTAAAGTTCACGGTCACATTAATGCAAAGATCATCTAGTTCCAAGCCCCCTGCATGGGTAGGGACACCTCCCACTAAACCAGGTTACTCAAAGCCACATCCAACCTGGTCTTGGACACTTCCAGGGAGGGGGCATCTAATACAAGTTTGTAATATGATACTGTGGAAGACCACATTAGTGAACAATTGGGTGGCAAATGCAGAGGCTTTCAATCTACTACGGTGCTGGGAATTACCAATGAATGATTAAAAACCAAATGCTACTGATGTCCAGTAGTAACTTTTTTCACCAATCGTGCAATTGGAATGAACAGGTAAAGTAAATAATGATAAAGGATGGTAGAAGATGACCATCAATGACAATAAAAAATGTGGTTTTTTTAGTGGTAGATGGTACTTACCTAGGAGGGATGGGATGATTTTGTTTTAGGAAAAAAGTAGGCTGAACAGCTGAAAACTGGAATTGTGGCTCTTAAAATCGCAGAGAAGTTATCTAATACATTTCATATGGAACCACTGACCTCTGATAACTGAATTTCAATTTAATTTTTTCTACACTTATCTGAAAATGGGATATGGCTTATTTCTGTTATTTAGAGCTGGTCATCCTAACTGTCAAAGTATTACAGGGGTTTTGCAAGTTGGGAATCTCACTTTTGACATGGAGCAGTGTCACTTTTTGTGGCTACTAGGCTGAAATAATTCATATTCTGATATTGCAAGCAGATTTTCTGCTTCCCTTCCTTTCCCTTCCAATCCTACAGTATTTTTCTTCTTGCTGTGCTAACGTGTCAAGTTTGGAGTAGGAATTAGCATTAGCCACAATGTAGAGATTCAGAACTGAAATCTTGAAGTTTTCTGTCTGTTCACTACAATAATTAATCAAATATAATATTCAAGTTCCCCTAACTGAGGAAGCCTGGATTTGGGCTGGGTATTAACTCTGTGACTTGAGATGATGCTAGTGCTGTTGTAGTGTTGCACTCTTTAACATCCGCTGTACTTCAGTTGACTGGTAGATAAAGTGCTATGTGCACATATGTAGCAGCAAGAGTCATCAATGAACTAGTAAGAATAAACTTTTCGGGGAATTTTAGGGGAAATGAAACATACTAATCCCTGTCTTCCATGGCCTAAAGCTTAATCCCTGAATAATCTTTCAAATTACTTTCAAGATTAATTATTTTAATTTTTGGCATTCTCAAGACTGGAGTCAGTGAAGATAATATTCTTCCAAAGCTGATACTGTACTGATTGTGATTCTGATATAGCATTTATGTATTTACACAGTAAATCTTTTTGCAGTAAGTTTTAAATGTATCAAAAATCAGTACAGTTAATTTTCATCCTGTACCTGTTAGATTTGGCTTTTAAGTCTTAAAATTAAATCTATTATTAGCCTTTTATCACCTAAATATATTGACTGATAGCCATGCTTGCTAAAAATGGAATTTACTGTTTTGAATGTTGGTCTAATTCAGAAAATGTTTGAGATAATCTTACACCAGTATTTGAATCCCATTTAATTGTTCCTTGTCATGTCTTCACCTTTTAGGACTTGATTTCCTCCCTCTTCACAGATGTTAGAATTGGACAAGACCAGTAAGTACTTTCAGACTTCACTCACATTATCTCATAGGCTTTCGACAATATCTTTGGCTGTATTCTTGACTCTCTGGGGAGACATCTGTGATTTACTGAAAATCTTAGAACCTTTGAGTTATCCCTGTGTCCTGGGGGAGAAAGAAAAAGGTTTTGGATATAGCCCAAAGTCTTGTAAGGAGATACTTTCAATGCTTTCAGTTAAGACATGTTTTAAAAATGTTTGAATGGATGACTTCATGCTTCACTTTATGGCATTCCTGGAATACTGTTACAAATACAATAAATGTTCAAATACAATAAATGTTCATTTAATAATGAACACTATGCTAGTTGTCATTTGTGAGACAGTGCAATAAAGTTCTCACAATTTCTAAATGGCCTATTTTATATAGAATACAATATCCTTGAGCTATAGCACTGATGTTCATGATAAACTCAAGGATTTAATTCTAAAATTGAATGGTCTTTCTCTTATTTTACCATCTACATGACTTCCCGTAGAAGTTAATCTCTAAATGCACGGAGTCCTTCCATTTTGTAACATATTTCACAGGGGAATATAGTTGCTCTTATGCTGCTCTTTGGTCTGATTCTGCTGAGTTTATTCTAGAAATCTGTCATCTATAAAAGCTAACAAGAATATCCACATTAAAATCGTTTTGCTATGGTATTTCTGCCTAAACGTAACAAGGGAAGGTAAATGTGATGTGTAGTTTATGCATACTCTTTGTGGAGTAGTGAGTGACATTAACCATTTAACATAAGTTATTTACATCTGTTCATCAAAATATGACTCCTCATCACTGTCTTCTAAAGCTAAACCAGTAATATACATTATTATGGTAATTTAAAAATGAAACACAGTGCAGAAAAAGAACATGATAAATGCCTATAATCTTACTCTTTATGGATCTAGTAAATGTCATACCTTAGGCTAGACCTAATATGTTTTCAGTTTCCCATGTGAAAATCATTTTCAAAATGAGTCAGTCAACAGACTTTGCCTTGCTCATTACTACTTAGCCTAAAGATCTTAGGAATCTGTTTTTGTTTCATTATCAGTTGTTTCTCAGAAGTATCATTGTCTTAACCTAGTGCTAAAATCGTCATTTCCCATCAGTTTGTAACTGGCACAAAAGTAAATTATCTACCAATTCTGTGAAACTACTTCCATGCCTGGATCTTTCATTTGTTGTTGCATATGTTAATCTGGAAATTAATATAGCAGATACTCCTCAGAGAGTCTCAGAAAGGAGGGGGAAAAAAAGTATATTATATTGGAATCAAGCAATCAGCTAGATACTTTAGTTGTCTTTATTTGGAGAGCAGTGAATCCTTTTAGCAAGTGGAATAAACCAGTGAGAAAAACTAGGAAGGCATTTAGTGAATTACACAAAGGGTGTGTGGTTTAGACCTTTTCTGGAACGCAGGCTGCAGTTTAGCTGTCGAGGCACTATCATTCTCCTCAAAGGTGAAATGATTTAGAGGCCTAGAGAAACTTAATTTTTCTTGATCACCATGTGCAACCTGGAATTTTAATGGCAGGCATAATTAATTCTTCTGATGTTAATCATCAGGGCTGGGCTCCACAATTATCAGCCTAGTGCAGCTGGGGCATGGTGCAGACATGAAAAATTAGGAAAATGAATCAGTAATAGGGTGGCAGATTTAATCTGCATCATGAAAACAAAGTTAAAAAGAGGGAGATCGAGAGAATTTCAGCTGAAGCTTTTGTGCCAATGAGCACTGACAGAACTGAAAAATGTTGCCGATGTCCAAAGTGATTGGTAATTACCAAGCCATTGAATTTTTTTATTGTCAATTTATCATTGCGCCAGAGGTTAAATTTAACATCTTCTTCTAAAGCCATCACTCTAAGAGGAAGGCAAGCTTTGCATCACGTGGCCCAGGAGTCAGTGAAAGGTTAATCAGGTATTCCTTTAGTTTGTGTGTGCTTCCAAATCAGGCTTTCTTTTTGTGTCTGTTATGCTGCATACCTATTGTGGGGTATTTTCTAATTTATATTACCTGTACATTTCAGAAAAATATTAGCTTGCATTCCTTGGCACAGCATCATCTGCCTTGCTGTGTATTTATAATGCTGTGTTTTCATACTTCCCCAGGCATATTTTACACACATTTCAATATGTGTATGGAAATTTTATTTATACAAAGAACTGTATGATACAAGGCAAGCATTTCCCAAGTAAGGAAAAAGATAATCATAGTGTCTGAAAGTACTGCAGGAAAAAAAAAAAACAACACTATAATTTGTTTCTGTTTTTATTTCTAAGGTGTGTTATTTGGTTTGCACTTGATTTTTGCTTTGTTCTGAAGCCATGTTGTTTGTGAACGGTCTGGCTTAAGATCAGGGTAATGTTTGGAATGCTTGAAACTGCTTCTAGGCTGAAGGATTGGGAGGGAAAGGCTGTTTGCATTTTACATATTGTACAATGCTGAGTATGGCTTTGGCATTTAGCAAATAATAAATATTCACAATTCATAAAGGAAGCACACATTGCTATTTTGAATCTTCACCCCTCAAGAATACTTAGTAAATGGTAGGGTCTTTTTTAATGCAAAAGCCATAAAAGACTGAAAGAAAGACAGGATCAAATAATCCTTTTAATAGAAATATGTGACAAAAATAGACATACGTTAGGGACCAAACTGAGCCTTGAAGTAAGTGGGAATCTGATGAAATAGTAGGATTTGTGGTTCTGTGATGATAAGGTTGGATCTGCCCTGAAAATTCCAAAGGCAAATTCTTATACTCATTGATATGTAGCTGTCTTTTAATACAACGTTAAATAAAACTTCTGTCTACCTAAATTCCTACCTTAATTCTGCTTAGTAATCTCACTTCTATTTCCTATATTTTGTGTGTGTTTATTTTAGATTCCAGACTGTGCTCTGATTAAAGGAATTGTATGCATTTCCTATAAATTAAAAATGGAAATGGCCTTTAGGGGAGAGTCAGTAGAGGAATCAATGCATGCATTAATTACTGCAATTCATTACCCAAATAAACACAAGACTCAGCCTTTTGCTGGATACAAATTTAGGGACATACAATGTTTACAAGAGACAAAGGCTTATGATCCTGCTCGTGTTAATCTGCAGATCAAGGTATGTGAGCCCATTCCTAGTGGAGGCTCCTTTGGGGATACCATAGCTGGGATCAATCCCCCCATGCAGGCAGTGAATTATTACTGCTGAATACAAAAGCTGCTCATGTGACATCACTGTCCCCTAACAACAGGGACACTTGCTCTAGATAGTGCTTTAGAAGAGCATGTTTTCTTGATACCCAGACCTTTGTGTGATAAAACTCTAATCATAAAGCAATAGCTGTACAATGACCACTGATTCCCTTCACAAACAAAAATATGCTTCAATTCATAGCAAATACTCAGTCATTTGGAAGAAAAACGTGAAAATGTAATCATTAGCTTCCCAGAGGCTTTCTGGAATATAAACAGAATGTTAGAAAATATATAGCAAATAAAATTACATAGAAAAAATCCTCGGTGATTTATTGAAAAGGTTTCATACTCTTCTGAATTAGTATCCTTTATTTTCCTTAAGAAGAGACTACAAGAGTATTGGAAGAAGGCAATTTTTCTAACAGCATCTGGGTGCCTTTCTTCATCATATTTTATAGATGGAGAATAAATTACTGCACGAAGTTTTGTTCAAATGAGGACACCCAGCATCATTTGAATCTTACTGCATTTTGTGTAGCTGTCATTGTGGGTGCAAGCTCACCCCCAGTCGCAGCTGCTCACAGCAGAACGCCAGCCAGTTCCTTCTTTCCTGTTGGAGCACTCAGCTATTTTAATGGGATTCTGACCAAAACTGCAACTAATTAAGAATCAATTCAGGACCATTAGTAAGTGGGACTAAGGTAGCCAGTGTTGCATATTTCAGAAGAGTTTGCTTTAATGAGAAGAGTCCTTGGACAGGGGAAGAAAAAACCCACAAGCAGATTAAAGATAGTGTAGGGACCTTCTCCAGTTAAACAAAACAGCTAATGCTACACAGAAAGATGCTGAACTTGTACTCCTCTCTAATTGATCTATTTACTGTTCTTAAGGATAGTTAAAACAAAAATGAATTCAGGTTATTAACTGCATGGTAATCATTCAATAGCTATTTATAAACATTAGCAATTGTTACATTTTGCAGTATCTCTTCGTCAGAGAAACACATGGTATCTTTATTTCAGACATGTTAACCTTAGAACTGTCAAACCATTTTCCCTTCTTTGGGCTTTGTACTTCTGAGACATCTGTTTATCTGCACTGCATTGCCTGCAGATGGCATTTTTAAAATTCGTTAAGGGGTTAGAATGCCATATTTTTGACAGCTGTAGGGTTTTTTTTAGCACAGAACAAAACTGGTAAAAAGTGCAGTGCTTTGAGGGAATTAATTTAATGTTTGTTATTTCATTAGTTGTATCAATTTCTCCCCCTAATCTCTTGCTTTTCTGTGTTCTGTTAATGAACTGGTAGCATGTATGTAAGAATTTTAGGAGAAATAGAAAAAGTAATATATAGCTGATTTATTTGAATTATTAGGGTGGGAATGCATACAACTATATTGAGATAGTCTAATATTTAAGTACTAAAATCACTACGCAGTAAATTGAAAGTACAAACACGAACATAATATGTGGTAAATCCGAAACCTCACAATGACTTAAGCTCATGAGAAACTGCTTGGACAAGTTTTCTTGGTTTGAGACTATCTAAACAGAGTGACAAATCTACTATGAGTGTGTTTAAGAAAAAAGTATGCAGAGCTGTTTATATTCCCAGTGTGTGGACACGAATGGAGACCTCAGTGCAACACCTTTATAGTTGATACACATTTTAGATATTTTTTAGAATAAGTTAAGAATTTACACAGGAATTACTGGGAACTTTTATTTTTTCAAAACACCAATTAATTTGGCTGCAAAGGACAGAATGTCGTAGAACATCTTTTCAGTTTGCTTGTTTGGTGATTTAATTGTTTGTTTTCTATTTTACAGTCCAAGCTGTATTGCTAAACACTCAGTGAGCACTCAGTAATACAGTATCTTGCAATAAATATAAATCAGAACAGTAATAAAGAGGCAAATAATTTTTGGATTATCTATCTTTGTAGGAAAAGCAGGCCCAAGCCTGGAGCAGAAGGGTCTTCTTGTCACTACCATCTATGTTAGTCCTTGCTTTGGATACATGGACTTTTAATACAGAACTGTGTACACACTGCAAATACTAGTTTTAGAAGCTATATATATTTAACCAAGCTTCTTTAGCTTTTGTGAAAAAGGAAACAAGGTTTGTGTTTGTAATGACAAGTGATGGTGAGAACAACAATAGAAGAAAAGAATCTGGGGAGAGAGGGAAATTGACACTTTAAGGAGGCTGGAAATATATCAGGACTGTCTGCTAAACATGCTTATCTTTTATTTTTTATTTTAAGTCTTACTTGGATATTGTGCTTTTATAATCATAGAATCAGAGAACCAAAGAATGGTTTGGGTTGGAAGGGACCTTAAAGATCCTCTAGTTCCAACCTGACTGCACTGGCAGGGACACCTCCCACTAGATCAGGTTGTTCAGGGCCCCATCCAACCTGGTCTTGAACACTTTCAGGGATGGGGATTCAACAGCTTCCCTGAGCAACCTGTTCCAGTGTCTTTACCACCCTTACACTTAAGAATTTCCTCCTAATGTCTAACCTGAGTCTCCCTTCTTCCAGTTTTGATCCTTTTCCTCTTGTCCTCTCACTACAAGCCCTTGTAAAAAGTCTCTCCCCAGCTTTCCTGTAGCCCCTTCAGGCACTGGAAGGCTGCTTTAAGGTCTCCCTGGAACCTTTTCTTCTCCAGGCTGAACAGCCCCAACTCTCTCAGCCTGTCCTTGTAGGAAAGGTGCTCCAGCCCTCAGATCATCTTTGTGGCCCTTCTCTGGACTTTCTCCATGAGCTCCATGTCCTTCTTATGTTGGGGGCTCCAGAATTGGACGCAGTACTCCAGATGGGGTCTCACAAGAGCTGAGTAAAAGGGGAGAATCACCTCCCTTGACCTACCAGCTATGCTTCTTTTGATGCATCCCAGGACACAGTTGGCTTTCCAGTGCACATTGCTGGCTCATGTTGAGCTTCTTGTCCACCATCACTCCCAAGTCCTCCTCCTCCAGACTGTTTTCAATCCTTTCTCCACCCAACCTGTATTTGTGCTTGGGATTGCCCTGACCCCGGTGCAACACCTTGCACTTGGCCTGGTTGAACTTAATACAGTTTGCATGACCCACTTCTCAAGCCTGTCAAGGTCTCTCTGGATGGCCTCCCTTCCCTCCAGATGGCATCCCCTCCCTCCAGCATGTCAACCTCACCACACACTTTGGTGTCATTGGCAAACTTGCTGAGGGTGCACTCAATGCCACTGTCCATGTCGCCAGCAAAGATGTTTAAATAGCACCGGTCTGAGTACTGACCCTTGGGGAACCCCACTCATCACAGGTCTCCATCTGGACATTGAGCCATTGACCACCACTCTTTGAGTGAACCTCATATGTATGTTGGCATTTAACAGGGAAAATGACTGAGAGATCAACAGCTGTGAACTTCTTTCTTTTTGATTAAAGAAGCAAACAAGTAATTTCAGCCTTTTCCTGTGGGTTGTATGCTAAGATCTGAGATGGATAAAAATGCAGAGTCCTCCCACATCCTGATCAAAGCTTTGGCTTTTACAAAATAAATTTAATGGGACAAAGTGTCACTTGAATGTATGGAAGGATGTTTGGAATGAGGACAGGCTAGGAGAGACATGACAAGTATTTCCATGCCAGTAGAGATCCACAGACAGCATCAACTCTCAGGCAAGTAAGCCTCAGAACAGCTGCCAGATGCTGTAAAAGTTATTTCAGAGTATTTGTGCAGCCATTCCACATCTCATGGAAAGAGAATTCTACTGACCTGGCCTGTGCCAAAAGACACAAGCAGTATCCTTTTTTTTAGTTTTAAGAGGTGCTCTGAATGTTTTTCTGTTTCTATTCTACCACCAATGAGAGGAGTAAAGCCTCTTTGTTTGAGCTGAAAGAGGTGGAGCTCTCTTATCACTTCCGTCTTCTGGGCCTTATTTTTACTCATCTGTAATAAGCTCTGAGGATCTCCTTATGCTCACTTATGGTCAGCCTGTCCAGCATAACAATATAACTGCGAAACTATCTGTACCATCAGGTTTGAGACTCCTTCCCAGTTTGTATGTGGTGTCCTTTACATTTTAGTTAAGAATATGTTCTTTATACAGCTTCTGTTTCTGACATCTTCCTAACTATTCACTTCCCTCTATGTGAACAATGAACCTCAAATCATGGGGGTGAGTGGGGGTTTTTTGTGGTGGGATTTTTTTCTTTTTTTTAGATGTAGGAATTCTGGAATGCATTTCACATCCTTGCGGGTGTATCTTTCTGTCTCTAAACAGGGATTGGAAGATACAAGAGAGTGAAGAAGCACAATTGTTTTCCTTCCTCTTCTCAGATACGTAGCACTGTTTTACTGGTTCTCCTCCAGGATGCCCTTCCTGAGAATTCCCCATTCTCTATTGCTGCGAGGGCCAGCTGCTCCCTGAGGGAGGAAGAAGCCAAGTGTGGTCAGAACAGAGGCCAGGCAATGACTTCACTGACAGGGCAAAGTCGTACAGCACCAGAATCAGGAAAGCACAGAAGGGTGGTGACAGTAACAGGTCCTATTGATAGGCCAGTGATGATCAAGGCAAAAGCAAAGTAACAAGTCAAGTTTAAAGTCAGTCTGGGAAGGTTAAGCAACAATTCTGGTGTTGGTCTGGAAAAAAGTACACCTACAGTGCACCTCAAGCAAGGAGTGGGTGCCCAGGCCTGAACTTAAATGAGGTTCCCAAGCTGATGGTCAGGAGTGTGTGGAGGCCCCAGGTGGGACAATTAAGGTCTATTAGTGCACTCCAGGCTAGGACAGCACTTTATAGTTCACAGTTCAATCTGCATTTCTCCTGCTTTGTCAAGCCATTGAATTTTTTTTTCTCTGCCACCAAATATGAACTTGCACAGTGTCTCTGCACTTCCCTACTTATCCTCTACTCTTCAGCTCTGCCTTTCTTCACTCATCTAAGACTTTTAATGCAAAGTGACAGCAAGAACAGTAAAACCTTTTTATAATGTCACTTGAGGTTTGGATAGAAAACAACATTTATTTTAACAAATCCATGACCTCGTAGCAATTTTGCTGTTGGCACTGTGTTGCATACCATGGCTACTTGGAACTTCATGGCCCCAGCAAAGACATTTCTACTTCCCAACTGTTACTGGTTCCTCAAGAAAGACTAGAGTATTTATCTTATTTGCTGAAGGAGTGAGGTTTAAGACAGAACTGAACCCATCTGATACTCTCCAGTAGAAGGCAGCAGTCCACATGCACTCAATCAAATTCATTTTATTAGATCATAGCTGGAGGGAGGGAGGAACGAGGGCAGGACAGACAGGAAATAGGTATGTTAATATTAATTTGGAATTATTGTTGCTGATTAAGGCATCCTGCTGGCTCTCCTACTTTGTTGGATAGTATAGCAAGGTCACAAAGCATTAAGGAAAAGAGAAAAGCAGTGGTATGAGAATCGTAGACATCATAGGCAAGGGACAATACTATTAGGAATTGAACTGAACAATGGCAAGGACTGCATATTAGCCCATGTTTTGGTAGTGCTGATACTGGGTGTTTGAAAAAGGCTTTGCAGTCTTTTATATAAACCCCTCTAATACAGGTATTTTTCCATGTAATAATGTTTGTATCCACATTATTTGTACATTGAATTATGACATAAGCATACAATTTGACTTTAAAATTCCTACATTTTTGCCTCTATAGTGCTATAGAAGAAAAAAATATTTTAATTGAAACAAACAAAAAAATGAATAGAAATAAAATTCTGTCACCTCCTCACCCACCCACAGCATTAGCTTCCTGAGGAAACAGAGCCAAGGACAGCCCATCTTAATTCTATGACCTCTGTTCCAGTGGCCTGTAAGCCTGGCATTTGTATGAAGCTGTTTAGTCATATATTGGCTTTTTCAGCCTATTGTCATCTTATAAAACAAAATTGTATCTTTTAGATTTCTTAAATAATACTAAATACTAGTGTTATAGCATCTGATCAGCTTTCTTTTTCTCCATTTAGGGAAAGTCTGCCTTATTTACAGCTGTTGGGACAGCTAGCTCCCACCTCTACTAAAAAATAATCAAGAAGTACATGTATGCCGATGAGACACAATGGGCCAGGAGGCATAAAAATGTACATTCTCAATGCAAATTTCTCTAGTTTCCTTGGGAAAAAAGCTTCCAAGTTTAGATGTACTTGAATAAACTTTAGAGTTGAGGATTAGTTGTGTAACCGCAAAGCCTATGGGATTCTCTCATTATTGGAGGGTTTTGGAAGTGTGCACAGTATGAACTAGACAAAACCATAAAGTTTTCCATTGGCAATCATCTGTCAATAGTCCTTGTAAGTTATTAACTTAGAGTAGAATGGAACAAGACCTACATAAAGGTAAAATATTAATGGCAGGTGCAGACCTGGGCTTATGAGAGGCAGAGGGCTGTGGTGTACCTTAAGACAAACCATGCTATGTGATGGCCAATATCCAGTTGATCACCACTGGTAGGAAGAGCACATTAAGTAAATTTCCAGTTGAGTTAGGCCAAGACATTATTAGCTACTCCTTCTGACCCCAGAAATTGTGAATATCTGTAAATCTTAGATATTTTGTGTTTTATGAAAACATGTTCCTGGCACCAAACTGCACAGAAGTAATTAATTGGCCTCAGAGGTTTGTTTAGCCAAATTTATTTGCTAGATTGGAATAAGGCAAACATAAAATCTTTAACTGGTAACAATTTTGATCCCAACATAAAAAAAACATGAATGAAGGTCCTTATCTACTATTTTGATCAAACTGTGTGGTCGCTATACCTATTCAGAGAAAACAGAGCTCTACGGGATGCGTGCAGCAATCTGCTTGTGAAGATCACAATGCACAACTAGGGGCTAAAAAATGAATGCTATGGGCATCTAAATTACATATGCTTTTTAGTGAGAATAAGGTCTGTTTGTACGATTGATGACTTACGGTTGCTTTCCTCCTTCAGGTAACACATTTGCTGTGGACAGGATTTCTGTAAAAATTTTAGAACTGAGCCTTAAAAAGGAATTTTCTTTTTGAAGAATTTCTTTCTTTCCTCTCTTTCTTTCTTTGAGCAAACATAAAAGAGTCCACAGAACAGTTGTGTATAAAGACAAAGCCAGGCTGAGGATTACATCTTAACAGTGATACACAAGTGTTAGTCAAATGGAGAGATGACAGTGGAATAAGGAAACAATTAAACTTCAATAAAAGAAAATAAGGAATAACATTCCAGTCAGATCTAATCACATTATGTATAGCATAACTTTCAAATTGGAAGTCCATAAAACTCAACCACACCTCAGCCAGTTTGTCTGGCATCCGTCCTGTATAATAAGCCAGAGGTTCCTCGTGGCACAACTCCAAGGCAGTTTGAAACCATGTCTGCAGTGGGGATGGCACTGAGCCATGTTTCCAAAGAGGGAGAATATTTTTTCTGGTGGGAAAGGTCAGGCAGTACAGAAGCATGAGGGATTAGATTCCCTTTTTCGGTTTTTTCTCCATTCTTATTCCTTCAAATAGATTTCTTTTAATACTAGAATTAATTCACAATCAGAAAACCTGCCATTAAAGCAATGTTAAAGATCTATTTAAACTGACAGGCAGCAGGAAGTCCAGAACCCAGGCAACCTGGCATGTATCGTTATAAAATTAGAATTTGGCTGATTGGTTGCTGGTTACCTTTCCCCAATCCCATAGGTCTCTTCCTCAATAAACTTTTAAAACTCTTACCTAATACAGAGAATGTAATGGACTGTCATTCCCATGCCCTATATTTTATATGTGTAAGACATGCATGAATATAGTAGTTAATTCACATTTATCTTCCTTTTAAAATAATAATCTGATTCATAATGCATAAATGGATTCCATATGCTACCAGACAAATCATTCCTAATTTTCATTATGGAAGCACATATGGGAACTGTGCTCACCCAGGGTAAAATCCTGGCCCCATTGAAGTCAATGGCAAATTTCCCACTAATTTTGCAAGGGCCAGGATTTTGCCCTTGATGTTCAGCCACCCTAATAATACAAAGAGCCAATGTTGAGAAATAGCATCCTGTCCTCTTTTTCTTTCTTCTCATATCACAGATAAGTTTGAACAAGGACTGTAATCACTGAATTAATGAAATCCATTCCTCTGAATTTTCTAGTTTGCATCAAGTTCTTTGCTTGGGGTGAGCAGGATACAGATTTACAGTTATAGTAGCCACACAGACTTCTGTAAATGTTAGCAGTACCAGATATTTGAGATTTTGCAGAGAGAAATGGAGGAGATCATTGTGAAATTATAGAAGAATTAGCACGCACTGGAGAGGAAGGGCAATATGGAGCTTTTCAGCAGTAAGAAGCATGTCTTAGGGAAACTGGGTCCATGGCATCTTTTGTCACCATCTGTGGACCATGATTGGACCTGGTACAACATAAAATTATGTTTCACTCACTGCTCATTCTATGTGGCCCTTCTTGGAATTGTTCAGATGTTTAGAAAGTGGATTAGAGGCAGCTGAATTGTTCTTGCAGTCTGATTTTTTTTTCCCAGGGGCCCTAACAAACTTCTCTAAGAAGTGACAGGAAATGCACCCTTCATGTGGCTAAAATGCAGTTCACCAACCATGGGATGGTTGCATGTCCACTCATTTGTCATCATGCAAATGCTTGCATCACGTGACTGGCATTGTGCAAACAGTCCATGTTATTTGAGAGAAGACATCCCTTGTGGCCCATGTGGACCATAGATAGAATCCTTGCACTTTAATTGCACTCAGAGGGAACCAAAATAAAGTTCAAATTCCTCTTAATTTCTGGGTTGGATTTACAGTACCGCAACGTTCCTTCTTGCTCATAGACAACGGATGCACATTGAGGAGAATTTTAGGGAAACTGGCTGGATCTCTAGATTTTATTTTGAGTTAAATAGAGCTTAATATCAGCCATTCCGGAAGTGGATGGCTGATTTCCAAGACTGACCTTGATTCAAATTCAGGTATCCCTAAAATTCACACAAACTGAACCTCTGGAAGCTTTTTGCATATTGAGTATTTTAAACATGTATGAACAAAACCTCCATTATCTTACCAGATCTAGGAATTGACTGAAATTCTGGCTCACAGAATGAATGAAAATATTCTATTTAACATGTACACACTTTAAAAAGTGTTTACAAATTAAAAATAAACATCACTTTGAAATGAAAAAAAATTTTCAGCTACAATCTGTAAAATGTTTTGAATTTTCTGTTCTTTTTACCGCTTTTTTTGGCCATAAATATTAGTCTGGTTCAACTAAGATTCTTGAAACATTCTGGTTAAATTGTAGTTTTCACAAATCAATCTGTGATTTGAATTTATGAAAACATGTCACTCAGCCTAATTACTTGTTAAGATCCATTGTTTTGGAGGCATTTCCCTAGAAAAAAATTTGCTCATTAAGCTAATCAGCCAAGTTCTTGGCTGGTGCAAATGTGAGCATCTCTACTAGTGTTCCTGGCAAGATCTCTGAAGTCATCACCATCACATTACTGTCTTCTGAAGTAGACATTTCCCATGTGTAAAGACTATGAGAATAGACGTCATGTAGTATGTGAGATGCTGGTTAATAATTATCTGGAACAATAAATTATATTAATAACTTGATTTTTAACTAATTTGTCTCTGCAAGGTATTATTCCATCTTATTTTGTCTGCATTTTTATTTTCAGCACTAGGACATGACAAGTTGTGAATTATGATCTATTCATTCATACACAATTTCAACACAACTGGGTGTCAATTAATACTCTATAATTCATATAGTGGAGTGTCTTATTACAATTATAAAATTTTATTAGAAAATGTTTTTTAATATTTATATTGTTAATTAAGTGATGATGAGCCTCATAAATTCTGAACAATGAATTATGCTGTATTAGGCACTATTCAGATTTCATCTGTTAGCCAATCAAGGTACACAGACTTCTCTATTATTTAATATACTATATAATAATGTTAGGCTGTGAGATTTTTCTTTAGTATGTGGAGTTTCTTATTCAGATGGACTTAATCAGAAAATTTTCATCACTAATTTGTAAACATAAGGTTAAGTATGGAAATATTATTTCTTTTTACAGATGTTAATTCCCTGAGTGTAGGAAAGAGCGTTCAGCTCTTCATTTAAAAGGTAAGAAAACCTCAGGTCACATAAACCTTGACCAATTAGGCAGTGTTGTTTTTGAGGGCAACAGCCGTCTCTCCAGTCTGCTGACTTTCCTAAAGCACTTTAATCTTTGATATTTTGCATCTAGCTCTGCATTTCATCTCTTCATTGTGAAAGCCTCATGCCAGATCTGTTTGTGAAAGCACTTAAACATGTACTTAAAGTCAAACATATGCTTCAGTGTGTCCTAAATTAAAGAGAGATCTGCAGTACTCCCAGGCATATAGAAACTGAAGATCAGATGCATAGTGGCATTTGTAATTCAAGATGGTTGTGGATTACATGACATTACTAGGATAAAGATATTCCAATCCTGTTTGTTACCCATGAAATCAAAACCATGCCATTTACATAAATGATATTAAAAGATGCAGCAGCCAGAGCAAGTTAGCTAAAATATGACTCACTCAGCCAAAAAAAAAGTTACCATCTTTGCATGATATAAACAATAGGAAATAATTTAGATCCATTAGGTATCCATGTAAACATTTTTTTTAATTCTCATACATTTTTCCATTTGGTGTCTATGAGAATTTCAATTTGAATTTAATTTTACAAGGTTGTGGAAGAATTTAATGGCTATATAAGTTAAATTACTTTGAACCAGGTAACATGAAGACCTGCAAATGGCATAGGGGCCCAGTCCCAGGTGGAGATCCTCTCTGCAAGGAATGCAGGGCTGAGTACTTTAAAACAAGGATTACGTGTGGCAGCATTCTTCCCCATCAGGTGTTGCTGCTGTGAGAGCAGCCAGGGTTGCTTACTGCTGCTTTATTAATAATGGAATGCACACAGAAATTCCATGCAAAATTGATTTTTGAGCAGTATATAAGAATCTAATATGACATTTTAAAATGTCATTGAAAAATCTGTTTGTAATTTACTTTGCCTGTAAGAACCTACTGCCCCACTAAAAACAATTTTACTGTATTTCTCACCATTAAACAACAATTTTTTTCATATTTGTTCAGCCTTCTTGCTGTGACATGCCACTGTGAGCTGATAGATAGATATTTAAAACGATGCGTGGGCTCTGTTTCTTTTGTTACCTTATCATATAATTTTCATCATAGTGCAGGTGAACCATATTAATGGTTCATTATCTAACACAGAATGGTAACTGATTAATTGCAAATGTACTGTTTGGAGAAGAATGAACATGTTTCTTTGGCTGCAAAAATTGTTCTTTTTTTAAGCTTTTAAAAAAAGACTGTCAAGTACAGAGCAAAGATTCCTGGGGTTGAGGCCCAGGACAGGGTAACGGGAGAGCTTAATTTTCATTGTTTTTGCTCCAAAGTTTTCTTTGTGACTTGAATTATTTTACTGAGCACTTGATTTAACCTCCCATTCACTGACCCAAAACTTTCAATACAATTGCAAGGCTAATTTTACATGCAACCCTTAATCATAGAATCAAAAAATGGCTAGGGTTGGAAGGGACCTTAAAGATCATCTAGTTCCAAGCCCCTTGCATGGGCAGGGACACCTCCCACTAGACCAGGTTGCTTAAGGCCTCATCCAATCTGGCCTTGAACACCTCCAGGGAGGGGGCATCCACAACCTCCTTGGGCAACCTGTTCCAGCATCTCTCCACCCTCACAGGAAAGAACTTCTTCCTAATGTAATAACACTGCTGATTAATAATACGCAGATACAAATAAGCTCTAGGAGCTTTTAGCAGACTTAAAAGGCTGAAGACATTTTTCTGCTTTGTTTCTTTATCTCAAAAATAGACCTGAAAGTACTGTTGGGAAAAAAAGATATGTCCAGTGGTGTTTGCATAGATTCCACAAGTATTCTGCAAATGTGTGGCATTTTATTTTCAGTACGGGTGATTGAAGCTTTTTAGATGACAGAACCCCAAGTGTACAGTCTCCTTGCTTGATACAGTGTTCCTAGTACTAAAGTACTGAGGAACGGCATTGCTTGAGCTTGTTTGCATTTCTGTTCACTCCTCTGCAGCTGAGCTGTGGGTTTTCACTTCATTGTATCTGACAAACCTGTCAGAATTACAAAATTCCAGAACCACTCCACATTAAAAGATCAAAGACATGGTTCTGCCAATCAAGCCTAAAGGTCTTATAGGAATGTGAAAGAAATTTTGACAACCCTGTCCAATATCTGCTATTATTTGTATGACTTGGGAGATGGAGATTCCAAGAAGCTAAGTTATTTCTTATTTTCTATAGTGTTTCTAACAGAAGGGTTGAAATTTAATAACTTGGGAAAATACAGGAATTGCAGGAAAAGATAGCTGGCTTTATATGCTACTTAACCATAGGTTCTTGATCAGCTGGAGGAAGGTGTTTTTACTAGAGGAAGTTGCTTATACTTTTGGATAAATAGCAGAACTTGAACTGTGCATGGATTTCCAGTTGTTTGAGGGTTGCTGAGGTACATAGCTGGTGATGAGGAGAGGCAGTTGCTTTTAAACAAGAGGTTGGTTGCTGGATACCAACTAACTCATGAGTAATGAGTTTAGGAAAGTTACAAGACAATACACATTTGGCAGAGCAGTTTGCTGAATAGCATTTCTCTAGGGAGAATGAGGTAGTCAGGTAGATGTGAGGCTTATGAAGGTCACAGGGCTTGGAGAGGGAAATATGTTATGAGAGCTGGTAGTTGGAAGTCAAAACAACTAGGTAGCTGAGTAGTAGAAATCCATAGCTAGTATATGTTCCATTAAGTAATGTATATTGCATGAAGGCATTAAGATTGCTAAAATTTGTAGGTACTGCCTTGATAAGCAACAGCTGCACTGGAGCTGAATATGAAAATATAGCACTATGTGAGTTCTCTCTGAAATTACTTCTGTTAACCTGTGGTCTGTGCTGCAATGTAATCCTTTCTCTGACGAGTGGGCCAGGATACTGAACTTGGTTTCTGCTTATTTTACAGTATTTAGTGCTAGTTAAAAATGAAATAACAGTGGGAATGCTACAGCTTGGGGATAAATGTCACTTCACACTGCTAACACGACTTTGGGGACTTGATTAGCAGAGGTCATGTCTCAGTATTTTCTACAACAGCTATGCCATACAGATCCGTTTCTGGAGTTTCTGTAATACAACAGGGTTTGTTTTTGAAACCCAAAACTCAGAATTCAAAGTATGTTGTTTCCTCTACATTTCCTCTGCATTTTTACTGAGTAAATTCCTGTCTATCAGAAAAAGCTCTTAACATTTCACACTTCTCCCCATTCCTTTTCCTGGTATAATCTAGGAAAAAAGTGAGATGGATTGGATTGGAATTCAGGAGACCTGAGCTCCTGCAGACTATTTTGACCTGGGCCAAGTCACTCTTCTATGCCCACTTCTTGCCTGCATGTTGTGGGTAGCAATTAGTTGCCTCAATTGCCTGACTAGACCATAAGCCTAGGGAAACCAAGCTGTACGTAGACAGTAACAAGTACAACGGCATCCTTATTTTATTAGATACTCTTAACATCTTCTTTACCTAAAAATATGTAGCAAAAATGCAAAGCTCTTGTAGAAATCATGGATCCTTTTCTGTCCTTTGCGAACAGTCTCATAAGAAATGTATGGAAGATACATGAGGAATATGCAGTGACACTATGGAGTTCTACTGCAAAAGCTTGAAAACACAGTTTGGAGTTGAGACCTATTGTTGATTACCTTTTACCCTGTCCATGAAAGCAATAGCTGGGTGTTGCAGAAAAGGAGTAAGAAATACCATGAAGTGCTTAGAAGGGGTGACTGTATGAATCTGCCTTGTATGAATGCTGTTTGTTTCAAGAGTAGGAACTAAAGTATGAAACTTGGCAGGAAAAATATAGGCTATGGCAAGCTTCATGCATGTCTTGGCTTCCTGCACCGTAAGAAATTATTTGGTAAAACTGAACAGATCTGTTTTGCTTCCTACAGTACTTGATGAACAAGAAGACTTCTATAGCATTTGGCTAATCTTTCAAAAACTTCATTGTGCTTTCACTGTTTAGGGAAATTTTTAAGTTAGCATTAGCATGAGAACCTAGCGATGTTAGCTCTTTATCCTTTGTCTAAGATGAAATTGATCTAACTAACCAATATTAAAAATGTGTAAATTTATGGGAAGCACAATGAATCTTGAACATATTAAAGAAACAAACAGGCAAACCATCTGGAAACAAGACGTAGATCTGAAATAATTATGCCAGTGGCACAATCCAAGCGTAATCCGTAGCATAATTTACACAGAGCAACTGTATCAAGAGCCAGAAACTGCTATTTTAGAAGGCTGAGTTTAATAATGACTGCACATTATCATTCCATTTGCTGGGTAAATATTGACAAAGGAGTGGTACATGCTGTAGAAATGTAGAACATCCTACATTCCCTCTAGGGAAACTTCTGTATTCTGAATTTTCCTTACTATTTTTTTTTTCCTTTTTAGTCTTTCTTACCCCTTTCTCATGTAAAATAATGATTGCAATAGGTGTACCTCTGCAGCTACAGGAATCAGTTTGTTAACTTAGAAATTATTTTTGATAACTGATGTATACACATTATGATGCATAATTGATTATGCACAGAAATGCTTATTATGTAAAATTGGACAATTTCATAAATGGAGAAAATTTGCACATCACCATTAAGTAGACCTTAATTTTGGCATACACCATGAAAGATTCACAGATAATTAATCAGTTTTTCTCTTTCTGCTATCACCTGAAAAGATTTCATCTTGACACATAATCTCAGTGCAAACTACTCACGATGGAAAGTAGTAGATTTTACCATTCCGTGGCTAACTAACGTGTTTCAGCTTGGTGTATTTTCCTATGGCACTGGAATGTTTTGGGAGCCTGGAGTTTTATTGGCGGTGATCATGGAGCAACACGAATTAGATCTTGTATTCTTTACATCTTTATATTGCTGGCAAAGGTGAGACAACTCAACAAACAATGCATCTTGAAGAGTGTTTGCAGGGTATTTTGAATGGTGAATATATTGGAAACCTGGATAGAAACTAGATTGTGGTATATCTTAAGAAATGACTGATTTAAACCCATAGCTAAAGTATCTTCTAGGTTAGAATTAATTTGACTTGCTGAGTAAATGGAATTTGAGTATAATGCATTGCACTAGGCAAATAAAAACATCCTCCTTCCGTGAAAAAGGTGAAGGCAGGCTCCATACTTGCAAGCCAAGCACTGTCTTCAAAGCTTTAGCTATGTAATATCCATCCTACTACTGTGGCACAGTGATGCAAAACATTGCAAAGACTTCTGTTAGGAAATACCATTCAGGTATTTGACTTCAAGCTGAGATTTTTTATTATTTAAAAATGTCTCCTCAAAGTTTGTGTCATCTATTCAACACCATTTCTATTTTCCCCATCTTTTTCTCCTACCCAGTTTTATAGTCCCTCAAGTTTTTCAAATTACCTGGTTTCAGAAGGTTTTACCACCTTCCTCCTCACTTTTATTCCCATCTGACTTGGTTCTGTAACACATAACAGCAAGCAGCATTAAAATATTTGTGCTAGTATTACTAGTATGTCATGAAAGAACAACCACAGCAAGAATAGGCTTTGCTCTAGAAAGCTTACAGCTTTAATTAGGTTTGCAATTTTAATTAGATTTCCAGAACAAACCTTTCAAATTGACATGGAGTAAAGGAAGAGATTTTCCACATTGGTAACAGTGTTGGGAATGGATTTTTTCTGTGTCTTTTGACTTATTACAGTACTTTGTCATTCTACTGGTACTTCTTTTTCGTCTACTCTTGCCATAAAGAAATTAGCCTCATTTTGCCTTTCAGGAAAAGGTGACATGTTTATTGTGAAACCTCTTCTACAAAAGCAAGGGACTGACTTACTGAAATGAAGCTTCATTACACTCAGAAGAGAGCCTAGTTGGAACTGTATTCAAATTATGAAGTGTTTCATCTGAAATGCAACCTCTTCTGTAGCTTGATCCTTCCTCTTCAATAGGAATTTGAGAACACAGTTAAATATCACAATAAAATAAAGTTGTTTCAGTCTGTGCAAATGGGTTGCATGATGATTTAAACAGGTAGATGAGATTTCCCTTCATTTGTGGGGAAGCTGTATGTTTATATCCAAAGATAAGAGATGTGTTGAGTATACTTTTTTTTTCCTTTTTATCTTTTTCACTTTCAGGATTACTTTTTAGAGGCTGGCAAGTGTTTGCTCTTTCCAAAATCTGTGGAAATTATGAACTGTGTGTGCCTTCACTTGTGAGGTCAGCCAAAGGGTTTTGCCATTGCTGAGACAGATTTTTTTTAAGCTCTAAATATCTCAGATCCTATCAAATTCAAGAAAACTTTTATCTTGCAAGAATGACCCAGAGCTTTGTGAATAAAAACAATGCCTTCCCTAACTAATAACAGAAAACTTTGGGGATTTGGCAGCTGAGTTTTGTTTGCTTGGCATTTTGACCATGAACACTCTTAAGCCTAAACAATTACATCTACTCAAGTGACCTAATGAACATACTCAAGCAAATGAAGTTCCACAAATGCTAAAGAGCTTGCTGGCTGACTTTCTGAAAGATATGCTGTAGTTCAGCCACAAATTACTTGGCTAGACACTGGAATCACTGGGTGAAATACTATGGTCTGTCTTTTGCAGCACTTCAGACTAGATGATCACAGTGGTCCCTTCTGACCTTGAAATATGTGGATTGGGTGTTAACACATGTTAGCAGAGCCAGAGTGAGGAACACAGGAATGCAGGGTTTTAGCATATTGAGGCTTGTTCACTTTTTAATTTTACTTGTAGCAAATTCCCCAATCAAAAGAAACAAGTTGTCTGGAAGCCCTAAAAAAGTACTTGGCAATCCTTAATCTCTTGCCCAGTTCAGTGTTAAGGAAAAAAAAATAAAAAAATCAGTTAATCAGAGGGATTTTTCTAACAGTCTTTCTGAGATTTTCTCAAAGTCTCCATATTCCCAGTCTTTTAGGGGCTCCTATTGTTACAGAACCTGTGTGGTGTTAGCTGTAATGTTTACTTCTGAGAGGCTTGTTGTAACAAACACAGTGTATTTGAACTACTTCTAGTTACAGATGGAGAAACTGAGCTGTTTTTCTTCTGTTAAAACAGGTACGTAATAGTGTTATTTCGAAGGAGAGGTTTTATATTGCATTTGCCAGTAAGAAGGCTTGTTCTGGATTGCTTACTGGGTAGGCTTCAACACGATTCTCCACTTTTTCCTGAGGTGCTATGGCAAAATGCCTTTTTTTTAATTCTTATTTTTGATACACAATGCTTAAAAATAAATATCTGGTAAAACACTTTTGCTCCCTTTATTGTGATAAGCATTTAATTGCAAGGGAATTGACATTTGTTGAGATTCTAGTAGAAATTCAAGGCACAGTGATACATCATGTCTGATAATGACAACTATGTGTGTAAGATCCCATTTCATGTTACTTGATAGTTGCGTATTTAAGCTCCTTTGTTATGTTGTTTATCTGTTTTCCATAAGCTGAAGTTTAGGAATATGTTTCAAAGTTAAATTCTGATTCTGTTGGCTGTTCTGATTTATTGGTTTTGAGGATGTTGCCTTACTGATACCAAGAAAGACGTAAGAGAACCATTCACACCCTTGTTTCTTTCTCGGGTTGTTTCTCTATACTACTCAGAGGTGAGAAGAATAGCACTGTCTTTGGGCAGGCTGAAAGGGTAAAAGTCTCTCTCTGTTACAATAGTTTGAAATGCAGAGTAGAATCATCTTTATTGTAACACAGTAGAGTATTGACTGCCCTTCTTGCATGGCTGTTCAATTGGAAAGCATATCCTTCCTCAACTGTAACGGCTGTGAGCTAGGGTTCCTTTCTAATAGCAATTCAGAATTCGTTTTCAGTGTATAACCATTTCTTTCTAGTTGATGAACAGGACTGAATACCACAAATATAAAACTGCTGGCATGTGGGCAGTTTAATTTATCCAATAGTGGTATCTCTTGGTGCACCTCTGGTGCCAGATGCTGGTGCTGGTACTGATGGCTATTGTGTAATGTCAGCTCACAATGAAATTCAAAACCATTGAAAAGCAGTCTGTCTAAAGCACTTCTGACTGCTTGTATCTTCCAGTTGGATGATTGGCTCACTTAACGTCTGGGCTTGATGTGCATTGTATTTCTGCAACATGAAAGACTTATTGCTTTTTCACATTTTACAATTTTTGTCAAGTAGGTTTTGGTGAAAAGATGTACAGTGATATACAGAAAGATAAAAAGGATGGTGTTATATGTCTAGCTGCAGACTGTGGAGAGAAATTATAGACAGGTGGGCTCATGGTCTCCATGTTGTTTCACTGTAGTTCATCCCAATACCAGAATACTATGTCTTAGGCTACAAGAGAGCTCTCTAAATCAAGGTGCTGTAGTCAAGAACATAAACCATGTACTTATTGATCAGAATTACACAGAACTGCTTTAAGTCTGTCCCTGCATTCACTGAAGTCAGTTTCTTCCTTGATCATTTCAAGGTCCAATTCAGGATGCCAAAAAGGACTGTGCCTAAATGGAACAATAACCTAAAATCTCAGCCTAGATACACTTGTTAGTTCCAGTAGGAAAGAGCTGCCATTAACCCTAAAATAGTGTTAGAATGTGATTTTTTTTTTCTTGATTCTTTCACCCTATCCCATTTTCTATTTAAAGTATGGAGCAAGTGTAATTTTATCCACTTCAACACCATGTGCTGAATGGTACAACTTACACACTTCAAATTTGCAGTAGAAAATGGTTTATAAAGCAAAACCCCACAAAAGTCCACAAAAATGATAGTAGAAACTGTGCTGCGTTGATGTTTCTGTTCAGTGCACTTTGTTTCCACTGTGTTTCCACTACTTTAACACTGTGTCAGTTTTTAGCTGCCATGGCCCATTCATTTAAAAAAAAAAAAAAATATCCCAAACTGTAGGACAGCTACCTGTTTTACAACTCAAATGCAAAGTTTTGATTCACACCGCTGTTTTAGAAAACAGTGGGGCAGTCATTGTACTGCACTTGCTGCAATATGTTCAGTACAAAACCATTTCTGCATTTAATTAACCACATTTTTTCAAGAGCGTCCTTAGGCACTTTCATACAACTCATGTGACTGTTTTCCATCAAACAAGAACCTGAATGACTTCTGCAGCTGCAATAGAATGATCCCATTAACCTTGACCACTACTAGACTTGAAAGGCACTTAGACTTGTTTTTTTTCTTCTCTTTGATAAGCAAAAAAAGAGGATTCTCTACAAGCTTTTAGGTTGCTGCGACTGGTCTTCCACTGACAAGGTTGTTACATGTGTTTCACCTCCTTTCAGTTTGCCAGTTCCAGTACAACATCTGCCTGCTCTGGATTGCGCATCAGCCAACCAGTTTTATCCAGGCCCCAATCTTGGCGAGACATCGAGATAGACAGGAAACAACAGAGCCTGAACCTAATGAAAAAAAGATGGGGAAGCTGCTGGGGGTATCCTGGTGACATCACAGCCTGATCTTTTATCTTCCTGACCTTTTGGGGGAGACAATCTCAAAAATCTAACTACCCTCCTAAATGATCTGTTCGTGTTCTCTTCACTCCCTCCAGCTTTTTCATATAGGTTTTGCTGAGCTTGGATGTTTCTCCCTCTCTTTTTGGAGGGAATTTTCTCAGTTCCTAGTGAATTTGTCTACTTAACATCCCTGGTGGCTGGACCCTATTTTCCCACTGATGTACTAGAAGAGGAATGTAATTAACTGCATTATCTCTGTGTAGGAGTTACATAAATCTACTTGGGAGAAGACGACTCAATAAGGGGATAATTTCCTCCTTTGATATGTCTGACTCCTATTGATTTGAATGAAAATGTATGTGCATCTGAGGCACAGTTTACATGGAGAAGGGCCTGAACTAAAATCTCTGGGTTGACCTACTAAATTAGGCAGAAGAACAGAAGACAAACGTTGCTTCCCAAAAAGATCTCACTTGCAAATCACTGGGAAGTACAGGAAAGTAGGTATTTTTTTTAAGTGCTCCATGTTAACAGATAGGCTACTTCTACAAATACCTGTGAATAGATAGAGTTAGACAAATCAAATACAGAAAATGTGTTATTGTAAACATCACAAAGAGTTTTCTTCCATTTCTCTAGTTCAAGTATAAAAGAAAAATACTGTAGGAGCAAAAGTAGTGGCAAATCATAGGCCATACATCATTGTATGTGATATTTTTAAAATTAGGATGCAAGTAATATCTTCAGTCTGCAACTCTTCACAAGAAACTAAGAAGAAACATTCTTGAACTAACATCTTTCTCTTGACATTCCCAGGACTATTACTCATCACAAATTCTTAATTAATCCTGACATTGGCCGTTTTTGCCACTTAACAAACACACACAAAATGCCTTATTTGTTTTCATAAAGGCAAGTAGGTTGATGTGAAAACTTTCCTCATAATCTCTGAAATGAGAGAATGCTCTGATGCAGGGATTATTTGTGTGAGATGTAAGAAAAAAAAAAAAAAAGCTCTTCATACCCTTTCTAGAAGAGACACATTTTATGGAGGCTTTTCTGTTTCACTGCTGACAGAACTGGGAGGGAAGCCCATCATGCAGCTATGCTGACCAGTGATGTGCCTTACTGCTCTCTGCCAGGAATGGCCCATGGTGATTGCTACTTCTACACTGTCTGGTCTCCTGCAAGAATCACCTTATCTGTTGGACCAATGAGACCATTAATGGAAACCCTGTAGTATGCCATCAGAGCTCCACTTCTTGATCAATAGTTATTTACTTCTGAGAGGTCAGAGCTTGGCTAATATAGCTGAATAATTTTATTGATAGATAACATAACAATGAAAAATAAAGTATGAAATGGAAGATGAATGAATTCAGGAGTTTCTTGGGGGATGAATATTATTATTTGAAAATTTTAATAGCTGGTAGAATGCTGAAAGGGCAGACAACAAAAGCATTGAATAATTGTCCTAGGACTATAATCAGACTTCCATTATTGACCTCTGCTAATATTCTACTGTAACTGTCTGCTAAATTGGTTCCTTGGGGCTTGAAATATACAGTGATGTTATGAGTTCCTATTGTAAATTGCCACACAGAAAAGTAGCAAGCCTCTGAAATAGTGCTGGCCCTATTTTGATCAATACTCAATTCTAAGCAGTGCAAGAGGCAACCGTTGCCATAGAAACATTGATGTCACCGAGGTTGAACAGTGGCTTCTACAACAAATCATTTCCTTTGAGCAGTTGTAATTGACTATATGTACAGTTTGCTGTCACCTGAGACTATTTACATCAAGCCAGTAACAGAGCTGCATTAGTTATTCTGGGAGTAAGAGGGTTAGCTCTTCTTTTTGTGACCTTACAAATACCTAGGAGGATATTGCCATGGCAACTAGAGATATAACAGGATGAACATTACGGTAGCTACATAATGCAGTGGCAGTCTTTTGGAGCATGAGAGGTAGTTTTAATAAACTTAACCTAGCCATTGCATAATATAAACATTACATTAGATATGTCTCTGTCACTACTTTGGACTTCTAGAAATGTTACCTTTGGCCGAGGTAAAAGCAAGAGTCTTTGAAACTGGCTGCAGAACTTAAATGCTACCTGTTTCGTACTAAAATGTTTTTATGGGATTAGGGAATGAGTTTAGGATGGAGATCCTTTTTCTGCTTCAAGGTGTAATGGTGCATGTTTATCTGCAGGTAGTGCTCATTTCAGAGTTTGTCTGAATTGTTAAGGTCCTTTTTCTCATTTAACTGGGGATTATTTACATGTTTTTTTTAGACAAAAAGCCAGCCAGGTGCTTACATACCTCTGTGCCCTCTTGTCACAATCTTTTACCCCAATAGAAGTTTTAAAGTAGACACTGTATAAGCTTCTCTGAATGATTCCTCTGGAGCCAGTGGAATGTAATCACGCCCTTCAATGCTTGGTAGTTCCATAAAAGGGTGAGATCAGGTTGTAAAGCACCTGCAGAGTCCAGCAGCACCCAAACAGTTAAAAGGAAAACCTCAGTAATGCCTAACTTAGAAGCTCTCTAAATGCAAATCATTGACCTTGCCATGAAAAAAATATAGTACTTTAAAAAGAATGGTATCTGATGTGATACCATAAATAAAAATACTGTGCATGTACAAGCTACCAAATTTCAGACTCCAAATATGTAGCCTCTGTATGCCTATAATTGCATGTATATACATTGTTTTCATGGTTCATTCTGAAAAAAAATGTAAAGTTAATATGATCGCTTATTCTAATGGTATGATATATGGGCTTTATGGCCTCATATACATGTAACTATTGAGGAAATAGATTTAAGTTATCCACATTTTAAACATACGATCCAAATGAAATCTCACAGCATCTCACACCTATCACTTCTTCTGCAAAATGCCACATGCATGTGTGAGGTCCTTTTTATGATAATGCATGGCTGACTTGTGCAAATTCATAGCTTCAAGAGATCAAGGTCTCCAAGACCTTTCTAAAAAAACCAGCAGCAATAATGCAACAAGCAAGAGCTATTTTTAGAATTAACATTTATATAAATAGGAGATCTCACAGCAAAAAAAAAAGCTGTTTTCATACACTGGGACATACCTATCTGATGAGAAGGAAGAAATTCTCCTTAGTCTACCCAGAAAGCATTTCAAGCTTTCTTAGATTTTTTTTCAGAAATTTCTGATACTGCTTGCTATTATGGATAAAATCTAGAGGAACTGCACCATTGGTGCAACAATTTGTATGCTAGAATGATTCAGAAAGATATTAGCCCATAAGTGTTGCCTGTGTCTTGACATGAAAGAATTGTGATGTTTTCTGCTATTTAGAAATGCGTTTAGTGGGAATGTATTTTAGAAGTGCAACATCGAATCACAGCTGTACTATATACAGTATATAGAAGTAACTGAACATAAAGCACATGCTAACATTTTGATTTAGGTGCAATAAAATTAATTTACAGGGAAAAACTGAGAATGCTGTATTCTATCCTTCCTTCAGTTTCAAACACAGGGTTCCTTTCTTACTTACCTGCCTTTTTTCTAAGGAAGGCCGTATAACTTTTCTGAGGTAAAGAGAATGATCTCTAATGTTATATTGTTTTTGTGATCCTGTCACACACATGACTGAAAAAGAACATAGCCCTGTTGATGCAATTTAAAAATCCTCCACTAGAATCCAAATGCAAACAATTTTTTTTTAGTATTCAGAGACTGTTCAGTCAAAGGTTTGGCAATGACTCTGTTCTCATTTTATTTCTGGGTGGCCATGTAAGCTGTTATTTGGTTCTGGTCTAGTTCACATTTTGGGCTAAGCAGAGCATTCTGTGATTTTGCTTTGCTTCCTCTGTGGTAGTTGGTGTTAGTGTGCAGATGACCTGCTGCTCACTTGGATGAGCTAGTTCTTTCTGAAGTCCTTATGATTGGTTTTGAATGGTTTTGAGGAAAACTTGAATAAAAGTAAGATATGAGATTGAGATGGCACTTCTGTTTGGACATTCCAATGCAGTGGGAATAACCTGAATTCTGAAAAACATTGTCAAAGACTGAACTATAAACAGTGTGGCAGCAGCACCAAACACAAAGGAGATCAGAGAACTGTTTATGTAACAGGCATACTTATTGAGAATGTCGCTATTTTGGTAACTGTGGAAAGCTGCCAGTCCTTTGTGTAGTCAGAGCAGCATAGCAGTGAGGACAAGTTAAAATTATGGGGTGCTGAGAGGGAGGCAGAGCACAGACATACAGAAGCAGCAGCAGCACAAGTACAAAAGGGTTGAGATTCTACTGTCATGACAGATATCCTTCTGTACCCTTCATGATTCACTGGCAGAGAAATGCAGACACAGTACTGATGGCCTCTCTGCCAAAGTGCAGCGTTTGGGACAGGAAGAGGTATTTTATACATCAGATGTGTTAATGCAAGCCAGGACTCTGAGCCATGAGCACAGCATAGCCAAGGGACAGCTCTTGAAGCTTGATGAGCTCTACAAATGTGTGTGTGAAATACTCTGCAGAAGGTTTTAGGTTGCCAGTAGTCTTTGGCCAGCATCATATATAAACTTTCCATGACCCACAGAGACAGCTATGCTCTGTGAGTGCTTAAGAGGTTGAAACTGCGGGTAGGATTCTCAGGAGATGGAGGCCTAGAGAAGGAGAGCAAAAAGCTGGCTCTGACAGTCTGTGTTATTCCCACAGGTCAATTAAAATGAACTTAAACCAAACTTTGCTCAGACAAGTGTCCTCCATTTTGGAACAGGAATGTGGCAGATGGGGTTTTTTTCTCTCCTTATTGTGGCCCTTTTTGCAGTGGGATACGCTTCATTGCAACAACCGTTTCTTACTGGCTGCTCTGTTAACTACTGCAAATGTAACACACTCAGCCAAATATTTTGTCTTTAAGAAGCTGCAGAAATGAAAAGGTCTAATGGAAAGAAATGAAATTGTTTCCCAAATGTGAATGCAATAGAAAGTCAGTAAGGAATTATTTTTTGGCTCTGGATGTCTTTTATGGCCTGGAATTCTGAAAGCTGCTGTTCCCTCTACTTCTCCATCCCCTTTTCTCCCCTTGAATAACTTTTCTGAATTCCACTTCAATTACTCTTGATTGACATTGCTATAAAGTCAAGTCAGAATCAGCTCCATTGTCTTGAGCGGAATTTTCCTTTCCAGTTTTGGCACCTTGTCTTTCCCAGTACTGCTGTTACATTTTAATTTTGATTTGTTTGTCAGAAATGCAGGCAGTCAGAGCTCTGGTATTACTATATTTATGCTCTTAGTTACAACACAAAATTCTAAACACTTTGTCTCAGGGAGAAAAAAAAAAGACCAGTTACAGAGATCAACTCCTTGTGTTAAGAATCTTGTATAAAAGCCCATATCCTGGGAAAATAAACAGCATTAAATTTCTTCCCTAATGTATGCAGATTTCTTAATGACCTATTTTTATTTTTATTTTTTTCTTATTTTTCAGAAAGTTTTGCCTAACCCAGCAAAATCTTGTCCGAAAATTACTGGTTTTGAGAAGTCTAGAAAATGTTCTACATTACATGTTGAATATCTGGTATATCTATTAGCTACCCCCTGGAGGGCTAAGGATGACTAATTACATCCAACCTCTTATTAGCTATGCTGTTGTGTTATATGCAAGAGGCTTCTCTGAATGACTTCAGCAGTATGAATAGGTTTGATTTCTAAACTGTGTAACTGCAGTAGCAGTAATCTTTAGTGTGTCTAGAAGACTAATGACTGGCATGGTTTATTCTGCCTATATGGTGTAGGGTTTTTTACCAGTAACAAACAAGAGTTTTGTTTGTATTACTTGGGATCACACTTCTAGCACACACAATGACATAGTTTCCTTTTAGTCCTGTGGTGGTAAAACCCTTCTGTGAGGAGTTCCTCCATCCTCCCATCTAGGAGGTTTGATGTTAGGAATTCTTGTGTTATGATTTATTCTGTGATTTAACTCTAATTCTTCTGGGGATCCAGTATCTCTGATGTGAGGGGACACTAACCAGCTTGATCAATTGCCTGCCATGGCAGACTGGGTCTGGTATTGCCTGGGCTTAGGTGAGTGTTGCAGAGATCTGTCCTACCCTTTAAATCCTGATTTCCAATAGATGATTTCTCTATGCCAGAGACTTTATGTGGCTGAGTTCCCTTTGAACTTCTAGCTTTTTCCTCCTCAGTATGAGTCTCTGGTTCTCAGCTGAGATGTCTCAGTGTTTTGGCACCTGGCTTTTGCTTCCTCTCTCCACTCTCCTTAGTCAGGTGTAAGACTGATAAATGCCCTTTCCTGGGGATTCAGTTGAGATAGAATGGGACTGAAAAAATGAAAGGCTTTCCCATATCACAGTACTCCAAAGTTAAAAGAAAACAAAGGGATGAGAGGGTGCAAAAGATTTTTTCACAGGAGAAATACTTCTGGGAATTATAGCCCTTTGTGTGGGTTACTAGTAGAAAACTCTTGATAAATTAGACAGTTGCCTTTTGGGGATGAGAAAAACAAAAACCAGAAATTTTTGCAGAATCAGAAGTCTTCTGCTTTGTCCACTCTTTCTTAAGAATTAATTTTCCATTTATAAAGATTTGGGGTTACCAAGCATCATAGATCCATGTGTAGAAGGACAGATCTGCAGTAGTATGCAAGACTGCCATCCACCTGGCTGTCACTAGTGCACGGCTGTCCACAGCCATCAGTTGCTTGAGAGTGTCTGTGTGTGGGAAGAGTGAGGGAATGAAGGGAGGGAAACTGAGAGAGAGTGCTGTTCTGCCTGGGAAAGCTCTGTCAGCACAACAATCTGATTTAATGGTGTCTTAAGACCTCTTAGTGTGTGCTAAGGTGCCCACATGCTTTTCCGTGATTGAATCTTTCATTACTGTGACCCTGATTGTCAAGGCAGCTGTATGTCTTCTCCTGCACCCTTGTTTATCATACCAACTGTTCCAGGGCTACAATCTTCTGGAAATGAGCTCTGTTTCTTAGCCCCTGACCATACACTGGACACTGGAAGAAAAGAAATCTTGTGTGGCCTGGATTTTGCTGCATTGGTTCTGTTGGGATTCTTGGTTATGTGCCATCTGCCTGGGCTGTGCCTTTAAAAAGTAGGGAAGCCATGTGTGTCCCCTGTGCTGAGGATGCTGAGCACTGATTCCTCTAGGTACTTTCACTCATTTTTATGAGAGAAATAATGAGTGTCTCATCTATTCCTGCTGTACTGAGCCCAGAAGGATGAGGTAATGCCTTAGGCCTCACAGCCTCAATCAGGCATTCTGATCCACTCTGATTCCCACTGCTGCCTGCTGGGCATAGATCAGCATCTACATCCTAGTGCTTCCCCTCAGTCACTGCTGTTTCCTGAGTCCCTGCGTCATGCTCTCTGAGCAGAGGCAGAGTGTGGGTGTTCATTCAAGGTCTTCTACAGAAGGAAGTTGTGACAGCTATGACGAATGAGTCAGAAGTTCTGAAGAAGCAAGAATCAAGTGGGCAGGTGAGGAGGCAATGATTGGAATAGCTTCAGACCAACTTGCAGGCTTGCAGCTGCCTAACTGTCTAGGACAATGTGAAACACTTGCACATTGGCTGTCTAATACAGAGGTAATTTCTGTGGTGTAGGTAAGTCCTATATCAAACTCAAACAAATATCCTGTGGCAAAAAACCCCAATGCAGCCAGGTTTTTTTTGTTGTTCATTTTATTAAAGTTCCTTATCACAATATTTGCTTTATCTCTTTATTGAGGTGTTATGAGCCCTCTGTCCATCCCCATCAATGCCACTTCTCTTCCGCAATGCTATTTTTCCCCAAGGATTTCCTTGACATTCTAGTTTTTGGTAGCTTTCAGTTAATCTTCTCTGGTGATGACAAATGTAAGTACTTTTAATATAAAGCAGTACTAAGCATTTTTATTGGCACTGGCCATTTCATGTGTTAACTTTCTTCTCCAACACTCCAGTATAAAGTCTTATTGGGAAATGGATGATAAATTATTCTTCTTATTCAAAATCCTTCTATGTAGTTAATATTAACATTCATAATGCTTTTTTGGTTTAAGTATGTAAATCTCTGACTATGCTACCCTTTTACCAGAGCTATATATCAACCTCTGTATCTATACTTAAGTGAACCTTTCCACTCCCAAAATAGGAAATACTGACCTCAAAACAGTATGAGTTATGGATTTCTTTTCTTGGTGATATATGATTGACTTTACCCAGGGTGTAGGAAGAAAATACAACAAAAACTATGATGAAAAAAATGCACTCCATTTGTCCTTCATGCTGTCAAGCACGGAGTTCCTATAGTGTTATGTATTGCATCTACCTTGGTACCAATATAACATTACTAGTAGGTATTAATATTAAAGATCATAATGATTAATGTAATTAACAACCATAAAGAAAGCAATAAAGATTTTTCTGTGTTACTGGAAATGCTTTTAGATGCCATTATGGTCTCCACCATTGTGTATCTCATATTGAAGACTGTTCTTTCCTTTAGCTGGAAGCTTTGTTCCCTTGCACGAAGTAAATGTGGGCTGGACGGTTCATCCAACACAAAACAACTCTGGGCAGGAATACTTATATGCAGAGGAAGGAACTTGTTCACTTAAGACAGTGGTGGGACATGCTGCCTCCTTTCCTGGCCATGCTTATGCTGTTATTAAATAACATAAAAAATCATAATAAATGATTAATAGCAAATTACACTTAGCACTTGCATATGCTATTTATTACCAAAAGATGGTGTTAGGCCTTATTTTCTCAGTGCAGTAAGCCATATTCTCAGCATTTAAGTTTGATTTTTGTGAAGAATCAGACTGGCCTATTACTGTAATTTAAAAACTATGTCCAAAAGCCCAAAACAAGGGGGCTAGAATATGCTTGTCATTTAGGCTGACGATGTCTCGAGTGGCACCACAGATGTTACAGGGAAAAAATGCACTGTGTTATTGCCACTGTTAGAATTTCTGAGAGTAAACTTGTGAAGGTCTGTGTTAGAAGCCAGAGCTGGTCTGGGTTACATTCAGGTTTCCTTGTCTGTGGTTTATTATACAGATGTTTTGAGCTTAGGGGATTGAATGAACTATCTCAAAAGGGACTGACTTCAGTTAGGAGAATTATAGTCTTATGTTAGGCCTGGAAAGAGCAAACCTGTTGTAAGGACAGTAGTGAAGAAGTACCAGAATAAACGTTCTGGCAAGATGGAGGAAGCTCTATGAATGTGATGAAGCATTATGGATGTGTTGAAGCATTTGCTCAGCTGGCCTATGCTTCTCTTGATCAGTGTCTACAGAGAACATGATGGCCTTTTGTCTTGAGTACATTTACTTACTTCCATCTTCATCCCTTCCACCAATTCAATATGTAACTTGGACAAATATACTGTCTAATCATTCCTGGGCATATTGGGCAGCCATGCATTCCCAATGCTAAAATACCACACTGGTTTTAGAACAGTCATGACACTTGCTTAGCTTTTGATGCTTTGAGAAAAGTTATGTCTTAAGGAGTATGATTGGGCCTGCATCACAGGCTCAGTAATAAATTATATTCATTAGATGCCAGTGCATTTGTAGAAAATAACCCTGTTCTTTCTGAAACCAGGATGAGATACTCTGTTTTGCAGTGGAGAACTTGACTGATATAGAGTAAAGCTATTACACATATCTAATTGCAGACCAGACTTTCCCTTTCTGAGATTTGGAGGCATTAATTAAAGAAAGAAATTTATTACAACCTGCTCCATTATCTCGTCACCTTTACACAGATGAAGACTAAATTCTTTTTCTAACAGTGTTCTGCAAACAGTACTATAGCAGCTTGGCAGAGACTTCCTACGTTATGTAGACAAGCAAAACAGGATTTAAGAGAGACAATCCACTTGGTAGATCTACTTTATAAATTGTGCTTCTTCTCCATAACTGTTTGGTTTTGGGAGGTGTGTAGACTGTGAACACATGAGTTAACACCTCTTTTGGAAAATAGGTATTGGCTGCTGGTCAAGCATCCTGGCAGAGATGTTCAGAGCAGGTGCCATACTTGTGCAACTGGCACTGGCACCAGTCTCAGGTTGAATACTTTCCAACACATTGTGTGCATGGCACAGGTGTTGGAGGCCGATGCCTTTGAACTCTGCTGTGTCACTCCAATCTGCCTTGTATCACTGTAGCCTGTTAGAGGGATTACTTTGTGCTCTAGATGAGAAGGGGGCTGCTAATTTCCACATGTGGAGATTAGTTTCATGTTTTTGTATGATGAATTGACAGTAGCTCTAGAGCAGAAACAAGTGTCATTCTTGCAAAGGTAACTACTGAACACCTCACAGGTTGCAACAAGCATTAATTGTAGGAAAATAGCGAAAGGAGACTGAAAAGCTAAGAAACTTACAATGATAGTAACAGTCAAGAAAGAAAACACTTGTTACAATTCTTTAAAAAAATTATTTTCAAGTGTAAAAGCTTGTCAAGCATCAGAAAATCTCTTTCTGTCCTCACATAAAGAGGCTGTTGGCGAAGTGAACACCCTGAAAGTTGGTACACAGTTTAGACAATACTCAGGGACTGCCTGGTGAACAGAAGAAAAACTACCAGAAAGACTTCATGCATAGAGCCCAGCCTTTCTCTGTGATTAGTTAGGTGAGGTTAGGTCAGCTTCCACCAGGTATTTCCAAACAACCTATTTATGATTAATCACTGTCATGATCCGATATTCAGCTACGTGGCAATTTTTTATGATCTCACCAGGACATAACAAAGGTGCACAAACAGACACTGGAGCTGGTGTGCGGTCTTATGAGAGATGGGGCAGAGCCCCCTTGCTTTCTAACCCTCCTCACTGCAGTGGGAGGCTGGGGCGGCTGGACTCTGCCTTCCCTCTCCTGGTATGAGCCGCACAGCAGCTGCACCCGTTTGTCCAGCAGGACCTGTGAAAAGGTTTAAAGCTAATCCCAAATGGTGAAACTAAGACACAAACGAAGTCAGATGTCACGTGCACACTGAACTTTATTGGAGTTACACAGCCAAGTCCCTAGAGCAGATAGGACAGGGAGGAAAACAGAAACAGAAAAGAAAGAAGAAAGCAGAATTACAGAGATTAGCAAGATAATAGTTACCACCACGGTCCAGCGACATCGTCGGTGGGGAAGTGCTGCAGTGAGGAAGAGCTTCGCTGCACCCATAGTGTCCCAAATTTTTATACAGTTCTTGCCCACTCCCCCCTGTTTCTCTCTGTCCTCTGTCTTCTTGTGCCTCAGAGATGGGTGGGGGGGCGGGCAGGATATGGTGCCAGAACTAGGTCCTGCAGATAGTCTTTGTTTGGCCAATTAATAAGATAAGCCACTGATCAACAGTAAACAGGAGGTTGAGACAACTCGGCACCACAGGATTAGTTTACTGCAGTAGAGGTTTGGTCCTAGGAGGTGACTTGAGACTGGCACTTTTAATCTTTTCCTGTTAAGTCGGTGGTTTTCATGAAATCTCAAGGCCTCGTTATCACTGGATATTCTGCTCCAGCACCAGCTGTAGAGTTCCTTTGTCTTGAATCTCAGCATGTCCCACACCACATTCCCCAATACACATCACAGGGGAGTAAAAGGTTTGGTGGGTTGCTGAGACATCTCTTTAGTCTAGCAACAAGTTGTTTACCTCTCAGATGTCTCAGGACAAACACCAGACATCCTGAGTGCCAAAGTACATTGCTTATCTCTTGGATTGTTTGAGACAAGCACTATACATTGGAATGTCACAATCATAAAGATGAGTCAGAGCTTTTTTAGAGGAAGCTAGAAGAGAGGTCTCTTGCTGAGGCCATCTGGAATTCCTCTGAGTCTTGTCAAAAGAGCCTTGGCTACCTTACCCTGACAAAGACAAGGAGCACAAAAGGAGGCTGTTTTCTACCTGACCACAGACAAGTAAGTAGGAAGTCAGCAGCACCCTTGTAGAACAGGCTGTGTATTTAAACATAATATAAACAAAAATAAAGGGGTCTGAGGCTCTCAGCTCTTGCATTCAGACCATTAATCCAGCCTGTGGGCTGTCTGCCCATGAACTGTATAAGCTGTGTCCAAAATACACGTTTTGAAAACATAAATTGTAGCTTTCTGCAGGCTGTACTTCCTAGCCTTCCTGCTAACTTGATCCTGTCTCACCCTGATCCCCCCAATGCCAGGCCAGTTGCTTCAGCTGGGGTGTGCCTTCCCCCCCCCCCCCAAGCCTCCCATCTGGCTAGACTGCACAACACCTCCAGATACGTTTTGCCTTCCAATGCCAGTATGAGGTGTAGGAACAAATGCAGCCATGTTGAGAGCCTTCTTTTGTAGCTGGTGACTAGGATCACAAAGTCCGCTCCATGGGAGTATTCTGAGCTGCTCATTATCCTGCTGTTTAGGCTTCCAGCATGGACAAGTGTTCTTAGGGGGCACGAACACTTGCTGATGTAGCAATCTGCCCTGGTGTCCAATCTCCAGGGAAGCTGTGTTCAGTGCTTGTTGCAAGTCCTTCTGAGTGCTTTCCAGAACACCTACCAGCCTGCCTTTGGCATCCTCATTCTCTGCTAAATGGATAGTGGGAATTTCCAGGTCTGTGCTAGTCTCAGTCTTCACTTGATGCAATTTTATTGAGAAAACCTCACATAAGACTTGCATTGTTTTCCAAGTTCAGCACTGGAGGGGTGCAGAGCCTCCCAGGAGGTGCATGCCTGGCTGATGGCATTTGCCTGTGCTGTTCATTGCTTGCATTAGGAGTTCAGTGTTGTCTCTGTAAGAGAAAGCATCAGTTCTTTCTTTTTCCCTCTTTGCATAGCTGATGCCTAAAGACTGCATAGTATAGTGTCCTCTGAGGTTGAGTCCATCTCCTCTCTCTTTGCTTTTGCAGAGATGTTCAGAAACACTATCCCTTGTTCTTGATTTGTACTTGCTGCTGTGTGTGCAGGGGGCAGCTGGGAGCAAAGGAAGATGGCTTCTCTCAGATGGGCTCCATATCCTTGAATTCATTGCTCAAGCACATCATATGCCACCTTCCTTCCCTGCAGCAGCTTACAGCTATCATCCTCCCTGCCCCTTGTCTTTGGCTTCACAGTTGTTGGCCTCCTTTTGCTATTTAACTATCATGTGGTGCCAGTCCTAGTTCTGCCTGTATCTCTGCTGGGACATCTTATGCTGGGGACATGGAGCTGTTGGAGCGAGTCCTGGATAGGGCCACAAAGATGGTCAGAGGGCTGGAGCACTTATCCTATGAAGACAGCCTGAGAGAGCTGGGGTTGTTCAGCCTGGAGAAGAGAAGACTCTGGTGAGACCTTATAGCAGCCTTTCAGTACCTAAAGGGGGCCTACAGGAAAGCTGAAGAGGGACTTCTTCCAAGGGCATGTAGCGATAGGACAGGGAGTAATAGCTTTAAACTGTAAGAGGGAAGATTTAGGTTAGACATTAGGAAGAAATTCTTCACTGTGAGGTCGCCCAGGGAGGTTGTGGGTGCCCCATCCCTGGAAGTGTTCAAGAGCAGGTTGGATGGGACTTTGAGCAACCTGGTCTAGTGGGAGGTGTCCCTGCCCATGCAGGAGGTGTGGACCAGTATGATCTTTAAGGTTTGCTCTAACCCAAACCATTCTATGATTTTAATATGGCTATCTGTGTTTTCTCAGCTGTAATGCCTTTGAAATAACACTGGAGACTGGAGGTAGTGCTTCACAGAGCATGAAGACACAGTGGAACAATTAGGACATAAAATCTTGTGGGATAGGTGCTGGGGTTGGAATTGGCATCATCCTGATTGCATGAGTGAGCATCTTGCAGTATGGATACAGACTCTGCAAACTCTTCACACAGTTGCCCCGTATTCCTGCAAAAAACAAGCAGTATTTATCACCTAATGAAAAGGAACCTCTAGGTGATTCTTTCTACACCAATATTTGCTGTGATGAATAGCAGATTGATTACATCCAAATGCAGGTCTCTGTCTATAGGAGAGTGGTTTTTTCCCCCCAACTTATTAGTGTTACAGGGAGCTTGCTTTATTAGCTCGTTCATAGTTCATCTAATGAATTTTCAGCTTTCAGAGCCCCTCAATACATATATTTCACACTGAAGGGCAAGGAGAATAGTTTTTTAAATTGCAGAAGAAGTAAATAATTCTGAGCAGTGTTGAACCCTGCTGCCTAGCCCTATGCTTTATAGATAATTGTTCATTGATCTGTCTGGTGGGAAGGAACTACTGGATCTCTTATATGAATATGCCTTTGATTCTGGGCTTTTGGGTTATTTCCCTGTCTGTCTTCTCTCTCCCTCACTGTACATTTTTTAGATTTTTTTTTTTTTTGAAAGAATGCCAAATAATGGGCTAAATAGGTCAAAGACTGTAGGGGAGGAGGAACGTGGATGGAAACTTAAAATGGACACAGGGCCAAGGTAAAGAGCCTTGAGGAAAAGAAAATGCATCTTGCAGGTTTTTTTCAGCTACACCATGTTTAGGATAGGTGACTGATGGCATAATTAATGAGTAAGCAGGGTTACTGTGCTTATGTGTTGGCATTTCGTGTAAATGTGTATTGATATATTGGAGACGGACTGTAAAGTACCTGAAACTGGACAATTGTATTAACCTTAAGCACATTTCTTTTCCAGTCAGGGCTTTTCTTCTGTTCCAAAGCACAATGTCTTCTTGCTTTGTGCTCAGTAGAGCAATATTTTTACCATTCTTTATAGCTGATAGGAGCCCAAGAGCTTTGTCTAATCATTTAGCTAATGATCCTGCTCTGTAATATCTGTTCAGGTGTTTAATTCAGTTTAGATTACTATTCTGATAGTCTATTCTGGCCATTGGTTTTGATAGGACTCACTTCTACACTCTGCATCCCCTGAAGAAGGAAGGTCATTATTAAGGTGTGAATTTACTGACAGTGTCTTATTTTACATTGTGTCTCAGTGTTGGGCATTCAAAGCAAATATTAATCTTTATCTTATTGCATCTGTAATTATGCTCCAGATTTCTCATCTATGTTTTGTGGCTCAAAATACTAAAAAAAACAACCGTTTGGAATGTAGCAGCGTATCCAAAGTATCTTACTTGTAGGGAGGAAGGAAGTGCTAGTACTCCATGTAGTAGACACTATAGGTCTGTGTAACCATTCTGCTCTGCAGGCAAACCTTAAAACTCTCCCACCCTAAAGTGCTTAAAAAATATGGCTGCATAACTTGCTGGAGAGTTTATGGGGCAGAGCTATTCAAAGAACCAGAGAAACCTCTGAGCAGATGCAGTAACAATGCAAGAACTACACTGCATTGTTACTCCTCCAAACCCAGGAGAACCTCATGTCTTCGATGCTTAGCTATCTTATGTATTTGAATACACGGGGCCAGACTCTCAGCTAGAAATTTAAAATACCTGCTCTGATGTGCAGCACTTTGTATGTCTTGATGCTTCAGTTTGAAGTATTTAAAACTTCTTCTGCCATATCATCTGCTGTATTTTTCTCCAGTATCTAAGCACAGTAGATTCTGGCTTATTAACTGCTAGTTTTTTACTCAGAGACAGATATTTTGAGGAAGAGTATTGTGATATAATCATATATCATGTTTTTTTTAAACTTTAGCAAACAAACAAAACCAAAATAACTAGACAAGCATGAATGGAAGACTCCCTGGGTCCCCATTTCACCTCTCATTGAAAAGTCATTAGAGTTGTGGCTAGTCAGCAAATCCAAAATCTAGCATGTTCGCCAGATACAAACCAGCTGCACTGTATCTATATTATTTAACCCATCTGAAATTTGCAAACTATATGCAGTACCAGTTTAAGTTGCTTTGACATAAGATGTTTTGACATAATATGTTTTTATCAAAGATGAAAGGTCAATGCAATACAGCAAAACTCATAGTGAGACTTCGTGACACGGAATCATAGAATCATAGAATGTTGGGGGTTGGAAGGGACCTCTGGAGATCCAACCCCCCTGCCAGAGCAGCATCACCACAGAATCTAGGGCAGGTGACTCAGAAACACATCCAGACAGGTCTTGAAAATCTCCAGGGAAGGAGACTCCACAACCTCTCTGAGCAGCCTGATCCAGTGCTCTGTAACCTTTAAAGTTCTTCCTCATGTTGAGGTGGAACTTCCTGTGTTCTAGTTTGCATCTATTGTCCCTTGTTCTATCACAGGGCATGACTGAAAAGAGATTGGCCTCTTCTTCTTGACACCCACTCTTCAGATATTTATATACATTAGTAAGACCCCCTCTCACTCTTCTCTTCTCTAAACAGCCCCAGGTCTCTCAGCCTTTCCTCATAAGACAGGTGTTCCCAGTCCCTTAATCACCCTTGTAGCCCTCCATTGGACTCTCTCAATTAAATCCCTGTCCCTCTTGAACTGGGGAGCCCAGAACTGGACACAATACTCCAGGTGTGGTCTCACTAGGGCAGAGTAGAGGGGGAGGAGAACCTCCCTCGACCTGCTGGACACACTCTTCTTAATGCACCCCAGGATACCACTGGCGTTCTTGGCCACAAGAGCACAATGCTGTCCCATGGATAACTTACTGTACACCAGGACTCCAAGGTCCTTCTCCATGGAGCTGCTTTCTAGACAGTCGGCTCCTAACCTGTACTGGTGCATGCTGTTATTCCTTCCCAGGTGCAGGACTTCACACTTATTCTTGTTGAACCTCATTAGGTTCCTCTTTGCCCAGCTCTCCAGTCTGTCCAAGTCTTGCTGAATGGCTGCACAGCCTTCCAGTGAATCAGCCACTCCTCCCAGCTTCGTGTCATCAGCAAACTTGCTGAGGGTACACTCTGTCCCCTCATCCAGGTTGTTGATGAAGATGTTGAATAGGACTGGACCCAGCACTGATCCCTGGGGGACTCCACTAGTTACAGGTCTCCAGCTGGACTCTGCACCATTGTTCACTACCCTCTGGGCTCTATTGTTTGCCAGTTCTCAATCCATCTCACTGTCCAACCTTCTCCCCCCCACACTTTCTGAGCTTGCTCGCGAGGATGTTATGGGAGACAGTGTCAAAAGCCTTGCTAAGGTCAAGGTAGATGACATCCACTGCTCTCCCTGCATCTACCCATTCAGTCACAACATCATAGAAGGCTATCAGATTAGTCAAACATGATTTTCTCTTGGAAAATCCATCCTGGCTACTCCTGATTACATGAGGGTTGAATTTTTGACTAGCAGATTTTTTATTTATTTTTCATTTCAACAGTCCAACCCACTTTTTTGTCTAAAAATATATTTCATCTCTTAGCTTATGTCTTCATTGGCTTTGATTGGGTCATGACTTATTGAAGTTAGATAAATTCTTCTTGGTTTTGTTTCAAACCAATTAGAAATAGGCAGGCCAGTCTTTTGTAATCCTCCTTGCTTAATGCAGGTGGGACATTCCTGTGATATGAGTTCATTTTGAAATTGTTTCTCTTCCTATAAAACAGAGCTGGTATGTAAAACCACTTCCTGAAAATAATTGTCCTCTGAAGTGTTTGAAATACTGAAACTGAAGTCACAGACAATCTTTCTTGTCTGCTTTCAACCTACTGGCGTTTTGTTCGTGTACATTGGGGAAGGCCCAGTAAACTTTTTCACAGTGAGTTAATATCAAATTTACTGCAATGACAGCCTGAAATGGCATGAAAATATGGACAGTGCCAGAGAACTTCGATCCTAGGCCTCTTGTAGACAAGAAAAGCAGTGGAGTTCAGTCTGAATTTCATACTGGATTGCACAATATGTAATATTATCTTTTAAATAAGTTTTCATTAAGATGTAAAAAGTATTGATTATAAAATAGTACATTTATTTGTGAGATCACAAAGGAGGGGTGATTTGTGAGGTTAGTGCTTGGTAGACTTCAATGGTTCTGCTGTAGATTTACTGTGTGGCTGATTTTCATACTGTAAAAAGATAGAACTAGTAATACTTGTTTTCTCTTCATACTTACCCATCACTCCTGTGAAGAAAGTGTGAGAGAACTGGGGCTGTTTACTCTTGAGAAGGCTGAGAGTGGATCTTATTAATGTCTATAAAAATCGAAGGGGTGGGTGTCAAGAGGAAGGGGCCAGCCTCATTTCGGTGGTGCTGAGTAACAGGACAAGGAACAATGGGTACAAGCTAGAACATAGAAGTTCCACCTCCAACATGAGGAGAAACTTCTTTACTGTTAGGGTGATGGAGCATTGGAACAGGCTGCCCATAGAGGTTGTGATAATCTATTAATGACCCAGTACATACAATGCAGCCATAACCTTTAGTCTATGCCTTGAGGTTATCTGTCAAACTGCAGAAAAACAGCAGAACCTAATCTTGGAGATTCCTCACATCTTCAATTCAATATGGCTCCTGTGGAAATGAGCATTATCTCACAAGATGAGGACATAACTGATAACATTTTAAGAGATCCACAGAAATTATATCACTGGTGCAGTAATTATGATCTGATGATTCTTAGAAACCTCAAATTGTGCTGGCTTTTCCTCTTTCTTTCTTGGTGTAAAATTACGTTGATTAACCATAAATCCTTTCCTGAAATCTCCTTTGCATATGAGGAATTTCTAAGTGATTATTGCAGAGCTGTTCATCAAGAGGTGAAGAGGCAGGTTACTGCATTGTAGTAAGTTGGTTCATCTGACAACCCTGGCATTAAATATGGGCTTGGTGATTCAACACCATGAAACAAATTCCAATTATTAATAGGGAAAGGGCAAGTGCTAGAGGTATGTCTTATTCAGTAACTTTCTATAGTAGCATAAACTTACATAAGTTCATCTCTGAAGCTGCTCAGTTTAGACAAAATTCAACTCAATTTAAACATTTTGTTTCCAGAAATTCATGCTATTACTTTTACAGCAAATCCTTCTAAAACCTGTGTTAGAGGTAGTAATCATTAGTCAATGTCTAATGTAATTTTATTTTCAAAAGAAAATCTTTGAAAAAGCTTTTCCCATCTAAAAGCCAGATTCTACTGCATACAGTTTATTCTCGGTTTCCTTGTACAGGCACAGGATAGTAACTTCTGCTATGACACTGGTGCTTAGAAAAGGCATTTGATCTAAACAGAAGGACGAAACAAGGTCACTGGCATTATGCATCTACAGTGAACTTTAAGAAATTAGTCAGACTTACAGAAGGAATGATAGTTTGCTTTGTCATGAGAACACATGTCTTCAAAACGTTCATGCTTTGGAAAAATAAAGTAAAAACCATAAGGAACCACTTAAGGAGGCTGCATAAATAATTAGCCATTTGTGAGCAATATATGCAAAATTATAGGACTGCAAGGACTGTATTTGGTGGAAAAGCTTCTAACCATTTAAACTACCATCCTGGTGTTTATTACCTGAATCACATAAACACCTGTGATCTGCTGGTAATTCAGGAAAGGGAGCCGTATGCTTCCTACTCTGTATGACCTGCTTTTTTTTCTCTCAAGCAGTCATGGTGTAATAAACAGTGTACAGTGATTTTGAGCATTCAAAGAATATATTTAGACAAGCTAAGGCTACTCCTCTTCGTTTAATGCTTAACAAAGCTAAAAGCAGAGAGCAAGTGGTTTAGCACCTTAATATGGTATCCATAGAGATGAAAGCAGAGAGCAAAAGACAATACGAGCTAGTGGTACTTAGAAGGCAATTCAGTAATTTGGTTTAAAAATGAGAGGAAATAGTAAACACCTTAAAGAGAAATAGGGAAAAAGCAGGGGTTTCTTTTAACCGTTTTTAAAGTTACTATGCGACTAGTAAAGTAATAATTTCCTGGAAAGCAATATTTAAATATATCCATCATCATTTAGATCTTGGACACATACTTAAATATTATTGATTATTTGCAATTGTGTGCATCCATGTGTAGGTATATTAAACAAAGAAGTAATAGTAGCATGTCAGTGATTGGGATAAAGTGCAAAAACGGAACTGGAGTCTCTAATTACTAGTTGTTTGTTGGGTTTTGGGCTTTTTTTAATTAAGAAAGCCACAAGCAAATTATAGACATCTAGTTTATAGCATCCCAATCTTACAGGCTTGCTCTCATGAATATGGTAATTTTTTATTTTATGCCCTCTTGAGATGACTTGTTAAAAACATTTTATTGGTGATCCTAAAATTCAGTAAATTTGAAGCCCTTGGCACCCTGAAGATAGTTAAAGTTCTTCAAAAAAATGTCAGCAATAAATATTTGGCAAATATAAAGATATGCACATTTTTCCCAAGTGTCTTATATATTTTTTCCCAGTTCTTATAGTCAAGTGATGACACTGCAGTTCCGAATATAAGTGCATATTGATATTTTCTTCCAGAAAATCCATGTGTTGCTTAGAGAGTGCTTCTTCCACACAGTTATTTTTGTGCAGACACCTGGAAGTGGTTGTATACTTATTGTGGCTTGCAGACTGGTTTTGGACAGTCAAGTATATGTATGAGAAAGTGGTCTTTATTTGGAGCAATTAAAATTCTAACATTCTCCTCTCTTGACATGCAATTACTAGAGCTGTGCTGTTCCCACTAATTGCTCTTGCTGGGGACATTGGTGAGGAGCCAATGATTTTGATGGGTAGTGGATTATCATTTTTACTCTTCTACCTGGGAAAAAAAAATCATTTGCAAAATCCCATGTGTAATTAGCAAGACTCATGATTAATTGTCCTGCAAAATTAGCTTCACTGTTGCTTTTATTTTACTGCTTCAAATATTAATTAATGTTAACTCCTTTGCTTCAGTTCTAGCTTTTGAATATTCAACATGGCTTTGAAAAATTAGTCAGGGCTTCTACTTGCATTAACATGCTGGAGCTTTGATTTCTGAACAAGTATTCTGATTTAAAAGATCACACTTGGGTCATAAATAATTTTTATAGGAGGACAAACAAAGCATCAAAGCATCATGGGAAGGCGTTCATGCACTAACTGAAAGTAAATTGTTTCAGTAATGATTCATTCCCCCAGTGCTTTTGGGGAAACATCAGCTAATATGCAAAACACTGCATTGTGTGGGGCAAAACAATTATTTAATGACAGCAATCAATGTACATATATTCAAATAAGTAGCACAGTGAAAGAGATAAAAATAATGGTGGACAAATAGCTTTTTAATACCAAATTGTCCTTTAAACCTGGAGCAGTTGCAGTATCTACTCTTTGTATTTCTATGAATTGTCTCTTATGTTTGATGGTGTGATGTGGAAAATGCTGACCGTGTAGACTTCAATGCTCTCCATCTTAGTGCTCTCAAAACTCTTATGTGTTTAGTGTTATGACTATGACAGGGTCAGAAAGCACAGAAAGGACCTAGTGAAGGATGTTCTTGGGTCATTGGGATGCTGATGGGCTGAATTCACAGGACAGCTCATTAAAACCAGCAGTAAGCTGTCCTGAGACCCCAAAGTGCCTTGGCTTCTGTTTTAGACCCATTTTCGTTGTGCCAGGTTAGCTTAAACAACTCCTCACAACAGAGGAACTACTGGTTCCTCCCAGGGCAGCTGTAGCACTCCTGCACAACAGTTACAGGCTTAATTTTGTCACTGCATCAGTCATTATTTCTTCTGTGTTTTCAGCGCACAGCTAAACGAGTTTCCTCATTATTCATCAGAAGAGCCCTTGACCTCCTAGATATTCTTCTCAGTGTGCAATAATCTCACTGTAACCTTGTCACAAGACTCAAAGTTGGGCACTGGAGAGAGCAGCAGGGGTAAGGGTGGCAGCATGGTATATTGGGCAACATTCTTGGCTTCATTATGAAATATAACAGGAGAATCAAATTTCGAAAATTCTATTTCACTTGCTCCCTCATTAAAATGTACAGCTCTTCTGGCAGCTTTTGTCAGACTTCTGTAATGCAGTGCAAGACCCAGAAAGGATAGATATCCTTTATGGTTTTAGTTACTTCAGAGTTCAGTAACCGAGGACTGTTTTTGGACTTGTATGCCTGTAAATGACATTACAGCCAGTTTGCCTGTCTTCTGAACAGCAATTCTGTTCTCCACATCCCCACATATGGAATAACCTAAGAAAACACTTTTCATTGCTTGCAAATGAGTGCTTACCCCAAAGCTATTCTGGTAATTACACCATTGAGTATTCTGCTATTCACATAAATTGCCTCTAGACTTGTGTCCCCTATTTCTGAAGACACAGCTTGCTCACATGAGAGTGTATGTATCACACGGAGAAAAAGCATTCATCCATTAAACCACATGGTTGATTTTACTAGCTTTTTTGATCACGTGAATGAGTTCTTTTACCTGTTTTTCTACTACTGACCTAGGAGATCAATGACGGAAAAAAGCTGAAATTAATTAAAAATCAGACCTGAACCTGGCCTTTGTTTTGGTCATACTATCCACAAATAGCGTTTCAGAATTCTTTACAAGCTCTTTAAAGAGCTTGTGTTGTCCTTCACAAAACTTTTTCTATTCCCTTCTCAAATCTCAGCTTTAATCACTAACATCAGTGAACAAGCCTCTTGCCCCTCTCAATAGGCTCAGACATGTCCTCCTCTTCCCTAAACTGAAAAGGCTACTGTGTAGGCATATTAATTCAGAATTTCTGTAGAGCTTCAGAAAGTTTTCGTAAATGTGTGAAAACCAAAAAATAAATTCCAATCCAAATGTCAAGAAAGGTTGCACATTGTACTTGGATCTCTCGAGACCTTTGTCTTCTCCTGTTCATTTGTAATTGCTTAGTCATATTGAGGTGCAACCGTGAAGCCAAAATTGATTTACATGCTTTTCTAATTTCAACAGAAACAGTTATGTGTAGTAGTTGTTGCAGAGAAGGAAGCAGGATGTGCACATATTGGATGCTTGCTAGAAAAATTCTTATTTTGTCTCTGTCACATACTCTAAGAAGTCTTTTCTACTCAGAAAAGTATTGTCACCTATTCTGATGGGAACACATCCTTCCTCCTGTGCAATTATAGCTATATGGAAAACCTTTTTTGAAGTAATAAATGACCTTTTTTCTCTTAAATATACCCTTTTAAAAAGTAACTTACTAACTGTGTTAAAGCCTGCCAAGCTGCAGCACTCTACTTGAGAATAATTGAGGGATGTGGATCACAGGTAGGGGCTGGGCGAAAGAGGCTCATTTGGGAATTTAATTAGGAAGCATTTCAGATTTGGTCCTTTACAAAAATGAAGGTTTTGGTTTACTAAATTGATACAAATTAATGAAGCACAAAAGAGCAGCTGAGATACAGAAATGATGAAAGTTGAGACCTTTCTGTTTCCACAACTGTCATATTTACTTGTCAAGTGTCCCAAGGGGCAATTCTCAAGGGGCAACAGGTTTTGCTGCCAAATAGGAACAAAGGAAAGAAGAAAGATCAATCAATTAATTAATCTTCAAACTTAAAGTGGAGCAAGTAGCACCATGCTAGTGCAATCTTCCATATGCAAAATAATCCATAAATCTCCTGCATCAACAGACTGCCACTGTTGAGGTTTCTAGGCTAAACATTATGCTGTACTCTTAATCTTCCACTGGTGCCCACAGGATTTGCACATGCAATTCTACATGAGCAAGTGGCATCAAGTTTAGAGTCACAAGCACAACGGTCATTCTCCAAGCTTCTGTATTAGTAGGCAAATATTTTGAAAGACTGAATAACTGATTTTGCAAGGATCTGTGGAACTACAGCTGCTTAGGGGAATTTAAGGGCTTGTAGAATCTGGCTTAAAAAAAAAAAAAAGTAAAAAAGTTCAAGACTTCTATATTCTTTTAATATAATAATCTTTTTCTTTTTTTCCTTTTAAATCCATGTTTGTATATAACATCCATTTCATAGAGTGAGGATTTGCTTTGGTATTCTGTTGTTTGAAGGCCAGATTACATTCTCGGTTACTTTTTTTGTTTGTTTGACATGAAAATGTAGCTTTAATAGCTGTGGATTTGGCTGTGCTATATAAAAACACGTTTTTGAGAAGGGCAAGAGGAACCCTATGTTGTGGAGGGTGTGTAGAGTTCCAGGAGGCACAATGCTGTCTCTGAGCCACCTGCTGCATTGCAAACACACAGAGTGGCCTTTGGGGAGACTTGTTTTCTCTTTTCCACTTATCTTTTCTTCTATATTTTTTTTTCTTTACAAAAAACCCAAACCAGCTTATAGGCAGAGAATCCTGGCCTTGGCTTCCCTGGTATTCCTTTAGCTTTTTCACTGATTACCACTCTGTTAGGTACTAGCATGAAATACCAGTGTTTTAAGATTTTTAACTAATAAAAGAAATGACTGTGTGTTGTGTGGGGAAGGGCAGAGGGGAAGGAAACATGTGTCTCTACCTCTTCTGAATCAAATATGGTTTCTTCCTTCAAAATGGCCTCTATCAGGAGGCTAAAAAACCCTGAAGGTTAGCTACAGCACTATCTGCTGCAGAGATGGTATTTACTGGATGATGAATATATTAGTTCAAATTTAAATTGATTTTATGGAAGGGTAATGTTAATACCATATTTACTGCTGTGTTTCAGTAGTGTAGGACAATCATTAGTGTGGAGAGAGTGGGAAGAAAATAACTTAAAGGTGAAACTGTCTGAAATGCAGGAAATGAACAGTTCTTTATAAATAATATATTTCTCCTAATATGTTGATTTTTCAGAATAAGCTTAGAGTTAAGTGTAATACTCAATCACTAGGTGCATCTATCCTAGTATATTATTAGTCTGTTTAGTCACATCTAGAAATATGTTCTTCATATTTGTGGTTGCCAAAGTAAATAAAAATCAATGGAAGTAGCAAAAGTGCTGAAGTAACTTCAATAAGTGAAACACTCATTAATTTAAATTTCACACTTGACATTGTTATAGACTAATCACAGAAAATAAGACATTGACTTCTAAATATATTCTAAGGCATGAAGGAATCCTGTATCTTTATTTCCAAAGTGGCATTCACATTAGAAGGGAAGACCTCCAGTGGCAGCATTTTAGGCAGATGTTAATGATATAGTAAACTTCCTCAAAAGCCTGAAGTCCATTCATATGGATGACATAAGCTTTAGGAGTTAGCAAGCAAATAATATTGAGAGACTGGGACTGAACATGTTCTGAGACATCAAAAAGCTCTTCCTGCCGTTTTCAAGCATCTAAAAATATGTGTGAAGCCTGTTCACAATTTAATGGGAGATTTACAGAGAGCTGGGGGTGGTTATACAGGAAATTAGAAAAGCCTCATCTCATCTGAGTGAAATAAATATGCCATCATATAAAAAATGTAATTGGAGGGGTGTGTCAGTTCTTCTGATGTCAAGCAGGTGTTCATAAATTAAAATAAACATTTATAATTTTTATTAGTGATAAGGAAGTATTTTAAATTACGCTGAAGGGAGACACCTATCTTGTCTCTCTCCTACCTTTTTCTTTTTAAAAAAGAGAGGACTAGAAAATGCCATTTTCCCCAGCTATCTTTTTCAGTGCAGACTGATCCTCTGCTCACCTGCTTTTCTATTGTATAAACCAAATCACATTGCAGAACTCTGGATGCAATGGAAGTAAATTGGAAGGAAGACTACATTGCAGTTGCAGTAAGTAGCTTTACTTGGAGGTCATGGAAGGCAGGGAGGTGACATTGAGCTGATGATTTCTGATTGATAGGTGTAAGGACGCTGTCTCGTTTCTGGTTGTTGCCTAATCAGTTCCTTAGTTATGGAGAACTCTCCCTTGATAAAGTCCTCTGTTGCTTAGAATAGTCAAGATAATTCAGAATTCTTTAGCAACCCCCACAGAGATGCTATGAGAGTCATGGCACACAGATCCCTCATTGTGAACCTTTTTAAAGAGTTGGGTCAATGAACTTTGCTCAGTCTTGCTTAGGATGCAAGCTCCCATCTAGTGTTTAATCCACTGTAAATAAGATGCTACTAACTGTTTCAAAAATCTTTTCTGATCTGGTTTAGGAATCATGACTAGGAGTTTAAATATTAATCTTGGGGTATGTCCACCATATATGTTAGAGCACAGGTATTTCTTGCTGTTATGATGTCTTGATTAACTCAGGAAGAAATCCGTAGTAGAGCTAAGAACAACATCAGCATGAGAACATGGTGTGCATCTGAATGCATTGCAAAGATACCTGAAATCTAGTATTTACTCAAGTCTTTAATAATGGATACAGTATTTTCTTATCAAGAAGCAGAGGACTATAAAAATGTACATGGTGTTTAAGTGTCTGACCACATTACAGCTCTATGTGGCCTATTTTTTCACCAGATTCCAGTGTAAATTTGGATAAACTAGAATGATATAGGTATGAATTGAAGGCCAAATCCAGCTCACAACTTTGCCATCAACCTAATTTTACGTATCTGGTTCATAATACTATTGATTTTTGTTTTGCTCATTTTGAGCTGGCCTTTTCAGTAACAAAATTTCAATAGCTATTTTGGCTTTGGATTTGCAGGCTTTTTGAACTTAAATTTGTGGATAAAACTGTCAGACCCATTTTTATCTTTGCTTAGTAGAACTTGAAGTTGCTATGTAGAAGCTGTACATTTTACAAACATGTCCAGTTCCATTCCATTCTGGAAATTGTAGTAAAACAAGTTCCTCTTGGAAGCATTCAGACAATACTTATAATACAAGATTACATTCAGAAAGCAAGCTATTACTAAGAACTCTCCTATCATATGGAACAGTTGCAAAAACGATATCTCAAAGGGCTTAAATCAGTGCAAGGTAGTGGTTTGCCTTCCTTTTTGGCCAATGTACCCTTGGGGAATAAATATTTGTGTTGCAATTTACAAGCTACTGTAAGTTTTCCTCATAAATACAAAAACCCCTCCTTTTCCCCCATGAAGTTCTTGTCACTTCTCTTTTTCCTTCAGAATCTTCCAACTACTATTAGAAAGAAAAGCATTTATAGTAGGAAATCCAGAGACAAAACATCAGTGTTACTGTACTTCTTCCTTAGCGAGTCCTGATTGGTATCCAGCTGGAGGATTAAAAGGTTGCTGAAACTCTTGAAGGTAGAAGATGTATAGTCATCAGCTGCCCCACTTGCCAAATATATATCTGAGAATGTGATCCTTCTTAAAATAAAAACTTACAGCAAGCTGTCTTTTTTAGTATCCAAAATGGGGATCTGAAAAGAAGATCACTTAATGTAGGCTTAGGATACTAACTTTAATCTTAAAAAGCAGACTCCTTGACCTATTCTTTTATTAGTATTTGACTTAACCTCCTGTCAATGACTTGAAAAAATAATTAATAATGTTTATATTCATCATAACGACTGTGCCTAATACTGTACTATCATTTGTATTTTTGCAATGACTTGCTGATTTCCCTCATGTCCTCTCTTTACAACCAGAATGACTAGGATGGGAAAGTATTTTCTTTTCTATTACTTTGCCAGTTTAATGCCCAAATAACTTTTAACTTATCTTGTAATTTATAGGAAATTTTGACACTTAGACAACACGTTGCTACCTGCATGATCTCACTATACCAGTAGTGCTGGAACCTTTCCTCTGTCTCTTTTCTTGCTGTATTCTGTAGACCTTTCTTGACCATTGGGCAATATATTAGACTTCATCCCACAAACTAAAAGTAAAGGATTCCAAGCTAGAAGGCTGAAGAAACTGCTTGTTTAGGGCAGGTTCTGGACAAATTTCTCTATTTCCATTATTCTCCAATAAGGGAGAAGATCAGCCCTAGCTGTTTCCACAGGTGCTTGTTCAAATCAACAGCAAAAGTAAACAGACACAGTTATGGTCTTCAGGTCAATGATAGCAGCTCTTTCTGCAAGATCATGATGAGGAGTTGGAGTGGGGACTTGACTACTTATCTTAAATTCCCTTTGCTCCTGTATGCTTGCACTGAATGGAACATGGGCAGCTAGGGAAAAGCATAACTGGATTTATTTATCAGCTTTTCATTTCTGTGGAACATGAAAAATATATCACTTAGAGAGGAACAATCCTATTCTTTTTCCTATATGTGCTTATGACCACCTTGCACATTTTAATGACTATTTTGCCTGTTTATTATTTTTAATTTATTCGCATATAACGTAAGAGGAAAAGGACTATCTGTCCTGATCAAGGGTCTGTTTTGCCCAGTATCTTGTCTGTGCTTGGGAAAGACCAAAAGGGCAAAACAAGCATGCAGTGAATATTCCCATAATATTTTTGCTGTACTCCCTGAGCTGTGGCTCAACATCTCCCATGAGTGTATCTATCCTTTCTGAACACAGGCAAACATTCTGCAACCATGATGTCACCAGGAATAATTGCATATAAGACCAGAATGTTGTATTTACTAGAGAAATTAGTTAGTTACTGCTGAAAGTATGGGCTTTCAAAGCAATAACATTCTGAATTATAATCCCACTTAGAAAGTTCTGATTTGACTTCTTGAAGGCTCTGAACTTAAGGCTCAAAGTCCCAGTGGAAGTTAGAATTGATGTACCTGTATCACACAGAGACAGGCTTTTCAGTTCTCTTTTCAACTTGACCACTCATTTCAATGACTTTCAACAAGGTAATGCAGAAAAAGGAGGACCTCATTAGAAATCCCCCTCCATCTCTCCCTCCTTGCAGGCACAAGCCCTTGCCTGAGAAAAATTCTCTCAACTTTTCATCTAAAGAGGATCAAACACCTTCTGCTGTTGTTCCCAGGCATTGTTAATTGTTGTTAATTTCCAACACCTCATTAATTATTTGCTGTTAAAGATGTGAGAGAGGCAAATGCCCTTCACCCATGGATAGTCACAAGAATGGACCATTAATAACTACAAAAATGTTTTACTTTTGAAGTTGAAAGGGAGCTTGTTTGAAAGTCACTTTGTTTGCAAGAAAGGCCTGATGCAGCATCAGAGTGTCAGTTCAGAAAGGGCTGGATATGAATGATGTGGAAAAGCAACAAAACCGGGAACAGTGGTAAAACTGGAGCTGATGTAATCAACAGCATATAAGGGTTAGAAGTACAATACAATACCCCTCCCCTCTGCACTACTTCTTACTTAACTTGTTTTAAAAGGTGGTAATTTTGATTCAGTACATGCTGTTGATACTTCCCATCTATAAAAGTTTTAAATCCTATAAAAACCTCACAGTAAGCTTTGTTCTTCAGTATGCAAAGCAGTACATTAGGCTAATATCCTTATTATGTTAAGTCTGAGAAGCCTCAGTTAGGACTGAGACTATTAACAAAAGTAGTAGTACAACACAGCCTCCAACCAAGGAATTCACATCATACATAGACAAGTTGGTGAAGCAAGCCTGAACATTCATCAGAAGTATGAATGTGTTTCCTAAGGTGATGCTCAGGAATCATCCAGTACCTTAGGAGCTGGGAAAGGATGCTTATTATTTTAATGACAGTACAAAACAGAAAAGGAATTTCTTCTGCCCTTTTCCAGCTTGTTTTCAAATCTGAACCTGTCAGAATGGATTCCACAACAGCAAGGTTTGACTTTCTTAGGCAAAAATTAGGCTCAGTCTACAGGTAGTGTCTAATAGTTTCTTCACTGTTGGCTTTGACTTGTGAGTCTGTTTTACCATAGCCATACAACTATGGTCAGAAATCCATCATATGTCATTTCTGGGACTTGCTTGTCTTTCGCTGTTGGTCCCCGATACCAAGGTGAGGTGGCAAGCTTTAAGGCCGTTATTTCTCTCCGTTCTCTGTTCTGGAAAAGGTGCCATCAAGTTAATCTTAATATCTCTATTCTGTGGCTTCTCTTTCTCTTTTTACCTCTGTCAGCTTTCACTTTTATTTGGAACATTTGGTCACTCACTGCACAGAGATTTGGTAATGACAGCTCCATGGCTGGCCAAAAATCAGTATTAGATTATAGCCTGAAAACCAGAATTAGATTATAGCTGGTTGTCTCTCCCCATTTTAGCTGCAGGGAGTGAGTAACTGCCAAAGAAGGGTAGTAACTTCTTCCACTGCTGCACCCAAGTCCAAGTAGGGTTGTGAATCAAAGCCTTCATTTGCCATTGTTCACAGCCAGGTACACTCACTTCAATTAACTTAAAAAAAAAATTATATTAATATGTAAGGCCATGAATTGCAGGAGCTGGCAAGTTTACACACCACCCCTCTGTGCCTCTGTTATGGGCTTTACACCTTCTTTGGAGAGTGGGTGGGTTTCGGTTTCAATAATTTCTACACAGTAGTGATTTCTTTAGCTGCTGCGGCTTATTCCAAAAGGGACTGTGAAGCAGAGCCAACAGGTCATCTGGGCAAAGACTGAAGAATCCTGTTCTCTTAAGCCAAGTTACTTAGAGAAATAATTCCGTATACTATCCATTGCACAGGAAATCTGAAGCAGAGCCAGGAAATGTATCAGTGTCTTCTGAGCTAAGTGACACCTTCTTAATATCAGAGCTATCTTCCAAAACCAGACCTGAATTCATTGAGTTGAGCCAGAATTTAAAATTCTCTGTCGTCCAGCTTATAAACTTGTCCGTGTAGGGGAGTTCAGACTGCCACACAGCTTTTACTGCAGTTCCTCTGATGCTGCAGAAGCTCCTGTTATATCCTCTGAGAGGAGGATGGGGATTCATAAAGTTTTTGGATCTCAGCTAATTAGGATAGTACCTAAAAAGAGCTACTTTTGTGTTTTTATTCTTTGCTCCATGATGTGAAATAACACAGAAAATAGCACAGCTTTAAATCTTTCCTCCTCTAAAGCCTTCTGTGCATATTACATATCCAAACAGTGCTAGCCTTGAAGGCTGAAAATGGCCATTAGATCATCTGTTTATTTGTATAGACTGTAAAATTTCAGCACTCCTGACACTGTCTCACATCTTTTACTGGACCATGGGATCTTCTTCATGGGCCTCCAGCCTTGCTTTGAAGAAATGGAAAGGCAAGACATCCACCATTGTCCTGATAATTTTGCCCATGTAGCTGAAAAGCTTCGGTGATTAACCATTCACTAGTACAGAACAAATGTTTTATTTAAAAAAAATACACTGACTTTGTAAACACTTAAATATTATGCTCAAAAATACACAATGCATATTGCAAACTCAGATTGAAGCCCTGAATTATATCCTGTAGCCTTGTCTCGAGTTTCACATTAGAACAGATGAAGCCTTCCCAGGAAGCATTTTCACCAGATGCCAGAACTGTATTTGTTTTAGAAGAGCTGAAGTATAATGAAGTACCTGACTTAAGACTTTACAAGATAAGAAGTGCCTGGTTGGTGCTAAAGCTTCATCTTTAATTCACTCTTTATTATGGGAGTTGTTCTCTCTGGGAGTTTGAGCTGTGATCAGGAGCATAGCCAGGACAGATAAGGCACATGAACCCTGCCCTGAAAGCTGACAAACTAGCATAGCTGAGCAGTCTGTTACACTGGAGACAGATCTCTTTCAGGCACTAGCTCAAGCTGAATTTATTCCCAGTCACCTCCAAGAAAGACTCACTAAAAATTGAATGCACCACAATGATATATGACTTTTAAAAGTTTATAATCTATGTCCCTGCAGGTTAATGTCAGGAGGTAATAAGAAAAGGGAAAACAACAAACCTTCCTCTACACATGTGCATACCAACATGTACAGATGCTAATGCAGACATAAAGACTCATATGTGTGTACATAATGATAATTATATAGTATTTATTGCAGTGGATTTTAGACTTAATAAAACAAAATCCCAAATCAACTGGATTTAATGAATTAGAGAAAATGAAACCCAGCAAAGCCACGAATGTGTATGGGCATTCATTTTAATATGTTTTGATGGAAAAACTTCATATTTGGTCTGAAAATTAACTTTGCAATCACAGTTTGGTTTTTTGTATGTCGTGTTGTGATTATTATTTCCTTGGGTTTTATAATGACCTATATGTACTTATTAGTGCTTTGGGTTTACTATGCTTGTATTCCACTGTAGTTTCTTTGGGAAGGAAATAAGGTACCATTGCTTTATGTCTTTGTTCAGTCCCTAGCACAGTGGTCCTAAATGCTCCTGTATATTACTTCAGTATAATGAATTTATAGTCTTGATGTTTCTATTTCTTTATTTGTATTTGTGCTGGAAACTAAATTAATTTATGACTTCTGTTAGGTTGATTAAAATTTAATATTGGGCAGTCCTGAGTCTGAAATGGATGTTTCTTTTTATTTCCTGGGCTTGGAACATGTAGGGGATGTGCTCCTTTATCCAAGAGTAATAGAAAATCTTATATTTCTATATTGAAGAGAGACCAAGAGTAAGAAACAACAACACCACCAAAAATAAAATAAGCAAGTAAGCAAGTTTGCTGGAAATGAGGCAAAGCAATCAGATATTTAAATGGAGACATTTGCATATACAAATACAATAGCTATGTCTCCAAACAGTATACACACAAATGTGTATCTGTAAACGAACATCTTGGTTGTGATGGGCCAAAAAATAGTTTATTCATATTCTGTGGCTATATTATTTTGTATTGAGTGTGTGTTTAGCATTAATCTGACCAGAAAGGGTGAAGTTGGTCTTTAAATTATCAGCATAACATTTTATAATTCTTTAGTTTCAAGAAAACTTTTTTCCATTGCAAAACAAAAGCAGAAATCTTGCAACCACTGTATTTATCTCTCTTCAGGGGCTGGGGGTTAATATCCAATAGCTCATAACATCTTTATTATAATGCATTTATAATGATTTACTGGAATGATTCTGTAGCTAAGTATCCAATGTCAAAGACTGGATTTTGCATGGTAGAAAATGTCGTATCCTTGGGTAGCTCTAGGGAAAATAAGGTCTCAGCCAGTTGCTTCTGTGTAATTCTACAAACTGTAATAAGGATAAGGGTAATTGCATTAATGTCAATTATGCTATTAATAATGCCCATCTTGTCATTCCTAAATATAGCAGTCACTCGTACATATTACTGTTGCCTGTAAAGACTACATAAATGAGATCATGGCTTATTTATGCTTTGAAATCTGGCTGACAGCCAGTCTTGTATCTCTTGTATACCACCAAAATAGCATATTACTTTGGAAAGAAACAACCTGCAGTATTTGAAGAGGCCATGTCCTGTAACTGTGATATTGATCACCCCATGCTAAATACACAGCTCCTGTATAATTTACAGAACCCCAGGATGCTAGCAGGGTGCTCTGTGTCACTTTCATTCATGCCAGAGGAAGCTATGCCATGACTGACGAAGGTCTTTAGAATAATGCTTGTAGCATCTCTGTGCACCTGAAGAAATGTCATCCCTGTTGATGACTTCAGGTTTCCTGGATGATAGACTGTAACTGGTGTTGTGACTGCCCTTGCCAACCATCTGTTGTGGACTCCAGTATCTTGGCTGCATTTATGAAAAGAAGTTCTGCTTCTAATGACATTTAGAGACTGTGAATTGTTAATTTGTCTTAAGTAGGATTATCAGTAGGCAGTTTAAAGACAGAGTCCTGCAATAATGTAAATGGACGTGCAATCTCCATAAAATATGCACAGATCTATATTTAATAGAACAGTTACTGGAAATTGATGCAACAGTTTCACAGAACGAAGGCTAGTTGGTGTGTTGTAAAGTGCTTCAAAGATGGTGGCTAAATGTTCAACATCATTGGCTGCAGGGTGCAGACAACCATCATTAGCAAATTTAAAGGGTTATAAAAGGGGTCACTCAGAACTGGGCAAGAGGAAAGAAAAATATGAGAGGAACCTTTCAGTCAGAGAGTGTGATAAATGAGAGACCATGGCCAGTTCCCACAGGAAGACAGAAAGAAGTACAGTGATCTTGCCTACATCAAGGAGCAGGAAGGGAGGCAACAAATGATATGTATGCATTCAGGGTGAGAAGGGAAAGGGAAGTGAGAATGAGACTGGAATTGTTTGTGAACACCTCTGATACTCTAACGTTGCTCAGCCTCCTGCCATCTCCAGAGACCCCTGGGTAAGGTGAAGGTGAAGTCATTTTTGTAACAAAGTTGGCTCTGTAACTCTAGGTCATAAATAACAGGGTCAAGTGTTCAGACTTACACATTTCTCTCTTGCCTCACACTCTCTTTCTATTAATACTTCGATCTGGATGAAAATTTTTGCTGAATATGAAGGCAGGGAGAGTGAGTAATTATTTCATTCCCATAGAGAAGAATACATATGAGTTACTAGAATTATTTTCTGAACAGGAACGTTCTGTTTTCTTCTACCAAAGGAAAATATAATTTCCATGAACCTGCTACTATTTCCATCTTATTTTAACTGACTTCCTACCACAAGGTTTTGATGAGCCTACAGCTGCTGTGAGCAGTAGCCTTTTAGGTGGACTGCCCTCTGCAAGCTTTTATCCTGTGTAGCTGTATCTTACTCCTGACTCTGCACTCATTTATTCCTTCCTTGCTTTTTTATTCCATGTTCCATTGAAGTTAAAATGTCCCCAGTAATTAATGCACCATGTCTTAAAACCAGGTAATATAAAAGAAAATAAACTGGAATCTTTGCAATTATGAAGAACATTATAATCTTTAAGAAAGGTGCATTGATACGTCCTTGTCCATTTTTCTCCCTTTTGAGTCAAAGCTTTGTCACCTTTGTTAACTAGGCATATTTGAAACTGCTGCTTAAACCCTCTTCCCTCATTTTAATTTCTTTTGTACCTTTACAAAAGAGTCTAGGAAAAATAACTTCTCCCTTTAAATAAGGGTCCAACACAGAATGAAAATGAATGTTGTCATATGAAGTGCATTTCCAATGTAATAAAGCAGAAAGGAGTTCCTGGCCCTGGTGTCAGCTGTAAGAGGGTGCATAGTGTGATCACTATAGCTCACTGGCTGCAAAGCAGAAAATGAAGATTGTAAAAACGTCACATAAAGAAAAAATGCACAGTGGATTCGTTTTGCGATGCTCATAATTCAGTAATGCCTTTAAGTAGCTAGAAGAAATATAATAAATGTTTTTCCACAACATTGATCATACTGTATCAGAGGAAATATTAGTGTGCAGGGAGCCATGATTATGCTGGTAGTAACTCTCAGTGCAGAAAACCCCTAGAAGATGGGACCCTTTATAGGCTGAACTTTTATTGGCTGCAGTTATTTACCTTTAAGAATACACCTAATACACTGTCCTATAGCTAAGTATTTTTGTGAAAACTCAAACCAGCAACTGTCAGTAAATCAGAAACCCTGCCACCATTTTATAGAATTTATGTTTTCCTATGGACACTCTTATATGTTCTGAGATACAAAAAAAGACCAATTGACCATGCAAAACAAGTTTTCCTGCTGTGTTCTAAAATCTGAATTTGGTCAGACAGGTTTATGGTGCATGACCCCATCAAACTATTGCTTTTAAGTGTAAAGTGTCCTTAAGAAATGTACTGCAATGTTAGATTAGGCAATAGAATAAAGTACACGTTTATCTGAAGGTTATCAGCAAACACACACGGACCACCATGGACTTCTTTACCTTACTGAAAAACCACCATAAGTCGCCAAAAGATGTCGAGCTTCGGCATGTAACGAGGAGGACAGTGTTGATTCCTGGTGCCGGTCTCTTGCTCCTCAAGGTGGCAGGACCTGGTAGTGCTGGTGGGCGGTGTCAGTCAGCCCCGCCCGGGGGGAACAACCGGCATCACCGGCTGGCTGGGGACCGAGGGGACCTGGGGGAGGCCAGCCCAGCCGTGCCCGGCTCTAGGGGTGGCACACGAGTGCCTGAGCTCAAGGAAGGAGAGCAGAGATGGGGGTGAGGAAGGTGGAGGGTACCAAAAGGTCCTTCCATGGATGCAGAGATGACCCTTCTTCTGCGCTGGAGGTGAAGGAACAGCTGAACGTGGTGTGTGGAGGATATGGGTGCCAAAGCAAGTGTTAGTGGTTTCTGGTCTCTGAAATACCCTGTTCTTTCTAGAGAAGGCACTAAAATATTCATGTAAATTTACCATTAGGGTACTTTTCAAAAGAACGGTTGAACAAAGATAACTTTAAGCAAGTGACAATGATTGTTTATTTCCAAGGTATTGCTCACAAGCCTCAAGCAGCACTCATGCACCATGATTTTCTGGGCCACGACAAGTTTTCTCTGCTGATCATTGGCTCAAGCCCTGCAGAGTATCTGGGCTCTGAAGACAGGGATTGGTTTTGTTTCTTTTACAGACATTTTAGGCAAGAATTTAATGTGATTGGTCCCCTGAGCAGATGCTCCTTCAGCCTTGAAACTTTAACCGTTTTGTTTTGTTTTGTTTTTCCTGAAACACTCTATGATTTTTTGTTACATTTAAAATAGCAGTTTGTTTTTTTCTCGCTTTGAATAAAAAAGACAACCACCTTCCCTTTATCTATCATGGGCTGGTAGCTTGGGTTAGAGACTAAAGGTCAGTCCTGCATGATCTGTCCTTGGGTGTATCAGTGATTTGTGACATGATCTTGGGTAAGTAATGGAAACTTTCTGTGTTTCAGTGATTAAAATAATGGGCATATCTGCCAGCAGCTATCACATGGAACTTAAATAGTTAAAGGCTTTTGACAAGTTGTGTCAAAACAAGGAAATTATGCAAGGATGGGAATTATGAAATGCACAAATTGTCTTGTACATCATGAAATACCTTTTTCAAAGCAATGGGAGATATTTAATGCTCTTTGTGGATTAAGCACTCTGGCGATAGTTTATTCTGTATAGTTCTATATACAATATAGTTCTATATACAAATAAAGTATATTGGTTTGGCAGATGTTTATTTGCTTATGAATATAAGACAAGAATTTTACATGCAGCAATCAAGAGTGTTACCTTATTGCAAAGCACAGGTGTTGCTATCATTTGAAAGAAGCTCAGTGCCACACAGAAGGAGGGGTGGGACTTTAGGATCCTAACGAAGCAGCCCTAAATGGCAATTGATGCCAAGGTGAGTCACAGTGTTGCTACAGAGGTGAATTCACACTTCGGGTAAGACATGATCTAGTACCAGCCCTGTGCCGTTCTGCACACTCTAAAAGCCTCCCAGGCTGGAGCTCAGTGCTCCCTGCACGGGGACTGCCCCAGCCCCGCGCAGCCCCCCACCGAACACCGGAAAGCCCACTGCTGTGTACCGCCATTGGCTGCGACGGGAGGATTCCATAGCAACTCCAGATGTACTGCTCTTGTACTGCTCCGATGCTCGCTAGTTAACACTGAATCTGAACGCGGCTTGCTACCTTTCAGGGGGGGGGGGGGGGGGGGGGGGGGGGAAATAATCAAATAAATAAATACCGTTTATTTCTTTCATTTGAAATACTAATTTTGATGGTTTACGCAAGTGCGAGGAGGCTGAGCTGCCACTGGATGGCACTGTTGCACATTGCTGGCAGGAAAGCACTTGCCTCAAACCCCACGGTTTGAAAATGAGGTTTGGGGCTGTTACACGTACCCTGGGGATATGGGAGTACCGGCCAAGAGAACTGTACCATAATGCTATACTCACATAGCAAGACAGGAAATGTCAAAACCTGTGTATTAAAAAATTACTCTAATATTGCAATGCCCTCTAGAAGCTGCCCTAGCACTTGCATGTTCCTTCACTACAAAGAAAAAAGTGCATATTTTATAACAGTGTTGGGGTTTGGTTATTTTATTTTATTTTTATGTAAAATGTAATACTAGCAAAATGAAATATTTTAGTTCTTCTACACTCCTTTATCTGCCCACATGAACAGTGAGAATGTTGACTTTAGATTCACTCATTGTCAGTGGGGCCTAATTTAAAACCAACTACATCAAACCATTTTCATTTTCACTACAAATGTAACTGGTATGCCTAGTTTGAAAATAAGTTCCTCCTTTAAATCTTTTTACTTCTTTTGTTTTAAATCATAGATTAAATTTTGCATTTAACTTGATTGGCTACTGTATTTGTGTTGGCTACTGCCTTTCAGGAAACAACAGAAAATGGGAAGGTTGTTTTTTTCTCAATTCTAGAACAAATATGAGGCAGATATTGTCTGTTCTAGTTCAATTTACTCCATGTCCTCTGAATTCTTATACTTCTACAAGAATTTGCCTTTGATACTTGGAAAAAAAATACTTATTTATTTAGTATATTGAGAAATTGCACATTGGTATGAATTCAGCTGGACTTCTGTGTTCTTTATTCTCCTTATTTTTTCTTTTTCTTGAATTTAGAATACGTAAATTGTAGAACAGTTACAGGCCTAGTTTCTAGCTATGGGATTTCTTTATGTTCATGTAAATTATCACAAAATTATGTTGCCTGCCATCTATGGGATACTTTGATCCAAAATTTCAGTCATTGTTTCCACATTTAGGGGCTGGAATGAACATCAAAGAAGTGGGTGTACTGAATTTACTGAATGCCAAAGTAGTACAATAACATGCAAAGGATATAAGCAAATCCCAAAGGTAAAATGTGCTGCCAAATCTTGCACATAATAGAAGCTCTAAAGTGACAGTCTATCTTTGACAAATGCATCATGGTATCAATGCCAAGGGAAGGAACTAGCATGCTGAAAAAGATGAATAAAAGAGTTGGGAACAATTCACTGCATTTACACATTTCCTCAGTGTGTTTTCACACAACAAGGAAAGCAGATGAAACAAATGTATTAGGTAATCACTGGAGAAGACCATAAACCTGCAAAACTTTTTTACTAACCTGGATATTTCCTGGGCTTGTAATGAGTTTTTAAAACCAAGATACAGTTAGAAACAATTCGTATTTTGGAAGAAAAAAATACAGGCTATAAGGAATGTAAAAAATAGTTTATTCTTTCTTCCTTTGACAAGTTCACATTTAAGGCCCATATGGTACTTGCAATATGCTGCTCTCTTTCCTGGTTCATGGATTCCTAAATGCTTCAAATAGTTGCAAAAGCAAGTTAAGGGTTCCATATGTATTCACCAGGTTTTCCAACACTGTGGACTAACAGAGTAATTTAAATGGGTGCAGTAATGTAAAAGCATATGAATCACTGCAAAAACCTATCAATTTATCTAGTAAAAATCTGAAACCTACTTGTTAAAATAATTTTCCTGTTTTTTTGAAAACAAAGCCCCAAACAAATAATAGCTGTAGAACCTTGAACAAAATGCTTCCTTTCCCGGTATGTACAACACGTAGGAGAGGCTAGTCTCAGGTTATTTAGCAATCCTAATGTGTTCTGGAATATCAAGGTTTTTCCCAAGCCTGTATGTTAATGTTCTTCAGAGGCAGTTTGTCTGAGGCCCACCGAAGTGCAACACTCCCTCTGCAGCCAGTCAAATATTCAGAAGGAAGTTCTGCTGTAATAAAACTTCAAAGAAAAAGTGAATGCTCTTCCCCTGTTAGTTTTCTGCCCTCTCTCTGGCGGCTGTATAGTCACCTCCAGTTTTTGTATGGCAAGAAAACTGCCTCTCTTGACTCCTCCCCTTGGGTGGTAGGTATGTATCCAGTCAGCCAGCATTTTGGGCAGGTGATGACCATATTCTGATCATATGATGAAAAAGACTAATTCATCTTTGACAGAGGGTGCCGGCCTTCTATGGGAAAAAGCGACGTATTCTTCTTACCTGGGCTGTGATTCCTGTACTGAAGTTACAGAATTCTAAGGAGCAGTTTAATAGCTCTAGGCAGGGTAACATTCCTCCTGCTCAGTAACTGAGGAAAAAGCTTCTGACTGGCATGGGACTATGTCGAGACTGGAGGGACTGTTTCCATTGCCTAATTACGTGGATTTTCAGTTGCTGTTGGCTTCGGAGCAGCCCATTAACACCTCAGGGTGCACCATAACTTAGTTACTTGGGCTCTTGAAGCATCCCCCAGAGGCACATATATGGTTTAAAGCTGCCTCTGTCTTGCTCTTCCTCCCCCTTTCCCCTTCCACCCTGAAACTGCAGGTTTTCTCCTATTCTTTGGTGAAGTGCAGCAAATAATGTAATTCTTTATACATATAACATCCTGGTTTGTGCAAGCAATTAGGAAACTGAATGCCGTGCCCAGATGGGGACCTGATCCTGTATGCCTTGGCTCCAGTCAGTCCTGCATTAGATTTGTAGGGAGTGTGACCTACATTCTCTTCCAGAGAAGGGTGGGTAGGAAAGGACATCTGGTTTGGATTGTGGTTGCTAGTAAAATCTCTTATGAAGCAGGGAAGGGAGCTGCAAGTGGTCAGGGAGGGATGCATCTGTTATCGTGAAACCCAATACATACATTCACCACTGAAGAAAATGGACGAATAGGTAATGTAAACTAGATTAGGTGATGTCCAGTAATGCAAGAGGGAATGTATACTCTGTTGCATTTTATAGGCAAAGTGTCTGACCCTATGCCAGGCACCTGCTAACATTGAGAACAGACCTGTTCTGACCACAATAAGATTGAGTGCCTCAGTGATAATGAGGGAAAAGCCTTAACCATTAAAAATTGTGAGGTTCATGGACAGCCAGTCACTTCCCAAAAAGGGGAAGTTGGTGGCTAGTAAGTCCCATCACTTGCAGGACAGCGATAACATCTCCTGACTGTCCCTAAAGACACACTGCTTCCCAGAAATCTGGGTCAAAGTGTCACTATTTCTGCTATTCATCTGCCTCATTGATCTCTATTGCATCTGCCTCTCTTGTCCCAGTGATACTGCTGGAAGCAATGCTGGGCAGATCAAAAGATCTACAGAAAGGGGGTGGAGATACAGAGATCAGAAACTCAGGTGAAACTCCTGTGAAGCCTCCCACTTAACAGTCAAGGCATAGCCTGAAGATGAAAGTGTAGCTATGACTGTGACACCAGAGGGATGTTAGTTTACCTTGACTATTAGTGATATTCTGTGAGCTGCAGGGCAAGAGTCCACAGGAAAACATTTTTGGTCATTTGCTAACCTGGAAAGAATGGCTTTAATCTAAGAGTGAAGGGGGGAGCTGGCAAAACCCCATATACTAAAATGAACACCACCAACTTATACAAAGGGCAAAACCTGACAAGTAATAGAGATATATTTATTCGTAACAAAGTTATAGGGACAAGAAACAAGACAACAGGTCAGTCATGAGTATCTTTACCAACCATACTAATGGAAAAATGTAAAAAATAAACAAGAAAACTTGAAAATCTTAATAATTGTGATTATAATAATAATTGTGATAATAATAATGATTGCAGCTAAATTACCATAACAGAGACTGGGTGGGAGAATTCATATGGCTGGAATATTAATATAAAGAATATAGATTGTTCAGGAAAAAGAAGCAGGTTAAAAGCAAGGAAGGATATCGTGCTCTGATGTCTAAAATGTAGTTGAAAGCATATGCAGGATGATAATGAAAAAACAGACATAGGCAATCTCACAGTTAGGGTTTACTAGAAAGCATTAAATCTGGAAGATCAAGTGAAGAATACTTTTTAGAATTAAGTAGCAGAATCTTCTAAGGGCCTGTACTCTATGTGCTTTAACTATCAAAATGTTGATAAAGGCATACTGTGGAACACATTGAGCAAATTCTTGGTTGATGCTAATCAAAAGTGAAGAACAGAAGGTGAATCAATCTTTGAAAATAATTGAGGTGGTTTTTTTTCCTATAGGCTGTTTTCCAATTTTTAAGAAACTTTCCCAGATATTCACTTACTGGCTTCCTGTTACCAAAAGTTAAACTTCAGAATCTTTTGGACTTACTGAACAGGACCCAGGCATCTCCTCAGGTCTGGTGATATCTGTGCTTTGCTCAAAGCAAGAACACCAAAGACAGCAGGGAATTCACCTTCTCTAGCACTGTTGTACTGAATACTGAAAATCTAGGGACCATGTTTAAAGCTCAACGAAGATAAGGCTTCTTCTAATCTGGATTCAATTTAGCTGCAGAGTCCTGTTTGGGCTTTGAATTCAGAGCCAGACTTCTTTCAGTTTTTGCTTTTGTCAGATAAATTATTCTTGTCAGATATCTTTTCAGCCCCATGACTAAACTAGACCTGTCAGACAGGGCTAGATAAGTCACAACTCATCTTTCTCAGTTTGCTGGTTGAGGTCCTATTCCACATTACTTCCTTTTTTCTGCTCACATTTGCAGGCTGCCTTCATAAATGCAGCGGGTCAGGGATGCACATTGTAACTGTGCCTTGACTCTAAAACTCTGAAAGGTTTAGTATCTTTGGGAAACAAAGAATGGACTTCATTGTCAGAAAGTTCATTTTGAGTGCTTACAAGTTCCTGTTTCACTCATTCAAGAAGTGTTCATTTCTGTGTGAATGGCAAGAAATTGAGGTCTGAGGAATATACATAAATATTACGGTATTCCATAGCAGAACATCAAGGGCAACATCACTTGGGTGATGTGATTGTGATAAACAGAATTCACAATGCATAGGAAGAGAAGAAGGCAGGACAAGTAAAACAATAGTCTTCAAGAAGATAAACTCTTATTGAGTTAGACTTGGAAAGTAAGCTCAAGAGAAAAGGATATATGGTGCTGTGACAGCTGAAATATTTTGTACCTTTTATTAGATCAGACTCTACCAAATGCATCAACTGTAGCAGCTGGCTGGTATAATTAACAGCAGCTAAAAAGGGTAAGACCTCACCTAGAATAAAATAAGGGCAGGACAAATGTTTTTAATATTTTTTACACACTTCTTTATTATCCCAGAATGAAGTTCATCATGGCCACCTCAGATTTGCTAGCAATTGTTTTGGAGGACACAGGGAATGAGAAAAGTTATAAAAATTGAAACGTAATACCAATACTTTCAGAAAGGTAGAGGAAGAGCAAACTAATTCTGGCTAGCCACGTGCATATTTATAAAAAAAACCAAACATATTTCAAAATGAATTTTTAAGCCCCAAAAGATTAGAAGGAAATAAGTAGCAGCCAATATGAATTTGTGAAATTTCCCTTCCTCTTAAACAGAGTAACTGGCTACTAGTAAAGTGGAAAAGGGATATGTCACAGTTATTCTAATTGTTTGACACCATGTTTCATTGTCTTGAACATCTCAGCATTGGTTAAGTCCAGAGCTCATGTATGATGTCACGTTTTGGGGTGCCAAACTCCTAAAAAAACACAAAGTACTGAGAGTCAAGGGAGACTAACCAGGTCACAACAACATGACATATATGAAAAAATTGGAAGAGATGTATTGTGTTTCTTTCTCTAGAATAAAGACAACTGATGGGCCTTTGATTTTATTTACAGCAGCCTTTTACAGGAATTATTTGTTCTCTCTGGTACATAGAACAAATTTGCTCTGACAAATTCAAATTAGGCCTGAGAAAAAAGCTTTCTAAGTCTAAAGATGGCAAAACTGATTTTTTTGAGAGGGCTATGAAGTCTCAATCACTGAAAATGTTTAAGAATGGGTTTAAGAGGAATATCTCTCCTAAATTAAACCTGCCTAGAGAGAGGGCAGAGACCTCCCAGGGGCGTCTTATTTTTCAGATGATTCCCAAACACAAAGTCAAATGTCTGTAAGCTGCAGTTTCTGTGCCATCTAAGGTAGGAGACATGTTTACAGCACAAGAGAGTGAGTATCCATGCTTTACCTACCATGGGTAGAAGCAGCAACTATGGTGATATACCACCAGGTTAGAAGCTGAAGTGTCTCCCTGGGATGCTCTGGTTTTACTCACACTAACATTCTTCTTTGTCACCTGTGCTGCAGTCGATCTTCTCCTGCAGAAATGCAAATTGGTATTAAAACTTTTTTTTTTTTTTTACCAGGTCCTTTACTATGCTTGTGTTTTCTCAATTCTTATTCAGCTTTCTACAGTTCATAGTGAGTAATGGTGAAATTTAGCTTAGCAGAAAATTCTTCCTCAATGTATAATCATTTTGAATTGTGAATAGAGTTTCCAGTTGCCTAGGTCAGTTAAAGCATTTGGCTTTCCTGTTGTTTCAGAACTTATTGAAGTATCTAAATGTTCAAGAACATAAAAATGTACATATGGGTGTTAGTTGAATGGATGTAGTAAGATTTTTCTGGCATTAAAAGCACAGTATTTATGAGTTAATTTAATCAGAGAAGAAAAATATTGAGTAGGTGGCGAAGTAAAAATGATGACTGTGTATTATGTTTTTGCCATGCAGCTGAACAAACACATTCAGTGACAGACTTTGGCACGGGCTGCAAAGATGTTCTTGACAATGGCATCAATAAATATTAGGTGCTGTACACAATTCACTGCATTCCAGGCCTTGAGTAAAACCAGGTGAGCTTTGCCCGGACAATGTGGAAGAAACAATGTAAGCATGTTGGGAAAATGTAAACATCTACAGTATTATCCCCAGCTGCTTTGCTGTAACATTTTCATTTGCATCAGCAACAACTCTGTCATTTTTTATCTGCTCTACTTTCGTTGCACTTCTAGGAATCAATTAAACTCCCAGCTGCTTTAGACTTCATGGTAGGCACTTCAATACTATTTCCTAAAGGAAGGACTTTATACCTGCCAAAGAAAATATACTGCTCAGGCTTCATTTCCATTGCTGCAACTGGTTTACAAAAATACAAAGGAAAATAAATACTTTGAGATTCTTGGTGGTCAAGACAGAAGCAGAGAGGATGTCTCATTATTATTTAAATCACATCTCAATTTATTAATTTAAGATGGAAATTAGAGAGAGGCTATACAACATGGATGTGGGCTATGGTAAACAACTAGTAGTAAGACAAACGCCTACCAATATATCTATTAAAAGAACAAGTATGACATGGAGGAGAATTTCCTTTTACAGATTTTGTTTTTCTTCAAAGCTGGCTTACAGCTGTCATCTTTTGCTAGAACCTAGAGCAGTATTGGTAGCTAAAGCACAGGTGACTGCTGAGGAGAAAAGAGAGAAGGGAACATTCTGTAGAAGTTCTCTGTTCTTTATTCTGACTCCACTGAGTAAAATTTAATACAAGGTTGGTCTTCACATCTTAAGTGTGTATTCAGAGGGGTGGCATCAACAGTACTGCTTTTTCATCTTTGTTTTTGTAATTTGAAAATATTCTCGTTTAGTGCTGCAACAGTAGTTTCCACTGACAAACAAAAATGAGGCTAAAAGCTGGATTTTCTCTCATTAGTTCTCTTTTCTACGGATCTTATTTGCAAGTGTGCAATGTTCATTGCAGAAGCAGTGTTCTTAAGTTAATTCCTCCTTCTGTGTCACTCCAGAAAGTAATGTGGACAGTCTACCTGGAATCTTAAAGACAAAGCTGATGCAGTCTGATGCTTCTACAAGGGATAACAGTGTCTCTCTTCTTTATACTATGATGTGTGGGATTCTTCAGGGAGTCCCAGTAAGAATAAGCCGGCAACAGAGAATTCACTGGCATAACTGGGGAAGGAGTGAGATAGTTTATGTCACTTCTGTAGTTCCTTGTCTGGAACAAGTCCCAGGGATAATTCAGAGCAGCTTCAGACTCCTTGGGCATCTATAGCCACATGGGGATGTTTTAGCAGGTAAGGACAGATGTGCTGTTAAGCTGCCCAGCTCATAGCTCCCCTTATGCACTTGTTCTCCCTGTTTTGTGAGGGATGTGAGAGTTTGTAAGGATGTATTTAAGCTTCCTGTAAGAACTTCAAAGGAACCAGACCTGACACATTTTATTTGTGCCATTTTGTTTACTGGAAATAAACAGAACAAAGCGAAAATCCATCTTGTGGGTTTGGCTTTCTCTCCTCTGCTCCTTTCAGAAGTTAAACCAATAGACTTGAATCCTTAAAACACATACTGTGAAATGAGTAGCAAACAGACCATAGTGACATACTGGTAAAAAAGTATAAAACTGTATTTTTATTTATAGTCTTTAGATGTCAAGATGCTAGATATTAAAGAAAGAGCAGAAATAGGTCTCTTCAATCTAGAACAATCTGGGTAGCTGAAGATTAATGCTGCATTTCTATCTACGATTATAGTTTCATGTTTGAGTATGTGCCATTTGGCTTTCTTTTCTAAGTTTGTAGAGGTAGTTGCTTTGCTCAAAATGAACAATATCACTCTTGTATAATATAAGTTCCTTAGTAATTGTCTGTTGTTATTAAACAAGTTGGACAGTAATTTTCTGCTCAAAAGGCTCCTAGAAGGCAGATCGGGAGGCATCCTGGTCTGTTTGCAACTGAATATTGCATGGCAAAAATGGAGAGTTTATTCTGAGCCTTGGTTGAGACATGACTTCATCAGGCCATTATTATACTCATTAGAACAATTTCCTAATAATTATTATTAGGGGAAGTTTTTCTGGACTAATTATGTCTCTCCTATGGACATCTATCTATGGGCAGATTTTCAGGCAGGTTAAGCAAGTTAAGAACTTTGCTTTTTTGGCATAAACTTTGGGAATTCTAGTCCTAATTATAATATTTGTGAAAAGCCTGACAATCTAGGCACAAGAATCTTAGTCAGGTAATATAATATTTGCTTCATTTGTTACAGTAACTCTGTCTATAGAGATCTGTCACTAACATCATATCCACTAGATTCTTGACAAGAGAGACAGCAGACTGGGAACATCAGCAGCATGTCCATGGCATTTGTGATTCCTCACTAAGGGGAGACTTGTGTACTTCTGTCTAGAGTCACTATTATGAATCAACTCCACTAAAACACTGAAATGTTCCCACATATGAGTCTTGGGGCAGAGGTTGCTATCCTATTATACAAATGATAAATATAGTAAATGAAACATTATTTAAAAAAAAACAACAGCAAGATACCACTAGCAGGTTAGCTAGTTCAAAATCTTGACTGTTGACTTGCAGATCTTTGCCTTTATTGTGTAGTTCTTAATTGCAGAACTGAACAGCATCCAGAGGCAAAATTTCGAACAAACAAAGCTATAGTTCAGCATAAGAATGTTCAGGGGTGCAAAGTGTTCTCAGTGTAAAACCAGTGTAAATTTTTATAGGTGTTAATGAAAGTTGTACTGGTAAGTTAAAGGGCAAGTGGGCTGAGTGACTAGGAGCAATTCCCTCAGACGTGAAGCGGACAAGGGACAAAATCTCAGTCCTTTTGCTAAACTTAAATCTACTCATGCAATCCACTTGCTCCTGGAGGCATTGCTTAGGCATTGATAGTTAGGTGGTTTTTTTGAGTATCGTCTATGACAACACTTAAATAAAGTTGATAGGAGAATAGAGGCTTTTTATTTTTTTAATCTTAGGGTTTTACTACTCGGCTCAACTGATTACGGAGATAATTATTTTTAGTTATTGTTTCATCAAGTATCACAGAACAGTTTCAGAAAGCCTTTAAATGCAGGTACTTAAATAGTTTTAGCTATTACTATGCAGGTACATAACTTCTTCCAGTGGCATAGTCATGTTTTGAAAGAATGTAGAAAGTTAACTCTTTATTTCATTGCAGGGTATTTAAAATTACAGTTAACACTTGTAATGAAGCCTGCTTCTGTTATTAATTTTGGTACTGACTAGGATTGAAGTGTGATTACACTGCCATGAAGGGAAGTTCTTGACTCTGTGTTGTTCCTATTTATTTCTACACAGTTAGAGAAATTATTCAGTTAAAGAAAATACCAGGACAACTGCTGATCTATATTCAGATTTTGCTTTTCCATTCTTCTTATTACTGTAGCAAGAACATATAATTGATTAAACTGTGGAGTAAAATAGTCACCTGCAGTCCTTGAACCAAATGTAGTCCCCTAAGCCTGAAAAATTCTGCAGGGAAGTAATGTTAAAAATAGTAATTAATTGAAAAGTACTTACTGTTCCTGCAGTTCATTTGTTTAGTGAATACATTTCAAACATCAGTGGCACAGTCAAAGATTGACTTGAACTCTCTCTGTGTTGCTTTGTAGTTAATGGCAAACAGGACTTTAACCTTACCTCCCAAGCTCTATAATACTACTTCTTTAATTAGCTAAATGAATGCCCAATGGGCTTAACTGTGCACTTTCACGGTCTTCTTTTTTCAGGAATGATTTTGAAAGAGTTTGTCTTCAGGTCTTTTTCTCTTGACCCACACCTGCCTCTAGTTTTGATACAAATCCTTTTAAATAGGTGAGGGACCAGGTTCAGATTAAGATACTCCTTTGCTTTTGTCTACTTTTTCAGTGCTGTTTGAGTTCTTTGAACCAGTTCCTGTGTGTCCCTACAAACAGTCATGTCAGCACAGTGGAAAGGATGGGAAAGGCAGCAATGAGGGTTGTGAGCAGGGGGAGGGGGAGCTCCTTGCACTGGAATTGCCACCAAAAATCGTTAGAGATTATAGCTGTACAGTCATCTAAAGCAGGAAAAAGGCTTGGCAGCAGAAACTAAGTTTTAAAAGATTTTAAAAAAAAAGGAATTCACTAGAAGTACAGTAAGATACAAACAGCTCACATCAATGCACCTGTTCCCCACTTTTTGGCACAGCCTAAAATAAGAGATTAAGTGTTTCTCTCTATATATATTATCTGGTGTTGTGTGAGAAAGAACACACATATGCAAGAAGGCGCATGTGTAAATCTCTTTACGCCCCTGGTTATGATGCTTGGCACAGGAACTGAGCAGAGAGGCCTGGAAGCAGGAAGTGGAGGTGGCTACTGACATGTAAGATGCTGCTGGATCTGGTTCTGTCAACAGCAGTAAAAGAAGGCTGCTAGAAACAAGGACTTGAGTGTGGTTTTGATTTAAGATACATATCTGGATGATTAAAGAAAAATATATTAATTTGGGGGAATGGAACTGTAACAAATTCTGTCAACTTAGTTATTCTACCTGTCTAATTTTTGAGATAGTGTTTTTAAAAAGTGATGTAAACTTGTAAAGTGGCCTAACCCACTTTACTTCTTTAGTCTGCATAATGCAAGCAGCTGCTCAGAAACACAAAGATCTCTCTCTCTATTTCCCAAATTGGAACTGGAAATAGTTAGATTATAATTATTTTCTGTGGGTTCATATGACAGCCTGATATGATTTTTACCTGAACAGCTTCTTTAAGTTTTAATTTTATGTCATTTATTTAAGGTTATATTAATTTCTTTCTGAGTCTTGAAAGTAAGATGTTGATTTAATTGGTTTCCAAGGAGCTGTTCCATTCATACACTATTGTTATGAGGCATGTATCATCTCCCATTCAATTAGTTTTGTTTGAGCACAAAAAATATAGTCTGTTTTTTGAGGTAGCTCCTGTACTTCTCTTATAGCTGCATGTATGACTACTCTAACCTTGTCTAGAGGACAGTTTTTAGTGTCAGTAGATTTGTCGTTAAATTTCTGTGTGAGGTCGCGTGAATATACTAGGGAACAGAAATGCAACCTGTACTTTTTAAAGTTCCATTATTTATTTTAAAAATGATTTATTTGACATGTCATAGGCTTGGCTAGATCCTGCAAGAATGCTCATGTTAGTAACACCTCTTCTCCACTTGGCTCCCAGCACCCTCAGATGCACCAGGTGTCCTTTGGAGGATGTGTCCCACACTGGCCTGGGCAGCTGCCCTGTCTGGTACAGGACATGCAAGAGGCAGATCTTCCATGAGCACTGTCTATCCAAAACAGCCAGGTGCCCACTGTGATCCCAAAGCTTGCTCAGTTTTTTTCCACCCACTACATATCCCTCTGAATCTCCCAGCTCTGCCCTGTCCATTCTGTGTTTTGTCAACGTGTGCCAAGAGTAATGGACGTCTGTGGTAACATTCTTTTTGATAGTGACCAAGCAAAGGGCTATTTCTTAGAGCTGCTGAGGTGGCAGTAACTGTGGGAGGGTGGTTAGCTAGAAGAGTTGGGTGACAGTAAGCAGCTTTGATGGAATAAGTTGCTGGTGAGGCAACAGCTGCTTGAGGGTATGTGAACTAGCCCTGGGTGTGCTGTGTAGCAAATGGAGCTGCAGATTATTTGTTCTTAGATGTTCCTTTCCATGTGGGCTAAACAGGCAGGCAGCCTCATATGGGTGAGGTGAAATTTACTGGTGGATTCACAATTTATTTTTTTTTTTCATTTTCTAATTTCTTTTCATCTTAACCAGCCCTGTACAGCTTTAGGAATTTCCTCAGCAGTTTTGCTAGATGCTTTAATTATGCTTACAGTCCCTATGCAATCTCAGCAACACTATACTATTTTATGTGAAGTCTATTAGCCCTGTTTCAATTCTGTTTATTTACTGTCGTGTTTATTATTTTTCCAGGCCTATACATACTTTCAGCAACACACTAGATTTTCCATGTGTCAGCTCTTTGGATAAAGAACCCCATTTGATTAGCAAATTTTCTTTATTCACCAGCCACTCTTTTTTTTTTTCCCTAATTTCCAAGCTGGAAAAAAAATTAATTCAGAAGTATTACATTGAAGTTCATCACTGTTGGATTCAGAGCTGCATGAATGAAGACAGATTTTATAGCTCCTAGATAGAGGGATAAGGTACAAAGTATCTGATAATGCTTGTTATTGTGCTCTTTTTAGTCACAGAAGACAGAAATAATTTTTGCTAAAAGTACAGATATTATTATTAAGCTATTTAAAAAACAGAATCTTTTCCCCCAAGTTTGAGATGGTACTTTCTGTTAGGTTATCATTTTATGTCCTTATGTATGTATGAACTGTGGGTGACTATTCAATAAATCCATTTTTCTTGTCATTAATATTGGAAGATTTCCAACTTGCATGCTTTATTTATGATCAAGTTCTTGCAATCAGAAATGTGATCTTTAATAAAATGAAATGTATGTGTCTGATGGAAAGAAGCATTAATCATGCAGAAAGCAACCAATACACATTTATTTCTTTTTGCCATATTGTCACATTGTATTTCTGTAGGTTAATCATGATTTGTAAGTAATACGTAAACATATTTTCAAAGTACTTTCCTTTAATGCACTGTGAGTCCAAATAAAAAAGAGTATGTTCAGTTCCCTCTCTATTCAGAGCAGAGCAATCCAATGAATATTTACCTCTGGTTTGCTTCTAGGTATTTCTATTATCTTGTATGTTGTGGATACCAAACTGATAGACCTGCTTAAAAAATACATTTTAAACACTAGTACCACAGTGAAGTGATTCCAGTTTTCCATAACATCACCATTCTTGGTAATGATATTAGTGCTCTCTTGAAAGCAAATAAATGATTGATATTTTATTAATTTACGCTATTCCATCAGGTTTAAAACTCCCTTCCTGCCAACCAACCAATCTGCAAGTTTGTTAATATTCTGCTCATTCCAACTTGGGATGTTTATTTAGCAGTAAACCCATTTTAGAGCATATTCTTTTGGCAAAGAACATTTTCATACCACCAACCAACCTTTCTGTTGAGTGAACTCTACTGCATTTCAATAATACCAATACGAATCACATAAATGAAAAGAGTGTATTCACAGCAGAGCTGTAACAGCCAAGAAGGTGTGAATGAAAAATTACTGAAAAAATTATTTGAATAGTTGCATTTATTTCTACAAGAATTAATTGCAGTTATCATTATAGCCCTTTTGTACTCACTGTCATCAACAGCCACTAATCAGTTGAATCTCACAGGCCCACGTGCAAATGCAAAATGACCTGCAAAGTCTTCTGTCTTAGGCTCAATTTGGCACTGCTGTGCACAGCAGATTGGGGTTGGCTGTTCAGGAAAGAGACTCAGTCACATCTAGGCAGTGCAGCTCAGCCCTCAAATGCTGAGCAGTTTGTGTTACGGAAACTGATGAAAGTCAGGCAAGGAATTGTTGTGTGTCACTGATGGTGCATTGTCAGGCAGACACAGGCTTTCAGTGCTGGATGTGTATGCCAGCCACTGGATGGATAAAATAGAGGTATTCTCATCACCTGTTCCTCCTGTTTTTACAGTGTCTGCTGCACACACTGTAACATCACCTGAATGTTGGATAAAGTTGCAGAAGCATCCACTGAATCACATCCTTAGCTCTGAGTGAGTTGGAGAATCTTTTCTATGGGAAAAGCTGAGAGGACAAAACCCTCAGTAGTTGAAAATTGGCATAGTACCACTGAGTGTATTGATGCTCACATAATTCGCACTACCAGAGGATTTGGCCCTCTGTCTTCAGCTGGAGTCTTCTGTAGTCAAATCAGCAAGTGGCTGGCGTTAGAGGCATCTCATTATGGAGGAGCCATATTCACCCATGTTCTCTCTCTGGGAGGTCTTACTCTTGTTTTTCATTATTTCTCTAGCTGTACCAATGCAGAATAGAGGTCACTGCCATTTAGAAAAGAAGTTAGTTTTTTAGACCAAGCTAGACAACAGAAATTCTGGCTGATGAGGCTCCTCTCTGGTCTGGGGGCTATGTGTGAGGGAGGAGAGATTTGCAAAGCTATGTGGCTGACCAGGGAGAGTATTTGTGCAATCTAAGGATCTTTCTCTTCCTTTGTTTTTGTTTCTCCCTTCCCCACATTTATTTTCTTCATCTCTTCTTTTCTTGCTTAGTTAAAGAACAGTTCCTATTCAATAGCCTATTCAAGATCCATTCAGGACTGTCACTGAGTGAAATACAGAAGTGCAGACATAGCAGGGCAAGCAGAGCTTTTGACTAACTGATGGTTGAAAGGCACAATTTGGCAGTGCTAATTGTACACAGAGTATTGCCCAACTGCACTGCTCTATTTAATGACTTGTCATTGTATATATTTTATAACCCTTTGTTAGCCTTGAAAATTTGCTTAGGCTGATACCCAAAATTCAAAGTTGGTGCCACAATTTTAATTGAAGTATGAAAATACTCTAAACCCCTGCTTCCTCTCAATAGTGACTGTGGTAAATTCCCTGCAATTAAGAAAACTCCCAAGTGATCCTCTCAAAGTGCTGCTGTATTTTGCTTCAAATTATGGACCAGAAGTTTTGCACGGTTTTATGCAGTAGATGTACTCTCAGGGGAATAACTCTGGTGAAGTAACTAGTTTACTTCAGAGAAAATCCCATAAAATGTTCCCATCATTTTCCTGTCATTTGATACTAATTTACAATAATAATGGCAAGAAAATTAAAAAATGTTGAGGAGAGCGTTAGAAACAGACCTGTTTTGAGACTGTTTACACCTAAGTGAAAAATTCAGAGAGTGAGTTTGTCCATGCCTTGAACACAAGATACTTTGGCTTGCATTTTGCAAGTGAGGCTACTGTTGTGAGTTTTAAGTGACACTTTGCTTTTGCCATCAATATCCACCTTCTATGGTATATGCAGCTGACATAAACTTCAGTGGAAATTTGGTATGTCATGCCTGCATTTAGGCATCTCTCCTCCATCTAGAACTTAATAATTACAAGATTCTCAGCTTGCCAGAAGCTGGGAAGGTGAGTTTAGAGTAGAAAGTCTACCCGTGTTACGGTAGTTCTGTGGCTTTTAGAACTGGAATGCAATAACCTAAATAAGGCACTTATTAGTGAGGCAGCACAGAGATACACTGTTTATGTTGATACAACCACAATTATACCAGTATAGTCATATGAATAAATTTTCCTATTCAAGCAAGCCTCAAGTCAAACCCTTAACATTATTAAATTGTAGTTTTGCATGATGAACAATAATAGTTGTCCTGGTTTGAGCCAACAGTATACAGAGTTTTCAATATTAGAAATATTTGGTCTGTCCACAGGGAGCCGGAACAGGAATATATCCTCGGAGTGTATTAGTGCTTTGTTTCTTCTAATTTTAAATGTCTCAAGGGAATGGAGCTTTCACCATTTCCATAGAGACACTGTTTCACAGACCATAGATCTTTCTGTCAGGAACATTCACCTTACAGTCTCTCAAATTTTTCCTTTTATGCAAGTTTGGTAGCATTTTTAACTCCCTTGGATAGCTTCATATGAGAGAGGTGAAAGGGGAGGAATTAGAGAGAGAGATACCAGAAATAATGAAGTCTGAGGAAAGCTCTAAATTATTTCTTCATTAAAAAAAGTCCCAGCACTACAAACTGAATGTTGCTCTTGAACATGTGCCTTAAACAGTTTTAATGCTGCTATCATAAATGTAAACTTAAAGAGATCTTAATGTCAAATGGAGCAGGAATTTAACAAAACCAAGAGAAATTTCTTCTGGAGTTAAGAGTAAAATATGGCTTTGATTCTTTGATTCACTCTAGCAGGTTTCCTCACATAATCTAATATATCTGCATTAAACCTCTAGGAATTTGTTCTGGTTTATAGACAGTGATACCTTGCAATGAAATGGAGAAGTGGGAGTTAACTTTAAAAACATACTGGCTTTCTCCCAAGTAGTGAGTGCTGACAAGTATAACCGTATTACTAAAATCACATCAGCAATGTGATAAATTAAATAAAAACATGATCGTCTACAGCCAAAGTAGTTTGTATTTTGTCCATGAAAAAGCATTGTATTACATCAATCTGTCCAAAAAATGGGACACATCAGAAAACAATGTTAAAAAGGCTTTTAAAACACATCATTGAGATTACAGCACCTTTAAAAATAAACAGCACTGAATACCAACACAGGTAAAATGTCATTGTGAAACCTAGATCAGAAATTCAACGGCATGCTTTACAGCTTTCCAGTGTGTGATAAAATCTGTTCACCAGATGTACTATCTGTCTCCTGTGTAGCATACTTGAGCATCATCTAGGCCCGAGGCCCATTTATTTCATGTAATTGCCTTCCCTGTGCACACCTTAGGGCACCCTAATTCTCCATTTTATTTCAGGCACTGTACAGGGTACCATCTGGTAGTGTTAAGCTCATCTCATTTTATTGCACTATTGCAGTGGCTATATCCAGCCCTATAGCATTCTTTCAATGGAGAGTACTGTTACTGCCAGCTATTTATTTTTTGCCAGAAATAAAGTAGTTTTTAACTATACACATGCAGAGTTCACATGTATATCAGTCTCACCTGAAACGCAGGTCACTGCTTTTCACTCCATATGGTTAAAAATAAATAAATAAATAGATAGTGACTTCCTGATTTTCAGGTACAACAGCAGCAGCGCTGGGATCGTGTTCTCTTCTGTTAAGAGTAGGAGATCTAAATTCTTCTTAGTCTTCTGAGTAATGATGTCTTTTTAGTATCTCATTTTTATTATTTCTATTAAAATGAGCAAAAAATATTATATCACACCTAAAAAAGGCACCTTACAGGAATAGTTTAATATTTAAAAGTAGCAATATACCTCTCAATAGTACTTCATTAAAAAGTTAATTTGCTGTTTTAGGCCCAAATTTACTTCTATACATCACATTCCTGCTCTTATCCTCTGTTTATTGTAAATTATTGCCATTAAAAAAACTGAACTTGAAATTGAGATTGAGAGTGTGGAAAACTTCATCCATTTCTAGGTTCTTCTTCATTGTCTGCCATTTTTAATCATCTCCCTCCTTTTGCGTCTTTGTTACATGTTGTAATTTACTGATTTTTTTAAAACTCCCTTTTGTGCTAGCAATTTTGTGTTCTTGCTTATTGCTACTTAGATGTCTAACTACCTGCTTGCGCCTACAAATTAGGGAGTTGGAAGTCCAAGTGCCATTAATCACTCTCACAGTTTTCATGTGCAAAAAGGGAGTTTGGATTTTCAAAATCTGAATTTTTCTGGCAATAGATTTGAAGCACATCAGGTTTGAAAGAACAACATTGTTTTCTGCTATAGAGCCAAACTCTACTTTCCTGTAACTCTGCTGACTTCAGAATGGCTGCATGCCCGTAAGGCAGAGCAGAATTACTCTCATTGTTGCAGCTCTACCACTGTGGGAGAGGAAAAAACCCACCTTTGCTAAATCATGGTGGAAACATCATGTGACGCACAAGTCAGATGCCCTAAAACAAAATACACGTTTCAGTGTTTCTTAGATGTGTGAAATAGATCCTGGTCTTGATGTCGACAGCAGCATGAATTAAAAATAAAATTGAAAAAAAAAAAAAAAAGAACTGCTTTTTTCCTCCAGGCTTTTAAAAAACTATTTAAATCACATTTTCATTGCATCCCCTGCTCCTAGTGCTTTCTCCTTAGTCAACATCATAATCACATTAAAGTTATCTGGATGCAGCATAACACCTTCCCTCCTCCCTCCCTGTACCTCTGTAAGTCTGTCTCCTCTTTGGAGCAGTAGTTGGACAGGACACCATCCTTTTAAGAACTACATGTAAGTGTCACTTGGGAGCAATAGTTAGGCAATGCTTCCAGACGGAGCTCGGCAGTGTAGATTCACCCAGTAATCACAGCAGGGGGGTGGCATCTGTCATTTCTCACCTTGGCCAATAGCAGAAGTTCCCTTCTACCAAAAGACAGAAATGTCCCACTTCTTTCAAGCATGGTTCCAGGCTTTCTGCAAATTCTGGCTGATGTCATTTCCCTAGTGCCGCTCAGTTCATGTGTCACTCTTCTCAGATGTAAAAATCTGGATGAAACATTGATGTGACAGAATGCTCCCAGTAGCTGGGAGGTGTCTGTCTCAATCCATGTTCAAACATGGCAGCTGATGAAAGAAACCTATAGGGGCTTTCAAAGTGTTTATTTTAGGTAAGTATTTCAGTTACTCACCTGCCATTTCCAATCCTGGAAATCATTCTCTTTCTGTAATCTGCTGTATATGACAAGAGGGTGACAGTAGGACCTCCTCAGAAAATAGCCTGGCAGAGCTCTGGTAAGCAGCACAAACAAACTCATCATAAAAAAAAACAATCGCTGTTAATGCATACTCCTCTTTCTCATTACTTTCGCATTCATTGATTAGTAATAGGCACAGCATGGCATTAATAGCCATGGCTGGAAATGCCACCTTCTAGATAAATATATTGTAACACAATGAAACTTAAAAAAAGGTGGCATTGTGTTCCTTCATGTGATTTCTGTATGTTTTGCATTCACTGGCAATGACAAATGTAGGTAGATTCAGCTGGATTACCTGTCCGCTTTGATATAAAGGGCAGATGAACAAAAAGAACAACTCTCTCTATCATTCTTTGTTGTAGTAAGAGTTTATTTTACTGTTTTCAGTTTCAGCTGAAATTGGTAGTCCTGGATTGTGACTAGACAAGCTGTGATTCTTAGCAACCATACAAGATACATTTTTTGATGGTTTGTAAATCAACAGAAATCTCCAGTGAAAAAACAGGTTCATATTTATTTTCCTGGAGACTTCCACCTCCTTTAACATACAAGCCACCTCATTCTGTAAAAGTGCTAGTGATAACCTTAGTATGAAGACTCATTTTTCCCCTTCATCCTATCAAACAGAACATCCCAATAATTCCATATACATTCATCTGCAAAGAGCTAACTGTCTGAAGAAGCCACCATAGGCCACAGAGGAGTCAGAGCTCAAAAATTCTGGTAGATAACTGAGTCCTGAGATTTTCCATCTACCAAGAAATAATGCTCTAAGGAACAGAGGAGCACTTCAGAGCTGGCAAGGTGCAACAGACAGGTGTGGGTGCAGCAGGGTACCAGACAGTATCTGTTGAAGGACTGGAGCCTTAAATATAATTAAGACTGTTCATTTGGCATAGCAACTAGAAAACTCATAGATTTTTATTGATAAAAATGCAAATGTGATAATTTGCGCTAAAAGGGGAAATATAATAGCACACACTCATTCCTATTAAATTTATTTTCCATTAGCAAAATTCTAATTAACCATTAATCATTTGAGTGTGTGTGTGTGTAGCAAAGGCAGCTCAAAAGTCAAATTGTCCAAATAAATAGCACAGTACAGCCAACGTGAAAAATACCATGTTTCTTTATAAAGAAGAAGAGCAGAAATCACTGTTTCCCCTTGCAGAAATTGTAGCCCTGTCACACATACAGCCTTCGTTACGACACCTGAGAGTTCTGACTAGCTAGTCAATCTTTTCTTGCAAGTGGCTACCGTTAAATGGAAGCAACACTAAAACAGACTTACCCGTCTCTGCAATCAAACTGGGAGAAAACTGTCTTGGGATTCATTGGACAGTGGAATCTGAAAGCATCACATTCTTGCAAAGGTTCCCTCTGAGCCCAAAGGATGGCTTTGTAGCACTAGTGACTCCTACTCTGAGCTAATTTCTACTCCACTCACATTGCACATTTTTGCAAGCACAGGCCCCTGGAGTGCTGTGCAGCCAGACCTGCCGGCATTTCCTGTTTATTTCAGCCTCTGCTATGATATTGGAAGTAACATCCCAGCCTGGAAGTATATTAAACCAAGTGTGCATGCAAATTACTAGCAAACCAGCTTCCTCATTTTACAGAATGTTCTTCTTTGATTGGTTCCTTTTGCAAGACTTAATTCTGAATGATAGGCTAGGCTTTTTTCCCATTATAAAAAATTCCCTAATAACCAGTCTCACATCTGAGACAGCAAAGATTACAATCAACCATTTGTGTAGTATATAAGAAGTAACTATTTTTCATAGGCTTTTTACTGCACATTGGGGATGATGGCTTCGTATTATGCAAATGCATTTTATGAAACCATAACACAAAAATGTGTACTATTGTTAATATACATTTGCAGCCTAGCATATGAAGTCTCCAAAAGAGCCATTTTGGTGTCTTCTCTCAGTGTGTATTATGAATAATAAACAAAATGTAGTTAGACATATTCTGTATTACAGAACAATAATAATAGAAATTGCATCCTGTCATTAATACACATCAACAGTGTGTATCCTGGTAGCTCAGAAAGACATCTCAATGTGAATACATGTTAAACAAAAATAAAAAGCTGTGTAATGCATAGCAGGAACAGAGGCTGCTTGGGACAGCTCTGTTTGTTGTACTTGGAGGGAGAGATGGTAATCAAAATTCTACTTCTTTTTTCTTCATTTCTTTCAGTTTCACAATGGCATTATATTTGTCACTGGAGTTATTGGCTGCATGCTAGTTCATGTGTATCACAGTCATATTTTACAAAGCACTATAATAGGCCTCAAAATAACTGTTCTTATATTTGTTTTCTAAAGAAATCCAAAGCATCAACTGGTGTTTAAGCAGCCTAGCTGCTACTGCAATGCCTTCCCTAGAATGCTGACCTATTGCCAACATCAAATGCAATGGTTAGGCTGATGAGGCGCTTCAGACATGGAATAGCAATTATATATTATTTCGTCTTAAATTAGTAATGAAAAAGGAAGTAATTTAGCAGCTTTCCCACTGCAGCCTTATTTTTGCACTTTGGGTGCAATAAAAATCCCTGTCAATATTCCTGAAAACATCTGTATCAGTCCTGGCTCGTGAGGATTGAGACAGGTGTGCTGCCATTTCCACCTGTTTCATGGGTCTCAGACCTGTGCAGAGTTTCCCTTTTCTTTTATGCAGTGCAAAATTCACACTGGCTATCTTTTTTCTGCTGTAACTTACAGAAATGCATCTCCCTACCTCTTGCCTGTTACCATTGCTTTCGTGGGGTCACAGCTTGTGAACCACAAATCTGTGCCATGTTCATAAAACCAGTACTCCGGTAGGGTCATTACTGATGTTTCTGATATCCCAGAATGATTCTGGGGCCTTTTATGTGCTTGCTCGATCTGAAAGAAACAAAAATAAATGGGGGAAATTGAGCTGTTCTGCCATTTCTCAGATGGAATTTTTAATAAGGGCAACTTTCCAGGGTGAATGAAATGGTAATTAATTTTTTTTTTCTTGGTAAAATGTATTCTGGTACTAAATTAGGTTTAGTCTATCTGCTAGAGCTGTTTCCAGTGTAATCTTGCCCATAGGAGCTGAAATATTACAAAAGTTTTAAATGTCTTTTGTAGCTTGAGTTGACCACGGGTTCTGGGTATTACTACTTGAATATAGTTACATGAGATTTAATTAGAACTGCCTTATCACTCTTTATTGTAACAATCTCTCTGCTTGCAAAGCTGGAAAAAAGGAAAAGCCAAGAGGAATGAGTTCTAGAAAAATGTTACTTTAATTCAAACATCTGTATTTTGAAGATTCCCACGGGTATCAATTGAGGAAGATTCCAGGTCTAAATCGCATTAAAGGCATGATATCTAACTTGAGGCTGTAAACACTTGAAATTATGTGTTCTGGGTAATGAAAATTGCCTATCTAGAAAGTTATTTTTCTATTTTTTTTCCTACTGCAAAAAATATTTGTAAAGCTAATTTCACCAGACATTTGTAGACCTTGATGTGCTTTTCTATCCATATGGTTCTTTAAGAATAGCTAATTTTTATCTGTGCTCTACTCAGCTGGATGTTTATAAGACTGTGTGGTTTCAAAGATGCCTGCTAAAAAATGCAACTGCCCTAAAATGACTAACATAAGATTTATTCCATTACCCTTTAAGTACTTTGCAATTTATTTCCATTTTTCTCCCTCTAATTTTGCCTCCAGTAAAATCCTAAATTCTTCTAATTTGCTGTGCTATTTTAATTAGTCAATTTTCCCTTATTTGTACAAGTAAGCAGTCTTATAAGTTTGAGACTGTAAATCATTCATCCATTAAAATCTCTATTTCCTCATTTTGCAAGTTCGATTCATTTAGAAAATAAAAAACCTTGGCTTAGAACGGAATTATGCAATGTCATGGACACATTAACATTTGGATCAAAATTTTACATTGTGTCAGCCAGTAAACAGTATAAATGGTTCAGATTTGCAATAAATAATTGTCTATTAATATCTTGGCATGGTGTAGCAAATTAAAGTCTCGCTTCAGTAAGCACAGATGTAGGTAAGAGCTGAGGCCCAAAGAAAGCAACTGCCATGCAGCATTAGAATAGAAAGAGAGCATCATGAAGCGTTACTGTAGCCTTCCAGCACTGAAAATAATGTATACAGATTTAAGCAGCAATAGAGAAACGTAGGGGGAGGTAGGGTGTAGGTGCATTTAAGTCTAATCAGGCAAGATTTAGAGCCATTTGTTTTAGATGCTCTGGCAGACTCTTTCCTTGCAGAAGATTAAGAGAAGCATTTTAAAATACAACATTGTGTGCTGTTGCATACAGAGCACAACCCATAATTCAGGATGATCAGGACGTATGATACTCAGGGACCTCCGGGGTCATTATGTTGGGTTCATTCCTGTGATAGTCAAACCTCCCCCAAAATCTTATCTGCACAATTCTTTTGTTAAACTGCCATATTTTTCAGCTTGCAGGTTGTTGACAGCTGTCTTGAGATTTTCATATATTTAATTGCTGAAATTTTGTCAAATGCCTTCAGAAACTTTCTGCCCTGCAGGCTGTGAGCAGGTGGTCCTGAGTGCACAGTATCTGAAGCTCAAAGTTCAGTTTCTTGGTGTGAGTTATTTCTGTGAATGTTTTAACAAGTAGACATGCCATTACTTCCGTGTGGAAATTGAACACAGATAGAAGCATGACAAGAGATTAATTTACAAATTCAAATATATATGAACAATTAGATATTAATAATTTTTTAGAGAGCTCCAGTTCATAATGTTTTCTCCCAGCTGTCTCTAGTGGTGTCACCCATAAACCATACTTGTTGTTGCTGCAGCTTTGAGCATGTTTTTTCTTTTGCATTACCAACTCAGCCCATAATCCTGTAACACAATCTAGCTTGTCCACACTCTAATGGGAAGGCATTAATCAAAACATTGTTCACGGTTACATTAACGATAGAGCAATACCTCCTTATTTTGTATTTCTTAATGGTTTCTTTGTCCATGTCTGTTTAAAAACGCAGCCTCAGTGTGCTGGACTACAAGTCTTCCATGGTCTCTGCTTGATTGGCTGAGTAATCTCTCTCATTTTCTTTGGCACTATGTGTTCATGTCCTTGGTGTCTGAAGCATGAGTCAGTGGGTTTTTAAGCAGAGTACAAGGTCTGTATTTTGTAGGCAAGATGGCTTATTTAAAGTAGATCTGAAGCTGGTCCTGCTAGCTGCGCAAGACAAGGGCTTAATCATCTTCCTTCAGTGTCTGGCTGTTTACAGGCCAAACAAAATGTGATGCTTGCTCTAGGGAGCACAAGAACAATCTGCCTTCTGCATTGCCTGTAGTTAAAAGGGATATAAATGTACCCATGAGAACCGATGGCTCCGTGCTTGGAAGCTCCTTCAACAGACTTTAGGGCTCCTTCTTTAGCTCCTCCAGCACTGTTATGGCTCTGCTCCAAACCTCTGAAGCTGCTATTAAAAACCTGAAAATCATCCATCTAAAAAAAACCCATGTCACTCCTTGAAAGTCTACGACCTCTCTAGCTTACCAATGATTTTCTCTGTTTGTGCAGCATACTCTGTTGACTTGAGTCCTTGCACAGTTACTGTGAAATAATGGATGTTATTACATGGTTAACCACACAATAACTTCACTGAAAGCAGTGGTAATTACAGAGTAAGTTGTGTTAATCCTCCTGTGCAATTGTTTGGTAACTGTGTAATTAGCTTGGGTCACCTGTACAAATTGAAGTTGCTTGGTAATTTTTCTCTCTCACTTGCAAGTGTGTTAGAACATTGATGGTATCTCAGTAGGGTATGTGGATCCAAGCCTGCCAGAGCAATTCATTGTTTTCTATAAGCAATGCTGCATCAGAAAACTGATTTCAGGGATAGAGGTCGCATTTGCCTGGATGAACAGCTGTACCTCCATTTTTAGCACCCTCACTGAAATCACGTGTAATATTACATTGAATTCATTCCCACTCAGTTACTGTTTAGGGATTTATAAATTAATTAAAAGCCCTCCATTCACTCCCACTCTTACAAATTTAGAATTCCGAGCAAGAAGGACACAAGTTTGGTGAAACACTGAAAGATCTAGAGCAGGTTTTAGAGAAGGCCATGGCTGAGGCGTTCCAGAGCAATCACAAGGCAGCCAGAAGCCATTGTCCGTGTAGTATTTGTTCTGTGACCAGAGAACGCAAGTCACCAGAAATGACAAGGAGTGACTTTTTTCATAGGCGATGAAGTCTACACATCCACAGTGTAACCCAGAGATAAAAAATGCTAGGGATGTGACCTAACCTGACCTGATTTTCTTTAATACTGGCCTGAGTTGCATGTTAGAATATAAAGAATTGATTACATGATACATAACCAGCTCCCATCAGTGCTCCAGCAATCTCTGAAGCACTATTTAGGCATGCCTTTCCTGTGACACTTCTGTCTGCAATATATAACACAGCAAACCCAACATAGCAGGAACACACATATCAATGTGAACAATATCATCCTGGCACAGAAATTTTCAGTTAATTAAAAAAATCAAATATAAGCAGTCCAGCTCCTTACTAAACTAATTAAAAATATAAATACAATAAGCCCTGACTGAGCTTTTGACAGGTCATTAAAAATACAAAATTGAGTCAAGTACAAGGACTAGTTTCAATATGTAACAGAGTGAAATAAAATGGTGAGGCTGATGTTAAATTAGTGCTGGTTTGTTCCCATTGTTCCTCACCTGATGTTGGTGGCTGAAAATACAATTCTGCAAAGGTAAATGCCTGGGCAGTTTATGATGTGAAGTCAGAGACACCATTTACCACTGCCTTCTGGCTTTCAAATCTGCTTCCCTGGCAGCATTACCAGCTGTGTGTGTTCCATGCAGTGCCTTTTTGACCACAAGTCTTGAAGTAATTTTAAATCCTCTGAAATTATTTCAGCAATGCACATGCGTTCTCACTTCTTCAAGTGTATTGTTTAGGAATAACTTTGGTTAGAAGTGGAGCAGTGCTTTTGCTGCATATGCTTAGGGTTTCCAAGCAGGACTACAATCTAGCAAGCGTTTTCCTTGTAAGAGCTTTAACACTGTGGGATGGGGCTGTGCTAGGCTGTCACATTGCCATTGCCTTTGTTTCCCACGGGACTCCCAGTCCTGAAGATAACCCTGCTGTATACAGCTTAGTTCATAGCTGGGCTCCTTCCTAGGGCAAAAAAAATGCTTCACTTGTTGAATTAGGTAAGAGCTGACTTCATAAGGTTAGTTTGGTGCTTGACTGTAAAACACCATTCTCCCATTACTTTTGGAGTGAGGAATTCTCCAGTATGACTACAAAAAGCAAACAAATACAAAAAAGCATCAGTGTAGCCACTGTGAATATTTTTCCTGTTGGCCTTGATTTATCAACAGCATAATGAATGTTCTGAATACCTTTGAATTTCCTTTGAAGGTCCCTTTGAGGAGAGGTTCAGGAATATTCCCTGTATTGTCTGGAGAAAAGTGAGGGATACCATTGTGAATTAAAGTGTTGCTTCCTTGCATGTTCCAGCTTTAATTTACTGACATCCCACATACATTCACTTGTATAGAACATCCAAGAACAGTGTGTAATATAGTTTCAGGTAAATTGATTTCAAACACAATTTGACCTGCCTATAAACTACCACAAACTTGGTTTTCCAGATCTGGACTTGAGGGAGCTTGTTTTGTGGTGTTAGGAGAGGAGACGAAGTATCAACGCTACGCTCCTTGCATAGCTCCTTGGTTAGCAGGAGCCCCCATTCTGAGCCATCAGAATGATGGAGTATCCCAACAAGAGGTTCCCCAAAGGATGTAGGAGTTTCTGCGTCAGGGCTTGTCTGCTTCAGGAACTCCCCTGCAGCAAGAAAGAATGTGAACTTAGCACAGAGAAGTGTAACACCTCTTGGAGAGACTGCTGGAGGAACTGCTGTGAAGCAAATGAAATGCTGTAGAGTCACATTCTTTCTTGTGGCTGATTCCCACTACACAAAAGTGCCCCTGAATCTTTCTCCCCAGCACTGAGCCTCCCAGCCCAAAGGAGTCAGAACTGTTGACATTTGTCCTTGTTGCTGTGGCCTTTAGGATTTGCCTGTGCTTGAGTGTGTATATGCTTCAAAAAGCCAGAGTTCTGCATCAAGCTGTGACTCAAAAAAAGGGATTAATGCCTAGAAAATATCTTAGTCAAAGAGTTTAGACATGGTTTCATAGCTTAGTTGATGGTCTAGGACAGGAGAGGCTTGAGTAAACATGGCAAATAAGTAGTAATGCTGGATCCTCCCATTCTCTATTCTTTTCTACTGCCTTTACATCAGATGGGTCTCCTTTTTATCCCTAGCATTAAGTTTTTATCACTTTACTAAAATACTATAAATCAATAAAATAGGGCAGAAAATTGCTTTCTTACATCATTGCACCAACATGCTGCTTGTATGGTCTGGAATGACAATGAGACATCCATCTTTTTGTGGACAAAAATGCTAGTTCCCAGTACAAAATGCCAAACTGAATATGCTAAAAAAATTCCAGACCAAAGATTAGCTTCTGCTGGGATGAGAAATGCCTCCTTCACTTTTCTAATTTTTTGAAGATCAAGAGAAAATTATAATTCTCTCAATAAAAATATTATTAATAAATTAGTATTTATATTCTGTCCTAAAACTCTTTTCTTAGCCATTCTTCTTCCTGATAACACTTGCTTGAATCTCATGCCAAGCTCTGTAAAGACCTTTTTTTATTTTTTATTTAATCTTTTTTTTTTTTTTTATTTTTAAATACACTCACTAGGGGGAATGCTCATAAAATTCAGCCTCAGCCACAATCTGGACTATGGTCTGCCAAGCTCCACATAAATAAATCATCAAGTCATTTTGGCATCTTCTGGGCCAGGAGGGATATCTTCAGGATAGATTTAAAGAGACATTGTCCTGTAAAGTATGTCCTTTGTGGAGAAAACAAAGCAGTCGCTCAAAAGCTACTTTGAATCTCAGATATTTTTATTTTTGCAGGTAACCAGTGCAACAAAATATAATGGAGGAGTTTTTAATTCCAAAATAACAACTGTATTAGTCTTCCCCACTGCTATCCTAGCAGATATGAAATAAAATACCTGAGACCTCAGAGTGGTGTGAGTGGGTGATTGATAGTGGAGATGTCGATTTTGTGCTAAAATGTCTGCAGAACACACAGCAAATAGAGGTTTGAGATTTCCTCTAGCAATCTGAATGCTGAGACAGGGACAAAGCAGCCAAACATTTCTCAGCTTTGCACTTTCTCAAGCCAATCTAAACACTGAGACACAAGAGTGCTCCAGCTCCGGAAGAACATGCTGGGGTTGGCCTGATATTCTCCTACAAGGGCCCCAAGGGTGGCCTTGCAAAGGACATGATGCCCTGCAGTCCAGGCTCAGAGCCGACTCCTAGTTGTGGGACCTCCATGCTGGCCAGGAACGTTCTCTGTAGCCAGCTGTGAAATGGAGCTTTGTTCACCTGCTCCTTGTGGGGAGCATATAAAACAAGGACATGTAAATCAGATAATATTCAAGAGAAAGCAAGCTGTAGCTGGTTTGTCAAGAGGAGACCTTGGGCCACAGTCCTGTCTGCCATTCACAGGTCACTGAAATCAATGCAATTACACCACAGGGAATCTGGATCATTTTATTTGAACTGTGGGGAATTACTGAACAATAACAACACCACAGAGGAAAATTGCCTCATTTCAGGTTTTGTTAAAATCCCCAACTTGGACCAGGTTCATTGACAGGTTCTAAAGTGTTAGTGGTACCCGAGATCATTGAAGAGATTTGGTGGGCCACAGGGAGAAGTCAGGCAAAAATTAGTATCTTCAGCTGAAGTTTTCTTAATGTTTCTGCATTTATAAGAACTGCAAACAGACAGAAGGAATTTGAACTTCCTGAGATCATTTTGAGAGTGAAATGAACACTTATGGGTGCACAGTGGATGTACTCATGATGGAACCAGAAATGGAATGACAAATCCAGGGTGGCATCCATGCATATGTAGATCATCAAGAAAAGAATGAGTTGTGGCTGGACCACTGCCTACCTGAAGGAAATGCCCTGTCTGTCTTAACTGATTTCTGAAATGCAGAGGAGAGTTTTAGCTGCAAAAATCTGAATTTTTGGAGTTGTCACATCTTAGGAGCTGTGATTTGGTCCATTGTAAGTTACAATGGCCTCCTGAAAAAATTAAAGCTGCAAATCAAATAAAAAAGTCAGGGCGTTTCAGCCGATGTCTTCTTACAAAGGTACTGCACTAAATCTGTACTTACTGCCAATTCTAACAACTAGAGGTGTCTTAGCTGATCTTTTAAAGACCATTTATGTATCTTGAGTGGTGTAATGTTATTGAAAATGTAACAGTGGGAAGAAGCATCAAATACTCTTTTTAGGTTACACTGAAATTAAATCTTTGGGTTTTGTAACGTTGGCACAGGGTAATTAACATACATGCTGTTGGCACCATGTTCTTTGTATATATTTCAGAATTGAAAAAAGGCCCTGAGAAATACATACCAGGCACTTACAGGTTAAGGATCATTTACATAAATTAGCAAATTTGCGAATGAATTCATCTAGTGAAAAGTAAGACACGGGACACTGCATTTTAATAATTGACATTCCACATGAAATGCAATGTTCTTGAGGAGGAAATTGAGCTCCAGGTTGCTATTAGAACCAGCAGAGCAGCAAGAGCTGGAAAGAAATGCCGCCTCACATTATGTGAGTTACTGCTCCTGCATAACAACTATCTTCTCTTCTGGTAGACTTTATTTTAATAAAACTAGTACTAGGATTTTTGCAAAAGAAAAAAACAGTCATCAACATTACTGGTCAGGAAACAAAAATGCAAGAGATCTTTGTGATCTGGTTCTAACAGATAGTAATTCATTATGCTCTAAAGTAATCTTTCTTCTTCTGTATTATTTGGCAGCCACCTCCCCTTACTTTTCAGTTATACCAAGTAGTTACAAGCTTACCCCAAAATATGCAACACTGACAGAAAATTATAAATTATCTAATTTTTTGTTCCTTGTCATAACATAGGTTAAATTGCAAAATAAAGATAAGTGATCCATTTAGCTGCTTCCTGCTGTCCTGATCACTTTAAGAACACATTATGTTCCAAATATGGCTCTTGAAAAAAAGTAGTGACTTTCATAGGGTGCTAGTCAGTCATTCAAAGTCACAATACTTTCATTTTATGCCATAAAAACACATTATACGTTCACAGGAAGCTGAAAGCGAATCTGTCCCAATAATGTTTCTTAGTAGAGTTTCAGGATTAACTTGAAGTGGCCCAAATAATTCTTTCTGTTACACTTTTTCCAAGATCATATAGAGCAAGTGTGTCATTTCACTGAATGCCAGTAAAATTTCTCCTCTTGTAATATCCCTAAATACTGGTGGGAGTGTTTGTCCTGAATCTGACTACAACACTGACATCACCCATAGGGAGTACTGCATTAAACTTCCTGACCTGAAAAGATAAAGCAACAAACTACTGGTACCTGCCTACAATGTTTGACATTTGGTTGTCTTTTTTGCTTCTGTTTTACAGCATTTATTGCAGCAAGGTGAACAAGCTGACTAAGTTCTCTTCACCTTCATTTCTCTTCCTTGCTGTAGCAACCTGAGACATTTCAATTCCTTAATAGGTTGAGAAGTCCCTCCAAACAAGACAGTTGCATTAATAATAATTATTTTATCAAATGGTTCAGCTTATTGAAATACAGACAACAAGATTCTTACCTATAACGAGCTTAAACTCAATAAATGGGTAAGCTGATACCCTTTTCTTCAGTATTTTGACATGCACCGTGGTGCATAGATACATACAGGTAGAGCAAGTACATTTACAGATTGCAGTGATGTCCTGATAAGCAAAACTCACTGCCCTCACTGGCACAGAAGCAAATTTCTGTAACCTTCTTGCCCCTTGGTATGAGGTCTTACTGAGAAGTATTCTCCCATACTGATTAACAGACCAAATGAAGAAAGCTTCCATTTTTAACTCAGTTCTTCATGACACAAAAATAACAGTCACATATTAATGGGAATGATCATGTGGTAGAATTATTTTACAATATAGAAGAAAGAAAGGAGCTCTTGGACTTTTTCCCAAGTCTGAATATTCTTTCCCCACCAAAGCAGCACTGTAACTATAGTTTCACCAAATAAGTCTTTACCTTTAAGAGTGCAGTAGCAGTGTGAATGCCTTTTCACCAGGGTGTCACTGATGGATCTGAGCAGCTTTTCATGTATGCGTGCTGCAAACTCTTTATATTTTTACATTCTAATAACAGTGAACAGCATAAATTATCTCTAATTCTTGATTCTGTGAGGAAGCAGCCATCTGGTCTAATACCACTGTGACAGTGATATAGGACTGAACACTCTGTGCTTGGTCTGCTGCACAGAAAAGGACAATAGGACATATTTTAAAATGTCAGGATACATCAGAACCATATTCAGGAAAGTTTGCATTTATGAAAATTGATAGTATTGGAGATACATCATGATGCGGATCTAATCATGGCTGTTGGTATGGTGAATTAAATTAAGATCTGATTTGAATTTTTCTAATTAAAGATGTGTTATTCCTTCTCTCCTCATGTTTTCTCTTTTGGTAAAAGAAGCTTACTAAACAATTTTCAGGAAAGCTTTGTGAGTGAAATGGCTACAGCTTAGAAAAAAATCCTGGTGACAGTGGTAGTTTGATTGTGTCAGTGCAGTGTTCAATGGACATTTGTTTGTATTCCAAAATAATTGCTGATGTTTGCATTGCTGTTATGGTTTGAACTAGAGAGATTTGGTAATAAGCATACCCAGGTACTGCAAGGTAGGATGGCATGTAGGCACAGCAGCTTAGCAGAGCTAAGCAGAGCTGTGCAAGGTGTTCTGTGTGCTCTTTCCAGCCCTTTCCAGAGCCTGCTTTCACTGCCTAAAATACATGCACTAAAAATAATGGAAAGGCAAAAAGAAAAAGAAATTTTACTTCTGTGGGAGTAAGTGCACTTTAAAGGTAAGCTAACATGAATTAGAGCAAAACCTACCAGCTTGTGACGTGCTCCAACAAATCAACTTCAGCTTTGCTGGAGTGCTTAGTTATGTAAGTAGCTTGTTTATGTAACTTTGCTTGTTTAAAGTTTTTTAATAACACCAAATATTTTTCAAGACTTTGAGACATCAGAAACTTAAGAGTATCACTTATAGGTCTCACATAGAATGTAATTCCATCGTTAGCCTCAATGGCTTTCAGAAACTTACTGTATTATTTAAAAAATAAACATGAAATAGTTCTTTTCACAGCATGAATGGTAGTTAACCCACAGAGTTCAAAGAGTTAAATGCTGTAATGTGATTTTTAAAGGGACTTCCTAATTTTATCACCAATAATATAATTTGTAATTTTATGTACTATGGGGGGGCCACCAAATTCATACTCCGGGGTGTTAGCTGATCACAGGGATAAGAAACAATCCTCTCATCCCTTTTCACCATGTAGGACATTGTGTAATTAGCCAGCTGTTTTCTTTGAAGCACCAAACATAAGCCACTGGCAAAAGCAGAGTTCTGAGCTTGAAAGATAATTGATCCAATCTGTTTTTGGTAACTGTATATTCCTTGCCTACTCTTAAAATATATATTCTTCATATCAAAGATGGGGCATTTTTGAGTTTTTCATTTTGCTTTCTGCTTACAAGTGTGCTGGAGGCATACATGACATGAGTTCTTTCAGAAAGTGGTCCTTCTGGAGTTTGTGTTGGCATACTTACTAGTTAGAATTGTCTGGTGCTGTGACTACCTTTAAGGCTGTATAGCACAGAGAAATACTGCTTGCAGGGCATTATTCTTAAGGATGCAGTATGGCAGTTTTGCCAACTCAGGTTGTCAAATGTTAAGGCATGCTTGTTTTGTTCAATCCTTCTTGCCAGCTCACCTTCCCAATACTGTAACATCACTTACGTGCTGGAATGCTGTTTTCAGGGCCACGTTCTTAAAGAGGCAAATGCAAACATAGTATTATTCATGAAGCAGAATGGAAGATAAACAAAAGCAAAGGATAGTCAGTTTAGCCCAGCCCCTGCCTTTGCAGGGACAATCTCCTGTGATACTTTTTGCTTCACAGCATCAGAAATGGTCATACATATACTGTAAGCAAAAAAAAGCACACCTTCAGAGGTAAGTATGGAAAAGTGTGTAAAGATAGATGTGGCACCATTTTTCACACCACATTTTTGAGCAAAAGTGCAGGCTCTGGCTAGAATCTCACATTTGTGTGAAGGAAGAGGGAAGCTTGTGTGTGCCAGGAATGGAAATGGCCAGCAACTGCATGAGTAGTTAGAGATTTTCCAAAGCTGGATGGGAAATTATTTATCTTTGCTTAAAGCTTCATATCAGAGCTTGAAGGAAGACAAAAAGGAATGTTAGCTTATCATCATGATAAAGTTTCTGCAGATATTGCATTTTCCCTGTTAACTTTCAGATGGATTGTGCAAAAGGCAAAGTTTCTAAAGGTTATTTCCTTGTGGGTTTTCTTCTGTTAAAGTCCCAACTGGTTATAGTCTTCTGAATTCACATAGAAAAAAGAAAGCTTATGAATTCAATTAATTTGGTATTATATGCCTCAAAAGTGTCAGGAAACCCACTAACCCACTGGTCTTCATTCTTTTGTTGCTTTGCTGTTTCAGAGCCAAAGAAAAATCTAATCAAATCTGTTAGGATCTTTGAAATTCTAAGTTCTAGCCACTTCCTGTTTCTGACAGAGGAAACAGAAGCAGTGCTAATTCTCCAAATCCCTATCAAACAATTGCAATATAAAAAGTTTTAAAATACTATATTGGAAGTTAGGGCTAGTCAGAAATTGGATAAGAACTTGTGCTTGTCTCTCTGTGCCTGTTCTTTGATACCTCCATCAGTTTCCTGTGTGTATATGTTGAAATCAAGTTTTGAAAAGTCTCCGAGTTTTTATTTTCTTTTCTCCTCCCATATTTTACACAAGGATCCTCTGCGACCGTTCAGTGCATTCAGTCATGTCTGAGCTTTTCTAGGTCATTGTTGCTACAGAGAGCCATAGGGGAAGCTGCAGTCCCCTTCTGGTGCTGCCTCTGCTGGTTTCTGAGACCCTTGTGAGCCCATTCAAAACACTGAAAACTAGCAGAAAACTAACTTGGCAAAAAAAATTGTTTTTATTCAGTTTGTGAGCTGAATGAGGTTACAGAACCAGGAGGGGTGGGGGATGGAACTGGGAGAAATTAGTGGGACGTACAACAGTCTCTTTTGTTGGCAGTAAGTTTCATCATTTCAGCCACGGTGTTTAGCATGACCTAAGATGTCTGGAAATGGGGATAAGCAGTCACTGTTAAGTGGCATTACTTTTAAGATTTTGTGCTTTGATCTCATTGGCTGTTTTAAGACAAAGGTCATGGATTGTCAGATGAGATACCTCAGTTCCCATTCCTCTTTTCCCTTCAAAAGAGAAAGCTATTATACTAATTTGTACCTGCACCCTGTGATGAGCTTGCATTCAGTCAGAGAGTCAATGATTGTGCAACAGTGAGCATTACTTTTGGATTAGAGAACAAGCCAGAGTCTTGATTCTTTAAATAGAATTAAACTGTGTCTGGACCAAGACCTTCAAACATCTGCTAATCAGACTCAGGAAATGCTAATGAGATGAGAATTTACAACAGAGTTACTGCTAACGGGTTGCTGTGTAACCAAGAGAGATCTGTGTTGTTTGTCATCTTCTCTGAACTCTACTACATCTGGACAGAAGTTGCATGTGTTAATTAGCACAAGTTCATGGATAGTAATGGACTAAATATTGTCAGTCTTTTCTCTGCCAGGACAATGCAAAATAGTTTGTGTGTGATATTAATTAGAATTTCTAGAGGTTTTGTTGCAGAAATTCAAACCATGGCCCATATACAAATGTTATTGAATAATTTGCGCAGCCTGAACATCATAGAGAGAACTGGAACTTCCTCTTTGAAAAGCCATCGCTGTAGTAGTAGGAATACTCATTGTCATGCGTTATTTCTCTTTTAGAAACATGGAAGAGAAGGAAGGAAGGAGGAGAAGGAAGGAAGGAAGGAAGGAAGGAAGGAAGGAAGGAAGGAAGGAAGGAAGGAAGGAAGGAAGGAAGGAAGGAAGGAAGGAAGGAAGGAAGGAAGGAAGGAAGGAAGGAAGGAAGGAAGGAAGGAAGGAAGGAAGGAAGGAAGGAAGGAAGGAAGGAAGGAAGGAAGGAAGGAAGGATGGATACAGAAACAAAGATAGAAACAAACAAATTCAGAGAGAGAGACAGAGACTGAGGGAGGAAAAGGCAATGCAAGTATATGTTCTGGCGGAGCTTTCAGTACAGGACTCACTAGAGTACCGGAGGAAGGATGAGGAAGATAATTACTTAAGAACCAGCCAAAAGCAACAGCATTACTGTAAGCTGGATGAGGAAGGCTATTCAAGTCTGTGGGCACCCACACACATCAGAACTACAAAAGGTAGGAAACCATCTACTCCTATGATACCTATTTCACTTTAAAAGATTGAAAATGGTAGAGGTTTTGCATCAGAAAGACAAATGAAACATTTTTCTATGATGCCTTAATGTCCTGCTAGCAAGTGTTTTCCAGTCAATCAGTCAGTCACTCAAGTAGTCAAAATCTTTAACCACATAAAAACCTATTGAGAACAAGTTTTATTTACAGTGGTGACCTGGCCAAGAAAGCTCACAAACAGCAATATGTAACATCACTTACAGACATACAATCACTATTGTATATTACTAGAAAGCTCCCAAACATATCACCAGGCATAAATCAATTATATAAAATACCACAAACATCAAATAAGCCAATAAAAGAGGGAAGGTCGTAACACCACCAGACATGTCATGAATAACCACCACAAACATCAGCCAGTGATTCATCCACAGTATGAATAAAATACCAAAAGATATACAAGCAATTCCTGGTAGATCCTTTTGTGTTCTGTTAAAAATGTGGTACTGTCTTTTGATATTGTCTCTTTTACAACATTACTTCTATTTACATTTCACTAAGGGCATCAATTATTTTTAAGGTCTGTGTTAATTACAATCAGGGGTTTTGTTTGCTTTATAAATGTGCATTTCAGTATGTATGTTTTGCTTAACAATTCATTGCATGTAATTCCATGCTTGCTTATAATTGGTAATACTTTGCATTTAGTAATACAGTTCACATTAATATTATAGTTTGGTCTATTAAAAGAAACTGGATGTAGAACACAATTGGAGGCATGGCTTTGTATCTTGTCATTGCCATGTGTGTGTATCCCCTCCACCCCTGCCCTGGATTATGAACATAATTTAAAAGCCACTAAGATTTGAAGAACACTACCTTCAGGTAGTCAACATCTCTTAGAATCTGCACCACTATTTGTACATTAGCAACAAAGAACATATATAAAAATATTCTTAAGTTTGGTCTTTAGAGAGCTGAAAGCTTATATGTAGAACAGCATATGTAATGATTAAATGTGATGACTGCCATCAATCAATTTTTAAATTCTGGATCATGGCTTTCTTAGTGTATATGTCTGTATCTCTTATTCCCTGAACTCCATGCTAAATGCCTGCCAGTCTAAAGGGGTCCTATTCCTCTGTACCTGCCACTGGAATATACATTTCTGTTTTTGCAAGTGAGTGAGTTTAACCTTCACAAATTCTGGTTTATTTGATAATGCCTGACACATGGTTTTCAGGTTGCATTCAAAGCAGATGTCTCATCTATTTGAATGAAATGTTATGAAATAAAAAATGTGGAATATGCTAAGTTCCACCCTCTGCTTAGTACTCTGAATTATTCAACATTAATATAATGTAAATAAGCAGTACCTTCTATCAAACTTGACAGAAATTTAGATAGTATGTCTCATCAGATCCTGTTCTCAAAAGGGACATCTATGAACAACTCACAGCTTACAAGGTGGTGATGGTATTGTCCACCATTCACACTCCAGTAGTACTTAGCTAGTGAGACATGAGCAAGACAAACTTATCTGCTAACTTGGCAACAAAAGCATTTTGTTGCTGAAAATGAGATTTCCATTTAAAACTCCTTTATAGCTAAACCGAATGTAATTTAATGGAAAAAGTGGCTGAAGACATTTGGTTTATTTATATACATCCTCTTCCAGACATGAAGATTATTCTGAAATTCAGAATAAATAGATCATCCAGATTCTAATCTAGATCTCTTACTTTTAAACTGATGATACTGGCTGAAAATCAGACCATCATCATTTCAGATTAGTCATTTTTTGCTTCATTGATAACATATGCACTTAGAAGGAAGTTCTGCACATTTAAGAAAAAAAAAAATCCAACCCCTCTATTCATGCATTTGTCAAATATAGACCCAGTATATGCTAACACCAAGCAATTTGTTTTGCAGCATGTCACATAATCCTCTTTTTTTTACACCCAATATCTATGATTAAGAAATGTAATACATACTAAGAAAAGTCTTGGATAATTTACACGATGCATTAAAGAGTTTTGCATGAGAATATAGTATGATGCCGACAGCAGAAGAATTATGCCTTTCATTAAAGGGTTTGCAACTCAGTGTGCTATGATATAACTATAGCAGTTTTTCTGTCTCAGTGAAGGTTTTTTATTTTAAGCACTGCCTTGAAAACCGAGGGATGCATATGCAATAGCGCTACTTTAGCGATATGCTTTAACTTAATATCACCTCTCAGTAATTACACACTGTCAGTGTACCTGCTGTCCCAGGGTTATGGGTGAACAGCCATGCTGTCACTGTTCTTCATCTCTCAGAATCTTGATGGAAGCAGTAAAATAAGATGGCATTTTTTCATTATTTAACGTTTTTTAAAAATCCTAGTTCAAAGCCTATTTGAAGCAGTTCATCAAAAATGATGTACATTAAGGTCAGGATTAAAAGAAAACCAATTACATAGAAGAAATATTATTTTTGCCACTGATGCTTTATGTGCAAATTAAGATGTGTATTTGCTGCCTAATTTAGAAAGCACCAAAAGGACAGGTCACAGGGATATAGCCTTTGGAGGAGGTCAGCATTTGTGCTTCCTGGGGAACTGAAACAAGCAAGAGAAATGGTGCTCTTCACAAGAAGCCTTTTCTTTAGAGTAAAACCTAGTCATTGCTCAGCATGCTTTGCACTATCTGAAAAAAACACTTTAGATGTACACTAGTAGCTTGGAAGCTTCTCCAGCTTGGAGTAATCTCCAAATATGTCTGTATGGGTATAGGCTTTTCTACATCCTTTTCATACCTTCGCTGCATTGCTGACAGAATAAAAGACAGAGTTCTAAGATGATGCAGCATTTTGAGACTGAGTATAAGAACACTTTACTAGACAGAAAAGGTTTCAGCTCTTTGCTCTTCAGGGTCTATTTCAGAGGCACTACAAACCATACTTAAAGTCTTAGAGATGTCTGACCTCTCTCCCATCCACTGAAGTTAAGAACAACCTGCTGCAACTGTTTCTACCTGTTTTCTCTTTTTAATCTGTATCTATGAAGCTGTTGTTTCTTTCCATGTCAAAAAATCTGCTGCTGTATTTTCAGGGGGAAAAAAAATTGTTGTACTTCTTGTAATATCAAGACATCATAACCAGCATTTTTTTTAGCCTTTATCTCAGCATGATAGGGAGCTGCTTCACACCCTCAGCAGCCCCATCTAGGTCTAAGCATCTACAAGATCAAAGGGTAAGTGGGGATATTTTGCTCCCTGCTCAATACAGTATTACTATTGTTTAGCTTTTAGTGCTTCAGTCATAAAATATATTTAAGCTTCTGCTGCAGATAAGAATGGTGATACCTATTTAAGAATGGTGACTATAATCTAAAACACAGGAGACTGAGTTTCACTTTATAATAATTTATATTAGCTGGTATAATAGCTAATATCATTTTAGCTAAGTGGTAAGAAGGACTGGAATATCTAGTGTTCAAACAGACCTCCACAGGCTTAATAAATCCAATATGTTTAATGGATTTTTCCATAAGATGTTCAGTTAGTATGGGAGCTTTGGTAAAATTTGTCAAGCTGTATTTAAAAACAAATTGAAGAAGAATTAAATCTTTTGTTGTCTGGCCAGACCTTACTTGTACTTTGGTGTGGAAGTATAATAATATTCTACTGTGAGTACAAATCTACCAGCACTGAGAACCTGTATATCCTCCCAAGACCCTGTTTATAAAGACAAGGAAACTCAGCATGGCTTGTCCTGCACTAACATTTCACCTTAAAGAAGCTGTATTTCTTCTGCATCCTCCTTCCCACAGGCTGTGGCAGGTTGGAGTCACAGCCCAGAGGACTTGGGCAGCAGTGTGTTCCCAGAGAGGAGGAGAAAACCTCAAGGGACATGCAGCTATAACTACCCCAATGCTCAGGCTAATGATGGCAATATGCAAATTTTTTACTACTGTAAGGGCTTTTAAGGGTGTGTAAATCTGGATGCCTTTTAATCTAAAAGAGCACTCAATTCAATGATATGCATCAAGATACCAACAGTGTAGTGCTATTTTTGTCTCTTTATTCCTGCTAACTGAGCTGAATTCCAGAACCCTGTAGTGAGGCCCATGGCCCTCACTAGCTGTCTAGTTAATAATTTGCTGCATGAATTACAAACCATCTCCCAAATGCTCTGGGGATCTGAAAAACTGCGTGACACTGACTCACCTTTTGAAAATGTGGTGTATTGAGCTATGAATGAAAACCATTATGGCAATTGGCCTGTCCAGGGGGCAGGGGAGCTCACAACGGGCTGTTGCTACTATTCAAGGAATGACCTTGTAGAAATGTATTTATTTCATATTAAGTTAGCTCAGATGAAGAATAGATCTTCAATTTAGTCAATCCTCCTTCGACTCAGATGTTTGGAGCAAGTGAGCCACAGCTGATAACTTCACCTGCTGCAATTCTCCCAAGACCAGGGCTCCAGACCAGAGATATGACAGAACTGGACTATCTCTGAAATCACTGATCAAAAATTATGAATTAAAATTAAGGTCAACCAAAGAAAAACTCTCCATGGATCTTCCTGGGTTCCTCTCTGCCATGCAACATCTTAGTGATGCCATGTATCTTGCTCTGCAGCAAATTTGCATGTGATCAATTTTTGTGCTGCGACTTTCAGCACCAAAGAATGCTCACAGCAAAATTAACTGGCAGCTGAATTTTGAACATATAAAGTCCTACATATTACTAATAACTCCTCCTCTCTCTTGCTGTTGCCAAGATTAACCATCTAAAATGGGCAGGCAAATTTATTGGAAAATTCTAATTTTTGTATCAATCTCCCATAAGTCAACAGCTGTGAAACAGAAGTAGTACTGTCTGTTTACCTCAGATAATAGGAGGATAGATGCTTCACAGGAAGTAAGTGCTGTATTGATAAGGACCACAGGCAATTCATCTGATAAAATAAGGACTTCTGTCTTCAGAACATGCTTTGAATAGTGCATAGGAAATAATTCATGGGATCATATACTGGCAATAGAGGAAAAACTGATGAGTCAAGAGCTTCTTATTTAGTGGTCACTGCTCGTCCTGTATATCAAGTACTACTGCATCCTGGAACTTGAGAAAAATGTTGTGAAACTTGTGACAAAAATTGCGTGCAGTCATGTAACTAAAGGTTTTGGTTAGGTGCATACATGCAAGAGATTTGAATTAGTTTTCTACAGACTTCCATTATTTTAGCATTTCTTAACTTTTATGTTTTTGGCTTTTTAAACTTCTGAATCTTCTTCCATAATAGTTGTAGTGCAAAATTTAGCAATCATTAAACTGAGAAAAAAAGATGTTTTGAGATACATAATCTGTCAATTTTTTCAGACCAAATTTTTATGTTGGCATTTGCCATTCGAGGCAATGAGTGTAAGGTCAAATTAAAGCAGTTGTCAAAGCAGATGTCTACATGAGTATGAAAAAAATCTTTGTACATTTTCTCAGTATCAGTGAGTCTTGCATATGTGGCACTTCATTTGAAAAAATGTAACATAGTGCCACCCAAATTACATCAGCAGAAGGTTAAGATCTTCTGTGTGTACCATCAAGAAGGACGTGCTGTTTACATCCTCAGGAAATCATTCCATACAATTATATATGAAATGAGATTTCACTTCTTATTTCAGTTAATAGAAAGTATATCACTGAGTGTAGAGGACTGCTACCTCTGCCTAGTGCCAGCAACACCCACACAGTTCAATTGACATTGCAAGTGGTTTTCTCCTTAAAGCTGCAGATGGTTACAAAATGTCAGGCTTCCTGCTGGTGCTCTAAGATGGGAACCAGTTGCAGAGACTGGAACAAGTAATAAAACTAGCCTAGCTTACGGCAGCACTACCAGGAGTGTTTGCTTTTATTTACTAAGCATTTAGTCACTAAGTTCACCTAAACCCAGTTTCAGTCATCAATGAAATGCTGAATCAGAGTTGAGGATCAAGTGTACAGTTCCAGCTTAGTGAGGATTTTCGAGTTAATACATTAGTTAAATTGAATGTGTCCAATTATATTCTCATTTAACATGATCTAACCCAAGGTGAGTCAAGTTTTTAGTGTTGCATATTCTCATTCAGAGGGTAGAGAGATGTCATTGTCCCTGTGTGGCAAGTAGGTGCTCAGTAACAGTTTTGCTCTGTTTTGCTCTGTTTTGCTCTTCATTGCTATCAAGCTTCTAAACATGAAGAACTGAAGAACAGGTTTTTAATTTGCCTTTGTTTCTAAAATTGCTATCAAGCTTCTAAACATGAAGAACTGAAGAACAGGTTTTTAATTTGCCTTTGTTTCTAAAATTTACATATCTTGAGCTGTAAATTATAGACATATGCAAACTGTACACTATAAAACCATTAGATACACTGAGTTCCACAGCTGCCAGTTATCCTAGTTCATATAAAGAGAAAGACTATTTTCAAGTGTGAGAGAAAATTAGATACAGTCTTAAAAACTGAGTGTTATACCTTCAAGTAGTTAGTGAGAGCACTGAAGGACACAGGAAGCTCTGTTCTTTCATTATATGAACAATATGAACAGCTTTTGAAAATTATTTGCAATACTCCCTGATGTCATGGCAAAGGAAAGAAAAGGGTGTGTTTCTGATGGTTAGCAATGTCTCTTGAATCCTGAGTTCTGTACTCTGAGGTCTTGAAGGTTCTTAAGGTCTCTTAATGTACTTGGCTTGTTTGAAAACTGGAACAGAAAAGATTGATACGATAGTTCTACCCCTCAGCTTTGCAGCTTGCACATGAATTTTTATGCCTAGGAAGACTCTCCTAAGTGCTGCCTTGCATGCCCAAGGAACTCAAAATATACTGTTAGAATTTGGTCCCCTATTTACAGGTAGATCATTTGCATAATCTCAGGAATGAATAAGATTCTCTCTACAAGTATAAATATATATATTTTTTTAACAATGCTTATTTTTAAGATTTAAATTCAAATAACCAAAGGCAGAGAAAGACTCTATGTTAGCATCTTTTTCCCAATTATTCAGTACAGTGTACTGAATGTAGCTATATCATAGTGCATAAACATGACTCTCTTAAAGCCAATGGGAGTCTTTGACTTCAGTAACCTGACAATGTTAATTGCTTTAGCAGCAATTAAATGCTTTGCTAAAGACATTTTTAAAAATAATGGTTACTTTTGGAACATTTTGTTGCTATTTCCAAAGCTATCAATTTTACCATATGAACCGAGAAGGTATTACAGCAACACTAAGTCCTACAACAAGGGCTTCATCTTAGAACTGCAAGCTGAAATGAACAGCTTCTGGAAACTAAAGAAAGCCCAGTTCTAATAACTATCCTGGTAGTTCCACAGTAAATATGCCTGCTTGTTAGCTGAGGAAAGTGCCTTTAGACTGTTGAAGTTGAATGTACATTTTCTATTACTGCAGAAATTAAATTCCAGAATTAAAGTCTTGCATCCACTAAGGCGGATAGCAAAATTCACATAATGTTCAACAGTCAAGGATTTATCCAGATGCTTAATCTCCAAATGGGAGTTTAACTGTAGTCTCTGACACCTTCTACAGTTGAAAAGTACCTCAGACTGCAATCCATACTTTTTTGCTACATACTTAAAACTTTTATGCAAAGCATACTGATAATAATTTAAATCTGTTCTTTCATAAATTGATTTTACCCCACTAGCATTTATGAAACTGCTTCAGAAGCAATATACAGATCTATTACTAAATGAACAATTGCTAGGCACCCTGTAGCAAGTTTTACACATTTCTAATCTTTTAAAATTTATGGCACGGCTATCTTTAATTTTGAGAACAAGAAGGCTTGCCCATATTTTAAAATAACATGGATAATTTATTAAATGTGTAGAATCAACAATGGTTATTGTTAAGATTTAAAGTTATGTAAACAAAGGCAGAGACAGGATCTATGTTAGCATCTTTTTTCCAATGATATTACAAGGTACAGAGTGTAGCTATGTGACCATGCATAAACATGACCCTTCCAAAAGAGGCTGCTGGCCTTAGAAGCAGTTATTACCAGTGAAATTATAGAAGCTTGGTAACAGTATCAAGAAATAACTGCAACTTTATCAGGCTGTTCTCAAGTAAGTGCTGTCACTACCTGGTGATAAATTGCATTGATCATGTAGGTTACAGAACCCCTATCAGTATCAAAGGAAAGACATTAGAGTTTGACAGTGGTGTCTCTATTGTCAACTTCTGGAAGTATGGTACTGCACTACATTGAATGGCTCATTTAATAACTGTTTATAAATTAAACAAGCAGAAAAATTATTCCTAACAAATTTAAATGCTTGGGAGAATTTTTAGAACACTTAGTTTTAGAACCACCTCAAATTAGGTACAAGTTTAAACCCTGGATATTGCAATAACATTGGCCAATGTAATTGCAAATAACAAACTGGTGAATGTGCACTCTAGAAGGAAACATCAGGCTCATTTTCTAAGGAACACCCATTTGTATGGGAGGGTAACATGCTGTGTATGTCACGGTCTGTTATTAGGAGTTGCAGACGAGTTTCCACAAGCTGTGTGGAAAACTTGGCTTAAAAACTGACAGGAGTTTTTCATATTATAGCAAGATTCTGGTCCTGTATTCACTTCTTAGCTGTGAGTGTTTTAGGATTGGTGTAAAGCTTTGAGGTTGAACCTGAAGTTCTAGTATTTAATTTGAATGTTATAGCAGCAGGCTATCACACTGGATGCTGCTATATGCAGGTAAAATGTCACGTGAAGGTATTTTATTAATTTTAAACAAAGGGTAGAATTCACAGTGAAGTCGAATCTACTCCATGGGCCAGACAGGTAATGTTCTTAAGCCTTAAGGAAATCTTTTGTCACATCTTCCAGCTTGAGCAACTAGCCAAAATTTTGATTTTTTTCAAAGTTATTCTTAGGAGGAAAATGTATTATCAAGTCAAAATTTTTCATTTAGAAACTTCTAGTTTCTTTATATGTGAATATCATTTATAAGAACATGCTGGGAAAGAGTTTTAGTTTAAAAGAAGCATGAAGTGAGTGTAGGTATTGCCATTAGTCTAGCAACATTTTTTTTCTTCTGTGCTCGGTATTGACATACAGAATATAGACTGTTATGCAGCCAAATCTCTGACTAGAAACTGACTCTTTATAGGGAAAAATCCAATAACCAGCTTGTTGTTCTTCTTGTGTCTAATAAACAGGGAAAGTTGTGTATATTTTGATACAGCTTTCCTCCACCCCTTCTTTTAATTGATTCCGCTCTGAGTATTGAGAAATGCGTGGCTTGGTCCTCAGCCCCATCTTAGCTAGCTTCAATGAGGAGAGCTAGGAATTCAAAATAAAGTGTCTCATAGGTTATGTCTGCTAACAAATTTCCAGTAATTGACATCAAACTGGTTAATTTCCATATAATAAGTGTTGATTGATTCAAGAGCTTGACTCAACTGGCCAAGACTGTCCTTACAATGATCACTTATGGGCTACCTTTTTGGAACACAGTGGAATATTTAAGGTCTTGCCAGATTTCAAGGATGCTGGGAGTTGGAACAATGTTTTTAATTTTGGCTACTAATTACGTGGCAAAGGTATAAACTGGGCTTTGCAAATCATTATTTCCATTAGGAAGGTGTTGGAAGCAATTCCACTGAGGGCTTCCCTCCTATTTATGCAGCTGTTATTCCCATGGGAAGAGGCCATTGCAGTCCTGGCTGAAACATGGGCTTCTGTTCTGTTTCCACAGCACTTGGAAGAAAAACAAAACAGGACTAATGAAAAACACACACGGGAAATGCTTTATTATTTCATCATCCTCACCTACTGAGATCTGGCACCACTCTGTGTTTAGGAAGAACTTCTCCCACCCTCCCTCTCTCGCGCGCAGTGTGGTTGTATAGGGCTGACACTCTGTCATTTCCTGTCAGATCATTTCAGAGGAATTTGCTCTTATTTCCTCCCAGCCTCATCCCCTCCTCCCGGCCTCAGCCTTGGCTGCGTGCCCCAGCAGCCATGCTGTGTTTATTTAACCGCATGGAGCGCTGGGCTGCCTCGGCTAGAAGTGCTGGGGCAAGGCACACACACGCACAGGGGGCGTGGGCTCGCAGGACTTCACGTTCGCACTCAGGAAACAGCAATTCTTTTGTGAAGAAAGCATGCAAGGTCCAAAGCCAAACCTTATGCAGGGTCTTTGTAGACTGTAGGTAGGTGAGTTCTAAACTTTTCACTAGATGTGGACAAAAAAAAAAAGCGCTTTTTTTGGCAACACAAGTCTCTAAGTAAATTTCTCTTGGAAGATGTATTTTTGACCATTTCACATATTCATATTAAAGTGTATTCTGAACTTATCTATGTATCGTGGAATTCATAGTACATGACTACCAGTTAATGCAACATTCAAATAATGTGTTAGGATTAGCCAAACATGTCTGGCTCCAATAAATGTACCTACAGCACTGCATATGCGCATGGTTACTACTGCTATATTTCTACTTGGGCATACCTGTAACAGGCTGGAGAGATTAGCTAAAATGTCTTTGCCTTATGAATGGTGCAAAGCTATTTTAGCACCCAACAATGGTGTGAAAACAAATCATGCAGAAACAGGACATTTATACTTGAATGATGTGCGAGCCTTTCACTGGGTAAAGTGGTCACAGTTCATTGTTTAAAAACAAAACCAAAAAAAAAGTAGTCTTAAGTCACTAATAATCTCCACACCAAGATTTAGGGCAAGGGAGAAAAAGAACTACCTATCTGACTGACAAGTCATTTCTTCCTTCCCTGGCAACACAGGATTTGGTTAAATGCTGTTAGGAGAAGGCTAATTAAAATAATTTTGCCAGAAGTCTGGGAGATTGCTAAATCCAACACCAGTTCAATGGTTTTGATGTGGAATGACAAGTTTTTCATCATATGACTAGAAGTTTCTTACAGATGCAGAAAATTAGGAGTCAGAGAGAGAAATACCTCCCTCTGACATAATTATAACAATAACGATTTTATTGAGTAGCAGTCATAAAATAAATTCCAGTTGACATTTTATGCCAACATTTAAGTTTTCTTTACTATTATTGCTGGTATTTATTTAATGTAAAGCTAATGGGCTATCTGCCAGACAGAGCAAGAATGAATAGTTTCCATTCCACTTATGATAGACTTTTCTTGTCCAGAATACTGTCAGAGTTTAGAGCAAAATCATAAAATCCCAAATTGTATAAGAGAGCCTTTACTCTCATTAGCTGGAATTAGTGTTTAATTCACGACCTCTTGTAATCTGAAAAAGTATCAGGGGAATAACTGGAGTTTTTCATTTTATGATTCATATCCTTTTTGCTTTTTCAGTTCCATTGTACATTTAGTAGATAGAAATAACTCGTATAAACAAGAAAGTAGCAGGATTTATTTCCATTTGCTGAATATCCATAGTATTGAGCCTTAAAACCTGATATTAACACAACTTTTAGAATTTTCCAGTTTCTACATTTATGAAATGGGAGTTAGAGAAATCCTCAACTCCCAAGCTAAAATTAACTCACAGTATTAGGAAGTGCTATTAATTTTGCAAAGTAGCTATGTCAGGTAGGCACAAGTCTTTCTTCAGTAAGATAATTTAATTTTTCCACGTAATGGTGGCAGAATTATAAGTACATTGTTTATATTTTTTCCAATTTGAATAATGTTTTATTAAGTTAGAGGTACTCTCATGTACCACTGTTAGTTTGCTTTCAGTACTATCAGTGTATACTTTTAGCTTTCTGGAGTTTCTTTACATTCCTGTATTTCTAAGTCTTTCATAGTGATGACTGACCAAAACAATAAGTCATCTCAGTGGAGGTAGTTCAAACCAAAAAGAACATTAAGTTTTGTTTAGCCCTGATTTTTTTTTTTAAGAGAAAACCTAAGGGATGCAGGTTTAGCTTGCTATTCATAGAAAAATAGTATGGAAAATTTATCACAAATTCTGAGATCCCATCTGAACATGATCCTGCTCACAACCACCAACAATAAATATTTTATTAAAATTTACTCATTACTTAAATGTATTGGGAGTTCTTTTCAATTCTGGTGAGTTTACTAAGAAGAACTTTCTGAAAGTATTCATTACATGGTACTCAAAGTGTGAGCTGTTAGAGGTGATTGGGCAGGGCATAATACTAGCCTTGACATTTTATTGATTTCATAATGAACTGTATGGTCTCACTGTCCCCTCTTGAAACGCTGTGATTCTTGCTGGAGCAATCTGTGGGAAGGAGAAAACAGATTATTGGTGCTGGGAGCTTGTCAAAGCAATTGCAACACAGAAAATAGGATGTTTGAGTCCACTGTCCTATTGCAAAGCAGTAACATCCATGCCATTTTTAATATGGTTGCCCAATCTGTTCTTAAGGGCTTGCAGGGATGGAAATTCATCTGCAGTTTATTTAAAGGCCTAAAAGCCTATCTAATAGCTATAAGATACAATATTCCTTTAAATCTCACCTTTTGGAAGAAGACAAAAATTGAGGTTTTCCATATAGATTTAGATCACTAGAGAATTTATTAAAGTTGCCAGAAGAGCACTCTCACTAGTCACCAGTGTTTAGGGCCTAAGAAGCTATAGGAAGGTGGACCAAAAGTAAGGCCTAGAAAAAGAGACCTAGCCTGGGACTGTGATGACTCTTACTCTTTTGAAGCCACTGAAGAGCATAGTGCAGATGAGGATCTACTGCAGCTTTCTATAGCAACTTCTCACATGGTAGTTTTTTCTATTCTGGGAACTATAACTAAAACTATTTTGGCAGAAGAGACATATACACTTATCATGACAGGCTTTATGACTTATCAACCAGAAGCAACAGGATGACTGAGACAGCATCTACTGCAGCAGAAAAATTGGAAGATTGCTCTACTGGGAATATTTTTTGTGAACTAGTATTTCCAAGGGAATGTTATGATGCAGAGGGATGAATTTCATCTCTATATTTATGCACACTCTGTAGACTTAAATCTGGGATTGTACTACAAGTACTTTATTATAATTCTAAAAACCTGAGTCAGTATATATCTGCATGTTTAAGGCACAAAGGAGCTCTACCAGCAATTGTTCACCTAAGGGTGACCTAAAGGGTTAAAAAATTTGTCTTCTGAACTCACTTACAGAAATAAGAGGCACTGTTAGACCTGAGAGTAAACAGAACATAGAACTAGAAATATTTTTAAAATACACACTTGGCCAAAGAGTTAAAAGAAGTGAAAATGTATATTCAGGCAGTAATGTTGAAGTTATATCATATGCGGCTGGGAAGAAAATAGGAAAGCTTTTGACAGAGAAATTCTTACAATATATTTGCCTATAGGGCTGTCCCTAAACAAGGTTACTAGCTTATTACAGAGGTTACTATGGAAACAATGAAACAGGATTTCACAGATTTTTTTATTGCACTCAGGTACTGCAGGACACTGTAATTATCATAAATTATCATGTTGATTTTTATTTTTATGATGCTTTGTAGCTCTAGATGTGGTACCCCTACTCCAGGGGTAAGGCTTTTTTTCCCCTTAGGTTAAGTATTCCTGGAGAACAACGCAATATGATGACTTTAATAGTACACTCCAAGTCCAATCATCAAGCTGAGCACTGCCCCATAGATGTGCTGAGATCCTCCTATAAGCATAATAGTGGCCAGCTGGAGGAGAGACAGAGTCTTCCTTTCGTGAATGGTGCCAGTGGGAATGAGGTATTACTGGAGATGGAGATAACTCTTGAGATGGTCAGGAGCAGCATACCTATGTGGATGAGGTCCCACATATTCTTAGAACAACTTTGTCTGAATAAACTAGGCTTATACACTTCAGCACTTGTAGGGAAGATACTTAAAAACACATTTCTATAAGCCTCAAGGACAAATGGGTAAAGTAGTACAGAATATGGAGCACAAAGCCCAGGATGATGATCTCAATCAGTCCATGGAAGGAAATGATACCTATAATGCTGCCAAAGCACTTACAATGTTCTGTCTAGAGATCCCAAACACACCTAAAACTTTCTCTGACCTTAATGCAGAATTTTAGAAAATATGATAACTTTATGGTGAGTTTATTCAAGGTATGGCATTTTTGCAAGTAGAAGCACTGGATGGGCACAAAACAGCATTTCTATTTGAGGATTCTGCAAATGCCACCTCACGCTTTGGGTCTCTGGGGCAAGGAGGCCCAATAAAGATGGTGTGCCATCAAAAGCTGGGGGCAGGAGCTACCCAGGCTCTAAGTTAGGAGAGAAGCAGCTGTCTAACTAATCCTCTTCAGATAAGTAATCAGAACATTTTGCCAAAACTGAATATCAGAATTTGAATTATTTATTTTTATGTGCAAGTGCTGACAGTGTGCTAAGCACCACAAAAGAGAGAACCCCTGTTTTGAGAGGCTTCCAAAATAAATATAATAAATTATTTTTTTTCTGGAGTTTGGCCCAATGCCCATTGGTAGCCGAACTGTGATACAATCCTAGACATAATGACATACTGTGCTCATTTTCCTCTGAGAAAGATGACTGATGATAATGCTTATGAAGAATTTCATCTCTATCACATGGGGACACACATATGCACAGACTGCACGGCCACGTGACATTTGGGAAACAAGCATGCATTCACTTCTTTCAGTGTTGAGGTACTTGCATAATTAACCTGACTTTTGCTGGTAATTTTCGCATGTGTAAAACTCACCAGGAAATAATCAGGAATGCAAGATAAAATCTTGATCCTGTTTGAGTTAAGAGGAATTTTCCTTTTGAATCAGACGTTGACAGTACTTCCATTTTGCTGGAGGAAAAACCAACAGCTTTTTGTTCTGCTTTTGTGCTGCCTGTGTCCAAAATCTACAGCTGTAGTATGTAATTCTCTTCTATCAACCCATTAAAAATAAGCTCCAAAACAAACATAATCATAAGCATTATATACCTAAAACTAAAAATTTACATTATTTCTTGATCTTATTATTTTTTGTGTGAAATTACATTTTTAATTAAGAAATTAAATCAGAATTTCACTGAGCAAAAAATATGAAAAGATTTTTCTTGTTCTATCTCATAAATTGGTGGTTTAAATCTAATTCAACAGAAATCAACAGACTTATATTATTGTAGGTAACAGAGAATGAGAGTCCAGGTTCAAGTATTTACAGAAGATTCAGTTACATACTTATCTTATACAATATAATAAACTGTTATTACCTTACCTAGTAAAATTTTTAGCTCACACATAAGCAGGTATATTTCATCCATGCCTTTAACAGGGGAAAGCAGCAGATACGTTAAACGTGTTTTACTTCATCAGATTTGAATAGGGTCTTGTTTTTGTGAAATCTGGCTTGGATTCAACTTAAAACATTGTTTGCTTTCTTTTTTTGTCTTCCTGCCCTTAACTATTCCTTTGCAGTATGAAAATACCACAGCCTATGGCTGATGTCTTCATCGCAGTGGAATGCTTTTAAACTTAATGAAGAGTTGCAATAAATCAGTACACTTCATTCTGCTTTCTATCATCAACACATACATACTTTCTTAGGTATTAATCCCCTCAGAGATTATTAGAAGTCAATAAAATGTGTTAAAAATAATTACTATTAACTTTGAAAATAATTGTACCCAGTGTCATAGCTGTTTGCTATCTTGTCTCCAATTAAATTACATTTGTACACTATCTGTTTATGAATTCCTCAAAAGAAAAAAAAAAATAGTTATATAGCTTATGGCATTTAGCCACAGCCTTGTTTTAGAATGCTGGAGCACATGCCTTTCATGTAGAACTGGGGCCTTAACTGGATGACCTGTTCAAGCAAGGACTTTATGTCATCCTGTGTTTGCTTGGCACCTACTACAAAACACTCAGGTACTGCAGGACTCTGTAATGATCATAAAAATTTAACTTCTGAATTTGCAGTTTTAGTTTTCTTGAAAAGGCTTTGGTTGTTTTCTGGACAAACATGCAAATCAATTCCTTTACTATTTGAGTTTCCATATCCTTTTTTTTTCTACCAACATAGTAAAATCCTAATTAAATGTACTGTAGCTGAAAACATAGCTTTTAAATGCTGAGAGCGATGGGTAGGGCAGGTTGTTATATTTTACTTTAGGTTTTTTCCTGCAGACTATTTCCTTGCAGGAAAAAAAAAAAGAAAAAAATGAAAAAACAAAAACTGCTTAGGTTTTGCTTCTTAAAGATAACAAGGAAACTAATAAAGGGGTAAGATATTTGTGAAAGCAATAAAAAAGGCCAATCAATGAGAGTGTATTCAGTATGACTGAAAAATCTGTACTATATATTTGCTTATAGGGTTTTCCCTAACCAAGGGTACTAGCTTATTACAGAGGTTACTATGGAAACAATGAAACAGGTTTTCACAGATTTCTTGATTGCCCTTCTCAGTTGGGTTTTATTATGTTCCTTGTTGAAAAATAAACTATGCAATCTCTGCAAATAAACAAGGCACTCTTTGTGTGCAATAGGTATTTAAGATTGTAAATAACTTACTGACATCTTACATGTTAGAAGTCTACTTAATGGTTTATTTTCCATGATGATACAACATATTTTATGAGGTTTTTTGGTCTAGAAACAAGTTTAATGCCATCATTATTCGCAGCAAATTGTTAGTATTCAGTCTTTCTGTGTTTGGGCCCTGAGTAATAAACCTGTAGTAGAAAGGCACTTGACTGATAGATAACATAAGAGAGAAAGTTCCTTAATAAAGCTGGAAATATTAGCACTTTTTAGAAGAATAATAAAATCTTAAAAGAGCTGTTTATAAAAAAATGTTTCATGTATCTTGTAAATGTCTCCCTGAGGATGCCACTGGAGTGATGTCCACAAGACACATTTCACCCATGAAATGGGATGACCCTCAGCAAATTCTGCTGTCTAATGTCCAGGTACTGCTGTTTTCTTCACTGGAGGCAGATACTTTTGAGATCAGATCAGACTAAGGCCTAAATCAGTAACTTTGTGCTTTGGCTCTCAAGTGGTGACCTTAGAATTCAATTGGAAACAACTCTTTCTAGCTCTCTGGTTAAGAAGAAATGCTCAAAATAGGAATTTACAGTAGCAAATATAGCTTCCTGAAGTGTTGAGACAGCCTCTACTGAAAGCCGTAGTTCATTATTGAAGTCCCTTTACTCATGGAAAGAGGACTGGCCTTTTCTCTGTGTATTTTGGAAGCAGTTTATGAAATTGGATTTTTTTCCTAGCGATATTCCCTACAGTGGCTCTGGACTCACACTGCATGAGAACAGTCAAGCAGTATAGTAGGTGGGCCAGACAGTAGGTAGGCTCTATCCATGAAGGTTTCAAAAACAGACCAGATGTAGCCCTGACTAACTTGGTTGGACCTCAGAACTTTGAGAAGGAGGTTGCTCTGGAGACCTCCTGAGGTCCCTTTCAGCTCATCGTTATCGTACCATCCTATGTTTCTGGAGGAAACCTCCTGAACTGGACATATGCAGGATATCAAGCTACAGCTTTACCAAGGAGACTATTCAAATACCCGATCCACTCAATTTTTCCCTACTTTGATACTGAAAGTCTTCCAAAAGACAGTTAGACCTTTGAGTATAACAGGAGCAGATCAAGCCTTTCGGTACTTTTGAGTACTGTTCCAGAAAAGAATTACTGCATGAAGTCCTTTGAGAAGTGAAAAACAACAGTATGTTGGATTAGACACAGTGTTTCAGGTTTTTCCCTTCGCCATGCGTGCTCCTTGTAGTTGGAAGTTGAGAAAGATTGCCAAATTTCAAACAGATTGGATCTGCACTACAGCAGTTTTGCAGCTTCTCAGTGAGTTAATACTACTTAACAATGATTATGAGGCGTATTATCTTCCCTGTACAGCAGTCTCAGATTGAAAGCACTTTTTCATAGAAAGAAATACTCAGCAAAAACTTTTCCCTGATAGTCTTAGCTTTGAAATGCCTACCTGCTAATCTTCCTTTTGCAGATGTACAATCTAGTACATAGGCTAAAAGATTCCAATTGTCTCTGCTATTAATATACATGTTATGTAAACATAGCATAACAAAACATAACATATATTATGTTTTGCCTTGGACTTAACCAGTTTTCTCTAAAATACTTCCAAAGCAGATAGTCAACATCTAAGTTCATTTGGGGGTTAGGAGGTTTATACTTTATATATGCTAACTTAGAGGTACACTGATGAGCTAAAACTTACAATTAGAGCTTGACTCTCTGTGAGCACTGAACCAGATCAGCTGCTTTCATTCACTGTCCAGTAGTTTTCACATAGAAACACTTAAGTTGCTTGTTCATAAAAGAGATGTGAGAACTATCTGCTGGCTTTGTGTAAATTCACCATCAATTTACATTTAAACATGGGAGATTGCCACTAGCTTGCTATTTGTTTTTGAACAGAGATAGCTGTGTATCTAACTGCTGACTATACTGAACAATTGCATGATTGTAATGCTTAAATTGCTCCTAGAGGCCTATTTTAGCCTGATAAAAATTATAAATGAATAAATTAAACTGTGTTTCAATATTCAGCAGTTTACTAATGCTAATAATTTAGGAGTGGATTTCCTTTGCTTATTTTATTAATGTATTTATAGTACATAAGGAATATACAAAGATTTAATTACTTCTTATTTCCAGTGCTTACAGAAATTAAAATCCTGCACTGGACCAATTCCAGTTCTCAGAACACGATATAACTGAAGACTTACCCTCAGTGGTGCCCGCAGGGGAAGGGTTTGAGGCTATTCTGATGGTCCTGTTTTATTATTTTGTTTTAAGCCTTTTAAGAATCTGAACTGAAAAAAGTGCTACATAATCCTTCAGGGTGTCTAACAGAGTCTAAACATTTTTTTGAGGAATATAGATAAGCAAGAATATCTTGAAAATTTATTAGGTGTAGATGCTCTTTGAGACAGGCACAAAGAATAACTAAAAAAGAAACAGTTAATTTGTCAAAACGAGCCTTGTTTGAAATATATGCAACACAAACTGCAGAAAATTCTTGTATTGCAGAGTAAGTGCTGAACAGAAAAGGTTAGCTCTTATCATAGACATCATTTAAACCCATCTTTTATAGTGCCATAGGTACACACTTCACACACTTTACAAGGTTGTAAAAAGTCAAGGTAGTTACCCTGGTGGGTTTACAACCCACAACCATGTGCTTAAGTGCTTTGATGGATCAGGCCCTTAACAAGAACAAACTCACAGTGAGATGAGGTAAGAACGATACTGAGGGAGGACTGAAGTGAGGTCATTAAATGGGAAGCAATGTCATTGTATAAATACCCTGGGTGAGAGTGGATCCCTGCCCCAGAAGCCCACATCTGGAGGACAGTCCTGCAGAGACATGGTGTACTTCAGGCACTCCAGACACATCCTTTTCTTTCAAGTATCTTTCAGATATTGAACAGTGCAAGGCTTTTTGGAAGAAGCATGCCTCAAAATGCAAAAGAAAAAGACATTTGTTCTGTGAACAAGGAAATACCCAGCTCAAACAGAAGGTTAAGCACTGCAGAAATAGGAAAACCAGACTTAGCTGAAAAGGGAAAAAGCCACTAAAATGACATGTTTAGCACTTTTTCAGATATTAGTGGACAGAACCAATGAAGACATAGTAGTTTTTCATGGAGCAGACTGCAAAATTGAAAAAAGTGGCTTTGCAGTTTGTACAGGGAAGAACACTAGATATTTTTTACCTGGGCTTCCACACACACTAATTCATTTTTCAACCATGGTCTCTGTCCTCCAATCAGTTTTTCATGCAAGAAAAATAAAAGACCAAACACAAGAGTGAAAGGGAAGTTAATAATCGCTGAGAAAGACATGTGCACTGTGTGCCATGACAGCCACAGCAAGAATCATGTGCTGCCCAGCCCTTCTCCACACTGGGGAGAAATAACATTCCAAACAGCAAATGGACTTTTCAAGGGTGTGCTCTCAAACCACACCTGCATCACTGCAACTTCATCCTTCTGAAAACAAAATACCAATATCAGATATATCAGTTTCTTGGCAGAATTCATACCTTAGCAATAAACAGTTAAGACACTAACATTTGGGTGAAATTATTTTGTAACTGTTTTCTCCAGCTGGCAATTAATCTCCTGGGATTTCTCATGTAACACCTTGAGAACAATGGGAATGTCATTTTTTATTATATAGGTATATAATATAATGGGGCTGGTCTGTGGTGGAGATTTCCTCATGTACCTAAATAAATCAAAGTGAAGAATAAGAGTGACTACAAGCTTTACTATAGAGCCCTTCTGCCATCCAAAACTAAACCATGTGACCAGTCCCATATGCCTTCACCCACATGAGAGCTGAGAATCCAGGACTGTGGGAATAGCCTTTACAAGTAAATTATAGAAAAGAAAGAAAGTAGGAAAACTAGCATAATCAAATAATACGCATGTCATGTCATACCACCAGAACGAAAAGTGTTTTCAATCACACAGTGAGTGAATAATGGGTATGTGTATTGGGCCTTGTCAGAGTCCTGAGTCTGCCTACAGAGCCATTAACCAATTTGCTAGTTGAAACCATAGCTGCCAAAGTTAAGCCTCAATTCAAATCAATTTAATTTCCAAATCCTCTTGCTGTAAGTCCCAGAGGGGACTGGTGATCTGGTGTCTAGATTTTTCCAGTTAATACATTGAGGAAACACATGAGAGTGAAATGGCTAGCTGTCCAACCTAACCCTTCCTCCTGAATGCTCCTGCCTTCTCAGGCACCTGATCTTCTCTAAAGTAGGGAACTTGGATGTGTCTCAACAATTCACTGTTTTGGAAGTGCATTACTTAATTACAATTCAGAGCCTATGATTACCCTAGCACAAGTAATAACGATCATTCACTCCTGACTGGAGCATTTTTGGAACTCTAAGCCTGGCAGTTTACCAAAAGAAAAGGCTGGCCAGTTACATGGAAACCAAGAGCAGAGGAAAATCTTAATGTACTATCTGAATGGCAGCTCAGTGTATGACTGAAGCTCCTGGAGCATGTCAAATTGTTCAAGGAGATCAGGGGGCAAGAAAAAGGTCCATTCCTAACGATAGTCTTGCAATATGCTTGGACTGTTTAGACCTCAAGGCAGGCTTAAAAGATACATCTACTAAGCTCAAACCATTGCTCTTCAGATATTCATAGAATCATAGATTCATAGAATATCTCAAGTTGGAAGGGACCCATAAGGATCTTCGAGTCCAACTCCCCACTCCTCACAGGACTACCTGAAATTAAACCATGTGACTAAGAGCATAGTCCAGACACTCCTTGAACTCTGATAGGTTTCGTGCTGTGGCCACTTCCATGGGGAGCCTGTTCCACTGACCGCCCACCCTCGCAGTGAAGAACCTTTTCCTACTGCCCCATCTGAACTTCACCTGAAGCAGTTTTGTTCCATTTCCTCATGACCAATTGCTGGTCATCAGAACAAAGAGAAAGAGAAAGAAAAAGGTCACCTTCCCCTTTGCTGCCCACCTTGAGGCAGTTCTAGACTGTGATGAGGTCACCCCTTATTTTGATTTGACATGATATTCTAAATCAAGGAAACACAAATTCCATTTATTCCTTCTTGAAGAGAGCTCTTCCAAAGACTGCCAATGGGAGTGTAATTAGCACACCTTTCACAGCAACTCTCCAAGCTCTAACTGAGATAGTTTCTTCGACCTCCAGACACTATGTAGACAGCAAGCACCCGCATCTAGGCTAAGCTTCAATTTTTCATATAAAATAGTCTTTAATATTCCTATGCTGGACAGTCTCTAAATTTGAGTAGCCATTATATCACATAGGCTCCACACATGCACAGAACAAGGAAGCCACTGTCTTCTTCACCTGGTTCCCTAAGGAAGATCAACCATTGATTACCGTAACTATCCCCTCTCTATCCCTTAGGCAAAGTAAACCAATTATTTCCAACCTAGGAACTCTTTGGCTTTCAAAATGTCAAGATTAAGGAAAAAAGTTAAGAAAATAAGAAGAAAAGCAAAGGAGCTTGGGATTAATGGTTTTTAGGGGTAACAGCAGCTCCCCAAACCAGTATTCTGTGCTGCTGATAGCGCAGACAGAAAGAAGGGTCTGTGGCAGCCAGACTCCAATCAGCTGAAGAATGTTGTTGTATGGCAGCCATGAGTCCAAGTGAAAAACCTGGTTCAGAAAATGTCCCTCATGCCAGAAGTAATTGGTATATAGTAACCTCTGCCTACGTATACTATGGAGCTGCACCTGGAATTATTGTTTAAGCATGGTTTGCACAGGTATAAAAGTCTTTTAAAAACTGGCAATATCAACCAGTGTTTCAGAGAGATTCTTCCCATTACATTAAGGTATATCCCATAAAGGTGATGATGAGCAATCCTGTGATAGCCAGAGCCAGAAAGAAATGGTGTGAATCCATCTTTTCTGCATCATTGTGCAGGCTTGCACGGACACACACTACAGAGGCTGTTGGGCCAGGTCAAGTCATTGCTGACACTCAGTGGTGCAGTGCACAAGATGAACACAGCTTTCAACTGGTGGCAAACTTGCCGGGGTTTCAAACATGAGAGTGAGTTACACAAGGGAAGAAAGAAGTAGTAGCTGCCAGGAAAACAGCACTATCAGAAGAGCACACAATAGAGCAAAGTATCCCCTAATGCTCTAGCATCATCTGTGGGACCAAATTCAGCACTGGTAGCTCCTGGAGCTCTGTCTATATTCATTGTGGATGTCGATTATCACAGACCCGTAACTCCGAGTTTCCAGATCAACTGAATGACAGATTGATGTTAATTGTCAGTTATTTTATTTACTGTAATCTCAATGCATAGTTAATATTTTTTCTGAAATTGAATTTAAATCCCCTGTATCGAGAGAAAATGGCCACAACGATTGCCATACTATTGCAAGAGATTCATTAAAAGACCTTGGCTCTGTAGTTCCTGCTCTCTGACATCCTTTTAGCACTTGTGTCCTTTCTCAGTTGCATCTCTGCACCAGCTCATTTGCATTCTCTTAGACAGTTTTCAAATAACTGGTTCCCAAGATTTGTGTATCCCCTCAACCTCATTTGCTGAATTGTCCAAGTGGCCTAATACTTCCAGCACATTAATCAAAAGGTGCAGAAAGATTTTCAGGTGGTTTTTACTCCAAAGAAAGGTGCAGAATTTTACAGAAGCAGCAGGCAATTTAGATAAATGAAAATAAAAGTTATTTTATGAATGATATCCCGTAGAGGAAGTTCACATAGGGAATGGGAAGCAGAAAGAAAACAGATTTAATATCTCTTTGCCAGCAGAGCGCTGTAACTTCAAACCTTAATTAAACTAAATGCATGACTGAATTAAATATATTGTTCTGAATGATCCTCCAGGTCAATGAAATTATTAACTGATTGATCTGCAAAGTAGGACAGGTGATGAATCAACCCAAATTTACTCAGTTTTCACACATACACACACACAGTGTAATTTGTTACACAAACTGGGCAAGAAGATAAGTCATTATGCTGATAGCCTGCAAAAGTACTCCTTCTGTTTGTGCCTCAGATTAATGCCAGCACCTTTTTTTTTCCACACATTTTTAGGATGCTGGGGGGAGGAGTGTAAATGACTGCAAGATAAGATAAGAAGATAAGTAGATCCCAGACATTTTATTCAGATAACCTAACCTGTAAACTCCATATTTGGGGAAGGTTACAAGGCAAACATCCTGGATTTCAGCATACCATAGATTGATAGCCCATACCATTCAGTCAGCCACTTTTCAGATATTCAGGAGCTCTTTCAGACAATCAAATATTGTATGACTTTAGTTTTAATAGTGAATCAAGCCAAAAAGAAACACAAGCAAGCCCCCAAACCAAATATTCCTACACACCCTGAAAAAGATAGGAGACACAAAGGAGAACTAAATCTATATTTGCAATATTTTCATTGCTTTTCTGCTAGCCACAATTATGTTTCTGTAAGCAAATAGAAGGTGAATAAAAACATATAGTAATGCCTGATTCCATAAATAATGCATGAGTGGCTGTCTGAGACAGCGAAAAACAGTTAACAAACAGGCCAGTTTTGTGAAATGTAGCCCTGTAACGCTGCCAAAGACAACATCTGCCTAGATTATCTGTGTTGTAAGGGTTGGCTGTGTAAACTTAAGTCACCTGGGGACACATTAAATTGTACTCTTGAAGGTCTTAAAAATGTTCAAATGCTTTAGATCATAAATCAGCATCTTTTGATCACTTATTTCCCTTATTTTTTGGTTTCTGAGCCTGTCCAGTTTCAAAAGGTAGGTAGTGATTGGAAAATGAAAGAACTTTTAAGTAAGGCAAATGCAGAAAGAATTACTTATGTGAGTTTTGTTCTTCTTTGTGAATTGACACAAAGTGACAATTAATTAGGGAGACCTATAAAATGCAACTAGTGGTGTTATTCTCTAGATTGAGGTTTAAGGCCGCTTAGGATCTCAGATTTATTTTGAAAATGACAGAGTGATTTAAAAATCCTGTGGTTTATTTTCAAAAGTGACTCTCCCGTAACAAGGTTTAAGTTCCAAGATCTCTTTTTAAAACATACTTAAGCACTTCACTGCATTTTAGGGTATATAAATGTAGAGTTAATATCTTTAATCAAAGTGAATTTAGGTGCCAAAATGCCGTCAAATATTTTATATCTACCTAGCTCTTGAGGTCAGAAATTTAAGGATTTTAAGGGTTATCCCTCAATTCACATCCTCCTGATAGGATTAATTTCAAGTTAAACCTAGGTGAATATTAAAACCAGCATGAATACTCAGTGTAATTCTTTGAGTGCATTAACACAGCTAAACGAGTTCATTTTCAAGTTCGACATGCTACTGATTCTACTTTGCAGGAAACTGCAACAAAGAAACAGTCCTTATGTTTTCTTTGCAGAATAAACAATCACATTTGTTTGCTTTGGAAAACTTACTTAATGGTACTGCTTGTCTACTGAGGCAGGGGATGGTGCATCTATATAGCATTGAACATGTCCCATTGCCTCCTGGTGGTATTAAAAGCCTGCTTGTTCCTGTGGTGGAGACAAGACAGCCTTGGCCACAAACCTGCCCGCCTGGGCAGAGCCCTCCATCCCATATCCTGCAGTGCATCATTTGACAAAGGGTAGCAGTTAAATCATCTGTGCCTCTCAGTAACAGAAGCAGAGGATGTGAGTGGTGAGAATGTGTGTGAATTGTAGGCAGCTGAGCAGGTAGGAGCCACAGGGCAAGGACCACTCTCCAGGCCCCACACCACTACAAGCAGGAGACACTACAAACGCTGCTGATGTGAGACCTGTCCTGGTAACCATCTGGATTTGATCTATCAGTACTGAATGCTTGGCCACATTCATAACAGTGCTTTGACTGTTGCAAGATGTATGACATATATGATGGAAAATTTAGCAATATACCAACACTGAAAACTGTGCTTGGCCCCTGCAAAATTGCAATTTACTCATTGGGGGGGGGATAAAGAAAAAAAATCATGAAATCTATTCAGTCCTACCTTTTTCTTTGCCTAAAACTCAGGTTGAGTATAGTAAGTACAGGTCTTTTTCTTTCTTTTTTTTTTTTTATTATTCCCTGTTTCTTTCCTGCTACACCATAGCCTTTTGAATGTTTCTTGAAGGCAGTGGTTTTAGCAGTTAAATTAGAAACAAAATAGAAGTGCACTGCTTTTTCTCCACAAATCATGAAAACTGATCTCACACTAGTGAGGGTTTCAGAAATTGGTCCTGCTCCTTGGTGTGTGTACATAAACTGCCTCTTGGTGAAAAGGGCTGTGTGACATTTAGTTAAATGAGATTGATTGCATCAGATTATACAGATTCAATTAAATCATCTGTTATTCTGAAAGCAACGAATTTGCACTGTTCATTAAGAATGTGAAAAACGGATGCTTCCTCTAGAACTTGCTCTGTTTTAGTCTGCCAGGACATGCTGAACTGTAGCATAGTACATTGGTTTGGATTACATCAAATACTGAAATTCATCCTTATTTATTCTGGTCTTCTATGGAGATATAAGCCCTTCCATAGCATTGTTGCAAAGCCAGAATGCTAAAGAGGCTTTCCGTAGCTACCATCTTTCTTTGCATCTGCAAGTAAAAACTTCAAAGGAAAACTCTTGTTCCAACAATGACTAGAAACAACATTTCAGAAAGAAGTAAATGCCCACACAACTGCGCTCTCATTCCAGACCAAACTGCTTTGATCAATCCCCTCAAATGCCAGCACAAGAGCCACAAGGACTGAACAACTGTCATTTAGTTCATCATCATCATAGCAATGATATCAAGGCAACTACAAAGCCACACAAAGGTAAAAAGAGGATGAGACCTTGACTTTAGTCCTGCAGCAAACTGACCAGTACCAGAAATTACTCCCCATTGTGGATCTTGGATTCTTTTACAACCATGCAAGCATTCCAGAGATACCCATCATTACAAAGAAAATACAATTATTTTTTCTGATACAACATTATCTTCCGTATCCAGTGGACAGTTTTTTCCTGTATGGATTCAATAGGCTGAAATAATCTATAGTGGAATTTTATTAATCATTTGAAGGAGAAATATCTCTTCTGTTTACCTTTCTGAATTGTTTAACTGATTCTTCTGGGGCAGTTGTAGCAAATACACTTCAATCTGTTGTGTGTGATTTTGGAATGCATAAGGTCCAATGAGTGTCTGCTCAGAGGCATAAGCTGAATCTTAGAAATAAGTGTTTCTTTATACTGTAGATAAAGTAATTGCAAGTGCCTTGATAAGGAAGGTGATTGTAGCTGTGACTGAGCATACTGCTGGTAACCCTTTATTAAACAATAAGACAGCACGCTAATCCCTCTTTAATCTTGGATAAATTCTACACTTATTTTCCTGGTGATGGTAACAGCCATTTTGAGCTCTTGTGGCATTTCAGTTTCATACTCAAAAGAGGAAACGAATTAACTGTTTGCTTTGATGGTAGTATTTAAGTCTATATTATTAATTTAAACCTTATTGACTGTGGATTGCCACACACAGCTTTAAGATGCATGTTGGATCAGGCTCCAACAAGTACATAGGCTGAATTCCCTTAAGATCTGCAGCTTTATTGCAGTCAATTAAAATGTGATCAAATGATAAATCACATTCATGCATTTTGTTTACTTTTCTATGAAAAAAAATGCAACAGCTTGAATTTATTAATCAAATGATCCATCTACAGATTAGGTAATTCAGAGACCTGAAATAGAATCTTGATCATATTTTTAGGGAAGTGAATAGAAATTATTAAGCTATTTTTCTTTCTTTTTTTTTAAATTTTAAATTTTAAATGCAGTTCCTTAGAAAAAATGCTCAGTATAGAAAAATGGGGCTCTGATGTTTAGAGCCCTGCTGTATATCAACCCTTACTGCCTTTTCATACAATGTGAAGTGCAGCAATCATTTTGTGGTGTCAAAAACTGTTTGGGTTGTAAGACAGATGGGACTTTCAAAATGAAATGTACCTATGACTGTTTGGTACTATATATATAAAACGTCTCATTTAGTCTCATCTGTGATTTTCCAAGAGGAAAATGTTACCCCAAGTAATTTATCTCAGTCCTACAGGTTCAGATCATTGAATGACCACCTCCAAACAGGTCTAGCAATTGTGTTTCTATTTTTTTGAATTAAACTTCAGCTTTTTGTCTAATTTATCATGAACACTTTCACACTCTTTTAAAAACATACAAACACAATAAAGTAACTATATCCTAACACAGAAACAAAAAATGTATTTTTTTTCCATGTTTTGTTGGTTGGTGGGGTTTTTTTCAGACCTTAATTTAGCAAGGAGTATATATAACTTTAAACCCTGGAGTCAAGTTCATCAATATAATACATAGTGCATATATAAAAATAAAAAAAAAATAAATTCAATACATAAAAACTCAATAAGGTCTTTGGTCAATAGGACAGATATTTGATTACCCAAATGGGTGCCTGGTTGAAGCACAGATAAGGACGGAAGGGAAGACAAGGGGTTTTGTATCTAGGTCAATCTAAAAGGAGACTTTCTCAGAGCTATTCACCTGAGGAGTGAATCTTCTATATCCCTTGGTACGGAAACTTCAGCAAGTAACTTTGCTGTTAATTCTGTTATGGAGGTAAGCAAGGGCTTTTTATATCTACAACACGGAAAAGGGACATTTACTCATTTTAGAAGAAAATTGACTTTTCGCTTCCTTTTGTGTAACAAGTCATATATATTTGCAATAATGAGGGCTAGATGACATGGAATAAATATTGAAGCTTTAATTTTGTTTTCATTTAAATAACGGCTATTTTATGATAAAGTTAAATTATTTTTCTGTGTACTAATTCAATTAAAAACTGTTCATTTACTGGCCTTAGGCAGAGTATAAGGATGGTTTGTTGGAGGACATGGCTGCAATGTTGATTCTTAGGCACGTGAGACAAAGGAGTCTTAAAAACCAAACCGAATACTGGAAGCATATAAATAATACAAGGACTTGCAATGCATTTCCTATATTGGTTGTATGAAAATTCCTGCAGGGCTCTTTTATGAATAGTAGACTTTGTGGTGTTTATAAATAATTTAATGAATTACTATTATTCTCCTATAAGGTAGCTATTTTACTCTTTAAATTATCTTTTCTCTACCATGTTCTCCTCTCTCTGCATCCTTCCCTCTGGATTTACCATTGTGGCTTTCATTTCAGGATGTAATTTGTTCTGTATTTTTTGTGTCTAAACAGGTGTTCAAATACATTTTTCCACATACTTGTTTAGTTATTGCTTGAAGATTTTCTCCTGTGTTAATACTTTCTCTTAGAATTTTAAATGCAATAATCCAATGAACAGTGGATAAACCTAACTAAACTGCCTTTTCATCACTGTGAGGGCAGAAGAGGGTCTGACTATAGAAGTATCTTTGCTATTATTGGGGGAAAAAAGATGTTCTTGGAAAATACATAAGAGAAAAAGAACAGCAGTCCCCAGGAGCTAATTAAGAAACATGTCCTACCCTCTGATGCCAACTGCCAGCCCAGCCACTTACATTCACAGGAAGTGGCACTCCAATTACAGCAGGGACACCAGTGTGCCAGCAGTGCCAGCACTGGACCAACAGGGTGAGGCATCACTCTGACAGCAGTGGATGAAGAGTGGGGTGTTGAAAACTCTCTTCCCACATCTGTCAGTAATTTACTGGTGGTACAAAACTACCTTTGGGGCCAGTTGTAGAGGACTGGAGCTGAAATGACAAGCCAAGCATTGGGCGAAAAAATCAATTTACAAATGACAGTTACCAGTGATAGGGCAATAGAAAGTTTTCAAATCATGATTAAAAGCTGGAATTAATGCTTCCGAGTTAAAGGAACAACAACAGTGCTTTGTTTACTTCTTTACGGTACAAGTTTAACTTCGAAGACAGTATTTTACAATGGTTAAGCCACAATCAACCTTCACAAAAATCAAAATAATTTTAGACTTGATTAGTGAATTTCTATCTTGAGCAAGCATGGTCATACAGAAACGCAGTCTATATTTCATGGCATGCCTCTTCCCTGTGCTGGTTTTCTCTGGATCGTGAGCTGTACTTCTTTGCCTTTGAGCCCATGCCCCCTGCATTGTGCACATGCCTCACCACGAAGTGCAGTTTGTTACAGGCCAAGGTCACATTTCTGCCGAGGTCATGGGGCCACCAGAATTCACATTTCTTTCTAGCCACATGTCATTTCTCTCCTGGCATGGCAAAAGTAATTAGCTTTCCTCGTGCACCCCCATACTGAGAACAGAGTTCTTAATTTCCTTTGAGAGGAAGGGTGCTGCTTCCTTTCTTTATTGGGTGAACATCAGCAAATGAAAATCATTACTGGGTTCACTCAATATATTTGTCAGGAGGTATTTTAGCTGATTTTTTTTTTTAAGTGAAGGGAAATTCCTTTCACAGAACATTGCCTCACAAATACTCAATCTGATGTTCAGAGGGAAAATGAGGCTGAAAATGATGGCTTTTACCCAGTTGAGGAAGGAACTTGTTGAAGGCCACATTCTATAAGAAGCAGGGCAATTGCCATTACATGTGTAGTTCCTTTTTGCACAAATGTCTGTATGTGGGAACATATGAACCACGGCTAAAGCCTTTCCACTGCTTTTGACCAAAACCATTATCCAGACTTCTTTCCCTTTCTCTAGGACCTTCTATTCCTACCAGGCCAGTCAAATTCCATTGCCATCTCAGCCTCCCACAGATTGGATTAATTTGGAAGCAAAAATCCTGATTCTTCCCAACTTTATCCATATCTTATTCAAAGATATGGATATTATCCATATCCCATATCTTACCCAGAGAGTTCAGCTCTATGTAACTGGCAACGGGGATGTTTCTACACACAGGCCTCAAATATGGGCTGTTCATTATTCACCTCAATCTACCTTTAGTATTCTTACAGTGTGACAGTTTGCCTACATCCACTCCATAGTATTAACAGATCATCAGCAGATAGATAAAGCTTCTCAGACATTTCCTCTGTTTTTACTGGAACAATATGAGAGCCTCCATATCTAAGCACATGAAGATGAACATCAGCAGTCATTAGCAGTATGTCCTTGCCTTAAATTTCAGTAGCACCAGGAAATCACCCTGTGCCTCTTTCCTATTTTCTTTAACTAGTTGCCTTCTTTATTTCCTGTGAGATGGTCTTTACTAGAGTAATATTACATGTAATAAAGACAAATTTACATCACTGGAGAGTAATGAAGAGTTTAATTACATTTTTAGGATGAAAGGAGTGGAATTCATATTGTTGTATTGTTCTAACAGTCCTTATGAATGTCTTCTAGCACTGCCATACAATACCTTCTGTCATTGGAACAGTGCTACAGACTTTCAAAGATAACTGGGATGTTTTATTCCATTGATGAAAAAGCCAAAGCTTCTCACCTCACATACTACTTGTCATTTGAGATATGGCTATTTGCACCTTTGAGGGATGTCCTTCTCTTCAGCCATAATAAGCCAGGATACTGTATGTCCAGCTTTTACTAAGAAATTCAAGGTAATGTTATTGACCAAAATTCTTAGCTCAGTTACTCCACTAAATTTACTTCATTTCCTTGATCAGAACTAGCCTAATTTACACCATAGAGCAGAATTTATCGTGGCTACTGTTCTTCCTATTAACTCAGGGATTTTAAAAGCTCTCGTCAGAGCCCTGTTGTGCTTCATGCTTCTTTCCACACTGATGGTGTAACTCATTTCACAGCAGCTTAGTAGTAAAGTCTCTGATGAAGCAGACATGTACACCTGGACTAAATTTATCACTTCTCTGTGTAAAATCATTGTGAATACTTGCACAGGCAAAGCTGGGCAAGTACTTAGTTGTCTGAAGCTGGTCATGGGTTAGTGGCTGTGCGAGCAAAAAGAGGATGATCAGCACATCAGTGGTGAAATGAGGCACCTGTATGACATAATGAGATGATAAGTAAGCATCAGTAGTGACTTATAACTAAAAAACTGCACTGACATTCCTACAAATCAGTGGAAAAAATACCTTCATCGTGGACTTTAAGAACTGAATTCAGTCTTCATATTTAGTATGATGCTTTTCAAAAGGATGATTCATTTTTATTTTAATGTGTGTTTTTCTGTAACGAGGGAACATTTAACACTAGAAGTGCATTACAACTAGAGAGATGTTCCTTCTTTGTTCCTTCTTTGTGACTATAACTTTAGCCATAAGAACTGTTGAGGCTTCCTACTTTCTCAAGTAAGTGATACCTGATATCTGATATCTTCAGCAAGATGATTACCAACCTTACTCCTCTCCCTCACCCCCTTCTGCACAGACATAAAGATTTAAGCTTTACAGGACCTTATCCTACCTGTTGTTCTTGGACTCTGGCTGATCAATAATTGCTTTTGTCAGGTGTTTAAGGGATTGCACTGCATCAAAAATACAAGCATGCTGGAACAAACATACTAATCACCTATTAGGAACTGCAGCAAGAAACAGACTGAAAGCTGTTAATTTAATTCATTATTTCCCAGAAATGCTTGATCCACTATGTCCCTGTCCTCCACTATTCGATTTCCATAAAAAAGATTCACAGAGCAGGATGGAGAATCTGATATCTCCTAACTTATGCAATGAGCAAGTCAGGAATTATTTAAATGAAATCAGTACTTCCATGGTCTAGAAGCATGAGCAGAATAAAACTGCAACGGTTGGTACTCTCAGGTGTGCAAATGTAGATTATAAGAACGTTTAAGGAAGTCAGTGCAGTGTAAAATCATCTTTGTCACATGTTAGTCTGAATTGTCGAAGATGTATATGAAAAATTAAATTAAAATGAAGCAGCACTATACTGAGAATTATTTAATTTAATAATCTCAGATCTGTTGTTTCAGATCCAGATATATACAGCCTTCCAAGAGCATATAGTAATTAAGTTTCTGTAGCTTACTCTGAAGTAGAACTGTGTGCAAAAATGCTCCTTTCAGCAATTCTTAAACTTGATTTTTTCTTATAAACATACTGAAAAAATATATCCAGTCTTTAGATTTGCAGAAGAACTAGGGATGAGAAAGAAAAAAGCTGATTCCTTATTGCTTCTATCACAGCCAAATCTTCCCAGAGGATAATTTTAAGAAGCAAAAGAACTGCTCAAAACAAATGGATCCCCAGTAACCAGTGAGCTCAGCTCTCTGCAGGATTATTTTCTTCTTCTCCTTTGTTTGGAAGAAAGGTCACAGAGCAAGGGGCATTTGCTGGATCCGAGCTTGTAAGGGCAGCTTCACTGCCAAGAACAGAAGAGTTAAGGCCAGAATAGCTGTTTCCTCGTAGTGAATATTACCCTCCTTTCCCACGTAATTTCATTGATTTCAGTATGAAGAATTGTGGAGTGAAATGCTGCTTACAATTAACAGGGAGAGTGGAACTTGACTCTCTAGATCCTCTGCTTATAATAGAGCTACTTAATTTTGTCTTATACAGCTATTTTTTTTAAATTCTGACAGCTATGCTTTGCCTTATATGTCTTTCAAAAGGCAGAGTGCTAAGCTAGCTGAAGAAAATGCTTCACAAATCTGACATGTTCAAACTATCTGCATCAAAAGATAACTTTTTTATCTTCAATTTATTCTGCAAAAAGACTCTGGGGGGTTTATTTCAAAAAATGAAAAATGGCCCAGCAGAAACCATGGTGTACAGCTCCTATTTATCTGTTTTACAGCTATCAGTTTGATTGCTAGAGTAGCACTGGAGAAACTAGATGGTTTCTTGAACATAGTGTAACAAACATTCTATTAATACAAAGCAAAAGGAAGTTAAAAGCAGAAAGAGAAGCCTACAATGACAGATGTTTTATTTTATAGAGAGTAGAGTACTGGGTCTGGTCTTGCTTCAACATATTCATCAGTGACCTAGATGAGGGGACAGAGTGTATCCTCAGCAAGTTTGATGATAATACCCAACTGGGAGGGGTGCCTGACACTTCAGAGGGCTGCGCTGCCACCCAGTGTGACCTGGACAGGCGGGAGAGCTTGGCAGAGAGGAGCTTCATGAAATTTAACAAGAGCAAATGTAAGTCCTGCACCTGGGGTGGAACAACCCCACACATCAGTATAGGTTAGAGGCTGACCTACTGGAAAGCAGCTTTGAGGAGAATGATCGTGGAGTCCTGGTAGACAATAAGTTAACATTGTAATTGCCATTGCCATTGTAACCAAGATGGCCAATGGTATCTTGGGATGCATTAGGAGGAGTGTGGCCAGTAGGTTGAGAGAGGTCATCCTCCCTCTTTATTCTGCCCTAGTGAGGCCACATCTGGAATGCTGTGTCCAGTTCTGGGCTTCTCAGTTCAAGAGAGACAGGGAACAGCTGGAGAGAGAGTTCAGCAGTTGGCAACAAAGATGACTGGGGGATTTGAGCATGTCTCTTATGAGGTGAGGTTGAGAAAGTTGGGACGCTTTAGTCTGGAGAAGTGAAGGCTGAGAGGAGACCTTATCAGTGCCTATAAATATCTAAGGGGCAAGTGCAAGGAGAATGGAGTCAGGCTCTTTTCAGTAGTGCCCAGCAATAGGACAAGAAGCAATGGGCATAAACTGGAACACAGGAAGTTCCATCTGAACATGAAGGAAAACTTCTTTATGGTGAGGGTGACAGAGCCCTGGAACAGGCTGCCCAGGAAGGTTGTGGAGTCTCCTTCTCTGGAGACATTCAAGACCCGCCTGGATGCAGTCCTGAGTAATGTGCTCTAGGAGATACTGCCTTTGCGGGGAGTTGGACTAGATGATCTCTAGAGGTCCCTTCCACCTCCAATGATTCTGTGATTCTGTGAAAGGATTTGAGTCCCAAGATCTCATGAATTTAGCTGCAGAGGATACTAACAAGGAAAGCAGAGTGAGTTTTCCCGTCACCGTAGCTGACACTTAGGTATATTAATGTGGACAACAGCTGATGTCAGTGTGCATCGGGAGACAGAGGAGTGGGCACGCCGCTCACTCTGCTGCCCAGGAATGGCTGCCCTGGCAGGGGCAGGGGGTGAGGACAGCCACTGCTCCCACAGGAGTGCTCTCTCTTTTCCTAAACTAACTCAGGCTAACTCGAATACGCTTTCTAATGGAGTGTTACCTGAATTATCTCATTAAAAATTCAACATGTTCTAGGCACCAGAAGCACAATTTAAAAGTCTTCTCTAGTAGGAAATCAGGTATTTTTAACAGCCCATTTCTTTGATCACAACAGTTAATTTAACCACTGCTGTCTGCTTCACATGGGCTGTGATCACTGAAGCTTTTCTATTTTCTGAGCAAAATGAGTAATGCACATAGATACCTCTGCTTCTGTTACAGACACGTTGGAACAGCTTGAGGAGAATTCAAATCTGTCTGATGATCAAATTACAAACCAGCAATAACAGGATAAAGAAACATGTTTGATGCATTATTGCAGTTAAGTGAGAGCAAGGGCAGTCATTAGAAGTCATGTGTATCCTGTCTTGCTATAGCTTTTAGAAAAAGTAGAGATCACTTAAAGTTTGTAAGAACTAATTTTTTTTTTATTTTTTTTTCCCCAATGCTAGTTGTGTTTAAGGGATTGCCATCAGAAACAATCAGTGGACACTTAAACAAACTCCAAAAGCAGCAAGTAAAACAGAACTTTTATGATATTTGAAAATTTCTCCTTTGTTGGAGAAACCCTAGACTGCACACGTGGTGCCTTCAGGACACCAACTGAGAATAAAGCTGCTCTCAGAGGCAGTAAGTGATTTCATTCTATTAATGTCCAGGTGATTTGTGGTGCCCATTACAGCATCACTAATGTGATGGCAAACATTTCCTGGGCATGCCATGTTTTCACTGTTCTGCAGAACATAGTCAGCTCAAGTGCTTGTACAGAGCCTGATTGGAAAAGACAGCCCCTGGGGTTCATTCTTTTCATCAGTCAAATACTAATTCTGAAACAAAAGGGGATCTTTTCATTTCCAAAGATGCTGAAATAAAGCTAGTGTAAAGGAGCAGAAGGACAAGTAAAAGAACCTCCAAAGCAGATGTATAAGTCAATAGGAACAGTCCCAGAAATTTTCTATATACCATTGCTTTCACATAACTTTTTCATATGTTTATTCCTTATTCTTCCCAGTTGAAAAAGCAAGTGAATATATAAACTATGTACATATATGTGTGTTACCATTTAGTGATGTTAGAAGAGGCAAGGGCAAAATAAGGAGGCTTATACTTTGAGTGGAATATTGATATCCTCCTGGCAAATATAAACAAATGCACCCTCTGCAGACAGAGCCTTCAAGGATCTCACTTGACCACTGTCCTCCTCCAGGGAAAGTGAGTCACACTTTATCTGTCTAAAGCTGAGTAAAACATGGGGCTAACCAATCAAACTGCCTGTATTCCTTATTGTTTTGCTCAATGGACAGAGCAAGGAAGTTATACCCTGTGAGTCTGGAAAGAAGCAGCCAGCTGCCTGAATTACAGCCTTCTCCACAGCTTGCAGCTCCGGCGAGCACTGGGGCCTCTTGTGTGATGGCTCCCATCATTGTCCATCACCAAGAGAAGCTCTGGCAGGGGCAGCAGACCCGAAGAGCGGGCACTCTCTGTGGCTCGGACTCTTACCATGAATGCTAAGGAAAGTGGCTTGGCATCTGCAGGAGACAATAGCTGGGTGTGTCCTGTCTTGAGAAGTCAGAGGTGGCAGTATTACAGCTTCTGGGAGAACTGTACGGCTGGAAAAACGTGGTTATGTGGAGAAGTAGACAGGAGACACAGATCCCTTGCATCTGCTTGTGATGCATGGAGCTGATTCAAAAGGCTCTGTTTCCTAGGATGAGTGTATGGTGAAAGCTCCATGGAGATGTAGTGCAACTGCAGATGAAACACAGACTCTGTGACACAGTGAATCAAGCTCTGGAGCACAATGACACATGTAAAGGGATGAGCGCAATTGCAGGTCACTGAACAATCCTGCTTATTAGCTGTCTTTCTTCCACTGCCTTCCACTACACTTGCTTTCTACTACCAAAGAAAGTAAGATTTGGGTTGTTTTTTTAGTGGTATAGCAGAAGTAACTATTGAGGAGCTGGAATAATTTTCTAAAAGAATATGATTTTAGAATGCAAATATTATCACTTTATAAACTCAGTCAAGATTTGGATTCTATATAAACCAAGAGAAACTTTAAAAAGGATGATAGAGTAAAATCAATATTGATTATTAGGAGTAAAAGTGCCATAATTGAGGCCATAAAACCTTTTAAGATCCAACTAAAATTTTCCAGTAAAGCTACAATAAATTATTCCTAAAGAAGCAGAATATTTGCATGGAATTCAATGTCATTATATCAGACCCTGTTTAATGGAAAAAAAAAAAAAAAGTATTACTAATTCTGTCATGAAGGCTATTATAAAAGGAGGATTAGCACAGTGATTTTGGCAAGTTACCTTTTTCTACTAATATTTCATTGCATTCTACAAGAATCTACTTTTTAAATGTCTACATCCTTTCAAAATCTCTTCATGCTTTTAAGATTTCACTTTTCATTGCTGCTTGTTTTTCTGCTTCTTAGACCTTTCAAATCTGACATACTAGCTCCCTTATTATAGCTCAGCAAGAGCAAGCCCTTTTAATTTATGGAGGGTCCTAATTTTTATAATCTGATATCAGTACAGGCTGTAAATCTTTTTCATGATAAAATAAATGGAAATCTAACATGGCATTTTTGTCATCACTTCTTTAATAGTTTCTATCTAAGGTTTTTTTAGAGATGAGATAAGTAGAATTATGCAAAGGAATAAAATCAAGTAATCTGGTGAATCTACATTTACAATGTTTGGGACTTGACTCATTCATGCATTATTCCAGTTTTACCCTAAAATAACTTGAAGGTCATGGATTTAACTGGAAGCTTGTACTGATTTTGTGTTGTTCAATGGAAATATACCCCAGAACTTTTAACTCCTACCAAATGAGGAAGCAGCCATAACTAAATCAACTTAATTTTTTCATTTACATACAGTCAAAAGTTTGTGATTGCTTCTACAAACACAGACTTTTTGATTACGCTTGCTTCAAAATCAAATAATGCAAGATCAGATCTTCCAGACATGGAGGGTAACTCATGGTTCTTATGGGCTTCATAGGACAGGGCAAAGTTCTTTTCTTCAGGATAAGCTTTGATGCTGTTAGATGAACTGCTAGTTAAGTTGTCAGGAATTATGCTACTTTGGCAAGCTGTGCTTAGAAATATTATTTGATGCAGGCTTTCTCTGGTTATGGTATGTAGATCATATGATTAATATTTACATTCACTTCAGTGAATTCCACTGTGCCAAGATAATTGTCACATTGCTTGTTTTACATTGCATTGAACTTCAGAGGTATAAAAGTCCTCTGAAGGACGATGTTAGTACGATGTGTTTGTTCCTGGCCCTGGATGGGAGGAATTCCCTTTAGGCTCAGCCAAAGACCTGGGCTGCTTTGGTGTGGTATTAGCCCTGTGCATCTCATGGGTGCCTCTGCTTGTGTAGAAGGCTGAATCTGCCACGCCATGATGTGCCATGTAAGCTGGTGTGGCCTCATGCCAGAGGAAGATATTGTGCATTAACTACCTCCCAGTGCACCCACAAAAACCCTTCCTTATATGCTGTTCTCTGCCTAAAGAGCAGCACCTACCCTGTTGTACTTGAGCCCTCACTCCGTGGGGAGCAGCGACTTCCAAGATGTACAGAGCAATCTGGGGATGGAGATGTTCATCACATGCAGGGATGGGCTGCTGTAGGATCATCTGATGGACTTAACAGTGACATTTGGGAGTGAGAGACCTTGGTCTGAATGCAAGGCCTTGCTGCAGACAAATCTGCACTTGGGAGTTTCTCACCATGGCATGCTGAGAGCATGGAATTTTTCACATCGAGTTCTTGTGGTTTCACACCACAAGGTTTGAGCCTAACATGGTTCAGGAAAAAAGTCAGGATGGGAAACTGGTGGGTGGGTTTCATTAAATTAACTGGTGGTAAGACAGCCTTCTGCTCTGCAGCTCTCACCATCTGGAACAGCCTTTCTTTATCTCTCTACCTCATTGACTCTCAATCTGATTTCAAATCTCAGCTGAAAACATCTCTCTTCTCCTATGCATAATAAGCTCTAATTTCTCTTTCCTGTTATTATTTCTTATTTATCTCAAACATGTTTTCAGATGGAGCATAAGAGTTACCACACAACATTAAGTGACGCAGCATTGTTACTCAGATCTGAATCAGGCCAGGAAGCAGCAGTGAGCATTTTTCCCATTAAAATATTAATAGATTTAAATTACCCAGATGCATGTCAATTGTGTCACTTAATATGTACATTTCAATTTTTGTTTTACTGAATGATTTTGCAGAAGGCTTCATTACTTTTACTTGCAGAATCCTCTCTTTCCTCAAGCCGTTGCCTTAAACAAATTCAAAAGTATTCTGAGTGTTCAGTGCTCCAAACACTACTGGATTTCTTGTGTCTCTTGTTTGTAACAGTTATCTCTACTACAATGAAAATTATCACTCTAGGTCACACACATATCCCAAGATAGTATTAATCTGACAAATTAGGTGCTCAGACTATAAAGCTTGTAGGCTTCAGCACTCAGTGTAAAGGTACCCTCACAAAGAGGGTTGAGCTGGGCATGTGTTGGTTATGATGGCACTTATATGCTGCAGAACTTTTCAACCAGAACCCATGGGAATTTTGGGTGGAGACAGGGAAGAGGTGAAACCAAGTATTCACCTTGTGCCTCATAATAAATCAACTGTCTCATATTAAATCAGGGTACTTATGGGAAGGCAACTTCCTAATGGGCCCTAAAACAGCAATAAACTTTATCATTCTGGTATTAAAAAAGCAAGATTACAGAACAGTTTGTTGCTGTCCAGATAAGCCAGATCCTGAATGGTGGTCATCTGAATGCCTAGGGGCATCACTCCGATGGGGATTTGCTGATACCAGCAAGTGGAGGAGGCTGAGCAGCAAGTTTATAGAGAGAAGTGACATGTTATGAGAGTGCTTGCCATCATTGAGAAAAAAAGACACGAAGACTTCTTCAAACACTCCTTCTGGTCTGAAATAGAAACTGTGAATGTCAAAGAGCACCAGCTCATACTGCCCCCATGTTGCTTCTTTCTTGGGAAACTCATGGTGTCTCAAGAGACAACCAGTGTAGAAACTGCAGTGTAGAGATGGCTCCATGGGTTCCCCTTTCCCTTGATCACAGCTCTCCCTTCCCCATGTAACGGCGTATGATGATTTGCTGTAACTTCATGTCTGATTGCCCCTGCCCCTGCGTATTTCAGATCTGCCACACAACTCAACCATTCAGCTTGAGCTAAGGTCTTCCACCTTGGAAGCAAGGAGAGGATTTTATGGCTTCTCTAATAACATCAATGATAATAAGATCTAGTTTAAAAAAAAAAGTATGTGTGCAAACCCCACCTGGCTCCCTTGTCTCCCAGAGATAATGGTAGCTTCTAGGAAGACCTTCTTGGAAAGTGTCAAGGTATATGAGCTTATTACTAAATGGGCTGTGAACAGATGTTAGGACACTTTGTTATTTTTGTATAAAGTAGTCTTTGTGCAAGACCTAGGAATGCATTTCCTAATCTGGGATTGTCCCGAGCAGTTCAGGACATGTGGTAGGGTAATGTGGGGTGGACTGAAATCACTGATCATAAACCATCTTGAAAAGAATAATAAGTGTGTTTACTGCCAAAGATTACTGAGAGTAAAAACCTGTTTTAAATCAAGAACTGGAGCCGTTTCTGTTCCTTGAACTAGCTGTGTTTTAGCCTGGAAGTTAGCACTGCTTTTAAATCTAAAGCAGCAGATTTAGTCCTCTGTAAAAGCAAAGTAGCATAATAATTGAAGTATAGTCTTGTTTAATCTTGTACTTTTAAACATGGCCATCGACACTGTAGGATTATACCTTTTATGTCATATACTTATCTGCTGAATAAATACTTATAACATGCTAATAGCAACTGGGAGCCCAGCCCTACCAGATTTTATGCATTCTCTGCTGTATTTGACTTTATTCAAGTAGGAATTGAGGGCTCTACCTTGCTGAGCTTCAGGGTCCATTTGCTGCAATTTTCTTCTCTGCTGTTCTCTTGAACCTTTTATCTGCAAAAGGTAAAAAAAGGACCTCGACAGACAGATGCTCACCTCTAAAGTGCAGCCATATTGGATGATAACTCTTTTTAAAATTTGCTTGCTGCCTGAGCTATTTAATTATTTCTAAGCATGTCATTTAGATCTCCTTATAGAAGCCAATGGATTTCTGAGAACTTTGCACACAAATCTGTTAATTAGCCCACTGATCATCCCTGATCAAGGCAATATTGCAAGCTGTATTTTATGGAGCATTATTTTAGTAATGTTTTGTCATGGTTGGTCATTTCCTAATACTTAGAAGTGCTTCAGTCAATAACTGTGGGGATATGTCTGCTGTGAAGAGACATCTGTTTACTCAATAGATCTTTTTATTTAATTTTTAATAGAGCTTTTCTAATTTGGCTTGACCATTTGTTGTTAATGTATTTATAATTATTACAGTATCTATAATTCATACCTAATTATTTTTTCTGAATCTATAAATATTTATTAAAAGATAAAAAGTCAATATTTCTTGTAGCAGCCATTACAAAAAAGTCAGCTGTCGCAAAATGAAATAAATATATTTCACACCTGTGCTGCAACAGATCAAAAATACAAACCCTAAGAAGCACTTTTTATACCAATGGATTTATGTTATCTACCTACTCAAATAATGGAGAGTAGAATTTGGCCCTTACTGTGCTCTATTGAAGCATGGTTAAATTTCTGCACTGCATATTAAAAAAACACTAGATTTTAACAGTTTTTAAAAAAAAAAAAACTATAAAAGTGAAACTGATCTTATCAGTTTTATAAAACAACTTGAGATACAAGGAGCCAGATTCTGCTGTCTGCTAAGCCTGCTGTAGTTCAGTGGTTAGACAAGTGGTCTGTAAGAAGGTATGGGATGAATTCTGCTGTCAATTACACATCTGTACATTTGGAGTAAGCCTAAGAAAGTTTGTGCAATTTAAAACTGCAAATAAATATAGGCTCAAAATCAATTTCTTCATTTACCTGCCAAAATTGAGTTCAGGGTTTGACATATGCAGCACTTTTTCCATCTAAAGAATTCATAGCATTTACTAAGGTGAATTAATATTACCCCCACTTAAAAAACTGAGAGATTAGGACAGACAGTGTGTTGGAAACAATCCATAGCAGACTGGGCTAGAGATTGAAGATGCTGTTTTTTCTGATCCAGGGATAGATGCGTTTCCTCAATTCTGTACCAAATTCTGAAGGAGCACTAAAAAGAATAGGAAGAAATACTTATAATATCAGGATGTTATCCTTTCTTTCTTAGCATGACATTTTTTAATCAATTTTTTCAAAAGTAGAATAAGTGTATGGTTTACTTACTCAAGTTTTTTTTGTTGTTGTTCTCTAGATAATGTGTCCTGATACGTAACCCACAGGTGCTGACCTCACAGCTTCTAGTTGGTCAGTGATGGACTACAGACCAGTTTGGTAGTAGACTTAATTACTAGGCAGTATGTAGGTAAATTTAATTTATCCTTGAGTGAACTTGTACTCCTGGGCCCTGTTCTGTCAGCAGAACCAGCTAGGAAGCGGGCAGCTTGATGGAAGCCTATTTGCTGTGGACTGATGGAAAGTCCAGCAGGGGCTGCTATGTCTTTCTGTGCAAGTCCCATAATTTCTCTGCAGGATGTGGTTGGTCTCCTCTGAAAGCTGTCAGAAAAGGGCAATCTCATAGTGACTTTACCCTGCAGAGTACATTTACTTATATCAGGCCAGTTCTTAGGTGAAGATTTCTCCATTCTGTGCAACATTTTGGTTGGAAGACCGGACTGAGACATTCCTCTCCTTTTTAAAAATTCCCAAATGGCTTCCAGTGACTGAGGCAAACCCTGGCCCCTCTAAACCACCAGTCTACACAGCTGTGCTGAGCCCATCTATCAAGAGGTCAAGTACTACTAAGGTATAAAGCACAGCTTTACAAAACAAGCCGTTCTTGTAGATTAGCATTGCAGTTTCATATATCAATACAAATCCACGTGTCAGCATGTAATACCTTTTATTTTCAGTAATTTCACTTGATACAACTTATATACAATAGAAAATATATTTTTTCAAGTCAGGCTCCTATACCAGCCTCCGCAAACCCTATCTGCCCTGACTCAGTCTCACCTATTATCAACACAGATGTTCAAATAGCTTCACCCACCACAGATAATCATTAACAAGTATTTTTGTCAACTGGTTGCTCAGGATTAGTTATACCAGAACGTCATATCACTGCAAAGAAAATCCATTAATTCTTACAGGTTCAGGCAAGTTCTGCAATCAGGTGACCACTCAGAAATACAGTAATCTGCCTTAGATAGTTGACTGTCCAGGGGACATAGAATTTACCTTCTGTTTTATTTTTATGCACACTAACAAGTGGATTAGAAGCCATTCTTGCTTCATGTGTGCTACCAATGTCTGAAACACGGGAAGAACAAGACACTGAATATGTCTGAGGAGTGCTTTAGGCTTGTGGAGGAGCACCAAGTAGTGACCAGCAGGTGACCTAGGAAGAGCCCTAGGCAGAGGTTAGGCAAAAGTGCAAGCAGGGCAGAAAGAGAGGAGAGGCTGGGTAGGGCGAGGAGGAGTCACAGCAGAGTCTGTGGCAGTGCAAGTTCACAGCCCTGCAAAACAGGGATGAAAAAGAACATTCACTGGACATGAACTGAGCATTGATCACATCCTTTTGCATTTTCTTACTGTGATCATTTTTGCATTTGGTTTGCCTAGACAGGAAGACAGTTCATGCAGACTTCATAGGAATTTTGTGATTCTCCCATACTAGAAGTCAGGGAAAGGATGAGCATTATACAATATAGTGTTACTAAAGCCAAACAACAGCTCAGCCACTAGCTTCTTGCCAATATTAATCCACAAATTGAAACATTCTTGAAAAATTGCTAAGTCATTACAAGAGATAGATATGACTGTCTGGAATCTAATCAGCTTATGAAGCAACCACAAACAGAGAAAAAGATATTGTTTGGTTTTGCTTGGCTGAAATGGGGAAGCAGGAAATAACATAGTGAATGCAAGACACCAACCATAGTTCTGGGGGTGGAAATAATTAGTCAAAGTGATGAGAAAGAGCAATTATTTCAGAAGAACTAAAACCACTCAACAGATTTAATATTGACATTTGATGAGAGTAGAAATTTGAAGAATGTAAAAAGCACACTTTAAAAAATAAAATAAAATAAAATAAAATATTTTAGTTGCAAAACCATATAAGTGAGAGGTAAAATAAAATTCTGTAATAATTCTTGTGATCTTGATTTTTGCCTTTAATTACGTAAACCAAAAAAACAATGGAAAATGGAGCGCAGGCTTTTGTTACTTTGCTAAGAAATTTGTCGGATATTAACTTTAGTAATTCTAAGAAAATCAAACCTGATTTCATTTAGCTATTGTTTGTTGCAAGGTTTATGAAATAATACAATTCATCTCTAGACAATAACTGATTATTACTGATTACTAAGAAATAAGTCAACAAAGATATTTTCCTGTTTACATTCTTATCAGAGTGTATCAAGACCATCTGTATTTTCAAGTCCTTTATCCCAAGGGATAAATAATTTGTGTTGTTCATTGAGTATACACATGCAAACATGTCATTTGGATTTGATACACGTTTACAAAGCCAGAGCTAGAGAACTTAAATGGTGAAACAAGCATTAATATACAGGAAGAAAAGCTTAAACATGCAGTCACAGCAGATAGAAAAGTAAATACTTCAGTGAAATTATTCTGCAAAACTATTGTATGGATTGTACTGCATCAGTGTTTGCATTCAGAAACTGTTTTAGGTGTTATCATTTCTATTTGTTGCTGATATTTTTGCAGATATCCACCCCAAGTGTGTGTGGGTGTTTGTGCACAAGTGTGGGTGTGTGTGTTCATGTGAAAAAACTGCTTTGCTCACAGCGGTCACTAGCTGCCGAATTCAAATCTGGATCCAAGAAGGGAATACAGCTATATAAACTGGGCAATGAGGATTTTAGAACATGCTTATGCTTAAAGGCTCATTCAGATACTGCTCTTTCCTGAATCTTTTGCCACAGCTGGAAGGATTTTGGTCTTCCCAGCAGGCTGGGATTCTCAAACTTCGAGCTCATTTCCTCTCTGCCACTGTTTTCACATCCCACCCTTCTGCCATTGCTCTCACATATTGCTGGAATGATGGCAGTATGATGTGAGTACTTTCTACTGCAGCTCTGTTTTGTTTGGTTTTTTCCTCCTTACCCTGATTTTCCTGGCTTCAGAAACTGATGGCTCAGGAAAAGGCAGGGCGTGCTGGGGACAGATGTGCAGGAAGAGAAGTTTCCTAGTAAAGGCAGGCAGAGCTACCAGGGGACAAGCTTTTCTCCACCTCCCTCCAGGCAGGAGCTGTACCTCCCCTAAGCACACAGGACTCTCCCTGCTTCCCCTTAACCTTCGGAAATGACATCCCCATCCTGCAAGTCAGAAGGGTGCCCAGTCTTCTCCCTACAAAAGACACTGCAAAGTAATTTTCAAGCAATACACTGTTCCCTAGAAAGAGTCAGAAGTGTGAGAGGCCAGTGGAGGTTACTAAGCTTTCCTTGCATTTATTTTTGCTCTGTCTGTAGCTTTACTGTGATCTTTCCTTTTATGGCTACATTTTTAATTTTTCAGTCCCTAGTGTAATAGGATCTGCCATCTTTTGGCACTATCCAGTACTAAATAAAAGTTAATAAACTGCTCTGACTGGACTGGAGACAGTCTATACTGATGCCTTGGTATATGACATCCCCCGCCCCCCGTGCCCATGGGGATGTAATCATGGCTCTCCAGGAGCCAACAGAAATGACTTGTTTGTATCTGCTGGTCTTTGGTTTGATGACAGTGTTTGCCTGTTTAATGAAATCACAGCATCTGTGAAGCTTAGCTAGGAAATGGCTAAGTATGTCTTTTTACCTTCATAGTGCCCAAAATATAAGAACTATTATTGAGTTGTGCCTTATGTTAGCTACATTATGTTAGAAACCCAGCTATTTCAAAAAGGAGTGAAATATCCTTTTTAGCTGGTGGAGCAATATGGCTCAGTTGAATAAAAACCTTTGGAGGGCTAGTGGGAGATTATGTGTCCTGAAGAAGTAACAGGCTTCCTTGTGGCAGTGAGAGCTAGTGTGCTGATCACTGCAAAGGCTTGATTAATGGAGTGATTAAAGCAGCAGAGGGTTAGTGCTCTGGCAGCTGGGGCATAGGAAATGGGCATGGAAACTACTGGGAGAGGGGAAATACACAGCTCCAGAATCACAGGGCTGACTTGCCCTAGCAAACACTTTGATGTTGGAGGTGGGGAAGGATGAAACACATCAGGCAAAAAGAAAAAAAAAAACAAAAACCTCTCGCCCCCCTTCTCCTCTTCCCCCCTTCACTGCCTTATACTTACAAGGGAAAGCCCCTGACTTTTGGCTCACTTAGCAGAAGGCAATAAAGCTTCCTATTATGAGGCTTTCTCTGATGTATCGTAACTGGTCTCAGGCTCCAGAAATCTGACCCCTTGGAACAAAACTTACAGTAGATGCTAATAGTCTCTAGCCTGGTAATGCTACACACAGAGCCCTGCGTAGACCCAGAAAAACTTCTAATTCAGTCACATCCTTTATTCCTCATCTTTCCAACTCTCTGGCCTATTTCTTTTTCCTCGGCTACTCCACTTTTAAACAGAGGTGAGCCAAACTCAGACTCCTTGTGCTCAAGGAAATAATTCCTCCAGAGCTACAGGCTGTGAGCCAAATTCTTTCTTTGGGTCCTTTGCAATGGCAACAATTCTACATGTGGCTGTTTGAGTTGGTCGCATTAAAGATAAGGATCATGTGCAGAGCTGGAACCTGCATCTGGAATCAAAATTCCCAAGGCTCAAAGGGTTTACATCAGATGTCTGGAAATGGAGCCCTCCTTCTTCACCTTAGACATCTGATCTAAAACAACTTCAAACTTCTAACTCCTTTCAGATTAACCTCAGCTGGGAGAGGCCTCAGAATTCACATTCTTGGCTTACTAGTATGACATCTCCATGCCTAACATCACCACAGTTGATTAGAAATACTTTCTTTATTAACTTTCAGCTCCTGTCTCATGCCTGAAGGTTAATAGACAAGAATATCCTTAGAGAATGTACCTTGTATTTAATAAATTAAGACCAGGATGGGGCATGAAAAGTGGAATAAAATTCGCCATGAGTCCACTAGAGGGTAGCTCCCCTCAGAGCACAGCTGAGAGCCTTCAGCCCAGCCCCAGACACAGCCTGCCCGGCTCGCCTGCGCTTCCCTTGACGTGACAAAGCAGCATTAACAAGGTTTCTCACCTCCTGTTACCCTCAGTGAGCTCCAATTTCTAAGTTAATAACCACAACAAAAACATCAAAATTCTATAATGACTCTCCTAGAGAAAGATAGGAAAATTAGCACCCAAGAACAGTATGCATCTGAAATCGTTAGACCTTTAAACAATAGACAAATGGCCAATAAACAATGGCATTTTAATATATAACCTGAATTATCACGTTTAAGTCCCCTAATTTTATATCCCTGGTAGATTATTTAGTGGTATTTGTGGGCTACAAACATTGATATGAGCAGATAGCTCGTGTGCATTACGTGGGAAGCATCTACATTATATATAATGCATAAAGAAATCTACACAGCCTTCAGCATGCCAGCTGTTTCTGTTTATGACACTGAGTTATTCATGAAATCCAGGAAGACATTTTGTAGTAAAATATGCTTACCTGCTTGCTTTTAAACTGCTGGAGTTGTCCAGTCAGCCAGCTAAATAATTAAGGGAGTGATGTGAGATTAAGTATCACATTTCAATCCACTTTTTCCCTTCATCATTTCTTTCTTGTAAGAGGAGCCAGGAACTAGAGAAAAATACGACTCAGCAGGGCTGTTTAGGTGTTGCTATTGTATGTACAGAGGTAAAGAGAATGATAATATGCTTTTCCTGTCTGTAATAGTATTCACTGTAGCAAACCTTCCCTCTTGTTACAGTAGAGTAAATGGGGTGTTTAATTTGGGATTCAGTGTAGTCTGGAGTCAAGGTGCAGCAGTTTTATTACAGAATACAATTTTATTGGAGGCTGAAGCTTTAAATTCCACCATACATACACATATACATGGAAGTTCTGCTTTGCAGCTACAAGCTATACACACACACAGAGTTCTTGTATGTCAAACATGCTCTCTGATTTTTCAGTTTGAAGGACTGGAGGAATTATGACATGTTTCTGCATTTTGTAATGCTCTGAGAAACCTTGTTAGAATGCAGTCTCCTCCGGCCATCAAGAAAACACATGTACGCATTCAAAAGGAGCAAGTGCTATTTTTCATTTCCTCTTTAGATTTTTGACAGTACCTGCAAAGTCTCCAGTTCATGACCCCAAAAAGAAGCTTTTGGGTTTGGAAAATATTCTCTTTGTTTAGCTCTTTTCCAGCAAACAGCAGCATAGTCCCCCAGCCTCCCAACCCCCACTTCCCCCAGAAAGGTGTTCAGACCATGTAATCACTTCTCTTTTATTTGGTCTAAAATCTTAAAACAGAAGTCTTTCAATAGAATGATTTTCTGGCAAGGCTACAATATGATGTATATATTTGGAAATAAAATTATTTAGAATTATGACCATGTCATCAAAATAAGCCATTTTGAAATGCACTGCTAGCTCTCCAAACAGATTGTATGGGGAAAATTGGATAACACTTGGCTTGAACGCTTAAATGTCAGTAAAATCAAAACACTAGGGACCGTTTCATTTCATTTTCGTCAAAACACAAACCCACCTCCACCCGCGCAGGGCTGCGGCGGCGGGAACCGGCGGGGAGACCGAGCCCCGGCCCCGCCCCGGCCCCATCCAAGCCCGGCTCCGGGACCATCCCAATCCATCCCGGCCCCGGCACCATCCCAATCCATCCCGGCCCCATCGCAACCGGCTCCGGCCCCATCCCCGCCCATCCCTGCCCGCCTCGCCGCGCGCCAGCCGCCAGGTGGTGCCCGCAGTTTAAGGACATCTGTCCGCTCCTTTTTTTCCCAAAGATGCAGAGAGATAAATAACATCCGAGCAGGAATCCTGGCGCAGACAGGATATTTAACACCCACAGATTTAAAAAAAAAAAAAAAAAAAAAAAAAAAAAAAGTAAAGCTTTTACCTACCCCAGTACAATAAACCTGGCTTTAAGAGCCTTGTTGTTCATAAATTTAATAGCTTAGCCTTTTTTTTTTTTTCTATTTACAACCCTTGCAAACCAAAGAGAGAAAAACAATATTGTTGTGTTGACTATAAATACTGATCCTGTGGACCTATTTTATCCGGGGGGGAAACTACACCGATTCTCAACTGCTAGCATATTTGTGTGTCATCTGTGGTTACCAGTGCACTATGAAGCTGCTGTCTCTAACGCACTACAGTAGCTGCATACCTGGATGAAAGGAAATTATTTCTTCACAGGCAAAAGAGGATACTCATCCTGCTGTGGGTCATCACAGGCAATTTCCATTTTGTCAGCTTTTTCCTAACCCTCTTTTGTGGTGCATTTTGATAACTATCCAGTGGTAGCCCAAGGTCACTGCCTGCTTTGGCTCCTATTTTGCCAGCAACATATTTACATTGAAGTGTGGGATCAACTCTTTGTATCCAACTATTAAAAAAAAAATAGGCTGAACACGTCTCTTACGAAGGAGATATACGGACAGTCCAAGCATTAACTCCTTTATTCACATGTGCACATAGCTTTAGAATGATCTAACGCCTAGATCTTGCCAATGACCTCAACCTTGATCCAGAGGGACCATTTATTCATGAGCAAAACATTCATTCTCCATACAAACTGGTCGTGAGACTACTGCCCGTGTGACATTTGGTCTTCTGTTAATAAACACACAAGACACAAAATTACTGTGATTTTGTCCTCTTACCATTTGGGGTTATATGTCATACACACAGCACTGTGGCTACTCCTGAGGAACTTTAAATTGGAAGTCAGCATTTAGTGGCTTTGTAGATCTCACAGAGGAATTATGGGCAGTCCTGAGGCAACTGTGGGCTGTGAAAGCACAGAGGGGCAGGGACAAAAGCAAGCACTACTGAGAGAAGCTGATCTCTTTATTTAGCAGGGGTGAGGGCATTTTTCATGACTGCACGAGTGTACTGCAGGCCCCTGATGGTCAAAATCATAGGAACCACCATTTTGCAGCCCACTTGCAACAACAATAAAATGGTGGTTCAGAATGGCTAGCACACCCAACTCAGCACTGGAGTTCCTCTGCTCACTCAACAGCCCAGCTCTTTTTTTAAATTCTTATGAAATAGCAATAGATTTTACATTAGGAATGAGACAGGAAATGAAGGGAAAATCCTATGTGCATCTGGAAAACACAGGATAAAAATTAACCTTTAAGCTCAAAGAAAACAACGTATGTATACATGTGAAAGCAGTCTCCATATGAATTTTCTAATAACTGTAAGGTGTATCTTCATATTAAAACTTGTAACTTTAAGAAAATTTAACACAATATGTGCTGTTGTGATGCTGCAGAAGCCAATGAAGTATTAAAAAAAATAAAACTATACAGCAGAAATAATTACTTTCAACTCTGAGCAGCAATTAGCCTAGCACTGCAAATGATGAACCTTGCTTTATAAGAAGGGGACTTTTTAATATGATGATTTGGCAATTTGGAGGGATGGTTATTTTCATTTTAACAGGCCTCTGCTTAGTGTATGTCCCCTTGGGGATCTAATGAAGGTTAACAACTTACACGTGGGGAGAAGGGATTTTAGTAATTAGGGAAATTGCCAGCTCCAGTTTATGTGAGCCTGTATGTGACCCAGAGAGAGAGATGTTCCTCCCCAGCTGAAACACTGCTGCACAAAATGTGTATAAATGTGAACCATTTCTGGGGAAAACCCATATGACATGTAGATAGCAGTCCACCAGGGGCTGAACTGAATGGCCAATACTGGTCTCTGGGCCCTTCACTGTAGTCAAATCAGGTCTCAAAGCAGAGAGGGATAGTTCACTTCCAGCAGTGCATCAGTATTGGTCTATCTTACCAAAAGCCTTGCTTTGACCAAACAATGTAGAACACATGTTGGGCTCAAGCAGTCATACAACTGGCAACTCAGAGGCAGTTTTGCTCTTTTTTGTCTCTGATCCAGTAATGTTTTTCCATCAAACTTCATTTTGTACTCCATGAAATCTGAATTCAGAGCTCAGAAGAGACTCCAGCTGAATTTTTCGCTGTAATGTTTCACTTTATAAGATTTGTTATTAAATTACTTTATAATTAATTTGGTATTAAACAGCAAATCAGAACTCTCCTTTCAACTAAAACCAGCTGTCCACTTACATTTCTGTGCATTCTTGACCCAGTGTGACAATTACCAGGGGAAAAATATCTCTTTGCAATATTAAATGCAGTCCTGGGCCTGGACATTCAATAATATTCATTGGCCTATATAACTTAAACAAGTGCAGTTTGTTAGCCTAATAAATCCAAGATTTGGGCTGAGAAATAAAGGTGCTGTCAATAACCCTTTATCCAGATAATAGAAAGGGGATTATGTGATTATTCTGTCAAAAAATTAGGTTTCATGCTTTTAATTGGCATCATATCCTGTCATGAGTCTGTAGGGTTTAAATCAAAGTCCACTATGTTAGAGTGAGAAGGAAATCTAATAGTAATCCTTTCATCCCAGAGCCTGTAGGGTTTTTATGTGAAGTCCTAATTTCTGTTAAAATACTTCCAAAGAAAGACAACAGGAAACAGTAAACATGGCAACACCACAAATACACTTTTCTGATGCACTATTTCTGTCAGCATTCAAAGAATAAGTTGCAGGGGCTGGAAAGGAAACTGCTGTATCATTAAAACCCAAGCAGACTCAAACAGCCACCCTTTTGTAAAATGGCCCCCCTCCCCACCATCGCTCATAAATCTCATTTCAAACTGGGCTAAAGCCATGGATTGACTTTGCCTCTTGCAGTAATGGCTTGAAACTGTTGTGCATCACAGTTCCGTGTTCAAAGGGAATCAGGAGTCTTTAAAAACAACTTCTGGTGCAGGATGCAATTATAACTGACAGCCAGATGTCTGCCCTGTCTGGTACAGCAAGAGTAGAAGAGATTGCAAATGGTCTTGAGACCTTTGGATCTAAACAGTGCGTCCAAGTGAATGATACACAGATAAACAACAATACCACAAATCACTGACACCAGCCAAGGGTTGCTGATGCTGATAGAGATTTTAGAAGCAGCTGACCCTTCCACCCTCCCCTCTCTTATTTTTTTACTGTTCCAAAAACAAAGTATGTTAGTGGAAAAGGAATCAGCCCACAAAATTTATTTATATATCCACTGCCAGAAGTTCATCTTGTAAGAAAAGTCCTGTAAGTAATTGTTTAGCTTACAAAGGTTAACTGGAATGTAGTGAAAGATATTTTATATTTTTATTAAATTATATGTCTGGGACGTTTGCAGCAAGTTCTGTAATACGAGGTGTTCCCCCTGGATGTATTACCTTCTGAAAAAAATTTTAAATGGACTAACACTAAAAAGGGACCCTCTTCTCTCCAGAGTCCGGTTTGATTATTACACATGGAAGGCACTTATGTTTCTTAGAGGACTTGTAGGAATTTTTAGAGATTTCTCTCTTTAAACAGCATCCTACTTTGTGTATCTTTTCTGAAGAATGTGCACAGACCTACAGACCACTGACTTACTGAGCACAAGCTTAAGTACACTGAAAACTGTACAAAGCTTTCAGGATATCAGCAGAAATTACTTGTCTTCATATCCTTTACTAACATTCACTATAAGAACAATCAACTGAAAGGCTTTAGAAGTAACTGAAAAGCTTTAATTGATTTTCCATAGGCAGTGGATCAGGCCCTACCTGGCTCTAGTGACATTGTTAATAGAATGTGCTGGCATACATGCACCGTATCACGTTAACCTACAGGGAAGTGGCTTAAGAGTGGACGGTAACAATTTGAAGCAGTGAAGAAATGCAAATAATGTGAACAAAAGATACTTTTTTTTTACAGACACTTTAAAAATAAGTATTATATTTTATTTGTCTTTATGATCGCCTTCCTCCTGTGATATTGTTACTGTATTTTTAAAATATCCTACTGATAACAACTTGATCTGCTTTGAATTATCTTGTGTTTTGTAATGGGATTTTGTAGAATTTATAGAAAAAAATATGTCCAGGAGACATCTTTTTCTTACATCTCAGTGAGAAAATTCACTCCATCAGTTTATCACAGGTCTTCAGTGTGTCACAAAGACAGGTCTATGCAATATCATTAGAATGAAAGATAAGGGACTCCATAATACAAAGATGTCATCAATGATGGGAAAATTCCAATTTTGAAAGAGGATGCCATTCCAAATATGAAGCTTGAAGGATTTAGTATCTTGAAACATTTTTCAGGTTGGTTTAATGTCATTGTGATAAAAAGTATGGCACTTAAATCATAGCAAACTGATGTGCAAAGTTGTTCTGCCAGATGAATTGCCAAAACTTTTATTCACAGAAGACTCATTTCAACTAGTCTAAAAATTGACCAGACCCTTGCCTGTTTCTTGAACCAAACTTACTTTAGGGACTTTATGATGAAGAATGACCAAAACCTGTCTATGTAGCCTCCATTCCATTACTGGCTCTCTACCCCTTCTGCCTGAGTCCCATTCCCACAGCAAGCACTGCTTGTTTGGACATTGCCATTTGGGGCTCCACTGCAGTTGACCCATTCAATGCAAACTGCTGTAAACTTTTCATTTTGCAGGCAATAATTTTGCAAAAAACATATGGTTCTTACCCCTAAGGTGTGAAAGACTTGAGCTAAGATACGTGAACAATGTGAGAAACTAGGAACTTTTTCATTGAAGGTTCTATAAAAGGTAGAGGTACTCCTTGGCCACATTAACATGGCAAAAGTGGCAACTTGCAGTGCAAAGGAGCTGCAGCAGCACGGCTGGGCAGTGCAGCACCAGCTCAGGCACTGCAGCTGTTCACTGCAGGCTGCAGGGCAGACATGCCCTAGCGCACCTTCACGTCAAGAGAAAAGGCCCCAAGCTTATCAAAGAATTATAGGATCATTAACGTTATGCTACACACCAAGAAACTGCTGTGTTGGTAGAAGTGTTAAAGCGTTGCAAACCACGTCTTTTTTAAGTGGGAATGAAGATTAAGGCCCTAGAATTCCCCAAGGAAAAGAAAGAGTTGCAAAGAGTTTTGGTGGGAGAGGAAAGACAGTCAGGTTTGAATCTTCTGTGAAAAGCCAGATCACATAGAGGGAGGGACCTGGGGCCTAGTGACGGCCGTATTTTGGCCAGCATTGAAGTCTGGGGAATAATTCATGAGAGGCATAAGAAAGCCTCTGGAGTCTTATTTAAATCAAACTAGCACATGAACAAGTGCTGAGTTTTAAGCATTCCAGTTTCTTCTTCATTCCAGTTTCTTCTTCTCCTCACCCTTGTCTCAGAGTGCATCAGGAAAGCAAGGCACACAGATCAACAGGGATAAAAAAGCCTGCAAGTAGTATCAGCTCTCCCTGTCCCCTGCAATCCATCCCAGCACTGCAGCTGGGAGAAGCAATGCAGTCTGAGAGGCCAGGGTGGGCTGCAGACAGTCTCCATAATTCTCCCTTAAAGGCAGAATTTGGGTCAAAAACATGATGGCTGAAATTGCCCCTGTCCCCAGACAGCCAAAGGATACCAGAGCTGCCTCTCCAGCCCAGAGCAGAAGGGAGAGGAGTGCCCATTGCCCGGGCTTCCCTGTGCACCAGCTGGGGTGCAGGTGGTGCTCCTGAAAGCCCTGGCTCCCTGATGCCTGCACGGCACTGGCCCACACGTGACACCCGACTTAATCCCTCCAGCTGCTCCTGACACCCACTTGCCCATGAGACCTGTGCATTATGTATCCTCCATGCAGAGGCTCGTTCCCTGCCGTGCCACATTTTACACAGGAAGGATTTTGTGCTGCCTCACTGACTGTGCTTAAGGGCTAGGCTGGTAACTTGAGGGCTATGAATTCATCTTCCTCATTTGCCATTCAAATCTGCAAAACCTTGGAGATACGATTTAAACTCACAAGGATATTTTTGGCATGTAAGAATCAAAACAAAAGCCATGCAGATACTGTGAGAACAGCACCTAGTGGAGTTTCCCTAAGGATCCTCTGAGTACTTCAGTTTCTTCTCTGGAAAATGGTTAAAAGATTATTCTGTACCCAGCAAATTGCAAGGTACTGTCCTGCAGTAGTAACCAGAGCAGAACTTGGGCAGCCAGAGACTTCCCAGTGGCTCTGGAAGCACCCTTGCCATGTTTGTTACTTTTGCCAATGCCTCACTCACAGAAGGCACTGGGCAGGTACAGGGGTATTAAACAGGAAAACAGCCCCTAATCCCTAAATATTCAGCAGGATGATTACAGCAGTTTTGTAGGACTTTCCAGTATAAGGTGGGAAATTCTCCAATTGGGTTTGCTGTTTATAATTCCTCCAGACAAGAACTCTATCTCAAGTTCCTTGTGGCTATTCTGAGTTGGGTGTTTCAAGGCAGTCATGTTAGTTTCTGTTTCTGTATTACTATGGTTACTGTTATTAAAGTTGTCTTCATAAGTTATCAGGAAACAGACAGTAAAGAAATGTTAACATTTTCTTGAGAATTAGTAATGAGAGAGAGAGAGAGATATATGTAGTGCAAATACAGGAAAAGAAAAATGGGACTAAGCCAAAATAATGAAGAACATGAAATAATTCCATAACTACCACTCAGCTTAAGAACTTCAACTACATTGTATTATAATTTATAACTATGTTCCTAAGCAAGAAAGCAAATCCTAAGCTCTGTCTTGAGAACTGTAAATGCTATCCCTTTCTGGTCTCAGCCATAAACCCCATCATCTGGAGCTACTGCTTGCTCCCTGGGATGGGTTTCTGGGTGTTCAAAGTTACTGCACTCATCAGAGGAATTTGGAAGCCAGTTTGTACTTCAGATTAGAGTTCAGAAAGTAAATCCAAGGATGTGGGTGGTATTGAGCTAGATAGGAGTTTCATTGATTGAATAATCTATAGCTGCAGAAAGTACAGCTATTTTTCTACTGAGTTTCACTTATCTGACTTTCTTCAGAGGAAAGCTTTTATGGGGTACATCTATCAGTTTGAACACAGAGGCGCAATGCTCATTGGCGTGTATCCATTAAACTATAATAAAACTGCAATGCAGGTAGCATTTCAACTGTCTTATTTTTATATACATTAAGTTTATATCATTATATTAAAGTACATTCATTCTTTTATACAACTGCAGTATTCTAACCTCTAATGTAGCAGATAACTACATGGGAAAGAAAAGGCTAGATGTTTGATACGAATGTGTGTTTTTCTCAATGTCATGACCCAGTCAGGAGCTCCGGCCTTGCTTCTAAGCCACAAACCACACAGGCTTCAGGAATTTTAATAAAAATTCATGAGACAGGTTAATTATACTTTTATTTTCTCTCTTCCCTTGATCTCCCTGGAGCACCCCCACTGGAAGACCTATCTTGGAAGACTCCATCACCTAAGCATTAGGCCTTTTGGGAGGTGGCGGATGTGGGCTTGAGCCCATGCTTGAATTTACAGAGAAGGGATTGTCTTATTGTGTCCTGAATATCAGGGGAGTATATCAATATCTAATCTATAGGAACCGAACTTCCTTCTCAAGTAACAGTAACCAAGCCTCTGGAAATGTTTACATCGCTTTGAGGGACCCATATTTTTTATTACATTTTCTGCATTGATTTGTGAAATGTCAGCTTTCAACAAGCAAATGATTTGCCAAACAAAAAATAAAAATAACAAACAGCCCTGAAAAAGTACCTATCCCTTGTTTTGTCAGCAGTTTTGCAGAAAGAAAATTAAAGACCTGATTGAAGTCCCTTTAATAGATTTCAGTAGGGAGTGTACTTGGCTTTGTGTCTTCATCATCAGCTTTTTTCTTTTTCTTTTTTTTTCAGAAATTTGAATGGGATTCAGCTGCACAAATCCCACTCTAATCCATAGGAGTTCTGTGGCTAAAACCCAAAATGGCTCTCACAGAACATCTTGTCTTCTTTAATTAAAGACTTCTGGATTGATTTTCATAATTCATTGTTTTCATCGTTTTTTTAATTAAACAGGCTGTTGGCATGCTGCATGTAAATATGCATATGATAAATTGTTAAACTACTGTTATTAATTTCAATCAGTCTATAGCATACCATACCCCAGCTTGGTGTTTTTGATAGTACAAAGTCACTACAAAGCTCATAGGTTAATGCCTATTAATAACTAATTTATCATTACTGCATTTTCTCTCTCATTGTAGACAATGCCACAGGTTCCACTAACTTGAACAGATGTAGTATTTGGCCTCTTTGGTCCATTAAAAGGATTAATGTGTATCTTCTCGTTTTCACCAGAGCATCAGTAGATTTGGCAATGTATTGTGTGCCAAGAGCGTGCTGCATTTCACTAGTGAGCCTGCTTGATGGCCTATTAAAGAGAATAACTGTGCCATAAGCAGGGGTTTCCTTACCTAGTTCCACTGAGAGGTTGTCCTCTCATCCAGGACATTCTTGCCAGCCTTGCTCACCTCACCTAGGTGCCAGCCCCAGGTCGAGTTACTGAACTGTGCCTGTCTGTTTCTTTTTCCATGATGGTGGGAATAGAGTACTTGCTTCCTCAGGCTTTTTCTGATATTCCAGGAAAAAACTTAAGACCCTCAGAAAGGGTTAAATTAGTAACATGCTTCATTGATTAAATAATCTGTAGTATGTTTACATATTTATACTCAAGGCATTTGTAAGTTTGCTCTTTCTCTCAAAAGAACAATAGCAAACACTTCTCTTCCAAGGTTAACAGTTTCCAGTTCATCACTTCTTTCACCACATCATTTCATCCTCCAAGTTTCCAGTTTGATGACTGTTAAAGGTTTAAGAAGTTTAAATTGACCTTGACCTGCAAACATATGATTTACAATAGATGATATTGTTCTGTAAAAGCAAAAGTTCTGTCCTGAAGCTAAACTGCATTTAATGATTTATATTACTTCTCCTGGGCCAGGTTCTGATGTATTTACTAACTTTATTTTAACTCCTCCAGAAGCCCCATTGATTCTGGAGGCACTCTTCCAAGGTGAGGCAGATCCCAATATGCGTAAATATACCAACATGTGGTCCACTAATACATTGCCATTATTTCAAAGATAAATTCTTTGATCGCTACTAACCCTGTCTTCAGGTCTTTGTGTAAAGTCCTAGCAAATTATTCAAAAGTATTTTTAAAAATACACAGATAGTACCTGTTTTCTTTAAAATAAATCCCTGTTGGCAGTATCACGAGATACCTTAGAATATACTACATATGTTTGTGCTGGAAGAAAAAGTCCTCCTTCTACTTTGGCAATCGTGAAATATGTTCTAGGTGCAGACTTTAAAGAGGCAGGTTTTAAATCACAGTGAATTAAACAATTAATAGTAAATTGATGAAAGAATGTGTTTCTGGTGTCCCTGTGAAGCTTCAAAGTTTGGAACAGTGTGTGTTAAAGAGACAAGACTGGCACTGAAGTGTTCCTGGTATCATTGCTGCCTTTTATCTCTTCTGGCATGCTCCTTAGGAAACAGAAGAGAAAGAAAAATATGAAATTGAACACGGCAAATTTAATTATAAAACAAAGCCACCCACCTTGCTTTCAGGGTCAGGAAGTATAATGGCCTTCTTTTGACGCAAGAATGAGTTTAACAACATATGTTAAATGAACAATTATTTAAAATAAAAGGAAATGACCTTAAAAACAGCTGCAGTATCTCAGGCTACAGCACAGACAGCAGTGCAGAAAAACAGCCCATTGTGGAATGGAGGCACATGCACAAATGAGACCGCTCCCGCAACCCTGCCCTTGCAAAGACAAAAGCAAAAAGCAATCATTTCACAGCACGCTGTAAAACATCTCGCTTATATTTGATCTCACCAGCTTCTTCTGACTCTGATTTCTTATTTATGTTTGTTTATTTTGGTCTTTCTTTTTTCTATTTATTTTGTTGGCTGCAAGAGCAAATCCTAACGCCCAAAGCCACCGTTGGCTGCACAATGGCACGATGACATTGGTTGCGTTCCAGTAAATCTTATTTTCATTAATGTCACAAGCAGTGGAAAAGCCAGAGCAAACACATTAGCACTAGATACACACCTAAGAAGAGTAAAAAGGAAAGAGCTTTTTGCAATAGAATAAATCCATTTTTTCTGGAAAGCTCTCGGAATCACATGACCAAGCCTGGAGCCTTTAGGACAGTGCAGAACCAGCCTGCAACAGGGAAGAAATTAAGGAGGTCTGCCTCCTCCTCGCACACGCTTTTTAGCCTGTCGACGCGTTGCCTGTCCGTATCCCTCACAGCGCATCTGTAGAGCCATTAAATTGGATAATCCCTCTGGCCTTTGATACATTTCTGGACATGATTATTTCATTACTCGCAGTATATCAGTAGGATCATAATAAAAAGGACTTCTGACAACCTGCCAAGAGTTTTGTGGCCTTGTAAACACAAAAGTGCTCTAATAAAATTTTATTAAGTGTTAAAAAGTCATAAAAAAGTGAAATAACATAAACTACAAAATTTACTGTCCTCAGCAAATGCTGAAAATATCGTCCGTAGTAAAATTAAATTAGCATGTAATAGCGCGGCAGTGTGGAGTGGGTTTAAAAGAGGATCCAGGAAGGGAAAGAAAAAAAAAAAAAAAAAAAAAAAAAAGAAGAAGGGGCGGGGGGGGGGAAGAAATATTGCACTTGAACTAAACATGGGTCGCGGCGGGTTCGGTTACGGCGATGCCGGCGTTCGGCTGCCGAGCGCCGGGGATGGCCCAGGGGCTGCGGCGGGGGCGCGGCGGGGGCGCGGCGCAGGGCGGCCGCCAGGCGGCGCTGTGGGAGCAGGAATGCTGCGAGCCCCGAGCGCGCCGCGACCCCCGGAGCAGCCCCGTAGGCCGCCGGGAGCGCCCCCCCACCCCAGAAACCAGCCATTTACGGGGATTTTGGCGTTTTCTTGCAAATCAAAAAAAAAAAAAAAAAAAAAATGGAGCGAGGAAAACAATGCGGGTAGAGATGAGCTGGAAGGCGCCTGGCGGGGCAGGCAGCGTCGGAGTGGGCTGCAGACGGCTTCGGCCGCGCCGCGCCTCGGCTCCGCGCTTGGGGCAGGGGCAGCGGCAGGGGGTACCGCGGCGGGGGCCAGGCGGCAGAAAGTGCTCGCCCTCCGTGCCTTCGGGGGCCCGCCGCAGGAGCCAAGTAAGTTCAGCCTTTCCGTTGCCGTCGGTGCTGCGCAGGGACACGGCACGGGCGGGACAGGGACAGCGGCAGGGATAGGGACCAGGACTGCCGCACACGGCCGCGGCGGGGCAGGGTCACACGGCGGGACGGGACGGGCTGCCGCCGCTCGCCGCTATCCCCCGGCGCCGTGCCGAGCCGTGACTGTTACCCATGGGCTGGGAAAGGGGGACGGCGTGTATCCCGCGGGTTTTGGCGCCGGCAGCACCCTGCTCCTGGGGTGTGGGCAGTGAGGAAGCGGATAAGGCGGCGATGGCAGGTTCTCGTGGCATCACTCCCTCTCTCGGGATGTCCAGATGTCCGTCCGTTGGAGCTGCACCGGGATTTACCTGCCGTTGGCCGGGAAGCAAGCGGCCACGCTCCCCTCACATGGAGCCGCTTGGCAAAGCCGCCCGAAACTTCACGCGGGGGAGGGGGAAGATAAAATAGGGGGGGGGGGGGGGAAATTAAAATGTACTTCAGATTTGTGAGTAGACAATATTTTAAGTTTTACTTTATTCAGTTGAAGAGGTAACTGATTCTCATGTAGCAAGGCTGATGTTCAAGGCCAACTACTACGAAAAACAGTGACTTGCTGCCTAAACCTGCCTTGCCTTTGAGCCTGGGCTGCTGCACGATGTAGTGGAGCAGAAGGGCAGCCGGACCAGCTCCGACGGTCAGCGGGCAGCCAGAGACCTTTAGGCAAAAACTCGCTTAAAGATTTACAGTATATGAGCAGGAAGAAAGAGCTTTGTTCACACTAAGGGGAAAAAAAAATAACCGTGAAGTTATTTTTAGTAGAAATTCTCACAACTTTGTAAGTAAACTGCGCTTCAGTAATACACACTGTGACTTAAGGCACGGTTACAAAGAAAAATGTAAACAGTATTGTGCTTTATTTTGAATCATCTGAATGAATGGGAAAGTTATAGGTGTAGCATAAAACAGTGCTTGCTTTTGCTCGACTGTATTAAATTAAGACTGGTTTCTAAAAATAAGTATTTCTGTTTGTACATGAAGTTGGCTAGACCTCTGCATATGCAGACCATATAGCCATAAAATGTGTCTTTATCTCACTGACTTAAAACTTGTAATGTTTTATATACTCATATGTTCATAATCTCTGATTAAAAGAATACGGGTATTATTATGTAATTCATATAAATATATATTTACTGACAAATTACAGAAATAAAATGTTTGAATAAACAGAAAAAAACTTTGTTTTTCTTCCATCTCAGAGTTTTTTATAAATCCTCAATAATTTTAAATTGATGACTGCAATTAGTAATGCTCATGGAAAGAAGTTGTACTTTTTAACCAAAGAAAATGAACACATCACATTGTCTCCTGCATTTAAAAAAAAGAAAATCTGAGCTCTAAACTATCTATGGAAAAACACAAATTTTCAATGAATGCTAAATAATTATTTTCTTCGTCCTCTAATGAAATTTTCAGTCTTCTGTCACCAGATATAGTGTAAAGACTGTAAAAATGCAAGCAGAAACTGTAGCAGCAGTGTGATCAAAGCTTTGAACTTACATGAATTAAGAAGTCAGCGAAGCATTACAGAATTCCACACACATGTGGCTAAGGTGTGTGCATGCCTACGTAACTCTGAAGAGTTTTTAAAAGATATGAAGGGGTTTGAGAGTTAGTTTGCATTACTGAAAGACTCCTCAGGATCAATTCTTACATTTGTTGGCTTTGGGGAACATTCCTAGGAAATCCCTCTTTAGGCTATGGTGTGCAGAGCCACACTGCCTTTATTTTTAAATCTTTAAAAACCTAACTCTGCCATCTGGTTGATCAGCTGTTTGCTATTTTGTGCTTGTGCTACACTCTACCCGAGCAAGTACGTGTACAATATCACTGTGTGAACAATCCCATTTGTTCCGTGGGGTGCATGGACATGAATCAAGGTACATGAGTATGTGTGCAGGATCCGGGTTTCATTGGTGAAACTTTTTTTTCCCTAAATTTAGCATTCTAATTTATGGCGGGTGGTTTTGAGTGTGCAGCATTACTCCAACAACAGAATTTTAATATCAGCCTTGTGTTGTAAAAGTCCAATAAAAACATATGATAAGCAACTATAGGTTATGTTTAAATGGACTCAGTAAAGGCAAATGTCTGACCCTGCACTGGGCAAGGCTGGAACTCATGTTTACATCCAGCTTCAGCCCTGCTCCTTTCAATATCCACCTCCAGCTGCAACAAGCCAGCTCAGGAGTCCTGCTTAGGGAAGTCTGCAGTCTGCCTGTCAGAAGGACTTCAAAGGGTGAGGAAGAAAAGCACAGTCACAGCAGACCACGATTCTTGCAGCACGCAGAATGGATATTGTCTGGGCTCAGGGACTGAAGCTGCACATGCTCACTTCTTTTGCAGGGTTTAAGTGCTTGCAGAATTTAAAGGCACGCACCATCCAACAGAGGCCTAGCTTGCAATGCATTAACCAGACCTTTCTGAGTTGAATAATTGCTTCAGGCTTTTGTTGTTGGATTTTTATTTTTTTTTACTGTAATACAGCTGGGCCCTACACTACAGAAATAGATAATGGATGAAATCTTGGCTCTCCTGAAGTCAGTCACAAAACTCTTAGACATCATTGGAGCCACATTTTCATCAACTGCATAGTAATATTTTCTATCAGCCATATGGAGGAGATTTAAAATTGGCTTTAGAAGAAATAGAAATTAGCTCCTCTACAAATGAGTTGCATGGGTTGTTAGCTGCTTTTTTCTCCAGGTAATATAAATGGTAACACTAAGTATAAACTGCCAAAAAGACAAATAGCTGTATAACATTTTTATTTCCTGTAACTACAGCATAACTCAACTAAAATATTAACTTAAAATCAACAAGGTTGGATTACTGTACGTAAGACTGCCAGGTTTTATCTGAATTATGCAAGGGCATGGGAAGGCATTCAAAGGCACTGCAGTTCATGACACTCTTTAGGACCACAGAGATGTGAAATTGTATGTCAATTATGCTTTTACAGAAGAGGCAGTTAGTTAAGCAGGAGAGACTGTATTAATTCAGAGCCATCGCGTTTGTGCATTTAGTGTTATTGAATTGTGCTTCCCCTTGATATTTTAAACAGATGCATCATAACGGACTTCTTCAAATCTGATTTAAACCATAACACCAGGAAGTACAATTTTGTTAGAACTGGAGGGGGGGAGAAGAAACTGCTGGATTCCCAGCCACTCCCACAGTCATCTTTTCACAGTTAGTTTTTTCCTGGCCCATTAGCCTGCCAACCAAGGATGGCATCCATCCAGTGTAAATATTCCATTTTCAACATTTGGGTGGTGTTTTGAGTACTATTTCTCATCCCCAAGAATGTGTACTTTAAAAATACAATATTATCTGCAATTCAGAGTTAGGTTATGGTACGATGTGACTTTATAAAGCAAAAGATATTTAAAGAATTTTGTGTATGGAGTCACTAACAGTAGAATAAAACTTATTCCTTTCTGTTATTAAGTTTACAGTGAAAATTATTTAAGCACAGCATCAAACACACTTTTTTTTTTTTTTTTTTCCTGGAATAGGGAGGATCCAGACATGATTTTGGAGGAATAACTCCATGTGTAGACAAGATTTGTTGCTACTGTTTAGTAGCATAATCTGCACTGTGTATATCTTAAAGCAGAAAGCCACACTAGCATCTTCAGGACCTAATATCCTCATTGGACTTAACTCTTCCCTGGGTATATTCCAGTAATATCCCATTGACAGTGCCAGATGCTGACAGAACTTCACATTGGAAATAATTATGAAAATGAGTTGATCCACATCCATAGCAAGTAGTGGATATTATTAGAGAAAAAACTTATTCTGAAAATCCCATCTCTGTTTTAAATCCCTCTATTTCTCATCTAAGGGAAAATGGGCAATATTTGAACTGAGCCTAGATTTCTTTTTACTCATTGTTCTTTCAGTAAAAGCAATGTATCTGGTTTGTATAGTCTTGTGTAGGGGAGGAGAAACCACACCCGGGTGTGGCAGTTATATCACAAGCTTAGGCTGGTGTGGATTTACACATATGAACTATATGCCCTGAAATTTGTGTTTACAATGAAAAAACCTGACCTATCTTTAACTACAGCAGCATTGCTTAGGACCGTTTTAATATATACCAGATACAGTCCATTAAACTGGAACAAATACAATTCTGAAAATACTAGCTTCACATTTTCCTGGTTGTAGGTAATTTTCCATACTCATAATCTGCTGTTTTGAAAGAATGTCCTTATTTCCTGACTTCGAAGTACGGTGTTTTTGCCTCCTGCTTAGCTTCCCCGCCTTCCCTTCAGTTTGTGGCTCATGATACTTTGTGTCTTGGGTCCTGTATTTACTTACCTTCCATAAAATGTTAGCAGCCGCTGCCTGATCCTCCTTGGCAAGCCACTGCCTGTGGGTATCAAATGCGTGGACCTGGTCATTGGATGAAGCTGAGGTTGCAGAGCCAAAGTGAAGAGGGAGCCTGACACCCACCTGGCTACAGCGATAAAGCAAAAAAGAAACTGGAGGTTTTCATGATGAAAAGCTGGATAAGAACATTCATGGCTTTCAAGCTAGTAGAAGTGTTTTACTGTGGACCTGAAGGAGAGACAGGTCAGCATGACTGGCTGACTCCTGGCTTGTTGCCAGAGCTGGAGAGTGTCCCTGCGGGGCAGCTGTGGTTTTCCCGAGCCTGCCCCAGCAGGCAGGCAGCAGCTGGGGCACGGGCAGTAGGACTGTGCCAGTGCTTCCTGGCAGAGAATTGGGTCTTACATTTCCAGCCTTTGTCACTACAAAAATAACCTCACAAATTGAGTAGACTAAGGAGCTGGCAGGAAGCTTGGAATAATGGTTCTCAGAAGTGTGAATTGTGCCCATCAACTGTGGTACCTTAGAGGCCTGATAACAATGCATTCAGTGAAAGACAATATTAACTATGAAATGGCAAGCCCTATCAACACAAATAACTGGCTGAACTGCTTATCCTGCTGGCAGAGTCTGTCCATGTGCAGAGGAAAAGCAAATTTATCAGGCCTTGTGCATTCCCGGAGAAAGAGAATGTCCCAGTTTGGTAGCACGACATCTTATTCCCGTCACTCTGCTCCCTTGTGCAGCATTGTGTTCTTTGCTGAATCAGCATGTACTTGGTGTGCCCTGCGAGGGAGGTGAGATGGGGAATAAGCAGCAGGAACACAGGTGGATCTAGTATTTCTTTCTTTCACTGAAGAATCTGGCTTACGCCAGCATCAGAATAAAGCAATACAGGATGATGTGGAGTGCTGTGGGAACAAGACGGCTGACATGCTTAGAAGGGTTAACATTTTGATTATTAGCAAGAGAGATAACAAAATAAGATACTGGGTGACAGATACCTGCTTTGGCCTTATTCTAGTGTGAGTAATGGTGAGACCAATAGTCCCATCTTTTTGTTTCCTAACAGCAACTGGAGTATTTTGTCAGTGGAGAGTTTTGTGTGGGAAGGGAATTTTCTCACACAAACCACACAGCCAGTTACATCAAGGTACCTGGCAATCTAAGACGGAAAAGAAGTGTATTATGTCCTGGTTGTTCTGGACAGTTAAGTCTCCTCTTCTTGTGTTACTGTCCCTGTAGCAGGTGAGCTTAAGACCTCCTCCTGAAATGCTGTTACTTTTGTACCCTTGGAGCAAGGGCTCAGGATGGATCCAGCCACAAGGGATAGAGCCCCTCTGCCACCCTGTGGTTCTGCCTCACTCAGGGCTCTTCAGCAGCACCCACTGAAGCACACACCTACGCCCACTTCATGGGGAACACGTTCAGTCCATTAACTAGTGAAGCATCTTGGCTGCCTCAAAGCTCCCATGACTGCCGTGTGAGCAAAGCTGGCAGAATTTTCAAATCAAATTGGAGTGCATATCCCGTCTGGTATATACTTACACCAAAATTTTCTGTGAGTATGGACTGTCATCCACTCTTTGCTTACTATTGTTTAGAGCATGCTGCATCTGAAGGCCAGAGCTGTCAGAGTAGGAAGAACAGCTGAAATATCCCTAATGACATCCAGTGCTAGAAAGTGCTTTGAAGTTGTATGGCTCCTATTTATTCTCTATGATTTCCAAATGCAGAAGAAGAAAAAAAAAAAAAATCAATATTAAAAGCATCAGTCAGTCTATTTAACTGGACAATAGTTGTCTGTGTCATTTCTTCTTACAATGATCTGAAATGAAGAGGGGACAGCAGAGAATTTTCTTGATGGTTATAAAACGTGCAGTATTTACTTCTGAGACCCAAAAAAAGCCTACATAGCATTTGCCAGGGGCAAACATATTTAGGTATTTCAAAAAGTGCATTTATACCTCTTTATGTATGACTCTTGATAGTACATCTGACCATGATGTGGATTGCTGAGGGCCTCTAAAGTGCCACCACGATTTTTCATCATTCATCCATGAGTGACACTGTCACTTTGAAATCTAACAAAAGTTTGCTGATTTTAATTTATTCCTATTTCTATCAGATCACTGTTATCCCCCTACATGACAGGGCCAGAAAGACTATTTGCTCAGCCTTAATGAACTCCCTCTGCAGACCTTGCTAGTACACTGTGGACTGCAAGTTGCCAGGCCCCTTATAGGAAGACCAGTGTCATCCTTTGTGATCTGCTTGGCCAGTTTTGTCAGCCAGCATAAGAAAATACCAGTTTGGATGAGTTTTTGCTTTCTCAGCTCTGAGGTGTGATGTAAGGACTGGGAGCAGGATCAAACCCCAAGGCTGGCAGACCCCACTCTGAGCTGATTGCTCTGAGCATTGCCCACAAGCTTCTCCTGAAGTAACACCAGCAAGTGCTAACACAGGGTACCCCTACAATTTATGTGGATGGTGAGCATGTAATCCTGAGCTCGCTCTCTGATTTATTGCATCTGGACCTTTTAACGATCATGACATCCACTCCGTGACTGTCAATTATTATGTGTTTTATTGTGCATTTTAGATTGTGAATTAGTCCATGGGAAAAGGTAAGACTGTCTGCCAAAGGCCAGATTCTGCTCTCTTAACTTAAATAAGCAGGTTCTTCAGCTGACTGCAGTAGGAAAAGGTGCTCCTCAGCATGAGCAAACCCAGGAGAACGTGAAACCCTGGTCCTGCACTTAGCTCTGCAAGCTCCAGAGAACACAGAGAGGCTGTGCTTGACCACTGGTTCCTAACAGAAGGCTGGGATAGACATCAGTATGTGCCTTGGCCTGTGTTATAGCTGAAATGGCAAGATTTACTTAGCATTTCACTGGCTTTACTGTTTTACTATTTCAAAGCACTGAAAGTACTTCAAGGCTTTTTTCTGCCCCACGCTTCCTATTCCTTGTATATAAAAGTGCTGGTTTATAGAATGTGCTGGTTTATAACAGTTTATAGCATCAGCTACTAATGTGGAAATAGAAGGCATGTCTGCAATAACATTTAATGGCATAGTAGGTGGGAAAGAAATACAAATTTCACCTGTTACTCTGCCCAATGACTCAGAGAAGAGAAAGGAAACAATACAAAAACTCTGCTGGCAGTTGTATGCCCACATAAAAATACTAAAATGCAAAGCTATTTACTGGTAATAGTTTTTGGTTTAATTTTGTGCTTATATGTGACTTTAATGAATCCAAACCATTTCCATTCCTTGCTAAAGAACTATTTCCTCTCATGATTACATCTAGGTACAACAAAATTAAAGCTTTCTAAAATATAATTGCCTGGAAAAAGGAGCTGCTGATACACTTTAAGTGTAGCCCCATGACTGACATCTCTATCATGTTGAAATAAATGCGCAAATAAAGTTAATCGCTACATGGTTGGCGCTGTGAAGGAATTGTCATAACTTTTATATATTATTACATTACATTATTTAGATAAATTGCCTGATGTAGGTCAGTAACGTGGGACTGATTCATTTTTGTCTGTCTTACAAAGGGCTCAGAAAAACATGATTCCTCATCAAACATCCACTGCAAAAAGAACTCACTGAAATACACTGAGATAAAGAATGGGTTCAGGAGGGGAACACGATTCTTTATCAGGTGGAACCTAGTTGTCCTTGACAGCCAGTGAAAAGTCACATGAAGTTTACATTAATTGATGTTACTGTTAATCTGCTTGAAATTTTGTCATCCAAAAGGAAAAAAAAAAAAGAAAACAACAAACCAAAAACAAACAGGTACACAATCACCCATTCTATGTAGTGTTTGACTGTACAAAAATGCTGTTCTTCCGGAGAGATTGTCACCAGAAAGATGCAGAATGCCTTTTCAAGTTTTACACACTTTTCTAGCCTAGAGCCACACTGACTTTCCCTATTGTCCATTGCAGCCTCTAACATTTCTGTTTTTCCACTGTGGGCTACAGCATCACATTCCTCTGGTGCTGAGCTCACCTACCTCTAACACCTCCCTTAAAGATGTGTTTTCTCCCAACAGCGCTGGAGATGGCCTTCAACATAAAAAGTTTTTGCAATACAGGAAGATGCTGACCCAGGAGATTTCAGTGTAAAACTACACAAAAAAAGTCCTTACTATTGCATGTGTTTATGTAGGTTTTATTAGAAAAGAGAGGAAACTGCAATGGAAAGGAAATATCTTCTTAAGTTTCCTTAACTTTTTTCTGGGTGACTGGTGTTAGAAGTGGTGTGATTACTGGGGTAAATTCTTCCTGATTACCACTTTAACCTTGCTCCTCTCTGCATATTACTGTCAATAATGTATATTCATACAGTCATCAGAGTATTATGTTAGTTGTGTTCTGGAACTTAATGCTACCTGCCTATAAAGGGTTTTGATGATACAGAATTGGTGACCAGAGGTGGGCAAATGCTTTAGTTGAGTATTTTACTTACCCAGAATGTTGCCTCAACAAATATTTTTTTTTTAAATTCCCAAAATGGAATAATATTTTTTTTCTTTAGACAAATACTTCTGGTTTTTGTCTTTAAATGAAACTTTGCTTTTGTTGTCCTAATTTTCAAACCTAAAAAGATCAATCAAGACACTTTTAATTGTGCAACGTTTACAATACCTAATACCAATTTCAGTGAGTTTGCGGCATACAGCTAAAGTAAAAATTGCTTGTCCTAATTGCTGAGAATTGAGGTGGTGATTATTGCATCAATAGCAAATTTGGTTTCCGAGTGTTTGATTTGGAGGGATCTGTCACTCCTGCCTGACGATGAAGCTGTTCCACTGTGTTACTCTGGTGTCAAAATGGGTTAATGCAAAGTAGCCCACTGTCATCCTTGATACTGGAGTAACGTTTTTAAATGAAAGGTCCTGACAAAAAAGGGGGGATGAAATCCTATAATAGAAAGGGGCTTTTCTTTGCTCACTCCCATTAAGTTGTCCAGCTCAATGAGGACAGACGTTCACTCCAAGCATACATCTGGCCCAGCCTCTCTTCATGTAACGTCATTCATCACAACCTGTCATGTTAGCCATGCTGCCCATGTTCCCCAGCATGCCACAGAAAACTTCCCTTTCTCAGCAGCTTACATTTCACTCCTTCGTAGGCATCCTTTGTTCATTCTAAAAACAAAATGGTGCCATTCAGGAGCTGTAGCAACATAATTAGTAGTTACACAGCACACTGCTGCGGTCACTGAGAGGTCTGTGAGTGCATGATCATGCTAGGATTGCTGCAATGTCATGCACTGCACCAAAAAAATTGTAAACTAGTGTTTTCATTATGCTTTTTGTCCCTGTGATTTCAATAATGTTTTGTAAATATTTGTCCTCTCCACATACATACTAGATAAAGCCAGTCCAGAGAATAACAAACTAAGGCAAGTTACAGCAATGGAACTCAAAACTTTCTTCTTTTTAATCCCACATGATGGGAAATATTAAGTCTCTGTGGAATATGAGAGTAAAAAACATAATTGCAGTTGTCTCATTGCTGCTATATAGTTGTGGTGAACCCTGGTGGTCCAAACCACTATTCCTGCGCTTTTAATGTAATTTCAGATTTTTTCCCTTCATACTTCAGCCCTGCCAATGAAGGAGGCCAATGCATTGCAAGTTTATGACTACTGAGACCAGAGTCATGTAGACAGAGGTGTCCTCCTGCCTGTGAAAAGGGGGACTACAAGGGCAGTGTCTCCTAGGTACAACCTCTACGGAGGGTGCAGGGACAGGGCTGTCAAGACAACCCATGCCATTGATAAATTGGGCCACTCCTCAAAGGCTGATATTTTACCTTTTATTTTAATTGCATTTTCATCTGCTGAGTACCTGTCCTAGGCCATTTATAACAGGCTTCCATCCCTTATAATTAGCTCATTATCAGTGAGGATGAGGGAAGAAGTTCCTTATTTGTGTACTTCATTGCATACTTCAATCAGTTCGTAAGTAGGTGTATAAGGGAAATGTGAGGGACTTGCAGTCTTGTAATCTCTTTTACCCCACTGTAGTTGTTTGCTTTCTTCTATTTCCACCCTTCTGTCTTTTTTCAACTTCATCTTCTCCAAATGCTCCTCAAAGCCTGCTTTTTGCTTCCGTGTCTTATCCAGCACCCTTGCCCCTGCTGCTTTCTCTGCTCTCTCCTCTAAATGACTACATTAGACTGCCATTCACCAAAACAAAAGCATGATATTATTTCTCTTAATTTTTCTCCGGCACATCCTATCTGTCTCCTCAGTCATCTCAACTCTCATATGTTGTCAGGCTCCAAACCTTGGCACTGTCATTAGGCATTTGCTTCTTTTGCCAGTATCTGTTCCATTACTTGGTATTACAAATAACCTTGCCCTAGTACATCTGTTTTCATCTCTTTCTGTACATCTTCTCTCTGTCCAAACTATGGAGTGACTCAGCTCCCTACAGCCTTTTCTTCACATGGCTCTGTTTATATTTGTTTAAATGAGATTCACCTCAAATAGTCATTAAAAAGTTAGGCATGTAGAGAGATGGACCAGTAGGTCTGCCTAACAGGTGAACCAGTGCTCCCAAAGCAGGAGACAAAGCAGAAGAATATGGCCTTATTTTGGGTAGCTGCACACACTTAGGCTTTGTGAGAGGCAATGAAATTGCATGCGAAATCTGGGGCAGTACTCCAGCTGTGGTTTTGACCTGTAGCCTGGTTGAATAGGCAAAATGGTTATTGTTTGGAGCTGCTCAGAGTGATTTTTATCAGCTACTTCTCACTGGAGAAGTGTCCCACAGGTACACATTGAAGCTAGGTCGTTATGCTAGTGCAGTTAGCAATGTGGGGGAATCCAGGACCAAAAAAGAGAACAAACATAAGGCTTCTGGAAGGAAACTACAGAAACATGATCACTGTTTCAAGTTCTCCCCTTTTCCCAGCAAAAGAACATTAGCTTCTGGCAACAGAAAGACCAACATCCCTGGCTGGTTGACTGTACTGAAAGCCAAACACACTGATCCCCTACTACATAACTCAGCTTTGCTGTCCTATTGCCACTGCTACCTTCCCTTTCTTTTTTTCCAGCTGTTTTATTTAGGTTGTTTAGGGCAAGATTTTTCTTTCTATACTAGCCTGTGAATCACCTGGATCACTCTTGGAGTCGAACAAATAGTTAACTCAATAAGCCAATGAGGTTTCCTAACACAGTACCAGCCAGTTATGACAGCATTACACTGTAGACAAACAGAGCATTGGCTTATACATGAACACCAAATTAACTTATATATTTCAGAAGAAAAATTATTTGGTAAGGGTCTATTTTCTTTCCTCAATATTTGACATGCAACAATGACTGCGTCACCGCGCCCTGCGTATCTTGTTACTGGACTGTGACACAGTGCATGGGGCACAACAGCTATGAAATGTGGATCCTTCCAAGACATTTTATGCGTGTCAGGTTGGCAACAGATTTGTGCTGGTGATGAGACTTGTCTGAGTTACTGAGCATTGCAAGCCTGTTTCTGTTTACCTTGCCAGCCCATTTGCAGCCAGCTGTTCTCCAGCAGGAGACAATGTTACAGCAAACACACACACATGGAAATTGTCCATAATAATTAAGATCCCAAGGCAGCAAGCCCCTTAAGCACGTGCTTAACTTTGTTTAATCAGGTGACTAGTCTAAAACTTCTCCTAAAATGTCTTCTACAATTGTCCATCCTATTAAAATGTCCTCAAGCTGATTAAAAAAAAAAAGTAATTATTTTGGTCTTCCATGCATGTGTCATCCAATAATGCACACATGGCTTCAAAGTGGGCATTTTCCTGTAGCTATTCGAGGATTTCTTTCATGTTTTTTATTTCTCTCTCCTGTTGATTCTTCGACAGTGCTTCTGCCTGCCAAATTCTCAATTTGTCGATAATTTATCTTATCACTTTTTATATCTTGTGTTATTTAAAAATAGAAGAAGACTCTTCATTAATTTTAATAAAACAGCTTATTTATCCTATCTCTGTACCAAAAAAATGATAGGGCTTATGTGCTTTATGGGGATAAATGTGCTCAATAAATGTGTTTGAATGTTATCATCTTGGTCATTATCATCAGTGTTTAGGAGATGGGCTTCCCCATATTTTCTTGGTACACATTACAAGATTAAGAGTTGTTGATGTACAGAAATGGGAGTGGATATTTGTAGCAAGTAAGTAATCTTGGAGGAACACTAGTGATTAGACAGATTATAAATCCTGATGTAATAAAAGGTGTTTAGAGACATGTCTTATAAAGCAGACATAGACAGTCATGCACTCAAACGTTTTTCTGAGGGACAAAACTTGTCAGACCTGTTTTACCCCTCATTCTTACAAATTCCCAATTTGGGTCTGCCAGGTGAAGTCCTTCAGTAAAAAGAGTTGTCCCTGAGGAAGACAGAGGCTTTGATGGGTTAAGTGGATAAGGCTTCAAGAACACAGAACATATCTGTCAGCTCTTCCCAGAAGGTTGTCACTTGTCAGGGACACGAAAACAGAGGTTTGATGCACCTGGTCAAATCTGACCTGCCTGCAACACAGGCAAGCTTACTCTAACTTTGCTGGTGCTTTCAGATAGCACAACCCTGAGCTCTGAGTAATTTTGTCTAATGGAGAGGCAAGCAAAACCATCAGTAGTTTTAGAGGTGGAATAGTCTAAGAGGAAGAAATGTAAGAGTCTGACCACTCTTTACTGCAAAGCTTTTCTGGCCATTACTGCTCTGGCTGGAAGTTTATCACAAACTTGAAGTGAAAAAGCAGACACAATGCTCATGTCAATTTTATACAAGTTTCTCCACCCTGTTTAATTCTTACACTGCCTGGTGCAGAATATATACACTGAAAATTACTCTTCTCAGGATCCGAGTACCAAAAGCTTCCTGATCACAAATCTTGCCTCAGACAGCTGTATGCAAGCCAAAGCTTCCTGCTTGATCGTGTGCTCCCAAGCAAACAAAGAAGAGCTGAGCTACTCATTTCCCCTCCTCGCAGACTCCCCAAACCTACCATGGTGGTCTGAGGAAATACCAGAGTGGCACATCTCAGCACCACACTGTGTGCCTCTCAGGAAAAATAACCCATGTCACCAAAAAACAGAAAAAAGGCTCCACAATGGCTACTGCCAAATGCCATTAAACTGCTATCAACAAAAATCTACACCATGGCATGACAAGAAATCAATGTTTCTGTGTATGATGAAGCATAGTGGAGCCATCTGCTCACAGTGTGTGGCCTGCATCTCAGGCTGCAAGAGCATCTGAAAAACTTGTTGCACATTTCTGAATATCACATCTCTGCTACAGATGTTCTGTCTGCATAGTAGTGTGGTGCTCTGCATCTTACGTACTGCAGAATTTGCAGATTCTTAATCTCATTAATGAGTGGTTTTAATTACACTGGTTGTCATTCGCAACCACCTTTCTTCCCCTCCTGACTGGATGGCATGAGATATATTAATAGTGGTACTTTATTGCTGCAGCAACTTTCAGAGGACCTCAGCCTTCTGAAGCATTGCTATCAGAAAAAAAGGAAAATATTGGTCCAAATGCTTCCCTTGAGGGGCTGTAACAGCATGAGTTTCCCAAAAGACCCTGTTTGTGACACCTGTATCTAGTTGAAAAGGCTTTCAAATGCAAACTCTGTGCTGGCTGTGGCTTTGAAGAGGAGCAAGGACTCTCATACCTATCTTTCCTTGCCTTTAGACATTTTCACCCATCTGATTTCCTCTTGTTGATTCACATAATGCAATAGATACATTGGCAATTACCACATCACCTTTCAAAATACATACTATTGCCTACAAACCAGGGAATATTTTCCTTGGAAGCAGAGCAACAGCTAAGAAACTGAATACTGAATTTCAATGTTGTGGAGGATGTTCCCACACAAAGCCTCATTAAAATCATAATAAACAAATTCTAGACATTAGGGACTCTTAGCCAGCACTTTCAGACACTATGGATGCTTATTATCATGTCCACGTTATAGGGCTTTTGATAATCTATGATGTAGCATAGCTACAGTCACAGAGACTTTACCTACCTGCATTTATCATTCGGGAAAGATCATGTCTATTAATCACAGATAAGAGCACAGCCTATTGTGTCCCTGACAATTAGAGCTCTGTCAGCAGAGCCAACGCAAATGCCAAGATGAACGAAATGTAAGATCTCCTTACAGGGTTTGAGGTAGCTTTTTTCAGAAAATCTTGTACATGCTGTAAGTAGGGTCTTGAATTTTTGTAGTGTTCTGCAAGTGAATCTTAAGCAGCTCTAAATACTTGTGCCCAGGGCAGGGAAGGGAGGGCAAGGTCCTGTTTCTAGCCACCACAAAAATATGTTGCAAATTTAAATAGGGTTGAGGAGCTGTGCTAGAGAAAGCTCACAAAATACAGGTTTGAATATAGAGTAGCTGACTGCAGCCGCAGCACTAAGCACACAAAAGTTCCTGCTTTCAGAGGTGAGGGCAATGACCTGGAGCTGGGCAAGAAACCTTTTTCTGGATGATCTGTAAGACTTTTTAAAATTTGCAACATTTAGATGCTTTGTGCTGGGACAAGACCAAGTCTCTTAAATAAACAAAAACAAAAACAAAACAAAACAAAAAACAAACAAACAAAAAAAAAACCAACCTTTGTCATATGTGAGTAAAAAAGAGAAGAGAAACCATGGTGAAAAACCAATGGGAGCAAATAAATGGATAAAAAGATCACAGATGTGATTGGGGGTTCTGCAGGTCATGCTGTGAACTCGTCCAGGCAGATCTCCCCTGTTTTAAGTCTGTGACCCTTCTGCTAGGCTGGGCTGAGTCTGCCTATTCATTTTTATCCCTGTTTTTAACCACAAAACAAAGCTAAGAAACCTTTCCCGACAATGGAGTCATTGCTATTTTCTCTTGAACATCTCATTTTGACAAATAAGCATGAACAAATTATCTAATAAAAAAGTTCCCAGCGATCAGAAGGAACCTACCTATTTAATGCTGAGCAAGATCAAACCTTTTAGCATTTGGTTATGCATTTTACAATTTAAACTTCTTTTTGTCTAGACAAATGATACCAGAAAATAGGATTTTTGCTGGGTTTTGACAGAATAAAAGACGTTATCTATCTCTTACTCAAAAAAGATTGCCATAGCAAAGTGCCTGAACTTCTTAATCTGGCTTTGCTACCTTCCCCAGTATTAATCTAATTTTTTAAATACACTGAAGTCACAGAAAGAACACATTTTTTCTCGAGTTCATTGCATGTATCCCTTCTGCTCAACTCTTGTGCTCTTGATGGCAGATCTGTAGTCTTCATCTGTGAAGCATCTAGTACCTAAGACTGTAAAGCACTGATGCAGGGACTGTATAAACTGCTCTGAATTTGTGTGGTTCCCCATACAAAGGGGTCCAGGTCATGACTACTTATTCCAGGGCTGGGGCAGCTGGTGGTATGTGCTGGTAGCTGGCACCCAGGAACCCTGACCAGGCAGCCTCAGAGTACTCAGGGCTCCCATCAGAGCTGTGCCCTTCAGTTTCCCTTCAATGGGAAGATGAGGGTAAAAGAGAAGCTGGGGGAAGAAAACTCAAGCACATTGGGGTCTTACCTGCAGGAGGCTCAGAGACCTCCAGAGCAGGCACTCTCACCACTGGGTGCACATTCCAGACGTACTCCTGGGTCTTCTCTTTCAGATGTGACCTAAGGGGCTGTTTCAGTGCAAATAATTTATGAGAGCAGTACATGGTTACACCTATAAGAATTACATGTTCATAATAATTAATATATGCTTTGAGAGTGTTCCAGTGGCCATAACAGCACTTTGTTTCTTAATTTCCCCAAATAAGTTATCTGCTATATGAGAAATCCAAAGCAGTTTTTTTCAAGCCGTAGCAAGATATACAGTTTTGCAAAAAAGACAAAAATTGCTCCAATTTTTTTTCCTATGAACTGATTTGCAACTTATTTCTGCCAGTGTTCTGTACTCTGAGTGAGCTTGCTGCTGGAAGCCCAGAGACAGAGAGTACATTTTGAGACTATCTGTTTTTTGGAGTTTTACAGGTTTGAAGAGAAACCTTTACTCTTGATTGCTATATATTTCCCCTATAAATATTTTCAAATCAGCTGGGTTTTCTGCAGAAAACAGTACCCTTCTTTTCTTTCCCTCTTATAGAAAGACATATTTATATTTTAATTCAGGAAGGTTGCCATTTGGAGAGAGTGGAAGTTCAAGGAGCAAGGTTGCAGTGTGTGTGATTGAGGCAGTTCTGTATATTCTAGCGCTGGGTCAGGAACCAGAAGTATGGTCACTGGCTTGCTTCTGAATAGAGGAACCATTGACATTCTGGGTCCTGATACAAACTATTCCAAAAAAACATCATCCTTGTTCACACTGCTTTCCCAGTCAAAAAGCCATCCTCTTCTCCTGTGCCTGCTCTCTCTGCAACATACCTTTGGAGTTAATCCACTGGCCAGTGCAGTGGCATGGTGGAGGAATTCGGCTCTGTGGCCCTTACTACTTGGGAGAGGGACAAGTAATAGTGGGAGAGACCCCATGTCAGCTCTTCCTGGAGCCAGTGCTGCTAAGGAAGGAACGATGTCCTACAGCAGAAGGGACAGAGGTGGGAAGGGTGAGCCATGAAGAGAAGAGGAGGAGGTTAGAGCTGAACTCTCTGGAGGATTTGACCTCCTGGGTTAAATGATATTTTCCCCTACTCATTTTATAAGGTCATGTAGTGATAGGACAAAGGGTAGTGCCTGTAAACTGGAAGAGGGAAGATGTAGGTTAAACATGAGGAAGAAATTCTTCATTATGAGGGTGGTGAGACACTGGAATAGGTTGCCCGGGGAAGCTGTGGGTGCCCCCTCCCTGCAAGTGTTCATGGCGAGGCTGGACATCCCTTTGAGCAACATGGTCTAGTGGGAGATGTCCCTGCCCATGCAGGGGGGTTGGAACTAGATGATCTTTAAGGTCCCTTTCAACCCAAACCATTCTATGATTCCATGATTTTAGATAATCCATCTCATCTGAACAATGTAGATCTGCACGCTTCTTCTCTGTCAGCAATAAAATATCCAGATACTGTATCACCACTGACAACACACTTCCCACAGGCCACCTAGGAGACATCAGGTGCCAATGAACTTCAGCCTTTGCTGAGGTGATGTAGTAGAGTAGGTCATTGAGTTGAATGAGTGGAATCTACCCAAAAACATTGATGATACGTGATTAGAGAACATAAGCATTGCTAAAAATATAAATCAAAGTTACACATGGGGAACCAACAAATAATTTGTATCATAAAATATGGAGCTCTCTTTTATGACCCCACACACATGCTTTTAAATTGCAATGCTGGACAGAGATCGAACTAGCCATGCTCCAGAATTGGCCCAATACAGTGAGCACCCAAAACTAAAAGCATCACACTCAGATGGTGCCTCTGCTTGCACTTAGGCCAGAGTGCCATCATTGTGGTGAATTGCTGGTATCAGCAGAGCTAAGATGCTGGATGTAATGGAGGCACCTAAAAAGGACATATTTAGGAAATCTCTTATGCAGCCATGATGCTCACAATATTCAGAATTTATAAGTGTCATGAAGACCATGTGCCATGGAAATCAGGGAAAGACAGTCAGAAGTAATCGATTTGTGTCTAAGTTGTTCTATTCCCTGCATAACGCAGGCACAGGGATAAGGTGCTGGGTAACCAGTGATATCAGCTACATTTTGTTGAATTAATATGCCGTTAGAAACCCTCTGGGACTCCACCACATTACTGCCTATGAGTTCTTCCCTCTAGTGAAACCTTCTTATCCACATCTTCAACCTTTTGTTGATGTTCTTCCTCTTCCTACACTTCTCTCAAATTTCACTGGAAAAAAAAGTGTCATCTCTGCTCAAGAGTATCTCTCCTTTTCTGAAAAACAGCAGGAAAGGAGGAGGAGAGGGTTAGAAAAGAATCAGTCTTGTTTTGATGTCAGTAAGAGTTTCACTTAAATTAAAACAGCAGTTCCAAGAGTAGAAAGGATTCTGTAAGACACTACTTTTATAAAGAACATTTGTAAACATTATGTAACGTGAACTGATCTACAATACCTAAACTTTTCATTGCTTTTCATGGCAGAAGAAAGAAGATATTATAAATATGTAAAATAAGGCACTAGTACATTAACATAAATAACTCTAATAAATTGTAAAGCTTTGTAGGAAAGAGAAAACTGCTAATGGAATAATGCACATTTGTTGATTCTTGGAGCAGACACTGGCCATACATCATGCACAAGGCAAGTGCTTAGAGCATCAGCACGTAACAGCATTATTTAAACTTCTTTTATGGGCAAGATTAAATAGTCACCAAAGCAGCCCATACTGAGACTGCTGATTGGTTCTAACAGCCAATTTCTACTTTTTGTTTGCATGTAAGAGACCATCACAGGAACTTCAGTGTTTGGGGTTCTCATGAATATTTACATCCTTCATGGCAGTTGACCACCACATTATCAATAATGAAAACTGCCCTTCCAAAAGGACCAGCCCAGAGGTCAAAAGCACAAGATCAAATAATTCCCTTCTAGCACTCTGCTTCACTCAAACTTGCCAGACAACCTCAAGCAAGGATTATCTTGTGGTCTGTCACTTCATTTCTTTCCTGCTTTGACCAACAGAGGCATCCATAAAATGTAATCCTATGGGGAAAAAAAGTGGTGTTATCTCATGGCCCACAGGAACTGAACCAAACCCATCAACTCATTGCATGCAGAGAACTCAATACAGTGACAAGATAGATGACAATTACTTTTGGTCACTGTAGTCTGGCATTGATTTGAATGAAGGAGTAAAGAACATAGACAATGGCACATGATGATCAAAGTTCCTGCAGAGGTGGTTAATGCCCATGTCTCCCAAAATGTGGATTTTTATGTAAAGACCTTGATCCAAGCGTTTTCCCATGTGTGTTTCTGCACTGCATGGGTTTACTCACATCCTTAAAACTAAGCCGAAATGGAAGCCAATAGGTACCACCCCCAAAAGTCTTTCTCCATTCAGTGGTAGGAACAAAAGGTAACCCACTTTTCTGAGAAACGAATCTATTAAATTGCATACATGGGGCATGTGGAAAGTCAAGAGCCATAGCTGGACTCTGGTATATTCTGTAGCTTTGCAACTTTGGCCCATCCTTTCTTGTTAAGGAATGAAAATACCAATTTAAAGAGATGAATTGCAGATTGAAAGTCCTTGGGTTGTTGATGCTCTTTATGCCAGATAAAACAAATAATAGAGCTTGATGGAATGGAAATCTGTATATTCTGCCATACATTGTAGTTGTTTATGGTCGACTTGGCATTAATTTTTTTTTCCCCGTTGGCACTAAATGGGCTTTTGAACTGAAAGTGAATTTTGATATTAAAAAAGCTATGGCTGTAAAAATGGACAAATTAACAGGAATGAGCACTTTCACACGGGAGAAAATGATTCATTAACTGCTCTTACACCATTGCAGAAGAGCCCATTTTTGGCTTGTCCTCAGAGAGTCCAAGGATGCTTATAATACAAGCAACATTTAGAAAAACTTCATTACACAGAGAAAATTCCAGGCTTCAATTTTTCTTCTTGAGAGAGTTCAGTAGTTGCTTTATTCTTTGTGTGTTTGTGTGTTTGTGTTTATACACAAAATTAGGTTCTAGCAAGGGGGAAGTGCATTTATGCAAAAAGCAATTCATCAACCACTTCTGTGCTCAGAATTCACTGAGGTAATTTAGATACTTTAATGGCAAGGTAGTTTAGGTAAGGTATGCAATAAATGTTTCCCCCAACCCCTCCAAACAGTTAGAGTAATGGAAAGTGTGTGCTCTAAATTAATCTTTTCAGTAAAGTAATTCTTGTTTTAATTATTTATCAGTTGGAAAATATGAAAAATAATGACATATGAAACTTCTCTGGAACCTCTTTCCATGTTGTGGGAGCTCTCTTACATTAGGTGGAGTTTTATGCTGGCTGTAACTAAAAGGCTAACATAATGCAGTGTGCAGCACTAATCTGCTTCTCGTAACATTAAATGTGCAGCAAGCAACTACCGCTATGAGGAGACTCTTTCGATCTATTATTTGCAATATTTTCACCATGGCCTTGACCTTAGTGATGTCAGGCATATATTACATCTCCACAATAATTTACTATTGACATCATTAAATTTGTTGTTTCAGCTAATGCAGCAGAGCAAGCAAGGTAGATTGTGAAACAAAGCCAGCTGCTGAAATACGAGGGTTGTCAAGTATAAATTTACAAAAGATATTCAGACTGAGCACAGAAGACAAAAATAAATGGACAGAGAAGCTGTTTTTGACAGACTGCAAAGGGCTAGAGACTTAAACTTGAGCATTGTAAATCCAAATGTCACCAAACACTGCTACAGAATGTGAGACATGTCTATTTCTCAGGAATATAAATGGCGGTATGAAACCAAACTTTCAAGATGCTGTGCATTTTTGAAAAGTCTATCGCTATCTCCTGATAAGAAATTTAGTGATCTTTTCCTCTTAGCTTTAAAAGCAGGGAAATTCATCATTTAAATTCAGTGACCAATATAATAACTGTATTGGGGACAGGTAGGTTATAAAAATAGCAAAAAGTAAGCTTTGTATAGTTTTCTGGATTTCTAGAAAAATATATTCATCTGAGTGGTGTGTTCTTTTGGTGAAATGTAGCCAATCACATCTAATTCATTCTTATTTGGCTATTCCTAAAGATAGATGGAATTTTTCAGCTAAGTTATGTGCTTGTGGAAGAACAGCGCTATATAAAAATAAAATACTTTATTATTTCATACATGCTATGCTATTCACATAACTCAGGATGGGTTTTCTTGCCAAGGATTTACTGCAGTTTTTAGAATAACATACTACCCCACAGCTTGCTGACAGGACTGAATAGAGTGAGACATCCACGGAGCAAGGTGGGCAGTGGTGCTCGTGCATGCCCACTGCTGAGGCTGGGGAGCATCCTGCAGTTGCTTCAGCTTCCAAATTATCAAATCATGAAGCAAGTAACTGAGGCTGAAAAAAGGGGCACAGCATGCTGGCCAAAGCCTCCACCTTGATGATTTTCAGGTCCGTGTTTGACTCAGCAACAAGTACACACTTTCTTATTTATTTACAGCTTGAGGGAAAATAATTTAACTTGAAGAAATTAAACTCTGAATCCATGACCTACGTAAGTTGTCAGCACCGATTTAAGAGGAACATATCATAGACACAGGACCACCAATGAAGTAACTGTGGGTGCTACCAAAATATACATAGAGGGCACCATTTTGGGATAAATGCAGAGACCAGGAATGGTACCTTTCTGTGTGATATCTGGATTAGCTCCAAAACAGCTATTTGCAGAATCCTTTCATCCAGTGCAAATCTAGTTGTGGTCTGACGGATGGGATGGCTACCTCTAGCAATCAACGAACAGAGCATGTGAAATAACAGCTAACAAGGGTAGGCTTTGTTTCAAAGGGACTCAGGCTTTTTTGTTGTTGTGGGGGTTTTTTTGCTACGCAAAATTCCTCATTTTAAATAAAAATTGGGATGGGTTAAAGCAAGGGTTTTGACACATGACTAAAAGCAGTGTTAAGACGAACGGTCTTTAGCCTTTTCCTATTGTGTCAAAGATGCTGAGGGTGACAATCAATGTAGGCCAGACCCAGAAAGATTCCACACACCACTGACTGCAAACACCTCTCTGGAGCAGCCCAGATACACTGTGCTGCAAGAGGTAAGAGCAACAGCATGCTGCATGAATGTAGCATTAATTTTGATTCATTTTGCAGATCAAGCATGAAATGCCTTTTGTGGTGCTCTCTGGTGCAAAACGATTTACACCAGTTTAGATTTTTCCAATCTTAGCATCAATTATTTGTGACAATTCCAGATAGCTATCTAATTTTGGCAATGCAGTATTCAGATCGAGGGCTTCATTCAGCCTACGTATTGATTTCCTCAGAGCTCTGCTTTTTTTGGAAAATCTTTTACACTATACACCTGGCCAGCAGATGTGTCTTGGCTCTTATATGTGATGCAATTAATCTGGAAGGCTGGCGTCACAATACTTTCCATGATGCCTTGGCAGCATTATTGTGATTCATTAGCATCACTTCCTCAGCAAGTTGTAACTGGCAATGCTGTCTTGAGTCTGTAAAAAGCAGTCGCTGCTGTGGTAGGAAAAAGAATGGCATATTTTCTTTTCTGAGAGAAACAAAGGTTATCCTTGTTTACACATCTAGTGTAAATGTAAAATGAACAAGCTCCATCCTTAATTTACCTCTTCTACCTCACTGCAAAGCCTAGGTGTTAGAGGATGGCGTTGAGATGCATTCACCAGACAAAAAGTGTTTCCTATTATTAATGGCTAGAGGAGCCCTCTGTGTAATCAAAGGGCACAGCTGCAGTGATATACGGCCAGTGACAAACGAAGAGATCTTTCCTTCTCACTGCTACAAGCTCACCAGCTTGCAGCCAGCAACTTCCAGTGCTGTATATCTGCAAGATAAATAGCACAAGATATGAATATACGCAGTGCTTACAGTCTTGAAAAGTATTGTTATATCCCCCACATACAATCATTCTAAATATGACTCAAGTGCATTTTTCACAATTTCAGAGCTATTCTTGCTGTGTGTAAATAGATACAGTTTCTGAGCAGAGATTTAAAACCCTCTAGTGGAGCTGCTTTCTGAGGTCTGGTCTGGAAGCGGGTGCTGTACAGCTGATGGTGTCAGCAGAGGAGCTTTTGTGAGATTCATAGCCCTCTTTTGCAGTGACAAGCAGCACTGAACTTATCTGTGAAAGAAATCAGCTAAGGAAAATACAAGAAATCATTTTTATTTCTCTTATGCACCTAAGCCAAAGCAATCTAAGGGACGAACTCATTCTCTTTAGTACGTGTGTATTTAAGAAGTCATGTTAGCCATTTCTTCTGTAGTTGTTTCTAGGCTCATTTTAGTCCTTCCATTTTACAAAACCAGATTCTGCTTAGTGCCATTTCCTCAAACTAAGGATCTATCAGAACTGAGACAAAGCTTTAAAGCTAAATAGGAAGCAATTGCCAGTTAGAAGTAAGGCAAACGAAGGTGCTTGGTAAATAAAAAATTATGTGCCCTTTTGCCTGGTTTGACTTTGTTGCTGTTGGTATAAGTGGGTCCAGATTTCCACAAAAATGAAACTAAAGCTGTCAGTGGGGAAGGCCACCCCTTCCATGGGCTCAGTGGCAGGAAGGTGTCCCCACGCACACGCAGGCACACAGGCACACGCAGAGGAAGTCAGCACAGCTCAGTGACCTTCCAATGAACTTTCTAGGAGATTCAAAGATCAGTCAAGCAGGCAAAGGTCAGCATTCATGCTGGTCACAAACAAAAATCAGATTTAGCCAGTCACTAGAATAGTGTCTCTGGGACCTTGGATTATCTGAGCAAAATACTAATAAATACATTTTGCACAGTGGAAAATTGACTCAGTGAGTGTTTACTGTCTCAGCATGGCTCAGTCTTGCTACACACATTTGACAAAGTGTTACAAGGCATGTTCATTTTTCCCCTGTAATATATATATATATGCAGGAGAATTAGTTAAATTATATGAAGGAAGTGGGACAATGTGAGAAGAATCTGGGAATTCAGAGTGAGCAATGCCACTGCTCATGTTGTGAAATGCAAACACAGAAGCTAAATAAAGGAAATTGCATGTAGATTGCCTGTGAAGAAAAACATTGGGTTAAAAGCAAGGCAACAGTAAACAAAGTCTGCAATTTCAGTTGTAATTGACTTCTCCAGCCTCTTGCACAGTACCTGGTATCAGATTATACCACAGTGGTATCTTTGTTTAAATCAGAGGGGAAAATATCAGAATGACATATACAAGTAATATAATCCTACTTTCAGCAGGTCAGAAGTGAAAACGAATGTGGTGATTTTGCTTCTGCTCTAGCCTGAGGTGGACATTTGCCCAAGTGACAGCAGATGAGATACATTTTAGCACAAAACTCCCATTGACTTCAGTGGGGCCCTGATCTAACCCAGACACAGCTAGTGCTGTACCCTAGCAGAAGCACAAACCCCTACCATATGAGCATCTTTACTACAGCAGGCTGGGAGGACCTTGTTCTAAGAAATCAGTTATTAGGAACATTATTTTGTTTCCCCTTGCCTTTGCTTTTCTCACTGGCACAGTCCAATAAACTAATGCAAATAGTTAAGTTCCAGTTAGGGAAAATGAGGAGTGAAGCTCGTGAATGATTACAGAGATGTCAAAATTCGTTTACAGCTGGGAAAAGATACCTTTAGGTTGCAATAGTGTACTTCAATAATGGTAGGTGGCTCATCGATACACTTTTATCTGGCACATTATGAAGCTTCTAAATACACCCTTCCACTCAGAAAGTCTTCCCAAGTAAAAGAAAGTAAAGGAAAAAACCTTAAAATCTTTTGTCCATATATGATTGGTGACTTCAATTATTTCTTTGCTTACTCTTTTTGAGAGTAGTCTGGATTATTTTGACCACTTACCTGTGTCTTTTATTTCCTAAAACAAATGCTGTTTCACCAGTTTGCTCACTGGGGGGCTAGTTTTACTGTGCTTTGTTTTGTATTTAAAACTAGCTAAATAAATGAATAAATAAACCCAAACAAAAAAATTAAACACAACTGGGTTCGTTCTCCAGCTTTTGCAGTAGAATATGACTGAAAATGTTTCTGCAAGACCCAGACTCTGCAGCTTTGGGGCACTTTCTGCCCAGTCACTGAGAACTGAAGTGTTTTTCAAAGTAGGAGAAGCTGTTGGGAGCACTGAGGCTGCTTTGTGTCTGCAGGAGCAGTGGGAAGGCAGCTCCTCACGGCTGGGGGCTGGTGTGCACAGACAGCCACCTGGACCAGAGCTGCGCTGAAGCTTCCAGCTTCTCTGTGAAGGGGTCTGGAGAGGATGGCCTGGATGGTAATTCTAGATGAGGCTTGGGCTGGGATGGTGAAGCAAGGCATAAATTAGACCAGCTCAAGGCAGGTCGTAGTTAATATACAAAATACGTAGACGACTTGCAGCCAGGGCTACGCTTCTGTCTCCGTTGCAGAGCAGAATAATGGAAAATCTGATCTTTTCATCTTTCTGCAAATATTTTAACTCCTTTTAAAGACCTTTTAATGACAGCTTTTAATTCATACTTCTGCCAGCACTGCTGGGTGTGGGAGGGCTCATAGATCCTGAAGTGGCTTTGGAGCCTCTTCCTGTACCATCAGCCAGCAGAGAAATATTACTCAGCAGCAAATAAATGGCACTGGCCAATATTTGCTCAGGAGTATGAAAGCATCTTGCCAGGTTACACTCTGATCTACATACACTGACTTTTTAAAAAGCTGGAAGAGTCTGAGAGGACTGTAAAAGAGGCTAAGGCCATGCAAATATTTTAAAATGGTAAACGTGACAACTAATAGACATTCAACCCATTAAGCTGAAAAGAGCCATCGTACCAGTCTTGGAAGCTTAACACTAGAGACAATCGGTAAATGATTAAATGATGGCAGCAGAACATTCCTCTCAGTACCTTTTCAGGGAAGCCAAGTCTGGTCAGACAAGTGTGATCTTAGTTTCTTTGATGAAATAGCAAGTTCTGTTCATAAAGTTAAAAACAACAAAGCAACATATTCACACTAAACGGACTAAACCAAATAAACAGATGATATTGAGTAACTGCGTCCTGGAAGCCACCATCCTCTCTTGAGGCCCCACAGGCACTGGCCCTTGTTCCACTCCTATTCCATAGCTGAGGGTGACAGTGAGCCAGGGGCAGGAATGCACCACCCAGACAAGAAAGCAGAGCAGGTCCAGCAATAGTAGCCACAGTCAGCCAAAAGTTCAGTCATCTCAGACAAGTCCATAGGGACAAGGCAGGTCTGAGGTCAAGCTGGGAAGTCAGGTCAGCAAGACCAGATCAATATTGGTGAAGTACAAGGCTGGCACAGGCACACCTAGAATCTGACTTGGGCAATGATCAAGGGCAAAAGCCTGAGCTTAAATGCAGCTTCCAAATCAGTGGGCAAAAGCCCCACATAAGGCTTCCTCCAACTCTTCCTCACGCAGCTCTTTCTCACAGCTTAGCTGCTTTCCTGGAAGCTCGATCCAGGGTTACACAACTGCACTGTGTTTGAGCAGCCCTGGAGCACAGGCAGCCAAAGCCATGGCAGTGCTGAGGGGAAAAGATCCTGTAAAGCAAGTCAGGGCCCCAGCATGGATTTAGGAATAATGGTAGCTACACAAAGGAACAAGGACTTTCAGTATAACATACAGAGGAGGATGTGAAGATAAGAAGAGATGTATCGTTAGCTAGATTTTAGAAGGTGATATTATACCTGCATACAGCATTAGTGAAAATGCTCTTAGGAATATTGGGTCAGTTCTTGACATATATCATGAAAGTAGGAAAAGGTTTAAAAAAAAAGGAGTTCAAAGAAAAAGAGAGTCAGGAAAACATGTCTTAATCTGTTAAGGTTATCCAAGGAGTTAAAAAGTGATTTAATCAAAGTCTTCAAGTATCTACATAAGGAAGAGATTTCTGATAACAAATAGCTATTTAGTCTAACAGAAAAAGGCACAATAAGATCCAATGGTTGGAAGCTGCAGTACTTTCTCTAGCATGGGCCATTAATCATTGGAACAACCTACCGCAGGATGTGGTAGATCATTTGAAGTCTTTAAATCAAGAGTGCATCTTTACAAAAGAAATTCCCTCATTCAAACAGAAAATCTGCATCTGATGCAGAAACTGCTGTTCCGGGTTTACACCCTGAATTGCTCAAGGATTGATGTGAAATTCCTTAAAATCTATTAAATTAAAAACAGCTCAGTGGAAAAAATAGTACAGACAAATAAGTGGGGTGTTAGAGGGCAGTATAACTGATTTGGGTGCCCTTGTCACAAAAACCCGCATACCTATTCACAAGAACAAACATGGAAAAGGAGAAGAGAGGGAAAAGGAAAAAGGCATCCTTCCTAAAATACAAGTATTCTGTCCTTTAAACACAGTGTGATAAAAATATGCTTTTTTCTTGAAGTTCATCTGGTGGAGTTCTGAGTGAGCATGGTGATGGGCTCACTGGTTGTTATTTATGAAGCATGGATTCTTCAGCGTGGTTAAAAAATATCAGTTGGCCTTCTTTTAGTTAAATCCCATTCCTTTGAGGCCAATTTTGTAATGACTGAGAGAGATCTGTAAAACAGAAGCTCTTCCAGTTTCCTACAGAGAAAAAAGGAAGACACCAGCCTGTGGGAGACAACACAGCTCATATGTCAAAAAGAGCAAATGCACAGGGAGCAATTCCACTACTATACTTTTGAGTTCAGAACACCTAAATTTATGTTGAGAACTCCCATGGAGATGGGCAGTATATGAAGATATTTGCTATTTTATATAGTAATAGCACTAAGCATTTATATAATTCTAACATTCTGCTCTGATAGGACCTTCTTTTTGCTAGGAGATACACAGATGCAGGGGGAAAAAAAAGGGGTGGGGGGGGGAGAAGAGGACAATCCATGCACTGGAAGAGCACTGTAGCCCAAAGCCTCTAGCAGCCTGCACAGAAAACCTGAGATGGTCTTTCAGGGCTGCTGCCATGACAGAAAAAGGACTCTGGTTCCCTACCTGCTTTGAGCCTGAATGAAAAATCTTTTTCTCAGATTTTCTGTACAGTTTCAGCCTCTGATATGCAAACAGCTGCTGGATGAAAGTGTCTGTTACAAATTCACTGGGCTTTTAATGATCAGAGAGTAATAGTAAAGAGCTGGATTCAGAGATTATGCTGGCTTTGCTCCATCTGTCCCTTGGGATCCAGTAGTTATGTCCCTAACCCTTCTGTGACCTAAGTGTATGTAATACATGGAGCATGGCTCGAGATAGTGTATGAGGAAAGGAAAACGCATAGGGATATACCTGCTTATTTGGATATCTGCATGCCAATGAATGTGGCAGCACAGCTGCACGTGCAGGCTGCGTGTGTGTGCAGGCTGCATGTGGGTGTCTGTGCATGTTGTGTGTGCTTGCATGCTCTGTGCGTGTGTCTGTGCATGCTGCAGGTGTGCACCATCCCCCCCGCAGGAATATGACAGATGTCCAATTAAAATTGGGAGCTCTGTGGATTTAGTGCTTTATGCCTGCACTATTCCTGGTAAACCTGCTACAAGACAAATAAGAATCGGTTGCAATGGTTCAGTAGAGTTGCTACTGTCAAGTCCTTAAATTCATTAGCCATTTCACATATTTACATTGTTGGATCACTTCTCCTTTTTCCATAAGCTTATAAAAACAACCAATTAGTTAAGAAAATTTCCATGGCTTTTCTCCCTGTGCAAGCCATTTTTAGTCTTCCTTTTCCTAATGCCTGCTGTTGGTCTCAGCAGCATTTTTACCCCCTGGGGTCTGTGTTTCACCAGTGATGGCAGCCAGATGAGGTTGTTTCAGGATGACACAAAGTACCATCTCCACGGAGCCCAAACACCTCTCTGAATTACCCCACCAGTGCTGCTGACTAAAGGAGCCAGAGAGAAGGCAAGAGGCTCAGCTGCTGTTGGGCATGTCACAGCACTGTCAGCACAATCTGTCAGTCATCACAGCCCTGATCCCACACTGGCTTGGAATCAACCCTTATGCGTTCTAGTACTTTGGGGCTGTGTGCATGTTTGTGGTTTCTGGGTGTATGTTTTAGTTTTATTTTGTTCTGGAAATACCAAGTATGTCGTTTTGAGACCATTAGAAATGAGCTTTATATAGACATGGTTAAAGACCACTGTAGGCAAGGATAATAAAATATTAGATTATTATGAGAGACATAACAACGAGTTTAAAATAGGAAGTGCTGAGTTTTTCAAGTTCAGCAAGTATGATTATTTTTCTCTCTCATTTTCTGAGCGTCTGTGAGTATATAGAGTCCTAATTTGAGAACTGGAGCAAACTGGGTTTGTTTATGAGCAAGCAATACAAACTCATCTATCAGACTCATCAGTACATGGGCCAAATCATAAATTACCATCTCACTGTTGGCTTTAAGAGAACAATGACACTTTCCCTGTGTGAGGATGTACCCCTTATTTTTGAATCAGAAAAGCTAAGATCTTTGCTGCTGGCAAGGACAACTCTAAAATGAATCATTCCTAATGCAATCTGTCCTTGAAATAAAGCACCCTCTCATCTGCATTCCCTATGTCATCTGATATGGGCTTCAAATATGAAATTTTGATTGGTTTTATATGACATTGTTGGGACAGGAAAACACATTAGCAACATGATTCCTAACAGAATCTACATGAATTCATCACACGTTTGACTTCCTGCTAGACATAAATCCATTATATTCCAAACTATGTTGCTCACGTGACATTCCTACTAAGCACCTGCAGTTGATAAGAGCTACTCCACATAATTTGCTTTGAAGTATCTTTGAGATAGGATGAACCAGATGATGTGCTCTATTCTTTCCCCTCCCTTTCCCTCTTTCTTTCTCGTTTTTTTTTTTTGTTTTCATTGTTATTGTCATCATCATCATCATGACCCTGTTCCAGTAGCAAGGTTTGTGGACTATGGATACCCATATGATATGTGTACACCTTGTGAAGAGATTGTATCTTACCCTAAATGTGTTAATGTTTGAACTGCTAGAAATAGCACAGAGAAATCTGAAACTGCTAAAATCAGATAGCAAAAAGCCACTGCAATTAGTCAGTGAAAGTGCTTCACGACACATCTGATTTACCGACAAATGACTGTTCTGTCTTTCCACCAGCTTGCTTTCAAGTCCAAGTATGCATTATTCTTCAATCATTGGCTTTTGAAACATTATTTAATTAGTAAGAACACTTTGGCATTGCCTGAAAAAGAGAATATATTTGTATTGAGTGTCAACATCTCTGTCTTCTGAGACACTGAATTGTTTTGTAACTTCTTCCAAGGGATAGTGTTGTTGAGTGAAGAACCACATCTTTACCCACTCATTTAACTGCATCACTTGTCATACACAATGCAAAGGAAGTGACTATGAAAATGCAAATTAATATCCTCATCTTAGTACTGCTAATATGATAGCAGGCTGTATGTCTGAATGGCTCAGAAAATTAATGGGCACCATTCTGAACTGTGGAAGCATGAGCTACGGTGAGAAAGTTGGAATTCAGATTTACTGCTTCTTCCTTCTCATCTCCAATCCTTGAATGAAAGAAAGAAACATTTATAGGGTGCAAGTTTAAGTACCTTAATCTTATCAACTTGGGCTTGGCTTTTTCTTCTTCTATGTTAAAATGAAGCACCTCATCAAAATTAGATTAAGATGGTAAATAAAATCAAGGTCAACTTTTTATTAACTTTTGATTTTTACCTCCCCTCTATTTGAAAGCATTGACTCTTAAATCTCCTGGCTGCAGCCGCTGGATGTTTAGAGGCAATACTGCAGACTTTTAGGTTTTATGGATTCCACAAGAACAATATAACATGATACTGACAATCATAAACAGATACTAAGTTGTTTCAGCTTGGAAACAATTGCAGCCATATAACCCTTGGTGGGCTCTTTTATATGAACTTTTATTTTTCTCTGTACAATGGCTAACATGGAAACTATCCCCCATCCCATACAGCAGCTTGTATTTGCTCAGGAAATGGTTAAGTGGAAACCACTTCATGGAAATGCTTTGATTTGTCTTCCATACCAAAACAGTTAGAGTAATTTGTTTTACTAACAACTCCTCTCAGAGCAGAACCTCAATAACTATCTTAAAACAAAATTAACTTCACACATGACTTTGTCAAGAAGCTTATTTCCATCTCAGGAGAGTTCAAATTTTATAAAATCTGGACACAGTGCAGTTAAGAGGACAGACATGAGAAATGTTATTTCCTTTCTTTTTGCTGCTCGTACTGCCTATTCATCCATGGATTTTTTGGGTCACATAAATGCAACACTTTCCCAAGTGTACACAAATGCCTGTACTTGACCAGCCTGCACAGCTTGGCCATTACCAACAGGGCACTAGGCAAGATACTGGTTGCGTCTCTGACCTACATCCTGACTCATTCAAAACCCAACCTAATGGATGTGTTCACAGCAGTTGCACTTAAAACACACTTTTTTAAAGCCTCTGATAATTTGAAAATATTTGGCACATCTAAAAATAGGGGATAATCCTGGACTGGCTAATCACTTTCAAAATGTAGCTGCAGTCCCCCGAATTGATTGGCAAGGCTGCTTAGAGTTTCAAACAGGAGTAGGTGACAGCAAACATGGGGTTTGTATATATCTTACTCCACTCTTCTCTGTGTGTAGCTTTTTACTGTTAAATTTGAGTAATTTTTTCCTGTAAGAAATAAAACAACACAAAACAAAGTAAAATAAAAAATAAAATAAAATAAAATAAAATAAAATAAAATAAAATAAAATAATAAAACACAACTAAACAAAACAAACAAAAAAACCCCGTTCCTCATGACTGTGCCTTCTGTTGTTTAATCACAGCAGTTTAATAGTGATAAGTCTAGTTTGTCTTGCACATCCAGATTGGTTGAGAACACTTTCTGGACTTCAAAAAGAGGAAAGTAAAAGCTTTTTCTTTGTTACAATTTCAAAGCACTTCACATTCACCACAAACCACTTACAAACAGTAAAGCTCAGAATACCAGCCTGTATCAAGTCATTAACCTTTTAGGACTCAATCGAAGCAGTGTTGTGTGACACTTTATTAATGAATGCTTTAATGTGGTATATAAAAGCTAACAAACACGGAAACTGGCAATGATTCATCAAATGTAATATTTCATCAAACATTTCATTTTGAAGACTGACACTTTTAAAAATAATCCAATGGAATACAAGTTCAGAGGAGTGCCTTTAATGAAATTCATCCCTCTCATTTTAGGACCTTTCCAAATTCTATTTAGATGCCCAACAAAAGCAAGAAAAGTGCATAAAAACTGAAACAGTTATGTGACCTTCTAAATAACATTTAAACGTATTTTATGGAATCTGTTGTGAAGAGTGAAGGAAGTTGTCCTTATAAATACACTTGCAGTTTAGGTCACACATTGTCTGCAGTCATTGCTAGGAGGCAAAAGCCCTGTTGTAAAACAGCTGGGCTTCTTGGCTTGGGGCAAAGGCAAATTCCACAGCCAGAAACCTAATTAGACACATTTTGGAATTCACGGCCCCCTTTCACGCTATGACCTTTTCCTTTCTGTCTTCCCCTCACTTCTCTCCAGCTCACCCCCATATGTCCTCCTCTCCCCCATGAGCATTTGATCCTCTCCTTACTAAATATGTTGCTTTTTTGCATAAATACTGTCTACTGGCCAAATTCAATCCTGCTGGTAATGAGAGCAACTTGGAAGTCAACAACTTTATGTCATGGCTAAATTTGTCCCTGGGATCCATTTAACTTCTAAGCAACTCTAAGCGTATCCAGTTTCCTAAAAAATTCCAAAAACACGGACTGCAGAGAAGCTATGTCAAAGAAACAGCTTTATATATCCTGGAAAATTTCAGAAGTCCCCAAAGAATTCTCATCTTGATCTGGAATGAAAAGCAAAAATATTCTGACTTTTTTCAAAATGCACCATGGGCTAACCATGCCCCATTGCCAGGGTAACTCACCTGAATGCAGAAAGCCCAGGTTCATATTCCTGGAGGAACTTGAACCTGGGTCTCCCATGTGTCGCAGGTCGATACACCAGTTCCTAGCCTTATATGGGCTTCTTTTTGGACTGAAGTAGCAATTCTGTTGTGAACCTGGCTTTTCTCATTGGAAGATTTTGCATATTCACAAAGCATTTTTCATGTTGCCAGGCAGGTATTTTTCAATGAACACATAAATTTGCCAACCTCCTATATCCTCAGACAAACACGTTCAAAACTTTTCTAGAAGGATGGTACACTTTAATTTAAATGTTACTTGTGTCAAGGGGAAATAATATCCAAAAACACCTAGATACAAGAACTGTGTTGTCTTGTAAAATAAATGAGCAACTGATAGAAATGAAAAGCTATTACATGCCACTGAAGATGTATAATTTACAGCTAGGCTATTATATATCATTGTCTTAAATTGTTTTTATAGTGTAAGTTGTAATTCTTATCCAAACTCATTTCCAGCCAAAGAGTGCATTCCCTCACATGGATTTTTCACTTAACTAAAAATTGCAGGATTAATCCTTTAAAAAAAAAAAGAAAAGAAAAGAAAAGAAAAAATTGTGATAAATAGGATATTTTAACTGAATTGGGTAATGGAGAAGTGCTGTGCCACTCCTGAGAAATGTCTGTAACTCATGTATGCCTGCTGGTGTTTGTATAGCCTGTTGACTCATGAATCACACAGTAGCAATCATAAAGGAAACAAGGTCTCATTACAAAAAATACATTTAACTCAGCTGAGATTCGCCCTAAAGATTCATGCCTACATTTTTAAAATCACAAATGCTATTATGTTACAAGCACAGAACTGTTTTTGTAAACCTGTGCACTTCAGTAGTACATTTCCTGTTGCAAGTCCCAGAAAGCTCTAATGAATTACTTCTCCCACGTTCCTGGAAGGATTATTCTCCTTTTACAGATGGAAAAACTGAGGCAGAGGAGCTCACTAACGTGACCAGGGCAGAAGTGAAGATCAAAGCACGAGTAACTGCTGCTTTGGGCAACTCCAGAAACAGGGACCTTCCTTCCACTCCAACTACCCACCAGCAGTACCTTTCCTCTAGCTATCTTTTTTTAGATCAAGTGGGCTTTTTAGAACTCTATTTTGTTATGGAAATACCTACTTTTTCCTAGCCAAAGATATTCTGATATGGTGTGTTATTTTGAGGAAAGAAACAGGAGGATTTAGGCAGATTTGGTTAAATGTGCAGAGCAGTTGGGATAGGGAAGGTGAGAGATGCCCACCATGGGATGTCAATGTGCATCTGTCATAGCTGGAAACAGTGAGAAATAGTATTTGTCACCATCACTGGCAGTGGTAAAGGGAAGAAAATAGCTACAGTGTGGGGGGGAATGGCCAGAGTTGGGTTGTCCTCCAAGGAAAGAGACAATTCATCTCTCAAGGCTTGTGGGGCAGAGGATAAATACCTGCTGGTGTTTGTGTCAGAGGTGCCAAGTGAGAGGTCTTGCTAGGACAAAGCCCCAGTATCAACCAAGAAAGAAACAAAAAACACAAGTCATTCTTGCCTCTGCACATGCTGGCCATGGATGCTGGGCACCCTGGGCTGACTTCCATCATGCCCCAGCTCCATGACTCCAGCCAGGACTGAAGCACCTCCCTCAGTCTTAGCCCTAAAAATATCACTCATTTCATCTTCCCAAACAAGCAGGTATCCATTACATGCTGTTGCTATTTGCATGAGATTAAATATTTAAATCAGAGAAAAATATTGTTCACCTTTATTTACAAGCATCATTTTAATCACAAACTAAACCTCAAAGCAACTCTAAGCGTGCATGATTGCTACCTGGTCGGCATCATCAACGTCCCCTGGAAAAACTAATTAGTATGTTGCTATATATCTACATACCTTGGAGATAAATGTTGTTTGCATCTCCTTCCCTAATGACAGAATGGCGATGGCTCAGTAAAACACCCCACCTCTTAATATGCAGGGTTTGTTGTAGGAGCAGCTCAATTCATATTTCCACCAGTTTGATGGTAAGTGAACAGCAGTAGCAATATTAATCTGCAGTAACCTGTCAGTGAACTCTACAGCTAATATGATGTAGTTATGATTTTACCATCAATCAGAACTGAACAGGCCCTGGACAATCCTTACAGCACTGCCTCAAAAAATCTAATTGTGCAAAAGCTTCATCGGTTTCCAACATTTCTTTTTTATCTGTCACAGACTTTTGGCCTACTACACAACCTTTTATTATTGGCCTTATTGCATTAGCTTGTTGGACAAAAAAGAAAAGGCTAAATCTAAGAGTTCCCCTGCATTCCATCATTTGTTACCATGTGAGATCCTATTTGACAGTTCCATATTATTTTAGATTTAGATAAATATTATTAGGACATATGGTATTGCATGAACTTTTGAACCACTGATTGCCAATGTATCAAAAAAGGCTAGTAATATTGTTACCTCTACATTTGCATGTTCAAATGTAAAAGAAATAGATAACAGAAATGGAAGAAGTAAGCTGTAACACAGCACTGGATTTTAGACCAAATGTAAACCCAGACCTTTTTTATTTAGTTAATTGTATGAACTCTCACAAAAGTTAAGAGTTCTACTAGTAATTAAGATAACTGTTCATTATTCCTTTTAGTACAACCATCTATTATGCTGTTTTGTAGCTTAAATTAGATGTGTGTGTGTAAATACCATAAAAGAAGCACAGACAGGCATCCTCAGGGAGAACCTTTCTTTCAAACACTGGCCATAAGAGATTACAACTTGTGGTAAGATACATTATGACCATACTATTTCTGGTGAGTTTACTGTGCAAGGAGTTCTGGTTTCACTTTTGTGATTTTAAACATATGAAAACATCAAGGAAGATGAACTATTAACATTATGTGTTCAGTCATTTTAATCTTTTGCTTCTTAAATGTAATCAGGCTTTTCAGAACTGAAATTGCTAATCAGCATGTTGGATAAATGTTTCAATTTTAAAATGTGCACATTTAAGGGTAACAGCTGGCTGTAAAGAATATATTTATATTTGTGATTTAATGTATCACAAACTTTATCTTTTATTTCATTTAGCTTTACCAAGAAACTGAGAATATTTTTGCTAGCATGATCTATTTTGACAGCAGTTTTACAGCAGCAGAAAAGCATAGGGTAATAAATGAGGTGTGCATACAATGCATTATGTAGTCTTTAAAGCAAGCATGTCTTTTTAACAAAAGAAATTTTTTTACACAGTTTCAAATTATTTCACCCCTTATTATGAGGGATGAAACATGAGCTCAATTCGTGCAAAGCAATAAAGATTGTGCATACACAGAACACAGACAATATGCACTCTTCTGTACTATAGCATTTGTTCATTAATTTAGCAAACTGTATACAAAATTGGGATGAAATATTTTTTAAGGAAATCTAATTTCAAATAAATACTCTTTACTATATGAATATCAAATGAAAGCTGAGTTTTACGCTCAATCAATCATAATGTAAAGTAATTGTAACCTAATAAAAATAGCCATACAAAATAAGGAAATGGCTGTTGCATCCTGTTAAAAACATGCAGGAATGCTGCTTTGGAACTACTGAGGGAGCCGAGGTTGTAGAAAGACAAAAACAGGATGTTAAATTCTTACAATTCGAAGCAATGGATTTATTTTTTTTTAAGAACCTCCCACCACCGGTGATAATTTGTGCAACTGCCTCTAGGGGGTTCTGTGCGACTGCAGAACACCACAATTTAAGGAGCACACACCTAAAATCAGGTTATTAGAGATACAGGCAGAGGAGGAGTGAGATATGTTTACACTGATGTTGGAAATGTCCAGCTGCGTTGTCACTGCTGCAAATTTGACTGCTTAGCTAGTGCTGGTGTTGTCTAAAGTGAAAATAGCAAAAGAAAGCTCTTCAGAACTTCAGCCCACTTCAAAACTCATATTGCCATTACGACAATAATAGAAAAAAGAGTTATAACTAATAGTTACATTTAACTGCATATATTAACTTCTTATGCAACTGTATTAAAAATTCAAGTACAAAATTATTCACTTTATGTTTTTAACAATTAATAAACTTCTTGTTCTAGAAGGCTGTCAGTAAGCAATGGTAGTTCTGCTTCATAATTTCACATTCCTCTTTTTGCAAGAGGTTAGATCTTTACTGCCACATGCTAATTCTCCTCTGTGCTTCAAGAATCGACTACAGCATGTCATATAGCATTCCTGTTCATTAAAAAATAAATAAATCACGAGGCTGCTAATAACAAAATGAAAGGAAAAAAAAATAATGAAAAGTTAGTGTGGTACAATGTGTCACGCCTGGCCAACCACAAATACAGCAATAGAATTATATGCTCAGTTGGCTAAAGAACAATAAAGCCACATCCATTAAAAAACCTCAAAGATTAATAACAGTATAATTAAGAAAAACTTCAAGCCATTCTTTAATGAATATTTTAACAAGAGTAACAGCATTTGGGGATTTTTGTAACTAACAACAACTCTGTTAGTCTGGATTTTTCAAACATGAGAACATATAGTCAGAAATAGTCAGAAAATCTTCTCCAGCAAAGGAAAGGCTGAATGTTACCAGATCTGCTAAATTATTCTGGTTTGTTACAATACCTGCAAAACAGCTCACATGTTAGAACAAACAGGTCTTTTTAGTCATGGCTGTCACAAGAAGGCGACTCTTATCCCGATATACTTATAGGGGAACTGATAGAACTGAGGTATTCAAATAATTCAGATAATGAGGATTTTTTTAACTTGTATTATGCACATGGCCTCATTTTATATAAAAGGGAAATAAATGAAGGTTCTAACTGCCACAACTTTCACTACAAATTATAAAACACCTCTCACTATTCAGTGATTGTGAGGCCCTATTTCAGCAAAGAACTTGGAGATAAAGTTAGTTTTAGGCAATTTTAAAGTCAAATCTAGCCATTGTGTAGAAGAGGGACAGATGAGTCCAGGAATCAATGCCTGGATGAGCTGGCCTCATAGTTTATAGCTAGAAGAGTGCTTGAAAACATTTATTTTTTGAACATAGTCCTTCTTGTGATGGAGTGACCCATTTGGGCAGGGATGTCACACCACCGAGAGAACAACCCACTGCCCTTCGACACACTTCACTTCCTGTCACCTTTGTCCTCCCTCATTGGAAATCCAGATTCAAATAAGAGTTGGCCAAAATCAAATTAAATACTTTGGGAAAGTTTTGTCCTGGTCACAAACCACAGTGACAGATAGCCCTCGCCACAAGTATGCTGTAACTGGGTCAGGGGTTTGGTGGTTCCTGTTGCGTGGGAAAGCTCTCGGGCAACCTCTTGAAAACATGGCTCTGCCTTCCTGTGTATTTATGGCATGGAAATTGAAATGAGACTAGTAAAAACAAAGTGATGGGCTATAAAAGGGACTGCAAAATATACAGTGAAATTTTATATTGCCCAGCTCAAAAGAGCATGTTATACTTAGACAAAATCCCCGTGACCAGTTTAGTCACTATACCTGTATATCTCCTTTTTGCATTATCCTGTGACTGCAATACAAGTTTGAGTGAAACCATAACCAACAAGCAGGGGAGTAGAATTTAAAAATACGCCAAGTTAGACTGTGAGAAGACTGACACATACTAGGTGCAACTTCTTCTCATTTTAAACATTGTTTACAATGTATGTATGTTTCAAGACAGTTAAAAATAACCTTTTCTTATGCTCGGACTACCAACTACCCTAGATACATTACACCAACTGCTACCTCTTTCATCCCAAAAAATACATATTTATCTAGTGAAAGCAGGTGAGCAAAATAGCATCTTCTCAGCTTCTCTTAACCACGAGACAGTTTAACAAATCCTAGATGTTTTGAACATCCCAAAAGGATCCCTTTTGAATTCCTTTTTTTCCAAAATGTCATTCACGGATGGTTAACATGCATAAATGAAACATGACCTATCTCAGAACCAGCCCAGCAATGTGAGTAAAGAATGTCTAACTTTTACTTTGTGTTCAGTCATAGGAGACTTTACTCAAAGTACAGTCAGGTCAGTAAGATTTCATATATTTACTCCCAATAAATTTGTTTCAGCATCTATATAGCCATGAACAACAAGTCAAGAAAGGCTTCCTTGTGTTAGAAAAATATAAGAAACAAAAATTCACTAAAATGAAAATAAAATGGGTTATGGTTAATCAAATATATCTTTATTAATTTTAAAATATTAATTTCAAAATATTTCCCTTCTGACCATTTAAGTTTGTATTGAGTTAGCCTGAGTTTCAAAGGAAAAGATTACTTCACACATTTTTTGTTCTTTAAGAAAATGTTGACACAAGTGCTTTAAACCTTAAATAATTTTCCCAGTACTTTCTGAATCGAACAATTTTGAAACAGACTCTTCCTTGAAATCATGTTGGTTGCAATGACTCACTGGTTTTATGGGAAAACATGCCATTGTTTTCTCATGCAAAGCTACAGCTACCAGTCTACATGTGACTGCCTATTCCCTTGCGAAATCTCAGAGAGGATTCCTGTCTTGTCACACATTGAGTCTGTTGCTTAATATTTCCATGAAGTGGGTAAACAGTTCAGGAGTATTTTTAATCGTCCTTCATACACACAAAAAATAATTCATTGCATTTTGTGCCTAATGCAATAAGGAGATTAATGTCAAGCTTAAAAGGGACATTAACAATAAAATAAGATTCATAATCAGTGCATGAAAGCTCTTGAAACTAGCTGCTCAACTGGCTATTTTCTGATAGATTGACCTTCTGTACACAGTGAGGGCAGTGAAGCCTGTTCTCCTTTCCCATCAGAGCTCAGGGGAATGGTCACAACCACAACCCATCATGCAGCCTCTGTGCTTCTATTCTAAGCCAAGAGGCCAATAGTTTCTTCAGTAATTGAGCTGAAGGACATTTTAAAATAATTAATAGGATTTGGTGCAACTAGTGTTATTTGTTGTGTTGTGTGCATTCTAGTTTTTTATTGCCTGCTTCCAGAGCTCAAAGATTTTTCTTCAGAAAGGTTGAATACCACTGGTTCTGAAAGTAGTCCCAAAGCAAGGCAGAATATAAATAGCTCTGCAAGAACAACAAGCTGAAGGCTCCACAGAGGCAAAAGTACATCAAGTAATTAAACAATACTGAATGATATAAATAGGGAATAGCCCTTTACAGTTACAGACCATATATATTAAAAATATTATCAGGATCTGAGCTGTTTTTAGCTATCACACTGATGGAGGTAAGACATAAACAGGAAGGGTAAAGGAACAGTCTGTTCTACATGCAGAAACCTCCCTGAGGTAGGCCCACCTTCCCCACTTCCCCTCGAGGAAGAAGCAGACTTTTGTCACCCCTCTGAAGAGCACATAAACCACGTGTCCCTGTGTCCCCTTCCTACAGCTGCAGTCCAGTCCCTCTCAGTTCCTGGCTTTTGTAGTCTTCAGCAGACCTATAGCTCCCAGAGTGATGGGCATGAGCTGGACACATGGCTCAAGTCTCCACCATCACCTCCTTATCTACTTACTTACTTATTCAACTATCACCTACACCATGACTGCTTGATTTTCACAGGGTCTGGTTTCTCCATACTTTGTGGTATCCTTAGGTGGTGCAAACCCAACCACATGTGCTAGCCCTCTGCAACAGCCCTATGACACTGCCAGGTTTTCACCCATAACACAACTAAATTCTTAGTAGGAAACCCTCCTCCTGGATAAAGGTGTTAACTGCTGATTTTGCCAGCACATTAAAACCCCAGATTTGGCTTTTTCCCCAGATATATCACAGACCTCTCCCTCCTGCACTATTTAGGGCTACAGTAACTGCTGTTGCTTCACTGAGGGAAGATGACCAGATGTAGAATTGGGGTTCATGGGACAGAGAAAATGAGCAATTGATGCAGACATGCTTGATGTGAAGCAGCTATCTGACTGCACAGTGGAAAGCTGTGGTTCTATTTTGCTCTTCTTCTTGGGCCTTGCAAACTGGGATTGACTTTCCTTCTCCATAGAATGTCCTGACATGCAACCAATGCATGAGGCCTTCTGAAGGCTCATGAGACCCAGAAGGGAGGGCTAAGTAGGGCCCTACCTGATGTTGCAGCACCATCCATCATGTCAGCAACCACCACAGCTCTGGGGACATGATTTGTTAGTGAACATAGCCTTTGTTAGCTAGCTCTTCAGTAACACACACCAATGGAGATCTACAGCTTTCAGAAAATTTCCAATATAAAAGAAGGGGCTTAGCAAAAACTAGGCCAGGTCCAAACTATACACTGATTTGAATCAATAAAAAATATTTATTATCCAAATTATATTCCCTGCCATAGAATCAGAGACAGGTTACCTTTTGAATCAAAATGAGACTGAGACCACTTATAAATCTAGTTTTCATCTAATTTTAAACATCTGCAAGGGGTAGAAACCTTATGTATGTGGACTTTTCCCTGTTGCTTTTTATCCCTTTGTTTATAAATGTAAGAGCAAGCATACACACAGCACAAATATTCTAACAACTACCAGTGGTGCACTGTATGCTGTATCAGAGGAATAAAGCAGGCTGATGGAATGGGGAGAGTAATTTACTGTGTGCTGGTCTCAGCTGCCAGTGATTGCAAAGGGAACTCAGCAGATGTTTTTTTGATAAAGGTTGTTTCTTGTTGCAGCAACAGCAACGGCAGCAAAATCCACAGCATTACTCTGTAGGACTTTGCTCGTCATGATTCTGCCATTTCAGTTAGTCTTAACAGCTGGAGGATTAAAAACAAATGTCCTACTGCATTATTTGAAATTTGTCATGTTGATTTAGTGTCATTACTGTTATTAAATTTTATTCTGGAATGGTTTACATATCAAGAATAGATAATAGGTTTCTGTGTGGCCTGGGATTTATTCCTCGAATAAGGAAAGGATTCTACTGTGACGAAGTCATAAAGCCTTATTGACTTGATCCTTTGCCATAACACAGGATTCAGGAAGTTAGACTGAATATTACATTGATACGATGGTTGTATTTTCATCAGGAGAATAACTTCTTCCACGATAAAACCTCACAGTAAGTCTAGATCTATGGAAGTATTTTAGAAATCTGCTATTCCTAGGCATGAATAGGAAAATACTCTCCTAAACAAAGAAATACTGAACACAAAAAGACCTATCAAAATTGGAGTTATGTTGAAATAAAATATGAGCCACCTGAAATTCTACATCCAAATAAACTGAAACTACAGAGAATACTCCAATTTGATTTGAATTCAGCTTTTGGATGTCTGCTAATGAGACCCCTCGTAACTCTAAAAAACTTTTGAATTGGATCTAAATTTTGTGGTGTAAGCCAACACTTAAATGTGAGTGACTGCCATTTTGTCATGTTTCTGGAGGGCAATTTGCACATAGGAGAAAGCTGCTGTGTCATATAATGTTAATTACTCAAGATTGCATGTCACCTCAGAGAGATACATGCTGCTGATTTGTAAATTAAAGACAAGCCGCAGAAGTTCCTCGTGCCTTCACAACATAACAATTCATGAGTTTCTGCTGAAAGACTGCCATCAAAAGGCAATAAATCTTCACGAAATAATATCACAATTCTAGCTCTAAAGCACTCATGACTTCTTCCCAGCTTTCTCTGGAATATTTCTTCCAAAGAAAGCAGATGGCAGAATACTCAGTGGGTCAACTTTTGTGTTCAAACACTCCCAGGGGTTTCCATTAATTCGAGTTGTCTCCACACAGACACAGACAGGAACAGAAATAGCTGCCCATCCTTCCTTAAGATCACCACATATTTCCTTGCTTTGCTTTATCAGAGGTATTTTGAAACCAGCATTGCTATTCAGTGCCCTATGATTGCAGAAGCATAACAAGAGAAAATGCAAAACAACTCTTACTAATGGGAGTGGATTCACAGATCCAGAACATGCCTGAGTCCACCCCAGATCCATTCTTCTCCTAGAGAAGCCCTGGAGAGATGACCTGACCTTCCTCCTCCTCTGCCAACCCAGCTACCCACCCAGGCAAAACCAGGTCTTCTCTGGAAGTCACAGAGCCCTGCTGAGCTGAAGTTTCTCAAGAAGCCAAATCACTATAGAGCACCAGATTTATTTATTTACTGTTTTACTGAGGAAAAACAAATTCCTTAGAGGACAGATTTTTCAGAAGAATGCAGTGCTGACCTCATTCTGTCGCTATTGATGTCAGCAAAATCCACTGAAACAAAATGAACCTAATGATGGACGAGTCTGAAAATCTCACATGCTGTAAACCACAAAGAAGTTAATGGCAACTTCATTAGCTGCATTGCTGTTAATGAACAAAGCCCGGCCGGGGTTAAGGGCTCTGGCTGGCAGCAAGCTGGGGAGCGTGCTGGGCCACTGCAGCCCCCAGAGCGGTGTCCACAGCCGGGTGGGCGCCGAGATGTGCGCCCGTACATGGGGAACCACCATCCATCGTGCTTGTGCCAAGGTGCCGGGCGTTGCCAGGGGTTACAGTGCACTCAGCAAGGAACCAGGGCCCACACAACACGGGGAAAAGCCTTTCAGCCCAAAACAGGAAAACATCAGCTACACAAATGCAGAAGTGGAGGCAAAACACAAGAGATAATCAAATGTTAATATAACTGCATTCCTCTCCAGTGTGATGAATAAACATCAGAAAGCACAAAGAGCATGTTTCAAGTAACTGAGGGGTTTTTCTAACAATAAATTCAAATAACTCAGGTTCCAATGTATAAAGATCAGCAGGAGAGCCACCGCACACCTACAAAAGCAGCTTGATGGCATCTCGGTGTGGGAGAGCCATGCAGCTGGGCTGGGGCCAGGCAGAGCCTCCCCACGCCCCCTAGCTGCTCCCAGTGCCCACGGACACCAACAACCCTGTTGCAGCAGAGAGCAAGGGTCGGGCTGAGGTATTACTGCTGGCACCAGCCATCCACAAGGTTCAAGCAGTCCACAACTGGGAGGCATTAAACCTTTATGCCTCTGCATGCACCAACAGCATCTCCTGAGCAGCTGTGCAAGGGAAGCAGGAAGAAGCCCCACATGAACCTATTTTGAGTGAAGTCAGCTAGCAAAACAGCCAACACTTAAATGTTGACTGCTCCATCTTCAAACCACATACATTTACCATTAGCCACCTAAATACACACTGTTTTCTAGATGCTTTCATTTCTTGAGCTTGCAGAAACTATGCAGAAACAATACTGAGCTAGTGTAAGGTAAAAAAAAAAAAAAAAAAAAGACTAAATTTTATTAAGCACACAAAGCTGTTAGCTTGACAGTCCTGTTTTCCATAAAACTCACATTCATAGCAAGCAATAAAGATGGAAGTTTGCTGCAATATAACCCACGAGTCTGTTCAAAACACACATCTGAAGAGGTCTCCATTAAAGGCAAAATGCAGTATAGGCTTCATGCCAGATCAGTCTTTTGTTTCTTTTCAATAAGAGAAAGAGTGCCAACTGTGATAAAGTTTTAGAAGGAAGTCATCTATTTTCTAACAACATGACTGAAACTAGCTGTTTGTTGATTATAAGATTCTCAACAGCCAACAATATTACTTGACAACTCTTCTCTCCTCATCTCTGAGAAAGCAAATGATACCTTTTTTAAATTGTTTCTAACTCAACATTGATATTTATTGCATTCCATATAAAATTAGACATTCCTCTGTTTAAAAGGATAAAATCAAATTAAAGCCAGAGACCTGGCCTTTTTAGCATGGTACTGTTTGCAATTTTTATCCATTACTTTCACAAGATGCATGTGTAAGGCACAGGGTTGTAGCAGATCATTTGACACATGCAGAATAAACACACTTTCCTTTAGGCCCATTCAGCATAAGCACAATGGATTCATAGCACATTGAAATCAATAGCAGACTTTGCATAGGTGGTATTGAACTTCAGCAGCATCCAGCACTATGGAAAAAGGACAATATAGAGTGGGGTGAAACAATGGTTCTGTCAATTAACTCATCTACAGTGCACTGCTAGCATGTCTGAGGGGACTATAGACAATCATTAGAGCATACTCCAGATAAACTTGTTTTCTGAAAGAGTGAGCCCTACCTGTAATCAAATTAATCACTGTAAAAAAAAAAAATCCCCAGTAACATAAACTTAGATGTTGATATAACTGGCTAGCATTTGAAAAATTTGCTCTACCTAGAAATATAACTCAGAATGGCAAGTATTAGATATGTGAAATAATAATTAAATCAGATCTCATGCCTTTCTCCTGACAATACACCATTATTTCCTAGAGCTTTTGTGTGCTTGTTGCTTTTTTTAAATATACCTAATTGCAGTGTTAAAGTAGCTTGGGTAAACAAAATAAGAAGGACATTACTTTTAATGGTACCTCACTATAGATCTCATTCATGCCACACCATCAGTTTGCCTCACTGCCATTCCTTTGCTTTCCCATCTTTAATAAGAGAGATAGTAGTATCTCTCTATTCCCCAAGACAGTTATGCTGATTACTTATCACTTACCAAAATCTTTCAAACTGAAAGAAGTGTCACAGAGGCAATATAAGACATAAATTGGTCTTTCACTGTGTTTCTTACTTCCTTTTTGTATTGAGAGCAAGACTAGTTTCTGATAGCTATCATGTTCTGCTGCTTCTCTCATCAATTACTTGAAGAAGTTGCTGCCGTCCAAGGTTACATTTCTAATTATTTTTTTAGTTGTGCAATTTAAAGAGTGTGAAATCACTCAATTCCACCTTATTCTAGAGATTACTAACAGTAATTACAGATGGAAATGATGAAAGGAAGAAAAACTAGATATACTCTAATCCACTTTTGGGATCTAGGATAAGAAATCCTGATCAGTTATGCATATTTCCAACAGTGTAAGTTCACCTCTGCTTCAGAGCAGTAAGACTGGCATCAAGCTATGGTGCAAAAGTTTGTTCACAACAAAGATTTAATTTTCCTTGCACAGATGATGGAGCTATATTAAAAAGAAATTATTCTTGTCTGACTATTTGGTCAATCAAGAATTGCAAGTTAAATATAAACACACCTAAGAAACAATCCCCAAACCTGAAGACACCCCTCCCTAAAATCTCTAACCCTCTCAAACCACGTGAAAAAATCATATTGCAAATTTTTATGTTAACCAAAGAGCTCAAGGAGATTGACCTTGACTCTTTCAAGGACTTCTCTAAGTATTCTTTGAAGAAAAGAAATACTAGTGAGAATAGATCCTTTCACACATGAGAGAAATAAACAAAAGACTCAGAAATGGCTCTGACCCTAAGTTCCTTTTCAAGTATATCCTCAGTTGGAAAACAAAGAAGAAATGTTCAGAGCACTGAGGGAGAGTGGGATGAGGCTCTTGTGAAAGAAACTGCAAAAACTGCTAAAGGACACGTAAGGGAACACATCAGGGAAATGTGAATAAAAAAAACCAACACCTAGACTACCTGCATCCTACAGGACTTAAAATAATTAGCTAAACCCCTTTATGTTCACTGTGCATAAGCCAAGTAAGTGAAAAATTAGAGCAGAGGAAAAAGTTAACATTACCAGCTTTAACAACAGCAAGGGTACTGCAGCCAGACACTCTCATAAATCCACTTTCTGTTCTTAAGAGTCACTTCGGACTTTAGTGAGCCTTGGGTACAGAGCCTTCAGCAAGGACAGGGAACTATCAGAAGCCCAGATGAGCTTTAATAGAGGTATGATGTTGTACCTCCTAGGATCTTAGCTGAAAAAGTAATTCATATTGGCTTGGCCATTTCCATATGGCTTTCAAGTTGTTGAAGTAATGAAATTACAGGAAATAAGCTGCAATGTAGCGAGGTGGTGGAAAGTGTCTCCTGGCTACCATGTGGATGACTGCTAGGAACAGTCTTTGTCAGACTCCTTTATTAATGATCTGGAAAAGGGAGTGCACAGCACTTTGATGGCACTCCCAGATATGGGCATGAAAGACATAAAGCTCAGTGTACAAAGAAAATAACAGAGAATTTCCTAGGGAAGATAGAACCATGGAAAGAAAATAACTAAATGAGAGTCAGCTTTGAAAAAATGCAGGCTAGGAGGGCATCTGAGAAGAAATAACAGGAAGGAGAAATCTGGGATGCAATAATGATGAAAGAGATTAAAGGGAGATAGCTCATGCTAAATGACATGAATTGGCAACATGATATGGTGTGAAAAGGCCTGTACAATACGGGACAGAGTGAACAGTATCACATCACTGAGAAAGGAAGAAATAGCCACTTTTCTGTATGATGCTGGTGTAGCTCCCTCTGGAATATTATACACTTTTCTGGATATTGACAAATTAAGAGAGTTCATAGAAGAGCACCAAACATGATCCAAAGACAAGGAGGATTGATTTATGAGGAGAGATTAGAAGAGTTAAATATATAAATTGCTTGGCTAAGAAATGATTAATGGGGGACATGATAACAGCCTACAAATATTTGAAGAAGACCACCAGTGAAGGAAAGGCATTTTTCAACAGAAGTCACAGAGAACAGAAAAGAGCCCAGAGAGGCACTGAGATGCAAATACCTGTTTTGAGTATCAATAAATGCTTTCTGAACATTAATTTTGGCAATCTGTGGAATAATTTCCTCAGTGGAAATGGCAGGGAGCTTCTACTTGTGGCTTTTAAACACAGACCTGAAAAATCCCTTAGGAAACACACATGCCCACAATGGCCAAGGTCTGGACTCACTGACCTCTCTGATGCATCCCAGCTGCAACTGGGATGTCTACAACTTCCTTTTCTCCAAGGAGGTGAATGTGACATAGAAGAAATGACTGTATTTGTAAAGATGCTGTATTCTTATTTGTGTTTCTCCTCATGCTGTTCACTACATTGGCATTCATCAAACTGAAATAAACAATAGCTGCTGTTAGAGAAGTACTTTTATTACTTGAGGGTTGTGGTGAAAGTCTCAGCACCTGTCATACCACTGCGTGCAGATAACAAATCAGCACTCTGATATCCACAGTGCCTTTCAGTGACTCAGCTGGGTTCTTGATGAGCTACATTCAAGGTAAATATGAGATGCAAGTGCATCTTCCTTCTATTTGAGGTGAAAAAATAACTGTATAACAAAAGCCTGACTACTGCGGTTATGTCAGAAAGCTTATGCTTGGCTAATAACACCAGAGAAGTGATACAAGCCTTGCAAGGTATGGAGCTGCAAGGTAACTGGAATCCTCCTTCATCCAATCACAGGGTGTTATCCAGGGAGATAGAATGCCATAAAACATCATGCAGCAGCAACAAAAGTTTTAAATCTTGCACCTCCCTTAGCTAGATATGTCTCCCAAAGTCAGATTAATTGTGATTATTTCATCTTCAGCTATCTCTGAAAGGCTTTATCTTTATCTCTGCTTTCAGAGGTCCATACATTTCTCTGTGTTCAAAGGCTCCATACCTTCCCCCAGTCCCCCTCTAGTGCAGATATACTCAAACCCCAGCATGACTCTGTATTTGGTACCCTTAAATTATGTCCCTCGTACTTCCTTCCATGTTTTCCACCAATTTAATTCCAACACTTCACCTGCTCAGTTCATCCTTTCTGAATCTTTCTGTTGGCAACTTCCCTTCTATCAAATACTTTCATGTTGTGGAAATCAACATTGCTACTTTCTTTTTTTCTGCTACATCTTTCAACCTTGCTGGTCACCTGCCTGTGTGCTGCTCAGCTCGGGATACAGCTAATTTCGGGAATTCCCTGCAGCCACCAGGTTGACTGCGAATGGTTTAACCAGATGGTTTCTGAACCACCATGGTACTGGAAACCTAAAAGATTTAAAAGCAAAGTAAATTTTAAAACCATTAAGTTTATTTGAATGGTTTGATTTTGTATATGGTTATCTTCTCCCCTTCTCTGGAGGCAAGATGATCTGTAAACTTGCTTAAAGCATTCACTGAAAAACCTAGTGTGAAATATATTCAACTTTGACACATGCTTTCCACTATGTAAGGGGATTTAAACCACTAAACAAAAACGGATTTATTTTCTAACCAGGCAGCTATGTTTACAGTGTGGTTTTTATTCATATCGTTCTATGTCAGATATGACTGATTCAGGTAGATCAGTCCCTGTACACTAGGTTACCATAATTATGCACTATACCATTTCAAAATTAGTTCCAGCTAGTTAGCTCCACTGCAAGACAATTCACACTGCCAATTCAGAATCCAGCCTAGTTTGATGATGGATTCATATAAACAGCAAAATCCATTATTTATACACTGTAGGAAAATAAACTCTCTGGCTGGCCAGGGATACGAAGCATGTGAAGAGTTTTCATTTTAGATGGTTGGAAATTTTAAACTCAAGCAGCTTTTAATCAACATACCATTGAAAACAAATTTCAGCAATTGCATTTCTTATTCAGCAACAGTACAATGTAACTGAAAATAGAAGCTCCAAAAGCTTTATGGCCTATTACTCAACATGTGCTTATAATAAATTAGATGTAAATAGCAGTTATTGTGTACCAAGAAAAGACAACCAGTTTCAATAAGCTGGCAAGGCTGAGAAGAGAACCATTTCTGTCCTACTGTTCTGAAATTATTCCTGTAATTCAAGCATTCATATGTATCACTGTTTTCTAGTATTATCAAGTTACAGTAGCATCTAGACACTCAAGTCCCATAGTACTAAAATAGTTTTTTAAAAGTCTACGCCAGTGTAACTAGGCACCATTATGCTACCCAATACATACTCTACTACACTGAATACTTTACTAGTGTTGACACCAAGGCTTAAGCAGGCTCTCGGCTGAGGAGGAGAGCTAAGAGATGCGCAGGAGGGGTTCTCTGTGTGCCAGCATCCCACCCAGGGCGTGGGCACCCTGCTGCAGAGCTCAGCTGCCCCGAGCCTGCCAGGGCCCCTGGAGTGCCCTGCAACCTACTGCCAGTGGGCACCAGGCACTGAACAATGCAGGGCTGCAGCAAAGGCCATTCAGCGTCACTTCTCAGGCCTTCTAATGGCAATGGGGACCTGCTGCCAATGAAACCAGGTGTGTAAAGACCATTGTTATCTGGGCTTGAGTAGCCATGGTTGCAAGAGTAAAAGGGAATTAAGAAAGCGTTCAACCTAGAGGAGTGGAGCAACGAGCAGCTCCACACACACACAAATTCACTTACATAGAGTGAATTCTCTTCTACCTGCAAGTAAAAGGAAGACAAACTGGTTTTATTTCTGGCTCTGAAGTTTTCTGTACTCCTAACAGCTTTGCTTTAACTCCATGAAGATGGGTAAGTATATCAATTCTATTACTTCCTCAGGAAAACATCATCAGTGAAGAACCAAAGGCCAAGAACAAAGGCCAAGAAAAATCTCAGAGTATTTTCCATAGCATAGTGACAAATTGCACGCTTTCCAGCTGGTTAGTTATTACAGATTATCTCCAGTAAGAAAAGGCTCATATTTATCTTTCTCCATTTACCCTAAGATGAAAGTTAGTGGAAATGTAGATCTGGCTTTTAGCACAAAGTAGCTACTGGTGCATATTTCCAGAACCTGTTGCCAGTATAAAAGAGAAATTTATCTGGGATATTTTGTAAGGTACTACAAAGTTGTTTTCTCCTATTTTTATTAAAATTAAGGAGAAGAACATGGGAAGGCTAGTTAGGCATGGATGAATCAGTGAGGACTGAAGATGTCCTCCTACACTGCCTGAAAATGAAAAGTGACAGTGGGGAAAAGCTAAGACATGTCACGTGCTAAAATGAAACTAAATCAAGCAAAAGCCTAGAAAGCAATGATTCCTCAAAAGCAAAGTAGGCATTGGCTTATGTGGGCTGGAAAAAAAAAGCTATATATCCTATGCTTTTTTCCTTTCTTCTCTGAGCTAGCCCAAGGAGATGTTACAGATTAGTGTATGTGTCAAAAGGACTAAATTAGTTGTGATGCAGCTGACACAGCTGTAACTGCCAGCAACATTATTTAGTATAAGTAGTTTGCAGTTTAGTATAGACTTAGACAGTATCTTGAAAATCCAACAGTTCCCATCCTTTTGTAAATTATGCCAGATTACTAAAGACCTTAGTGAAAGGCACCCAGAGTAAGAGCCAGATCTGTATTTAGAACAACCAACGTGGAGCTGTCACCAGAGAACATTTTTTCCTACGGAACACTGAAATTAAGACAAGCTACATTATTAGGCACTGGAGGCTTGTAGAAATGGAGAGATAGAAAAGCAAACACCTCAATGTTTTCAAATCCATCTCCTCCCAGAATACAGGTGAGAACTGATAATGAACTTCATGGGGGTTTTGAGCTTCCACGCAATTGCAGATGTATGTTTTTAACAGTAATTACAAGTAATCCCTTCATTTGCTTCCATACATCCTCTGCAGACCACTAGCATTTGCCAGTTGTCATCTCTGACCTGATTCATTCTGTCGATCTGTATTACAGCACTGCTCTTTGGCATGCACGAAAGACACAAACAGCATCAGTCACATTTAATGCAAACCTGTAGGGTACACTGCTTCAGGGCCCTTTCAGGTATTGCATTTATGCAAAAACACGTATTTGGAATATGAAACTGAAGGGGGATGTTCTGGAAGCCAGCGAGCAGATGGCTGTGAGACTCAATGCGTGTGTGGCCTCCTCCGCCCAGCACGGGGCAGGAACCCAGGGAGTGGCGCAAGGCCCAACTAGCACCATGAGCAACATTTACCATGGTGGAGGCGAGGGGGTCCCCGCCGGCGGCACAAGTCACACGCGTGGCGTGTGACCTGATTTCTTTGACGTCACAGACGGTAACAACGAGCGAGGGTGGGGCATCCTTCTGGCGTCATAAACGTAGCAACGGGTGAGGGTGGGACAAAGGCGGGGAAACGGGGCAGGCAGCAGCCCGCGGCGCGCCGAGGCGCCGCTGGGTGTCGCTATTGCTGGGCGGCGGCGCGCGCGCGGCGGGCGGTGAACAACAATAGAAGGGCGGTCTGTGTGTGCCCGCCGCCATCTTGTCTCGCCGCGTCTGTCCCGTGTCGAGCGGAGCTCTGTCTTTCCGGAGGGCGGGAGGGGCCGCCGGTACTGCCGCCGCTCACGTTGCATTTCGTCGATTGCGGGAGGAAACGGCATAGCAGCTCCCTCACGCAGGGGGCGGGCGGGCCGCCGTGATTCCCGTCTCTCCTCGTAGAGGGAGGAGGTGGGCGGCGGCTGGAACTAGGCAGATGTGATGAGCAGAGTGTGCCACAAAGGAACGCAGCCTGCTGCCAGCGCTCGGGGGAGGCTTTGCGAGCAGCTGGGATAATTTGCTGGAAAATTGCATTTGGGGACAAAGAGAAAATCAAATCAGGGACAGAAAAGTGATAAGAATGCTGAACAAGGGGTTGTCCTAGAAGTCACAGATGAAGACGGATTTCATTGCTGTAGAAATGGCAGAGCGTGCTGGGCTGCCTGACATTCAGAAGCGGGAGGACATGAGGAGGTGGTGAAAGGTGTAAATGCCTAGCAGGTGGTTTTGGGTTTATTTCTCTCAAACTTGGAGTCAAATATAGAGGGGAGTCAAAGCTGGGGAAATTTACACTTCCTCCTTGTCCCTTCTTGGGGTGGTCCGAATGAGAGCCATTTTTCATCATGTAACTTAGACCTTCCTCCATTTCATCCCTGAATTTGGTCACTGGAGGTGGGTTTAGGTGGTGCTGTTCTTGAACACATGGCATTGCCTGGTCCTGAGTGGAAGGAAGATGGTTTCCTATGCCCCAGGTAGCCCCAAGTGACAGGGTGACATTCCTCTGCCTGTGAACCCCCACTGAATGGGGGCAGGGACAGTGACCGCAATAACACAGGAGCAGGTTCATCACCGTACAGTGTGTCATACTTGACAGTCCCTCTTCAGGAATACTTCAGGATTAGAGTGAAAAAGGGACCTTTCTGGTTAGGGCTGCCATTCAGCAACAGGCCAGATTTAGATAGATGCCTACAGCACTGCTGCTTGTAACCACTTGCATATGCAGGGAGGGGTATTCCAAACACTTAATAAAAAAAGATGAAGAAAAATGGAAATTAGGAGCTGAGAAGCTTGTAGTAGAAATTATTTGTCATGACAACTGTGTGCAAAGGTAAAAGATGCTCAATGCCTTAGGCAAGTAAAGGGCCCAATTCTACTCTGACATAACTTGTTACTTAAAAAGGTAGACTTAATGCAAACCAGAACAGAACCAAGCTTTTTAACTATTACAGGAAAACTATTCACTCTGAATGAGGGCATGTTGAAGAATTAGATGTTGCCTCTTTCTGAATTATTCAAAATGACAGAACAACTACAGCAAAACCACAGAACTCAGCACAAGAAGCGTTTTAGAGGCTGCGTGGAATCTTCTCTCTGGGGACGCTGCCACCATTAGAGGGCAGGAATGGGAGAGGTCCTTGGATTTAAGCCTTTCCTTCCAAAATTCAGGTGTAGGGAAGCAGAATGCATCCCCTCATTCATGCCCTGGAAGATCTTTACACAGCCACAGCTGTCACCAGCCAGACACCACAGGGCTTCTGGTCTATGTTGCATTAGGAAGTTGTAGAAGGAACTAGTGGCAGTTTGTTACTATGATACAAACAAGCACATGTTCTTCTGCCCATCTCCTTTCATCCTTAGTCTATGGACCTTCCAAAATAGCTGACTATGACCCTTCACAGAAGTTAACAGGGAGACATGTCTTGTATCTTTCTAAAGAGTGCTGCAAATCCCCCTTAGACTGCAGAGATCTTTGGAACTCATCAAAGCTAACTGCTGTGTAAATACAGCTTTAAAATATTGCCATTCAAATGGCAAATCTACATTCATCAAAACCAGCAGCACTGATGCAGGAAGCATTGGCAGCCTATGAGAAGACATCTTACAGTAGCAGCAGGGACAGCTTGGGAACCAGTTGTGTTTTGTTTGTTTTTTCCTGCTCATACACACACAGTGGCACACACACTCAGTAGTGGGTCTACTATGGCAGCAAATAGCAGACAAGTGTGTAATGACAAACATTGCTAGACAACCTCATGGTTTTACCCCTGAACTTCTCAGGGTCATTAAAAGTATTAAATTTGCCAGTTCCAGCTAGAATTCAGCTACAATGTCTGTGAGTTGAAAATGTATTTGTAAAACAAACAAACCAACCAGTTAAGCTGGAGTTGGTGGCCACCAGCCTTGCTAAGCTTTGGTAAAAGATGTTGGCAGACTGAGTGTCTCTGCTGCTTAACATGCAGCAGATAGCATTAGAAAGTGAAATAGTTGTAATAGGTCTTGGAGAAAACATCAAATGAGTACCAGAAAGAATTTCTGAATACAAGGTGGGGGAAGGGTGTTTGGTTTTATGTTTTGGCTAATCCCACCACATTTAACAGCTTTACTAATTTCCTTGGTTTTAGGAATGAGCAATCCCATGTTTTATGGACATTCTACATCCTGCTATGGGACAGGTGGCAGGGTCTCAAAACCTGCTGCGTGCAGTTCATGTCATGGCCTGACATCAATAAAAACATAAAGAACAAAAGAACATCTTGCAACTACTGCAAAATTGAACATATTTAAGCCAATCCCCGCCCCCAAGAATGTGTAACTGTTTCTCTACTAGACAGATTACATTGGAGTTCATCAGGGAGTTGTTCTCTTTCTTACAAGTGTTAATTCCAGCTTCATTTGTGTATTTATCCATAGAATAAATAAAACATGAACAGCAGCAGTGTGAATACTCACCCAAGGTGTGTTCATCCTGAATAAAAAAAAAGAAATTTTAAAAACCCACAGAACTGTGACAGGGATGCTCTCTTCTGCTAACCCAGCCAGTAAGCTGTACTGGTGACAGCAATCTTTATGTAAGAGAATCTTGTTAGGGTTGTAAACTTCTTTTATATGGGTGACCGTCAGATGATCACACTTATCAGTCCTTTTGGACTGCTGAACTGAATTTGAACAGGCAAGTGAGATTTCTTTGCCTGTCAACCAGCAATTGTAGCAGTTGTCCTAGGCACAGTTGTTCTAAATAAAATCACAGATGTTTAAGTCTTCCTCTGTTTTGCTGCTGGTAGCAGAATACAGCTTGCTGCAGCTGATTTTCTTGTGCTTTGAAGCTGGTTTTGAGGGCCATACAAAAATAAGTTGTTTGTTTAACCCCAAGTAAGCACAGAAGAAGGAAGTCTTTTGCACAAATGGTGAAGATCCTCAATCCAGTCCCTTTAATATAGCAGAAAGAAGTCATAGAAGTCCCAGTTCTGCAGCAAAAGGATTCCTTTGATGTAGAGAATGTGGAACAAGCTTTGTAGAGATCGTCCAAACCCCAGTGAATAGTATGTGTGCTTGAGGAGCAGGGGTTCTAGATGGAAGTGCTGTGGAGTTCCAGCAGTGTCCGGGCCCCTAGAATGACTGTGGGGGAGACTTGTGCAGTTTAGACAGTCCTCTTCATGACTACAGTAACTTAGCCAACTTAGCAGAGGCTTCAGAATAACTCAGGCTCTCAACACCGGGGAAATTTTTTAGGCCACTTTACACCAAATTTTCCAATCACTTCCCCAAAATATCATTTATATTATATAACAATGACAAAGATCTTGGCATTACCCATATTCCTGAAGCAACTGCAGTTCATTCACGCAGAAACCCTTTCAGTATCAAGTAGACTTCAAATGAGCTATGTTGCTTGCTTTTTTTGTTCCCACTTTCTTCAGTTTGTGTTCAGTGCCTCTATTCTGGGATATTTATAATGGTTTTCATTGCTGGTTTTCATCTACTAGCTCTAAGCTTCAAGTGAGGGGGAATGCATTCTATATGACATTTTGAAGAAAAGATTTTTTCCAAAATTTAGAGTGTGACATAGCCTTTTTTAATTCCACAGGTAAAATCCAGCCTGTAGAAATGCAGCTGCCCAACCTCTCTTATCCTTGGAGCCTCCTACCCAAATAGTCATTGAGCCAAGACCACATGGGCGAAGGGGAGATGATGAACTCGTGGAGAGGATCACAAGTGGCAGGTGACAAGAAGTCCTGGACATCCAGTCCACAGTAGGGTAGGGCTCAAATAGGCTGGGTCATTACCTCCCTCCCTTCCATTACTGGGGATTCAGATTAACCAGTAACTCTGATTAGCCCTGACTACGTGGCATAACACCAACATGAAAATAGCATTCAGACCAAGAGAGACAAACCTCCTTAGAGGACTGTGGTCATATCCAAGACAGCAGAGGAGTGCTAGGATTTTAATATGAATCATTACCATGTCTAAAATCTGATGAGATGTGTGTGTGGCTCAGTTCTCACCCTACCCCCATTCACATTTTTACTTTAATTAGCAAACATCTTCAAATTCTAAATTGCTTACTAGCCAGACCAGCACAAACACTTTCTTGAACTGGTTGGCCCCAGACCATACAAAGGATATAGAGGGGGTCCCTGGGATAGGAAGGGTACGTTTTATAAGGAATCATGAGAAATAACCATTTCATGCCATAGAGAATGCTATATAAAAATTCATTTACATTCCTGCTGCACAGTAATGGCCATATTTCCAGAGTCTGTATGACAGCTGAATAAGTAGCACAAAGCATCAAACCCTTTTTTAAATTATTTTACAAAATATGATGGTTTGTGCCAGTGATAGAAAAAACAAGAGGAAAAAAATGCCTTGATCAAGCTGTGCTTCCTGGTATATTCAGACTATATTCAAGTGCTTCCTGGTATATTTAGAAACAACCAAATAACAGAAAAATAAGGTTTGTAGTTAAGGTCTGTCTCTTATTAACCCTTTGTCTGAGTGCAGAATAAGGAAATACCCACATTTCTGCAATGAATAAATGAATATTTAACAAATCTGAATGAAGATAAATTGAGGAAATCATGTTATAAAGACAAACAAATACATCTTTATTCTTTATAACATAGGCAATAACTCTGCATTGCACATGACAAGGTATGCTTTATGTAATAGGGTGAATATGTATTGCTAACTACGTGGAATACAGTTGAACTGAGAAAATATATTTTTTAATTTCCATAATGGAGGAAAGCAGCATGTCTGAGGTTACTCACAGTTTAGGTTATTATTACTGAAGACATTTTTTACATCATTGGGTTTTAATATAGATGCTGTTTGCTTCCACTTTACAGTTTACTGTCGTTTGGAGACTGAAGATACAACATGTAGCTGCATGGAATGCAGGTTCTGTTAGAATTAAGCAGGTACTTTACTGAAATTTACACATATATCTGGTAGAAAAACAGTTTTCCATATTTTTCATTAAACAGCCCTCTGTTTCTGTCTTTTTTCCATGTAAAAAAAGTGCAACATAACAAAATCAACATACTAATTTTTTAATATATAGATTTGGGCAAAGAAATTTTCTTCCTACACTGTCATTTATCGAGCAGATAAATATTATTGGAAGTTTGCAACAAAGCTGTAACTGAAGGCATTTCTTCCCCTCTTCTTTACACCCCTATATAGAATTACAGAATGGTTTGGGTTGGAAGGGATTATAGAACCATAGAATGGTTTGGGTTGGAATGGACCTTAAAGATCCTCTGGTTCCAACCCCTCTGCCATCGATGGGGGCACCTTCCACTACCCCAGGTTGCTCAGAGCCCCATCCAACCTGGCCTATATAGTTTCAGACTTATTTTTTTTCCAAAAGAGGTGTGTAATTATTACATAAAACTGCTGTATGAAGTTTGTCCACTAGGTGGTCCTTAAAGACATATTTAAGAACATTGCTTCAGGTTTTAAGTCTTCATATTTAATTACATACAAATAAATGCAAATATATAGTATAATATCATAGTTACCAACTATGGCTGAAATGATTGTTAGCATTTTGGTCCCTCCTCCCATATTCAGTGTTTTCATCAAAGATAAAAGAGTCTGAATAATATTTCACGTAAGACTATGCTATGTGTGTAAACCCTGAGATTTCTTGAAAAGCAAGTCTTTTAGGTGATTTCAGCAGGGTTAGTCACAGAAGCCAGTCCTGTGTATGTGAAGAAAACCTCATTTGCAGCTCACATACTCCATCTATACTCCAGGGATGCTAAACTCTTGGAAATAATGCATTTCTTTGTCATTGTAGTGATGTTGTCAAAAGTGGGGGGGGGGAATCATAGTCAAAAATAGCATTGTCATAGCTGTAAACAATATCTAGTGCTGACAGGAAAATATTTTTATTCCAAGCACAAGGCTTGTTTTACTTTGAGACAGCATGAGATTAAATCTGGAAATCTACCATATGCCTAAGTCTTCCTATAGAAGGTGGAAACCCATCAAAACTGAGCTGGTGTGGAGCCACAAGGAGGTGTTTGCAGCAAGTGATTTCACTAGGCAACTAGATCATGTAGGGCCACTTATTCTTCTGTTTGTCATTCCTGAACTTGAAAGAAGCATCATCATCACAGATGGCATGTGCAACTGAAGAAAACTCCATTGCATGAATGTTGGGGAACTGAAGACATTCTAATATCTACTATCTAAAAACCTGAGATGTATCAACAGCAATACATTTTTTTCTCCTACTTTGAGCTTAAAGGGTGACAAAATTAAAAGAAAAAAAAAATACAGCAATGTACACATGCTGAACAGGCAATGATTATGAGAACCAGGTAAAAATATTTATGTCTATCTCTCACATATACCAATTGAGCTTGGCATTAGAACTTTCTCATTATGCAGTAGACACATTTTGCAATAGTTTATAAACTAAATGTAAGAAATTAAACTTTTCAAACTTTTTAAAAGTTATATTCTATGATAAAAAGGAAAACTGGAAATCCATGCAATAGATCGGCAGCCATTATGGGCTTTTTTTTATTATGTTGCTGTAGTTTTTTAGTGCAGTACTGGTAAATCTCTAAATACATTGTATAAATTTCCATATTCATTTTCAACTTAATTCTCATTTAGAGTGTGTAAAGTATGATTCCATTGGTCTTCATTGATTCAGTAATCAGTAATCTCCTTCTTGTTGCTTCTTCTGATAGCAACTAAGCTAAAAAGTTCAATCTAGTTACAATATTTTCCAAAAATTCTTGGCAAACTGAAAGAGGGAAATCACTGAGTGCACCAGTGATGTTTTGATAGTCCAAACCAGCTGTTTGATAAGCCATAGAAATGTAATACAAGTATTTTGGAGACCAAACATGGTGTGTGATCCTGTAGTTAAAGTTTAGGTTGGAAAAATTATTCAAATTGACATGGAGTCAAGACTAAAACCTTCATAGGAATTAGATCATATATTCATTCTCAGAATTTGTACTTTATGACAAATGACTGTTTAAAGGAAAACATACAAGAACTGGGCAAAAAATTGGAAAGGTAAATCCAGCAAAACCAGTTTGAATTTTTGGTATCCTGATAAAACATATTCAAAGGAAAAGTATCATAATAAAGAGAAAAAAGACACAAGCCACAGGAAAAATAGATAAAAATGCTTTCCCCTTTTTTTCCTGCAACAGTGGCAATACCTCCCATTTGTTCAAATCTTTATGTAATGCAAACAAATACAGCCTTTAATACAGCAGTCTTTTCACATTAAGCTTCTGAACAGGGAATTGTCCTCCTACTCTAGCTTCTAATTTCCCCTTCCTATCCCATATATAAAACAGCTGGGTGCGGTTGTCTGATGAGACCAGCTGCCTTGGTCTCCCAAGCTATTTTACCCCTTCCTGCCTGTTGCATGAGCTCTGCTCAACTTAGGGAAAAAGGAGGAAGGTGAGTAATTTTTGAACTCTTTTTTCATGGTTGTTTTAATCTCAATGTTTCTAAGCCTCTCAGGAGTCAAATGAGTACTGTATTTGTTTCATCAGAAAAAACTGAAAATACAGTAAGGAAGGAGCAGTAACTCAAGACATGCTTAGAGAGAAGCCCCTGAGCAGAAGCTAGGAAAAGGGTCTTTTTAACTTGCTTCATTTGAGAGGCAAAGCTACTTCATTTAGATGAAGAAGGATTTTCAGCCAAGCTGCAAAAGGATGATAGGTGTGGGAAGTTTCAGCTGTGAAAATTAGACCTGATCTGAGTGTGAAGACTAGAGAGGTCACTGCAAAGAGAATATTTTCAAATTTTTCACTGTGATTGAAATCAAGAGATGGTGGGAAGAAGGAAGAGCATACTAAAGGTATTCTGGGCTTTAGCTGCTGGCCACATATCTATTATGTTTCTGTGGTGCTAATAAAGATTCCTGCCATGAACATGGGCAGTCAACAAACAAGCCTTTAGTCTTGCAAAGATGCTGGAGTATATTAAAGGATATCATTTAGATGTATGTGGTATAGAACAGAAGTCCCACAGAAAGCTGCAGGTAAGAATAGGAGAGTCCTTCCAGAGAATCAGTGGAAGAAACAGGGCAATTGGGATACAATGTCAATGAAATTAGGGGTGTAAGAAAGTGAACATTTGAATATATGGACTGGAGAGCATTGAAAATAATGATACATAGACAGAATGAAAATTGAGCATGTGGCTGTGAGATTTGTCTAGGAAACATTCACTTGAAACTTTAATGACAGCATCTCTATTGAAATGTGATGAAGAAAGCCAGACTAGAGAGGATCTTTGCTGGAAGTGGTGTGGAAAAAAACCCCTCTGTTTTGTGGGATTGACAACACTGAATGAGCTTAGAAATGAAAGGCAGTTGTGTTTCTGTGTGGTTGGTTTTTTGTTTGTGTTTTAGGGGGAAGAGATTGTTCTATATTACCATTTTAAGAGAAAAAGAGTGGGGGGAGAAAAGTGCAGTAGGAGCCTGAAGGGAAATTTAAGGAGGTGGTTATGAACTGGCTGGAGGAAAACAGATGAGAAACTTATGAATCTGCAGTAGAGAATATATGGAAGAGACTTCTGGGTAATCACTACAGGCAAAGGTAGACTTATAAGAGGAAGACCAAGTCATGCTCTGTCAAGCTTTTGAGAGATTGTCACAGTCTTGTGCAGTGAAAAGGAAAGTAGAGAAAGGCAAAGATCTGAACTGAGGTCATAGACATTGCAGCCCAGAGACTTATTTGTGCTGGGGGAAGTGTTCTGCTGAGGAGAAACCAAAAAAGTAAGGCTAGTTTTCTGGTGGGGAAGGTCATTCTGGTCACAGGCTTTTGCCAGAGATGTTCTTGAGAACAAGAGCAAAGGTGAAGGAAGCAGATGTTTGAGGAACTTGGCAAAGTGGACAAAAATGTTGAGGCACAGAAGAGTTGAGAGAGGGGGAAGGAGGAAGCAGCATGCAGTAAGAATCAACAACAATTGAGGAGGGGATGCTTGAGAGCAGATGCAGAGTTGTCTGCCATTTGTTGATCCTAGGCAGGCCCTGTGCTTGAGAAATGTAAATTAGTAAATAATAATAAGAATGCATCCAATTATAACAAAGCAACCCAGTGGCATCTGTCTGGAAAAAATAATCCGAATCATAAAGGTAATTTTATAACTGTCAGTGCAACAGATTATATTGTCAGCAAAGAGCTGTCTTAGGGTGTGTGGGGAGAGAAAGAATCCTGAGAATGCTGTTTCATTCCTGTGCTTCCCAGCTGACTCTCATTGCCTGGGGTTACGAACAGGGTGGAGAGAAGAGAAGGAAGCCCTGGCAACTGCAGGCAGGACAGAAGGTAGAACAGAATGGTCACTTTAAAAAAAAAAATTGAAAAAAGCCCATTTAAAAAGCTGAAAAAAGCAGCCAATATTCCTTGTGGAAAATAATCAGTTATTCTTCCACCTATTGAAGCATCCAACTGATACAGGGTACCCTGGGGGTGGAGAAAGCTAAATAAACAGGGTTGCAGCTGAATTCTTTAAGTCTACAAAATTAGAGGAAAGCCAATGTCATCATACAGCGGTTCCTCACTATTTTTTCTTCTTTCACAACGTGATGGTATTTCTAAGCAGCATGTTTCCCATCAAGCATGGATTCACGTTTTATGAACTCTCCCTCATTTTAGTAAGAGAAACACTATTTGGAAAGAGTTTTTAGCAGAAAAGCTACCTCTGTCAAACATCTGTAAACATTCAGCTCTGCTTCACACAAGGGAGTTTCATCTGTGAATGTTGCATCGAGGAGTCAAATGCAGAGATGAAGCAGGATATTCTCAGCACCTATTATAGAAGAATGTATAAAAAACTATAAACTCTGCCACATGTGACCAAAGCCACATGACCCAAATACTAAACTATTCACATGAGTCCATGCAAACAGCATGCAGAAGCAAAGCAAACAGCTTAAAAACCAACATAATTGAACACGAAAGCACTATCAGAAAACGTGACAATGAGTCATGTGTCACTTCATGTTTCATGCAACACAAATGTGACATCCCTTAGGTTGGCAGACATTAATCAAACATACCACCACACTTGAGAGGATAGCGCTATCAAAGGAGAGAAGCCTTTTGTATATTCACTTTGTATTCTTTAAGAACTGCAGACCAAAATAATGAATGGCATCCTAGACCATTTTTCACATGAGGAGCCAGTGTGTCATACAAAATTTCTTCTTCTATACCACAATGTCCTTCCATGTTATGCTGCTTGTTTTTCAGTACCAGGATATCCTTTATTACATGGCACTTTTTTTACAGATTACTGTTGGGCAAAAGAATGGCTTTGCTGAGCTGCACTGCCATTAGCATTTTGTATTACAGAAGCTGCTCTAACAGCTGTGTAAGCATTGAAATTTCCCTTTCCTTCTCATTTTGCCCCACGCTTTCCCTACAAGTGTGACAATTCCTGATGGCTCATGGTGGAGCTGGGAATAACGTCCTGGTTTTGCTGCATGAGAACACCTTCAAGGGATTCAACCAAGTGTCAAAGTTAGATTGAGCAGAAAAGTGTCTGTTCTATTGACCTGGTCTTGTGGCTGTGAAGAGCCTAGATAGGGCAAATGGAAAATATTTTGTTATTATTCTGGTTCTTAAATGCTTCAGCTGTGATGTCGCATGTCTTTTTGAAAATTCCTTTTGCTTCCTCACCACCCTTGTCTCCAGTGTCTGTGCTCTTATCCCTCAGTCCCCACCCTCCTTTTTGAGACAACGAGTTCTAAGGTTGGAAACTTACCAATGCCTATGTGATGACATCTCTTCTGTCAGAGTTTTGAGTAAAGCATGATGTGGCCCATGATCTGAGTTTCATGTATCCATGTTGAAATCAGTCATACAATGCCATTGCAAAGCTTTATAGAACAGTTGCTGGAGGATGTTTGCCATAGCCTTGCTTGGCCTTGGGATTGCAGACACAGAGAAGAATTGCTGAAGCTTTTCTCTTGCTTTAGCCTGGTGATCTTAAATACAGGTTAGTCCAACCAGGTTGCATGCTAGGCAAGCTGGGATGACAGCATGGGTTCAGACTTCAAATACAACTGAGACTGGGGTGCCCTTGGGTCCTCCCTACTTACTTGTTTTTTCTATGGTTATGGCTTCTTCAGTGGATAACTCCCTCAGAAGAGATATATGGCCTGACACTTAGCAGAGTGGCAGGCAAGCCTGTGGAGTCTGCTCAAACATTTGTGGGAGTCTGGAAGCACTTTAGAGGCTGATAGATAAGAAGTTAGAAACATCTGAAGTTTTGAGGAGTAAAACAAGATTTATGGTGACTATGAAGAGCAGGAAATCAAAACTGTTAAGAAATCAGCTTCAGGTCATCATAAAGTTCTGATCCCTAGTTTCACATTAAGGAACAGAATGCTACTAGAAAATCCTGCCTGTGGTAATAAATAAAATTAATAATTAGCTACTATATACTGCTTTTCATCTACAGATCACAGTGATAAGAAGAATGCAGTGAAAGTCTGATTTATTGCAGCTAAATAGCTGACTGTTAAACATTTCTTTTTGTGGGACTGTAAATTATACCTGTTGACATAATCTCAATCTTAGCTGCTTTCTGGACTGGATTGCTTTAGCATTGAGAATTAACTCCTTGCAGACATTTTCAAGAGTTATTGTTTCTTGCAAGTATATTATGAAAAGGAGAGATCCCAAAGGAGAGAGAGAGAAATAAATTGGCAAAAGACTTTGGCACTAATTGTTACCAAGGTCACATTTATTGTTACACAAATCAATTAGGACCATATCTTGTGACTCTCAATTGAGGAAAACCGCTTTTTTTTTTTACTGTAAATACTGTAGAATATGTAATCACAGAATCACATCATTTATCTGCCACTATAGGAAACACTTTCTTTAGTACACTCTAAAAAGTTAAGATCACATTGCAAGGTGGTACCTACTCTACCTCTTTTTAATAGAAGCAATAAAATTCTGAAGTGCTTGTTCAAACAAAATGCTAGTCAGAATTTTTGAATTACTTAAAATCTTTGGAATTTGCCCTATATATTACCACAGACTTTGACCTTAACTTTGAAAAATTATTAATAATTTAGTGATCGTTTGTGTCTTGTCCCAACTGAAGACCTTTCATCTGAACTTGGGGTTCATGCAATGAGGAGCAAACTTGAAAATTAAGTGCTTTACAGTTGTCTAAAATTGGTTTCCCAAATTATTTATCAGTGTTGCAACATATATTTATATAAATTTATTTTTTTTAATACCTAATGCATGTGTCCAAGCTGCAGCAAAGGTTTACTGCAATTGTGAAGAAGACATGTAAGACTTGGACAATGTCTTTGTTGTATCTTGACATAAATCCAAAGGATATCCTTCGGTGTAGGTTTGTTTGTTTGAACAATTAATAGGGATGTATATCCCTAAATATGGCTGGAAGCTACACTTGAAAGAAGGCCAAAACCCACATGCTTAGACATATCTGATGGCTCAGTGTGGTCTCAGAAAATAGACTGGTGACCCTTAGCTGTTGAATCTTTTCTTTAGATAGTTGTGGAAAAAAGGATGCAGATGGAATCATGGGTTCAAATCTTTGATTTATCTAAGTCATTGGTATTTTTGCCAGACTTCTCTTTCAAGTCTGATGAGAGTCATATGAAAAAGTGTATGACCTTTTTAAGTTACATATGACATGGATACTGACTGATGACAATGCTTATTTTTATTGTGGCCTTGAACGAAAGCCAGCCAGATGTCTTTGAGAAGTTTGGATGCAAATGTAAACTTTGAAGCCCTGTGTCATCGCCACTGGATAAAGGTGTGTTAATGTACTTTGTAGAAGAAGGACTTCTTAAAAATTACATCAAGGGATTTCCCCTGCCACTCAGTGTGGTTATCCTGGCAACCAAAATGTTTGAGCTAATATGGACAGTAACAAACATGTGCTTTTCCTTTTTAAGGAAGAGTAAACTGGAAAGTGTGAGGATAGCAGGGATCTCATGGGGAAGCAGAAGGTCTATTGCTAGTACAAAAGGAGAAGGAATGCAGAAGGAGGTGCTGGTTTGGTGATCTTTTTTTTGGTGATAGTGAAGGGGAACTTCTAAAAATAGTAAAATATGATCATCCAGTACAGGCTTTTGTTACCATCACCCACTTGAGTTCTGCTTCCGAGATTTATTATATCACTCTTAAATCTCTTGGAGTCATTACAGTCTTGCCTTTCATCTAGTCTGTATATAAATAATTGATCATCATAAGGATTGAAAACTGTGGAAATGAAGACAGCTTAACACAGATATTCTTTATGACATCAATTACAGAGGGAATCATTTGATGAGAACAGAGAATATTTCAAATGGTACAATAATGCTAGCTCCTAAAATTACTTTGTATTTGAAATGAGATGTGTACACTGATTGGTTCTGTTGCCACTTTATGGAGAAAGTATATTACAGTTCAATGAAAAAGATGGTTAATTATCTGCATGCAGAGCTTGCTTCACTCCTCCCCTACTTTTCTTTCACACTAGTGTAACTGTTTAAGTCAGATGTGTACAAGTGGTGTAATGCCGCGGTGAATCAGGCCTGTATTTTGTAAGTAATTTATTGCAAGCATTTTCAGTACTGAAAGAGGAAACGTTCAGGCATGTTCTCTACTGAGATTTAAACTTCCTGAGTATGTGTTCTGTTGGCAGCAGTCACGTGTGCTGGGCAAGGGGTGTCAGAGGGTTAAATGCTGAGTACTACCATGGTAGCTGAGCACATTTATTGTATTAAAACCTGGTAACATGCTAAAATGCTGTAAACAGTAACATTAAGTGTGTCGAAAGGAAGTTGAAGTTCAAGCAGATTTGTTTATTTATTTAGATACTTAATGTAGTGTTGACGGGTGAATTTATGTTTTTGGCTTGACTGCAGAGGACACTTCTTCAACCTTTTGTGAGCTGTCATGTTGCTATTTTGTCTCTTTCTACTGTTCATCCGTGTGCAGACGATAGGTGGTTTGGACCAATATTCAAACTAAAGGGAACTGTAGCACTATTCATGCTGTTCCAGGAAGTGTGCAATGATGTCTGGGAGGGCTTGTCTTCTCCTGTGCCTCTAGCTGCTAGGACCACACCAAACATGTGCAGAGCAATAGTGCCACCTTATTTAACCCGTGCACCAAAAGAATGTCACGCAAAAAAACCCCACACTGCACTTTAATCTGTGTGAACAAGTTCTAGTGACATCGTTGTCATCTGTACTGAAAAAAATAATCTTAAGTGTAATATGTCAGGAGTTTGGTTTTACATGGGCCACTTCTAGAACTAGACAACATCAAACAGAAAGACCTCATGTAATTGTTTTATGGTGAGCAGCCCCAGGAAATTATAGGAATTGAGTTGCAAAAGCAGAGTTAAATGATGAGTTCCTGTGCATTTGCAGTCACCGAAGATCCAAATTAGCGTGAGTGATAAAGGCAGTATTAGCTCTGGGTGTGTTTCATGTGTTTTCCAGAAGTATCTCTAGAAGTGTATTTGTTCCGTTGCCATTTTATGTAAACCCTTTTGCAATAGGGTTGGTGTTGTAACTGCAAAGTCTGGCAAACTGGAATGAGAGAGATAGCAAAAATACTTATGTTCCTGGTCATAGCTAACCAGCATTTACCTTGTTGAGGATCCAATCCAGCAATACACTGAAGTGTGTGCTTTGAAATCTAAAGGTCTTCAAACTGAATATTTCAGTGCCATTTTCCACAGATACTGTGTGGATAATCCATATACAGGTTGTGATGGCTGCTCTTTCTCTCCTTTGACTCTTGACCAAATTATCATAATAAATCCTAATAGTTATTTTTCTTATTGTTATTTATTCTTTTTAGGGCAGACCCCAGTACCCACATTACTTATATTGTCCATGTACTGGTATCAGTAGGTACAAACAGTTGGTTTGCAGACAGAGCTGTGCAGGGATATGCAAAAGGTGTTTGGATGCCTGTAGATGTTGTAGTCTGTGTTCTGAAAGGAGTTTGGAGGAGATGCTTGGGTTTAGTATGAAACATTTTGGCTTGGTATAGTATGTTATATTATTGTCTTAGGCAAAGTATTTGTCTTCTGTCTTTCACCAATAAGCTGGCACCAGACACAGAATTTCATCAAACCTCTGCTTCCAGGTAGGGCATTAAAAGGCCATGAAAGACAAGTGATGCTTGTGTGGCCAGAGAAGAATGTATTGTCATCAATCAGAGGTAGGAACAATGACCCACCACAAAATGTGAGTAGGTTCAGCATGGAAGGCACCAATGCTTAATATGCATTTAGTTCCTCTATGAAATATTTATTGTAGTTTTTTTTACAATTCTTCTCCCTCTGCTTCTTTCTTTCATATCTCAGTGGTGATCACATCTAGCAACAGCTGGAAGAACATATGTATTGCATATTGACCCTGTCAGTTGTAGTTGTGTGAAATCTTTTATCCTAATGAATATCATTAGGCTGTTTTGCAGAAGCTTTTTTGACCTTGTTACAGATAGCATATCATTGTAGGTGAAAAGGAGGGGGGAAAAAAAACCAACAACACAGTAATAAGAGGGAAACCTGCATACAGTCAGGCATAGGAAATGAGCTGACATATATTTTCAATATATTGAAGTTAAAAGGAGAGCCAGGCATCCAGGGGATAAAAAAGACAGATGATAAGGGAACTTTATAGGACAAATAGACATCCAGAGACAGACTGGGCAGCAGAATAGGCTGCCTGAACTGGCTGGAAAGAAAATTGTGCTACTGTTGTATAGTAGTAGCCATTTTGAGTATCGCTTACACATTTTCCAGGTCAGGCTTATGCAAATCACAATATGAATAAATTTCCAGATTTTGGTACCAGTCAATTGCTCTTAAATGGTTCTTAACTGTAATTTCACACAAGGAAAGTTAAATGCATATGATTAATTATAAAGTTTCATTTCCAAGAGTTTGTGGCTTCTTTAAGAAGTTAATGGGAACCACAAAGTGTAATACAATATCTTGTTGATTGAGACAGTAGTTTATTTTCTGTATTTCTTCATTTGAGAGACACTCAGGTATGAAGAACAGATGTGCAGATGTTAGCCTGGTGTGTAGTGTGCCCAGAGGGAGAAATGTAGGTCAGGGATGATTTTTAAAACAGTTTTCTTTTTCAGGTGTGAGATGTAGTACCTTTAGGGGTTATCTTTCTAAAACTTCTAGATGACATTTCTAAATTGCTGAAGCAAAAACAAGCCCTTCCATCTCCATAATATCAAAAGGAAGCTCTGCCTAAGAAGTAAATGTAAGATCTTTTCCCACTGATGACAGATGCAATTTTTGTTCGCTGTTTTCAAAAATGTTCAAAGTAGTTTTTCAATTGCAAATCATAGCAGGGTCATCTGGGAAAACAAGTATAACACTTTAAAGCTATGCCATTACAGTTAACTGACTTCTGCAACTAAAGGTGTAAAGTTAAAGGTGAAAAAGCTATAGTATGTTCAACTGATTATGAATAGTGGTGGACATCCATATTCTAGGGAAATATACAAGAAGAAATTTGAAGGGAGGAAGCAGAGTGTCTATGCAAATTTGTAGGCAAGTTACATCTGGCAACACTAAGTGCTGAATATTTTTGGCCATTCACTTAAGTAGCTAAATATAATTGTAATGCTGCAGGATTTAATGTGATTTAGCAGTATCTAATTGTGGATCTATATGCACTTTATAAAACATTGCATTATTTCATTAGTTGCTGTGGTGTATGTGAGCCCAAATGACAGACTGGGACACTAGTTAGGTGTCCACTACATTGGGTTCTGTGCAGGTGGAACAAAAACTGAAATTACACTCAGACCCAGGATTGCTTGTTGGCACAATGCAGTTAGAGGTTGTACAACTCTCTGGTGCTTGGGTCTACATGCAGCCCTGAGTAGAGCTAGCTGAAGGTCTGTCATTCATTGAAAATTTTCCTCATCCTAAAATAATTATTAGCTGACTCTCCCAAGGTGGGTTTCATGTCATCAGCTTCAGCTGCCTGCTGTTTATTGTCCTGGAACACTTTCTGAAATTGAGGGATCAACTAGGGCTACCATGGTAGTGCCTTGATCTCTCCATTAGTGCTAAAGGGAGGATGGACAGCCAGCTCAGATGGGATTCCTGCAGCTGTTAGACAGCTGAACCTCACCCTGCCTTGGTAAAAGAGGAACAGACTACTGTTATTATTTTATGCTCACCATTTTTCTGAGTGACCAGCTTGTTTCAGACCCTTACTACCGGCAAAGACTGATTACTTTCCTCTCCCCACTCAATATTTAATGATTAATTAGCTGGCTTACTGTGCAGCTTCCAGCCCCCTGGAACCTGTGGGTTTTCAGGCAGAAAGATATCCTCTAGCAAGGAACTGCACTGGTCAATATTTTCCTCACCAGCAATTCCCCAACTTCTTTTCTCTGCATGAGAATGGCCTGAAGCCACAAATGGCCATGTGATGTGACTGAATTGGCTACATAAATTCCTCTTTGCTACAGTCTCTACATTTTATCTCCTTCATCTCTATGAGAAAAAAAAAAAAAATAAAAACGTGGGTGGCGACCATGGGCACAGCCCACTTCACAGGGATGTTGTAGGCTAAAGCCATTAGTGTTTGTAAGACACTTTGAAAGCCTGTGCAAGTATAAACTTTGGCACTATTGTAATGTTTATTGAGAGCTTCTGAAGTTGAACAATGTAATTCTGTCAACAGCTTTTGAATTTATAAAGATATGACCTATCACTAAATTCTTGTGTGAAGTTAGTTCAAAAAAATACTTAAAACGTTGCTTGAACTCCTAGACCTGTTTGGCTAATAAGAACTTCCTCTTCAGCCAGCTCTTACAGCCCAGATAGTCTAGATATCCACATAAAACTGTAACTAATACTCCTGTAAAGAGGGAAGCTGAAGTACCTCCATGGCAGAACTTGTGAAATTGTTCTGCTTGGTTGAGTTCCTTTCCCATTAAAATCATTGGAAAAACCTATTCTTGACTTTAAGGGGACCAAGGTTAAACTAGCACAGAATGTTTTGAAAATTCCAAATTAGTAATTTAATCTTCAGATTTAACTGTAATGGCCCTTGGAAACTTTCTCCAAAGCTTCACTCAAAATAAATGATGTGTTAGTCCCTAATAAATGGTCCTTAGTAAAAGTGTATATTATGCTTCCTTTGAAAAGTAATTTATTTCTTATGGTGGGTTTCTGATTCAGCTGTCTCCCCAGAATGCTCTTTTAACATTTTCTCCCTTCTAGGAGCTTGTATAAGCCCTGCAACTTGCTGTGTTTCTGTACAGCAACACGTGCATCTCTGCATAACAACATGAAGAGGATAACCTCAGACTTAATAGCATGGTTGTCTTCAGATTGAAAAATACTCTGTGTAGGTTCATTTCTTACAATCAGCTTCTTGATTTCTTCGTTATTAAATCATGTAGTGACTATGAAATAAAAGACTCCCAGGCTGTCAGTCAGAACTCTAAACCCTTTCACAGACCATAAATTCACATTCCAATAGTTATAAATAAAAAACACTATTGCAATGGTTGTAAAACTCTGATGATTGGATGTTGTACTGCACCAACAAATCAGAAAAAGAGATGGTTGTGATACTCTTGTCAACAACTTTTTGCTCAGAATTTCCATCTAACCAATAAGTGAGCTTGTGCTGATGATTTGTAGTATCTGTTATCACCTTTCATCAAACTCTAGGAGAAAGGAAATACAGGATATTCCAGATGGGATTCTAGTACATGTGTGCTGAGGAATCTGTGTTTCCTCTGATTGTTAGTAAAGGACAGTGGGGGTGCTGCTGCTTGTTGCATTCATTTTTGTAGTAATGGCCATATCCAAGTAACTTCTGTTAATGTGCTTTAATGTATAATTCTTTTGGGATAGAGTGTTCATCTATTCAGTAATTCTTAGGGCTGCTGTATGCTTTGCAATGCTGTTGATTAGAAGCTGCAGAAGCTACTGTGCAGCAGAGTAAATGTCCTCCTTTTAACTGTGATCTGATGCTGCTCCTCAACTTTTTCTTTAAATTTTTACTTATTACTCTCACTAGGATACTAAATTTTTCAGGGTCCTGGTTAATAAATACTAATACAATTTTCTGAACAAGTTTCCCAATTAAGCTTCTGGTCCCTTTATTAAAAACACAAGTGTGTGATATCAAGAATTAAATTTGCAACACAACAAGGGGTTTTTTTGTCGCTGTGCTGCTATGGTATGGCATATATCACTTTTGGTTTTGGATATTCAGTCTTCTCTTACACATCAACCACAGAAGAACATCCATACCTGAGTTGTAGGAGCAATGGCAATCCAGTGGAAACAATAAGAATGACACAGCCTGTTATAGGATAGGCTGTTCAGCTGAGAAATTAAAAAGGCAACATAACACAAGCTGAGATGCAGAGGCTGGGCAGAATAAAAAAATGCATGACTGCATGAGGCCAATGATTAGTCTAGCCTGCTTCTGTCTCCAGCAGAGGCAGAATGAGAGACCACTTTAGGATGGCATGCAAACTTGGCCACTTCCATGGTCTGCTCTCACTCTCTCAGCATCACAGCTGGTGTTAAGGCTGTTAGAGGTCATGTAACTGCATAATGTTTTTGGTGTTCATGGTCCCGTTTCCCATGGTTTTGTCTCATTCCCACTTGAAACTGTTGATAGTGTCTGCCTCAGCAGCCTCCTGTAGCAGCAAGTTCCAGAGCTTCACTGCTTGCTGTGGAAAGTACTTTCATCTGAATTAAATCAGTCTCCTATTAGTTTCATAGTGTCCCCTACAACTTTTTCTAGTATTGCAGGATTTTATGTTTCATCCTGCCTGCATTCAGCTATCAATTTTTTTTTTCTGATACTGTAAACTGTTATCCTATCTCCTTTTTGGCTTTACCCTCAACAGAAGGGCCCTTGACTATGTAATGTAGAAGGCATTACATAGATGCTTTGTCCCTTTGATGGTTTTAACTGATCTTCTCTAAATCTTCTAACTTCATTACAAAATAAATAAACGCTCTTACCTATGTGCTAAAACAAGTATGTCAAGCATGAGAATCTCCTGAACAACCTCAGCAGTAAAGGTAGAAGCAAATAGTTCACTGAGTGTCTGCAGTGGCATTATCATCCTTTTTATGCCTTTGTCATCAACTGGTCCCACTAATCACAAGATAGCCTCCTGCTTTTGGTGTGTTCAAAGAATGTTTCACTATCACTCTGGGCATCAGTTGCAAGTCACTCCTCAAATTCTTTTTTAGCCCTCTTTATTTCCTGTTTACATTTGGGCTACTTTATGGGATTTTTCTGTCCTTCACTTCAGAAAGCTTTCTGTTGTTGTTTTGTTGTTTGTTTTAAATGCTGGTAGTCTGCCCTTGAAAGCTTTCTTTGCCTTCCTATTGAGCCATCTGTGCAGAGAGGGCTTGGACTGCTTTGTTTTCTTCTTGGTCTGTGTCACACACATTACCAAAGTTTCTAGTAAAGTGTATTTCATGGCTACCAGGCTTTCTGTATATTCCTTGACTTTTGAACTAACCCTTTCAGAGTTTTTGGAGAGGAGAGGGGGTGTTGGGTTTTACTTTATTTACTTTATAATTGCTATTTTTTAACTATTTTTTTCTTGAAATTGAATAGCCATGATCTAGATTTATTTAGCCTTCTCTCTTTTTCTAGTTTTAAGCCATATTGTGCGATGATCACTAATGAAGAAAACCTCTTCAATTAATAGCTTTTGCCCATCTGAGACCAGCTCCAATATGTCTTTTTTTTAAGTAGCAAGCATTTATGTGTCCAAAAAATTAGATTTATGTATCTTACTGAAGCATTGACTCAGTCTGGTGAGGTTAATTGTAGTCTCTTCGAATTTGTACCTGACCTAAATTTGCAGTTTCTCTAATTTCCTGAAGCTTTTCCTGAGCTAGTGATTCTGGCATTGCCCTAATCAAAGGGTTGGTGGCACAGCTCTGCTATTATTCATGTCCATTCTTTTCACCAACAAGGATTCCATTGTGCTTTTTTTTCCCCCATAATATTTTTATGTTGTGCCACCGTGTAATATCCTTCGCATACAGTGCCTCTCCCTGACCTGTGTCCTATTCCATCATTTCTATCAAGCAGGTAATACCATGTCTCATTAGTTATCCTCCTTGCCTTACACTCCAAGAAGGCTGTTATATCAAGGGTTGTCATTTGGTGCCAAGCATTTTAGCTCCCTATAAGTTTTTTGGCTTCTAGCATTAATGTAGAAGTACTTAAAAGTACTGGCCTCCCACCGTTGCTTACTGTTGCAATTCATCTGGCACAGTAGGCAGTCTAATTTACCCTTGATTATTCACTGAGAATGTGCTGCTTACCTTCTTCCTGACTCTTTCAGAAATGTGTTGCACTTCAGTTATGACCGCCTCATAGGTTCCCTCTGTCTGAACTGAGTGTTCCTGCCCCAGTTTTCTCATCTCCTGCTTCTAGGTTTCATGCTTCTCAATGACTGTTTTAGTTTCCCATAGTGATGTGCTAGTTTTCATGATGAACAGGCAACCCATCCATCCAGGACAGGTTTCTTCTGTTCCAAATAGCTCCCTGGTTCCCAGCCTAGCTAAATTCCTGTTGTATACACCATCATCTCCTCTATGCCCAGACACTCCAGATCACTTGTCTTTCGGGCCTTGTACATGGCTTTTTAGAGGAAATTACTATGGAAGTCTTGCCCAGCTCCTTTTCAGCAGTCTGATTTTTAACCTTCACAACACCCCTTTTATATCACATGACCAAAGTGGACAGTGACTGCTTTTCGCCTGCAACCTGGGTACTTTGTGAAAATCCTGCCTTTTCATCTGACAGTCATCAGCGTGGGGTCGTCTTGGACATCAGAAACCCTGATATTTGTGCCTGAAAAAATAATCTACTTCTAGCTTACTCCTCTTAACTTTGACAATTCCTTTCTGGTGGAGAAGAATCCGGAGCATGAGAGTTCAGTGACAAAAATGTACACTGTAGATTAAGAAGACAACACTAAATGCTTGTATCAGTTTCATTACTAAAATGGTTATCTTTACAGTTATTAATTTTATAAGCATCCCATATAAGCTTCTCAGTTCAGCTAATATTGTAACACCACCAGGTGATAATAGTAGTTTATGTTTACATTTAATGAGAGGCTTATGCCCAGATTGCCAGGGATTACCCTTGGACAATGCCTTCCAAATAGCCCAGGCTCCTGACTGACAGTGTTGCAAAGGAGTCACTGACTCTGGGACATGAGCTGCCAGCCACCCAGCATGTCCTTGGCTGGTGCAAGCAGCAGAGAAAGCATGCTTGAAGGAAGGGATGTATTCAGAGGATCTCTGTAGGAAAGCAGAGATTCACCTGAGGAGGAGAGTGTTTTTAAAAAGATGTTTCAAAGAACAAGAAAAAAGGGGAATTTTCCTGGTTTTCAGTATGGAAAGGAGCATCTTTGGTAAGATTTTGGTAAGTCTGTTCAAGGCAGGTGAAGAAAACAAAAGCCAGGGGAAAAAGTTGGACAGTCTACTTTGAGAAAAAAAAGATACAAACTGACATAGAATGAAAATGTCTTTTCATTGCTAATTTAGGGGTTTTTTTTTTACTTTGAAAACTTATGTCCTTAGCCATACTAGAAGCAGAAAACACAAAACCTCTGAAGAGGTTTAAAAGCAATGCAAATGTTTCCAGTTTTCGTTAGAGAGGAGAGTCTCTGCAGACAAAAGGGATTTCAGAACCTAAACACCTTTGGTGCTTCAGTAAACCAACCTGAGTATTTGCCTGACAGTTGAAAGATATTCCCTGTGGGTCCTTTATGCTCTGGTCTGCAGAGCTGGTTGAGTAAATGTACAGCAACAAGGAACATTGTTATACCCTGTGTCTGGCATTTGCTGGCTGATATTTTTAACTTAAGGCAGATACAGTTTGATAATGTTGTTTTGCACAGCTCTGCAGTATTCATCAAATACGGAAATGACTTTGATAAATACACCTTGCTGCATCTTCAATTTTTAGCAGCAGTCATGTTACATTTTGTTTGAAGAACTCAAGTGTGGACTTCTGGAAGGGTGCTAAATCACCACTGGGGCTCTGGATAAGAACTGTGTTCCTGGAGGCAGAGTTAAAACATTTGAACTGTAAAGTGTATCTGAGGAGCCTATGAGGATTCTTTAGTTAAAGCGGCAGTATATTAGAATTCAGAAACTTTTCTGCTTTGAAAAGGGAAAGACTTTCAGCCTAAACCAGTATCATTTTCATGGGTACTAGATCTATGACAAGCCCTGTGAGGGATTTTCCTGACTGAGTGCCAGCAGGTCGATGGACAGCTTGGTGGGGTGGCAGGGGCAAGAGAAGCAGTCTCCAAGCACTAGGGACCAAATGGAACCTTTCATTTCTTTGCCCTGTAGACTGTTTGATCGTGTTTTGAGTGTGATGACATAGAGATTTCTCTGTCACAAAAGTGGGTCTCAGTTTTCTCCCGATTTCTCTAACCAAGGGAAACTCTGTGTAGACACTTGTATCACTGTTCAAGCATTGAAAGCCATTTCCAAGACCTGCCTTTTTGACACATACTCATTTTGGCACCAACTATTTTTAGCTGATACACTAGTGAAGCTATTAGATCCATGAACCTAGAGATTACATTTTTTTAAGTAAAAAATTCAAACTAGCCAATGATGTGTGCATCTTTTTTTAATAATAATTTTCACATAGCTGGAGTTGCATTTGGCACAGGGATGTTTTGTGATCATGTTTGGTTGAAGAAATGGACAGTGATGCCAGAAACTGAAGGGAAAACTGATTGTAATATCACAAGCTGTAAAGAATTTAGGTTTTGAACAGTTCTGTAATAATGCATTCCACATTTCCTGTGTGGGTTGATGTTTGTGCTAAAACCTTTCACTTTTTTTTAACATTTTAATGGATTTACAGCCATTACTCAACTATTTACAAGGAACAAAATGTGACCCCCATTAATCATAACTAATCAAATTCAGTATGTTCAGTCATAAAATTTTCAGTGACTGTTTTCACTACTTTCATCTTTATTCATATTTTCCAAGTTAGTAATGATTAATAAATTAATATTTACGGCTACCATGTGTTGGTGTCTGAGAGCTTTTTCTTTTTTTAATAGACATTTTGTTTAACTGGTATGTAGCCTGGAGAGATGACCCAGTATAAGCTAGAATTGCTACCTTTCTGGGAAATTAATGCTCATGCAAATTGCAGAACTGACAGTTCCTGGAGGCCATAGTCCTTTATCTATAGGAGAGGGAAGAAAAGTAGAGCAGAGGGAGCTTGCACTATGTCTTGTCAGTGTACCCAGCTCTGCTTTGCAAGGTTGAGGGAAACACAACCTTCAGGCTACTTAACTTAGTCACCTCAAACTGCTGCCATGTAGCAGGTAATGTGGTGGAGTTTTTTAACTTTGTCACTTGGTAGAGAACAACTGAGCACTCACTTCTGACACATTCCTCTATAGCAGTTGTTAAGATAAAGTAGGAGCTTTAAATGCAACTAGTGAATTGGTCGCTGATGGCTGGCTCCACTGGTGGTTCAAGACCTGTGCAGTACTAAACAATGGAGACATGCTGTGCTCTGGTGTGCACTTGAAGAAAGGCCATTAACAGATGAAATGTCAGCATTGACCCCATGCACCTGTAATAAATGTAAGCTTTGTAATCAGTAGCAGGCTGTCTGAGGGCTACAGATATACTAAGATTAATTTTCACTATGGTGTGCCCAAAGTTCTTGTATAACATAAGGCAACCAGTTAATGTTGTCAGGAGAGACTATCAAGTTTTGGCATGTCTGTCTTGACAACAGAGCTAGACTCTAAGGTCCTAGTGGCAGCAACTGTCTTTCCATACTTTTTTCTGGAGCTTACCACACGTGACAAGTGCAGAACAGAATACCTGTAGAGGCCCACCTCCACTGTGAGTGTCTCTCTCTCTGTTCCTTTGCTTCGTTATGCGTCAAACTTGCTATAGTAACCAAAATTTGCAGTGTAAAATTACATGTGTATATATATTTTACTCATAAGTGCTAGAGGTACAAGAAATGTCGTCACTGAACACCAGCCTTCAAAAAATTCACACGTTGAGAAACTCTTCTGCCTACCTGTTTCAGGCTTCCTTACTGCCTGTGAAAGGCAGGTGGTTCTGGGTTCATATAAAGAAGCTTCAGACAAGGGTAACTGACACTGGAGAACACTTTAGGCAAAAAGGCATTTCAAAACGCATCATAAAGCATGTCTAGACTGGAATTTGTAGTAGAAAGAAAAAACTATTATCCTCTGGGTTGAAAAGTGACCCATGGCTTTAGGCATTAGTGATGTTTGATAAATGACCTGGTCTTCCCTCTCCCTGGTGTGGGAGGCAATTGGTTTCCACTGTAAACCTGGACTATAGGCTATTTGCTGTATCCTATTTGTAGCGAAGGTAGCATAGCCTAATGCAACACAGAAAAAAGGAGCTTTTGAAAATGTCATCCTTGTGTTTATTTGTAGAGATAATCTGAAATAACAATACAGCACTTCAAACTTGAAACTTCGAATGCATTTATTATACAAGATATTTTTTCATCTATTTTATGGAGTAGGTGTGTTTTAGTGGAATACATAATAGCATGATTTTTGGCACCTTGTAAATGTGGCATTGTTATTGCATATGAACTGTTTTGATCAAGAGCCATGTTAACTGCCCCATCAATTACACTTCTAAATGCCTGTCAAATTTTAAAAATGCAGCTCTGGGCCCCATAGGGTTTTTCCTTCTTTTAGGCAAAGTGACTTTTGTTTTCACTCACTACTTTTGATCTCCTTATCATTCTGGAAATTTTCTTGCTTGGGTTTCATTTTTGAGATGTTTGGGTTTGGGGGTTTTTTTATTAGAGAAATATCCTTGTATGGAAAGCAAAAGGAGCATTGTGAAATCCAAAACTGCTTGGGATACTGAAAGAGTCAGGGTATTTAGAATTTCTTATGGATGGGTTACTATTGTGGAAGCAGCATTTAATTGTATTACGTAGAGTAGCAAAGTTGCAAATATAATTGCTATTATATCTTATGTATGTTAAAAAATGCTTACTGTACTGTGCAGTGTGTCTGTTAGCAATTGTTGCCATGGCCAGGTATACACACTTGCATATAATTTCCCCTTAGTATATTTTTGCACAGAACTTCTTCTGAGCGCTCAAGACAAAATATCTGTGCCACTTCAGAACACACAGGTACTTAATTCTGTATGTTCAGTAGACCAAACATTATTGAAATTAATGTGGTGCAACACAGCTGGAGTTAAATGAACTATTGTTCTCACAGGGTAGACTAGATTAAAAACCACAGAAAAGAAAAAAGTTTAAAATACTGTTTTTTAATGGCTCCAACTATAATGCTATCTCAAGACAAGCAGCTGGCAAACATATGACATTTTTTCCTCCCACAGATCTTATAAAAACGAATTTCACATTCATCCAGGCATGTCTTTCTAAGGGTGCCTGCTGGCATGTCATTCCTGGAGGAAGCAGTCCATTTGGGAAGGGTGTTAGAGGGTTGGCAAGGCACCAGTCCTACTGCAGAGACAGTGCACAGTGACTGGGAGCAAGGCAGCCCCAGGGAAAGCTCAAAGCTTGTTCCAAGCCTCTAATGGACAGGTCTGCAATCAGGAACCTGATGAGGGTTCTCTGCAGCATTGCTAAATGTTCATTCCCTCCTAGATAAGCTACCAGTAGATGGAAAGATCTCAGTGGTTCCTTTTCGACTTGTACTGCAGTACTCTGAAACACTGATACTGCAGAATTGTACAACTGTATGAGAACCTCATGTAGTTCTGAGAGCCTCTGTGTAACATTGTTTGGCTTATACATATTTTATTATATTTGGCTGTTGGTGAGAGTCAGATGAAAATTATTTCCAGATTACAATAAAGGAACTTCAAACATAGTAAGTCTTGTTAGATCACTGACCATAGTAAAATAAAATTTTAAAAGGCTGTACATCAAGGTCCAGTGGAAACTCTTTAAGAAAGAAAAAAAAAAAAGTGTAGTATTATTGGCCTAAATATACTGCTGAACCTTGGGAAAAGATTTGTGCCACATTTCTTACGACACTAACGTCACGGAGGATATAAACCAGTCATTGGCACTCTCTCAAGAAACACATCACTGTAATTCATTATAACAATACCACTGTGATATTTGTTCATAATATTTATGAAAGCTAGGCTATGAAAACAGTATGCGCTGACTGTCAGTGGTGATGTATTGTTCTTTAAAAGAGAATATACATGACAAAATGTTTTAAATGAACTCTAAAAATATACTGGCGAGTTTAAACAATTTGGCTGGTTGTGCGCTTCATGCCAGGAGGGGCTTCCCAGGATATGCTTCTGGATGACCTTTCTGAGGACATATATCAAATAGTCATGTATTTATTATGGTCCCAGTCAGTCCTCAATAGCAATGATGAATGTTGTGTAGTGTACGTAGTCATTACAGCTCTGTGTAATACTCTGCTCAGTTTCCAGTTTCTGTCTTTTCTATGGAAAACAGAGCAGCCTGTGTCATGTCAACCCAATAAACCCAACTTTTACCTACAAAGTGTTCCTAGTGGCATAAAGCTTTATCTGACCTGGTAGGGGGGTACAGATGCCAGGAGCCCTGGAAGGAGGCTTCTGCTCTGCTTCTCCAGTTGTGTCTGTGCCCAGCAGAGGCCAGGGGAGCAGACTGGCTCTTGCAAGTCGGGAGGCTTTATAAGCCCTCATGTAGCGTGCTGGGATTCACTGCAGTTCTGACGTCAGTGTAAATCTGGATTTCTGGGCACTGAATAAGGAAGCACGCTTCTACAGATGAATGGCCCTGATGACATGCATTTTTTCCATCCTCTTCATTAGCACTGTGGGGAACATCAGTAGCATGAAGGTTCTGACATTTGTTGCAACCAGGCATGGGCTCAGTCCAGCTCCTGGTGAGAAGAGATTATCAGTTCTGGATAAGCTCAAGCACAAGAGTAGGCAGCATCTTGAAGGTGGTGAGGCTAAGTGCCAGTGGCAGGCAGAACACAGGGTAGTTTCTCACTTCACAAAGAAGTGAGAGATTTTGATTTCGGAATGTAGTTTATTAGGAAGGGAAACAGAAACCCCAACCTCTGGCTTTTTTCCCTGTCTCCAGGAAACCCTCCTACTCTGTCCACTCTAGTTCATTTATACCCAATCACTTGATACTTGCTGTGCTGGAGTGAGAAGGGAGAGGTGAAAAGCAAAAGGGGAAGGGAGTTGCCTCTTATCACCATGCACGAAGGCTCCAAACAGAATTCAAGCTTGTGGCTGGCAAAAAAAGAAGCAGACAAATCTAAAATTACTTTTGAAGCTTGATTTCCTAGATTCACTGCCCTTTGCATGAATACTTAGATTTGAGAACAATAAATACCATCACTGCAGGAAGCCCCAGATTTGAATTGTGTGCATCCACAGCTATTTATGAATCATCTATTTTTACTTAGCCACTTCCATCTAAGGTAGTTGGCTCAGTTTAATAATGAAATAGCCTCTCCAGAAGTACTCCCAGATGAGCCTATTGTTCTAAAAAAATACAAAACCAAAAAAACTAATCTCATGCAAGTTTTCTGAAAGATGTTTTAAAACAGAAATTATTTAGAAAAGATAAGGTAGATGCCACACTAGACTTGATGCACTGTAGTCAGGGACTACAGGTTAAAACCATAAGAATGGAAAGAAGAAATAAGTTATAGAAATGGAAGAAAAAAAAAAACAACACACACAATAGGAAAAGCACCTAAAAGACTGGATAACAGGAGGGAATGATTAAAAGTGGAGCAGAGATGCTTATGTAGTGCTTTGTGCAAAATAATATATTCTACCTTGTACCTTTAACTTTTTCTCTATCACTCTCCCTCCTCCTGTCTTTATTTTTATCAATAATCACATATTATTTATGATATCCATTTCATTTCATGGGCTTTGGGACTCTGAAAGTATAACAATTTTTTGCTGCTGTCTCCAGTTTAATTAAATATCATTATTATTTCCTTAAATTGACATAGCTAATCAGTGTGAACATTTCCTATTCTCTTTTACTACTGAGCGTTGTTTATTCAGAAACAATAACAGGTATTAAGAATCAATGTTTGGGTGTGTGCATTTTAATTACATTAAGGATGACCAGTTCATGCTGGGATTGCACCTATGCCAAAGGTTACATCGGTGATTTTTACCTGATAATTTAGATATGTGGTTGCAAGCACAAATAACTGTCCACATATATAATGAAGTTTCTCCTGCAACATGACAATCAAGGCTAAGGTGAAGCTCACCAGGAGCCAAGGCTGTATCCTTCCTGTTTTATTAGTCTGGAGGAAATAAATGGTATTGCTCCAGATCAGGGAAGTAAGAAGCTGAAGACTCACTCAGACTAGTTGAAATTGTCAGCGTCCTTGAAGAAAAAGTTTAAAGTGGAAACCAGTACATTTTTGGAAGCTATTTCGTGTTCCCATTTGTGCTTTAATCCAGAAGGTTTAGTAAGCAGTATATCAACATCAGTGACGACTGCAGTCAGAATAATTAATAGAAAATATGATGTTTAAATTTGTGTAAAAAGTCAAAGAAGGATTTAGAAGCAGGATGTAGATTAAAAAGAAGAGACTGAGTATCTTCATCTGGCCCAATAAATGGTTGCTTAATTTTGCATACAGGTCAGATGAAAATTCATGTATTAGATTATGTGTAGATAAAGAATACATAAAGTAACAAATAAGATGGAAAAAAAACTTATGAATGTGCCAAATGCTCTATGAACAACCTCCAGCTGATTTTGAGATCATCCATACTCTTGAACAAAAATCTGAAAGAACATCCACCAAGATTTCGGTATCATCCAGTCTGAATGTTAACTCCTGTCTCAGTTTTAAGCTCTAGACTAATCTATTCCTAAGCATTGTTTTCTCAGTCCATTTCTAATAGTGATCTCAGTGTTATAAGCAGTTTCTTTTTCACAAAGCAGAATGATAAGGATGTTTTTTAATGCAAGCATTGTATAACTAGCTGAGGCTGTGAAAAGTGCCTGTGTGTCAGCTGTGTTCAGTGTTGAAAAACAATGGATGTTGCTGTTTATTATGAGTATCAGCAATCATTTGAGCAACAAATACTTGTTAGAAGAAAAAAAACGGGGGCGGAGGGAGGAGGGCTATGCAGGATTTTACTATCAAACAACATACATAGTTCTGATCCACTAGAATGTCTAGTCACACAGAAGTAACAAGTTTCTTGGGGACTGTGGTGTAAGCCATATTCTAGGAATCTTTTGACCTGCATTTTCCATGTCCAAGTCAGAGGGAAGTTTACTTTGTGAATGGGGAGAGTCATGTTACTTTTGAGCTTCATGTTTTCAAATCACTTCTCTTCCACTGACTTTGGCCAGTCTTGAACTGTGTAGATAGACAAAAAGCAGGTTTTGTGTGGTTCTTCACCTCCATCCATGCTCTATGAATGTTCTTTTCTTTTCTAATCTCTACAATAATTTATAACATTTCTTCTTTAAACCCTCTATTTTCATAAATGGCAAATCATGTATTTCCATGACCTCATCTGTATTAAGTGCAAAGAACAGAAAGAAAAGTTTTCCAGCCAAATGAGAGTGCTCTCTCAAGCTGAATTCTAATAAATGCCTACAGTTTATAATTGATACTACCAAGACTGTCTCAAGGAATTTAAACCAATCTAGAATTTAATAGCAATCAACAGAATCGAGACAAAGTGAAACTATTACACTGAACTTATCAAAAAGCAGGGTTTAAATTGATGCTGCATATTACTCATTTTGACAGCTGCAAATTCACATTAAAGATAGCAGAGACCAAAAGACAGCAACTAGAAGAGGAAATGCTAATTTATTACTTACAGAGAAACAACTCTGAAGTTAAGCTGTTCAGTTTAAATAATGAAATACCAAGGTACCTTTGATCCACAGAATCACAGAATAGCTAGGGTTGGAAGGGACCTTAAAGATCATCTAGATCCAACCTCCCTGCATTGGTAAGGACGCCCAAAACACTTTCATAAGTTCAGTCTTAATTTCCTGTCATACCAGGGTTATAGGCAAGTGTCTCTGGAGTGGACATGTAGCAGACATCATTCAATAGCAACCCTACATAAAGACAAATGAACAATTTTTTTTTAAGTAGACTGGCATGGAAGAGTTACATCATTAAAGCATGTGTCCTCATCATGCTATGCTGCTTGTGTTAGAAGAATGGGGAATGAAGAAATCCAAAATCCATTCCTAACTGCACTACTTCTTGGTGTATGTTTTGAGACAAGTCATGTAATTTCTTACACTTCTCTACAGAAAGGGAATAATGCTGTCTAATTTCAGTGGGGGTGTGCTGATAGCAAAAGAATGATGTAGTGAATTCTTTCTAATAGGAATTGTATCTCAGCATTTGGGAAGGCTGAAGTAATACAGCTCTAAGAATGCTCTGTAAAATTATTTTAAATCATTCAGGTGGAAAAAAATATGTAAACTATGTAAATACAAATTACTATATAATTTAGGAATGTATAAGCAGGAGGATGTAAAGTTTGTTTTGCTCTGCAGTAATTTCAGTTTCCTATACAAGAATAAAGCTGTAGGTTGGTTTTTTTTTTTTTGACTTTTACATTTTTGTGTTGCAGTCAATTTGAGTGAGAGAAATACCTTTTGTGAAGGCCAGTCCTCCACATGCTCTTTAATGAAAAACTGTTGGATGCAAGCACAGTGCCCTGTAAGAATTTAAGAGAGGGTAGGGTTATGAACTTTCTAAAACCCTTGAACAAGTCATAGCTTAAAGGCTTGATGAGGCAGGAAAGGATCATTCTGATGATAACATGCTTCTAATGTTTTGTTTCATTAGTATGATATTTGATTCCTAAGGTACAGTGTGGATGAGAAGTCCTAGGACTTATTTTCTCTCAGTAGTGTATTGAACAACCTCTTAACTGACATCTTAATTAACATTGTTGCTCTAGATTCAATCTGATGTCTGCTCCACTTAACAGGCGTCAAAACGTTCTCTAGAGATCAGGGAGGAGGGGTGAGTACCTCAGAAACCTATGGAGCTCATCCTTTCCCTTGGGATTATTTATAGGTACCATGACTGTCACTGGTGTCCATGTTTGCAAATGCCAAATATGGGATTCTGAGTTGGTACCTCTGGTTTATTGCAAAGTTACAGAAGTAGTGAATATAAGTACTCAAATATTACACTATGCTTAGCAAGTCCTAGAGCACCCCTAAGACCTGCACAGTCAGACATGAGGGCAGTTTACAGGGATAGTCCTGCTTGGCTAAATCTCAGACTAAATTCCTCAGACTAGCACCTTCTCATGGGATCAGGAGATGCAACGGCCAGAGTTGGCTCAAATATATTGCTAAGAATAGGCCAAACCACTTCAAAAATAAATGAGCTCTATGAGTTTAGGACTACTAAGATTTATAGGCTAATGGATAGCCATCAGAAGGAGAAAATACTGTATGAAAACAAACACTGGGGAAATTTAGAGCCCTTCTGTCTCTCCTGGCTTACACTGATGTAAATCAGGATTAGCTGCACTGGAGTCACTTGACTTACAATAATATAAGTAGGAAAAGAATGGGTAATTTATGCTCACTTTGTACTACCACACAGCTAGAATTAAGTGGTCTTTTTGGAAATGAGAAATGGGTCTTTTCTGAGCTGTTTTGCAGGGAATTAAGAATGGCAACCAGATGCTTCATTCAATACAGATTTTAGATGAGTAAGAAACAAACCTTGGGAGGCTTTTACAGTATTTGTCAAGAGCATGTGCTATGTATTTGCCAGCTATAAGTCTGTGAAATTTATATACACTGTGGACTATATTAATTTTCAAATAAATATAAAATATACACAACAAGAAATTCTGATAACTTCCTATAAACCCCCTAAAATAGGGTGTTTTCTACAGTCAGCCAAAAATGTAATAAATCTACAGCGTAGCACAAGAACTTTGCTGCTTATCCCTGGCCATTCACTAAATCTTTGTCTATGGAACTACTGCTGTGTGAATCTCAAAAGGAGGCCAACTGTTCACACTGGATGAAGCCTCTATGTTTAGAGCCTTATTCTGAGAACTGATCCATCCAGTCAAGGCAAAGAAGAGGTACCCAGTCATGTAATGCCTTCCCTCCTTCCAACACCAGTTTGGAAAACAAAAACCCACAAAAAAAATGCTTAATTAAAAGAAAATTAACTAGCTGAGATCATACGTAGTGCAGTAGGAAAAAGGGATGCATCAATGCAGAGAGGCCTTTTGTTGAAAAGTACTCTGCTAAAATGCTTTTCAGTGCATAAAAAACTGCATTTTGTTTTTCTCTTCCACTGATGGGCAGTTACTCCTGCAAGTAAGTGTAGTAACTGCTTGAGGAATGCTACTCTCACAGATACAAATCAACTGTATGATAGATAATGCAACGCAGAGCTAAATTAACAAGATGCTAGAGCAGCCAAAGTTTCTGTTTAATTTGGACACAGCATTGACCTCCAAATTATACTTTAGTTTTTCATCTGTTTTCTAGGCTGGGAAGCCAAAAATACTCTGTCCCTCAGAGAATTGACATGCAACAGTCAATTCTCAGTAAATCCCAGGATGTATGTGAAATTAGGGAATTTGTCTTAGAAGTATTATTTTACAGCTTGACAAAGTGTGTCCTGGTGTGTGATTAATGTCTGTTACTCAGGTAACTGGGACTCTCTAATGCTGAGCATGCTTTATTCTTCTTCCTTAATACAGCAGTGTGTTTTGGAAACACATCATCCTTTTGAGTTCAGGAACACACCAAAGGTGATTGTCAGGACTTCTCTGTTCATGTGTCTCAGTTATCACAGAATTAGGGCACAGATGTTTGAACTTTGGCTTTTATCAACAGAATAAATACCTTGGGCAGCTGTTGTGCTTTTGCTGCCCTGAGTTGTACATTATATTCTGCTCTAGCACAGCTCTTTTGGGTAGCCCCATCCCTGTAACAACTTGCACTTTCACCTGTCAGGTGAGATCATCCAAGCATCACTCAGCATGACTGGATATCTTGTAATCATTGCAGTTTCATTTTGAAAACTTCCTCGTGATCCAGTCACACAGCCACTGCCACCACAGACTTTGAAACTATGCGAACACACAGTTAGACGGCAGCTCAGGGTGCAGGGAGCCTGCAGTGGATGTGTGCAGAGAGAAATGAAGGAAATGGCAAGGACAAGGCAAGGACAGACACTATAATGCCTGCTTTACCTTGGGCCTTGCGGTGTCTGTGTCTGCTCACTGAAAGTGGAGAAGGCAGGAAGACATCTAGTTATCCAGAGGTATGGTTCTGCACTGGTAGTGCTCATCACCTCTCATCAGTGGGGGCTAAAGCTTTCTTTTCCTCCCATTCAGGAACCCTTCTCTTCCCCTTGCCTCTCTATCTTGGCAAGTCTGTCTCCACCACTACCATGGATGCTGTGGTGAAAGACCTCTGAGCTTCTCTGCTATGGAGGAAGTGAAAGGCAGAGCTGCAGGCAAAGCACAGCATCAGCAGGCTGGGTTTCATGGCTTCAAATCTCAGAGGTTAAGAGCTATGACTTTCCTGGAAGGGCAGGCAGCAACTAACCTCTGATAGAGATGCTAGTAGAATGGAGGTGGGGTGGTTTAAAGAGCAACTCTATCCACCAGCCTGTCCTGAGATAGCACACTAATTGGTCTGGGTAACCCCCCGCTCCGAACACACAGACCTTCGTTGCTTCATCATACAGTGGAGAGGTTTCAATGGTGTCAGGAAAAGATAAATAGGAGCAAGCTAATATGCTCCCTTGCCTCTGCTTAGAGGGGTAGAATTGGGAGTCTAACGTGAAAATCAGCAGTTCTCAAAAGGAGTTCTGTCTTGGTATTCAAGCCTGTAGTTATGCTTAACTAAGAAGTTTGAAAATGTGTAATTTACACGTAAAAAGTATGCTTTAAAAAAAAACGCTCTTCAGGGCATAAATAATGCACTTCAAACAATGTTAAGAAGCCGAGTTAAGTCAGGAAATCCTAAGTGATAAGGTAAACAATTTATATAATTCTGCTTTTGTGTATTTCGGGTTTTTTTAGATTTGGGACCAAAAGAAGCAGCCTTAATCCAGACATTTCTTGTCAGTTGTTCTAACACAGATTAAATATTGATTTTTTTCTTTTAAGTTATTGTTAATTATGTGACAAACTATTAATCCATTAGTGAAGATAGTGATACTCTTAAAGATGTTCTCTAATCTTTTTCAAATATTGATTTCATATTATTATAGCATAGCCAAATACTGTATTACTCTTTATCTAAATTAACATTTTTTCAAGATATATTTAGGAAGGAAATGTGTGTTTATTGATTGTATGAGTGAAATTACTTTAATTAAGGAAACAGGCCTACTGCCAAAAGTGGCATACATGACTATTAGTGCAGGCTGCTTCCTACAACAGCCCAAAAAGGCATCATCAAAAGCAGATGACTAAATTAGTTGCAAAGTACATCCTAGCCAGACAAATGCTTCAGACACTTGACCATTTGTAGGTTAGATTCTCTTTCCTTTGAAAGCAAGCTGCACCACAGTAATACTTTCAGGTTTTCTACCAACCATCATTTAAGATTTTTCAGCTTTGAATTAAAAATATACTTCAGCAGAGCTTGATTTTTTTTTTGTCAGGAGATGCTCATGTCAGCTTTCAGTACTCTTGTTTAGATTTGTGCTTGTAGTAGAGGATATGAGATACCTAGGAAGTGTCAGAAGTTTCATCTTTTTACCTGAAAAGACAAGCAAAAAAGTGGTGACAGTAGTGGCTACTGAAAAGGAAACATCAGGCTGTTGTGCTTTGCTTTATTTTATAGCATATTCAGTATTCTGACTTGCTTTCACAGCTTTTAGCCTCAGAATTAGTTAGAAATCAGTGTGGATCCCCATTGCTATTGATACCTCGTGCACTGAGGAGGAAATCCTCAAAAATGTGCAGGAATCTACCTGAAAGTTTAGTAACTTTCCATAGGAATGTGATTTTTGGGATGTTGTGTACCTGAGAAGGTATGTATTTTCTGAATCCAAGCTTCATACTTAATGGGGTAATATACTCGGTGAATCTTCTTCTGATGCATGAGAATAAAAAATACTCAGAATGTAGGCATTGTGGAATGTCTTATCTCCACTCAAACTGGGAATGGTTAAAAAATACAGTCTCTAAACCCAACCCCCACAGCTGATAGTCTTAAAAAAACCTGGTGGTGGGACTTAAATGGGAGAATCCCACCACAGCAAGGGGTAATATAAAATGAGCCATGGAAGCAGTGATTATCGATCTGGGGATGTCCTGGCAGCAGGGGTTGCCTGGATCTGTCTAGCTGTGCCTAATGTGACAGTCAAGTCCCAGGAAGCTTTGTAGCATTGTTGGGGCTGTGGCATGGGCCAGCCCCATGCCATTCACTGTCTCCATCTTAGAGAGGTGTCCTGGGTTGAGCCAGGTTTAAGCTAATTTTCCTTTTACTGATTTTTTTTTTTTTCCTTCAGTAAGCTTTCCTTCATCAAGCTTAGCTGTGATGCTGGCGATTTGGGCTGTAGTGTGCTCCTCCCTGCTCTGCCCTTGGTAAGATGTTGGTAGCTGCCTTGTGCCTGCATTGAGGCATGTACCTGGGTGTGAACTGTATGGACAGGATAGTGATCGTTCAGGAGAGCATGTATAAGATGAGTTGTTTGTACCCCAGCCACAGGAGAGCACCTATGGGGCAAGGAGCCTTCCTTGCCAACAGCCCATGAAAATGTGTCTGCCTTTGTAGCAAGGAGTGAGTCTAGGGACACAAGCAAACAATACATGTGACAGGAAACGTGGGAGAGGCTGTAGCTCTGCCTTTCAGTGCTGATGGGTGGTAAGCATGCTTCATGTTAAGCTGCAGCCTATTCCCCAGCACTGTCGTAGCTGAGCCTAAGCCTAAGGTGACTAGGCTGGGCACCTGAGAAGTTTTGTAAGCTCCTGACCTGACTGCAACAGCCATATTTAATTAAGCCTTCCAGATTAAGGTTTCCTGCTTTACCTTCAGCATGAGGAAATGCAACTACAGACCTTCCCACCTTGTTATCTATATATTATGGATGTGTCTATACCAGTGGAAGATATTTCGGCATAGAGTGCTCAGTTGCATGCCATGGGAAATGCAAGAACATTTCTTTCAATGTTTAAAATGGAAAACAGGAAAGTGTTTCTTCTGGCCTTTTAACAAACAGAAATAGAATATTCCTCACTCTAGCAAGATAGAGTGTGAGTAGCCATGGGAAATGCTGAGCTATCGGGGCTTAAAAACTTAAACTGCTCGTTTTTGATAGAACTATTTTAAGCAATGGGTAGATGCTCTTGAAGGATTAGCAGTTCAGCTTCATCTCCTGAGCTTGGCCCTGTGGGGTTCTTTGTGTGACTATGAAAATGTACTGCTGAAGTGTTGACCTCTGCTGCACTTGCAAGCACCCTCTCTCTGAATGCCATGAGGTTTCTGTATCCTCTGTGCATTCTGGAAGGGTGATAATGGTTTCAGCAGTACTTATGGTATGACTTACATAATTGTCACTGCCTCATTTTTGTAGTCACCCTATGTAAATGCCAATAAAATCTTCCAATCGTCCTATATAACTACAATGTATGCGTATTATAGTTGTAAATATTGTGATTAGATCTTACCACATAACGTTTGCTTACACACTTACGTGCATAGAGAGGTCCCTTCTATTGAGAAGTGTCCAAATATCATAAGGACACCAGTAGCCAGTGTTTATTAATGATTTGACATATGTTTGCTAAACATATTCATAAATCTTGAAGAAAGACTGCATGAGGGGTCCTCAAATCAAGACATGCAACTGCCAGCTGCTTTGGGTTAAATCGTTTTAAAACCACACTGGGGATGTGAGTGCTGTAGTACAGTGAGTAACCAGTAAGGGGAACCCTTTTTGCAGTAAACCTTCAAGTTTTTACTGCTTTGATGGAGAGTGTGGTCATAAAGATAATGTGACATTTTGGTTAAAAAAAAATTATGTTTAATCAGAAGGTGAACAGAGATAAGCAGTTTAAAATGAAATCTGAATTACAATTTCAAATCTACATTATTTTTTTTTACATTTCTCAATAAGATTGAATAGGAACTGTGAATGAACCTGCCTAATGCAGGCATTAACCCTTACAGCATGCTGAAGAAAAGGAGAAAAGCTGATTTTGATGACAGACAATATGAATGAAATCACCCCAGAAAAGTGACTGTCATCAAGCATTGTTTTAACAAGAACAACAAATTACTGATTTATTGCTTGAAATTATGTCATTGTGAGTAAAATTTAATCTGTGGCTGAGACTTCTCACTCCAAAATTACCATTTTGCAACTTAGGTGCTACCATTCTAAATATTCTCAAAAGTTGTAGTTTTCAAGAAGCATGAAGATAAATCTCAATACTGTAAATGCTGTAGAGAAACTCCTGAAACTAATTAATCTGCATTGTTCTTTAATAGATGTTACATCAGGAAAAAATCACTACAGTCTTTAACTGTTACAGTAAGTGTATTTTGATATTGCCTGGATAGAGAAATAGGTTTTATTGGGATGAATAAAAATTCAACATTTACTTGGATAAATAACCTAACTATAGATTTTCTTATATGAAATGAGCAATTCTGGAACTAGCATGATGGATAGGTCTGAGGGAACTCCTGTCTCTGTCCAGTGCATGCATTTTCATTACATTTAAACTGGAAAAACATATTCTATCTAGTAAGATTTACTTTTTCACTGCTAAGTAGCTGGTAAGTAACTTTATGAAACCATTGAATGCACTGATTCAATGCCACCTATAAAATCTGTAAATAAATACCACTGTAAATCTAAGCCAAAGTTTCTGCCATACTTTCTCAAATGGCCTTCCCTCTAGACTGCTAATTAGCTTTTCTCTAACTTTGAATACTCCATAAATGCACTATGCTGATCGATAGTGCTTCAATATTAATTAATAATTTACCACACTCTTGGAATTTTCCTCTACATGTAATCACAGCCCCAGCTCCTTCTAAATTGTTCTTTCTCTAGGGAAAAGAGGAGGAACATCATTTTACTACTTTTGCCCTATGTTGTTTAGCCTTCTGTTTGGTTGGTGCAGAAATATTTGGAAAAGTCTCTTGGATACTTCTGAAAATTCCCATGGTTTATATGGTAATGTAGTTCCATTTCACAGAAGTGTGCTGCTGCTCCTAATTGGAGCTGGTCTACCACGCTTCATGTTTTATTTATACATACAGTACATATGTGAAGTGCTCCAAAGTATCTGTACTCTGGGAACTAGAAGTCTGGCTTTCAGATAGGGCCTCCATGGGCTATCCCACTCTGACCCACAAATAAGCTGGATGTGCTGCAGCTCTTCCTGCGTGGCCAGGAGCTCATCAGAGGAAAAGCCCTCCCAAAAGGCAAATTGTTTGGAGTGTATTTAGTGCCCAGATTCACATAGGCATTTCTGAAGCAGTCTATGATTTCTATCACTATCTGAAATACTGTTATTCACTACAGAATAATCAAATTATTTAAAGTCACTCCATTCTAATAAAGCAACAGGTGCTCCCTAGGTGGGATAGTGTAACCGCATTTTCACACTGATCATGAATTGCTTCCTAAAAACATGTCTTTCATGGGATTCTCTTTGTAACAGCATATAAACACTTTTGTATAAAATGATTCCCCAAAAACTTACGTTCAGGCCAGTATCTGCTTTGTAATTATGAGGTCTTGACATAAGTAAAAAGCCAGACCTCTGAAAGACCCTACAGGTAATTTACATAGAGCCATTGAATGTTAGGGGTTGGAAGGGACTTCTGTAGATCACCAAGTCCAACTCCCTTGCCAAAGCAGGATCACCTAGGGCAGGCCACATAGGAACACATCCAGGCAGGTTTTTAAAGTCTCCAGAAAAGAAGACTCCACAACCTCTCTCGGCAGCCTGTTCCAGTGCTCTGTCACCCTGACAATAAAGAATTTTCTCCTCATGTTGAGGTGGAACTTTCTATGTTCTAGCTTGTACCCGTTGTTCCTTGTCCTATTACTGGGCACCACCAAAAAGAGGCTGGCACCTTCCTCTTGACACCCACCCCTCAGATATTTATAGACCTTAATAAGATCCCATCTCAGCCTTCTCAAGAATAAACAGCCCCAGTTCTCTCAGCCTTTCTATGGGAGGAGGGATAAAAAAATACATTCCCACTGCATTTGAATGTAGCATACAGTGTCTGTCATTTAACTCAACTGTGTAGTCCCCCTTCTGTGGGGAAGAGCTGAGGATTTGCAATTCATTCCTGTTGCAGTTCATTCCTCTTGCAATTCATACTGCTCAAACCTTATACAATCACTCTGTTTTCCAGATGGCTGTCAGCATCTGTGATGTTGCTGACAAGTCCCCAAAAGAAACTGCCTTTGCCCAAGACAATATGAATCTACAGGGATTTGGTGACAAGCTTGCATTTGTTCTGTTTGTGCCACTTCTCTGTTTCCTGAATGAGAAACCAGTGTATAGTACCAAGCACACCAATCAAATACGTAGCACAAAGCAAACCTTGCTTTCCAATTCTTAATTATTTACATATGATAGATGAAAGTGTACGCTCTCTTAAGCAGTGTTCAAAATACATACATACATATTTAATTTACATTAATATTTTATCTTCAAGGGCAACCTTTTCAAAGCACAAAAACAGTCATTCTGATTTGCAGGAAGTCTGACCTGCCCGATAAGAGACTGGCTATGTGAACATGGCGAGAGCAGTGGATGTTGTTTACCTTGATTCAGTGAGGCCGGTGTCAAAGTCTCCTGTAGTATCCTTGTATATAAACAGGTAGATTTGCCCTGGATAAGTGGATGTTAAGGCAAGAGGAAAACTGACTGGCAAACCAGCCTCTAAGTGGTGTGTTCAGAGGTGTGAAGTCATTGTGGCATCCCTCAGAAAGCTGACACTGGAGCCAGAATATTCAACATCTTTATTAACAGACCAGATGATAGGATGGAGGGCATGATATACAAGTTTGTGCACAACACTAAGTTGTGGGGAGGTGTCAATATGCTGGAGAGCAGGGATGCTATTCTGAAGGACCGTGATAGGCTGAGGCAATGGGCTCACAGTGACTTCATGGGTTTCAGTGAAGACAACTGCAGTGTCTTGCAACTGGGACGAAATAATCCCATGCAACTGTATAGACTGGATAATGGATGCAGAAGCAGTGTCAGAAAAAAGACCTGGTCTTGGTAGACAAGAAGCTGAAAAGGAGACAGCAGTGTGTTTTTGTGACAAATAAGGCCAACAGCATACTGTAGCATAATAGCAAGGTAGTAGCCATGTGGACAAGGGCAGCAATTAGTCCCACAGCATCTAGGGTATTATGACCAGTTTGGGGCTTTCTGGCACAAAAGGGATGTTGGCATACTGGAATTAGTCCAGCAGAGGCCACCAAGATGGCCTCTAGAGTACCTGACATATGAGCAGAGGCTGAGGGAAGTGGTCTTTATTCAGCCTTATGAAAAGAAAGTGGAGAAGGAATCTTATTGTTGTCTACAATAATCAGAGTATAGAGAAGACAAACTCTTCTCAGAGGCGTATAGTGATATGACAAGAGGCAACAAATACAAGTTGCAACATGGGACATTTTTATCAGATGTAAGAAAAAGGAATTCACTGTGAGGATGGTTAAACACTGAAGTAGGGGCCCAGAGAGGTAAAGTCTTCATCCTTGGAGACAGCCAAAACTTGACTGGACAAGGCCCTGAGCAGCCCCATCTAGTTGGACTTGTTTTGAGTACAAGGCTAGATCAGATGACACCCTAAAGGTCCCCTCCAACCTGAACTGTTCTATGATTCTGTGATATTGCAACAAATTCCTTACTAAGTATTGACAGAATAAGTCAATATTACTCTGTTAGAGCCATTTACAAGGTGTTTTGTCAAAGATCTGTCTGTCTCCACACTATAGATTAATGATGTTTTCATTATCAGACTGTCTTGTAAAGGAAGTAGCTATCTCTAAAATACAGTGTATTTTTTAATAAGAGGATGAAAAAATATAGGCCAAGAGCAGGCTCTAGCTGTTACATTAATTTTGCTAGAGACAGTGAGGATGAATTGGGCCCAAAGTGTTTTTCCAGTCAAAGCAGGAGTCTGCAGTGAGAGGAATCCTGCTGACACTGCAAACATAATCAGCATTCAAGACTTCATCTTAAAATATCTATTTTATAAAGTCTGGGTATTGTAGGCTGACATGATATTTAGTATGAGCTTTAAATTGTGTCAGGGAGCTCTTCCTTTGTGCATTTGTACCGTATCCCTGTGGAGACGTTACAGTGTCGGTACATAGCAACACTTGCACATTTGCATATTGTAAAAGATGCTGTTTACTGGTGGCTACGTATTTCCAGTTAGCACAGCGTTTTTGTCTGCAGAAGGTGACTGGCTTCCCCAGAACTGTAGGTGTCAACCAGGAAAGAGAAAGAAATCTATTAGACGTGTAAGTTAGTGGTTAGGTCCCGTTTACCTCTTAGGGTAAGAACATGCTGCCTTTGGGGCAAAGCAGGAGTACAGTTTCACTATAGTAATATCATACGTATCAGACTGCTGAGTAGGAAATTCTCCCTAGTATTTACTATGTCCCAATAATGGGACCTAATAGGATTTGATAAAGAGAAAAGCCTGTCACAGAAAATGCAGTGATAGTTTCAGACTCCTCTGTATCCTCAAAGTAAGTTGGTTTTTTCCCCTCTCAATCTAAACTTTGTAATATGTAATAAGCAATAAAATCAAAATATGACTTGGGTACAAGAATAGATGTAACATTTTCATAATATGGCTGTACCAAGCCAACTGTCCTTAAAAGTTTCTGGATTTTCTACTAAAAATAGTCTAATTTTTTTTGCAAAGGGAAAGTTTAGACCATCTAATGTCATCTAGACTTTTACGAGGTGTTAGGAACAGCTGTTCAGACCATAATATTTCTACAAGTTTTCCCATGCAGTTGAGGCTTTTTTTCCTCCAAATATAGGAAGATCATACAAAAGATGTAAGCTAGGTAAAAAAAAAGTATTTAAATGGACAGTAGCCAGGATGGAGAGAATGCAAGACCAGTGTCAAGTCTCCCAGTCCTTGCAGACTTTCCAGGTAGGTGGGAGTGTTTCCTGTTTAGAAAGGTGTGAAAATATCTAAAGAGATCTGTAGGTTTTCCTTTCCTTAGTGGTCCAGAAGCACCATAACAGGTTGCCTGGCTCATTCCAGGGTTCAATTATGAAAGATTACTCAAATAAAATAGGACAGATCTTGGCTGTAATGGGTGTGTGCTGGTCTCCAGAAAGCCTGACCAAGCAACCTTGGAGCTCAAAACCAGTTTAAGAGGTGTTTAGGTTATTTGCTGGGATTGACTTACATGAATAATCAATTCTAATGTCTTTGCTGGTTGGATTCCCTGCAGACAACATGAGGACAGAGAATTCTACGGAAAATAATAGGTAAATTGAATATATATCATAACTTAACTCACTGAATGCAAAGTTTCCAGCACTTCCTGTTTAGAATTATCGTGAAATATACTGTGTGACTTCTGCAACAGCAAGAGCTACAGAGTCGGGTGGTATTGGCCAGAAGGCATTTCCCCTCATCTTTATTACAGCTGCTGTGTTTCAGGTTTGTGTACGCCAAGTAGAATGAAGATTTAAGTGGAAGCATTTGGTTATCTCCTCCAACTAATTTTCATTTTCTGGATCTTTTTCCTGATGTGCAGTTGCTATAATGGTCCCCTAGGCAGGTTACTTGTGTCGGATGATGGGAACACTGTGCATGGTTGTGAATGACAACTCAGCATCATACTGTTGAAACAACATAGAGATTGGTATAGATGGGTCAGTGTACAAACTGACAACAGACTGGGGGGGGGGATGTATGGAATACATGGCCTTCAATACAGTAAGCTATACTGTAGGATTTTCCTGCCAGTGAAATATCCAGTCAGTATTCCCCACAGTGGGATATAAGACATTCATTCTCAGGAATTTTTGCAGCTGCATACCAAGGCTTTTCAGCATCATGTGTTCTCTTTACAAAAAGAAAGAAGTATCAGAAATACACCCATGGCAGTGATTCCCAGGGCCAGAGTGAACAGACCCTACTAGAAGAGCCCTAGGACACAGGGGGGTAACAGTGAACTCCCCCATCACAGCTTATGGGAATTTAAAAACACTTCTTTTTTGGTTTGGGCTTTGTTTTGTTTTTTATTATTATTATTGGGTCAGTGGTATGCAAAGGTTGTGTTGAAGTTCTAGTAAGTAGTTGGCCACAGGAAAGCCATGGCTTTTTTAATGGTTTCTCTGGTGCCAAATGCTAATTACAAGACTGTAGATGTAGTGTACATTGTTCCTTTCATCTTCAGGATATCCCAACATTTGCAAAGTAGTGAATTAGATACTGTGTTCGTGGACAAAGGAATCAGCCACTGTGCACTCCCCAGAGCTGGGAGCAGTCTGTGTTTTGTGGAGCTGAAATTTTGATCAGGCCTCGAAATAGTCCCACATTTCAGTTCCGTCCAGAAGTCCTTTCTGGGGAAGGTCCTGAAGTTGTTCCCTGCTCTCAACAAGAATTCACAGAGACCGGCCTGTGCAGCCTCTGCTGGCACACAGACATTTCAGCCACATGCATCCCCTCACAGCACTCACTGCCTTTCACTCACAGGCTTTGCAGGGGTGAGGCACAACATGGTGATCAACGGATGGAGCTGTGCATCTCCCTTCATGTGGGAGCTGTGTTCCCGCTGGCCACGCAGCCTCGCTTGGCCTGCCTCCTCGCTGTGCCCTTTGTGCTGCCTCCCCTTCCGCAGCTGTGTCCCACCTCTCCCCTGCCTCTGCTAGCAGCACTGCTAAATCGATCTGGCTCCAGAGCTCTGAAATACCAGCGAGGGACAGGGATGCTAGTCAGTTTGATTTCTGCTGCTGGGCTGACAGGGAAACAAAATGGAGTGGTGTGATGGGAGAAGAAGAGCACAGAAGGGGTAGGAGGAAGGATAACATGAAGTGTGAGATGGAGAAAAATCAGACAGCAGAAGAAAGGGAAGGAACTGCGAGAGATGGGGAGGGAGCAGAACAGCAGTAGTGGCAAGAAATGGGACCATGAATAAAAACTCCTTTGCTAATTGCACAGGAGGTGTAGGGTGAAATCCAACAGGAAATGGTGTAAGTGGCTTTGTGACAAGACTAAGGGGAATAATGAATGGAGATTTCTTGTGAAATAGGAAGAGGAAAGCTGGCCTGCTCAAAACAAAGCAGGGAAAATTCGGAGGTATGGCAATTTCACAGCGTTCAAGTTTTTCTTACAGATCTGTCAGCAAGGGCTATTTCATACTTGGCAACATCAGCAGTATCAAACCTGAGAGTTCAAAAATCACAGCTCCAGCCCTTCCCAGACTATGCAATTTTCCTTAAAGTAATGTATTTAGGGTTCTGTTTATGTTTTTCTGCCTTATATGCTTGAATTCTGCTTTCATGGGGTTAAAAAGATGTAAAATAGTATCTGTGTTCATAGTTACCATAATTTGAGAACTGAAGCTTTATAAATTCACTGCAACTGGTGAGTTGGTATTTTACTGGACTGTGACTAAGACTGACCATATTAGATTAGATGAGAACTCCTGTGGTCCAGGAGCATTTTATTATCTACATATTTGATGGCGTGCTGAAGTGGGTCTGTTTCCTGTTTAGTCTGGTGCTACAAGGGAAACTGACAGTGCCAGGGGACTTAGCAGCTCCTCTTCCTGAGAAGGAGTGGCAGTGAGTCAAGACTGAGAAGGAGTGCCACAGAAGACCATGAGTGGGGTAAAGGGATACAATCACAGGACAATCATGTCCTGGGTGGATAGTAATACTGCTTTCCTAATCTGTCTTTAAAGTGTGGTAAGGGAGTGGCGTCTGTACAGTGTTTGGATGTTAATATGGTAACACTACAAAGATATTAATCTGCAATTATATTTTGCTTTCATGACATCTCTTAATAACAGAGTGATTGTCCAACTCACCAAGGTGAAGTACCCTTGTGCTAGAATACTCCATCACCATCACTATTAGGATCCCCTTATCCTGGAGTTATTCCTAGAATATCAAGCTGAATGAGTCAAACAACAACTAAACTAAAGTTAAGGATGGTCTTTAATAGCAATCATCAATATTTACTCACTAGTGAAACTTCAACTGAATGTGTTTTTATTGGTAGCTATGTATGTAAGGAGTAATGGTCCTAGCTACTGGTGTTACTGCATACTTGGGAGACCATACAAAAAGATCCTTAGTTTGAAAAGCTCTCTCTTCTATAGATACGAAAGGTTTCATCAGTATAAAATACTCTAATAAAGGATCACTTTTTTTAACACTTGGACTAGATCATTTGTCCTGACAAATCTAGTTTCTGGACAAGAGAGAGACTGACTGGAGACACAAGCATAAATAATGGCAGGAGTGAAAGACCTTTTGAAACTCCTCTGCACCCTCTGCTATTTTTCTGAAATAGACAGTTAGCAGCATGGACATTTAAAGATAAAACACAGTGGAAACGCCATCCAAAGCAGACGCTGCCCTACATGCACACTTCCTCGAGAGAGGAGAATGAAGCAAAGATGATGGATGTTGGTCGTGTCAGTTAATGTGCTACTCAATGGAGTTTAGATGCTATGGGGATGAAGGCAGCTTAAGAGCTTCTATAGAGTATGAAAGAATAATTCTATCACTGCCAAAACATGTAACACCTGCTCACACAGGGGTTCTGACATCAGAAAGAAATTTTTGGCAAGGTCATAAAAAAGCTTCATACTAGGGGAGCTCAGATATGATGATTAAAAATCATGATACAATCACATTAAGTAGAAAATCACAATAAAAATGTACTATCATTATGAAAGTTAGGTAGAAAAATAGGCCCATTAGTTTTCCTAAAATGAAAAAAGAAATAGCATAGCTGACATAAATTCACTTTAATTAGTTAATGGAAGCCAACTTACAATTTATTTGTTGGTCCACTCCTTATTTACTAATATTTATGGACTTGAGCTTGTGAGGTGGTTTTGTAGTGAGATAATGATTCTTGGTACCAGTACATACATCAGAAAAAAAGACCAGCCACTCCAATTCGCTGTAGTAGGCAGTGAGGATACCTCAGCATTGTTAGGATGGAGTCCCTTCTCTGATGCTCCTTGGAGAGACTCTCTTGGAAACAGAGCAGATAGATTTTCAATCAGTCAAATGAAGAAGGGGAAGAAGGAACTGAATATAAGCTTGCCACACACCAGAAAAATCTTCTGACCAATGAACTGTGATATATGTGGCAAGTGTTAAATACAGAAGGACACACAGAATGGAAACACTTATTTTTATAAAAAGACCACATAAGCCTGCTCTCCTTAATGTTTCCAAGTAATTGGAGGTACATGGGACTCTACTCAGCATGCTGGAGATACCATCTGGAGGTGGCTGATTCTCACGTGCTCTTCCAGGTATCAAAGTCCTGCATATGGGTTTGAGGTACCAGGTCAGAGCCTATGAAAGCCTCCCCTCCTCCTCAGTGTTATATGCTCTTTTGGTTCTAGCCCTAGTCCTCTGGGAGTTTAAATATCCTCATTGTCAGTGTAAAACTCTTGCACCCGTTTCAAACTACACAGGAAGATGACCATTTCATTAAGTGCTTCAGTGAGATTTATAGAGAACCCTAAATGAACTTTGTGACTGATACTAGACACTAATTCCTCTAGGTTTTGTTTTCAGAAAAGCTTACGCTGTTATTACTTCTCTGGTCAAAGGTTACGCTTCCTGCTCTCCATCAATGTATCTGGCATGTAAGTGTTTTCAGATATTAGTCAGGTCTCCTTTTTGTAAGAACCACACTGGTAAGAACCTGCTTGTAAGAGTTAGCAAAGTTACATTTGTCTCAAGAATATGTGTCTGAGTCTTGCTAGTAGTTGGGACTAACTATGTACTTTCATAGCTTGAGAAATTGTAGGAGTCTTTTTAAGTCTGTTTACCTCGGTCTACTCATACACTTACCATCATCAGCTATCATATAGGTAGCCCATAATGCAAATTTTAGAAAATTATCTAGCAATAGCCACTATCAATAAAACCTAAAAAATAAGCAAAAATACACTTTTGTCCCAGAAGTGTTTGTATGGTGTGGCACTGATCCCTTTCTGGTAAGGGGATGAGACCCTAAGTCTGCAGGAGCAGGTGAACTCCAGCGTGAGAGTTAAAGCTCCATGTTTAACAAGAAATTTTTTTTAAGTATCCACATGATCATTTGTCTTTTCTACTTGTTCTATGTTTTTTCTTATTAGATGTTCAACTCTAAGGGTTCATTGCAACAGAAACCCAGTGGGTTTGAAATGCTGAAAGGAAAATGCTCTGGAGCTGAACTACGGTTCTTAAACATCCACACCATGTGGAGGTGGCAATAGTTCCCCCTCTCAATGAACTTTTTTTAAGGTAACTAAACAAACCATTCTGGGCTCATCCACTCCACTAGTCACCTCACATTCTTCATCCCAGTATTCATCTTTGTTTCTCCAGATAAACCCTCCAATCTTACATCATTCCCCTGGGGCAAACTTTGAAGGTCAACTAATTTAGCAGAGTGAAGTTTAATTTGCTGAAGGAGGGGATTATTAATTTGTTCTCATTCCTTTTGTTGATTTTCCAGAGTTTCTCTATGTGAGTTGCAGATGCATATAAAAAGGGCCAGGGACTATTAGTTTCTAATATCGGAAATGTATATGTTGAAATGTAACACTCATTTTGTTGTTGGGTATTTTTGCTCTTTCAAATTCTTTGTATTTCTGTTGGTGTCTGTTTGCTGCTCCCAGAAACCATTGATTGCACAAGCAGACCACCATCATCAGCTCTGATGTTCATTCCTGATAAATCGGACAGCAGTTAAAAAAACAGTAATTTACACATAATTGACTCCAAAAAGCATTTTTTTTAAATGGAAAATATTTTTTGTGATTTGGTGTGGCAAACTTAAGTCCTGGTAGGGCTTCAGCTGACAAGTAGCCAGTAAAGACTTCCAATTCCTTATGAAGTTGTATCTGTTCTACTTTGCTGTACTTCAGAATGTGTGATAGCTATCAAAGTTAAAGACAAAACAGCATCCCAAAGAGCAGCCCCAGCTTTGCCTTGTGTATGCGTAAGGGGTCATTGTGGCAGAGCTTATTGCTAGAGCAGGAGTCTTTGGTGGATTACAATGATTTTGGGTTAGAAAGCAGAGCTAATGCGTGGAGACAATTTGCAACCCAGTGTGTTCTGTAAGTTTTGTATTTTGCTCTGTCTCTGGGACTGTTTTTTCCTGGACAGTTGGCCCTGTCTTTGTAGGTATTACTTGGACTCACAGACTGCAGATTTGTCCTTCATCCACTGCCACTGCTTTAATTATGATAATCCCTGAGGATCCTAGGATATTAACCACAGGAGGGCTAGAATTATAGTATCACTGATGCTCTTTCTGCCATGATTTTAGAATTTGGCCAATACCTATGGAAAGATACACAACGTTGCTTATGACAGTTTGTAAAAGCATAGTGTCAGTATTAAAGGTTCAGTGATGATCTATAAGCACACCTTACAGAAAAATAAGAATTTAGGAAAAAATCTCATTACAAATGCTTTTGTGACTTAATGAAAATACTGTATTAGTTGAAGGGAAGACATGACAAGATTGTTTTGTTTCACCAAGATGAGAATGGATGAGAAACCTGCAACTAATAACAACTGAAAGAAAAGCCAGTAAGTCTGTTTTCAGGGAGAGGTAGGACTTCCAAACATTCAAGTCCACATGTGAACTTGTGTGCATTTGATACCGAAGAATTCAAAAAAGAATACTTTGTGTAAAGGAAGAAATAGAATACAGTATAGCTAGCCCTTATTCCAGCTCAGAAATTCCATAGGAAGAAGACAACAAATGTTCTGCTGCAAGAGGGATATTTGGGGCTTACCACAAATACCAAATGACATCAGTGTTTTCAGTGTTGTGTTGACAGAAGTGCCAGTTGCTCTGAGCTGTTTGCACGCTTCATGCTCATCATGGTATATCCCCACACAGATGTTTTGCACACAAAAACATGTAATTTCTTTTAAGTCATCTTTTTGAACTGTGTTTTCAGAATCACAAACTTGCAGTAAAACGAAATGGTTTTGAAGTGAAAAGGGAATATGGGTAAGAATTTCTTGACCTAATACTCTGCCTGACTTCTTGAATCATATTTCATTCTGCCTTAATTTTGACATAGCAAAAGAAGTCAAGAAATTTTCTGGGCTGAGTTTTACAGTTTGTAATTTTAGAAGCAGCCCTGAAATGCAACTAACTAGCAAGTTATTCACTATTTTAAGACCCCTGCTGCCAGTCATGTTTCCCTTGAAATAGTTTTAGATCACCATACTTTGTGATGCTTTAGGTGACTTTAATCTGTGATGGTTTCATAAAGTTGCCCACATCAGCTTTAAGCAATCATTAAGATGAAGTTCATTTGTATGTTGGTGGATTTTTCCTTGATTTCTCCTCTAGTCCATTTAAACTCTTACTGTCCTTACCACACTATCTGAGAACCACCCAAAAGTGCGTCAAACAACATGAGCAACATTTCACATGTGGTTGGTTCTTTCTTCAGTCCTCTCCTTGGGGAGAAAATTACATGCATAATGGAACATTTTGCTTTGGCTGAGTTTTATTGTTTAATTGTTGCTCTTTTTTTTTTTTTCTTTCCAAGTCTGTGGCATGTGTTTATTTTAAAATTGAAGAATTATGTCTTGTACAAAGAGCAGAAGTTGGTAGCGTCTGTGCTGATCCTTAGCTCCTACAAGAGCTCATTCTTGGCTGACTCTTGAAGTTCTGGGTTCTTCAAACCCAAAGATTTTCCATTTAAAGACATGGCCTAGTGTCAGGAACTTCACTAGCTTACCTCTAGAAGCCAGGCAATAAAGGATTTGTTTGATGTGCTTATAGCACAACCTGAGATTACTACAAATCTTTCTATGCCATGCTTTCTGAAAAATATGAAAGTATTGTGGGAGCTTCCTTTGATTCTTAGCATAGTGTCTGCTCGGTATGTCAGGCTTCTGTTCCATATCCTGCAACCACCTTGTAAGCGTCTTTTGAAGCAATGTATTGATTTTAAAATTGCTCTCTTGACTTCTTCATGATTGTCCATTTTTATTTAATTGATTTTCTTTCTACATAAGCTTCTGGAGGCTCTGTGAAGTAAAAGGGGAAAAAGAGGCAAACGACAACCAACAGCTGTTTTCTTCTAGTTAAAGATCTCACAGCATTTCTCAAGGATAGCTGATAGTGTTGATTTCCTAGTCAAATTCTGTTTGGTTAATAATGTTTTTATCCCCTCTATCAAAACTGTGACTGGATCTATGGCATCAGTATTCTCTTGTATAGTGTCTTTATGGCATATTGCATGATGCTGCTATGTGTTGTTAAAACATTTTATTGCTATCCTCTTAGGGATTTTTTTATGCCAGGCAGAACAGCTAGCATGCACATGTTTGTGTGTACAGCACCCACACACATTCTCACTCATACATAGTCAGTAGTCAGTAATAAAAGCACTTTGCTGCTAAATAAATTGAAAATAGTATTAAAGCAATAAATGTCCAAGCAGGATTGATTCAGTGTATTTTATAGCATCTGCTATTGCTCTCTGTTTTCAAGCTGCTAATATGTTCAAGTCTGCATAATATTGTTATTTCCAGATGCAATACTGGAATTTGTCTAAGAGTGCCAATATTGGCTTGTTTTATTTAGTATTAAGTTTAGGCAGAGATTAGCCACTCAGTATGTGAACAATATCTTGTAGTCTATGTTTCTAATGTATATGTAAGTTATTTCCAGTCATTCATATCCATTTTCTATCACCTGTAGGAAAGGTCTATCTTCTATTCCTTGATTTTGGTAAAAACTACTGATGCTTAACATCAAAGATCAAATGTAGGTGTCACGAGGACAGTGATGACTTTAGAATTATGAAAACCTACTAAACTAACCCTGTAGTAGGAGAAACACCTTGTTGTGCCCCTCTGATTTCTGTTGCCTTGGAGGATCATAACATGCCATTATTTTGCATTTACTCTTCTTATCTTGCTCATTTACAAACATAAGGCACAAGAAAGCAGTGATTAGTGTATATAGGTATGGAAAGACTTGCCACCACCTAAAGTAATGAAGCAGCATAATTCATTCTTTGCTGTCTACATTATGTAGAGGGAAGCAAATGTTCATTAATCATGCAGAAAGCAGGAAATTGAGATGTATGGAAGGGAAGAGTGATATGATACATGAACCCATCCCCCAGCCTCACAGAGCTGGCAACAGGTCCGTTTTTGAATAATGTGTATTTTGACAGACATGTCATTTGACAGGCAGGGCTGACCAGAAGGGATGTAGAGAAGCAGCTACTTATTAGCAAGAAAAAGGAGGGAACAAAGCATTATTACATCTAACGCAAAGTAATACTGACCCAGTTAGCAGCCACTAATGCAGAGGTGCTGGCTAACTGACAGGTTTCAGAGAGCAGCCATCTATGGGGAATCGTCACCTAGCACCGATGTTTCTGGTGAGTGGTACATCCTGCCAGGGCTGCTACCAAGGTTAATGCTGCTCAACATAGTTTGGTCCCAGCTTCCTGACAGCCCTGCTCTGCCCTGTTCCTGCACGGGGAGAAAGGTGCAAGGGATCACTTGTCCCTTGACAGAAGTGCAGGTGCCAAGCTTGTAGCCTACTTGCCATCTCAGGAGAAGCTGCCTGCAGTTTGTCCCGTGGCAGAAGCAAAGTTCAGCCTGCGAGATGCTAACTGTGCAAAGAGCAAGGGTGCTGGCTCGACAGCCTGATGGGGCAAGGGTAGCCAAGGGAAAAACTTGTGCTGAGAGTAAAGAAGCACAAAGAGCTCCCTGCTCCTCCACTCGCTATACGTGATGTGTACCCATACTGTGTATTTCCACATGGCTCACAGAGGGAGGCAATTCATTCAAAATCCGCTGTGCCAAGTGGAGCAGCACTTGCACGTTTCTCCCTAAATCTCTGGCTCCTAGGCTGCAGGACCAGCTTGGCACTCACTGTGCCAAGGAAGCAAGACAGAAACCTGGAGTCTGCTCAGCTGGTCCCCGTCAGAGCCATAGCTTGGCATCCTTCTTCTGTCACCCTTTCCTCAAGGCACAGCATCATGGCAAGGCCAGAGGGGCAGTGCTTCGGGTGGCACTTCCCTGGTGCTCTCCAGGCTTCTCCAAGAAGAGGTGGCACATCCCAGAAAACATTAGCACTGCTTTGACAGGCCTGAACTCGCAATTCTTGAGATCTTTTGCAGAGCCAAAGTCTCTCCAACACACACTGCTTTGCAGAGGGGAAACAGCTGAGTGGGAGCTGGTGCCCACCCTGGTATATCTTCATTTTAACCCCTCTTCTGTTGCCAGTGGTGCAGGTTGGTGGAGGTGGGACACGGGAGCAAAGATCACGACCTTTGCAATCACAGCACAGATTTGTGGGTTTTGTTATTCTGCACTGGCCAAAGCAGATGTTGCTGAAGGGGCCTACCATATGCTTCTGCTTGTTTAAATTTCAATTCACAAAAATGCTGCATATAACAATTATATATACTTTTATATACATATATACATTTATGCATACTTTGAATTGAATAAGGTAATAAAAATGAAGAAGATTAAACATAAAAGAAAAAATCACAGAAAAGACAACTCCAGCTGATATTCACCAACCTAGCATGCTCAGTGCTAGTTTTCTAGCTGCTTCCTATTTTTCCATTAGTTGTCACTTAAGGAAAAGTAAAATAATTTTTCTTCATTATGAATCTCATAAAAAATGATCACTGTTTATTTCATTGCTGGTTTATTTCCTTTTTTCCTCTCAGCTATGTTTTTTTTTTAATGCCTGTCTTGATTTTAGATTCAGTTTGTGGAAATATATTTTGCTTTTCTATTTCCCCAAATTCCAAAGTGCTTTATACTTAAAAGAAATCAGATAACAAGGTAACAGATCTTTATCTTGCCTAGGTAGTCTCATACTCAGGCAAATAACATAATAAAAATAAATCCATATGGAGAAAAATTATGCTTCTTAAATCCTGGGCATAAGCATTGGGTAACACTCAGCCCTTTTGCTTGCTGTAAGTAACATATTTTTACATTTACTTTGTTATTAATTATTTTGAGGCTGTTACCTGAGAAGTGTGGTTCAGTTTAATGACACACAGGACTAGGCTCTGTTACTTTCCTTGATTTTGATCATTCCGCTCTCTTTTCTCTTTTCCTATTCTACCCATATGTTCCCTCACACCATGACAAAATCTGCAGAACTCTTTTGCTATGGAAAAATTCTTTCTCAAAAGCCCCTGGATGATATTTCCAGCCACTTTTTTGCCATGTCACTTTGTCTCTAGCTGCCAGAAGAAATTTGAAACGCATCACAGTCACTACTCAAACTGATAACATGTGAAAGGTCCAGAAAAAATTGTTTATAAAATTTCTAACACAGTATGTCTTGCAATGCTGCTCTGTGTCATGTTCCATAGTTTTATGTCCTAATCTGACATTATGAGATTACATAATGCGTTCGATCTTTAAACAAGTATTCCTTTGAAATGTTTGACAGAGTTATGGCACTTCAGGTATTATTTCTTATTATGGACAGATAGGTCAAATCTGCAAACAATTTAATGGCCATACATCGCTACCCTTGTCAAATCAATCCTCCTAGCAAATGTGCTATCAGCGATAGGAACATTTAGAAGCCTAGTCCTTCAAGGTGCTAAACATACTGATCCTCTCAACTCCAAGTGGAGCTGAAGGCTCTCAGCACCTTGCTGGAGAAGGGCTCCAGTTAGCTTAATTTCACAGTAACCCTGAGTGCATAGACTACCTGCACATAAATTAGGATCTAAACTGCCTTTCAGATTTACTTCACTGAAACCTGAGAAGAAGCTATGCAACCATGGATTAAAACTGCTCCATATGCTTCTTGGCTCCAGTATGTGTTGAGGATTTCTTTTCTCCTTTCTCTCAGCTGAGAATGCTGCTCTCAGTTCTGCTGAGCTTCAGAGAAATGTGGTGTTCTCATTAACACTTTAACCCTGATCCCAAATAAATTACCTCATGCTACCATTTAACTTAGCATCAGGCAAACTGAAAGGATTTGAGGTGTCAAAAAGGAACCAAACTTGACCCCTGAATCCTAGGAAGAAGTGTTTCCTTGTTTAAAGGGTTGGAGAAGAGAACAGTGAAATGTACACAACCTCATGGAGCAAACATGGTTGTGATTAATCCTCAAACAGGTTGTCCAAAGAAAGCTTGACAGATCTGCTAGTTTCCTTTGTTGGAGCACTGACCGTGTATGTGTGTACATTAGCTGAAGTGCTATTCGTACAGGGAGACCATTGCTCTCTCATTTTATCTGGCCTGCTGTGTAACTCAAGGGGACTTCCTCTCTGACTCATCCAAACAGACAGAAGTCCTAGTGAAGGACAGAAAGATTGCACCAAGACCCAGCTGCTGGACCTGTAAGATTTCCAGGGCACTTCCATTTTTTTGAAGGCATCATGGAAAGAGCAGCTTTCATTTCAGGGAACCATAATGACTGCCATATTCCTGCTTTTCCCCAAAGCTGCCACTTTCACACCGCCTCCCTGAATATGTATCACAATATCTATCTTGTGACATGCTGTGAAAGCCATAAGGCACTTTCACCTCCTCTCTGCAAGTCCCTGGGCCAGGAAAGCACAGCAAGGGGACAGCCAGTGCAAATGGCAGCAGATGCAGCACATGTGTCCTGGACCCACCTTCCCACTGCTGAATCAACCCCCTTTAGACGTGTTTCTCTGTGAAACATTTCAGATATGCAATGCAGGGCTGACGGGGAAGAAGACAGGGTCATGACCAAGAAGTCTGAGAGGGAATGTGTGCGCCTGGAAGGTGATGGGCGGTGCAGTATGTTCCCTCAAGCCTCATGCAGGTGCACTGAGTAAATCAGCCCCAGATTGCTTTAAAGTATGCACAGATTTGTTTGTAGCCAGGGGAGCATGTATTAAGGGTGTCTGGGAATGAAAGGAGGGTCAGCACCAGCTTTGTATCATTAATAAAATTAGCAGTCTAAATCAGAGACTATACGGTGATTGCAGTGAGTCTCAGATGGTCTTGGAGCTCCAGCTGAAAGAGGAATATGATAAAAATGCAGCTCTGGAATTGGACCTTGCTCTTAAGGCAGAGTTAATAGAAATAGGACCTCTGAATATGCTGAGTGCAAATGATTATTTGTGTCTGACTCTGCAGAGCCCTGCTGTGAAGAGCCCTGGAGCCATGACATAAAAAAATGAAAAAAAGACTGTTAAATTGGCACAGAGAAAATAAAATCCGTGTCCTAATGCTGACAGTTTAAATATGTAGGGTTTTTTTTTCTAGAAGCCACTAAAAGAAATGCTGTAAATAAATAGTTTTAAATATTTCTTCACTGTAACATAGTGTCCTGCTTGCTAGGAAGGCACTTGTGTTCATGGAAGAGTCAAATCAATATGTAATTATTACAGTATAAGTACTTGAATATTCTAATATAAAAGTTAATTTTATAATAACAGATTACTGGTGAAGTAGCATTTAACTGTAGTACCACACTGGTGTTGAGTAGTAATGCCAAAGCTGATTTTACCATTTAATGAGAATGAATCAGCACTAAGTGAATAAGGGGAAAATGCCTTTTGTAGCACATTACATTTATGTAGTTTCTCCCTGTTTACCTCTTTCTTCTGAAGTATTGTTGTCCATTGTGTTTTCTTCTTGCTATTCCAGTCTGTTACAGAAGTATGAACTCCTCATGAGTCTGTGTACAAACATGCATGTATACACATACTATCCTTAAACTGATTTTAATAGCTTTGGTTCATGGATAAGTATCTCAGGAGTGCTTGGTAAGTCTTACAAAAGACACACTATAGAAAATAGAGGAAATTTCTTATTAAATTTTTCCTAAATTGGTAAATTATTCTCATAAGAAGGGATATTTCAGAAATGTGTGCAGTGAATTAGAGCATTTTGGTGCTGTTTCTAATACACAGAAAGATATACCATCTTATTTCTGCTTTTCTTGTAAAGGTGTTGTCATGGTTAAAATCACCTCATTTGTAATAAGGAGATGATGGTTTGAATTGTTCAGTGCTCTCTAAAATCATAATCAGAACAGCTGAGATGTGCTGTGGTTCAAAATTATTTTCTTAATAAAATAAAAACGTGTAACCATTTCTGATAACAAATTGAGAGAAAAATAGATGGGTTTGTTCCTGTTTAAAAAGTTAAACGAATGTGGAAAGACTTTTCTATGCTTTGTTACTGGAAGGTTGTCGGGATAATTACTCTACTATTCTGCTACTCTCTCTGTTCCTATTCTTGTGAAAAAATCTACCATACTCAGCAAAGCCTCCAACAAAAGCAGGGTGAAAAAACCTCCACAGTAAACCTGTAAAGAAATTCAGTTTGTAGTTTAGAGATTCAGTAGTGTTTAGTAACGTAACCTCTGCAGATGCCACTCTACTAGTAGCTGATGGCAAAAAACATCATCTCCAGGGCACAAGCGAGCATCTCCTACACATAAGCCATGGGGCCCAGACCCTGTGGTGCAGCTGCATTTTATACAAGCTATAAATTATTTAGAAAAGTCTTTTAGTAAAGAAATGTATTCGTTACAATGATTTGGGAATTTTTTATTTTTATTCTCAAAACTGAGGAATACGATATCGTATCATTTATGGTTTAATCTTGTATAGATAGTGCTTAAATTTGTGTGTATGTGTCATCTTCAACTACTGGAGCACTACAGTGTGTGCTTAATTTTTAATTTTTAACTTCGATGGAAGTTAAATGGGATTTTTAAAAGTGTACTTTGAATGTTTTGCCAAACATCCAAGGAGTATCTCAGCCAAGTTTCCTTGCATTGCCTTAAATATAAAGAAAGCAATTACTTTCAAGTTAGATACACAGGTACCGTTTCTGCAATTGCAGTGATCCACAACAGCAAGATGTGTCCTATGAGCTTGAGAAAATGTTTGGCAGTCAAGACTCTCTGCACGTTACATGGTCAGAATAGATTATCTAATGGTTTTGGCCATACAAATCAGTCCTAAGACAGTAATGACTATCAGTGAGAAACAATTTAGTAAGTAAATGCTTTTCCACTCACAAATAATCAGAAATACCGCTTCACAGATATATTCAATAGAACTGAGCCACATGATTAAATTTTATCTTTCCTTTTTCTTTGTATGATCTACTGGTTTAAATATTCAAATGACTGATAACAGTTTAATGTAGGTTATCTTGATCACACAGAAATATGATATGATTTAGTTCCTCAGTGTACTTGTCTGTATCGACTCTCACATATCCACTTACAAAGGCTATTGTCTGTACTCCTGGAAACAAGGTCTCAAGGAAGGGTTTCTTTTGTTGGCTAAGTAGCCATGTTTCTTCCTGGAGAAATGTGGAAGAGCATGTATACCCTAGGGAGAATTTCTTAAGAGATGCATGAGCAAGTTTGCCTTCTAAATTTCCAGACAGCTGAAGCAAAGAAGGACCAACCAAGAGTCACAGCCTCAGAGACACTGGCAGGATGTGATCACTGGGGTCTCTAGTCCAGCCTCCTGTTCAGATCAGGATTATTTTGATCTCCAAGTTAAGGCAGCTGTGACTTTGTATAGTCAAGTCTCAAGACCTTCAAGAATGAAGATCTGACAACCTCCCTGGATGACCTGCTCCAGTGCCGCACTGTGCCTCTAGGAGCAACGTGCGAGTGCAGGTATTGAGCAATGTGCTCAGCTAGAGCCAAAGGCCCAAGGAAGTCACTGCCAGGTGGCTTAATGGAGGTTTGTAATTTATTTATATTCAAATTGTCTACTGGCTCCCAAAGAGAAGTAGGAAATCAGAAACCAGGCACCAAGCTGGCTTGTCACTTTTGTTGCCTTAGTTTTGTCTTTCCTGAGACATTAACTTACTAGTGGGTGTCTCCCAAAAGCAGAAGAGTTTGCAACAGAAGCAAACCTAGACACTGCACTTAGAGTGGGATGAGAGTGATGAGTCTCACTTGTATTACAGAGTTCCACTAAAGCACTGCTACAGTTTGATCCAGCGTCGCCTGGCGAGAGATGGTGTGAGCCACATAAAGCAGAGTCTAGTTTGGAGTTAGTTCCATTTAGCTACAAGTCTGTTGGGATCCTGAAGAGCTTAGAAATGTAAGCGTTAACATTCAAATGTGATGTTGGAAGCAGGTTCTTGCTTGCAAGTTTGTTCCAGCCTGTAAGCCTGCTACAGCTTGTGAATTTAATTTTAGCTCTGGAAATTGCTCTGGTTTTGTAAGGTTACTGAAATCCTGAGAGAAGTCAGATTTCTTACATGCACCAAAAATAGCACAACAGTGTTTTCTTAAGAATTAAGCTCCCCCCCAAAAAAAAGAGCCACATAACAGCAAGGGCTTGAACCAGGTTTTATCACCCATCAAACACATGCTGCACCATTGCTATTTGATAGCAATTATGCCCCATCTCTTTCCTGCCAGCAGCTCCAGCTTAGCTACAAGGATTTAATTAGAGAGTTTTTCCCAGCCCCAGAAACCACGAGACACAAGGAAAACCAGGAGCCAAAGTTGCTGGGTGCTGTGGTTTATATTCTGCTCTGCTTTACTTTGTCTTCACCACCCATGTTGTCAATGTAACAAAAAAAAAATGTTTTAAAAGTTAGAGCAGCACAGGTTTGACTAACAGCCTGCTCCTTGCAAAGTATTTCTATTTGAGCTTATTGAACATTGATTATGTATCAGACACTCAGCCTTGTGAAATTGATCCAGGAAATGCTCCCCGCACCAGCCAGGTTCCTGCCTGGCTGGTTGTGTGTTGAGGAGTGCATTGCTTTTGCTTCCACCCTCAAGCAGGTAGCACAGCAAAAGCTCTGTGAAGCAGCCTACCAGCAAGGGCACATAATAGCTCTTTTCCTAACCATTAATTCAGACATCATGCAATCAGTCAAATGAATCTGTCCTCCTTTGCAGCTCTTGTGGAGATTGCTGTCCTCACAGCTCCAATGAAAAGGACCCCGACTCAGTAGCCTGTGCCTGCCTTTAATTAGAGCTCTGATAACCCACGGACCAGCTCATTTTGCCAGTAGCCATGTATCACCCAGCACCAACAGATTGCTGTCTATAAACAGAGCACCTTTGGTTTGAAGACACTGAACATGGGAACACCCCATGAGACCACAAATAGAGCTCTTGTAGCCCTCTTCTCTGAGGCTGTCCCACACAGCCTGGCTGGGTTTTCATGTGATTCCCAAGCTTTAATTCTGATCGCATGTCAGAGCTGGAAGTTGCACGTCAGCCTTGCAAGAGCCCTTTGAAAATGCCTGTGTAGGCAGTCTCATCTCAGCGCCAAGCTTAACTGCTCCAGAGCAATCTGCATTTTAAGGAGAAACAGCTTTGGCAGTCCATCAACTTTCCTTTATTTGTTGCTGCTGTATATTTTATGTCACCACCATACTACAAAATGAATACTCCATATTACAAAATTAATATTGGAAGTATTTCCGCTGCATTTTATGGACTTTATTTGTGTTTTGTTTTCACATGATTGTCTTTCATCTCTCGAGAATTAATAGTATTATTATCAAGGGCAAACAAGCCTGGAATTAATCTGATTTAATGTTTAATTATTACTTATGATGTTTTTTTAGATTACATACCAGCATTGTAGAATGCCATTTTACAAGCTAGAACAGAGAGATGCACAGTAAGCTGGAACACTGCGATTACTTTGAGACCTCATCAGTGAGGTTTTTCAGCAGTAGCATCAGCCATTGTGTGGTGTGAGGTTTAGTTTAAATTGCCATTGCTCTAATAAAGGGAGCAGGCATAACACTTGGACAGGAAGCTGAAAAAATAATAAAAATTTTAACACTGAGCTGAGAGCACCCACCTGGATAATTTCATATTGAGCACAGCTCAGGCCTCCCAGCCTTCCTCTTTGGCGGCAGCTGTTGCCTGGCAGGTTACACCAAACAACTGCTATGAAAAGGAATGAAAAAAGGAGCTGAAAGAAGATTACTGGACATGTGCTTAGTATCATCTATCTGAAGGCGATGGAATCTTTCTGTGGCTTGTTTTGAAAGCTAAGAAGGTTGGGTTTCCTCTTGAGCGTACCTGGCTGTCTTGCCTGCAAAAATCCATCCTCAACAATACAAATGACATTTTGGCATCACTGAAATTCACCGATAACCTGCAGCTGTCATCAGTGAGAAGGAAGAATTGAGACTCTACTTCTTCCCTGGTCTTTACTTTCTGCCTGCCCTGGGAGCAAGGGCAGGGATCTGGCAGTGTCAAAGATCCCCTTGGCAGGGGCACTGCACTAGCTGGGCAGCTGCAGCTCACCTGCCCACCTTGCTCTGCAGCCATGAATTTAGGGAAGGGCTGTACTGAGGAGCTCTGTGTCAGTGAGATGGAGCCAGAGGGGCACGTGGCAGTGCTGATGTCTGCTTTGAATGCTGAGGATAACCTGAAGATGTTCAGGCCTGTGAGCAATCCCTTCCTAGGAGGGCAGTGATAATGAGGCTGTCTCCATGGTGTAGATGCAGTAGGGGAGTGGACTCATGGTAATCTTTAGAGATAATTTCCAGGCTTCCTAATATGTGTTTGCAGTGAAATCCTGATGCTCAGGACTGATGTGTAGGCATCAAAATCAACAGCAGGGCAGCACCATCCTGTTAAAGATGGGTTTGTAGGCCCTGGAGTAATGCTATCCAGTAGGGTTAAGCTGTCTGTGTTTTTCATGAGTGGGCAGTAAGCTGGAGCTGCATCCTGAAGTCTAGTAGGGTTGGAAATACTCAATTTCTACTCCTTTTACTCAGAAGAAAAAAATATACTCTTTTTTTCTTTTTTTTTTTTTTTTTTTTTTTTTTTTTAACTTACAGAGTGATGGCAATAGTGGAGCTAAAGGGTGACTAAACATAGAATGCAAATTGTGTAATTTAAAATAGGGCTTATAACCTCCTAGCAAGTTCCAGACAAATTGTCCCTAAAAACTCCTTATTAAACACTGCTTATTGCTGTCCACATTTGAACTTTAGTTTACATAAAGATAGTGCTAAATAAAGGGTAGTGCTAAATAATTATGTGGCAGAATAATCTGTTCTTCTTATATACGGTTATAATAATTTTTAAAATCTATCTATGGAGTAATTCAGAAACAACTTTTCTTCAGCAGCTATTTTGGGTCAACTCAATGCATAGTCTATTAGAGGTATTACTTCTGCTGCAGAGTAATGAATCATGTTTGCAGTCAGGAAGTCACTTGTGTAATTGTCACTAAATTTAACGAGTACAGGGCTATTTAAAGGGTTTCAGGATTGTCTGATGTTCTGGAAGATGCTGATTCTCTGGAGAGGAAGGGTAGAAGCTCCTTACTCCAGCTGCTCTCAATGGTTTAATAAGGAAGAAAGGATTTGTGCAATGGGATATTGTCGCTGTTTTACAGTTCCTATAGTGAAAAGGGGGCTTCTTAATTTGGAAAATTGACTTGTAAGCTGGTTATAAAAGTATGCAGGATTCCTCTGCATACTAAAGCCTAGATTACCAGTTTTAAAAATGGTTCCGTTTGATTATTTATACTGAATCCTGTGTTAACACAGGACTAAATCCCATATTGAAAATCAAAGTAGAGACGCTGAAAAATACTCTGATTGTTGCAAATTCCCTAGTGCTTCATTTGACAAAAAGATGGATTAGAGCAAACTCCAGAGTGTTATTATTACCACCTACATGAAAGATTGTTTCTTTTATTTGTATTAATTACTGATTAGTGCTCTCTGTATCTTCAGGTCTTTCAGATGTTTTGAATGAGATGTATTGCTTTCTTTAGTTTCTTATCTAAAGGGAACCCTGACAGAAAACTGGTATCTCAGCCACTGTGCACGGGAAGTCATTGATGTGCTCAGACACTATATTTCAGGGAAAACCCTTGGGTGAGATTCTTGGACAGGTAAAAATAAGTTCACAGATAATACTGCAGACATCTATTTTCCACCCAACAAAAATATCGTGAATAATATGGTAATTAACTTTAAATTGGAGTGCAGAGGGAAGAAGGAGCTGTGTGTGTAGGGCTCCTTCTCTGTGTGGTGGTTGGGAGCAGCCCAGAGCTTGCAGCAGTGCTGGCTGCAGGAGGGGATCCTGCAGCCCCTCTCCGGCCGGCTGTCTGACCGGGGCAGAGCTGCCCACACAGCTCCTCCCAGCCAGCTGGCCTCGCTGACATCGTCTGCCTGTGGTAATGCTCGGGAGCTCCTGTTTCTTTGGAAAGAAACACAACGGAGTGGCTCCTTCCCCAGTTAATTTGCATGCTAACTGGGACGGAGAGGGTGTGGGAGGTGTCCCAGTCAAAGGCTTCAGAGAGAGTTTGGCCACTTACTGCTTGGTCAGACAGCAACCCCAGGACTTGCACCTGCTAACGTGGCTCTTGGTCCTTAACAGCCTGGTGGTTGCAACGATCTCAGCTGGGGGGACCTGCTTATACAAGCCCTCCAGGTCTTGTCCTTCAGGATAAGCAAAGGCGTTTACTCTGCCTGGGAAAAGGCACCAGAAGAAGAAGCAATTACATAGGTATGTGGAGGAGGTCGTGCTTAAGAACCTGAAAATGTTAATGTGCCCTCATTTAGCCCGTAGAGATCTCAAAATGGAAAAATCCGAGGCAGGTTGCCAAGAGTTAAGACTGCACTTCAGCATCCTATCTGAGAAGAAAGAAGAGGCTTCCTGAGATTTAAGGCTCTCCCTTTCATACATTTTGTGCATAAAAATTATCACAACATCTTCGATGTGAGTAAACAAGGCAGTTATTTAAGGTTTCAGTTAACATGAGACCAATATTTTGTCAGGTGACTTCATGAAACTCAGAGGTGAGCCTTCCATGGCCCAGGTTTTGTTAAAAAGGCTAGTTTTAAAATAGCCCTTTGTACATCATCAGATGATCTGTCATTTTCCATAATTCATGAGCACTGGGGCAAGATTAGACAATGGAGTCTTGGGTGAGAATTTATTAATTTCCTCCATGTTTTTAGAAATGTCAGAGATGTAAAGCTGAGAATAATAAAAGTCAAGCTCCTTAGATATATCTACTGTGCTAGAAAGAATATTACTCTGAGCATCTCTGATAGTATACAGTGTCTTAGTGTGCATGTGTCTTTAATTGGTATGCAAGGAGTTTATCTGCTTTACTGCCTGCACTTATCAGAAAAGATATAAAATGGGATGGTGATAATGGCTGCCTTCAAAGAAAAAGATATGTTCTTTCAAGGGTGTAAGTGCTATAAATCTTTCTAGTTTAAGAGCTCACTGGAAGCAGAAAGATTCTGTTCTGCTGACAACTGAATGTGGGGAACTTTCCCAGGGGAAAACAAATCATGTTTCTCTATTCAAAATATAGTAAAAAGTCACTGAAATGTGGTACTCTGGAATGTATATTATACTATTTCCTTCTGACTCCTTTACCAATTAAGACACACTTATATACCAATATGTTTCTCAAATAGTTAATATGAGGTATCTGGCACTGAATACACTTAGAATGCACTTGTGAATTACTCCCACAGTAATCTGCAGTTCAAATTAAAACAAAAAAAAACCAACCAAACAAAAAACCACAACACTAAAAAACAAGCCATTGACTTCAGGTCTTTTTTAACTATGCCACAACAATTAATTTTCTGGAATAAAAGAGACAATGCTGAGTTCATTGCTATTCCAGAACCATTCTGCATGTCTATGAAAAGCAGAGTTAATACTACAGGCACCTACCACGTCTTTAAGGGATATTTTGTAAGTTGAAATCAGTGAAATCTTTAGAAAAACCCGCATTATTCGTAAGAATCAAATGTTGTGCCTGACTGTTGTGGAGAAACAAAACAGACGAGGGTGTTTTAAATTGATCTGTCAGTATGGTGCTTTCCAGGGCTCACTTTGTTCATGCAGCCAGAAACTGATGTTAGCATGAATTTAAATAATTCCTCTTGCTTTGAATAATGACCATGAAAGTTGAGTAATGGTATCTAGGAAATATCCTAACTTTTGAGGAGCTGCCTCTTATCTAGGACTGTTTGTTTGCTCATCTCCCCCCTCCCCTAATTGCAGGGAGGTGCTCCACACAGCATATGACTAAACACAATACGATTTGATTTGTGTTGCAGTGGTCTCCAAAGAACAAATCTGTAAAATTACAACATGTGAAAGCTTAACACAATGATATAAAATGGCAATGGCACGGTTCATATCTTAAACTGACAGACTGATGGTGATTATTGCAAGGACAATGCCCTGCATATGTCAAACGATTTGCAAATAATTTATGTCAACTTATCCTCCATTATTGTTTTTGCAGAGGACATAAACTGTGTCACCAATATTAAACTGCCGGCAAAAAAAGCCTGCCTCAGCTTTTTCCTAGCTGAGAATGCAGAGACATCTGTGCAGAGACAAACATGCATATGGCCATCATTTGTCCAACATCTTACACATTGTGAAGGTTTTTTACTTGAAATGCCAACCTATGTGGCAGATGATGTATGTGTTTCTTCAGTCCTGTGATTACCAGCACAGAGCTGCTCTGCAGTGCTCTTCACCTCATCAGTTCCACAAGCTGCACTCCAAGGTGTGTGAAACATTTGCAGGGAGATGGCATCTGACATGCAGCAAGGCAAAAGCATTCTGGTGTGAATATTTGACTCCAGATTTTGTTCAAATCAGGGTCAGATTCTGACCTGGAGAAATTACTGTGGGTAGAGATTTAGCACTACAAAATAGCAATTTGAAAACTGGAATGAATGTATTTTAAAGATGGGGAAGGAGAGGAAAGTGGTTCTGTCTCCTGGGTGACTCCCAAGGGGCTGTAAAGGAGAAAGGAAGGGGGGGAAGGCTTTATAAATGACCTGGGCTTTATTCTTTTGGAAATAGGCAGAGGACAGGGCAATCTTAGTAATTTCTATTTGCTAAGTTGCATCATTTCAACTGCTGAGTTCTTTGTTTAGGTTTCAATGGTTCATTTATTACTACCAAGAAATGCCTTTGAAGGGTGATTTTCAGAGGGCCGTTGTGATTAAAAAGGCAGCAAAGAATGCCATGCGCTGTTTGGAGTGTGGAGCTGGGAATCCAGCCTCCAGCCTCCTGCTCTAGATTTTGCTCTGCTCAAATTTGGGACAAATTACTTGCAACTGCTGTAGCTTGACTTACTCTTCTGTCAGGCAGGTTTTTCTGATTGACTCATCCACTTGGCTGTGTTTTCCAAGTATTTTGTAATCTTTGGCTAGGAATCACTCTCTTGATTTCAGATGGGCGACGTCTCAAATGGGATGCATCAAACAACTTATGTTGGCTTCAGTGCAAGAGATGGCTCCAGTTCACTGTGGTGAGGAGGACAATATACTGAGAAACTCACTGAGATGATTTAAGGATTGAAAGGGAACTCCATTCTCCCATTGCTACCAGTTTTTCCTCTTTTGGAAGCCTCATTTAAGCATTTTGCACTTTTAACCCCCTCAGGAGTGAGGAATCTGCTTCTTGCCCTTCCAAGTTTTTCTCAGCCTACTCAGTAAATCACAGTTTATGACTACATTGATAATTTTTATTATTATAATACAAAAAATGCCAAATATATTTGAGAGAACTGCATAATCCAAATGAGTTTTAATCTTTCTATTTTTCCAATGTTGAATTTTGTCAAACTTTAAAAAGAAACAAACAAAAACCACACCAATTACCTTGTTATCAGAATTGTTTGTGATTAGTGAGTTGGAATAACCTATCTTAGGCATCATAGTTTGTGGAAACACAATGTGTTTTCTGTGGCAGTAGCATTTGGGCTCACTATAGATACATGGAGGAGAAGGCAGCAGGCTTCCAGGATGCTTCCCTCTACTTAAACAAATCCTAGAAAGCGTGCTGCTTTCTCTAGTCATGCTACAGTGATTTTATTGGCACAAGGAATCTCTTTCAAAGCAGAGAGAGAAATACAGTCCACAGGCATGAAAACCTTTCCTAAGGGTGAGCCCCTTTCTTTTCTCAGTGCAGGAAGACCTTGAAGCAGCAGCAAAGGCAGGGGGATCACAAAAGGATGTGAGGGAGAACAGGCAGCAGGATGGGCCCCAGGAACATGCACTGAACCACAGAAAAGTGACTCCATAGACACACGTCTGCAGGAGCTGTCCTGTGTGTGTCAAAGCTTTTCCATCAGATAATGGGCAGCATTTTCCACAGCAGTGCTTTTAGGCTTTGCTACAAGTGTGCTTTGGCATAACAGCAAGACTTCTGCTCTCATGCTTGCATGTAATATACACATCACAGTGAGGTCAGTGATCTTTATACACACACACAGAAACCTACCTGCCTTTTACAAACCATTATAACCTACAACAGAATACACTGGAGAGTTGTTTGTTTAAGTAGATAAAACCATACGCTTCCCATAAGACCTCCAAACTATGGATCTTCATCAACTGGTTCCTTAAACGTGCCATAACACAGACTTAAAGCTGCAAAGGAAAGAGATCTTGAAGATAGCCAGTAATCTCAGCTATATACCTCTTGGCTAGGAGGCATCATAGATCAAGATGCACTTCTGAGGGAACAAGCTGCAAAGGAATTTGAGAGAGGAATTGACAGAAATCAAGCTAGAAACAGCAGTGGACGTAAAGGGAAGTTTTATTGTCTGGACAAGGAAAGAAAGTGGGCAGCTCTTAACCTAACAGTCTGAGTGATAACATCTGACAGGTAAGAATAATTTTCACAAGATAATCTCAGGCACTAATCCTGATGCTTCAGTGACAAAACTATTGATGTCAGCAGTGAGTCTGGTGTGACCAGTAACCAATAGCTTTGAAGTCAAGAAAACCTGGCCAAAATTGTACTCTGTAGCTGAAAGTAGAGAGAGAGATGTCACCACCCCGAGGACAACAGAGACAACCTGCCATGTATTACTAGGGAGGTGGACAATGCTTTGGCAGAAAGAAGTGGTAGAAAGTGTAAATTCATGCTGAGAGAAGACAAACTTGAAGAGGAAGATGCTCTGGGGACTGGGTCATGCCAAAGTCTGACCAGACCAGCTGGGTGACAGCTGGTTTTCTTTCTAACTCCACAGAATTTGTCATGGCTAAGCTGCACTGGTTCCTCCCCACAGCACCTGCAACAAGGTTCATTCAGCTACCCTTTGATGGCTGCCTGCTCAGCCTAGGAAGATGGTCTTCTGTTTGCAGCAAGCCCTTTGCTGCTGCTTTTATTTTCTGTGAATGATCATCCTTTTCATTCTTGTTTCAAATCTTTGTCACTGAACTGAGTTCACAGACCCTGGAGGACTGATGATTTGACAAGTGTTTAAGGAAGGTGTCTATCATGCCCTACACCCACAAGAGCTGTAATTTTCTTCTTAAATGCAGAATAAACTTCTAGGTTATTAAAAAAAAAAAATCTAGATGGGAGATCATTTATAGGACATAAAGCTGGCTTACAAAAATGTCTTTATTGACAGACTGGGTTACTGTCAGCATCAAGCCAAATAGGAGAGACATGTTCATGTTGACCTCTCATGTCAGCTCACTATTTCAAGTGAGTCTCAGGTAGGCAAGAGTTACTTTGGCTGCCACAGCTGTCAGCAGGAGCAGTCTGTCTGTGTCAACAGTGAGAAGTTCTTCACCTCAACTAGTACTAAATCTGACGTCTGCAGCAATAGATAGGAATGGTTGATGCTGTCTATGGAAAAAGCCTGTGCCTGCTTTCCAGGAAATGAATTAGTTTCAGTCAAAAAAGGGTCTCTAAAACTCTCTTTTTATTTTTTCTTGTAAGGCTCTGCTAAAGGAAAACAAGAGAGCAGCTGTATTTGGTGCAACCAAAACTGAGCACTTTGGAAGCACAGAATGCAGCCTGCTAACATCATGAAACACCCCTCATACTTGATTCTTACATCAGTAACACTGTTACAATGTATAAAACCTTTAACATCTGATTTAGTGAAGCTGCCAGGTCACAATCTGATACACACACCCTGGGAAAATAATCATTTCATAAATTTGGGACAAAACATCAGTAATATCCTCAATCTTAGTGATTGCTGGATATGTGGCAGCCATCAGGGATTCAGTGAATGGCCTTGGATGGCACATGAGGTACATCCCAAATACATGGTTAGTAATGAGAGTGTGGTCAAACTTACAAGTAACCTAGATCTCTGGAAAGAAGATGTGAAACCTTGGGTGATGCATAGTACACCAAAAGGTGAATTTTGTATCAGAAGAAATGCAAGCAAAGAGGAAGTAAAGCAAAATACCAAAGTAATGATTGGACATTCAAATTGCAAGTACATATTACACACTGATTGGCATTGTGCATTGGAAAATTGCCAAAAACTCAATTGTGATATCCCTAATCTGGACAATGTGGCTAACAAATTATGCAAAAATACAAGACATAGAAATTATAGACCATTAAGATATGGTCTAGGGTGGAAAGATGAATATGAAAATCAAGTAACCTTCCATAATTTTTGGTCATCAAGAGATATAACACTTCCCAAACCAGGGCAAAACCTTCCATTAGACCCTGATGATGAAACCGTGTGTGAATATAAAGATGTGGCATGGTATTGCTATGGAACAAATGCTAATTCAGTTTCTGATACCACTCTTCCATTGAGTAAACAAGATGCCTATTATTACTTTTCAGCTTACTCTTTTCTGGGAGACTTCTGGGCCCTTAGGGGACGCTATTGGATTTGTGGACACTATGCCTATAGGAAGTTACCCAAACATTGGGAGGGGACATGTTTTGTTGGCATTATAAGACCTTACTTTAAGATTGTGCCCAACAAGGCTGAAATTCATATAGCTTTCAAATGAAACAAAAGAGACATTGTTGATTTTGATGTTGCAAAAGCAGGATCACAGAAGTGGAAAGACCAGGAGTGGCCCCCAGAGAGGATAATTAAATATTACAGTCCAGCCTCCTGGAATCCCTATGAAATTATCAATGGGGCGAGAGATGCAATTTATAATTTGAATAGAATCATTCAGCTACAGGCAGTAGTAGAAATTGTCACAAATCAGACATCTAAAGCTCTGTCTTTGATTGCAGAAGAAATGACACAGATGAGAAATGCAGTTTATCAACATCGTATGGTTCTAGATTACTTGTTGGCTGCTGAAGGCAGAGTCTGTGGTAAATTAAACATCACCAACTGCTGCCTGAAAATTGATAATAATGGACAAGTTGTGAAAAATCTTGCAGAAACCATAAAGAAAGTTGCACATGTTCCAGTACAGACATGGACTGGAGCCTCATGGCCTAATTTCTTTTCCTTTTTAGATAATATTGGGAATTGGTTTTATGTAATTGTGGGAGTTGTGTTGTTGTTTATGTGTTTGCCTTGCATTGTCTCCTTATGTAACATAAGTTACAGCAATTTTGCTAAAAGAACAGCTCGAGTCTCAAGGGATGAGACTCAGGAAAGGGTAGGAGAACCCACCTTTGAGACAATGCATACTGTAACAAGTAGGTAAATAAACATAATTATTCAAAAGTGGTGTTCTTGAACATCACTAACCGTTGTTTATAGGTGATTAAAGTTGTGAGTTGACACACTTTCTGAAGTTACTGAAATTAAGTGGATTACAATGTATTTCTTACAGAATAAGCTACAGTCAATGTTGTTTGCATGTTATATAAATGTTACGGTTCTGTATAATGTTTCATAGTTCTTTTGTGAGTCACGGGGTGAAGTGTGAGGGTTTTATCCCTCAACAAAGGAAAATTGTCTCCCATAAAGAACTATTCACCTGGTAAAGGAGACAATAGGACTGCACCAGGAACTACTACACAGTCCAGGACAAGCCTGGGCAAGCCTTAGACCAAGACTGCTGCTAAGCCCTGGATGGGACTCTTGCAGCTGGCTGGATAGCTATCTGATTGGCTGGAACTATATGCAAATGAACGGATTCAAAGGATGCACCAAATCAGAAGGCTCCTAGGGGCTATAAAGAGACCGCTCGCGGGAGCTCCCTCTGTTTTCGCCGCTGGACGTGCCTGCTGCCTCGGTGCTGTACCCGCCTACCTGCACCCGTCTGTGCCGAGGAGGAGAGGTAAAAGAGCCACGGATCTCGGCTACGGAGGCTAGGTCTTCACCCGAGAATCCAAAAAGGGGAAGCCTAAAGAACTATAAAGCTACTACTCGAGAGCCGGGCTTAAAGCAGGAGCGGTAAGCTCAGTATCTGCTAGCCCCACTGCCTCGAGAGCACCTAAAAGAACAGTGAATCTCCCCAAAGGCGCTCTCTCTCTCTCCCTCCTCCCGTCGGGGAAGACGCCCGCAGCCTGCCGTCTGCCGCCAGCCGCTTTGCTCTAGCGCAGCCCGCAGTCTTAAAGCCGCCGCTACAGCTGCCGTGAAGCCTACAGCCTGCCGCCGCACCCAGAGCCGCTGCTGCCTTTGCTGTAAAGCTACAGACCGCCACCGCACCCAGAACTGCTGCTGTATCTGCCGTGAAGCCTGCAAACTGCCGCCGCACCCAGAGCTGCTACTGTCTGCTGTGAAACCGCCGCTGCTGCCACGTGGAAGCCGCCATCTTAAAGCCACAGACCGCCACGTGGAAGCCGCCATCTTAAAGTTCTGACCGCCTCGTGCAGCTTGTCGGGACTGTAAGATTTAATATTTCTTTTCTGTCATTAACCGCAATATTTCCCTGGGGTAAACCCACAAACGGCCCTCACTTCCACGCACAATGTCGACCCTATTGAGAGGGAAACCGCGTCGTGCTATACCAGCCCCCTCTATCATAAATTTTCTTCTCTTTTCAATCTAAACTACTACACGCATACACGCACACACACACACACCCCCCCTTACATCCTACCTTCTAAATTTACCTCCTACATATTTGTGACTCCACTCAAACAGTTAAAAGCATATAACTCCATGTCTGGTCTTCATGCATGCTCTCCTATTTAGAGCTTCTGGTATATCATACATTGGCGTCATCGCCATCCCCAAAATCGGGGGTGAATCCTAAATATATAAGGGCTCACCGCTCGAGCCCATCCGAGTCCAAGTCACCGTTTGGACCGGGACAGGCTCAACAAGCAACCAAAATTGCACCCATAGTTTCTGTGTGCTTTCAGTGGTGGTGCTTCTCTCCTGGGCTGAGTTTTGCACCATATTCAAGGCTAACAGTCAGTTTTTACATCTCATTTACAAACTCAGAAAATGGCATTTCTGTGGGCATTGCTACATGGTCAGCTCCTTGCAGTGGTCTTGGAGGGAGAGGACGTGATGGTAACTTGGTGGCTTAGGGCTGCAGCAGCACACACAGACCTCATCTCAATGTAAACACTTCTGGGTAGGCCAACCCATTTTGTATTTACATGTGTGTCACGAACCGAGACTTTGTGGGCTTTTTTAGTCCTGTAGGTGACTAATGGCCCCAGTATGGATACATTTACCTGGGTGTAAGCTTAGTTCTACTGATGGTGCTGGTTTTGCTTCCTGCACCCTTATTATTGCCTTCACACAATGGTGTTTTGCCAGGCTGGTAACTGTTCCTATGGCAAAACCTTCCAGTCCAGACAAGGTCAAGAAGGTTAAAGTCATTTCAGTGTTCCTTTCGAGGCGATTACACATGGACCTTGAGTTCCCTGCCAAATCCTACTTTTTTACCAAGTTGGAGTTGGGGGTGTGAGCCAAGTATTGCAACCCTTTGACACAGATGAGTGCATGTCAGCAGTTAGTGCATGATCGAAGAGAGACCAGCCAGGAAAGTTTCAAACTACATCAGGGTATAGCCTGACTTCACTAATGCTTTTTTACTTACTACTCTTACTTTTATCTTAAGATCAGATAACGAGTAGCACTTTTTCTTTGTAACAATTCATTAATCAGAGAAATGATCCTTGCTAGTGTTTAGATCTTTTACTTAATTTGGTACTTCTGGCCTGCTGCCCCAGTAGTGCCAAAATTATTATTTCTCACCCAGCAGGTGATAAATAACAACTTCAGTCATGATTAATACCATGAATTTCTCAACCTGACTAATGCAAAAAACTTCAAACCTACAGAACAAGTGGGTGCTAATTGTGGTGAGAGCCAGTGGAGCTGCACTCTGCTTGTAAAGAAAGAAAGCCACAGGAAATGAAGCGTTTTCTAGCAGCACAGCTGATCCTAAGAGGCATCATTAAGTGCATCTCAGCAGCATTCTCCATGTGCAGGGCTGTGCTAGGCTCTTCTTTTTTTTTCCCCACAACACTGAGCTTTAAGTACATTTGAGAAGCAGGAGATTGCCAGGTTATTTTTCTTTCCTTGGGGAGGAGGTGGGCAAACAAAAGAAAAGGTGGAGAAAATAGCAGATTAATGTCTCATTAACACCACTCAATACTAGAATTTGTACTAACTGATACATGAAGAGTAGCAGATCCTAGCAAAAGCTGCTACCACGGAAGCTCCTTCACATGATGTCTGTCTTGAAATCTCATCACAACATCATAAAACACAGCATCAGAGACTTCCCAATCAAGGAGAGCTTTCTTCAGAGAGGCACAGGAGAACCTGGGAATCAGGAAGGGCTGTCAGCTGCAGACAATGATCCAATACTATAAATTAGCCCGTGGCTGAAATTCTGGTCACAAGCTGGTTTGCAACTGCCTGTGGTGGAGCAGGGATGGTTGCTCAATTTTCTGTGATGAACAAGCATTGGTGCAGGGTACCCCGGGTCCAGTTTGGCTGTGCACACAATGCTGTGCTGGTCAGGCAAATGAGAACCTCACAGCATCTGGAATTGGCACCACCTGTTTCTAATAGGAGCAGACACCAGAATGCAGGAAGGACATGAGCAGGTAAGTGTGCTAAGCAGGGTCTGTGCTTAGTAAGATTAGTCCCTTCAACAACCCAAAGCAGCATCTCAGAAATGAAGGAGCAGTCCTGTTTTCACCAGGACTTTCCCAATTATTTTATCTCCATCAGGCAAGGAGAGCATCTGCTACTTTCCAGCTAGCATTTAGCTCAACTTGAGCATCTCTATATGAAGCTATTAATTCATGGCACACAAAGGCTATGAGAAGCAAACCACCACAGGCAAACGATTAAGATATTGTTCAGCCTCAGTAATATCTGTTCACCGGTAGTTATGAGAGCTTTTATGGCTCTGTGTACTGTTTTGGTTGAGTGACTCCTGCAGTTCCTGGTGGGCCATACTCAGAGGATGGAGGTTAAGCTGTGATGTAGCGGCTCCTTACATTCTTTCTGCTAGAAATCTAACTTCTGTCTTATTTTTGGGAAACTTAGTAAGTTGCAGCTCTTTGCTTTCTTCACCCAAAATAGCCTCTGGGAGCTCGGGATTTTTGAGCTTGAAAGCTAGGAAAGAAAATCATTATCCACCCTGTCCTGCTACATGTAACAGACCACAGGCCTTCCTGGACTGATTCCTACCTCTGCTGTAACAGTTGTGTGTCAGTCACTGGAGATCTAGAAAAACACACGACTCAAGAGTAAAACTGAGAGGCTGCACATGCACAGCCTTTTCTACTAGAGGGTCACTCAGACTAACAGAAAGTCCTCTCTCCTTGGCCTAGGGTAAGGCAGGTTAGTTGACTCGCTCAACTCCCTTGCTAGAAAGGTTATTTGGTTTGTTCATTTTGAGTTTTTTCCACCCTTAACTGGTTTTACTTCTCGTCTTGTTTCAACTTTTCATTCTTTTTCTTGGACTGTGCAGAGCATTTCAGGAGCAATCAGCATCGGTGTCCTTTATAGGGTTGTGGCTTCCCAGAGTCAAAGCATGGTTTACAAGCTTTGGTCCTCATTGCTCAGCTCAGTCTGCTCTGTAGCACTAGTCATGCTGGCAATGCAATTTAAAAAATCATAATGGATTCTTGTACTTACAAAGCACAATGTCCTTTTTACAGGATTTTAATAGCTATTTGCAAAAAGCCGACGTTTTCCTCATAGTTTTAAGTTTAGGTATCACGAATGAGGGGGTGGTTAAACTTTCAGGAACTATTCAGTTTAGCTTCCATAGCTCAGTCACTGCTTGTCCTCTCCCTTCAATACTGAAAACTGTAATTTGCCTCTGTTTCCTCCAGTGCAGTCTGAGTAGCACAGGTGGATTTACACAAACGTTGTAAAAGATTGGTATCTTTTGCCAAACTGCTTCCACAGCATTTCCGTATCTTTTCTAGACACATTCAAAGTAAGTTAATGTATATGACTACCTCAGTGGGGTTCCTTTTATCCTCTGAAGTTACAAAGCTTGCTCTATGTTACCACAAAATATGCAGTAACCATCTGTTCAGCATTCCAAGTGTTGGATTACCAAAGCAGAACAGAGTGGTGCCATTTAATGTGTTCGAAGCAATACTGGTCAGATCAAGTCTTTGCCTACGCACAGGAACTCTCACTTGAAAAGTCCACATTGACAGGGTTTTTGGAGCACCATAATGAGATTTGTTTACTGCTGCATTACTGTGCCTATATGTACCATAGGATAAATTATAGGCAGAGGGGACCAAGGCATGCCCAGCCACTGGCCTATACCAACTGCTCTTCCTATGAGAACCACCCCAACAAGTATGTCAAACTTCAGAAGTGATGATCCTGAAGTGGAAACAGTGAGACAGATGCTTACCTAGCAACTTCATTTCTTAAAGAGCAAGACAAGCTGAGGATTAAAACTGGGAAATTGTAGGGGAAAAAAAAAATGTAAATCCAAAACCCAAAGGTGAACAAGAAATAAAAGCAGAAGCGGGACACATGTACAAAGAAGTAGTAACAGCCAGGAGCTACTTCAGGACAAAATAAGAACTGACTGAATAAAATCACATCACCTGTGTGCTGCAGAGCTCCAAGGCATTTTATCACCAGTTCCTGAATTAATTTTGGTTGAGGCAGGCAAACTTAAGATCTCTAACAAGTCCTTTCATTCCCAGCTTAAGAATTCTACCTAGTTTACCATACTATTGTCTTCCGGGTGTCCTGCCAACAGGATCCCACTCATTAACTACACAGAAATTAATTATAAAGATATAAAACTTAGTAAGAAAGGCATTTGGAAAGATCAGAGAAACTTTTTAAAGTATTTTATTTTTTTAATACACATACAATATTTTTCCAAGGTCACTTCAGAGTTAAGTGGCATAGAGGCTATTAAAGTGGAAGTGCCCATGCAGTTGTCTCAGGTTAAATGTGCACAGTGTATTCTACAACACCCAAACTGCATCTAGAGTTTTTTTCTTGCTCCAGAATGATTTGGCAGCTTCAAAAAGCTAGCACACGTTTCCATTCTCAATGGCAATCCAGTGAACAACATAAACCCAAGAGTGTCACCCACTGCAGCCCAGGCACCAAACACCACACTTATCTCAGCAAGGGCCCCTTCGCCGCTGGGGCTGCTGCAGTGGCCGGGCTGTCTTTGTCATGGCCCTCAAAGTACTGCTGCTCTATCCGCCGACAGAAGGCTGTGAGATTACTGTAGTTCTTCACTTTTTCAGAGAGTTCATCAGTGATTAGTTGAGTAGTAAGGATTGTGAACAGATGTCCAAATACCAGAGCATCTAATTCAGTTGGACTGCAAAAACAGACGGAAAAAAATAACAGGTATTTTGGAAGTTAAGTCCTGATGAAGAACAACCCTGCTGTTCTGAGCCAGTTTTAGATAGCCACGCAACCTAAGAGTGGGGAAGAAATCAGGGAACACTAAACCTATCAAATGCATGAAACCTGTGTACACAGTATATAAGCACACTGCTGTTTCTCAGTATGGTATCTTTGCTTTTGATGCCTTGGAAATGTGGAAATAACACTTCTTAGAAGGGAGAGACTTACTGATCCAATACCAAACCATGCTCCACATTTTAGTTCTGTAACAAGGGCAAATGGTTAGCAAGTCTTCTGGGGAAGTTTCTTTTTCCTCTGCAGATAGATATAAAGATAGCCCAGCTATTATTTCACAAAGAAAAAAAAAAAAGGAGGAGGGAAAAAAGCACAAAACTTCTATTTCCTTTTTGTGCTTTTCAACAGTCAGGAACTACTCAACCAATAACAGAAGGAGCTCCAGCGTGGCAGCAGCTGGAAACATCTATTTTTTGAAAAGGGACTACACAGAAGAAAACAGGTATTTTGGGAAACAGTGGACTATTGAATGTTTTCAGTCCTACATTATTTTAGATACAAGCCTTCTGAATTGCCATCTTGGAACTTTGTATTTAAGTTGCCCCATGCGCAAATATATATATTTTTTAATATATTAATAAGTTACAAGCCCTTCTTTAGTAGTATTCAAGGTAAGCAGCATGAGGGTTTTCTGATTGATTAATACTTTGCCTTTCTATTTGTGGATCACTAAGCAAATTCCAGTGGAGATGTGAACCCTTGTATAACAAAACTTAGAACCTGTCAGCAACAGGCTGCTTTTCTTATTTACCTCCTACAGACTCCCACAACTCACAGACTGATAAATACTGGATTAAGAACACATGCTTTCTTAGTAATATTTCAGACAGCTAAAAAGCATAAAGGTTGAAGCTGCACCAAGAAAGCCAGGGTAACAAACAATGACAAAAATAATCCCCAAGCTACAGTTCTTGACAAATACATAAAGAAAATTTAGGAGATACTGTGTTTCAGTATGATTTGAGAAGATGCAATTCAAACTTGCCTCCTATAATGCATATTTATGTATCCATTGAATTTACACTACCCACCTAGTCTCAACTTGGAAAAGATTAAGGGGCAAAGACACACACAGAAAAGGAACCAAGACCATGTACTGCCTTTTGAAGACATCTCCCTGTCCAAATGTAGTTAACTCCAGAGCTAAGCACTTCTAGTCTGGTTTATGCACAGGAGACAAGAGGGAGCAAATGTGATGTTACTTAAATCTATAACATCTCAAAAATATTGCATTATTGGAGAGGGAAAACAAAGCCAAAAAAATAGGCGTTCTGTGATTGGAGCAAACTGGTGAAAGCAGAGGAGATCCCATGAAGGCCAGGTTGTTCCCTTTTTCTCCCCTGGGAGCATGCATCTTAGTTTCCACTTTGCAACTGATCCTTTGTCAACAGAAGGCTAGCTTCTCCCCCAGTTCTTACAACTCACAGGTGCCCTCACATTAATTCACTTCACTTGGAACTGCCCCTGGTGTTAAAAGCAAGACAAGCTGTCCTGATCAGGACAGCATGATGTACATTCACTCCCCTGTACCTAGTAGAGGATGTTAGCCAAGAAATACAAGTAAAGCCTTAAATGTATAATTTTAATAAGAAACTCCCTGTACAAAGGTGCATATCTGTAGTCTACATAAGTTTTGCTAGGCTCTGTTTAGAAGACAGGCAGGAGTAAAACTAAATCATAAATAGAAAAAAAAAAACCCCACACAACAGAAACTTCCCTTTTAAAACTCTTAATTACTTATTTCTGAAATTTCATGTTTATATTCCAGTCACGCATTTGTATTTCTGCAACTAATCATGTAGCATTAAAATAAAACAGGAGTTATCCACATACATATATATGTGTGTGAATATGTATCTATATTCTCACACTCCTGGATGTAATATTTCAGTAAAGAGTAACTTACTGCTTATTGAAGAAATATGGTTGTGTTCCTAATCTCTGGGAGAGAGCCTGACAGCACTGATCTACATCTTCAAGCACCTATCAAAACACACAAGAGATAAAAGATCTGTATTGTCAGGAAATACCAACATTGCAAAAAATAACCTCCTTGCTCTGTTTGCAATGACGGTGGGAACGAGGAATGTACACTGCTGGGACACTAAAAGCTGCTGAAGTAAGCCAAACCTGCACAGTAGGCAGGTAGCTAAGTGTTATTTAATCTCACATTTGATGTAAGGCTATTCTGATTAAGTGCTTCCCATAACATTTATAACTTAGCATAATGAAAGGTACTAATTTATACCTCAAAAATGCTTAGCTTTTTTTTTTTCCGTCCAGACCTCAGACAAGGGAAGCCGCAGTCCTGCCAGGCGTGCCTATTAACGCCACACAGGAAGAGGGGCCATAACTCACAACCTATTTTCAGGACTACGGCCTAAACTAACATCACCAGAGACGTACACTCATGGTAAAACATCCTTCCTCCCACCCCACTGGGTTGCACATAGTTTAAGATATATTGCTGCTGAAGACAAACACCTGACTCCACATAATGTTTTCAGTACAGAATAACGTTTTTACTACATCTGTTTCAAGAAAGTGTTACTATCCAATGCCTTTAAAAAAAAGAAAGAAAAAATAAAATGGGGTAAAGAAATATGCTTGACTTTTCATCCTGACCTGTTGAAGCGTCTTGCCAGCCCATCCAATGGCTTTCATCTTTCGCCTCACCTCCCACTGCTTCTGATAGGGCAGAATGCGGTTAAGCGGCCAAGGGTACGGGGAGCCGTACCTCGGGTACGTAATCTTTGTTTAGACACAGAAAGGTGCTCTGTTACCATGTAAGAAAGTACAGATGCCTCCAAGCACAAAACAGCTAATATTCAAATATTTCTATCAGAAAGGGGGCTGCACAAGAGAGAGGGAGTTGTGTGACATGCAGAATGTATAGTTTTCAGCATAAGCATTTAAAATTCTTACTTCAGAAACACATTCAAAATCCATATCTATTCTGCAGTCAGGTACCTCCAGTAATGATGAAACTTCCCTAAAATGTATATACGAGCAAAATTAAAGTGAAAAGACTGTATCATTACTGGTATAAACCTCCATGTTTCATTTATGAGTAGGGACTTGCAGTTGTGAGCAGAAGTGTTTCCTCATTAAATTTTAATTAAGATAAATGCTGCAAAACCACTCACCTCCTGTACTGTTTCATCATCACACCATTGCAGATAGAGCTAGGAACAGAGAGAACACTTACTAAAACTTCCTAATAAAGGAGAATACAGAGACAATCATTTCTCACTAACAGAATTTTCTTTTCTATACTTTTTACATTACATTTCCATTTCACTCCTTCTGTGAGACCTCTGAATGTAGAAAAAAAATTAAAACTGGAAGGCAAAGGCCCAGTTGCTGGTCCTTACTTCACCAGCCCCAGGAGGCAGCTGAGCCTGAAGGCCCCCTCCAGTTGCCCACACTGCACCCAGCTCAGCACACAGGTTCCTGGCCCTCAGCTCTGCCCCCTGCAGCTTGCAGCCTCCCCAGCACTCGTCTCATGCTGGGACTGCATCACATTCACTGGCCATGGCCATGAACCACAGGGGATCCCAGCCTCCCACTAAGTGGGTGAGCACACACGCTCTGGCAGGTAGTGGGGTGCCTGGCCAGCTGTGGGTGGGGCAGGATCCCAGGAACCACTGGCATTTTCAGCTGGTTACCTTCTACAGCTACATGACACACTTCAGTTAGGTCAGGGAAATCATACACGTGGCTTGTGCCTACAGGAACATTTCAGCAGGCAATCCATACAGTACAGAGAATTTTTTCCTGCCTCCTTTCACCTCAAAAGTTGACAACATAATCTAAGAACAAGCAGTGTTTCCAACATAGGGAAAAAAAAAGCTTTCTTGCCTATAGTCACTTGTGTAAGTGTGTGGAGTTACTATGGTTTGCTGTACCTCTGCTGTTAAGAGCATATTATTGACTAATTCCATGTAGGCTTTCATCTCAGCTTTTTGGACTTCATCCAACCCATCACTGAGAGAATGGCCCTAATGGGAAAAAAAAAGAAAAAAAAAAAAGATACATGTAAGAAAGGATATTGGACCATTCAGCAATGCCTGACACAAGGACCTCTGAAGACAATGAGCTTTGGCTCAGATCCTGCTCTCTTACATAGTTCAATAACAAATTACATATGCAATTTTTACATACAATGTTCTTTAGAATTAAAAACATCATAACATAACTAATCTTCAAGAAATGTTGCCTATTATCAGTTACAGCTGAACACAGTTTGAGCACAGAGCCTCCTGGTTAGTGTATCTCTGTGGCCAGAAGTAAACACAAATTTACATCTGTGATACAGCTTTATCAACTGCCCAGTGAAAAGACTGTATTTTTTAAAACACGGGAGGGTTGTAGAGGGGATCAAAGGCAAAGCTGGATGGTATCTGACACTTCAGGATTTAAACCAGCCAGTTCAGGGTTTAAGAGCTCTGAGACCCAGAGGCAAGGCACACAGAAAAACAATCTCAGCAACTGGCACTGGAAAGTAGCTATCCTGCATAGAGTTTACTTCCAGCATTTGAATAAATTACAAAGAAAAAACATCTCCACCTCAACAAAATCCTATTCCAGGATTTCTTTCTTCTAAAATGGCACTTGATTTCTACACTGCTTTAACACATTAAGTAACATTCCAGAAGAGGACACCAAATCAGCACAGTGCTAAGCAGGATTAACATGCTATTCACTAACTGATGAAACAAAAACAAGGTGCTGTTACCTTGGCTTTTACAAACTGGACTATGGGCCCAAGTTCAGATACTACTTGATTTCCCACATGAATAAAGGGTACTTTGCCTGTAAAATGAGAAATGTATTTTAGTAAGAGCTTTTCACACCTATAAAACACCATTTACAATTTTCAAAGCAACTAAATATTGCAGGTACACCTGACCATCAGTGTGTTTTGGTTTTTTTTTAAATGAGCACAGGTAAAGCTTAACATACACAGCTTACCCAGTGAATGTTTGTAATAACTAACATCTTCCTCCTGATCTTCCTCCTCCTCAACCTCTGCTACATGCAGTACATGCAGTTACTGAGTGAGATCCATTGACTTGTATTTTAATAATGGACTTTGCTTTGCTGGAAAGAGTTCAATGTTTCTCTGAAGTACAGCTGGGAAATCCCAGGAAAGCAGACAGAGCACTTTTACAACACGAGTTCCCAGCCTCCCTTCTAATCCACTGGCAGGGAAAGGGCTGCTGAAAGGATGACGGGAGATGTGGCACTGTGCCCAGGAAAGCAAAGCAGGGGGAAGGGCAGAGTCTTGACTCTCCCTCCTCCCGTCCTTCAGATTTCCAACAACTCTTGGCTCTGCCCCAGCCTTCACCCTCTAGTTGTGAGCTGGCATTTTCAAGTACCCATGGTCCTGGAGCGAGGATGAGGCTCTCAGTATGAGACCCACAGCTTCACATTTTGGAGGGCTAGGAGGGGGAAAGAGCTGCTTCATCATCATGGAAGCAATCCGGGGTTAAAGTTTAATATTATTAAGGCCCAACATTGAGTCTATGAAGCTGAGCCCTGAGTGTCCAGCATGGAGCATGGCCAAAAACAGCCAGTGCTCAAAAGGAAACTAGAAAATGACTGTCACTGGTGGAACTAGTGGGGGTGTGAAGGGCTCTCAAGTCTGTACACAACACCTCCTCTGTAAAGTAACTGTTCTTACACACAGAACTGAGCCAAAGCTTTAAGGCAGGCAGCGATACAAGCCCTGTTACACACAGCAAGCTGTGAGGAATGGCAGTTACTTTGTACCCCTTTTTCCAGCTCTTAACGTGTGAAGCTCAGGTCTCCTGCTCCAATCCACCCTAACCAGCCTGCCTGTCCTGCAAAATCTTCATCCAAGTGCAATTGACAAACATCAACCTTATATTTAAGACTAAATCTTTTAGGATTATTTACATGATTGAAATAATCCATAAAATGGAGCTAAATGCTGGATGTTTTGTATTACTAAAACATCCTTAGTAGACACAGCACCCTTTTACCTTCCTGCCTCTCACTGTGGGCAAACTCTGCTCTCAATAGACAGCTCAAAGAGCAAAAGCAATACCTGCTTGACTCCAATATGTTATTAGCAATATATTCACCCTTTTCACTGAAACACAACAAATCTACTGTTCAGCCTAGCTCAAACGCAGTTCATACTAACAGCAGATTCAGTCATGTTTTTTATAATGAGATTCTCTTCTCACTGGCTTGATCACCCCACAGGTAATAAATGAAGTGCATCATACCAACAAAGGCTTCATCTGCATCCACACATTACATGTTGCGGAAGGAAACACAGACCTCCCTGTGCTGCAGAATTGGGTGGTTTCAGTCACACTGCACTTCACACACCAAGACAATCCTTTGGTATCACTTTTGACTTGCTCAGAATGGGTTTCATTATTACATCTATGAGATAAATAACCCTCCCCCCAAAATGGTGAGATGCAGATCTTTGCTGCTGCTGTGAGAGAGGGTCATGGGGAGGGACAAGGGATGAAATGAAGGGATTCAAATGAAAACATTTGAATTATCATTAACGAACCAATATAAAGAAAGGAAATGGGGCAAGTGAATAAAAATTACACGGACTCCAGGAGTAAGGGCAAAAAGAATACATGTATTTCTACCTACATTTAAAACTGAAGCAGTATATTTTCCCTCTTGTTCTTCTTTTTTTCAGAAGAAGAAGGAAGTGTTCAGACCCAAATTACAACACCAGGTGCCATCAAGTGTGGACATGGGGTGCGAGTGGCAGAGAAGCAAGAGCACACAGCCGTCACCAGTACCACCCCGGCACATGCAGGAGGCTCCTCTGTGCACGGATTCAGCATTTCACTTACTTACACTTACTTACCTCCACATTTTGCTGGTTTTTCACTGCTGCCAAGCAACTGTTGTATTAAAAATAGCGTAATTCCACTGCTTTGACCAAAATACCAGTAGCAGCAGCAGAACGCATACAGTGGGCTGACAGACATACACTGACAGGCACTTCCATGTGGCAGTCGTCAGCCAGAGCCAGGTAATCAGTGAGGAAGTACCTCCTCACACAACAAAAATCTGGGACAGAGTGCAAGGGCTCCCAGCTGCTCGCACCTGGCATTCAGCAAACCTCTTCGAGTTTTAGGCAACCTTTTGAAGCTGGTTGCTGAACGTTTTTAGGCAAGCAGTCATCCCCAGCACGAGGCAGGCTCTATAGCCTTCTAGTACTTAATTTATTGGATTCTTTTTTTTCCAGTCTCATGGATGAAAAGAAAATTTTAAATTGCCTGCCACCCTTAACAGTGACAATGCACCCTTTGGTCTTGTCCTGTATCAACATCCTGGCAATCAACTCCCAGACAGGGTAACAAAAGATAGTCTTTCTCTGGTGTTGTCTCAACCCAGCAGTGGGAAAATATAACAGCATTCACCATAATATTCCCTGAACACAGAATAAAGCCACTTTTGGAATGTATGTCTTTCTGCTTTAGGCTGCAACAACTCTCAGGCATTTGAGAGAAAGTTTCCACCAGGCATCTGAAGTGTCCAAATGCTTCATACAGGTACTGCATTCACAGCCACCACTACACATTGTGCCAATGCTACTTTGCATTTGGCTGTTTTAACTGTTTGCAGAGGAGAAACTGCACTGGAGAGGAGGGGGGAAGGCAACCCGCCCACGGCAGCACTGACCGACTGTTATCAGGAAGACAAGGCATAGTTGCCATGGTACCAAAATGGAGGTATAACATAGTAATCTAAATGAAGGCCACACTTACCAGATGGGGACATGTACTCGGCATTTGCTCTGCAAACCACCCGGATTGGCAGATTGCACATTTGCAAAAAGGCCTGGAAATAAAGAGTTGCATTAAAAAGCATTAATACACCAGTGACAAACAAATGTGGTCTCAATACATTTGACTCTGTTGTAGCCAGCTCCTAGCATATGCTTACGAAGTATAGCTCCTTGCATACTGCTTTTAGGAAGAAAGAAGGGTAGGTAAAAGAAAAACAAGGGTTTTTTAACTTCCTCAGACAGCTGTTTATCATCCAGTCATTGACTGGCATTCTTCTAATGAAGTTTTATCTGTTTTTACTGTTTTTTCAAGACAAGCAAAGAAGCAGTATCTGGCAGACACCACTAGTGCTGTGGCTGTACAAAAATAAGTGACATTTTGCCTCTCCTGAAAAATCATAGTACTTATTTTTTCTGGCTAAAGCTGCCTAGCCAAGTTCATGTTTTGTAACATGGCAAACACACATAGCACCTGCCCACATTATATTTACAATAGCTGCCAAAAGTTTTGCTCTACAATACTGTCAGAGCACTAGTCTGCTTTGGGAGCAAGTATTTATTATCTTTAATTTTTGTGAATCACAGAGACCACGAGTGATCAATTTACCGTTTCATCTGTAACCTTAGATTCAAGACATTTTCATTAGAATACTGATTTTGTCAGCATCTGCCACCACCACAAAATCTCGAGCGTGTTTCTGTTGAAATACCAAAATATAATGAAAAATAATTGCAAATTGGACAGAACATGTCAAATAAGGAAGCTCTTAATCTCTAAAGTCTCTCACAACTCAGCTAAGTCTTACAATTAATTTTCTTTCTGCAATTTGGTCACAATTCCAGATTCCAAAACTATACCTATTCATCCCCAGTGGTTTGAGGTGAAAAAAGCCAACCAAGAAGGCTACCACCACGAAGAAAAACGCTGCTGTAACACAGCACTTTCTACGTGAGCCTCCTCCTAGCCCTTCAGATTGCAGGATCTGGCAGTAAACTGCACTCTCACAGCTTTAGATGCTCAGACCATAATCATAGGCATCAAAGTAACCGAAACCTTAACCTTGAGATTGCTCACCTCTGCACTAAATGAGACCATAAGGCATGAACTAACACTGGCACCCACCCTGTTCCTAACTTTGTGGCTTCTGTAGTATACACCAAGCAAACAAATATAACCCAAACAGCCCCTCTCCTGTCTACTGTGCTCTTCCAGTCCTTTATTTACAAATGCTAACTCAGTCCAGGGAAACAAAGCCAAAAGCTTTGGTCCTTTTCCAACCAAACCCAAGAACTGCACAGTCCATTACGACATTTGGCTCTTGCAGATTTAGATTATCTAATTCAAATCCAAATCCCAATTTTAACCAAGGAACTATGGTCACAAGCTCCTACACAAGACATTGATTATGGCTGCACTGTTGAGTCATAAACTGGTCTCTAGAGTGCTTCATCCCAACTAGTGCTTCATCCCATCTATTACTGCTTAAGGGTACAACTGTAGCCTGAAGAAAATACGAGGCACTGGCAACATTAGACATCACCCCACTTCCTAAGTCTGTGCGCCCATCAGAGTCCACCAAAAACTGAGGCTCTTGCTATCTTTAGCATCCCAACTTCTATGCAAAACAGTAAGAATACCCAAAGGACTTTATTGAACAGGAATTTAAAGCATTGGTCTGTCTCAGTCCAAGATCTCTTCCTTTGCCAGAGGGCTCTGCAGGACCTAGCAATGTCCAGGCTGCTCCAATTACTGTACTATGCATCATGACTTCTGCCCAAACTGTGGCTTCATATACAATTTATTTAGAATTAGTACAGAAACAAGAATGCAGAGACTTTGGTTTAGATTGAATATATGTTCCTATGCCATTGCTGGACACAATCTAACTCACCAAAAACATACACTCTAACTCAACTGGTACACAGACTTCCTTCTTCCGAAAGCTCTGCCAGTAGCTAACAACATCATCTCAACAGCACTGAGCTGCAGTGGAACTGATAGCATCAAACAACAGCTTCAAGGAATTTCATCTTTTAGTGAGAAGAGTGGAGCAAACTTCTACCACACTACTTAATACTTGAGTGGTGAAATAGTAATGTCACAAAACCAAGAGAAAACAGAACTGTCAAAGAGTTGAAGACAAAATCACTTAATGCCACACAATAAACCTCAAAATACATTTTAAAAAAATTTAAAACTTTACATCTTTAGAAAGATAGAAGCCTCAGGAATTAAAAGACCAGTATGTTGAGCTGTAATTTGTATCCATTCTATCACTGTTGTAACTGACAGACTTTGGAAATTATTAGTATTAACAACACAGGTGTTTTTGTCTTTTCAAGCACAGTGAATACATTTCATATTTATGGCAATTATGGTTTCTTTTAGAAAAAGAGGTGGACAAGAATCATGACCAATGCATTTTTATAAATACCAACTGCCAGAAAACCTCAAATATTTTTTTCTGATGTATTCAACTAGATAAGTAAGGTTTTAGACAATAACTGATGTTAGACAGTAAGTGGTATGAACTATTACCAAAATAGTTGGCACAGATCAAAGAAATCCTACAGAGAAACTATAGGGCAAAGCAGCATTTTTTGTGAGTCTATCTCATTTAATGCTTTAGCCCAGTGATCCAGAGAGGATTTGTTCCTGTTTTGACCACTCATGTAGAATGTCAAGAACCAGCACATTTGCTGTGCAGATGGTATCTTACCACCACGGCTTCCAACTCTGATACAAGATGCAGTGGAACACTGATCATTCCAGCTCAGAGCATCTCATTTCCCTTTGGGTACCTCACATATATCAGTGGAGCTGGCAAATAAACCCTTGCTTTTGAGAGAAACCATCAGCAAATGGGAGTGAGCTCAGCTCCTCTGAGTGCTTTTGGAATGAAGGGTGAGAGATTCAAGGCTGAAACCACCGCAGTGCAGTTCTGCTGAGATTTATGAAGATATAAGCACCCCTTCAAAGACATGGCATCAAAAGCTGAGCAATCTGAAAGATCAAGGGCCCAGGCTTATACTATTACATCAGATATTATTGTTAACAGGATAAATTTGGCTGATCAACTTAAAAAGGGACAGAACGGGGCTAACTGAATTCCAAGTGACACATAAGCTAGTTAATAAAGCCCTTGTGAAAATTCACCTAAAAATGGTAAGCAAGACAGTAACAGCTAAACTAGGAACAAGACACTGAACTGAGCATAGCCTGTCATACCTTGCAAATGCTTGTAATTCCAAAGAATAGCATAAATTTTTCCTGCTCTTTTCTCCTCTGGAAAAAAATGTACTAACACAGAATGAACAGAGTGACTACTGTAGGCCACAGTCTGGATCTCCTCCAGCGCCTAGGTTTCTCATGCTGCAGTTGCAGTTCTTCAGAATGGGGGGGGGTGAAATTAGCTGTCATGTCTGTAGTAAAACTGGTACATGCTACTTCACCTGAAGTTTTCCAGTGTAAAGTGTAAAGATATTCACTAGAAATGTCTATTCATACTTTGAACTCTTCCAAACAAACTCTAGGCAGGGAAAGAAGAACTGAATTCCTGCTGGAAAGGATAAGTTTTTTTTATGCTTAACACCTATCCAAAGAGTTAACTATTTGGACCAATTCATAAAGAGGAGGGATTAGCATTAGTATTTCCCCTTGCCCATGTTACAGAAGATGCAGAGATGACTGCCTGATAGACTTTACACAAATAAAGGAAGCTTCACCCAAGCATAAATATACAGAATTCACTACAACTGAAGGACATCAAGCCAAAATGCTCAGGCTTTTAAAAGGAATGAGTAATACTAGTTAATGCAGCATAACACAAGGATTGAGAATAACTGAGGTTATTCCTCTGGCATCAGCAGGAGTGCCTCCTTTACCCATATGTTCCACTGATTATTTGCATTTCTGTAATTTTAAGAACAGGGGCCTGATTTCTTGTGCAGTATTACCATTGGTCACTGACTGAAGCAGAAACCTAGAAAACTGTCCAGTTTAGTAACTTATATTCAATGTAATGCCTGCTATGAACACTTTTCTCAAAGTTAGTTCTGGAACAAAGGTGTGCTTTCTTTTGATTAAGTTAATGTAAGAAACAGATAAAAGTATTTAAAAAAATCAAGATTTGGCTTAATAGGGTCTGTCAGCTTCTCTCCCACACATGCTCTCTGCCTCTCTTCCCTGCAGGCTAACAGTCTCCCCTCTCACGCTTTTCCAGCCTCTCTACTGGTCACGTCACCTACTCTTCTGGCACCTGGGAAGGAGAAATGTGAACAATATATTTTTAGCAAGGCTAACTCTTTTCTTCCAGACTGAAAGCACTAAGTCTACAAAGTTGCTACTGCCTCTGTGCTCCTTCTGTTTAATGGGAGACCTTGCTGTAGGCAGAGAGGTGGAGACTTGCTGCAAGTCCATAAAGAGAAACAGGGGAGATGCAGGAAAAAAGGTACCACTAGATGAATTGTCTGTCCTTCCCTGCCCTCCCAATAATTACTGTTACAGCCTAGGGAAGAGTGTGGGAGTGAGGACAACACATTGAACAAAAAGCATGGAGAAGCTGATCTACATAGGACTAAGGTCTGCTTTGCACTGCCTTCTCCTCCCAGAGAGTACTAGCATGAGCCACTCAGTTTTCAAAGTCAGCACAGAACCAGCCAGTTCATGTTGTTGCTGCAAGAGAACAAAATTAGCAGCAGCTGTGTGAAAAAGGGCTGATAGGAAGCTTTGAGGTGACACTTGTTACAAAATCAATCAACAATCTTATGCCTATCATTCATTTCAATCCTGGCGGGTGACACCTCCTGCTAAAATTACCGAGTACATTTACAACGGCAGCACTGCTTAAAGGGCACAATCAACTTAAGGCTTCTTTTGTTTTCTTATAGCCTGCCCAATTTCAAATTCAGAATGTAGGTAGTATGTTGGATTTCAATTATCTAAAAAAAAAAAATAAGCGGAGCTATCACCTTTGTGCTGCTTTGGCACAGTTCAAAAGCCCAGAGCCCAGAAACCACAGCCAGCCACGAGGCAACTCCTGACACCCTCCCCTTCCTCTTCTCACACGACTGACATTGACATTCTCATCTCCGCTGCTGTTGCCGCCCTCGGAACAATGCAAGAAAGTGATGCCATTGTGTCTTCCTGTGATGACAAGGATGGAAAATAACTGTGCATTAATTACAATGGGAAGGAATGAGAGAAGGGAGGGGGCAGTTTTTTTATTTTTTCCTACAGTTAATTGTTTTAAGTGCCGTTTTTCCTCTTGCTCTCCCCTTTGCTCTCCCCAGCTAAGGAAGGGCTGTTTGGACACTGTCACTTGGAAACTTAACACACATCAGGCAGTGAATCACCCTGTCAGAGATCCATCACAACACTCTCCTCTTCCCCTCCAGTCCCTCCTCAGAATAATACATATGAGCAAACACATATACTCATTAAAAATGAGTTACAACTTGATGTAAATCATATCCAGATTGCAGTTTCTGAGATCAGAGGCAAGAATGAAATTACTTATGCCAAGACTCAAATAGTTCACAACTTAAATCCCCACATGAGGAACACTATTTTCAGATGGCACACTCCAGGCTGCATTCAAAGAAGATATATTCATGATTAGTTTTTAATAAAAAACGAGCCGTTCCAAGCCATCTCTTATTCAGCAGCATTTCTAAAAGCCCTTGCACAGTACTGTTGTGAAGCAAGGGTGAAAGGCGTTTTCTGTTTTCATTTTTACATTATTTCATGAGCATACAAAGGACAATATGTGATGACAACTAAAGAGTTATTCTCTACTTTATTGCAGGAACACATTTTAAAATTAAAAAACATGAACAAATCTACAGAATAATTCAGTTTTCGTATCAAACAGCTGCAGACCCTGTAACTGAAATAGTGTGTCTAAGGTTGTAAATGAAAACTGTTTGTATCATTCATTGAATGACAGATTAAATTCCTAATCCAGTTATGGTAATGGCCACATTTGTAGTTTAACATAAATTAAGAGCTTAATTATATTTGTGACTATTTTAAACAAAATAACAAATTCCTTTGTACCTGTGAATGTAATTTATAGCAAAGCCACGTCCATTCTCCAAAACAATCTATTTTACACTGCAGCACAACACTGCTCTAATGGTGTAATGTAATTCTTGTTGTAGAATGCAGAAAGAGTAGATTCACTGGTAGCACAGAGGTTTTGAAGATAAATGAAGATGCTATTCATTCAGGGGTAATTTCATCTTAGAACTATATGAAAGATGTTTCACTCACAAACAGTAACTGTATGGCCTGGGATTTAAGCATGTTTTCAGCTACAACACAATGCTGCTAGATTGATTATGTTGATACTACATTTCTCATCATGAAGAATTCCAGCTTTTATTCTCTTTTTAAAAAAAGAAATTGTCAGATTTTCATTTCAGTACTAAGGCTTTGTTCAAGCCTCAGCAACAAGTTCAATTTTCCACTAATGTTTTGTCTGGAGAAAAAACAAACCACAATTCATACACACAGACACACAAAAAAAATCACAAATCTGTCAAGGGCTATTAATCATGTGTCATTTACACATTTATTTGATTACTCATTGAAGTAAATAAGCAGTTGGTCTGTGTAACACGATTTTAAATTGCCCAAACATCCTTCTGTCATTCAGGACTAAGAACAGGCAATTCTAAATGCACTTTCCTGGAATATATTAAGACCATTTACAAGGACATCAATTGCACAAACAATTAATACATATCTTAACATAATGAGCTGCAGGTTCAATAACCTCAGGATAGCTATGAGAATTTCCACAATCCTGAACATTTTAGACAGCCTTTTAAGCAAGACTCAGACTACCTGCATAAAGGTTTCAGAGGAACCTGTAATAACAGAGACACTCTCAACATCTGCATTCCTCCTCCTGACAAGTTTGAACAGTGCACAGAGATGCTCCTGCTGCCATTCAGGCAAGAGGCCTGGCACAGCACAGCTGCATTAACCCCCTCCCTCCTTCTCAGCAGAACCACTTCCACCCAGGCACTAAACAAAAAGGCTTTACTGGGCGTCAACAGGGAGACGGGGCCTGGACAGGCTCTCTGCTTCAGACTGAAATACACTCTCCTGTGGTAATTCAGGTTTTATCTACTTAAAACTAAATTTTTCCATCCTTGAAGTTGTGGAGCTATTTTGTTATTAAAATATAGTTGTGTATTTGCTTCTGGCTTTTGGTGGCTTTTTTTAATATGGTAAGACTGATAAGCAGGAATCCTCTAGAATGAAAACTTCAAAATAAATAAGCAGAGAAGGGTTTTAACCATGATTCATGTTACCCATGAGGTATATGTTTTCATTAACTTCAATGGAAACAAGGCTGAACATCTTACAAGAAGAATACAGCCTTCAAACTACACACAATGTTCTCTTTACTGTAGCAGGATAATCATTACTGATCAGTATTTTCCCTTGATTTTAATTTCTTTGCAGAGAAAATAAAACTTCAGTCAAATCAAGATTTTGCAGCCTAAGATCAAATGGGCTTCACTTTCACCAGGACTGCATAAGACACTACTTCAAGTTAACCAACACGGAGTGCAAGCACCACGATGTACCAGAGATAATGCAAATGGTCATTTGAAGTTATGTTGCAGTTTCACCAAACAAAAAGAATCTGAACCCAGTAAAAGCAAAGAAATTGTTAATTTACTCTATTTCCAAGAACAACAACGAGCAGAAGAGGAATTAAAAAACAAACAACAAAATCCCATCAGAATCAGCAGAGAAGTTCCACAAGATGAGAAGGATTTTTTGGGGGGGTTGGTTTGGTTGGTTTTTAACTATTGAAGGCACCACCACAGGTACTTAGCAACTCCCAGAAGTCCTGGTCCTTCCCTCTCTCATCTAACATGTATCTCTAGATCTCATGCACAATGAGAAGTTGCAAGTCCAATCACTATTAAAACAGCAAGACTCAACCAACTTTCTATGTTCAATCTGCAGCCCTCACTACTCATTAATTTGAACAAAATGCCTGCAATAGTCTGTTACAGCTACACAGAGTAACTTGCTCTGCTGTCTGCTTGATCTGCTCTGTTGACAAGAGGTACATGAAATGCCCTCTGTATTGCATGGTTGTCAATTTTAAAACAGACCATTTTTACTCTAGTTACTTGCTATGGCATTGGATTTTATTCTTTATTTTAAATGTAGCTATCTTCATATATGTCCTCTAAGAGCTATCCCAGAGCAGCACTATGAAGATCTTGAGAAAGATCTGAAAGACCAGTTGCAGCACATTTATATTCACATTGTGAACCATGTTCCTTAAAGATTTGATGGTGGCTGACCCCACATGCTCTTTTGAACAGAGGGACTCAAAATGCTGATGCATTTTCACCACATGGAAGTTCAACAAGCCATGAACAAGCTATATATCTATTCTGGTAATATTCATGTGCCCCAAATCAGTAACAGGGGGGAAAATAATAGCAATAGGTGGGGAATAACATCCCTGGTACCATCTCCTATTTCTCCTCCTATCTCCCATTCCCATTTGTTACTCAGGAAAATAACCCCCTGCCAAAAACAAAACAAAACACAAAACAAAGAACAACAAAACAAACAAACAACAAAAAACAGCAAAAAGATACCCAGTAAAAAGATAAAACAGGTTCTCATCGGAATAAAAAGTAGATTCTAAAACACAGGATCTCAGCAATTTCCTTATGCAAAACACACTGGTATATTTAAAGCTTTCTGATCACTAAGCTAGTAATATGTAACTACAGGTCCTAGTATCATTTCAAAATGAATCAAAGACACCAAGGATAGCTATTCTTTTGCAGTCACAACCATGTTACACAGATTCTTCAAAATAGATATGATTCCCCACTACAAAATTGTACTATAAAGTTTAAGATCAGATATCTACCAGAGCCATATTTATAGTCATGGCTACTATCAGCTGTCCCACTAGAGAATATTGAAGAAAACCAAGCATTTTTAATATATTATAGTTAATTTATCATCTAAGTGACACGTGTAGGGTAACAATGGACTGGAAATAGTAAAGCAAAATGATGCATCAGAAAAGGAAATGTTAGGGTTATATTGTTGTTTCTTTTCCTTGTGTTTTAAATACAAGCCACACCTATAGGCACTGTTAGATGGTAAGAAAATTCGTAAGAGCCACAAAAGATACAATTGCTGAAGTAAAAAGAAACATTGACATCATGTGAGCAACAAAAACACTTATTTGCGTTACTGGGAGACAAGATATAAAACACACTGTCCTAAAAAATAACCATTGCCCTGTTTATTTGGTGTATCAAAGATGACTCATCTTTCCATCAGAATAAATGTACCTTCTTGCTGTGATACAATTTACTGTTAGAGGTATTTCCTAGGTTGCCAGACTGGAAGGAAAGAAGTTAGAGATCTTGGAAGTAGTTAGCAGGATCAAATGATCCTAACCTTTCACCGGTCATGTCACTTGCAGTCTCCAGGTGTCCCACTTTGGCTAAAAGAGATGTGATCTTTTTGGATAGCTCTCAAAGACAGCTTGCTCTAGCTGCTCTGAGCTAGATAGACCACACACAAAAGGCAAAAAGCAGGAGAAAAGTGTAACTCCTTACTAGGCAAAGCAGTAGCAAAGTTGCTTTGAACAGCAAGAACTTTAAGACATCCTGCTCAACACTACTTCTGACAGCCAGGCCCTCTCTACTAATGGGGAAAACATGCCCTCAAGATTTGGGGTTACTGAACCTCACGGGTTAATGGAGGTTACACAGAACTTCACAGCCACAGAGGTACCTTTAAGTCAATTAAAGATGTGAGTTTGTCAATTATATGGACTTTTCTAAAAACCACATTGGATTTCAACTCTGTGTACACTATGAAATTGAGAAAACCTATCAGAGACATATAGAGATTTGATGCCCACAGCATGTAGCAAATATGCCTCAAGTCTGGGGCAGTATTAACTTTGAGAATTAAATAACCAGCAAGCATCATGCCAGATGTTACAAGGTGAACTAGCATACTAAGCAATAGAAGATGGGAACCATGCACAGTTCCCAGAGTAGGCAGACAAGCAGATACTGTACAAACACAGACCAATACAAACACAAGTACATACAGCAGCACCCTATATATGACTCTCAAAATCCTCATGTCCTTCTTGGCTTTGGCACTTCAATGACAACATAAAGCACATCAGATGCAGGAAATAAGCAATGTATTTTGACAGAAAAAATTCTTATATTATTGATTTAGCTACATACAGTTACTTTAGCTACATAATCATAAAAAAATAAAACTGAATTAATATCTTTAGTTTAGAAAAGATGATGTTTTACCTGAACAGCAAGGGAAGATGCATTATCAGAAAGCAAAATTTGTTCCTCTGTTGAAAGAAAAAAGAAAAACCACAGTTACAAAAAATAGCCCCATTTAGCTACTGACCTGTAACTGTAAGTCATGTTGGGCTGCACTTCTTACATATAAAGCAAGGAGCACATATGTAATTATGCAGCTGGACTAGAAAACCCATTATATGAATATTAAAAAAGAGAAAAAAAAACCAACAGGAATATTTTTCCTGCAAACGCAACTGCATTTATCATACATTACCAACAATGTACAATAAAAAAAGGTCACAAGTGAAAACCAAATGCTTGAGTTTTATGCCAATTACTCTTCTTCTAATCAAAGTCAAATAAAACCGCATCTTCATAACTCCTCTGGCTAAAAAGTAAAAGCATTCAGAAACCTAAAAAAGCAGCTTGCAGTTAATATGGCACACTGTGTCTAGCTCTGTCACACAAAAGAAAGATGACAAGTTCACTGCAATAAAAATTCCATGCTTAGAAGACTAGGGCTGCTACCTATTAGTCTTCATTACTTTGCAGTCTTCTGACAACTGTAGCAGGCTGCTGAGCCCCAAATGGGGGCCATAATGTGATCTGATGATATATGAAGAGCTGCTAAAGGGAGCCTGAACCATCCTAGCCTATACATTTTAACAGTTCCTTTTTACTGAGAGCCCACTTTACCACAAGACTTCAAAAATCTGCTGCCTCAGCTATTGGTGCAGTAAATCTGCCAACTGTGCCTGCAACCACATCATTTTACACTGCCTACAGCAGCCAATATAATGAGTCAATAATAAACCAAGGACCTCATAGGCCATGAATAGCTGGTTTATATTGGCAGATGCAAGTGTAGCTAAAACCTCTGACCAAACACAAAAGACTCTTCTAACAGTTTCTGTGCTTCCTCGCAGTTAATTATCTTAGTGCATATTTAATGTGTTTTCTAAAAATAAAGTAATTATTAATTGATAAAACCAGTGTACCCACCTTTCAGTTGCTGATACAACGCAGCATTTTCAGGCCAAGGCTCTGCGGCTGTGGAAAGAAGATTAATTAATTAAGCAAGCCAAACAACAATGTGCTTGCAGATGCTAACTGAACACACACATCACCTAGAGCAGAAACTCAAACTGCGAAGATGCTGATGCAAGATTTAACCTGCCCTAAAAATGTCCCACTGGCACTCTCTTCTCCCATACTTCTGTCCTGCTCACAGAGGCACAACCACAAATCAGAAAACAAAGTTCCAAAATTCAGTGTGTTACAAAAAGCTAAAATTCAAGCTATGTTAGAGAATGGCCTTGTAATCCTCAAGCACCTAAAGCAGCAATTTTCTCTCCATCCTAATGACAATCCTGGCAACTATTTATTAAGGTACTAAACAAAGAATTCAGGAAACAACAGAACAAGACATAGAGGAGAGAGGCATAAACCTTCAAACTGAGTGTGAAGGCGGCTTTGGGGAAATGGAAAAGCTTTCTGCCTTTTACAGTTGTGTCCTCACTGGTCCTATATAATACCCACAAAGCCAGGTGCTTGGGCATCTCAGAAACCTACCCCCCAGGACGACTGGGACAAGCTATTGCTTTAAATGATGTATTGGTCAACTGCAAAATGGGGATGTCAATATGCATTTCAAAAAATGCATCATCAGTTGTTCGTAACAGTTGAAGAGTTGTTAAATAATTTTTTTAAAGCGAGGAAAAAGACTATCACATCTTCCAGTTGAGAACCGTCACACTTAATCAATCATACACCACTTGAGTTTATGGGAAGGCAAAAATAATAATCAGTACTGATTTACTGCTAAAGGTAGCATTAAGACAACAGGCCATTACATTCCCTGTTAATGTCTGATTAAAAATCTATTTTTAAATACCAATTCAAACCTTTTGTTCTACCCAAACTAGCTATTTGTAAACAAAATTAATGCTCTAATTACATACATTATTTTTTTTCAAAGAAATAATGTCTATTAATAACTGTGTGGCTCAAACAGAAACATGCCACTGGCTTCAGAAAGGTCATTCTTTGTGCCTTTGCCATCGGAACTCAAAGAAAAAAAATGCACAATTTTCTAACTATTATTTGGTTTTTATACCCATCAAGTATTAACTTTTATGGAAGTCACATAGAATTGTAAAGCTTGTAACACTGTACACAGATTTGCAAAGGTCACTACCTCTAACATTACAGCACAGAGCCTATCAAAGCTATACTAGTATGCTATACTAGTATGGGCATGAGAAAGCAACTAATCACATTTAAGTGTCACCAAAAAATGTTTTATGTTTTATTGTAGCAGTTATTGGTTTTACACCCCTCCATTAAAGTTTTGCCCTGGAGTAAAAATTCTTGAGGTGGAAGTACACCTACTCTTTTAAATGAAAAGAGGCTAAGACTGTGTCTGCAGTACTACAGCTTTAACTGTTCAAAATAATTTATCTAATACACATTTCTTCAGGTCCACTGAAGTCTTCCAAGAGCAAATGGAAAGAGGAAATTAAGAATGTTATTACTATACTTTAACAAAATTATCAGTGGTAGACTCTGAGATCCTTACAGAAGTAACTAAGTCAGGAAGGCACAATGACCTCATAAATACTACAGCCAACCATTGAAAACATCCTTTTTACATGTCCAGAATACTACAGAGAACTTCTAATTGTATGGTCCCATTTCTACCGAAAATATTTGCCTGACCCTCTTCAGATTGCAATGTCAGATTTATATCTAATTTTTGGATTCAGGCTCAAACTGAAATCTGCCTGTTTTTAAGCAAGCACGTGGCTGAAATACTTCAGCCCACAAAAGTAAAATGAACTCTTCGTTTTCCAACAAAAGAGCTAGGTATATTTCAAGAAATTCAAACCCTAATTCCAGCCTTACCTTGGCACTAAGCTATATGCAGCTGTGGAGATACATGCATACACACACACGAAACAGTCTCTTGGCACACAGCACCCAAACTACACTGTTGCTAAGGCATGCCATATCCGTGCTATACACTAAAAACACTAGGATTTTCATAACTTGTCTGCCCTTATTGGCTTAAACCTGCCTTCCACATTCTATCCATCGCACACAGATTTTAAGGAACCAAATGTGCTGACCCTTATTTTGTTAGTCATGATATGAAGTCTTCATCCCACAGCCTTGGTACACAGAAGCACACACCCAACTTGAGGGAAGGACAAGGGTAGTTTAAAATCTGGGCATTCACTCATGCACAGTTTAGCTGCATACTAACATACGTCTTTGGACAAGTAAATGAACCAAGGACAAAACCACCACATGAAAATCTCAGCCTTCGTTATTAGTACACCTTAAACTCCAAATTTTAGCAGTTCTAAGAAAATGAATGGATAATACCCCCTGCACTTGGCACCTGATCGTTTCCAGAGGGAGATCACAACTCTATGAGTGTTTGGACAAGGTGGACACTCCCCCACAAGTCTTCAACTGAGACTTTCAGTTTTTGTACACAGACCAGATAAAAAATAATTGATTTTGCTATAACTGTACAGACTGGATTTCAAAACAATCAACTACACTTTAACATTCATGTGTTATTACTTATATCCTAGAAAAATATTTTGCAGCATGCATTCAGAACTGCAGATCGTGTTCCATGATACCGGAGTTAAACACACCAAGTCTGTGCAATCCTCTGGGAATCAAAAAATTAAGTGCCCCACTCACTATCTGTTCCATATCTTCCAATTCCTACTCACTCTCTTTCTTCCAAGATGTTTAGAGTATGAAATGTTTTTTCTCATGGAGCAGGAATTTCAAATACACACTGCTTCATAAGATCTCCAGGTTCATAAGGTGCAAGCTAAATTCATGTATCAGCTCCTAAGCCACCTTTGATTAGTTATAGGGTGAAAATATGCCGCTAAGGAGGACCAGAACCCCTCTTAGGAAAGAGAAGAAATCACTGAAGGGATGTCACATGCCTCCACCAGACGAGAAAGTTTGTAACATCTTTAATGTATGGCAATGACTCTTGCCTTATGAATGTAGGTGAAGACATAATTTGTAGAATAATAGGCACTAATATTACACGCTGCTTCAGTCCTGTCATATTTCCAATCCATCAAGTTGATTAATGCTATAATAACTCCTCACAAACTTATCATTTGTGCACTAATGAAGTCAAATCCAGTTTATCCTTCGGCAACTATAATCTTCTGGTCTGTAGATGTTAATTTCCCTGCTAACCATGGCTACAGTGGCGCTAGGCATATAAAGAGAAAATTAACAAATGTGATGTCAATTCAGTTTCAGAAGCTTTCAGAATCACATTTATGTGTTAGATCCTACGCAACAGACATTTTTATCATTAGTGGCTCACAGGATGAAATAACTGCCTGGAAGTATGCCTCACAGGAACAGCTTCTCTACATATCTTAAGAATAAGGAACTATTTGGCTCTTCCTTATGCTTCCATAATCAGAGGAATTAATTGTGTGGTTTTCAATGGGTCTCTCTCTCAGGCTTGCAGCCTTTAGTAGAAGTTGCTTTCCCACCCTACTGAAACTTTTCCCATGCTTAACGAATTAATATATTTGGTCTTTCATGTGGATTCTCTGCAGTTTGTTCAGGATGAGCAAACCTCACACTGTTGTCTTCCTCTACTTCTCCTCTTAATGTTTTAATACTAGTTATAGGAAACAACTATCTGCAGGATCAGTCCTCCCTGCTAGATTTGTCTGAAATTAACTCTTGAGTTCAAAAGTTTCTGGGAAGTGAGATCTAAAGGGAGATGGACACATCACTCCATAAGCCTTAGAAATCCTAAGAACTGAGAATTCAGCAGATGCAGCATCACAATGGGCAAAGTCAAACAGCAAGTAGTTCACCTATATAAAATCTTCCTTGGTTTTGTGGATGACTAAAAATGCATGAAAATTTCACTAAGCTCGATGCATTTGTTAGTCAAAGTGTTCTACTTATTAGTAGTTTAGCACAGAAAATGCAGATTTCAAAGCGTTACCACAGGTCTTCGGTGTCAAATTAGACTTTTAGAAGAAAATTCTGTGAACTGGTATGTTGCATGTTCCCAGCAGAGTTTTAATTACTCAGGCTTGTAACCATCTATTAAACAGATTCCTAGACTCCTCACCTGTCATGTCAGAGAATGACTTAGAAAATACATTACTTCTGCCCTTACAAAAAAACTTCCAAAACACAGAATGAGTCATGACAGTCACATCAAATTCTCTGCCACTAGAACTGTATCACATTAAGGTGCATTTTTTGGATTTTGCAGTGAAATGTTTCACTTGAGCAACATTAAGGTCAGAGACAAATATTCAAACAGCATCCTGATTTCAACATTTCCAGATGTTTCAGACTGTCTTTTCAATAATAAGCCTTTATCCACCCAAATACTTCTGGGACAGTAAGAAAGAAGAATGCACATACGCTGTAAGAAGAGACACATAAGAGCACTGGACCTCTCCATGAGCAGAGAATCAGCAATGTCACCTGAGGCCTATGTACATCTCAGTTCCAACTAATGCTCTCAAAACAGGACATACTATACTTGCACAGAGGTGAATTTTAATTCAAAAAATGAAAGACTGCAATAACATTCCCCCAGTGAAGTCTGTGCAAGAGGAAGCACTACATTCCCAAGACACTCTTCAGTGCCTCAGCCCCACCAATTCTTTGTCCAGGCTGTTCAGAGTCTCTTTATGAGTGTACAAAACTCAGTTTCAACTCCTAAACTCTGAATTACTGGGAAACTATTCATCGTGTGTCAAGGCTGCCTGGATGGATGGGGAAAACAGACATTTCCATCCACCTTCCCCAAACAGATTAACAATGATGAAAGAGATGTAATGAAATAAATGGTTTACAGTTATGCCTTTAATTCTGTTACTTTAAAAAAAAAAAAAAAAAAAAAGACTGACTGTGAAAACGAAAAGACATTAAATACTTTGCATGGTAAATTGAGGGATATGTTAAACAACAACTTAGCTGTTTCAGTGGTCTAGTATGAACAGGCAGTTTCAAGCAGCAGGGTATGTGGTGTGGCTTGCCCTGCTAGTCTGCCACTCATTCAGGACACTTGCTGGCAAGCTGCAGCATTCTTGAATATCAGCCACAGACAAATGCCAGAGACCTCTGGATCCAGGCAGCTGTGTGCTGCTGTGTAGGTGAGGCTAGGACCTGGCCTGAGAACATCTGATGTTCTCAGAGCAGTTTCTTGAAAAGTTAAGAAGTAGTTAAGGGATTGTATAGAAATAAAGACTATTCCTTCCCTAAAATCACCACATTTGCATGGATCAGTTTCCTTTCTGTTATATTCTTAAACACTTTAATATTAAACTTGCATAAAAAGGAGGAAAGCTAAAACATCTGTATTCACCAGTTTGGTTCACATGGCATTAAAGGCCTGTTAAGATAGCCAAAAGGCAAGATATCCTCTATTATAAAACAAAAAGAAGTTGACATTAATTTGAATCACTGTATTGCAATATTACAGCTGGAGATATTAACTTACACATTATTTCCACAGTTTCCTTCAGCCTCTCCCTAGGTACAAATTTGATTAAATTATAATGAGATGCCTCAAAACTGTTTTCTCACAAGAGTAACCACTAAAAAGAAATACAGTCTTACATCTGGGCAACATCCACATCCAACAACATTACTTGCAAGTCTACAAACATTATGCAGCAAACATCATAACATGCAGCAGGAAAACAGCAATCTTTTTTGGTTTCCAAAGACTGGTGCTACTGGGGGACCTGCTGCTCACCATGTTCTAGATGTAGTACCCCAAAGAAAACCACACAGAAAGCTATCCCACAGACTCCAGAAGGAAAGAGGATTATTAGCCTCTTGATGTTAAGATGCATCAAAAAGAAGCAGATGATCACTTTGTTCTCTTTTCATAATACAAATCAGTCCTATATTCAAGTAGCAACACATTGTTTAAAAATAAAATGCCAGGAATTGATGTGTTTCTATATTCTCACTACAGGAAATAATGGAGGGGTATATTTTGATTAATAACAAATTAACAGCAGTTAAAAATATACATCTCATACATTAAGGGTGATCAATAGAGGAAGTACGAGAAAGTTGTGAATTAGCTGCCTTAGGACTCACCAGTTCAACCCACCCACATTCAGTACAGATCAATTTCATGTAATTGGCCTGATCCTGTAAACTAACAAGGGCCACGAAAAAATGAAAGCATCAGCAACTCCCTGCCTCTGCTGACAAAGGATCAAAAAGTGTTTTGTTTTATAGTGCCTTGCCAAATTAAAACCAACTTTCACACAAGTTAAGCAGTACACATTAAATCATGTATCAAATAATTACATCTCTTGCTTAAATCCATCCCATGCCTCCTTCGTAGAGATATTACAACAATTCAGATAAATCATGACCATTCAGTACTTATTGATCACACTGACTCTCAACATAAAGACTCAATCTCAGCAGCAATTCTCAAACTTGAGTCTCCTGTGGCTGCACCAAGAGTCTGCATGTGACATTACTGCAGAAGCCGTTTAGCATGACACAATCTGCTGGTTTACCCTCCAAGCAAGCTATTAATTGCATGTATTTAAGCATTAATCCAATTCTGTTACCATCTTTGAGCTGACTTCCCAGAGCGTACACACCTGCAGTTCAATCCTCCAGGGTGCTCAATGCACTCACTCCTAGGGGAGGCCACAGGAGGGAGATCACTCAGCATCTCTGTGCTTGCAGAACCACGCCTCCGTCAGGAAAGGAGGCCAAAAATCTCAACAAAATAAAATCAACAAATAAAAGTTGTTCCTAAATCAACATCTGGATTTCTTCAGAAAAATCAGACAGTGAGCCAGCTAAATTATCTCAAAAGATGTATTTATTAAGTCCGGTCAAGCTGGAGCTATTTTACTATTCCTGATGTTCAGCATAAATGCTTCATCTCAAAGCTCTGTAATTCTTAATTATAACTTTTTATAGATCTCTAAATCAATCTCTTCCCTTTGTGCTACTTAAATCCCTTGCCCCTATTTGGCCCACTCAAGAAGTGAAACTTCAAGCACAGGAGGTCTGAAGAGTAGCACAGTGGAGGCACTTAATACCTTAAGTGCCTTACTAGACTAAGAAGTTTCTTAGCCATGTTATCTACATTTCTATAGCTTAAATCACTCCTTTGAAAGCTCTCTTAGATTGGTATCTCCTCTTCTCTCTGGTAGTCTGAACTTCTTACCCCTAAGGATGTTTGGCAGGCAGTCTGAACACCACTGCTGCTGAGTGCCCACAGAGCTCCCTATTTTCTCATCCACAGCACCCCTGCTCTGATCCACAACAGAGATCCTACACATCTGCCCCGCCAGACAGGACCTCAATATGCCATACCTGCTCCAAAAGCTGCTTCACACACACACAATTCCTGCCCATCCAGCCCTGGCCCCCCTGGCCCTTCGTTAAGACTCCCCTTCATTCTGGCTTTCCTATCTTACCCACAGCCCTGAGTGCAGCAGTACCAGGAGGCACAGTGATGACAACAGAGACTCTCTGTACCAGAGTCTTGCAAAGAGACAAGAATAGCTGAGATCTCTAAGCATGAGACCTCTGCAGGGTAGACATGCAAACAGGTGGCACTGGTGCAGTCAGCCAGCCAAGCACTGCCACTAGCAAGGGGAAAGATGCTGCTTTAGGGCTCACAGTCTTTAAGTCAGCCCAAAACAGACAATGGTAATTGCAATAGCATCTCTTGGGCTTGTCCTTGCCTCTGGGAAACACTGCAGACCTGCTCATTCAAAATCTGAAAACGTTTATCCTGTTCCCTTAATCACACCCCCAGAGTCTTCCTCATTTATTTTCCAATGAACACGCTCCAGTGCCAGAGTTTCTCCAATATGGTTTTCAAATGAAAAAAAAAACAACGAAAAACATATGCAGTTGGACTTTGAAAATTCTTGCTAGGGAGACAAGCATTATATTGGCTTCAATTGCATTATATAACAGCTAGAAGGCAGAACTGCTAAAAAAACCCCATTTCTCAACATTTTTGCTCTCCAATTCAGTATGAAATATCCAATTCACATTCCAGTCTTTTTAGCTGGGCTTTTTTCCCCAAAATGATACTGGTATGTTTTCCTGTATTCTTTGCATCACCATCATCATTTTTTCCTTCAATGTACCCAATCCTCCCTATGCATTTAATAGGTTTTACTGCTACATGCAACTTCTTCCAGTTTGTATTAAAACATCCACATACATGTGACATCTACATTGTCTCCCTAATAACTAAAGACCAGAATTTAAAAATAATACTAACAAAAACTTGAGAACTTGGTGGGGACTTTCTCACTGTCCTTCCCATGGCTTGCATGTACCTCCAGTTTCTCTCTCACTTTCAAAAGAGACAGCGCTGAAAACACCCAGCAGCACAGCCTGTTAACCTAGAGCAAAGAGGGACAGCAACCAAGTTCTCTCATTCATTCTTGTTTTGAAAAGGAAGCAGTTTCATAGGGTCCAAAGCCAGAGGAAGAGACCAGGTTAATGCCTGGGGATAATCAGAGAACAGAGCATCTGAGGGACCAGAGAAAAAAAAAGAGTGAGAAATAAAAATCTGGTTCCTCTCCAAAGTAATTCTTCTGTGATGGGCATGTAGCAATAGCACAAGGGGTACCGGCTTTAAACTGGAAAAGGGTAGATTTACGTTAGACATTAGGAAGAAATTTTTTGGTATGAGGGTGGTGAGACACTGGCACAGTTTACCCAAGGAGGCTGTGGATGCCTCATCCCTGGAGTGTTCAAGGGCAAGTCGGACAGAGCTTTCAGCAACCTGATCTAGTGGGAGGTGTCCCTGCCCATGCAGGGGGTTTGGAACTAGATGATCTTAAGGTCCTTTCCAACGCAAACCATTCTGTGATTCTGTGATTTTATGACTTCTTGTGAGCTGAACAGTTAGGCTCCTGAGAAGCATTCATACCCAAATCATTCTACAACTGATGAAAGCTCACTTGCAAATCAAACTGGGCAATATCAAAACACATGTTACTTTTTGCTTACTAATTTTGTTACCATTATTTCTACAGCAATTTCATTTATTGCATGAGAAAAGAAGATACTACTTTAGCAGAAAACATGTAATAAATTGCTGATTAGAGAAAGACTGCTTAGTCCCAATGGAGTCAGAAACAACTATAGAAGCATACTCTACTATGAACTGTAATTATATTGCTTCTTAAAAACAAGAAATAACAATATCTCAAAATGAAATACATACTGTACTATAGTAATTGTGAAAGTAATTTTTCCCTGACCTAAAAAAATAGGCAATTCACTTAAAGGATTGGTTCAAATCAAGTCATAAAACATGTGTCTGAGCACAAATTGGCAAGAGCAGCACAAGAGACTTGTTTATTGAAACTGCACAAGACTTAAAGGGATTCCTTGTAGTTTGATAAAAAAAAAAAACAAAAAAAACCCACATGTTAAAGAAAACACTGTAAGGTAAAATCATACAGCCTGACAAATTTGGTATTTTTAAATGACCTCTTTTTGACTACAAGCACCTCTGCAGAAGGATTAAACAATCTGTGTGGCAGACAACCTATAATTAAGCAAGAATAAATATTTTTTTCACCTTACACATGCAGGAAATATTAACATTTACCTATCCACATTTTTCTGCACAAAATGCATGGTCTGCTTAAATGTTATGTCTTTACGTGCAGGAACAATTTAGGTGGTCACGTTTCATTCCTGATGTATTTGTTCTCATGCAAAGTGCAGCTTGTATCAATACATAAAACATGCACATAAGAGATGTATTTTTGCTCTGGCATGTCACATTGGAGGCAGACTCAGTAAGACTGTTAAATATCTCAAGGCAGAAGGGCATCTGTTTTTCAAACTGCATTCATTTCCCTTAGTATTAAAACTAGACATAATTCAATGGCAATAAACAGAAGTAATTTTCCAGAGATCAAAGGACAAACAAGGATATCATTTTCTCTTTTTGATCACTGATCTAAAACTAATGTTTTCAGTGAAAAAAAAAAAGTAAAGCATATTGAGTAATTTAGTGATCAATTAAACATCTTTTCAACAATCTTTTACAGATTATTTGAGCAGTCAGCTTCCCAAAACTATTAGAGTTAGAAAGAGTAATGTTCTGCACCACTTGAAAGCTGGCACTCTAATTCTTCTTACAGTATAAACACTCATTTCCTATCCTGTTGTTTTGTGATTGATGCTAGGCTGCTCTAAACAAATTCTCTACCATATTATCCAATTAATATTTTCTACAGTTCAGAAATGGATTATTTAAACATGACATAACATGCTTGCAATTCATGAAGCTACAGAAATATGCTTATTATTCCCTGAGACACAGCATCGACCTCTTTGTATTTCTGAAAAAACAGTTGAATGGCACTGAAGTGTCTTACTCCACATAACTGATTTAGTAATTGTTTTGTATTTAATCATTAATGTATTACAGCAGCACGCTATGAATGCATGTTGCACAGAGAGGGTGCTGAATTACTACAACAGTGCAAGTAGGCTGAGTAACTGATGGTCATGGAATGTCTGAGATTGGAAGGCACTTCTGGAGGTCCAGGGTCAGTTACAGCAGGTTGCTCAGGGCCATCTCCAGTTGGACACTGAGCATTCCCAAGTATGGAGACCCTACCACTGCTCTGAGCAAGCTGCTCCAGTGTTAAACCATCCTCACAGTAAAATAACTTTTTCTTTTGTTCAGATGGTACCTTCTGTGTGTTAATTTGTGCCAAGACAGTAGACAAGCACATTAGAAGTGAATGCATAAGGTGCAAGAAAGATGAAGATTTCTAATAGCAGGTCAGTGTGTAAAAGAAAGTTACCATCCTCTTCTCTACTAAAACCCTCCCTTCAGCTTTTAAAATATTTATAAAAAACAAACTATACTGGGATGATTGTCTTTAAGCACCAGCATGCAAAGACTCATGTTTTATAGCTTTTACATGTTAGAGCAGAGGCAGTGTGTTGCAACTGCCATCACAAAATTACTGTCTTCGTGAACAGGACCCTCAATGACAAGCCAAACTTCATTTTTATGAACATGGAAAAAGTACTCAACCAGAGAATGATTTAGGTTGGAAAAGATGTTTAAGATCATCAAGTCCAACCTTTAACCCTACTCTACCATGTTGACCCCTAAACCATATCCCCAGACACTACATCTATACAACTTTTAAACACATCCAGGGATGGTGACTCAACCAACCCTCTGGGCAGCCTGTTCCAATGCCTGACAAACTTTCAGAGAAAAAAATGTTCCTAATGTTCAGCCTAAACCTCCTTTGGTGTAGTTTTAGGCTGTTCCCTCTTGTCCTATCACTATTTACTTGTGAGAAGAGACCAGTACCTGCCTCTCTACAATGTCCTTGCAGGTAATTGTAGAGAACTATGAGGTCTCCTCTCAGCCTCCTTTTCTTTAGACTAAATAGCCCCAGGTCCCTCAGCCACTGCTCATAAGACTTGTTCTCTAGGCCTTTCACCAGCCTGGTTGCTCTTCTCTGCACCCGCTCCAGCACCTCAATGTCTTTCTTGTACTGAGGTGCCCAAAACTGAACACAGTACTCAAGGTGGGGCCTCACCAGTGCTGAGTACAGGGGGAGGATCATGTCCCCAGACCCGCTTGCCACACTATTTCTAATACAGGCCAGGAGGCCATTGTCTTCTTGGCCACCTGGGCACACTGCTGGCTCATATCCAGCCACTGGTCGATCAGCACCCCAAGGTCCCTTTCTGTCACACAGCTTTCCAGCCACTCTTCCCCCAGCCTGTAGCGTTGCATGGGGTTGTTGTGGCCCAAGTGCAGGACCTGGCACTTGGCCTTGTTGAAGCTCATACAATTGAACTCAGCCCATCAATCCAGTCTAAGTCCCTCTGTAGAGCCTCCCTACCCTCAAGCAGATCAACACTCCCACCCAACTTGGTGTCATCTGCAAACCTACTGAGGGTGCATTCTATCTCCTCATTGAGGTCATTGATAAAGATTTGAAAAAGTGGTCCCAGCACCGAGCCCTCTCACAATTCCAACCATACAAACAGAATGGCAGTATTCACAACCACAGATATGGGGATAAGACACTTTTAAAACAAGCGTCATTGTTAAGTGGTATTTTTTCCTTGCAGATACCCTGCTTTTCTTCCTCAAAAATATTCTTATATTTGCGTGACATTTATATCTTCTTGGTACCAGAATGAAATATTCTCTGTGTCTGTGCAGCGTCTCAGGAAATCTAAAAGTGTACTGGGTATTGGCCAAGATCTCGGACAACGTGATTTTTTTTCCCTCCCCTAGAAAAATCTTCCATACAAACAAACTGAGTGATTTTGCCATTATTTAGTTTCGGTCTGGGACTGGTACATAATACACCAGAGCTAGGAAGGCCACGACCCACAGGCAAAGGTATTTTTTATTTTCAAGGCAGGTAACTGCTTTTGACACTGATTCACTTTTGCGAAAGCAAAGGCAATGTCATAATTTTGTTTTAAAGAATGATTCAGTGGACAGGTCTGCAATAAGTATTTGTACTGTACCCTGAGTCACAGAAAGTAGCTACGTATCCCACAGAAGTACAAGATTAATAAAATAAGCACCATTTCTGCTCTGCAAAATAGCAGAGCATTGCCAGTATTTTTCTATTAGATGTTTACATATCAGTTTACCTATCAAATGAAAATGAGCGTCACTTAACCTATGACTGACAGATAAAAGATAAGGTGCTACTGTTTTAAGCTTATTAAATTCTAGGAGGGTCTAGAAGTACTTGAACAGCTCTGATGTCCTCAAAGCACCACCTTAATAGTACAGTTTTTAAAACACAAGTCTGAGACTAGAATAAGCAGCATGCAACTACCCCAAAGGGGAGGCAAGAATCTCTGCAGGAACAGAGGAAGAATGCTTCAGCAAGAAGGGAAAGAGCCAGTTTCTGCAGAACTTTATCTTCCTGCTTCCAGTTTCTCAAGCACACATTTTCCCTACACTATACTTAATTTGGGTCTGTCATTGCTGTATTCCACACAAATTTGTTTGTTTAGCAGGAAGTTGTTGTGAAAAGAAAAAAAACAGCACTTTCAATAAGAAAGTAATGCGATGCCTAAATACAGTATAATTTTGAGTTTGTAATCCCAGAAAAAGTAAGTATCAGCAAGCTGCCACTCCAGAAAATTCATAAAGGCCACAGAGAAGAGGAACCTAGAAGAATTAATACCTACTCACATATGTCACCATCCTTATGTTTCACAATATAAACAAAAAATACTAAAGAGATCATAAAGGCTAGTAAATGGCATGAGGCAGCACTGACAGTGACCGTATTCTCTGCATCCTAAGGATCTAGGGCTCTGGCCCTTAGAAAGTAAGCATGGCTTGTGTGAACATCAATGAATTAACAAATGCCAATCCAAGAGCCCAGTGCAACTTCCAGGCTTGTCTATGGGTACCGCTACACTCACAGATTCAAGATCCACCAGCTTCACTTTACACACCAGCCAGGGGCAAGCCTGCTCTGGAAGCTGTTCATTTATAGAGAAGAATCCAACTCAGACTCTTACACTGAAGGCTCTACCAAGTGGCAGAAGATTCACCCAGCTCCTGGGACAAAACACACTGGATTCCTCCTCAACAGGTCAGCAGTCATTAAAATGATGTTTCCTTGCAGTATTTATTGCTTGTGAGCTTGTGTAGCAGCAGGAAACCCGGAACAGAAAATAACAAATAAGGAGAAACTAGCCAATATAGTGATTTTCAGTGTGCAACATACTAAATATATTTGAACTTCCAATCCAGCAATTATCTAAGATGCATGTTTGCTTCTTCCTTGAAAGCAAAGTAACATCTTTTTATTTGCTAAATAACTCCACAGTGATACATATTTCTGTTTTCTGACAAGGCTGATGTGCAGTTTACAAGGCCCAAGGTGCAGCAGGTCACAAGAGCACTAAAAACTAGCGAAAGTTCTGTGACATTTCTCAGCTTCACAAGAGCAACACAAGGAACAGAACACACACCAGCAAGGAGAGGACGGCACCGCTCTGAGCTCTCCCACAGAGCGGGACTCCACTCTCGCTGCTGAAATTATAATACGATGCAGGTTTTTGGACCACTGAAGAAAAATAAATAGTTTTTAAAACCAGTAAGTTACTAAATCAAAGTAAAGATGGTCCCCAGCACAGCTGGGGGTTAGGGGTCCCGCAAAGGAGGGAACCTGGTGAACCTGCCAGCTGTGCTGTGGGGAGCTGCACAGGGTGACCTGCCCTCACCTCGGAGCGCCAGGTGGGCGACGTGAGAAGGGCCGAGCTCTGTACAGGCCCCCGGCCTGCTTCGGCCTTCCACACCCCTCCCCGAGGCACGCGTCGCCGCCTCACTCCCCCAGCGCCCCAGTCCCCTCCCGAGGGGTCACCCAGGGGCCCGAGGCCGCAGGGGTCGGCTCCGCACTCCAGCGAGGCAGGTCCTGCTTCGCCGCCACCCTCAGGCCGCGACCCGGTAGGCAGCCCCTGACACCGAGTGGGGCCGGGCAGGGCCTGGCCCGTCCCGCCGCGTCCCGCCCGCCCACGGCTCTCTGGGCCGTCCCCCGCCCGCACCCGCCCCTCACCGGCCAGCTGAGTCACGAAGGCCTCCGCTACCAGCGACATGTCGCAGCGAGCGGGAGGCGACAGGCTGAGGGCACGCACAGGAACACTGCGCCGCTGCGGCAGCAACTACATCCGGGGCCCGCCCCGCCCCCGGCGTCCAGGGCGGGGCCCCGCCACAGCCGCTCTGCGCCACCGCCATCCACGGCAGGGAAGCGGGACAGGAGGTGGCGAGACGGGGCTTGCCGCGGTGTGTGTGCGGAACAGCGCCTGTCCTCACTAAAGCGCTTAACGGCCAAAACAAGGAAACTTTGAAACAGCTATAAACACTGGCCAGTATCGCGATAGATGAGACTATTGATGCTAATTGAGTGTTGGCGATGAGTTTATGGGGTGGCTGCCGGGCACGGCGCCAGCCGGCGAGCAGTGCTTGGGGCTTGATGGCATTTGTCAGAGCTCGCAACAGACGCCAGACCCTTCAGCAGCATAAACACAGCGGGCTCGGAAACGCTGCAGGCGCTTCAGCCTCACTCCAATAGAAAAATGGAAAAAGTCGTACAGAAGGATAATCGCAGGCATTCTGCAGCTCTCATTTGGTGGGATGTGTGCAGCTTAGGCTGTGGTCCTACAGAGAGGAGTCGGGGGCAAGGCTGCACTGGACCTGTAGAGAAACATTGAAAAACCCTTTAAAAATACTGTGGCTCAAAGTCCCCAGACATGAGGAATTTCTACTGTTGATGGAAAGTCAGCTTAACGTGTTCCACGTGACATGTAGGGGCAATATCTTAAGGAGCTGAATGATACAAGTTGAGACTATTTTACATTTCTTTTTGATGAAAGAGTCCCAACAGATGGGTTTATGAAGTTTCGGGGCGGGGGGGGGGAAGGTGTTGGTTTTAAATTCAGGGTAAAAAGAGCTATTGAAAATGCTGTAACCAGCTCTAGGTTCTCCCAAGAAAGGTGACACAAGGCATCTCCAGTCCTATTAATTTTTTTACCTTTAAAACACAAATTATTGGCAAGGTGGGCATCTGAATCTGACCAGAGGCTGTTCTGAGAATCTTAGGTGCTTTCTTTACTCACCACACAGAATATCTTTTCAACGTCCTGGTACCAAAATGCTTCCTGAAGTGTTTTGGGATCATTAAGTTATAACTAAAGGGACTTAGTAAAGGGTACAGCTGCGTTTTCTTCATCATAGGTTAAGATTCCAGAAGACAAACTCTACATTTTGAGATTTACATCTTGCCTTTAAAAAAGTATAAATTTATTAGTCTTAATTCTATAATATAAAGACTATAGACTATCCAAAGTTGGGATAAATGCCATGAAATTATGTGTCCAATATGTAGATTGCAGAGAAGACGGTGGATATGTGAAAGACTTACTCCATTATTCTACAGTGTCACTTGAGCCTTATTTCTTTAGCCACACTTTAGAAAGGATTAAGAATATTTCATTTTTCATATTTCAGCTGTCCACATTGGACAGTTTTAAGTCTCAACTTGATAGTCCTGCTGAGCCATCTCATATAAACTATATAGTATTACCTAAAAAGGTTGGACCAGATGATCCTGGAGGTCCCTTCCAACCTGGCATTCTGTGATACTGTGATGCATTTTAGGAAACACTTATTCTATTGTGAATGACAGATAACACAATTATATTTCACTCTTGTAAGATCTTAAATCTTCTAAGTACTAGAAGATAACTGTGCAACAAACATAGAAACATACTAATGTTTGCAAAGAATGTGAAAGCCCTCTGGTGAGACTTAGTAATAATGTTTAGTGATTAAATAGTAAGAATATATATTTTTACATGGTAGTGAAAGCATGCTGCTAAAGCAGTAGCAAAAGCAGAAGTGCCAGTAAATCCACTGAAACAATGGAATGAGTATTGAAATCAGTGATGTGGAAGAGGACTGATTATTTTAAAACGCTGATGAAAGCTGCGTTTGTAGTTGTAAGTTGAATAGCACCAAAATGACAGTCTGAGCAGTCTTGAGAAGTTGAATGGCTTTGTATTAGGAGATTACAGCAGCCTATAAAGACAGTGTGTCCTAATTGAGTCCTTTCATCACCATCAGTCCTGGAGGCTAAAATCATAAGACATGGTACAAAAGTTGCCCTGATAAGGCTGAGCATGAACTAGGTACGAGCTTGGCCAAATCCACAGGTTAGCACCCAACTAAAAAGGCAGGTATCTCTGTAGAGCTCAGTTTGATATATAAAGAGTTCATGTCCAGAAGTGGAGGTGGATGATGAAAACTCAGTGAGTGGGCAGAATTCAGGAAATAATCCACCAGCTATCAACAAATATGTATCAACAGAAATCTTTCAACAAATTCAAACAGTTAGCCAGAACAGGAGGAAAACTGAGTGGAGCACAGCCCATGCCTCCAACATGTGGCAGAACAGATGCTGAGGCTCCCTTATCTGGGACAGGAGATCCAGGTGGCATTTTTTGCTTCTGTATTCCCAGTCCTCCTCCCTGCTCCCACCAAAGTGACTGTTTTAGCAGAGTGTCTTGTAGGAAATCCTCCTGGGAGATCTCTAGTAATGATAGATAACAGCAATGAAACCAACTCCATCACCACCTTTATTCAATACACCTTCCTCCTCCCCCATCTCTTTGAAGAAAGACATGGCTCTTGTGAGCCCAGCTTCCTGTAGGTGAATCATTTCTTCAGCTGGCCACACCATGCACAAACTTATTTCTATTAATTCTTGCTCCACACCATGGAAAGCTCCCCAGCTTTCACAGATTTTTAAAGGCATAACAGTAGATCCCAAGGTGCTAGTCCCTCTGATTTCAGTGCAAAGAGAAGGATGCACTTTCAGTTAGGATTTCAATGGAAACCAAAAGGCAGAATTGGGCTGTCCCTTGGGCTTTACATTTCAGAAAGTCAACTGAAACAGATCTAGCAGAACCACTAGCCCTTAATAAGGGTCTCATCTTACATAGGCATGCCCAAAAGATGGAGTACAGTTTCTCATATCTCACATCTCCACATGGGCTGCATTTACCAGGTAAGGTATTAATTGCTAAGGTTAAGCTGTCCACTGGGGAAACTGGACTAGGCCATATATACATACACTCCATTTTAAATAGAATGGAATTTGATTAGTATTAATCTTCTGCCTAGAAAAATACTTGTTCTTATTGGTTCCCTCAATTATTAGACAGCTTTTAACATGGATGTTTAATTGCATTGTTCTTTTATTTAATAATAATGTGGAATAAAGTGTATGTCTATCAATAGTGCATGCCTATACTTGCAGTATAAGTCATTTGCAGACAGAATTGTTAGGAATACTTTTTACAGGAGGAACTGTGAGATGGCAATGAAAAACTTTTGGCCTCCTGTATTTTTTAAGCTGTTTACTTTTAATCACATCCATTATTGCTGACCATTCAAATTACAGTCCAGGTGGCCAAGTGTACCACAGGACACAAGACTGAACAAATCACTAGAGAGCGGAAACACTTAAACGTTTCTCTAAATTTGAGTCCTGCTAGGTGTCCTGCCGTTCTCAAGTTCATGAAGCACATTGTAGGCTAAGTCCAATTTAACATGGATACAATGGTATTGTGTGTCAAGCACTGGTAGCAAATGCTTCTCTTCAGGACACTTGTCAGGTGGTAGAGGACACTGCAGAGTTGTTCTGCATTGCTGCATGACCTTTCTCCATCCCAAGACAACCAGCAGGAGCCACATGCTGCTCAACAGACCTGAGAGCACTTTCTCAGCACACGACTGGGGAGCTCTGCCCAAACTGCTGCTCTGCATTTCCATGGAGCAAGTCTCTAACAAATCAGGCCTTTTCAAGACACAGGAGGAGTGCTGGCAGTCATAGATTCAATTACAAATTATTCTCTCTGAAAAAGAGCTGTGTGGAAATTTCATTGATGAGTGAGACCTCTGAAGACAGCTTGTGTGGTAGGGCTGGTGTTTGAGAATAGAGCAAGCAGCAGCAAGAAACAACAAAAAAACAGTACTAAAACACTGGCTTTTTGCCTGGCCTGAGGGCAGGCTGCCCCTCTGGTGTAACTTAGGGCATCCTGGGGGCTGCTCTGCATTATGCTGCCTGTCAGCATCTTTAAAAAGCTATTATGGCTGCTGGGAATCTTTGCAGTGAAGGAAGACTTGAGTAAGCCCTTCCCTGCCAACATATCCAGTGCCAGGCAGCAGCAGCAGGGAGTTTTTTAGCATGACTTTTTGCCAGAGGTTCTCTGTACACTAAACAGTCTGGCAGTGTACACAAAGCAACAGAAACAGATGATCTGGGCTAACGTGATCAAATGGATCTCACAGGGCATTCAGTATATGTTTAATGCAAATGTTTGCCCATCAGCCATTTCATGCAATCCACTGTTCTTTAGTATGAGGAAAGGTGCCAAAATTGCCTGAGTATGAGCCCAGTTGCAAGTTTTTCAGTCACACACACAGCCTTGTGAGTTTACTAAGGAGGTACCATTTTATGAGAACATGGACTCAAAATTGAGGCTAAACTTTCACCTCCTTTGCACTTCCCTGGGAAGCTGGCATGCATGTCTTGTGGTAGCGTCTGTGACTGAGTAAGAAATTAAGGTGTTTCTTACAGGTTCAGATAGATTTTCACACTATGATAATATTAACTGCACATTGCTGACAGTTTTATCTTATTTTCATATTCAGGCAGGGAAACATTTTGGTCTAATAGTTGTGTAAGCAAGATAAGGTATGATTTCTAGGAACACACTTTGATAAAAATGCAATAGTCAGAGTATTAACACTAACCACTTTGCACTTATGGAAGATACCTCATACTTAATTGACAACTCAATGCTGATACATTTCCAACAACCCACATGAGGCTAGAAACAGTTTTTGTAGAGTTTTAAGAGGCACAGGAATAGCATTTCTGAAAGCAAGCTGTGGATCTCAAACTGTGTATGAAAACCATTAGATGAATCATTTTCCCCTCCCTTTCTCACTTACCTCCTTTCTTGCCTTTATTCAGCAGGGTCAGATTTTCAGGGGTGCCAAGCCTATTTTAGCACATCTGTCATCCTTGCAGCTGCACTGAGCAGGCATCAAAGCAGTTGTTCAGAAATCACAACTTCACAGTTTTACTCACAGGAGGCATTACCAGCCCCAAGGCATATCCCTGTGACTCACAGCAGCTGCTGAGGAAGCTTTAACCATACTCTGGAATAGGTAAGATCTTGAAGCCAGATCTTGATATTCACAGCTTTACCTAAACTGTCATGTGGAGGCTCCACAGGTTGGCAGGGCAAAATCTCTAAAGCTACAGCCCATTTCACTGCTCTCAGCCCAGGGTATCAGCCATGGAGACAGACAGACCCACCTCTCAGGAGTCAGAGTCCAACTAAGCAGGAATCCATGGCCAGGCTGAGAAGGAATTATCCTGGGCTGAGCTTTAAATAGATCCCCTGTGCCAATGGGCAGGGTGTGGTGGGGGTCCCAGGTGGGGCTGGTGAAGCCCAGCAATGCCCTCAGGACTCTGACAGTGTCTCAGCTGCACATGGAGCATGTTTCTCTATGCAAGTGGTGGATTTAGAGCAATAGGTTCCCCATACCTTGTGCTTTGGCTTTTAAACAAAATCTCAGATCAGAGGGGCCTGCAAACAGGAGCTCGCTGAAGGGAGATAGATATCAGCTCTGATGGGACTTCGCCCTGCTTTCCCTGCATATGCTATCACATAGGCAGGTCCTTACTGCCATCCTCTACCCTCCCTGCCAAAGTGACTCTACCTTTAGCTGCCTTGGATCCAACCTGTGTTAACAGACTGCTTCCGTGCTTGCCTGTCTTTTTTTTTTTTTAATCCTTAGTTGACCAGACACCAACAAATCTTTCTTTAAAGCATGAACCAGGGCTGCATTGTCAAAACAGCACAAATGTCAAAGCAGCAACCATGAATCCAACTTGCAGTTACAATGGCTGTAAAGGTTCATCCTAATATTTGTGTAGCTCATACTGCAGCAAAATCCTGATCCATCGTGTTAATGAAAGTAACAATAATTGTTCACAGTTTGACTGTAGGCACTGGTTAGGCAAGCCTTCTCAAAGATGTTATCTGGGAAATTAAGGAGCTGCAATTGAACTTGGTTTCTGGACAAGTGTGGTAAATACTGAGGAGGTTTATTAATTCATCAAAGCTCCTTGTGAGAGGATTTAAATCCTTCTCTGGAGGCCAGCATAGAAAAAAATAACTTTCTTCTTCTTCCTGTAGAAATGATCACAACTGCCTGCCCTGTATGGAAGGAAGAGGCAGCTGTAATGAATTATTTATCTGTAGCACACTATAAGAGGGATGTGCTGTGATTAATTTTAGAGCTGGGCAGGAAATGGTTTCCTTGTCCCAAAACAATTTTGAGATTAAAAATGTGTTGCTATTCCACACTGGGATAAAACCAAAACCCTTTAAAAGATCTTAGAAATAGAGAGCAAGACTCACCTACAGAAACCCCTAATCAGTCATATGTGTCGGACTTCCTTGCTACATGAAAATTTTAGCACTGAAGAAAGTTTGGTAGAGAATTCATGAGGTCCAACCATCTCATTCAACTTCGACATCCCTGGGGAGTGCCCTAGAGAGGAAACCAACATGCTGGAGCAGGAACACAAACCTTGTTGATCTCACGTGAATGCTGTTTCTGCTGAGCCAGGATGGGGCTCAGCTCTTGGCTTTTCCTGCTGTCCGTATCACTTCAGCAGAAGAGTCATGACTGGTTCTGCCTGATTACTTAGTCCTCAGAGAAGCAATCTCTTGTTTATACTGACATTTCTGGTTTTACAGCTAAATGCTGCAGAGCTGGATAATCTTTTATAGACTTTTTTCTTCCAGATGGGAAACATCCTTTTTTAGAAAGCTTACATTGAAGTGACTTTTCATCTTCTCAATCATTTCCCCCACGTGTCTCATAAATAGAAGTTTTTCTCTAGGTTGTTTTTTTTTGTCAACACTTCCAGTTTAAACGTGTAGCCTGACCAACCAGGAGTGCCCTGCTATATTTTTAAGGGATGCTGAGAATTTATTTGCTAGATATGACATAGCAGAAAGTTCAGAAGTTGAATCTACTCCATCTAAAATCATTGTCTTATTCCATAAAAGGAACAAGAAAAGCTTTGCCATATCTTCATTACAGCTGTAGAAATTAATAATTGACGTAGGTTCTCCCCAGGGTACAACTGTGGTAAGGAAATAAAAAAATGCTGACTGAAATAACTTGAATGTACATAGATTAAAAACATATGGTCTTTTTAATAGTGAGTTGGTGAGGCTGGGTACCTCCTGAGATTTGTGAGAAGACGTGGCAGGTCAGGTTGATCCTTTTCCTGGCACCAGCAGAAGGATATGAGAAAAGCACCAGGTGTCTCCTGTGTCTTTTTTGAGACCAAGCACCCAGAAATAAAAAGTAGTGCAGCAAAGAATATGCACTATGAAGCATTTTGAACACTGGGGTGTGGAAAAGGAATGCCTGACTGAGAAATACTTTGAGCCACATGAGCCAGATTCAGTTTCCATGAGTGTGCAGAGAGCACAGGCCAGCTAAATTCCAGCCTAGTCCAGCCAGCAGCCATGTGTAAGTGTGACATTCCCAATCCATTACCTCCTTTCAATTCCCTGAAGGCTGGCAAAAGTTACAAGAGTAATGTTGTTAGGATCTGAAGCCTTCTTAGTCAGATGTTTAGAATTAAATGTGTTCAGTAAAATGAATGCCTGAACTTGCCAATATATCTCAACTCCGGTACAGAAAACTTATGAGTCAGATGGGCAGTCAGTCTGAACTATCAGCATAGCTGGATGCAGATAGGACCAATGCAAAACAAGCTCTGAGACTGGCAAACCCAGCAAATGTGTGCAACTGGTGACACCGCCAGTACGTCATGCAGCCCCTGGTCTGGCTCAGGCTAGCCTGCAGCTGATGAAGGCTAAAGGAAAGAAACTGCAGCCTGGCAGTGACCACAGATCTGAGTGTCCCTGTCTGGAAGTGACTGCTGCCAACAATATCCAGATATGCCATCGCCCTTTTATTAAATACAATGGATTTCAAATTTAGGAAAAAATCTTCAGAAGAACAGGCCAGAGCCATGCTCTTCCAGTTCTTGCTATGTGCACACCTTTGAAAGCACGTCTGGCTGCCTCAGGGCTGGGTGAGCTCTGTTACAGGCCTTAGATCACAGGTGACAGATACAACAGCATCATAGATGACGCTGACAACATGCAGACAGGATATAATGTTGTTATTTTTTTCTTTCACAATTATGAGCCCCAGAGTTGTGATAGTCCTTTTCTTGTGTGGCTCTTGCTATAACAATTCACACCTGTGAAGTCCCAAATCAGATTACCAAATCTATTTTATTTGGTACCATGTTTGAAAAGTAACCAGAAGCACCAGGTGGTCCATTTCTTAAGCGAGACGTGACATTAAGAGCGTTCAACAGTCCTGTTCCATTTTTTTAACTGTCTTCCTGGTCATATTAAAATGAAAGTCAGAGTGCTGACAGTGCTGGTTACAATTACAAAATTTTACAAAATCATGGACTTATTATAAGTTATCACCCTGTTGTGTGTACTGTGTTTTGGGGTCTAGTCTCTCCAACTTGAGAAATGGGTTTGATAACCCATTGGTGTCAGGTACCTAACACACTTTCTAAAATTCTAAATTTCTAAAGGGAAAGAGATGTTTTTTATTGATAGGTGTTTAACAGTTTCATAATTGTCATTGAATTTGACACACTTAGATGTTGAAGAAAATGTCACCCCACATAAATGACATAACTTATAAATCCATACATGTGTGGGTATTAAAAATAATTATTCTAGTATCTATGCTTAACATAAGGAACTGATACTAGAGATTGCCAGGATTAGAAACTGTTTCCATTAGCAGAAGAGTAACTGGGCAAAATCTGATCTGAGTAGCCATCAAAAAATCTAGTGAGATTTTTTAATCTATTTTCAGATACCACTCTAAAATTTATTTTTTTGTTTAATCCAGCTTACTTCATAAAGAAACATAAAAAGGGATGTTAGGAATGTAGGTTTAGTGTAGCACGACCATTAAGATGAAGAGTAATGTCTGGGTTAGGTATGTCCCCCAGGCTGGCAGGTGTAGGGATCTTGCTCTAAGGCCAGGGCCGTAGGCCAGGCTGCTTAAGTTAGACCTTGTTAAACACTTTCATGAGGCATTATGTGCCTTCCTGATTAAGAATGCCTTAGTTTCCAGAATAAACTGAAATTTACTGTGGTTTATTATTCATAACACTATGCTTTCTGATGAAGTGTAGTAAGAAGATCTATTTTCCAGGTGATGGGAAGTCTGAGAGGCTGGTAGAGAAGGAACTGACTGTATCTTTTTATGTGTTTGTTTACTTAAACTGCTGGTTTTCGATCTGCTGATTACCAGGGGCTGCAGCCTTTTGAGGAAACAAAAACACAAGAAAAACAAATTTGTTTACAAAAAGCTCTTTTCCAGGCCAGTAATCTAAATTTTTTTAGTATAAAGGAAGCCTTGTCCTGCTTAGAAGTAGCTCTCAGGATTGTGTCTCTATCTGAGATTTTAGCACTCTGTGCAGGCGTAAATTTAAGCCAAGGAATATTCACATGTTGCACAGCTGAGGGTTACTTTGTTCACTTGGCTGATGCTCAAGAACAGCAAATGATTTCTGGATAAAACTAAAATACAGTAAGACACTGGCTCTGGGAAATATATTTTCCTATATATTGCCCAGAATTATTTGAGGGGCATTTTAGAGACATGGTTGGGGAGGGGGGTGGTTAACAGATACTGTTACAATAGGGAGCAGAATGATTTGTCATTTGGTTCACTCTTCTTTCTTTCAACAGGGTGCCTTTCCCTGGCCAAAGGCTCCTCTAGTTCACTGACATTAGGAAAAGTAGTAAAGCATGATGGTTGAGATTGACTCACATATATACATAGTTATATGTAGCCATGTATCACCAATAGAAAAGAATGCTTTTCCCCAAAACTTCAGACATGTCTGAATGATAAACTGGTAACAACCATGTCTTATTTGGGGTTTCTTTCCATACCTCTTTCGCCTTAGTCATCAGGGATTTGCAAATGTTCTCAGGATTTCCTTGGAATTTAGGCTGACAGAGCGGTGCAGGACAAATCATAAGTGTGATTTATTAGCTGTTAGAGACAAGTGCTTGGAACTACAAGGAGGCCTTTCCATTTTGTAATTTTGCCTGCAAAGATTTTTCTTAAAAGAATTAATAGTCTGTTCTCCTCTACTAATAATCTGTACCGTTTTATGCGTAAGCCACCGTCCCAGGCTTTACCAATAAACAGAGGAAATGGCACACTTTTAAAAGGAGATTAAAATGTAGTGATTGTGTTGCATATTTTTGTTTTCTGGCATACTGCTGTGTTCTTTCATGCTCAAAATAAACCTGTATATGCAGCTTATACCGTAAACCAGAGTCATTGGTTTGACCCCCAGCAAAGCTTTCCCTGTGCTCTATTTGCAAGCAATAACATACTTGTTCATTGCTGCATGGGGAGCCAGATACCCAAGCAAGCCTGGGTTCTTGCCTAAACTTGGTTTTCAAAGAGTTGTGATTTTGTTATGACTTACCTATCCAAAGGATATGAAATCCCTAAATTCACATACACCACTTCGAAACAGTAATTTTACAACTTTTTAATCTCCTTGGAAGCCCTCCAAATCAATATTTTTTGTTCTGTTTAAGGCAAAATGGCAACACATTAAAAAAACCCACAACATTCATTCATATCCCTTTGTAGCTGGTGGCCCTTTGAGCAAGTCAGTAGGCAAAAAAAAATAATACATGACTGAAACAGAATGATCTTTCTGTGATTTCTAATGATGTTTGAGGGAAAATAAGGCCAGGAAGTAGTCTTTTCATAATTTGTGATAAATTATATGGTGGAGGGTATCTACTGAGGCAAGTCTGGAATATTTTGTTCTGATTGTGGTGAGAACTGCAGATTGTGCTCTATCTGCCTATACCTAAACCTTGTTTGCAAATTGAACATGTGTGAGACACAACTCTTGGGATTAATGTTAAATGAGTGAATCTTAGACCTTATCTATCATTTATTTGCCTCATGTATATCACAGGCATTTTTATTTAATTATTCAGGAATAGGCACGTGACTTGCATTAGCTCCTTCCTCTGGGTATCTTGCTGACAAAATGATGCAAAGGAACGATATCTAATCCTCATACAGCTAAAACTGTTTGTGAAGAAGAAAGATCCTATTAAACTGACCTCGTCATGTGAGCAGAAATTGCACATAATACTAAGTACTGGTGGTTATTAAGACAGAATATAGTTGTGTTCATAGCAGCAAATTGATTCAGACTGCCATAAAAGAGTAGTAAGGTTTCATCTTAATTTGCAAGTAAATCTCCATATACTCAGGCTGTGGCATTTTGATGGATACAGAACTGTGCACTGCTACAAGGCAGGCACATGTATTTATTTATTCAGGAAAATACATGGCATGAAAACATTCATTATAAAAGACTTAGTGTGCTCTAATGGCCTGATCCAGTGCCACTGAAATCAATGAGAATCTTTCTTTCCATGTTGGTAGCGCAGGAGCATGCCAGCAGTGTGGAAAACGTTCCTTTGCCTGAAGTGCCTAGTACAAATGTCAAAATTATTAGGAAAATAAAAGGCTGACAAACTGGCAACCTCATAGACAGGTGACAAATTTGGAGGCAACTGAAAACACAGCTGTTTTTTAAAGTTCACGTGTGAACCATATGCTCTTAGAAAGATGGGTTGTTCTGGCTATATGTCTATGATTATTTGTTGTTTAAAAACCAAGGAGTACTAACAGGAAACTTTGTTAAAATGCACCTTAAAAACAGCTGGAAAGGGTTGGTTGGTAGTTGACTTGCCTTTAATATTCAGCTTGCAAAATAAATTTTGTTTAATTTTCATTAACTTTACCAGATTTTGCTTTATTCTGCTTTAAACAGCATCCTCTCAAAAACCGGTGGCAGAAATATTATTTCCTATTTTTTAGTGAATGATCAGTCTGCAGTATAAACACTTGTTCAGCATCATTACTTTAAGAAGGAACTGCAATCCACACATTTTGGTTGCAACTAGTTTCGCATGAGTACTTCAGTCCTGAGAATTTTTCAGTGATAACCCAAGAAGGGAATCTGCCAGTGGGACGTGGACCCTAACACTGTATACAGAACAAAAACATCCCTCTGTGCATGCACAGCCACGAGCCTCTAGCTTTATTGTACTTTCCAAATACAGTTGTGATATGAGGTGTAACCAGACACTCATCTTGGGAGGTCCCCTCCTTCAGGCGCTCACTGCAGGGCCACCCATCTCCTTGCCAAGGAAGTCTCCTGCCCCACTCAGCCATGCACATGCTGCCATAGCACCATCCCAATGTGCCTGCCCGGCTTTTGGGAGTACACTGTTTGCCAGGGCTCACACCAACCTCTGCTGAAGCTGCCATTGGCAGTGGCAAAACAGAAGTCCCTTGGCAAAACAGAAGTCTTCATGAGAAAGACTGTAAGCAAAGAGGCACCTTGGGGAATGGAAAGTATTACAGAGAGTAAGCATCCCCTACATTGCAGACTTTTGGACCTGAGACATCTGTCTTCACCTGCTCTCTGTGTTTCTTCTGTCCAGCAAGCATCCAACAAAGACCAGCAGCTGTTTGTATCTGGGGCTGGCTTCCAGACAAGAACCAAGAGCTCACAGGTCCCCTGAGATCCACCTCCCCTTGTTCTACAATGTGTTCTTCACCCCATAGTCCAACACCAAAAAGAAATCCAGAGCAAAGAGAGAGTTGTCCAAAATCATTTTGTCCCACAAATGAATAAAATCACCTTCCTGTAAATCCAGATGCCATTCCTTTCTGCATTGCTGTTATGCTTTCTCAGTCACAGGCAGGAAAAAGAGTCTAAACTCAGCTCCTGTGTCCACTTTGATACTATTTTCCACTTGTCTACTATTTTATCTTTGGGAAAGATGACATCAGGAGAAGTAAGGATCACTGGTGAATTTTGCACTTGTCATTGTCATTCTGGGAACAAGTACCCCAAGTAAAAGATCCAGGAATCTTCTTTTTCTGGCAAGGGTCTGTGGTCAAACCCAGGCATCTTTCCGCACTTCAACAGCTCTCGAGGTTTTGCATGTGGTGAGATCTGTTGCAAACTCATTTAATATGCTGCATTTCTTAAACTGTAAGATAGAATCAAGCCTGTGAGTGATGGATGATTTGAGAGTCTGGCCCTAAATGCTGAAAGAGGCTTTATGTTGTCTTGTCCTTCCACAGGCACATGTGAGAGGTGCTGGGAGCCAGCTGAGCAACTTCCGACCAGTCCTGGGCAGCCCAGAGCTTCTGCAAGGAAAATCTCAGCACCTCTGCAGTTTGAATGAGAAGTGCTCCTCCTAAGCCTTCCCTCATGGTTACTAAACAGATTTAGGCCTAAATCAGCCACATCAGGAAAAGGTATGGGAACAAATGAGGAATAAATACAAGCATAAACGGCTTCTTTTTTGCAGCAGCAATTTTGCAAAGGGTAGGGCAGAAGATGAGGGAACTTTTTCCACAAGGGGATTTTAGAGTCATACTGGTAGCGGTGACCATCCCTGCCCCTTCCCGTGTGAGGAAGTTTTCCCTGCCCTCTCTGCTCTCTGCCTTCTCAGAGTTTCTCCTCCTCTTCTGTATGAACTCTCCCTGAGCCTGCGGATTTCTCTTTTTAAATGCAAAAGGCGGATGGGGTCAGAAGCTTGGAGCAGCCCCTTCTTGCACCCAGCACCCCGCGGATCCAGAGGAACTGGCAGAGCAGCCGCCGCAGCGTTTCGGGCTGGCACCTTTCCCTGAGTCCTCATAAATAACACTGTAAATAAGTTGCAGTTGGAAATACAGCGGAGCTGCATCGCCGCGGCTGCATCTCGGGTGCCCCGCCGGCCTCAGCTTCCCGCCCAGCCCCGACGCCCCCGGCAGACCCCTCCGTGGGGGGCGGCGGGGCCTCAGGCGGGGCACCCGTGGGTGCGGCGGCGGGGGCGGCCAGCACCTCCCGCTCCCGCTTCTTCTGCTTCATGCGGCGGTTCTGGAACCAGACCTTCACCTGGGCGTCGCGGAGGCGCAGAGAGCGGGCCACCTCGAGCCGGCGGGCCCGCGACAGGTACCGGCTGAAGTGAAACTCCTTCTCCAGCTCCGTGAGCTGCCGAGTGCTGAAGCTGGTGCGTGCGGGACAGGCGGGAAGTTCCACGCCGCACGGCGCCGCGCCGCCTGCAACGCCGAAAAACACCGCGCGTCAGAGGCGACAGGGGAAGGGAGCGGGGCGAGGGTCGGGGCAGGAAGGGGGCAGAGAGGAACCGGGATGGGAGCAAATCCCCCCCGCGCCCCGCCGCCCCACTCACTTCTCCCGGGCGGGCTCCGCTTCGCTCGCATCCACTCGAAGGTGCGGGGCGCCGCCGGGGCTGCCGCGGGGGCCGGGGAACTAGGCGCGGGAGCGGCCCCGGGGCAAGGCGGGAGGCCCCGTAACCCACCGCCACCCGGACAGAGGCAGGGGCGGCCGGGCTCCGGTGGCGGGCGGTCGCTCCCGAGGAAGATGGACGAGGCGAAGCCCAGCGGCCTGGTTTCGTGGGACGTCCGGTAGCCGGGGCCCGGCACCGCGGGGAGGACGGCCGTGTAACCTGCCGCCCCCGCGCAGGCAGGTGGGGGGGGTGTCGCGGCGCTGGCCGCGGTCCCCAACGCCAGGAAGGCACCGTCCCCCCGCCGGGGATAGGGAGGCAGCGGGGGACCGCTGCACAGCCCCGACGGAAAGGCGAGGGGAAGGTACCCCAGGTCCATGGCCCGCGGGGCAGCGCCGCTCGACGCACCTGCCCGCTCCCCGCCGGGGCAATATTGCCCTAATATAGGGCCGGGAGCGAGGCGGCACGTCCCGCCCCGCGGCCAATGGGAGCCCGGCGAGAGGAGAGCGCACCGGAGGTCCCGGGCGCCGCAGCCTCCCCTGCTCACGCCCGGCTGCCTAGGGCCGGCGCGGCGCTAAGGGTGGGCAGCCTCCTCGAGCGCCCCCGGGACCGACCGCTCCCTCTGGACTTGCCGGAGCCGCCGCGCATTTCGGGGCCGCTTGCCGGGAGTTTGGAGGGTGGGAGAGCCAGCGCATTCCCGCCTCCCGGGCTCCCATCCCGGGGCAGCTCTGCCCCCTCCCCTTGTCCCGCTGCCGTCCAGGCCCCCATAGGCTCCCATGGGAGTCCAGGCAGCCCGGGGGAGCAGCTAGTAGCGGCGGGCTACGCAGGCACCCCCAGGCTGTCCACACCCGGTGGGGGCGGGGGTTGCTGCACCTCGCGGCTCTTAATGGTCTCCCCCTCCATCAGATAAGTGCTCTGCAGCCTCTCAAAAGTGAATCCCCGGGCTCACCCCCTTAATGGGCTTTAATTTCTCCCTTGGCTATTCAGCATTGTTTACTGAGCACTTGCAGCTGGCAGAGTGCAGCAAGTTGTGCTGCCCTGCCAAGCCTTCCAGCTCTCTCTTCTGCTTTTCGTTCCCTGGAATGGCAGGGAGTGGAAACAAGCATGGAGGATGTGAAGCCTGGATTCCAAAAGTGATTGTCTTTCCCTAAATGGCTCCCAAGTGCTGCTTGTACATATACGCTTGTTTTGCATAGTGATGGGTTTAATCCAGCTCATCAACCATGTGTCTGTGTGGTTCAGAACAGCAAAATGGGCAGAGCACACTTGGGCTTTGGTGACTTGGGACTGGGCAGACAAGGAGCATGATGATGGGCTACAGTATGCTGCTTTGAATTAGACATGTAACCTTCTATGTCTGAGGAGGTGGATGGGGACTCAACTGGGAAATTTAAGGGTAATGCCTTATAAAAATATTATTTCTAAATAAAAGCATGAAACTGAAATGCCTTCATACATCATGCAGTGCCTTCCACTCAACAGCTCAAAGAGTTCTACAAGCTTTTGGCCGAAGTGCTGCTTGTCAGGAAGAGGCCACAAATTTCACAAGGACCAGACATGGTGCCAACCATCCAACAGCAACCAGGATCCCTGGAGAAGGAAAAATCCCAGTGGGTTTTTTGCAGAGTTCAGAGAGCTGGGCTAGGGGCAGGGAAGGGACACTGTGGGGAGACACAATCAGAGCATTTCAAGGATTCAGTTTCAACTCTTTCACTTGAAAACTTGTGCTCTACAGCTCAGCCCAAACTGCCTCACTGTTGCACCAAGCTGATAGTTCAGAGCAGGCCTGGTTTTCTTTCCTGCAGAGGCCCTGAGAAGACACAGACAGAGCTGGGACAGGGAGACACAAGCCCGCAAGGACATGGGAGTGCTTCCCTGCATATAGGCTCTGACCACTGTTCTGTCAGCCCTGCTTTCCCCCCCCAGCTCATCCAGCCCATCTACTATAAAGCAACTATTACAGAGCAAAGGTTGGCTTTACAAAGTACTGCTTCATTGTGCTTGGGACTCAGAGTCTACAGACAGACTAGGCACTGTAAACCCAGAGACCTGGAGTTGTGTGTTTTCCAGACACAAACTTGTTCACTGCTGTGGGCTGTGCTACCCTGCTGCACTAACAATGGGATATCACCTGCATTTCTACTTGCAGTGGATGCAGGTATAAATTAGAAGAACAGTTTAAATCAAATGCACCTTGTCAGGAAACCTACATTTTGAGGGAGGAGTTAAATTCTGAATGATACAAACTTTCTCAGCACACCCATGGCATGAGAGCAGTTTGGAAAAATATGTTTTCTGACAAAACAGAAACCTGGGAACCCCAGGCTTTCTCTTTAGCAGAGAAACGCTGTCTGTGCTGAAAAGCATCTGTGCTCCTCAGTCTCCCCTGCTGAAAAAACTGTCCACAGTGAAGCAAACACCACTGGCTCCAGAGGAGGGCTGCTGCTTTACTTAAGTCTTCTGTTTGCAGAATGCAACTGGTTTAATTACACCTAAAGCAGTGTTTTAAATGCTAGAAGAGCCGTTCATGTTCACACCAACATACAATCTTTCCATTCACCCAGCTGGACTCTTTTACCAAGTTTCTCATGTGTTACCTGTTTGTTTTTGCAGGCATGTTTAAGGATGAGGAAAGCAGAAATCAGTGGGTAAACACAGGCAAAGCATCTCTTGTTGCTACTCTGGCTTTTGAGGGGGATGCAATTTTCTACACTCCTGAATTTTGCAGTGTTCTGACTTAAATAGCAAAGTCCCAGTGATATGAAGCTGAGTGACCACAACTGTTTTTTGCAAAAGGTACGATGGGAAAGAGTCTTTGGAAGTCAAAGGAGGAAAAAGAAAAGTGTGTTAAAAAGAGAAGTGGAAAGAACATGATGCTGTGGAAGGCAATTTGAGAATGTCTGGGAGGTTTAGGAACATCTGTGTAAGCAGTGCAGTGATGGCATGAGCCAGGGGAGATGCTAGGGCAGAAAACTATGTGAGAATGATGGACCAAACCAGCCTTTGTGCTATCACGCTTCTGGAAACGTGGGCAACTGCAAAGCCTGAGACAGCCACCATTAAGACATGATGTAGAAATAAGCCCAGCCAAAAAGCCCCAAGCAGTGCCCTGGAGAGGCTGCTTGAGCAGCACATATGTTGAAGGCAATGGCAGTGCTGAGCGACCGGGACCACTTTGAGGTTGAGGTGTTTTGCCTTTCCTCTCTGGAGCAAGCCTCCAGCCTCCGTACTTGTCACAATGACTAACACACAGGAGATTCCACGGATCCCTCCCTAGCCCACAGGAAAATTGTGTGAAAGGTCTGGTTCAAGCATGACTTTTCTCCCTCTGCTGCCATGACACTGGCAGTTGGGGAGAGCTGTTCTTAGCAGTATATGGTGATGTGCATCCATGATGTGGAGATGGCCAGGCTGTGAGTGAGCATCCTAAAGAGAGGTGAGCAAACAATGGATATTTAACCAGTGGCCCTCCTAACACCATCAAAGGCCCCTGGGAGGAAGGCTACTAGAGGAGAAGGAGGAGAAGCTCTAGGGAGTTTGTTTTTTGAATTGTGAATAAAACCAGCAATGTACTGAGGTCCAGGGAAAAGAAGAAGAATAGTTCTGTCACTCCAGGAGATCCAAGACCAGCAGCAGCACAAGCACAGTCCTTCCAGGTTGACAGGGCACTTTGTGCTCTCCCTGAGGAAAGTGTGTTTACCTCTACCATAGATATTTACCTGTAACAAGCTCTCCTTTCCTGGCTGACCCCTGGGACAGTTTCACCAGGCCTGGGACAGGGACCTCTGCTCTCCTAGTATATGGCATAACTACAAAGATCCTCTGCATGAACACAAGAGAAGAGGAAAGTGTCTCCCTCCTTCTATCAGAAGCGTGATTCCACATGGGCCCCTGTGCCACATAATGCCCTCTTTCCAATCCCATGGCAGTGAATTCAGTAAGAAGGAAAAATTATGTGTATTGATAACCCAGAGGTATCAGGGTAAGCCATGCTGCAGTGTGCAAAACAGAGAAGTCAAAGGGTTTGCAGCCAAGATTTCTGTCTTACCTAGCCCTTCTTGCTACCAAAGATCCTAAAAGGTGGCCCAGGTTCCTTGAAGGAAAGATGTGACAGATCTCAGAGAGTGGTGATCAATGGATCAGGGTCGAGTTGGAGGCCAGTAAACAGCAGTGTCCCCCAGGGATCAATACTCGGTCCAGTCTTGCTCAACGTGTTCATCAGTGACCTGGATGAGGGGACAGCGTGTATCCTCAGCAAGTTTGCTGATGATACAAAACTGGGAGGGCTGGCCAACACTCCAGTGGCCTGTGCTGCTGTTCAGCGTGACCTGGACAGGCAGAGAAGAACCTCATGAGGTTCAATAAGAGCAAGTGTAGGGTCCTGCACCTGGGAAGGAAGAACTCCAAGCACCAGTATAGGTTAGGGGTGGAGCTGCTGGATAGTAGTTCAGAGGAGAAGGATCTTGGGGTCCTGGTGGACAATAAATTATCCATGAGCCAGCAGTGTTCCCTTGCTGCCAAGAAGGCAAATGGAATCCTGAGGTGCATAAAGAAAAGTGTGGCCAGTAGGTCGGGGGAGGTCATTCTCCCCCTCTACTCTGCCCTGGTGAGGCCACAGCTGGAATACTGCATCCAGTTCTGGGCTCCCCAGCTCAAGAGAGACAGGGAGCTATTGGAGAGAGTACAGCAGAGAGCAACAAAGATGATTGGGGGATTGGAGCATCTCTCTTAGGAAGAGAGGCTCAAAGAGCTGGGACTCCTAAGCCTAGAGATGAGAAGGCTGAGGGGAGACCCTATCAACGTATACAAGTATCTAAAGGGTGGGTGCAAGGAAGATGGTGACAGGCTCTTCTCAGTAGTTCCCAGTGTCAGAATGAGGGGCAATGGGTGCAAGTTGGAACATAGGAAGTTCCATTTAAATAGGAGAAAAAACTTCTTTACGGTGAGGGTGATGGAGCACTGGAACAGGCTGCCCAGGGAGGTTGTGGAGTCTCCATCTCTGGAGATATTCAAAACCAGCCTGGGTGCAGTCCTGTGTAAAGTGCTCTAGGTTATCCTGCTTCAGTGGGAGAGTTGGACTAGATGATCTCTAGAGGTCCCTCCCAACTCTGGCGATTCTGTGATTCTGTGATCAAGGCTATGCATCTCATTCAGCAAGGGGGTTGTCTTCCTTCTCCCCAAATTTCTGCTGTTACAAGGAAAACTGCATATCAGCAAATAAAGAAAAAATTAACCCAAGTGTTCAAACTGTACGTGCAGGAGTATTTTTACCCAGAAGTCTGGTACAGATCCTGTGTTAATCTCCTTCAGCTTTGTGCTTCTGGTCATTGCAGCTGAGCCTCTCTGGGGTTTGACCCAGAGCAGTTCAGGGAGTTCCAGCACCTTGGGCTCTTGCAGTGGAGACAAAGGTCTGCGTAACATCTGCAGAGGCCTGGGGATGTACAGGCACTGTGTCCTATTTTGCATTTCAGCCTTTGTGGCTGAAGGTGCTCAGTCCTGTCCTGCTGGCTGGAAGCTCCAGGATTGGGCTCTGCCTCTGCTGGCTGAGGTTTCTGGTTGAGTCCCAGCTGGCTCAGGCCCGAGTTGAAGTAGGAGGAACTGCTGTTGAGTGAAAAGTGAGCATCATGTGATTTATGACCCTTAATATACCCAGCCCCCTGCCTCCCCCACCAGGCCCACTCGCAGTGAGGACCATGGCATACCCACTGCTACTGCTCATGTGGAAATGGAGAGGTGTTGCCTGTTCGGGAATTAACCTGCTGCTCAGTCCCTGCCTGTAGCCAACTGGGATCTGGTCCAGCCCATCTCACACCTTTTAAAAGCAGAGGTAGCCAGTTTATCAATATATAACATCACGTGGTGCCCAGCCAACCACCGAGGCCCTAATTGCCCCAACAGCACCAGCCCCTTTGTGCTGCCTGCCTGTCTCCAGCTTTTGTTCCCAGGCAGGTCTCTGTGTGGGGCTGGATGCCTGGGCCTCTCCACTGCACTGCACATTGCATCTTCACCGGGCTGCCATTGTCTGCAGTCACTGGGCACACACGGCAGGCTGGCATGTAGAAGGATGGCATCATGACCTGCAGCTCCTTCCCTCCCTCCCTGCCTGACAGCTGTCAGCAAAGCACTGTCCCACTGGTAGCCCAGCAGCTCCATCCGCTTTACCTTCCTTTTTCCCCAGCCATGTAGTCCATTCTGTGCCTGGACTTCCTTGCAGGCTGTTTCACAGCTACTTCCCATGAGGATGGCAGGGTGCCGAGATTCCAGGCATGGATCCTTCCTTAAGACTTCTTGCCATGGAGCTCCAATGACCCAGCTGGTTGCCGAGAAAATCAGGGGGCTTCTAGCTGGTGCTGGTGGGCTCTCTCTTTTTTAGCCAACCTTCCCCCCTGCCTGCCTTTCCTTCTGGTGTGTAGCCAGCTGCCTCCACTTCATCCATGAACAAGGTTGCCTGCAGCCCCGGGTCACCCAAGCACAGTCCCATGGTGACAGACATGCAGGGTGCCCTGGGGTCCCTCCATGGCCTCACTAGAGACCAGAGCTGGGAACCCATAGTGTTCTGCCTGGGAAGCACTTACTAATGCAGCAGGAGGCATTTTGCTTTGTTTTCCCAGCTCCACACAAGTGGCACCTGTAAGACATCACTGGGAACCCCTGGCTGTGCCTGTTAAGGTCGCCCTGCTGTGGTGCTGCTCATCAGGCCCTAGACAGAAAGACATGGATGGGATCCCCCTCAAAAGAAACAGGGTGCAAAGGGGCAGCTCAGCCCTGTGCTGACTGCACGGAGCTAACACAAAGCCTCAGCTCCTTTTTGCAATGGGGAAACTGCTGCAGCCCTATTAAATGGTGGGTTACTGTAAGAGCCAGACCAACCAGTGCAGACCCAATACCCACTGATCTGAACAGGAGAACCTGCATGGCCTCACTGCAGCTCAGTACACCCTTGACACCTCTCAACCATTGCTGCCAGCAGCTCCCGTATCCTAAACACCAGTGCAGTGTTGCCTGGATTGAGAGGCCCTGGTTCAGTGAACCTGTTATGGGTCTGGAGCACATGGAGAGAGCAGGGAAGGAGGGAAAGGGGTGCTATGGCTCTTTGTTGCAAAGAAAGGCAAGGCTGGGATCAGCCCCAGACCTGGCCATGGCTGATGAGTTGTTTTTTAAATGGGGGACCACAGTTCAGCACATCAGATGCTGTTGCAAAGGAGCTGAGTTCTTATTGAGTATGAAAGGGGGTTGTTTATAATTTATGGGTTTTAAATGATGGGCCAAGAAAAAGTCTGGCTTCTGCCAAAGTGTGTCTCTCCTCTAGACTGCTGATGCTTGTACAAACACTGTAAAAATGCCAGCCATCTCGCCATAGTAACATTACTTCTAATAATTAGGTTATCATCATGGACTTCTATCACATTACAAACGAGACGCCTCTGCCAGACTCACGGAGCAGAAAGTGAATTTATTTACAAGAAGATTCCCCCTCACACGTGCTCTTCCTCCCCCACTGGAAACAAAGTCTGCAAACCCATTTTTCTGCAAAATGAACATAATTCATGGCACCATGCCTTAGTAACACTGTGTTTGTGGTCAGGGTTTGTCTGAAACCCACTTCTTCCTCAGATCTGGCCTTTTCTTTCTTAACAGATGTAAGGAAGGACTAATAGTGTAAGTCAGATCAGACACTGTTTGAAGAACAGTCTACAGAGCATGAAGGTGGGAAACACTTGGGAAAAGCACATTGTGTTACCCCAGGGACAGCCCTGTAGACATGGTGGGGCTTTGCCGTTTCGCATATGGAAGCTGGTGATGCAAAATACCGAATTTTGAAGAACACACAAAAAACCCTACATGGATTATTTCAGTCTTGGATACATTGATTACAGCACATTTTGGAGATAGAAACATATATTTATGGAACACTATAGAAGTGTAATGCACAAGTGGTGTTTAGCCTTACTTTTTGCATTGTTTGTATGTTTTGTTAACTCCTGGATGGAGCTTCTAAGAAATAATTTGTGTGAAAACTTCCATAGAAAACAATGTTAGGGCTCAAAATAGTTTAAAATATGTCTCCAAACAAAGTAGTTTATTCTGTTCTGTTTTGTTTACAGATCTACAACACAGATATCCAGATTTCCTTGGGTAAAAGTGAAATTTAACAAAAGATACACTTCTCAATGTAGCACAACATTGTTAAAATCGCACAGAGGGGAAAATAAAACCCTAAATAATATTTTAATCATTACTGTCCAGCCAAACACAAATGCAGAAGGCGAGGAAGAAAACAGGGAGGAGAAATAAAAGAAAACGAAAAGAAAGACAAAATTTGTCTGTGTTGACCAGAATTGGAGGAGTTAAAATACTTCTCACAATAGGAATGCCAGGTCCTGTCATTAGAGGATGGAGTAGGAGCTGCAATGTTTGTCAAACCTGGAAGTGGTGCGTCAGACAGTTTGGTGGGGAATACAGAAGTTCGGATTAATCTTTAACTCAACACTTTTATAAAGAGGTAAAACTAGTCTTCTCGAAGCGAAATGTACCGTCAGGAAGAGACTTTAATGACAACGTTTACAAAAGAAGTGTATCTGTAAATCCAGCGAGGGATTCAACACAGCCGTGTGGCTAGAGAGGAGGAAACACCAGAATTCAGAGCATCATTCCTTTTTAAATTTTTTTTTCTCCTTTCTTTTTTCCCTTTTTTTTTTTTTTTTTTTTTTTTTTTTTAATTCTTCCCCGTGCTAGCTGTCCCGTTGGTGGCAGGAAGAGGCGGCCGTACCGCTCTGCCACGGGCAGAGGGAACGGGCCAGTCCCTGCCGGGCACTGGGGGAGCGCGGCGGCATCAGCCGCTGACCGCACCTCGCCTCGGCGGCTCCCCTTCGGCTGTACGTATCTGATTGTCAACTTTCTTGCAAAGTTTATTTTTATGAAAAACAAGAGGAAAAACTCGGGCTTTCAAAGATGTCTAAAAATTGATTTATGGTGAGTATAAAGACAACAGTAGAAATAACAAAGGAGGAGGCAGCTGCTGTGCGGATTGCTATGGAGACCCTAATGAAATTAGTACTATCAGAGGGTTTCTAATTTTTTTGCCTTCTAAGCTTCTAATTTCTTTCCTATTTCAGATAGCGAGAGTGGAATTAACTAAAATTTTAAAATAATTAAAAAAAGATAAAATAAAATAGCCCACCGAAATAATAATATGTGCGAGAGATACCCAGTCAATAAATAAATGTTAACCTCACAGGATTTGATTTGAAACAAGATGGCCAAGCACCCCGCTTTGTAGTGTGCCTCCTCAAAGCGCTTCCAGCTAAAGGTGGCTTCACTCGGCCGAGCCAGCTGCCAGCCAAGCCACCGAGGCGCTCGAGCTAGGGCAGATGGTTAGAAATAAATACTCTAAAAATACTTTCGATTTTTTTTTTTTCTAAGTGTAGCGGCTCTTCCCGTGATGCCACAGTTTGTTTTACTCTATTAATGACTTACAACTTGTTGTCTTAATTAATCCTTACATAAACTACAAACACCAGCCACTGTTACAACTGTTCAAGACTACTCTCTCAACTAGCTCAGACCGAATATACTAAATAGGTGAAATGAAAGTCACCACGGACCTGAATCGCTCTCCCGAAGTATTGGTGAAGAAACTCTACAAATACCCACATAAATACATTAAGACGAGGATAAATAATCAGTGATACAAAAATGTCTCGCTTAAAATAATAAATACGTATCATTTAGTCCGATGCGATCCTTACGCTACGGAAGAATTCATAAATTAATTTATCTGAAATAAGCTTACGCGCGGGCGAGTTCTCACCGCTCATGACTGGTCTACAACACCTCAGCATGACGCGCTGCTAACACTACGGCATCTCTAAGACTTACCTTCCAGTACATCATTACCAGCTTATCAGTCCCTCTGTTTGCAGTATATTGCACTGTCATGCTTAACACAGCTCTAAGAGAAAGGCTCCTGCTCACGGACCTACTCGGGGCTGAGAGGAAAGAAGGGAGCTGCTAGGGGAGACAAATCCACTAACACTGTTGGCACTCGAGAGCAAAGTCACACTGTCCCGTCAGAAAAGTGAGGTAATCGAGAGGGGAGCGGGCCCCGCCGCCCGCCGCCCCGCTACAGATGCGTGAGCTTGGGCGCCTCCTGCATCCGTCCCTGAGAGGTGTGGTGAGAAGAGAGGTCCGTGTAGGTGGGGTGGGGGTCGCAAGGTCCGTGGTGGTGCCCGCCGGGGATCTGGGCGGCACAGCTGTAGTCCACGCTGGCGGAGGAGGGGTGCTGCAGATGCCCCAGGTTGAACATGGGGCCCGAGGCCGGCATGGAGTCCACGAAGTTGCCTCCCACGTAGACGGGGCTGCCCTGCAGGCTGGGGTTGGCGAAGCCGCCGCCACCGCTCTGCATGGGGTGGGGGTCGTACTCCGCGCCCGCGTAGCGCTTCTGCTGCGGCAGGCAGCTGCTGAGCGGCGCCGTGTAGGCGGCCAGCCCGTACATGCTCTGCTGGGACTTAGCGAAGGAGGTGGGTGAGGGCGCGTCGTAGCTGAGGCTGTTGACGCTGGGGAGCTGGCTGGAGTAGCCGCCGTGGGTCGGGCCGCTCAGAGGGGGACTGCGGTCCGGTGACTGTCCGACGGGGGAGTGCATGATGCCTTTGGCTTTCTGGTCCTTCTTGTATTTCATCCGGCGGTTCTGGAACCAGATCTTGATCTGCCTCTCGGTCAGGTTGAGCAGGTTGGCCATCTCCACCCGGCGCGGTCGGCACAGGTAGCGGTTGAAATGAAACTCCTTCTCCAGCTCCACCAGCTGCGCGCTGGTGTAGGCTGTGCGCACCCGCTTGGAGGCCGGCCCGGGGGGGCTCTTATCCTCGCAACTCTCTCCTGCTGGGAAGAGACACAAAGAGCCGTTGGTTCCCCCCCAGAAAGCTCCCCCCCTCCAGAGTCCACTGGAGCCCTGCCGCCCCCTCCCCCACAGCTGGCGCCCTGGAAGGGGGCGCAAGGGGCTCGGGGGCGGCCTCTCACCCCTCCCTGCCCTGCATACGCACACCCCCGCAGCTGCCTCCCCCCAGGGTCCCACTGAGGCCCCCTGTCCAGGCGCTGCCGGGACCCGTCGGGGCTGCGCCCTCCGCCTCTGGGCTGGCGGGGTAAACGGGGCGGGACCCCCCAGCTTGCCCCACCTGCACCGCCCGGCAGGCTTGAGATCCCCGAGCCCTGGGTGGAGGCGGGGGCAGCTAGAGGAGTAGGGGACAAGGCGCCGAGCCGAGGGGCTCATCTCGAGAGGTTCAGCCCGAGGGTCTCAACCCGGACCCCCGGACGGGCAATGGGCCGTGGCGGGGTGGGGGAGGGAGGTGTCGGGCTACCTGAAGGGGCGCAGGTGCTTTTCTGCTTGGAGTTCTGCCGGGACTCCTTCATCCAAGGAAATATCTGTTTGCTGAGGGTGGTGGTGGCCGAGCCCGAGGAGTTGGGCCCCCCCTTGGCTTTTTTCGGAGGGGGCGCGCTGGGGGCAGGGTTGGGCGGGGAGGAGGGCGGCAGCGCCGGGGGCTGCTGCTCGCCCATGCCGGGGGGCTGGCTGCCCCCAGGTCCGCCCCCGGACGTCCGCATGCAGCTGCCGCTCAGTTCGCTGCCCTTGTGGGCCGGGGCGCTGCCGGGAGCCGAGCCCTGAACGGAGCAGGCGGAGCCGGGGTACTCGCCGTCCAGGCCGGCCTGTCCGTAGGGCTGGTGGGCCGCGCTGTAGGGGTAGGCGTCGGCCTTGCTGTAGGTGTAGCTCCCGAAGAGCCCTGCGTTATCGTAGTAGGCGGCTTTCTGCATCCTCCGCTCTGCGATCGCCGAGGCTCGCAGCCCCCGCTCAAATATCATTGACCGTCGTCCTGCGTCTCACGTCCTCGGCCCGGGCCACTCGCAGCCACCTGAGGAAGGGGACAGCAGGGACACAAGAGAGACCTTCAGGGGGGGGGCCGGTTGGGAGCCGCTGGGACAGCCCCGGCACTCCCCATGCCCCAGCAGCCCCAGCATCGGCTGGGCCGGTGGGCCCGCGGGTAGTGGGGTGGGAGCAGGGGGACACCAGGGAAGAACTGGGGGACATAAAGGAAGGAGCAGGGAACACCAGAGAAGGGCTAAGGGATACGAGAGAAGGAGCAGGGGATATCAAGGAAAGAGTAGGCTACACCAGAGAAGAAGCAGAGGACACCAAGGAAGGAACAGAGGACATCAAAGGACTAGAGGATACCAGAGAAAGGCCACAGTCACCTGAGAGGGAGCAAGGAACACCAGAAAAAGAGTAGGGTCACCAGGCAGGAGCCAGGGAAAACTGGGGCACACCAGGAGAAAGCAGGGCGCTCCAGGAAAGGATCAGGGAACAGCAAGGAAGGAGCCACGCGAGAGCAGTGATGCTGGGGAGAAGAGGGACACATTGGCGGGACTTGGTAGAGGCACTTTCTTTAGGCAACTTAGGGTACGATTTCTTGCTTTGTTCTATCTTTGGACCGTTCCCACACGAATTTCGATGGATCGGCCCCTGCGATTGAGGCAAGAGCTCTCAACGGGAAAGGCAAGGCCGCGCTGGGTGATGTCTCCAGGGTAATACAGGCCTATTTTGGCTGGGACCCCCCCCGGCACCCCCTTGCCCGCCCGCCCGCCACGCGTGCGCACGGCCGCGCACGGCTGACATGATGGATTGAGCCGGGGCTGCGGCCAGGCAGAGGCAGAAAAAATCCCGTCCCCTTTGTAAACTCGGCCTCCTTCTTTCCCCCAGATTCCTCAGGAGTTAAAGTATAACCGACGCTATTCACTCCCTTCACTTTGCACTATAAAGGAAGTCGCAGGTCAGCTCCCCTATTTTAATTCTGTGATGAATTAAATGCCCTCACCCAACATTTCTAGTCCCTTTCATTTATCCCCAATAGACAAATTGTGACACTGAAGATCATATTTAGGGGTTTATCTTCTTTTTCCAGGCTGCAAACTTACTGCGCTCCTCCCCACTCCACCCCGGACGCCGATCAGGCTGCTCAGACCGAAAACGCACGGTCCCCTTTGGGTAGATGTTTTGGGACAAAGTGCTGTTGCCTTTACCCTTGCTGCTCCCGAAACTTCCCTGTGCTTGTTGCAAGATAGAAACTGTTCTGCAGTTTTATTGCAACTGTTTAATATTCCCTATTGCTATTTTTCTTGTCGGATTTTGTAAATTAGCTCATACTTCACCTGACAATATAAGTCTGTAGCTCAACGTATTTTACGAGTTCATTGTATTTCTTCAGTGTTCAAGCCTATTAACATACCAGAGAAGAGTAGCTGGAGATTTTTTAACAATGTCATTGAATTACCATTCTCCAGCCTATACTTAAGCAATACCACCACAGTGCTGCTCTTTCTCCCGCAGCAATTGGTACCGCCAAGTATCGCTGATCTGTTCTCTAAAATTCACCGTAAGACACGTCTGTATAACTCCGAATAACCTCATCGAGCTGCGATCTGCGGCCGCTCTCGGCGGTTTATTCCCTGACAAAAACGGCCGGGGCCCTATTCTTCCCTGAACAAAAGCTTTGAATGATCTGCGAAGCTGATGGAAATGGGAAAAGAGCTATTTTCCTCTCCTGGAAAATTTTAGTAAGAAATGTCTATGGAAATGGACGATGGCGATTCAGATGAGTTTTAATATGCTATGATAATCTTTACGAGTCTTGAAAGTATTTTTGTACAAAATAACTGTCTCTTGTTTTCCATTTCTATAATCTATAACATTTTCGGGAGCGGTCTGGACTGAGGACTTCTGTTAGCACAGCACCGCCTAAAGCGTAGGCTTTTATGTGCCTTGTAAAATATAGTTCCCAAAAGAATACGCAGAATCTTAAGAAAGAATATTGCTGTTAAGCTGTTAAAAGCCTTATTTCTTTTCTGAAATACCAACTCCTTGTGAACTCTGCTTGAACCTAAAAAGGAGGCTATGGGCCATAAATCACATGGACAATGCTCAACTGTTTGGTGGCTCATCTTTAGATCTTAGAAAGAGAGAGAGGGAGAGAAAGAGGGAGAGAGAGAGAGAGACCTTTCCAAGGTTTGATTTTCCACGACTGCAAGGCCCGGGGTGATGTTTTTGTAGGTAACACCAAAGCAGGGACTCAACACTTGGTGATTTGGCCAGAAACAGCCTCCGGAGGGGAAAAAAAAAAAAAAAAAAAAAGGTAAAGAAGTGACATCCAAATGGTGAGGCCGAGCCGTGGGAGGTGGGCTCGGAGGCACCGAGAGTAGGAAACCTCAGAGTATCCATGTCTGTGTTTCAGATTTCCCTTCCTCCGCTCCGGAAAGGTTAACCTCATCTGAACTGTTAGGCGTTGCACACGATAATGGATCTCTTTGTCCCGCCACTGGTTCCAGAGTTTTTAGAGGTTACCGACCCCTCTTATGGCTTTATCTGGGGAGCAGCCGAGAGCCCACGCGTGTGCACGGAGAGGGGCCAGCCACGCTTACACCGGCCGCTTTCCTCCCGACACTTTCATATTAAGCAGTTCTCTACTAAAACTTCCACTACACTTAATTCTGCTTGAGATCAATATCTAATATGATACCGAATAAATAAGAGGCGGTGAGAGCGGCCAGCGGAGCGGTTATTAAAGCAGCCGGAGCTCTCAGGGTGCATATCAATGCACCTGTCATTGCGGTTTGTAACAAAATTTATGACTGCTAGTGCCGTGGCAGTAAACGCTCCGGCCAGGAATGAAAAGGAAAACACTTCCCAAGCCCCGACGCTTTCAGAAGTGCAAAGCAGCCGGCGCGTAGGAGGGAGCCCGGCAAAAGAATCCCCCACTAGGCACGTTTCCCGGCCGCCGGCCCGGGGCAGCCCCGTATATAAAGAAAGCGCTGGAGCCGCCGCTGGACCCGTCGGCCGGGCTGGGTCGCCGGCAGGGGAGCTGGGCGGCAGGGAGCCTCTGCCCCGGGCGGGCGAGCACCCACCTCTAATGCTGTGTCGGAGCCGGCGGAGTCTCGCTTTTGCGGGGGCTGAGGGCACCGGTGATCGCAGAGGGGCCCCGCGGACAGAGGAGAGGAGCGGGGGTCTTCTGGCTCCGGCACGGAGCGGTGGCCGCAGTCTGGCCTCTTAAACCAGCTATGGAGACCCCCCGGGAGCCACCCGCTCCCCCCGGCTGGGTCGAGGGCTTGGCGGCTCCCCATCCGGGCCCGGCTCCCTCTGACCAGGGGCTACTTCTCACCGGGTTTTCTGAGGGCTGTTACTTGTTTTGCGTTGGGGACTGCTGCGTGCCTCGAGTGTCTGCGGCTGCAGGCTGGGCCGAGCAGGGCTCCCCGCTCCCTGGCAAGTGCCTGTCGTGCCGGAGGAAGCGAGAGATGGACGGAAAAGGAAATTTAGAGAACTCACCACACCTACGTTTTTTCTTGATTTTTGACTTTAACTGGGTGGGTAGGATCTTCAGGTTCCGTTGGATAATCCGTGGACACGGACCTGCAACAGAAGTGAGAACTCTCAGCGGAAACTGCTTTGTTTTGGACTTTCTTCTTTAGGACTTTGTTAATAAATGCACCTCTCGTCCGCAGCCCCTCACGGTGTCTCTGCGTCCACATCCCATCTTTTACCAGACAAAGGGCAGATGCTTCTATTCATTTATTGATAATGCTTTGAGAAAGGCGAAAAGCAAAGAAACGAGCAAAATATACCGGCTGCGGGCCGGACCCGGACAGGGAGGCCTGCGGCAGTGGCTCTGCCGGGCCCCGCGCACCGACCACCGGCGCGGATCTCGGCGTCGCGTCTGGCTCCCCGGGCCGCCCGGGCCGAGGCGCGTAAAGGAAGCGCATGGGGGGACGGGCGCCATTGCGGGTGAGCTGCCGTCTCCCCCGTCGGTCACAGCCACGGCACCCGCCGCCCGCATTCAGGGCCCGCGGAGCGCTCCGTGGGAACGGAGCTGGCGCAAGTCTCTCTCCCTTACCCCCCAACCCCCCGGGTAAGACAGAGAGAAAGATAAGCAAAGAAACCCCAGTGCTGAAAATATGCAGCAAATAGTTGCGGCTCGAAATGAGCATTTTGCATTTGCTGTGTAACGTGTCTACTCAGGACTTTAAGAACACAAGAGTCTCAGAAAATCCCCCACAAAGAAGACTAGGTAATTATAAAGACGATATCTAGCCACCATAACCCTTTGAAATGACCTTTGGCTCGTATAGCAATAACTCACCACTTAATGAACAACCAACGGAAGGGCCTCCAATAGCTCACAACACAACAGACCTTAGAACTTTCCACTAAGTCTTCTCTCTCCTTACCCGAACCCAGTAGGATGCAATATTCCCCCTCCAAATCACCTTAATTTATGCTGGCAAACTGGAGTTAGGGAAGTGGAGCTTCATGATTACACATGATGCTCGCTCAAGTTCTTGGCCTGGGCCTGTCCTAGTAAGATTTTATATAATACATTCACGTGGGCGTACGTCAACTTCAAGTGCTTTATTTTTTTTAAAGAGAGTTCATTAGAAGCAGCACTTTACAGAGCGTATGCAGGCAGCGTAAGGTGGGTTGCACCTTAGCCCCTGAGCGGAGAGATCATAATATTGCAAAGCGAATCATTGTTAGCCACTGTTGACTAACACCGTAAGTTTTCATTTTGTGCCTAATTAATTATCGACTTCTCATCCCTTTCTAAAGCAGCTCCTCAGCCTCACAAGCCAGACCCTTCTTGCTCTGGACATGCTTTACTCGGCAAGAGCTTGGCCAAATACCAAGATTTTCACAGCCACAGAAGTAGCCCCCGAAGTTTGTACTGCAAAAGAGGGAAGTCCTGACACACCAGGGCTGTGCTCTGCTCCTTGCACCGCTCCTGCAGAGCTGACGTCGGAGAAGTTGCCAGAGCTAAACTCAGGGAAATCTTTAGAATTATTCAGGCGTGGGCCCAGTATAGGTATTATTGAAATTTTAGGTGAAGTTATAAGTGAGTGCTTCCATCTAGCCAAATGAAATGCTGCTTGCAGTAATTGGATTCAGCTGACTAACCTGGCAGGCCAGCAGCTTGGAGGCATACAGCTAAGAAAAATGTTCACTGCCTTTAACTTGTGATCGAGCAGAGCAACACGCAACAGAAGGGAAAAATCCCACCCCAAGTTTCTCCCCTTCCCCTTGCCTCCCTGTCCCGCGGGCCCTCTCGGTCCCCGCAGAGGGCTCGCTGTGTGACTCGGGGTGGGCGCAGCCTTACACCGGCTCCTGCTCGCCAGCACAAAGGGGGGCTCTCTAATAAACATAACCTGCCGATTCACTCTGGCTCCAGGCAGGCCACAAGTCAGTGAAAACAGGCGCTCCTGGGAGAGCCGGGCTAGTTGCAACAGCCCAAAAGGGAGCTGAGCTGCAAACGGCTTTATGGCCGCTTCCAGATTCCCAGTCTGCCCAGAGAGGCACCGGTCTCCCCCAGGCACCTTCCCACCGCCTTATTGATCAAACCGCACAAACGCAGGGCAAGAAACTTCTCGGTAGATAAATATCAAGCCGTGCTTCAAACAGCGTGTGTAACTCGAAGGCATGAGCATACCGGTAATATCAACACTAAAACAACTGGGTGAGGAAAACAACAGCCACTGAGGAACACGAATGCACAGCGAGGGAAAAGGTACAGGGAAGCACTTGGCAGGAATATTCAAAAGACCGTATGTAGAGGCTACATTACCGATAAGCTTATTTTAAATCGCCCTTTACAAATCAACACGGCTACCCCCTGCCCGGCTATTCACGGCAACGCGTTAACGTGATGCTCAATCTTACTTTGGCAATGGGAGCATCTAGCGAAGTTGTCTCTCCCGCCTTGCGGAAGTTTCTCTTCCTGAAACTACCGAAAATTTGGAATAAGATGGGGATAAACGTCTTTACTAAGCCTTTGGAAAGGAAGCATTACAGAAAGAAGATACAGTTTAAAATGTTCAAGGGAGGTGGAAACCACTTCATGCATTTGCAGTCGTTATGGGCAGAGATTGCAAACAAAGTCCAGACAGTTGCTCGAATAAAGGCGATAACTTAGCCCCTGTGGTTAAAGGTCCCATTTTATCATGCAGTTGCTTACCTGAGTATCAATTTATCATAAACCTGTGCTCCTCACTTTTCAGGATCTGCTCTTGCAGTTCTTAGACTATATCCTTCACCCTTTGTCTGCAGACAATACTCTCCTAAACCTGATCTTGCGGTTTTACAGATATTTCCATACACCAGAATTCTCGATAGAACGAAAACAGGCTCAGGCTCAACTACCAATAAAATAGAGCGAGTGGAAATCGGAATTTGTTTGGCTTAAAAAAAAAAAAAAAAAATCAACATCAACACACAACCCTTTAGCCATCAGCCTCCTGGAACCAAAGGCAGCAGTTGGCCGGGTCGTGTTATGGTTTGGTTTTAAATCGTGTGGCCATTGATTAATTTTGGGGGCGAGCAGGAGAAACCCCTTTATAATCAGAAATATAGGCACTACCTCAAAATACAGGCATATTGGCCCACGTGATGGTAGGAACAGCTCGGTGGGCCGAGGCTGGCGCGCTCCCCGCGGCCACCCGCGTCCCAGCGCAGCGGAGCTGCTCCGCCGGGAACCGCGCAGAAGGCCGCCCCCCGCGTTCCGCGCACCGGTCGCGCTGCCGAGTCCACTCTCCTTACGCAGAGCTCCGCACCGTTCCGCACCCCGGCAGCGGTGCCGGCACTTACGCGCCCCGAGGGGTCGGTGGAGCCGGAGACAAGGTGAATTCCGCCGGATGATCCCAAGGCGCAGAAATTCCCGGCGGAGAAAGGAGGTATTTGCGACCGACTGCAGCCCAGAGTCTGCACCGGGTGCAGCTCCGCAGCAGCACTGCACTGGCGGAAAGGCACTGGGGCTCACTGGCGTGCGCGAATTTTTGTTTTCTCCTTCTCCGTGCCGGGAAGATGCGGAGCAGTGGGGACTATCCCTGTCTGGAGGCTAAAGAAGCGTTGGGAGAAAAAACCTCATGACATTTGTGTGTGTGTGTGTGTCTGCCCTGAGCCTGCCTCCCCTCTCTGTCTGTATGAAGAGACATAGAACACAACCGATGTATATCCGTCATGTGTGCCCACAAAGCTCCCCAACAACTCTAGTTCTGGAAAAAAAAAAAATCTTGGCTCCTCTGTTTGGTTTTTCTAACATATCTAGCTATAAATACACCACACCTAATCTAACATCTGCTATGATTTCATTACCATCCAAAGCATGGGGATGTGACAGTAACGTATTACCTTACAATACTAACCGTAAGTGCATTGTAACATTTATCTAAATTACATTGCTTTTCCTGACTTTGCAAACCAGTTATAAAAAGATTGGAGTCCAGTGATGGAAACATAAGTTCAATGTAAATTATTGTGTACGGCTTCGGATTTATAATCCTATATTTCTTCGGAATGATGCACTTAAATCTCGCCTCAAGTAAGAGGTAATGGTTCTTTATATCCTTTTCCGTCAGCCATATATTTCGGCGTCTGGGTAGTTTTGCAGAGCCCCCCGCGCTCGCATGTCTGTGTGTACATACAGCAACCCATACACGCACAGCGTGTTCTACATACTTGTGTACATACACACAAAGCAGAACATAATTCTGGCTGCTGTTTAGACGTTTTGGATGATGGAGAGATCTTTCACTTCCTACACAAAAGTGCGAAGGAAAAGTTGTACATCTGTCGAGAAAAGAGCACGAAGAAGATTCAGAAGAAAATGCCTTTTTGGAGGGCAGTTCGGACTCCCCTGGAAAAAGCCCCACAGCCCTCGAGTGTCTTTTCAGACGCTAAGACAAAAAAAAAAAAAAAAAAAAAAAAAAAAAAAAATTAACGTGAAAATGGAGGAGGGCTGAAAGAAAGGAGCAACTTCGCCACCGGCACCAGAATTAAGACATCGTAAAGGGGACTGAAAAAGTATTAAGGAAATGTAAATCCTTTGGCTGGTGGGACTCCAGCTTTGCGTGAATTTGTCTCCAGTAAAGGATCTAAGACTTCTTCAATCGGAGCATATGTTCAAAGAGCAATAAAACAGAAAGATTTACAGTCTCCGCCCGCCCCCCAGCAGCCTCGCACCCTTTCAGGAATTACTTATGATGATTTATAACAACAACTCCGGCAATTGTCAAACTGATAAAATAGCCCGGGCTATATGCGGGAATAAACGCTCTTATGAAAGGGCTGCGATTTATGTTCGGGTCCATTTTACTGCGTGTCTTGGTGGATTTTGGTTTCTTTCCCGAGCCAACAAGATAATATAAAACTTCATTGATAAAAATGTAGGAGTCCTCGTGAAGTAGCAAATCTGTTCCTTAGTCACTACCAAAGCACATAAACATTTGTCATCTTTGAATAATTGAATTAATGTGTTATTGTTTGAATGTATAATTCATAACATAGGAAACTTTGTCTCTGTCCTGCCACCGAAACGGAAGTAATAAAAAGCTACAATCTAGGAGTTTTTAGAAATTACTTCAGCAAGGCATAATAAAGAATATCCTGTTTGTAGAATGTATTTCCAGCTGACTCTGGGATTTCACAGCGGAATCTCAGCTTCGTCGTCCACATCCTATGGAGTTTATAGAGAGTGGCTTTGTATAAAAATACAAATCCGATTTCCCCCTAGTCCGGGCTATTTATCGGAGGGTAGAAACCGGCGTGCCCGCTTCGGGGCTGGCTGCGCCCGGGCTCCTCCGCAGCCCTGGCCAGCCGGAGGCGGACGGCGGCCAGGGCCGTAGCGGGCAAGGGGGCCGCGGTAGCGGGGCCGGGGCCGAAGCGGACCGGGTGTCCGTGGAGCGCGGTCGGGGCCGGAGCTGGCCAGAATGGGGGACAGCGGGACCGGGGCCGGCCTTTTTGCGGGAGGTGGGGGGAAGGTACCCTCGGCGCTGGCTGCAGCCCCGCTGTCAAGACTCACGGTAAAATTTACGACCCCGCTGGCAAAGGGCCTTTCCCCGCCGCTCGGAGCTGGCAGAGGATTCCCTGACATCCACATTGTTCCTTCCGCGCCTTCCAGCGCAGGCAGCCGTGGTCAGCGCCGCCGCCCCGGAGGCGGTCAGCCTGCCTCCTCCGCGGGGCTCCGCGGCACTCCGCGCTCGCCCTCTTCCCCCCGCTCACTGGGAAGCAAAGGTCAGCGCTTGCGCCCGGTTCGGCTCTCGGCCGCTGCCGAGCTGGAAATCAGGAAGCAGCGTGCCCTATTTGTCAAGCGTTTGACAGCTGAGTTCATTAAGGCTTAAATAAGAAGGAATAAAAGTAAAAAATGTTTACGTACCCGGCGTCTCTTTCTCGGCAGCTACCAAAGAGCTAGGTGTGCAGAGAGAGGGACTGCACCCTTTGTATATTATATTCTTGGGATCTCTTCAGTTTTCAAGTCTGATAGAGTCCTTTGCTTGGCAGATTAATGACGACTCCGTGTTTCTTAAGGGACGTGCTGAATTAATTATTTCGCAAATCACGTGGTCAGGACTTGTAGAAATCTATTCTTATCATCTTCCTTGCACTTCGAAATTCTGCCTGTTATGACTGTTCCTAGCAAGATTATTTTGGTCTCTAGGCTTGGGGGAAGGAGGGGAAAAAAAAAAAAAAAAAAAAAAAAGGAAAAAGAATCAGGGGAAAGGGCTAACAAACATGGCCGTTGGAAGCGGTGTGGCTCTGCACCGAGAGGTCCCTATTTACTGTACTGTACAGTGAGTGGGGTTTGCTATTGACTCTGCCTTTCCTCTTCATTCTTACCTTAACGACTAGTGGTGATATAATACACAGAACTGTATTGATGTATCGGGAGTAACAGGAGGAGCCATTAAACAGGAGAGAGAGAAAGTATAATCACAAAATTTGCCTCGATATTTAAACTTAGCGAGTGTGTGCTCAGAAATGCTCACGCACCCTCCCCTCCGTGCACTCCGGGCGGTAAGGGCACATGCCTTGTCCTGTGCACCACGGTCCTCTCCCGGGCTCAGCAAGAGACTGCCTTTTTGGACTGATGCCTTGAGCACGCTCCAGGAGAGGACAACTCCTCAGTGATAAGTACTTACGACAAAAATAGTGCAAGCCACTTCTCTTGGCCAGAGGTATGTGTTATTGTCTGAGGTGCTTACGCAGGGGAGAAAAAAAATGGTGTTTGCCTTAGATGCACGGGAAAGTTTAAACTCTCCAAGTTTGTGTTTTCTTGTGATCTTTCATTTCTATCAGCTGAAAAAGTGAACATTAATGCTCAGAGAAAGCTACTCACTGTATTTACATTTAAAATTTCAATTTCTTTTTTAAATTAATTCCCTCCAGGGCTCACCTAAAAAGCATATATCTGTGTGGGGATCGAGGTGACTTCAGGTGTGGCTCCTTGCCTCCTACCACACATGCATAAATTCCGGAATCGTTCTAGGAAGGCTTGTTAAATGCAAAGCAGTAGCAAATGGATGACAGGGACTTTTAACTGCAAGCCTAAATGTAAATATAGACTCCAGCTTGGCCTAGAGTCACACCATGATGGCTGGGGCAATCAGCAAACCTGTTCAAAGGGACATTTGGAAGGATGCTATGCAGAGTCACCCATCTTTTAACACTGTAATGATGGGAGGGACCAGCATTTTCACAGGAGACCCACCTTGTAAGGACTGTTCAAGGTACAAACCAGAATCTATTTCTCTACACCTTTTATTATTTCAAATGTGTATGGAGGGCTTACATTAAAACTACAGGCGACAATTCATATAAATAACGCTTTAATCAATGGCAGCAAAACATTGGTAAAGTCTATAAAAAGCATCACACTTTGACAGAGATGAGACGATTGCTGGACAATGCGACCGTTTAACAAAGGCTCCAACGCACAACGTTTCACCCATGATAAACAAAAATAATCAGCTTCCCATCCAACACAAAATAACTTTGGAGGAGGATTGGGGGAAAAAAAAAAAAAAAAAAAACAACAACCCAGAACAAACCAACAACCCTTAAGGTTTGTTTTCCACGGGAGATAATGGCCGGTGAGGGTGCTTCTGGTCGTTATTACAGGCATTCCTGACTCTTCAGAGCATTGGCAGCTGGAAAGTCTCTTTTTGTACTTTCTGCCTTCAGTTCACCTATTCTGTCTCCAAGTTTACAACGCAATTACAACTATGTAAACTTACAGTGCCTCAGCCTCACTCAAAGGGGACTTGCAAACAGGATTGTAGGAGCTGTGCCTGCTGAACCCAACACTCGTCCTGGAGATATTAACATTTCAAAAGACAATGAGACAAATTCTGCTCTCAGCTACATCCCTGTTTGACATCAGTGGGCGGGGGAAGGAAATCTGGAAGCAGAATTTGGTCCTTTAACTTCAGGATCCATCTCGATTGCACAAAGCAAGGATTTGCTTATCCAAGGCCATTATCTTCCAGACCTGTACCACAAATGCCAAAGTTGGTAGCTGTCTCTCGAATAACACGTTTGCCCTGCTTCCAGACAACTTATCACAGACTTTAAGTAAACAGTGGGGGTCCGGGAGGGGGATTTTCAAGAAGACCAGCCAAAGAGGTGTTTTTTTGTTTTTTGTTTGTTTGTGGGGTTTTTTTTTTTGTTTTTTTTTTTTGTTTTTTTCTTTCCGCAGGTTCTTATGAAGAGCAAAGGGAGGGATTTGAACAACTCTGGAGACGAAAGGCCGCTACCGCAGAAACCGAGAGTAACAAAACTTGGAAACTTGTCTCAGGAATTCCCTCTTCAAGCGCTGCTGGTAGCCGCTCTCCATGCCAGAGAAAGGGAAGGGTAGTTTGTGTCCAAAAGGTTAAGGGTTTAGAGGTCACTCTTCCCAGCTGAAATACAACTAATCGAATAGAAAATTTGTCCTCTGTGTGAACCTGTTCCTGCAATTTAGCCGAACTTCAGTAAAATACCTTTTCAGCTTCTCAACGTGAAGGCGTCAGAAAAAAGACGTCTTTACTATGTATGAACTCGGTGCTTTTTGTCATAGAAACAATGATGCGAATAATGCGGGAATATCCATCTTTAATATCACGACGTGGACATATTCAAGTATTGCCATGTGCAAGTCTGAGAACTGGGCTAACCCTAAGGAAGAACAAAGCGGTTTTCTCCATGCTCTAAAACAAAAGACCAAGTCTTACACTTTGTGGACTTCTAGGGATGAGAAAAGGGCAGAAATTAACCGCTGGCCACACTTAATGCTGCCCGATACACCCCTGTTGAAAAGCTCGTCTTTTATTTTCGAATTCATTCAAGCCCATGTTGGCCAGTGTTAACTCCGAGCGAGCCCAGAAAGCAGTGAGTCCTCGGTGGGAAGCACCCAGCCTGGTGATGGGCATGTTAACTCACTCCCTGCTCTTTCCACTTCCCTTCAGCGTTTGCTCTGGGTTTCCTTCTTTTCCCCTTTTCTCTTTAATAAAGGGATCACCTCGTTACAATTTCGATTATATGCTCCCTCTTCCAGGCTGCCCTGAGGGTACAGGAGATAAGGGCTGAGCTTTAAAATCGCCTGAGCGGAGGTGTAAGTGGCTGAGGGAGCTGGTTTGGCTGGGTTTGGCAGTTGCAAGGCACTAAAACTTTGGCACGATGAAGCCAGCAGCCAGGGACAAATCCGTGGGTATTAAACCAGCTCTGCTCCCATCCAAGCCTTTCCCCTTTCCTTGAAAGCAACTTTCTGAGATTTCCTACATTGCAGTCGTGTGTCGTGGTTTGCTTAAAAAAAATCACTTTCCTTCAGCAACAACAAAATCCCAAACCAACCCAAACAGACCAAAGTAATCTCCAAACGAAACAAAGCAGCAGCTCACATAGTTTCTCTCTCGGGAAGAAAGGAAATTTAAAATCTGATAGACAGAATGCGTTCAGCTTTCAAAGGATCAAGTTATATCAGAAATCACATTAATTTTTTTCACTCTCATGTTTTCTTTTTAGTTGATTGTTGTTGGGTTTCGGGGGGCGGGAGGAAGCATTAGGGGGGGGTTGCGGTCTTTTTTTCTTTCTTTCTTTTTTCTCTCTCCATTTTCAAATGAGGTATCGATGGTTTAAAGAACAGCGCTGAGCAGAGGAGACTTTGGAAACAGATTTCAAGCCTGTTAGCCCTGGATGGCACACAGTAAGGAGGAGGGACGCTTTATCTATTCACAAAGAAGGAAATTCAAAAAAAGGGACGAGAAAGTTGTGTACGTTCAATACAAGTAAACATTATACATGTGTTCATGTGACTGGGCAGGAGAAATACTGTATTTCACCTCCCCTTCCTCGTTTTTGGTTTGACTATTTTTGTTTTTATCTTCATTCGTCTACATAACAAATAAATAAATACGCTAACACTATCAGTACATAAAATAACCCGTTATCACTTAATTCCTATGCACACCTTCTGAGATGTTATGGAAATGAGCAAGTATTTTCATTACACCAAGAAAAGTAAAGCAGCACAAAAAAGTTCACAATTACTAGTCATTATGTTCAAATAAAAGACTATACTATGAATTTCCTGTCCTCAGCTTTCCCAAATGCATCCTTCTGAAATTGCATGGGATAAAAAGACAATTGAAAGCAAAAATCCCAGAATAAAGCACCAAACCTTCCCTTTCGAATTCAAAACTGAAACACAGGACAGTTTCATTTTCAATGATTTATTACTTTTTATGGACAGGTCTCGTTTAATATTTTCCCAATTCCCACTGCCTGCATGATGTTTCTTTTTTTTTTTTTCTTTTTTTTTTTTTTCCTTTTTTTTAATGTTGTGCTAGCAGAGGCAAATTAAGTCCAAAGTAGCGTCATTTTGTCTCCTTTGTACAACAGTACCTTAAAGAAAGATGGCAGTTTCTCGACTCCTTAGCTGCTACATGCAGGTTCTGCTTGGGCAGTGTCTGTTATGTACAGTACTGGTCAGAAGCGAAGGATGAAATGGAAAATTTCACCTCTTCTACAAAGTTGTCAAGTCAGTCTGATGGTCCTTGGAACCAGTCTGTAAATGGGGGTTTGAACCAGAGGAAGAAGACCTGCCCTTCGTGTTGGGCAGTTTGTGATCTTTTTTCCACTTCATTCTTCTGTTCTGAAACCAGATCTTGATCTGGCGTTCAGAGAGACACAAAGTATGGGCTATCTCGATACGGCGGCGCCTGGTCAGGTACCTGTTAAAATGAAATTCTTTTTCCAGTTCTAGGACTTGCTGTCTGGTGTAAGCTGTGCGGGAGCGTTTAGGTTCCCCTCCGTTGTAATTGGGATTCACTGGGAAAAAAATACGGAGAACTTTACAAAGCTAATCTTGACTTGCCGGTTCGACTTTACAAAAGAAAACCTTACGAGCTGCGAGCATGTGGCCGGGCTGGATTCGTCCCAGTTGCTTACAATGGACGGGCTGCTCTCCCCCTCATTTAAGGCAAGCACTACAGGCACACGCAGCTAGGTAGGCTGGGAGCCTCTAGCAGGCTCCTAAAATGGAGTTTTCTCCTGCACGGCAAAGCCCCGCATGGCCAACGGCCTATTTCCTCAGCAATAAAAATTTATGACGAGTGTAATTGGCTACCTCGGCTTTAAAAGCTCGTCCTCGAGCCTGGCAGGGACTCGAGCGAGCGTCGGCTGAGGACGACCAGAAGCAGGGTAGAAGAGCAAAGTAAGAAGAGGATCCTTACCGGAGTTAACATGGACTTTCTTCATCCAGGGATAAACTACTGCTGGCTGCTTAAGTGCTGACCCGTTTGGGGGTTTGAGGGCCGGCTGTTGGCTGCAGGCTCGCGAGTTGGACATTGGAGGCGGTGGACAATGCTCTGCTTGGCCGGGGAAGTGGCTCGCTGGGCCGGATTGCTCCTGTCCGTGACCCCGCGGCTGCACAGCAGAGCCTTGGGCATTGCTACAGCTAAAGGGCTGCTCGCTGTAGTTTGACCGTGGGTAGAGTCCCTGGTGCTGGAAATCAGAGCCCTGCGAGGCACTGTAGTACTCGGCCCCCTGCTCGCCTAGGTAGCTATTCTGCAAATATTCCTCGCAAGGAGGAAATTTTGGATCCACATACTTAGAGTTCACCATATACGAACTCATGGCCATTAATTTCTGAAGGTAGAAAATACTAATTTTTCTCGTGTTGTCTTTTTTTCCCCTGCCATAGAGCCCTCCTACTTGCTGTCAACTGAATAAAGTTAGGCGGGCATGTGACCGGCCTGGCCAATGGGGAGGCGGGAGCCGATCACCGGATTTCTCCGCAGCTCAGCATTTCCACCAATTTCACTCCATAATATCCCTGTACCCGAGTGACCCCCCTCTCCGGGGGGTCGCATCCCCCAAATCAGGTACCGATGGTGTAGGGATCCCCCTCGGGCGGCTGCCGCCTCCCTGGCCCGCAGGTAGGGCCAGCCTTTTGTCTGATTCCCTCAGCCCCGGTGGGTGATGCCCCGTCGTCTGATTGACCAGCCGCTATCGCCACCGGGGTTTGTTACCTCGCTTTAAATAAAATATCGGAAGAAATATGTGAAGCCAGGAGCTGAAGTGGGGATTAAAAGGGAGGAAACTGATAAGGAGCCGAGGAAAAGAAAAGCCATCAAAGAAGAGGGTAATATGACGTACAATAGATCTGTCCTGTCTTTGTCTCGCAGAGGTCATCCAAAAGTTACCAGAATTTAGTTCTGCTGAATAAAATTAGGCAATCAGTAACTTCTCATTCACTTTGCAAGCCTCAATATGTACGTGTGCATACATATGCCGCACACACGCAAACGCACACATATGCATGTAAATTTATACACGCATGTATGTAAAATCATACAGATGGCAAGAAACCGTTCACTTTTAACCACTAAAGTTAAATCAATTGAACTGGAGACGGCATTTAATTAGGTTAAAAATACCACGGGTTTAATGAGATAAATTCAGTCTTCATTCATCAATATCATTCCTGGAGCACAAGTAAACACATTCCAGTGAGGCGAATGCTGCTTTTGCTGCTGTCGTAAATATTTTGATGCGATCTGGACCCTTGACAGAAAAATTTTGCTAATGTCTGGCATATCTAGCTAATTTATGAGTATCTTTTTAAAGATTTATTGACTGATCGCTGATTTTTTTTTTTTTGTCAGAAAATTTGTAACTTCTGGTGAGATAAACTGTTTAAACTCACAGTCTGTCAGTGAGAGTTATGACAGAACGACAAATGAAATTTTAAGAGACTTCATAAAATCTAGCAAATAGGAGCGAGGCAGCGAAACTTTTATAATTTCAGAGTGTTCAGCACGCACACGCCTTTTGATTCCGCCAGTATTTAAACTTCTAACCATTTGCAGAAAGGTGAAGTTTTTGCATCGACCATATATTCCCCTAGAATCGAATCTGTGACTATATGAATATCACACAAATTCGGTTCTACAGGGTATATATAGACAACGTAATAACATTCTGTTTTCATCTACAATAGAGCAGGTCTTTGCAATTCTCTTAGTCCTTACTGTCTTCTGAGGAATGCAAACTATTCTGCTGGGACTCAGTCCTGAAAAACGGTTTTGCAGGAAGGTGGGATTTCAGAAAAGATTCACCCTTGTTATTTTTGCTGCAATAGAGCTCTCCACCAATTTATAGCGAAGAATTTCACCTACCAAATTCTCAAAAAGACCTGCTGCTCACTTTAGATGTTCGGCCGTTTACGTCCTCGCTACCGAAAACGGACGTTACCGGTCAAATTGCGCTATTTAGAGTCATAGTAGTTATAATCCTTTAGAAAGTAGTATTTATCTATTTAGGCTAACACGAATCTGAAGAGATTGTTCCTAATTAGAAGTACACACGGACCCCTTAATAAAAAAAAAGAAGAAAAAAAAAAAAAAAAGGAATAATAATTTTTAAAAATCGAAACAGAAGTAAAACAGCCAAAAAGAGAAACAGGGATTGGAGAGAAAGAGGAGATAAAAGGCTGGGGTTAGTTGCTCTCGGGAAGAAGAGAGTTTCCAAATTTACCTTCATCCCATTATGCTGCTCTAGCTACTATCCTGCGAGCTGCCTGCGAGCCGCAGCCTCGCACCCTCCCAGGTTCTCCCCGCCGTAGCGTTTATGGTGAAGGGCAGGGCGAGAGGTCAGCCTAAATCATTTACAAACATATCACAAAGTTTCATTATTTTTACTTTGTCGACAGCAGCACACAGGAGTACAAAAGTTCATTAATTGTGTCTGACCCAGCTCCTCACTGCTGTCCTGCGGTCAACCTCTTCTCCTTCCACTATTTAAAACAGGCACCATAAGGACAAATAATGGTGCGGGTGTGATACATCCAACCACTGCGGAGGGCAGATTTGGGGGTGTTGCGTTTATTCCAGCGATGTGTACCGGCTTGTTTCCTGCCCCAACTCCCAGCTGCCTCATCCGGGGAATGCTATTTTTAAACATCTGCTTTCTTACCACTGCGTTGGTGTCTTCCTCACAGCAAGTGCAACTCGAAACGACTTTGTGTCCCTAATTTCTTTTCACCCCCCCTGGATTATTTAAATCTCCACCCAACTCTTTTAAGCGGCTCGCCCAGCTTTCTCTTCCTTTCTCTGAGAGGAGGGGGGCTACCTTTCCCCTGGAAGGAAGTGTGTGTGGATTTAACTACCCGACTGAATTGTCAGTGTTACACCGGAGGGGTTGGGGGGGGAGGAACGAGTTCGTCTTTGGGACAGCCCCCGGGAGCGGACAAGCCTACCGAGGGCAGCCCTGGGTGAAGCGATGGGGCTGGGGAAGCAGCAACTCCCACTCTACTTAATACTACACATTTTCATATTTGTTAGACGCTGTGACCTGCGTTTCACCTTATTGCAAGACTTGCTCAGACAGGTCAAAGCCGAAGAGTTATTGATGAACAAAAGCGTTATATATTCACCTCCTGTTCAACTGCCCATACAAAATGCTTTTGATCTATCACGCTTTTTGTGTTCTGGTTCATAATCAGTATGCTAAATGTACGTTGGCAGAAAACAAGTAATCCATACATTTAGGGACGACCCTGCAATAAAATGCCAAGGGCACTACATAGCGCAGGGCTGAGATGCGGGGGAGGAAAGTTAACTATGGAACACAATTAAAACTGCAACGCTGGAGGCGATTCTTCAGTTCGTATTTAAAAGGCTCGAAAACCAATATCGCAACACAAGGCAAAAAGAGACAGAGAAGCTTGGCACAAGCAGTGAAAGAGATTATTTGTCAGCAAGCAGGGAGAGGAAACGGGGAGGAATACAGACACAGCTCTGCTCCTCTACGTACTCCTGGTCAGAGTGGGGCTGGCAAAAGCGGGGAGGGCAATGTATACCAAATGAATCTCCAAATATCGCAGGCTTTCTTTTCCTCTTTGAGAAACAAACCGGTCGCAGTCTGAAGCGCCAGGACTAATGCACTTTGCTCCTTACCGCAGCCAGAAACCTTCAACAGCATTTCCTGCTATGCACTGACCTGCTGCTGCCCTCCCCTCGGCCCCCCCAGAGCAGCCCGTGCGGGACCATCGGGGATGCGAAAACCCCTACAGTAAAAGGTTGCTCTCCTATGCTCAGATACCCGTTCCCCTCTGTGCCTTCACAGCATTTAAATCCACATTGGACGCTCCCTTGCCCTACGAGAAACCTAGGAGCAGAAGATCCGCGCTCCCGCCTCGCACGACCGGGCTGAAGCGTGGGCTGACTGGCTGGCGAGAGCTGACAGCCTCCAGCCCTCCGCTTCTTCCACCATCCACCGGACTGTGCCAAACCAGGTTAACCAGGTTAAATAGTAGGCACAGCTCTGCTTTGAATCCCGTTTGGAGAAAAGAGGGGAACAGCCAAGGTTCTGAGGCGCTGGGACACAACGTGATGGGTCCCGGTTCCGCCCGGGGAGGCGCTGTGCAGTTCGGCTGAGATAAAATGGAAACGCTGCTAATTGTTTCATAGTGCTTAAGAGCAGGAGGACACCTGTACAGACCTATAATAAACCCTCAGGAGACTGCACCTCTACTTTTAACGCTAGCCAGGATTTTGACATGGTACCACAAACCGACTTCACAAGAGCTTTCACATGCTGACATAGCCTTTTTTCCTTTTTTTTTTTTTTTTTTTTTTTTTTTTTTTTTTTTTTAGGTAGCAACATTCAGCAGGGATGGATCACTTTTAATTCTTCCAGTCTGAAGGGAAGAAACAGGATTTTCAAGCAACGCAAACTCTACAAGAAATAAAAGGTTACTTACCGTGGATGCTCTTCCATGCTGCCGAACCTGTTGCAACAAAAACGTTTGTTACTGTTGTATTCCACATACGGGTGATATTTCTGGAGAACAGTTACAGACCACGTTTGATAGATGAAGGCAAAGAGGAGCTAGTCGTAAATCCCGTGAGCAGCGGAGTGGTGGGGTGGAAGCTCCTTCCGAATGAGGACCACGTTGCATTCAGGCAGTTTTTTATGAACACATGTGCCTGGAATGTGATCTTTCACTTTTAATATTCATAGTCTAGATTTTATATTGGATAATTTCTAAAGGGATGAAAAGTCAGGCCTCCCTCTTTCACTGATGGAAAAAAAAATAATAATAACAAAGGCCTTTTTTTTTTTTCCTGTGGCAATCTAGTCACTTACTAATAAAATATTCAGATCACTTTTGCTAAACCATCACCCATAGAATGGCGCAATATGCCATGCAGCAACGTATCCATGCTCAGCACAGAAAGAACTACAATTTTGTAAGAATAAATCTCGAATTCCTGTAGGATAGGTCCCCTTTAAGATCCTCTAGTTAGCCAAAGAGTAACCACGAGACATGTGTCTTTGTTTGCATTATAGAAGGACGGAATTGACTTGAACTTTCCTTCAAATCTTTTAATAATTAAATTCAAAGATCCCATTTAGGAAAACAAAAACATGCGGTCAGTCTAATGCTCCGGAAACGCATTGTATATTTTAGAGTAAAATGCTAATATTTAAGGTTTATTTTCTGAACTCGATTTTTCACCTCTACTGTTGCCTTCTTACGATATATAGGAGAGTTATTGTATTACACACAGAGCAACTGCATCGATATCAATAGTTCACTAAATAGAGCTTCCCAGGACAGTTTTTGGTTTAAAATTTTTTTCCTTAGTTCTGCCCACTCTTGATAGCATTCAGAGCTTGCGAGGACAGTGGAATAATATTAGCATTTCGGCACTAAACGTTCCCTTACCATTCCTTTCCTTTTTATCTTTCCTTTTTTTTTTTTTTCTCCTTTTCTCTTCCTCCCCCCCCCCCCCCCCCACTTCACAAATAGAATGTCCCACTAAATTCAGAAGTCTCAGATGGGGCGGGGAGGCAGCCCGCTCATCCAGGCGCTGCCCTAACCACCTGAGATCTACCTGCCCATTCTCCCCAGAAAAACTGCTCCTCATTGCCGCGCGGAGCAGCGCTGGCACCCCACTCCCAAGGAGTTTCCAGGGACACAAAGAGCCCGAGCGCGGCGGTGGCACTGAAGAGGCTGGTAGCGGACTTACTGCGCGCTCCCCCCCCCGGCCGGGGAGACTCGGGAGCAGAGGTGCCTGCACGGCCGCATTCCCGCAGACGCTTCCCTGCTAACACTTTCCCGATTACTGCTTCCAGGAACGAAAGCATCTGCACTTGTATGCTCTTAAACTAATTTATGGTGGGAATTATATTTTGGCTTGTCAACTCGCGACCCATAAAACAAAGTTTATTGGAATCACGTGCTTCTAAATAGCCACTCAGGACCTATCTCTGTGGAACCATAAATAACCTTCAGCTCTAAACTTTTATTCGCTAAATAAAGGTTCGCTGAATCTGTCCTGTAAAACGGGACTGGGACGGAATAACGAGGATGGGCGGAAGGTCAGCTCCGTCGTGTTATGCCGGCCTTTTTTGAGGAGCGTGTTGTAGGGATAGCTGCTAAGAGGGGAGTTAGCGCTACCAAATTGTTCTCGAGGAGGAAGCCGGGTGCATTTTGCCCTCGGTACCCGTTCAAACCTTTGTTTGCATCGCTTAGAGGACAGGAAACCCCATAGTCAGGAAAAAATCCAGATACTGGGGAGGAGAAAAGGTCCCTCTCTCCCCTACCAGGATGTTTATGACATTTTGGTCACGCGCCCCTGGAAAATGGTTTTGACTCCGTCACCTCCTCAGGCGAGCTGTGCCAGGGGCTCTGGGGGCGCGAGGCACCCGACGGACCTTTGCAAGCGACCAAACTGCTGGAAACAGCGAGGGCACCTCACCGGGCTTTGGAAAGGGAGAAAGTGTGAAGCCTGCCACAATGGGATCTTTGAGGACTGGAAGTTTAAGGAGGGTTATAAAACAATAAAAGCGCCCTGGTGTGAAGGGAGCAGGGTGTGAGTTAGCAAATGAGAATTTCAAGGAGCCCGAGCACAGGAAGTCAAATGTCCCTGGCAGTCACACAGCATAAAGGAACCCGGGCATCAGCTCCCAATCTATCACGACTGAGATGAGGAAGTCGGCGCAGCCATCAGCTTCTAGTGCCTCCAGGGAGGGGCTGTCCTTTCCTCAGAGGCCAGAGAGTCGTGTCCTCCCCCTCGGGGACCGGCCTCGGGCAGAGGGGACCGGCCGCTCCCCCGGCCCGTGGGTACAGGTGCGCCTCCGCCCAGGGGCTTAGCTCTGAAAAGCCAGTCAGCTTCAGCTCCTTGATGACTGGTGGCACCAGCTGCGACGAGCTGGGTGGTGCCTGTCTAAGGCCAGAGTTAGGTCCTTCTTCTGATCTACTCTTACTTGATCTAATACGAGAGTTACGTCCCTCCTGGGCTACTCTTACTTGGCCATTTCCTGCCGAATCTGGCTATACAAGTTAGAAGCTGCCTAAAAGGGGCATCTTTAGGTGGCCCAAATCACAGCTGATCAATTCGTTTTTCTCCAGAGCACATGAGGTTTCCTGATCACCTCTTCTCTCCGATGTGGGGTTATTTTACATTCCTCTATTTTCCTTGCTCCGTGTCAATGCTTTAATCATACGGCACCACCTTAGAATCATAGAACAGTTTGGTTTGGAAGGCACCTTTAAAGGTCATCAACCTTCGTGTTTTATTAGTGGCCCAAGCTGTGGAAAGGCTCTGTTTCCCTGTGCCAGGAAAGCTCCAAGGGGAGTGTGTAGGGTAACATTTCAGCCGCTTCATCGGGTTGACGATGAAAGCCCGGGGAATCTGGGGGAGGGGGGTGGGCTGACTCGGGGGTCGCTTTCAGCTGGAGCACGGCCCGTGCAGCCAGCCCCGAGCAGGCAGCGGGAAGGGCTCCACGGGAATGCATTCCGCCAACCCGGGCCCGGCAGGCACTGGACCAGGCTTGTCGGCAGCCTTCGGAGTGCCCCTAACCCCTCGTTCTAGCTGGCCTCCCGGGGAGCGGCATCAGCGGCAGGCAGCTGCAAGAAGCCAGAGTGCAAGTCCACTGGGAAGATAAGAGAAAAGCCTAGAGATCGGGGCGTGAGGGTTAGGGTGCAACGAGAAAATCCAGCAAAATATGGAGTACACAGCTTGGGACGACAGGAACCACGTTGAAGGCAAATGCCTTTACCCTGAGCCTGACAGCGGGTGAGGGGTTCGGCGAAGGTCTGGTCCCAGACAGGGGGGACCACGGGTGGCCCCTGTGCCAGCACGGGGAGCGTCACATTCCTCCCCGCATGTATGCGATTCCTTCGTCTCTCTCGTGGGCAAGAGAAGCCCACGGTGTGGAGAGAGGACACTGTCCCGCGGGTGCCGGAGGAGAGAAGCCGAGGACAGGCGAGGCGAGGCGAGGCGAGGTGGGCTGCCTAGCAACACAGCGGGCGGCCGAAGCGTCAGCCCCTGGCAGACGGGGCAGGTATGGGAAAGGTGAGACTCTGGGATAGTGAGGAGTTGATGAGTGAGATACAGCTCCCTGTGATCTAGGAGCAAGATGAACGTTTCTGTAACCGAGTAATTCTAGCCCTGAGATTTTGAAGAGGGAATTAGGAGGATTTTCACATTTCTTATTCTAAAATGCAGATGTGAAAGTTGACTTTGAAGCTCTGGCCAGTTCATTCTTTAGGCTTTTATGCGAGTTCTTATGCCAGGGTTGGCGATCTGAAGATGGATGTGATGCAAAATGAAATAACCCAGTAATAATTGGTTTCCCTCTGATAATTGTTGCGATAAAAGGGTTGGGGAAATTGAATCGCATGGGTAAACCACCGTCGCTCTCTACGGTACTTGACAAACACGAAGACCAGCATCCTACGCTGAGGACCACACCGCCAGAAAATGACAGGCTCCATCTCTGGCTTTGAAGACCTACTGAGTGCCTTGATAGCGTCCAACGCATTATTCCTCTCTGCTTTTATCATAACCACGACCTTTCAGCAGTCACCTCACCGCCCATGCCCTCGCCAAGCAGGATGTGGGCATGCAAAGGTCCCTGCCAGCAGCACTGCGGGAAGATCCGGCGGCAGCAGGCCCCGGAGCGGGCAGGGCGGCGATGAGCCGCGCCTCGACATCAAACGGGGACAGCGGCGGCGGCACCCCGGGTCCGCGGGGGAAGAGGGCGAGGAGCAGGGGACAGGGAGGGGGGACGAGGGGGCGTGGGAGCGTCTAGCTGGGGCAGGCAAGGCCTGGGGGGCGGGGGCCTCCAGGGTCATGTCCGGGCACGGCTGGTGAAGATGAAGCCTGGAGGCAACAGGTGAGGCGGAGGCAGGGAAAACTGCTTGCAGGGGGCAGGGGGATGTGCGGGGGCCGAGGGCTCTGCCCGGGGCAAAGGAGCCGGCGGGGAGGAGGGTGCGGGCCGCCATGGTGCACTGGCACCCACATCAAAGGGCCATGAAAGGAAGCGGTGGCTGTCCAACATCAAAGGGCGGGCCGGTGACCGGGAGGGCGGCGGAGCACTCGAGGTGAGCCCCGCCGGCACAGTGGAGAAGGCAGGGAGAGCGCAGGAGCGCGCAAGGGTGTAAGAGTCCGTGGACCCGAGGCGGGCGTGTAGTGGGACAATTGGGGCCCAGCTGGGGAGGGCTTTGGGGAGGCTCGAGAAGGGTGGCAGCGCCCCACTCGTGCCCCCCGCCCACGGGAGGTCCCCTCCCGTGGGCGGGCAGGCAGGCGGCCGGGGCCGGGGCCCGGGTTGGACGGCCGGGCAGTGGGGCCCTCTCCCAGGCGGGGAGAGCGGCGAGACTTGTCCTACAGCGCCTTCTCCTGGAAGAGGCCATGGAAATAAAATGGCTGGTGGCTGCGGCCAGGGCCTGCCGCGCCCCCGGCGGCCGCTCGGCTTCGCACCCCTGAAGCCTTGCGCAGGTGACCCCGACCGGGGCCGTCGGGGCGGGCGCCCACCCGCGGGCAGAGGGGGAGGAACCGGACCTCGACGGCGGGGCCGGGAGGGTGGCTGGGCCGCCCCCCGCGGACCCCGCACCCTCGCGGGGCCCAGCTGGGGTCTCCCGGGGAGTGGGGCGCTGGGTGGGCAATGCGGACTGCTTCCTTCACCCCCTCCCCCGCGGGTGATGGGAGGAGAGCGCTGGGTTTAGGCAGAGTCTGCTGCCCTGAATGCACTTTTATTGCCTCTTGTTTCTGGCAAAGTCCCTTCCTCCGCGCCCTGCCTGGCCTCCGCGACCTGCTGCAATGTTTATTGTGCCTCATCTTTTCCTTTCGCTTCCTGTTTTTTCCTCTCCCGCTCCAGCAGCATTGAGTGCCGCACTGCAGTAGAGCCGTAAATACTTTTAACAGCTGCCTGCCAACCGAGGGGTGAAATACTGTCTTTGTTCGGTTTTTTTTTTTCTGCCCCAAGCGCTCATAAAACACCCTGTAAGAATTGTACTTGTTTCGGGAAAGAGAAACATTATTGGGAAATAAACGAATCGGCGATATTTGCTGTTCCTAAGAGTGCGAGACCAACGTATCATGCTTCGCTCAGCATCATCAGGTTTCCCAGTTCCGCAGTCCACATGGCCCCCCCCTCCTTGCACCAAACCCCTGTCAGTCTCGGGGAGTAGAGGCTGCACTTCTCCACGCAACTTGCAGCAGCTAAGCGACAGCCCAGCCTAACTTCCCAAATGGCAGCCGGTGTCTGTGGTACCGAGACACTGCCAGGGAGCTCAGGCTGCTGTTTCCTGATGGTTATTTCGTGGTGTTGCTCCTTTACTGTCCGTGCGTCAGTAAAGTGTGGGCTAAGGGTCGGCTGTTTCCTTTCAACAACAACAAACAAATTGAGATGAGTCATAAATTCTGTCCAACACGTCGGGAAACGAAGCAGTTGTGAGAAATATGTATGCGAGTTCTGTTTTCCGAAAATTACAGTACATCAACACATCTACACACATACAGGCGCCCACGTTATGTGTGTGTATAAATATATATAAAAATACAGTCCTCATATGTGCCATATATACACACATACATACAGAGTCTGTTATGAATACTGACAAATACACAGGTATATTTAAGAGCCTACACATACCATCTGGGTTTCAATGTTAATGAAAAAGATTAAAGAAAATAGAAGAAGACAAGGAAAAGGAAATTAAAAAACAAAAAAAAAAACCCAAACAAACAGAAAAAGCAAGCAAGGAAGAAAGCCATTTAGGAGGGAAAAAAGCTGAACTCCCTCATAAACCAGCAGGATCATAAATGCATATGTGTATCCGTCTGTATCAGCATATGGACCGGCAGACACACACATGCACATTAAGATTCGTTAAAACATCCTGCTTTTGTTTTCTTCTTTCCCCCCAGGCTACGAATAATTTGAAAATACCTCAAGGACCAGATTTTTCGAAGTTTTTGGAGACATTTATTGCCAAGTAGCTATAATTACTGCGTCACCTAGGAGGGATTCTGAGAGTGAAACCTAATGCAATACATACTTTCCAAGTTACTCTGGAAGGCAGTTGCTATGTTGAAAACGATTCTTCCCAAATAATCCCCAAGTCCTTCAGCAGCGCAGGGCGGTCGGCTAGTGCGAAGAGCCAAAGCATGAGGGAAAAACATCCTATCGTTTACTGAAGCGGGGCTCGGGTTTAGCAGGCTGGGGAGATGCTAGGGCATGGATTAAGGCAGAATTTCTTCTGTGGCTTCAAAACATGTACCTGGGGCACGTCCCACACCTTTCCGCCCTCATTTGGTATGGTTTAATCAGGCATTTTGCTTTACCGTTAAATAAGTGGGTGCTTTTGAGGTAAATGGCTATTCGGTAAATTCCTGCTGTGCAATGGCACGGTGCGTTTCCGTCACTGACCGATAATGTAAACATCGAATATCAGGCAGCGGATTTTCTACTGTGCATTAACATTTTCAAAATGAAGTGTATATATATATACACACGTTCAAAATAAAGTATTTCCAAATAATATATGCTCTACAGAGAGAAGTAGAAGTGTAGATATGTATATAAACGAACACAGGTACTGCAGCTAAAGATATTTACACCTATATAGATAAAGCAGATACAGTTTACGTGAGTGTTCCACCTCTTCTACATATTTCATAATAATCCTAGGACGGGTTTTGTTTGGTTGGTTGGTTTTAAATTTTTTTTTTAATTTTGGTTTGGGTTGTTGTTTTGTTGGTTTTTTTTTTTTGTGGGTTTTTTGAGAACTCTTCCTCATGGTTTCCACGTGGGTAAGTATCCGTGCTACAGGGCTGCGCTCCCGGCCACTGCTCCGCGCATCCCGCCCCCGCGCTGCCCAACGAGGAAAGACGCCAGGGAGGCCACCGCACCAGCTGCCTGCCCGCAGCCCCGCAGCCCTGGCTCAGGGACGGTACAACGGGAGAAGGATATGGTAAACCGTCCAGGCGGGGGTTCTCGGGGCTGGCTTCGGGCACAGCTCCCAGCCCGACCGGCTTGGCGGGGCCGCCCCGCTCCCTCCGCCCTTGGGGAGCACTGACCCCAATTCTCCTGAGAAAACACCTGTTAAGCCTTAACGTTACGTGAGCGCCCTTCTGCCATTGCGAAACCAAACCACAGCATCACGACACCTTGCTTCAGACTCGGAAAAGTACCCAAAAATAGTCTTTTATAGCAAGAAACTCCGTGGCAGGAGAGGCGCCGCTTGCGCGCACTGAGCCCCAGCCTTCCGCCCCTCGGCACGGGGGATAGCGGCTGGCCGCGCCATCGCGGCCCGCAGCGCCTTTCCGCGCCAGATCGCGCAACAACTGCAGACACCCTGCGGCGTGCCCACAACTATTATTGATAATAATAACAGCGATAATTACAAAAGCAGTAACAACAACAGTAATAAGAGCAGTTAACAATAACATAAATAATATTAATAGCAAGAATAGCAAGAATAAGGACCTCGGAGGGACAGGTGACCAAACGGGGAAGGAGGACAGTGAATCCGGCGCCATGCCGCAGTGCGGGACGGTGCGCGGGCGCGGAGAACCGGCGTCCAGCCCGAGGGGAGCCGAATGCTTACCGATTCGCGGCACTGCCCGCCTGTGGAGAAGCCCGGGACGGTCGCTGTAATCCATTTTGCACCCGCGTAGCAATCCGTGTGCCGGAGGAGATAGCGGCAGCGGGGGTAACAAGCGCCAGTAGAGGAGCGAGGGGCCGGAGGCGGCGCGGCTGCGGGCGCAAGGCTCCGCGCATCCCCCCGCGGGCGCGGGAGAGGAGGCTTCGCGGTCCCGGGGAAGTGTCATAGCAGAGGCGGCGGGACCGGTCGCCCGTTGCAGGGAGCGGGACACAAACATGAGGGCGACTGCCATACACCTCCGCCTAGACAAAGGTTAGGAAAAGAGGGGCTGAGGCTCTCTGAAGGCAGAATGCAGGGGGAAATTCGCCAGGGAAATCAGGAAAAGGCCATGAAAGCGCTTGCTGCCTGCACATGACCAGCCGCAGCCAATGACGAGCCCAAATAGGTCATAAAAAGGTCTATTACCAAGTTGTAAATTTTCTTCAAACAAAAAGGAATTTACTGCAATTCCTTGCGGATTTTGCACATACTGCTTCCGAGCGCCATGTTTATTTCGCCTGCGCGTTGCGCTTTTACTGAGTCGTCGGTCCCGCCTGCCCGCGGCCTGCGCGCCCCGGGTGCGGTGGCGGGGTCCCACGGGCACAGCCGGGGCAACGAAGATCCGACCAGGGAGCGGAGAGCGGGGCGAGCCCCCACGGGGCGTCCGGGGAGCTGTACAAAGTCTAGGGGGGAGGGGAGCGCTGTGTCTTGCCCCAACGAAAAGGGGCTTTACCCGCATTTCCCCCCGCCCCCGCTGCGCCGGGCCCTAAAACAAACCACATTTCCTTTAGCGCCCACTACTGAAGCTGAAGCCGACGCCGACCTAAAAATAATCCCAACCGCTTCCCCACCCTGTTCCCACAGGTTGCTCCGGGCGCTTTCGTCGTACCCAGGCTGCCTGCAGCCTGCCCGGGACCGGCTGCCTCCGCCCTCGATAAAACCTTTCCGGGGGCTCTAGGACCTGAGGCACCAATAGGGAAAACGCAATTATGAGAAAGTACCCGAAAAGACTAAAACCATCCCCGTGTCAGCTCGGAGACGAAATATTGTAGGTGTTTCTTACTCAATTTTTGTTTCAGGGAATAGCCAGAGTCCTCCATAAGTGGCCTCCGTGTTGGTTATACCTGCCTCAAAAACAGAGCTAATAAAAAAACCACACCCCACTCCTAAAGATGTAGGACCTTTTAATCATTGCTTCGAACAGATATTCACACCCGTGAATACCACACCCGTGCAGCGCGTTCCTCTGCCAAGGCACCGGCACTTCTCGCGGTGGCTCTGCAGCACCCGTGGCCGTGTCGAGCTAGCTGTTCGAAGTGGGAACGGAAAAATTTCGCGGAAACAAAAGGCGCGGTACATCCGCTCTGCGGCCGTCGCAGGCTGCCCCTCACCGTCGCTGCCGCCGCGACCTGCGCAGCTACGGGTTTTCTCTGCCAAAATACCGCTGCCTGCTCCGGAGCTCGATGGCTCCTGTTTTTACCAGGGGCTTACTGTCGGCCCGCTCCAATTTCTGGTTCACTGTTCTTTTTCTTAGCAAGACTCCAAGTACGAACGAGAAAGAGATTCAGCAGCCAGGCTACGGGGGAGGGGGGGAATACAACTACAGCGATTTTTTTCTTAATAAATAAGACAGGAAGGATCTCAGTTACCACCAGGCCTTCGCAAGTGATGTGCGCACAAGGAAGTCAGTTTTCGCCTGTGTGGCTGCGTTCCCAGTCGGCCAAGGGAGAGGGACGCTAACGGAAACTTCTTCAGGAATATTTTAATTTTCTTTGGAAATTAAAAAACAACAACGGCAGCAGCTCTTTCACGGACAAATACTAGCCTAGGAAGTGCTCCGCTCGGATGTTAAGGTCTCCGGTACGCTTTTCCCCCGCAGGCAGCCCGTGTTTGTAGCGAGCGGTAGCAGCGCGGCTTTCCCCGAGGCAGGGCCCGCGGGACCGCGCTGCCTCCAGCCTCGGCCGCAAGCGCAGCAGAGGAAAGAGGTTTTTGTCCCTAGTCGGAGACCCAGCATTCCAGTGCCACCAGCAAAGGGCATTATTTTGGAAAACGAGGGGTTTTTACGTGTCAGGTGACTGCGTTTTTCTTAAACGCCCCTCCACCAGCCCTACATCCTTCCTGGACACTAGGGGTACTGATGTATTTATGCAAATCCATGCAACAAAATGTTTACTTCACTGCTTCGCTGCAGTTTCCTCTTGTTTACAACCTTTAACCAACTAAGCGATTAAAATAAGCCGAGAACAATAGCTCTGCTTGCCTGTGCCTCCCTCTAGAGCTGGCGTTTTGCAGGAGTGGAAACTTGCATAACTCGGTGGTGGGGAGGGAGAAAGAGTAAGGAAAACGAAATGAACCAAGTCAGCCGCACAAATCCCGACCTCGGGGACGGCGTTTCCCGCCATACCGGGGACGGAGTGATGGGTGCGGGAGAAGGGCCCCAGAGTCGGGCGGGCACAACGGAGGCCGTCACCTCCCCAGGCCCCTGGTTGACAATTTCCAAGCGGGGTCCTGACTCAGTTCCTGCTCCGTCGAAAGCATGCTCATTTATCGGGCAGATAATACACATTTGTCGTGTTTGTTGCAGCTGCTGGCGTGTCCCTGCGGTTCCCTTAACGGAACCACCATTCACGAGGGTGTGAGGCGGTGAGGAAAAAATTACCCCGAAATCTTGTTCGGGATTTATACCTCATACCTCAACCCTGTGCCTGCTGTTCCTAAAAAGGGCTGCTCGGCCGTCTTCTCAGACACGGCCGCGGAGCGGGAAAAAGACGAGGGAGGGGAGAGGGGGAGATAAATTAAACCGTTTTACTGATCAGAGCAGATGAATTTTCCCATGGCTGCGGGGAACCGTGCGGCAGGCTCTGCCCTCGCCGGCCTGCAGCCTCCCCTGGGAAGCGCACCCAAACCCTGCGATCATGTTAAGTGGAAAAAACAAAACACCCTGTTTTTCCGTTTAGGCGTGGTTTGGGACCACAGACCTTTACAGCACCTAAGAGAGCTCCATGCAAGGCCACAAAAGCTCTCCGTTTCTCTGTTAGTCCAGCATCTGCAGGGAAGGCTAGGCCTGGTTTGGCCACAGTTCGCGTGGAAGGGGCTGGAATCCCCGCACCAGTCGGAGCAGCCCTCGAAGCCGGCGAGGGCCCAAATGTGCACCCCGGGACCATTGCTTCTTGCCCCCCTCCTTCCTCCACCAGCTCGGCCAGGCTGGCAGTACACAGCCTCGAGGAGTAAAGGGTCCTGTTTGCCGGCAGCGGCCCCGCTACCCCGCACCCCCTTAGGAGGCACAGGAAAAGGCTAAGGCAGCACCCAGGTGCACACGTCGAGGGGGCTCCCGGGGCTGAGGCGCAGCCTGGGTTCAGCCCGCAGTGGGTGGCCACCGTCCCCGCTGGCGGCGGCTTCCACCACAGCCCCGCAGAGCCCATGGCTGGCCGCTCCAGCGGAGTGCGCAGTATGCAGGGAGCGAAAACCAGGTTTTGTATCCCATGCGCTGTCCCTGGGCCCCACAGAAACACTCTGCGGCGGAGGAAGGACGGGGGAAAGGCCCAGAGAAGAGCTAGTCCAGACTCTGAGCGTTACTGGTGGAGTAGGTTACAAAAAGGATATCAGGAAGCCAATGCATTTTATATTTGAATAAATTTGGTTTATTTTAATAAAATATCAATAGGAAAAGGTTAAATATATTTCTAATATCTTAAAATTTATTAAATTTATTTAATTTACTCAACATAAGAGAAAAACAAAAAATTAAAATAATACAAGTGCACTTCTGTTGATTAATAAAGCATTATTAAATGTCTCGCTTATCGGTATGTATTATTAGGAAGTGTATGTCGTTTCCCGCAATCACCATCTTTTAAGATCGAAAAAAATTATTTTTTTAATATATATATAAAATTAGAAATATACTACTACAAACTCTGTATCAAATTTGCAAAAGAAGTAGATGAACTGTTAAATCTAGAGATTTTTCCAGATACGGTTAAAAACAAAACCAAACCACAAACAACTGAAGCACCCGAAGCAGAGAAATGTCAAGCGACAAGGGACACGGGGTCACTCGTCCTACAACAGGACCACTTACAGGGGAGACGGGCCGAGATGTAGGGCTATGGCACTGGTTATTTTTTATAGCCTTTCACAAAGACTTTTAGAACAAAATTTAATTCGTCTGGCCTTCAATTCCGTCTTCTTCCAGATCATGTGCTTCCTTTTTGGCCTCCGCTTCCTTTCCCTCCTGTCTGGAAGCGGGGAATTTGTCCTTGTTGTTCTCTTTTTTCCATTTCATCCTTCTGTTCTGAAACCAGATCTTTACCTGCCTCTCGGTGAGTCCTAGTGCGTGGGACACTTCGATCCTCCTCTTCCTGGTCAGATAGGGGTTAAAGAGGAACTCCTTTTCCAGCTCTAGAGTCTGGAATCGGCTGTATGTTTGTCTTCCTCTCCTCCTACCCGGCGCTGCTGTTTAAAACAAAAACACAGGGTTTTTTGAGGTTGATGTGGTCGTTCAAAACAAGACGCAGGCAGGGAGCGAGGGCTCGAGTCCCTCTGTAAATCCCTCGAGAGAAGCCCTAGAGAAAAGTAGGGAGATAAAGTAGAGGGCACAGAGGAGTCTTGAGCTTTAGATACGAGTGCTTGGAAATAGCTGCAGCAGATGCACGAAGGGCCTCGGCTCTCCCCCCGCATCGGGGTTTACAGGACCGAGTTTAAGGGACCACTTTATTATCTTGTAACCGGTACCCCCCGGCCCTGCACCCTTCCCATTCAGGCAGCGACGGCAGGAGCCGGGCGAGCGTGTCCTCTGTGTCCGAGAAAAGGCTTTAAGGCTGCTTTTGGGAGGGCAGCGACCTTCTGCAGAGGTTTCAGTTTGCTCACTGTATTGCTTTATTACCGCAAGCCACCGCCGTGATAGGAATAGCGGGGAGAGAGGCAGGGAGAGAGCAAAGCAGATGCAGGGAAGCGGGAGGCACCAAGAAAGAAGAGGGAGAAGGAAAAGAAAGTTTCAAACTCAGACGTGAGATGGAAGCAAATTTTTTACTGCGTCCAACCTTGTGGTCTCATCCAGGGAAACATTTGAGCAGGAGACGAGCTCTGATTTAAGTGGTCTGGTTCCTCGCCAATATTAGCACTGGACGATTTACAGTCAGGATATTGTACCAGCTCGGCCTCTTGCTGTGTCGTAAAAATCTGCTGTCTCTGTAAGTTATCGTATCCGTAAAATTTAGCGGGCTCCCCGTGACAGGTAACCCCGCTGCAGGGGGCAGGAGGCGGAGGCGCGGCGGGGGGAGGAGGAGGCGACTGGTAGGCGGCCGTGGGGCTCCCCCCGGCCGGGTGGTAAAAGTCCGCAGCCGCGCCGCCGCCGCCCCCCGCCCCGCTGGGTGCGGGGTGCTGGAAGCCGCCGGCGGCCGCGCCGTTCCCGTAGAGCAGGGCGGCGGCAGCGGCGGCGGCGGCTGCGGCGGCGTGGCGGCCGCTCACCTCGGGCGCGAAGTGACAGTCGTAGTACGGGGGATTGATGGGCTCCCCCGCCGCCGCCGCCGCTGCCGCCGCAGCCGCCGCCGCCTTGTACTTGGAGTACAGCGGGTTGACAAAGTAGGAGCTCATCGGGGAGGGGGCAGCGGCGGGCGGGGGCGCGGGCACGGGGCGCTGCTCCCGACGCCGCCTGTGCCTCTACGCCGCGCTCATGCCGCAGCCGCCGCTCGCCCGTGCGCTCTCCGTGTATGTGGTGACCAGGACTGGAATATAATCGCTCCCAAAATGACCTGCCTCACTGCTTTTACTATTTCCTATTAGGCACACAGCAGCCCGCGCACGCACACGCGCACACACACACACACGCTCATGAGCTCAGGGGGGACTTTTGGCTTCAGTTTACATGTGCCGCTCCTCAGGCAAGAAAAAAAACCCGGCCCAGCCCTGCCCGGATCCACCCCAGCCACGGCGCTCCCGCTCCCCCCGCCGGTGCGCGCTCGCCAGGAGCCGCCGAAACCCTCACCGCGCAGGGGCGAGGCGGCCGCCCAGATCCCGCGCGATAACCGCTGGCGCGCTGGCAGTGGCGACGCCGCCCGGCTGCGCTGCCTGGGGCTCAGGGCCGCGGCTAAGCACTGAAGCGCTGCCTGCACCGCAGGCCGGGAAGGGCAGAGACCTGCCGAGGGAGCCGATGCCCGGCGCCAGGAGCTGAGGATATCGGCCAGGGCAGCTGGGTTCCGAAAGCGCTGTAGCGTACAGCGCCCGGGCCCCGGTGCCACTGGGCCCTCCGGGTCATTTCCTTGCAGGCGAGCAGAGCGCTGGGAAATGAGATGCACATTTACCCTTGAGGCCGTGCACGCATGGCTGAGGCTCCAGGTTAATTGATAGTTAATGGAAATCATGCCTATGAATATACTTTCCATCATTTCGCCCTTGGTGGACGTCATTACCGAAGCAGAGAGAGAGGGAGCGAAAAAAAAAAAAGAGAAAAATGTGTGGGTGAGCAGTTAGCAGCACTGGGGGACTCGGTCCGAAATAAGCGAGTCCTGTTCTCCGGGAGGAAGGAAGGAAGGCGCTGCCCTGGCTCCTCGGGCCGGCTGCCCGCGCGGGGGGACCGCGGCCCGGCCTCCTGCACGGGCCCTGGGTCCCCGCACTCCGAGAAGAGCCTTCTCCAGTCATGCCTTCACTGCTTCGTCCTGCAGTGGGAACCAGTTTTTCGGACAGCCACCCCCAGGAGCTCGAGTCCGCCCTATTTTGAAGAGTCACGAAAAATGTAGGTGAAATACGATACAGGCCCCGCCACAGCTACGTGTGACCGTCTGGTGTGAATTGACAAAAAATACCTGTGGTTACATAAAATGCATTGCCGGCTTCTTCCCCATCATACGCCGCTCTCCCCACCACCACTGCTGCCTCCATGCCACTTAACTCGCTTTGTCTAGATGACCAGCTCAGGTACCCTGCATATGAGGGCCCGGGCTGGTTTTGGTTCCGCAGAACCCGTGCGCAGGCAGGGGCTCCGTGCAGACCGGGGAGAGGCTGGAGGACGGGAGAGGCCAGGGGGGCAAGAGGGATAATAGGGAAGTAGAGGGAAGGCAGTAGACTAAGCCAGGCAGGAGGTGCGCAGCGACAGATAAACACCGCCTCACCCTGCGGAGGGGCAGCGGCTACTTTCCACACCCGCGCCAGAGCCCCCCGGCTCATCCCGCCGGGGCGCCAGTCCCACAGCCAGCACCACCACCCGCGTGGGGCTGCGGTGTCAGCAGCGGAACCGCGCTTGCCCCGGCTGAGGGCGCGGAGAACGGGGCGCGGGGCGCAGCGCGGAGAGCGGGGCGCGGCTATGCCTCTAGAGTGGAGCGCGGGCGCCCTCTGGCGGCGCGGAACGGCGGAGGCAGGCTACGTCCTCCCGCCCCGCACTGCTCGCGCTGCCCGCCGCTCTCCCGGCCCCGTCGCCGGCCAGTGGTTCCGCCAGAAACCCAAAAGGCCACTGCGGGACTCCGGCGGAATGTTCGGTGATGAACGGCTCTAACTTTGCTTTCTGGTTTTGCCTTGGTTTTCTTCCTTTTTCTTTTTTTTCTTTTTTTTTTTTTTTTCTTTTTTTTTTTTTTTTTTAAGTTTACTGTGCCATTTTCTTAGCACATTTCGGTGACCTTCTTTTATTTTTTTGCCAGTACTATAATTAACTACATACAAAGAATGCGCCTCTTTTACACATGGCAGCCAGGAGAGACGCCTGAGCTTTGAAGCCCTCTGCTATCGCGTTTTCGATCATGTTTCCCCACATATTACACCACGAATTCTCCATGTGTGGTAGTTTCAGAGTTATACGTTTTTGTCTTGAACATGCTATTTTGTTTGCCCGTGCATTTATGTATTTATGGATTGATTTATGTAAACGAAAGTAAAGAGGAATCTTTGTTCACCCCCACCTTCATCATACATGCTCGTGAATTACTCAGTATAATGCGTGTGCGTGTGCACGCGACTGTGCATATGTACAAACGCGTATCAACATAAACAACGGGTAGGAAGTAAATTATTGTTAAATTTTACATTAAAAGTAATTTCCATGGAAGAGCTGTGCTCCGTCGCTCGAGACTTTTGGTTTTCTTTCCGCCATTTCGAAATAAACGCACACAATATTAGAAACAGGTAAACAAAGGGGGGAAATATACAAGGTAAAATCTGTAAATCCTCCTGATGTAAAATAGTAAAAGGAGTTGGTGTGGGCTTGGTCACAATTTTTTATCAGAGCTGGAATGAACATAATAGAGTGTTGTGTGGCAAGAATATGGTTTACGTGTTGTTAGTTACATATCACCCCCTCCATGGTTATTTTCGAAAATATGGAGGCTAACGTTGAAGAATCAATCGCAGTAGAATATCCAATAAAATATATTTCAACAAATCAGTGGACTCTGTAAGATCTCTCAGTTTCATGACCTTCGGGTCTTTTTGAGTTTGTTGCCTTGGCCCAACGCTGACATACTAAAATTTATAGTCCAAGATTTTAAGACCTAGTTTGTCTGCATTTTTTTGCTTTCCCCTCCCTCAAACAAACATAAACATCAAAATAAGGTGGTTTCAAAGAAAAGCGCCATAGCATATCGTAAACTCATTAGGTCCAGACGTCTAGCCATCTCAATGGTTTTATTATACCACTGTTCTTCCTGTTTTAAAAGAATTATAGGTATCTTGTCTACAATGGATGGGAAGCAATGCAACACCTTTTCCTGGTACTGCATGCTTTTGCGCTTTTTTTGCCTTTTTTTTTTTTTTTTTCCTTCTTTTTCTTCCAGAGTTAAAAAACATTAAACACCAGGTCTCTCAGCTCTCCCCTTAATCTTGAATTATCCGAACTGCTCGTAAATATTTACGGGTCCTTCATTTTAATGGTTGCTCTTTAAACAAAGCATTTTTTACAATGAACTTCATCTCAATTATCTTTATAAAGTCATGTATGTTTATAAATGCGGAAGGCACTAGACGCGTTGCTAAATGAGCCCTCGCCAGCAAAGCTGAACGTTCGCAAGCGACCGTGTCCCCCCAGACCTTCCTAAACTTCAGACGAAAGACCGGAGAGGCTAGAAACGGCCCTCCCCCCAAAAATAAAAATCGTTTGAGCGAATAGACATAATTTTCCTTCGTTGGCTCTGGAGGACCGGTCCGAAATATTTCCTAAATTATCCCAAGAGATGTGGCTGGTGTTTCAATGCCCGCTCGTACATGAGACGTTCGGAAGCAGCGCGGGCGCGGGCGCACCTTCACCGCGGGGCCGAAGCCGGCCTCTCCGCCACTGACCTCCAAGAGCAAATGTCTATTAGACGAGGAGCGGAGGGAAGTGATTTTCCTCCGGTATTTGTGGCTGCCAGAGGTGCTGCTGCCCCCAGCAGTGCGGCCAGGCTTCCCCGTGGGCCTGGTCCGGCAGAGCTCGGACCGCAGACGGCTGCGCGGAGGCTGCGCGGGGTCGGCGGCGCAGAGGGCATCGCGAAGGGCGCACAGATATCTCCTCTCACCGCAGCGCATGTCGTTCGGTCACGGCAGACTTTATTGTGTAATAACTGACAACAATTACAACAGGTCCGTAGTTCGAGACATGGGATAGTTAATCAATACAACAGTCACCGGGGGCAGGGACGCCAGCTAGCCGGGGGACCGGGAGATGTTAGGCCTATTGCGAACGACTTCAAGGATGAGACAACCTCCTAATAGTGCTCTAAAGGCGGGGGGCTGGGGGTGGGGGTGAGGGACAGCTCGTGGCCTCGCTGTGGCATCTATTGCGAAGGAACGAAATTCAGACCTAGAAAGCAGAGGTTCTGGATAAGGTTTCCTCTTAGTAAATCGTGGACAACACAGTTTCCCCGTTGATTTAAGCGACTGTAATTTAATATATATTTTATTATCGTAATTATAATTAATTTCCTTACCTTTATTTTGGCAAAGTAACTATCTAGACTACATCACTTGTAAGAAACGTGTCAAACATTAACATCAGATAGATTTCCCAGCGCTAACGTGCACTCACAATATCATCAACCAAACGGTCTGGGAAGGGGGGATGGGGGGGGGCGGTGTGAAGCGACTCTGCAAAACACGTTGGAAAGCAAGACAAAATTTCCCAAAATGCCTGACATAGACCACGTTTCACTTCTATCTAAAACAAAACAAAACAAACAACAACAACAACAAAACAACAACAACAACAACCAAAAACAAAAAGACCAGATTGATTAAAAGTTCTTGGGGTAGGGGAACGCGGGAGGAGGAGGAGAAACTTATGGGGGGGGTTGAGGGGGCAGGAGAAGGATAAAATCAAACAAAAAGAACCCAAATAACCGAAAAGCCAAAACAAAACCCAAAACCCCAAAACTGAAAACTAAATCAGTATTGCCCAACTATGTTTCTATCAGCGTTAGTCTCCTTTATTGCCTTTCTCTTTGTTCATCTTTTTCATTTTCATTCTTCTGTTCTGAAACCAGATTTTGACCTGTCTCTCTGTGAGATTTAAAATCCTAGCTACTTCGTAACGGCGGTCTCGGGTTAGGTACATGTTAAAGAGAAATTCCTTTTCGAGTTCCAGAGTTTGATACTTTGTGTAGGGACAACGCTTTTTCCTCGTTGAACGAGCATGGATCCAGTTTGCTGCAGGGTTATCTGGAAGAAGGGAGGTATATAGGGAACGGGGTGGGGGGGGTGGAGGAGAGAGAAAGGTCGTTAAATTAATTTAACGAAGGATGGACTGTTTTCACAACTTTGGAGGAATTATCATAAAAGCCTTAATGCCCCAGTCTGTTTACTGTACAAATGATGTCTTGATGGTAGGTGGTTATGTGGAGTCTTTTATGGGTGCTTGTTGCTGCTTGCGCTGGGGTAGGCGTCTAGACGTTTTTATAGGTTAGTAAAACTATCAGTTTTGCACATTCGAGCCTTACAGGTTTCGGCAATAAATCAAAGGGGCAATTTCTTCCTTTCTTCCTTCCTTCCTTCCTTCTTTCCTTTCTTTCTTTCCTTCTGTCCCTCTCTTTCTGCCCCTCTCTCTGCCTCTCTCCCTCCGTTGTTTTGTTTTGTTTTTTTTTACTTACTTGGGTCAAGTTGCTGCTGTTTCTCCTCCTTCAGATCGCTGCTCGGGCTGGGGTTGTGGCTGCAGGCGGCGGGGTCCTTGGAGCTGCCGGCAGCAGCCTTCTCCCGGGGCTCCTGGAGGAAGGAGCTGCACGTGTATTCGGGCACACCGATCCCCTGGGACTCCCGGGACGAGGAACACTCAGTCCTTTTGGAGGAGGAGGAGGAGGAGGAGGAAGACGAGGAGGCTGCTGCTCCCGTCTCCGGCTTTATCCCGTAGTGGCGCCCGATGGAGGAGCCGGAGCTGGATGCGGAGCCGCCGCTGCCGCCGCCGCCGCTGCCGCCGCCACCGCCTCCCGGGAAGCCCGGGAAGGGCTCAATCCAGGAGCGCACGTAGCGGCCGGCGTCGGCTGCCCCTAAGTGGGGCTGGTGCATGTAGGGGTGGTAGATCCCGGTCATTGCCGCAGACGGCTGAGGGTGAACCGTGGACCAGGAGGTGGAGAACACGGTGGATTTTGGTGCAAAGCTACAGGAGGAAAAATCTGAACTCTCTGCAACACCTGATGGCCTGGAGGTCGCACTGTGACCTCCCTGGACGAATCTACTCCCGTAAACTTCTTCGCTTTCATGGCCTATGAGAGAATCGACATAATAGTTACTTATCGTGCCACTAGACGACATTTTAGGCTCCCCTCTTAGTCATAGAAAAGGTTACACTGTTAACTGTATATGATACCCTCCCGGAGAACAATCGTAGTATTTTGCAGACTGCAACCCTCAACCATTGGTTGCGGAGCCCACGTGATCATATTTACCAATACTGCGAGTAAATCAATCCGCTAAACTGGGGCTGCTGTGATTAAAAAAAAAATCATCATCAACAACGGCCCCGCACAGCGCACCGCGCCGGCTGCGATCCCGGAGAGTGCCGGGGCTGCCCTCCAGCCCTGCCCGCCCTGCCCTGCCCTGCCCTGCCCTACCCTGCCCTACCCTGCCCGCCTGCCCTGCACGCCTTCGGTGCCCGTCTGCTCTGCCTGCCCTGCCAGCCCTGCCTGCCCGGGACGCGGCGGGCGTGGCAGCACTGGCAGCCCACGGCCGCGGCGGGCGCGGACTATTTCTTCACCTCCTTTGAGTGATTTCTGCCATTCATTTCTTAATCAATGAGAGGCAGGGTGTTTAAATAAATCCAACAGCCTTGGCTTGCTAATCACACTCCAAGCTGCTGAGGAAACCCGCTGGGAAAGGGAGATTCTTGCCTGTAAAAACAAACCATCGCAAGCTGGGACTGTAACGACTTCTCATAAAACAGGAAAATGTTACAGTAAAAGCACATTGCGGTACTTCCATATTTCAGAGCATGTGCGGGTATTATTATTCGCCCCCACCCCTACCCGGAAAGAAAGTTTACATGGAAAGGATACACTTTTAAAAGAGATGCCCATTGTGTTGTTTTAAAACAGGTGGAAGACCTCTGTAATGATTTTATGCCTTTCAATAAAAATTTTATGAGGTGTATTTGATTATAGATTAATGTGTCCCTAATAAAATGGACGGATGGAAACAGCAAAGTCTGTGTCTCCGAGCACAACTGACGTGTGGCCGAACACATGCTCCTGTCTCTGCGAAACTTTGGGGCTACACAGCTCCAACACAGCCTCCCTTATGGTGCCCGGCAGGGCCCGGGAATGGACGCGGGCAGCGCCGCGGCCGCGGGCAGAGCGGCGCTGGCAGGCGGGCAAGCTTCGGCCCCCGGAGGGACCCGGGGCTGCCGCTGCCCCCAGCTCTCCGGCAGAGCTTCCTCCTCCGCCCCTAGCTCGGGGGGAGCCGGGCCGGGCCGTGCTGGCCACGTTCAATGCCTACATGAGGTTTCTGCCCGCTTTGCTTTCCTTTCCCTCCCTTTTCCTCCCTTCCCTCCCGGCTTGGTTATCCTTCCCGAGCGAAACGGTGCCCAGTTAGTAGTGAAAACCAGATTACCCATGGTCTTCTGCCCATGCCTACTCTCCCGAGCGAGGGACGGCGGCTGTGTCGGGATCTGGAGGAAACGCACACAGTTAGTGGGGAGCCCGCAGCGCGGCCCGCCGAGGGCACGAACAACAGCACTGAGAAAACACTTCCTACTCGCAGGCCGGTATGAGGAAGGGACTGAAATTCCTGTTTATTTAATGATTTATTACTCTCTTAGGTTGTTTTTTTCCTTTTTTTATCCTCTCTCTCTTTTTTTTTTTTTTTTTTTTAACTTTCCTTTTTCATTTTATTTTCCTTCTCCTCTTGCTTTAGCGCTTTACTTTAAATTTCCGTACTTCTCTTAGATTTTTGCCTAGATGTAAGGTTTGTGGTATGGCGAAGAATTGCCCCTCGCTTCACACAGATATAAATTGATAAAGCAGGCAGATTAAAACGAGCCCACTTTTTCATAAACGTTAAACACTTGGTATGGAGCCAGCTAATTACTTCCCACTGCTGAAACATCTTTGGTGATGTAGCGAGTATGTTTAAAGGAAAATAAAAGACAGTTTAAATGCATGCAAAGAAGGTGGTGTTTTGGGTTTTTGGTGTTTTTCTTTGTTTGTGTGGTTTGTTTGTTGTTTTTTTTCTGAGTACAGTTTTGTTGTTTGTTTTCGAAACGAGAGCAAGCATGAAATATCTACGTGATTGCGGCTCCCGCAACCTCAAAATGGTGATGCTTCTGTTTGAGGAAAATATACCTCTGCCCTGCGAGTGCACCTGAGAAAGTATTGGCTCAAATTAAATAACAGCAACATGACAGCAAAATACTACGCCACCATCTGCAATATGAGGAGTATCAGTGTCACCAACCCAGACAACATTGGCACTATCTTGCGTTTAATTTCTTGATTTAAAAACTGCTGAGGGCGGGAACGGGTGTTGATTGCGAGCAAGCTGGTTTCCCAGAGCAAACAGTAGCCACGCTGTTTTTCCAGTACTGTTTGAAGGTGAAAGTATGCCCGAGTATTTGCACTTCAGTTTGGAGTCATGTTCATTTGCAGTCCTGCTCAGTATTTCTGCTCACACAGGCAGCCACCCGCTCTCTCTCACACACACGCCCTTCCTCAGCTTCCAGAGCAGAGCCCTGCTAATAACATTTTCCAGCTATGTACAGAAAGGGTTAAGAGTCATGAACTTCATTATCTGAATGTGTGCTACTAAAATGGAATTGCGAGAAATGAAACGATCTCTGAGCAAAAAGAAACAGTACAGGGTGACAAAAGCAGGAGAGGCTGGCGTACGCTTCTAAGTACGCTTGGGAGCATTTCTGTCTAAAAAAACCCAACCTTGTCAGATGTTTGAGGGAATATTTCCCCATCCACCATCTTCTGAAAGCTCTTAAGCTGACCAAGAACCGAACTCCTTAACATTTACTTATACCCACCTTTGCATTTGGTATTATTATTTTTTAAGCGATTAAAGAAATGAAATAAAAGTCTACACATCGTAAGAACACAGTGATTGATATTTTTAAAACCAACATACGAACGTCAGATAAAATGACACACATATTGCTGACAGCTTGTAATAGAAAGATTTTTTATCACTTACCATTTATGAGTTGATTGGATGAGGATGTCCAGGTTAGGTAATAATATTTTACTACGTTTTTCTTTTTTATTTTTTGTTCTTTCTCTTAGTTGTTTTGGGGTTTGGTTTTTGGATTTGTTTTGTTTTGTTGGGGGGGGGGGGGGGGTGTTGGTCTTTGTTTTGTTTTGCATTCACTGTGTCAAACTGTGAACATCACACAACATTTTATCAATTCATCATTTGTTTACAGGCACAACTATAAATGAATCATGTTTACATCATTTCCCTCCTCAGTCTCCACCCCACCCCTAAAAAAAGGAAGGGGGGAAAAAAAATGAAAGGGGGGAAAATAAAGAAAGAAAACCAGGCAGACACAGAGAAAGACCAGAAAATAGCAAAGAAGGTACATCGGTCCAAAGAACTGATAGAGAAAGATCAAGAGACCAACCTGCATCCCTACTTTAAATATTTGTAGAAAACCAAAGGAATCGCAGTAGTTTACAGAGTTTATTGCATTATACATGCGAACAGAACATGCACAAGAAGGACATATTGCTGCTGGACGACTACTATTCCACATATGCACCACAAGAAAATGTCTACAATGGAGAATAAGGAAGTATTCCATTTTACGAAGGACAATTTCTAAGTTCATTTGCGAGGATAGTTACATTATAATGTGCTTCTCTTTCCCCCCGCCCCCAAAGTTTCCCCCCCCTTTTTCTTAAAGTATTGAATGTACTCAAAACGTTATGGCCCGTGTAACAGCCCCACATAAATACCATTTTGTTAGTAAAAACATGAAAAAGTCACATTGCTTGGATGTTCGACAGTTCCAATAAGTTAAGACCAAATGATAATATTCAATAATAGTTACCCTGCATTACGATGAGAACAAAAATAAATTACACGTGCTAGGTTTTATATATACTCATCATAGTAATACATATTCACTTGCAGCGCTAAAAGAAGGACGAAGAGTCACATTCTATCAGAAAAAAAACAAAATAAAACAAAACAAAACTGGAAAATGCCGGGTTTTGCCAGAGTCTCTCCTGCCTTTAGCAAGTGTCGGTGCTGTGCCCGTTCCTCACTGGTGCCCCCCCCGGAGTTAGGGTTTAAGAGAAGGTCAGATTAGCGGTCAGTTCCCGGATTCGGTTCTCCCTGCTCATCTTCTTGAGCTTCATTCTGCGGTTTTGAAACCAAATCTTGACCTGCCTGTCAGCGAGGTTTACGCTCTTACTGATCTCTAGACGGCGCTCTCGAGTGAGATACATATTGAATAAGAACTCTTTCTCTAATTCCAGTGTTTGGTGTTTAGTATAAGGACACCTCTTCTTTCTGCCACTCTTTGCAGTTAGCCAATTGCTTGTTGGAGTATCAGACTTGATTTCCTCTATCAAAATCAAAGAAGAAGAAGAAAAAAAAATAAAAAATATCTCAGGCTGTTAGAGTGTACCCTTGGCCATGACCCCTCCTCTGCAGTGTCTGGCAGATATGGTGGATGAGGACATTAAACATAGCTCGGGTGAGGTGTGGGCACAGAGAGGGGACCTGCTGCCAGGCTGGGCTCCCCCATCCCCGCCATAAGTCCCCTGCCTTGCGGCCGCCCCGTTCTCCTGCCCCTTCCAGAAATGGGTTCTCAACTTTTCAGCTGGCATTTAGCATTTCAACAATGTTTTAACCTGCCATCAGACCCATGACTACATTTTTACTGGTTTAGCCTCGCCATGGCCGTCTCAGGCTCCCAGGACGCTTGCTACGAAAATACCCCAATTACAAAATACCCTCTCACTACATTTTGAAGCATCAATCCCCCAGCCATCAGCTGAATTACACCAGCACACCTAGGACTAGACATAGACGTTTTCCCAGCCAAAGAAATACAGAAGAAATTAACACCCTCTGCCTCGTTTGTTGTTGTTTTTTTTTTTTTTTCCATCTTCCTTTTAGATTTTTTTTCCCACCAGAAAGAAATTTGCCCCGCATCAGCCTTTGGGTTGTTAAATATAATTCAGTTAAAGAGAATCTCCATGCACACATAAGGTTAAAATCGACCTAGAGGTTGCAAAGTACATTTTGATAGGAGACAATTTCCCGTTTTGAGATTCTTCAACACACGTCGCTCGAAAGGAAGGCTTTAGTGCCCTTTTAAAGGGAAAATAAAACCAGATTGTCACCACCTATAGCTTTCAAACGCATTTCAAAATACTGTTGCACTTTTGGAGACCAATCCAAGGTTATATAAAGCACCACATTTAAATATTCCACCTTTGGACCAGGCAGATAGCGGGTTGCTGCTTTAATTGTGCATTTGTTTCCAACTTTATCCAGCCTGGTAGCACCTATTCCTCACCTATTTTAGTAGGACCGTAATTAACTTTAAATGCAAACAAACCGCAGTAAGGCCCAGTGAAAAAAAGAAAAAACAAACAAACAAACAAAAAAAAAAAACCCCAACAAAAAACACAGTGAATATTACGAGAGAAAAGTTGAGTTGGTCGTATTTTACAACCTCCAGACCTGCTTTTTTAGAGGTATGGGGCTGCTTCTGGCTGCTGCAGCGCATTAAGTAGCACACGGCTACATTCCCGCATCACAGAAGCGGTCTGCATGCACGACAGAGGCAGATCTCTACAGAAAATCTTTGGACCCTTTTGTGTAGCATTTTTGCCTGCCAAAATCTTCAGAGACACAGCACCTGCAGCCCAATACTCCTTAGCATTAAATGTGATGGCTGTGATGCTCGTTAGTATATTCGAGCGTGCTTTACGGTGCTGGCGTGTTGGAGTTACACCACGGCACGGCTTAAACTCGGTAATACAGACCTTTACTCTCCTTCTCCTGGACTTCTGGGCTGGACACGGAGCCTTCCGGCAGGCAGCTCCGCTCGTCTTGCAACGTGGACTTGGGCTCGGGACTTTCCACTTGAGAGACTTTAGCCGTGCTGTCTTGGTTGTTCGGGTTTTCATTCATTTTCTTTTCCAGCTGAAGTTGAGCAGATATCTGCGGTTTGGAGCTGCCGCGAGGGTTTAACTGTAACATTACAGTTGAACTCGTTTCAGGGCTATTATTGTACTCTTGGGTTTTCCCAGTGGCGTAGGTCTGGCTCAGTCTAAAATATCCTGGGACGGGAACCTCGGGGTTCTCAATGGGGCATGATTCAGACACCAGCCTCTGGTAGGAAGGGACGTCTGCAGAAATGAGTTTGGATCTCTTATCGGAATACATGCAGCAATTGCTTTCTTCTTTAATATTTGTAGTGAAGGAACAAGTGGGGACCTGCTGTGTAACAGGTTGCTCTATTCGACAAGATCTGTTCGGGTCTGTCCAAGTGTCTACTTGAGGTATATACGGATGTACATTCATACCCATATTTTGGTGATTAACTTCTCTTTTAGCCAGAGACGGAAGGAGTCCACAGGTTTGCATCCCATACGTCCCAATGTCTGTGCTAGGTGGCATATACATGCTGGCGCTGTTGGAGTAGAAACTGTCACTCCTGCACGCACTGATGAGAGAATCTACTAAAAAAGTATTAGCGGCAGGAGAGCTGTTGGGAAAGGACATTTTGGGGCGGAATTTGAGGAAGAGAGATTGTGTCCTTTGTAGGCTGACATCTCTAGGAAAACATTCCCGTGTAATTGCGGATGCCTCCGCGCGACCACATGACAGCCGGGCCAATGGCAGAGCCCGTCGCCCCGCGCGCCGCCGCCCCGCCGCTGACGCGCCCCGCGCGCCGCCCCGCCGCGCCCCGCCGCGGTCAACAGCGACCCCTAGGCCGCGCGCGCCGGCACCGCACCCGCGCTGCGGCACCCGCGCCGGGCCCTCCCCCCCCCCGCAACCGCCCCCTTCCCTCCCTTCCGCCCCACCGCGGAGCCTCCTCCGCGGGCGCGGAACCCCCCGGGCGGCACGGCAAGACGTGCCTGGCCGCCATGGCTCCTGTGAAAGCCCCGCTTCTGACAAGTGCGGGGACAAAAGGTTGCGGGATTTATTAATGCGTATTAAGGAGAATCAGGGGCGATCAATAAAAGCCTCATCTACATTCTTGGGCTACTTGGTAATTTTCTTGCTTCTGAAGCTTTTTCAAGAGTTATACCCTCTGTTGCCGCGCACGGGAAGATGTTTTATTAACAAATCAATCGAGACTTTGTAAAGGATAAGATTAATAGTTAAGATTTAGCATAATGGCGTTCGCGTTATGAATTATTGAAAATTATACTATTGATTTTTTTCCTCGCTGCTAACCGAGAAGGTCAATTTTTGTTTTAACACAAATCGTCAAATATTAAAAGCTAGACTTTTGTCATAACTCGAGTTTTATAGGGCGGCATATTCCTAAAATTATTTTACAATGCTCTCTCCCCACCGCCTGGGAAAAAAAGTGGGGTTTTCACTTGCCCTGAAAACTGAAAGCATCATAAATTCTCCTTCTGTAGTATTGCTCATTAAAAAACATACAGAAACCTATATCCTCACTGCAACTCTTCCAACAACTTTTTCTTTTCTTTCCTTTTCTTTCCTTTTCTTTTCAAATTTTTCTTTTTTTTTTTTTTTTTTTTAAGAATAAAGATAAATGCATCTGTATTATAAAAAAAATAAATACCGAAGGCAACAGTAAATGTCTACATAGCAAATCAGACTTTACTCTCCCAACATTTGGACCGTGTTTTACTGTTTTTCTCCACACTTCGTACCCATATTTACGTCCAAAGCTATTACATTTTAAATAGAGATGATACGAACTCTTTATTATTACTCTTTTCCCTTTCCTTTTCTTTTCTCTTCTTTCTTTTTTTTTTTCCTTCTCCCCCCTCTCCCCCACAGCTGTTTTCAAACTGGAGTATTTCTTATATGGGATTAGTGCTGTCAAGGGCTCTCGTCCAGACAAAGTGAACTTGTTGATAATTTTTGTTTCGGATTCATCCGCCTGTTTATTTTGGGCCTTTCTGCCATCGAAACACCCTTTCAGATCTCCAAGAGCGGGCAGCACGTGAAAGGATTTAAAACATTGAAACGCGTCTTTCGCACAGCTGAAAACATGCGTTTTCCAACGGCGTGGATTTGAATTTTCCTCTGTTTCCTGGCTTTTGGATGTTTTGCACTTTACCGTACACTTTACCCGGCTGGAAACAATAACCCTATTTAAAATTTCGCTGTGGCAATGAGACAGACCTTTTAAAACCTTACCGCAGCTGTTCAAATACAACATCATTGTCAGGTTAAGAGCCTGTGTCTTTTATAGCTGCAGCCTCCAGCTTCTGGCTTGCCGGAGAGTTTAAATATTACCTTCGCAAAACTCGCTGCTCTCCAGACCTCTCCGCAGCATCCCCCGCGCCCGGCGCGGCCCCTGCCCGCTCCGGGCACGCTGCACCGCCGCCGGAATGAGCCGAGGAGCGGGATAAAGCTGCGGCGAGATGTCTGTCTGGGATCATGATCAGAGCCATTGCTACGACTCGCCTGCGCCGGGAGAGAAGCTGCACGGAGCCCACGACGCTCCCGCAGAGCGCGGCGTTCCCCCCCTCTCTTTCTAGCAATTTCCTCCTCTTCAACAACAGCCCGGACAACCCACAGAGTTTAAAGAAACAAAATACTATTTTCCTGGACGCAGTTTAAGACTTGACTGTTAAATCTAATCAGGAATTTTATGCCCATCAAATGGCTCTTTCATAATCTTTATTTACACTTTTAAGAAAAGGGGGTCCCAGGAATATCCCAGCTGAAGTATTAGCCCAGAGGCTTGCAGCTGGTTTCGCCCAACAGTAAAGTTAAAACAATCAGCAAATGCTGAGCTGCTTTCCACGCCAGCCTCGCTGGTGCTAGAGGAGCTGACTTCTTGGCTCCTGATTAGACATGAGGGTTCTTTGATTTTTTAAATTGAAATTATTAATTTCTTGCATGTCACTACACGGAAAATCAGATGATGGTTGTGATGATAATTTAAATACCGTATTCAGAACTGGCGAACGGCTCCATACGACCCTTCGCTCACGATAAATCTAGAGGGTTTTTAAAAACGGGCAGCAATTTTTTATTGAAAATGAACATTAGGAAAGTTTAACTTTGATGTAAATAGAAGTTGAATAAACATGCGTGAGTCACTGGGGAACTGGGGACTTGAGCTCTGGGCATTTAATGTCACTCTTATTTTAAATCATATTAAAATGGAATCAAGTAATTAACATTAATAAATAAATCAATATTGTGCAATAAATGAGATATACAATCTACATTAATATAAAGGTTTTGCTCTCAGAGCCCCATATTTTTTCCTACGAGGGAGAAAAAAAACCAACTAACCAATGGGTCCATGCAGATGTAAATTACTGTTTGTAATAAAGCATAGGTGGACATTACAGTTTTCTCCTCTAGCAAATGTCAGGGCTAAAAACTTGAGGTTACCAGACGTGGCAGCAGGGTTTAATTTTCACTGCCTTATCTCCCTGAACCTTATTAGTGGTGATATGATTATATTTTGTCTCGGCTGTGCTGAGGATTCTCATAGTTGCAATTTACTGTGTTTGTGTGTCATTATGGGAGGGGGATGGGAGAGAGGTACGATACTTTGCAGATGCCTTCCGTAACAAAGGTACTGCTAGAAATATCTTATTTTAAAAACAGGCTGGAACCCAGGAAGCTCCTTGTAAAATTCCTTTCATGTACTTGATTTCAGCATTTTATTTAGGGTGTCTTTAAATGCACGGGATGTATATTTTATGCCACGCTGTTATATTGCAGGGAGATCGAATAATAGTTTTTATTTAAGGGCAAAAAAAGTTGTCTACGATATTGTGTCCTTTCTTCTTTCAATAATGCAACTGTCACGTTGCCCGGATTTCTATGTGCCATATTTTCATAGAAAGAGTCGGTGTCTGGGCTGAGGGCTCAGATTCCCTGGATTTTTTTTACTGAGGGCGGGGGGAGGACGACATACTTATGACATTATGCTTCTTCCTAAATATGACAGCTTATCAAATAAACAAAATAGCACGCTGGCCATTTCGTGAAAGGTGTTGTTTCTGAGCGTGGGCATCGCACAGGAGCCCTAACTGTAGTTCCAGCTTCGCCCGAAGCCTCAGCCCTTCCTCTATTGTATTCCTTAATTTCTGTGGACACAGAAGTGCCTATCTGGTATGACGAGATTTTAGCGTGTAGATTGGTCGCCGATGCAGCCTTCAGCCTCTATATTTGGTCTGTATATGTATCTTTCGTCAGATTTCTGCCGCATTTGTAGTTTAATCAGAAAATAAGCTAATGCCCTTTTCGTTCTCCTTAAAGGATAAGCCCAAAGACACTTGGAAATAGCTTACAGCCTTTCCTGTCTAAAGTAATGAAACAGCGAAAGGGGTAAAAAATAAAAAATAAATAAATTGAAGAAGTTAGACACTCGCACAGAATCATCAAATTTACACGATGATTCAAAAAAGAAGAAAGCGATGTTTCCACATTCCGCTATATATATTTTTTAATTTAGAACATATCCTGACTGGCGTTACTCGTTTGCATTCGGGAAGATCGGCCTCACTGTAACTGCGAGGAGCTGAAACGCCTCGTATGGAGCCTGATGGGTTCGGGGTCCGTGTGGGCTCTCAGAAGGAGCACTCTCACGCCAAGAAAAACAAACACAAAAACTTCGCTAAAAGTTTCCCTCTCGAAATGTCTATCTCCACCGAGAGACCAGGAGATTTTCCTTCGGGATCCAGCTGCCCCTGCCAGGGTTACCTTGGGCGTCAGGGATCCCGAGGCTTTTATATAGTACAATGCCATTTTATTACCAACGGAAAGGCTATCTCTAGGAAAGTGTTAACAATGAACTTCTAAAAAAACCCACAAAACCAACCAGACAAAACAAAACAACAACACAAAAAACCCAACAACCCATCAGACGAAGTGCCAACAAATGCTTTCACGAGTGACGGGGCTTTAAAAAATGCGGAATACAGCTGAGCCAAGGTGAAATATCTTTCGGTTAATTCTGCAAATAAGCAGAAAGCAGCGAAGCCCTTTATTTCCTCAGATTCTGTCCGAAAGTGCTCGCTGGAGGGAAAAAATAAAACAGAAAACCAGAAAAACGGAACATGCTCGGTCACTGGAGAGCGTCCAGGAAATCCATGAGCTTCACTTTCATTTTCTAATCTCTAGTTTCATTTTAACAGATCTCTATAGCAATTTTAAGAAGAGGGCTTTCATTCAGCAATGCCTTGGCAAGGTGATGTTCGAATATTAAAAATATCTTCTTTTCGCTCTAGTCTTTATTTCTGTCTTTATAAAAATAAGCACTTTCCGGATCTAACATTAATCTCGCCTTTAACTAAAATTTGTTTTTAAAATTATGCTTTCTGTACCTAGAAGTTTATTCAAGAAAAACATGCAATAGTGATAGAAGATAAACTGAGGAAACGCATAGGTTTTATATTACTTTTGTTCTATCCACGTCAAGGTTGTCCTTAAAGGAGTAAACAGATTTTCGTTCCAGGGAACGAATTCTAAATATCACCTTTTTTTTTTTTTTTCCCCCTTGCTTTCTTAAAATTATGGGATTTTTTTTTTAAGCTCATATGCATTATAAAAGATTACGATCTTCCCTAAAAAATTTCTTTTAAAGAGGCATATTTCTCCAGCACGTCACGGTTATGGGTTATTTGTTTAATAAATCTTTTTTATGCTTTATTTTCTCATTTGGAAGGCCCCGAAATCTTATCGTTACTTATATATTAGATATTTTATTAGCAGTGGAATTATTATTAGGGGGAAAACAGGCTGGAATATCAGGACGCAGTGGCGTTAGGGGACACGGGCGCGCCCTCCTGTGGCCGTTGGCCGCCAGCACCGGGGAACCTCCACATTCCCTCTGCTCAGCTCCTAGTCATGGGTTTCTTCCTTTCTTTTTAAATAGAAACTTAAAACTGCTATCATTGAGCATTTATGCAAGATTAATGCTAGGGTGTTTCGGTTTCCGCGGCCCTCTTTTGTGGTGTCTTAGCGTTTTAAAGGCGTAATAAGCCGCTAAAACAGACTGTTAAAGCACTGCAGGGAACAGAAAATCAAACGACTCGTTCTCGCCCTGTGGATTAAGGCTCGGGAGAGACTCGCGAATTTTTCGATAAGGTCAGGAGAAATGCTTTGAGAAATTCCCCGCGGCTTTGCGCATTTCTAATTAATGGGCTTTGTGGGGAAACTCACATCCGCGGAAAAGCTACATAGAAATGCCACCTTTCTCCCTAAATTACAAAGAATTTCCTCCAGTCCCGCATTATTTTATTTTTTTTTCGAGAGAAAAAGCATTTTTTTTAAGAGCGAAAAAGAAACACAGAAAAAAAAAAAATAAAAGAAGAAAAAGAAGGGAAAAAAAAAAAAAAAAAAAAAGGAGAGATTTGGAGCGAATTCCCCGGGCGCGGAAGAGAAAGGGAGGGAAGAGGGGAGTCCGCCGTGCTCCGGATGGAGGGGACCGGAGCGGGGCACGCTCCCCGCACGCCGCGGAGGGCTCACCTCTACCAGCCGGGATTTTCTTTGAGATATGATGCATTTACTAAAACGGCCAGCTATGCGGTAATAAGTGTGTGTGTGTGGTTGTGAGTGTGTGTGTGAGAGAGGGAGGGAGAGAGTGGGTGGTGGTTGAAAATAACAGAGGAACCTTAAGGCGCCTAATTATTCAGAAAGGTTAAAGGTGATGACCTTGACATTTTGGAAGTTCAAAGACATACACTTATGTTTTTCTTGCGAAAGAGTTTTTTTAAAAATTTTTTTTTAGTCATGCCTCCCTCTGCTTCCAGTTCTCGATTTTTTCAATTCTCGGGCTTTTCCTGACTTTCTTGGGCACTTTTGCCTTCCCTGCATGCGAGCATAGCAAGAGCTGCTTCGTCCCATTCAAAAAAGGCAAATTCTTTCTTTCCTCACTCCTCGCCTTTATTGCACATTGCGGAAATCCCTTTTTCACCCACCAGAAGGTGTATAATATAACCCAATTAAGCTGTTTAGAACCTCGGGTTTTATGGTGTTGTCTAGACAGTTCAAGGTTTTGTAAACAGCCCAGCCAGGTCACGCAAGATGAAACGGCGAGGAGCTGAGCGGGCCCTCTGCCGCATCCGGCCCCGAGCAGGGCCCGCCGTGCCGGGGCAGTGGCTGCGCTCCCGGCCAGCGCGGCCCTCCGCTGGCCCTGCTGAGGTACCATATTTAAGAGATCCACCCCTCTGCCTCCAAAGTTGTTTTTGTTTGGTTGTTTTTTTTTTTTAATCTCACCGCTAGTGCCAATTGTTTATTGCTCCCTCTTGTCCGACTCGCTCTGAGCCCTCGATCTTTCTGCCCTACCCTGCAGTAACAAGTAAACGGTCATTTGGTTTGGGGATTCTGGGCTTATTGGGGGCCTGACCAGTTAAGGGAAAACAAAAAAAGAAAAGCGCACTTTTTTCGTTGTTTATATTAATTGTAGCAGCATCAGAAGTGATGGTCTGCAGACAGCCATATTGGCTCTGCCTCGTAGCGAACAGGGAAGGCTGCACACACCTACAAAGGGAGAGTTAGACATCTAAACTATTATTTATTTAAAATGCATTTGAAACAACCCGACCAGGCTTCCTCCCAATATTAATACCTGACCTTGACTCTAGCCCGAGAAATACTAGGATCCTTCGGAGATGGAAATCCATACAGTGCACGGAATTTATAACCTTAACTTTACTATAAACCATTTATTCACATGAAAAAGACAGTGGCCCATGCTTTTGAATGACAATAGAAACATATATATATATTTTATATATAGCGAACGTACATTTACCATCTCTTAAATAAGCTGCATTCACTTAAAGGGAGGAAAGTGTTACTCTAGCTCAAAAGCAACAACAGAGCCCCCCCCGAACTCAATGGATTGTAAGCAAAAACTACCAGGCACACTGCAGGTCCATTGCTGGTACTGTGGTAGAGGGAAAAAAAAAAAGCACCTTTGGCAGAAGCACTTGAGAGTGGGCAGTAGGATTTACCCTAGTTTCCCCTTATCAGGAATCTGCTCCGCCAAGCCCCGAAATCTCCAGTGGCCATTCAGTGTGTGGAGTTGCACATGAAAATGAAACTTTGAGGTCCGCAGGGTTGATGTGTCACGTAAACCCATTTACTTTTGCGTTCAGATGGCAGGTTAGAAACACCGAGATATTATTTGCTTTTCTTCTTTCTTCCTTTGCTCTTGCTCCCTCCTTTTTTTTCCTTTTTTTTTTCTTTTTTTTTTCTTTCTTTTAAAAATTGTTTTCCTTTCTGTTTCTTTTACATTTATTTATTTATTTCAAAACAAGGGATTCCCAGTGAAATATTGGAGTCGATCTCTGTTCAGTTTCTTTTCTTTCATCCTTCGATTCTGAAACCAGATTTTAACTTGCCGGTCGGTGAGGTTGAGCATTCTGGACAATTGCAGTCTTTTCTCTTTGTTTATGTATACGTTGAAGAAAAACTCCCGTTCCAGTTCTCTTATCTGATACTTGGTATAGGGACACCTCTTTTTCCTTGATCGCTGGGGAATTGCTGAAGTTCAAGAGAAAAGAAACTGATTTATGCTGCTGCTACTAACATGCTCAGCTAGGAAGAGATCAGAGACTTTGACAATATCCCATTGCCTGGAAAGCAGCCCTCTAGCAGTTCAAAAAAACATTCCTGGGGCTTTTACTCTCTGGGTGACTTAGCAAAAAAAGTCCATATTTCCCAACTTCTCCTTTAAAGAGAGCACTTCAAGCAATACAGAGAGATATTTAAATGGGCTGGAAAAATTCCAAGTTTCTCAAACTCCTCTCACCACCACCACCTCCCCCCCCGCCCCAAACAAACGAAGATCTTAAGCTCTAAACCGAAGGCAGCCCTCAGCACTGCCTGTGAAATCTCCACGTCTCCCCCCTTCCAAATCAACAATTTAATAACAATTAATATCCTCTTCCAAGAATACCTTAAGCCCACCTAAATTGGTTTCCTATCGTAAACACGCTTTACAACGGTAAAGGAAATCTTATAGGATATATAAAATCCTTTGGATGCTTATAAAATTGCACATAAAATGCGGCTTGACAAAGTGTTGGCCTTGTACTCTTGCCCCCAATTTACTACTGATACCTACCTGAACTGTTGCTCTTCTCTGCAACAGCCTCACCAGAAGGGGAATCGGCGCTGTTTGCTGGTGTCACTTTCTTCTCTTGGCTAGAAGGTGTTTTACTGCAAGTGCTGTTCTGGGCTTTCAAGTCTCCCTTGTCCGCGTCCCCCTCGCCCTCGGAGTGCTGCTGGTACGGGGGTCCGGGGGCTGTCTCGTAAAACTGGTCGAAGCCTTGCGGCAGGATGCCGTTCCTCCCCACCGAGCCGTAGAAGCTGGAGGCGGCGGGAGACGGTCCGTGGTGGCCGCAGACAGGGTCCGTTTTGAATAACATTTCCGCCCTCCTGTTCGCAGGCTGCAGAAAGTCTCTGTGCATCACCTCTTCAGCTGAGTAATAAGGAGCATAACTGCCCCTGTACTGCCATTTGCTGCGCTCTAATCCGTATTCCCTGAATGCTACTTCGCGCACAGGTTGGACATGAGGTAAATTAGAAGAATAAGGAAAAGTCATTTGACAGGACGACGATTGCGACAAAAAAGAGGGTTTCGTCGAGAAATCTGAGGGTGAGACGTAATAAGCGCACCCTGGCAAATACATATTGGATGTGCCGTGATTGCAATCGTCAAACTCAGTCATGTCTTCCTTTTTGCGATTGCAAGCAACCAGGAGGCTTCAATGCATTGAACAAGATCCATCTATTGCACAAGAGGGTTTGGACAGGATCAACTAAGAAAAAATCCCCACCGTGTGCTGACGTGCAATTCATCTTGATTGATTCTAGTGGTAATTATGTCACGTGACGCGATGCAGAAATGTCCTTATATCTATATCAGCCCCTCGGAAAGGCTCCTAAGATCTCGCCAAAGAGCCCTCCCAGCACGGAGAGAGGAGGGCAGCGTTTGTACAAATATAGACGCTTTTCCCCCTCATCCTTTCACCACGCGATGAGATACACGTAGGTGGTGAGGCTAATCACCTGGGGCCGCGCAGCCCGGGCAGACGCCTGCCCACCGCCGGAGCCCGGCGCGGAGCCCCGGGGCGCGCAGCTCTCCGCCCGCATCGCCTCCGGCCCCCCGGCCCTCCGCGGGTAGCGAGCGGATAGGCAGCCACCGACGGGCAGGGAAGCCCCTCGGAGCACGGGGTGAGGATTGCCGGCCGGGCACCCTCGGCTGGGAGACGTGCTCGCTCCTGGTTAGGGGAAGCGATGCTGGCTGGCCGCCGCTCACGCAGATGATGACCGGGTGATGGTTCACTCAAGAAAGCCAAGTCCCATTCACACGCTCGAGAGTAGGAGTGGATCTGCCGGCTCGGCTCCGACAGTCCACAGCTGGCATCAAAACCGGTGAGGAAATTCAAAGCCTGAGTCCCGATCACTTCATTTTCCCTCGCTTACAAGCCCAGACATTGCGCGCTTGTGTCAGGGCGCTAGAGACAAACAGATAGGAGAAATACGCGAACAGAACATCTCTCCGTAGCCGGTTTTTATGAAAGGGAGACACTTTCGGGCTCTTCTGGAAAGCAAAGGGCAGGAAGAGAAGTCCACCAAGCACGGTTTCCTTGGGAAGCAGAGCAGCACACAAAGTGACCTCTGTTCCCGTGCCTCCAACTCCCACCAAAATGTTCATTTTCATTGGAAGGGAAAAGCAGGGTTGGGAGCGGGCGACACGCACAACACACGCCAGCCCCACCACCGCCCTGCCCTCGAGGGCTCATTTTTGCCAATTTTCTTTTCCTCCTTGAAATATGATTTTACATAGACTAGCACAAAACGGGTAGCAAAGGCTGAAAAGAGAAGAGAATAAATAATACGAACCAGCAACAGCCCTATGTTCAAGTAATTCCTCATTCCAGAAACGTTTGCCAGCTCTCTATGGGAATGCCTTTTTTCCGTCATCGTACAGCATAGCCAGAGCAGCCCAGCCACATGCCGCTCGCCAAATAAACCCGAGATCTGGGAGAGGTCTCCATGCCGAGCAGGGTCACCCCGAGCCACCCAGGCACTCTCCCGGCGCTCCGTCCAAGGCAGCAGGCCCCAGATCACCTCCCAAAAGGCAGCATCCAAGTCCCACAGTAAGCAGAGAGCCCAGCAGGTAGGGAACCGGCCCCAAAAGCGCCTCAGGCAAGCGGGGGGGAAGGCCCAGGGTCTCGCCCCTGCTCTGCAAGGCGGCCGTGCCCGCTGAGGGTTCTGGCAGGCGTAGACTGCGCACCCCCAACTCTGCGCTGCGGAGAGGCTTCGGAGACAGAAGCCCTGCAGCCCTGGCTGCGCCCCGCATCCTGCCCCCTGCCTGGCCGCCGCCACCAGCACCGGCACGGCCCCTCCTGCATCCCCCGGCCCCCCAAAGCAGGCGAGGGCTGCCCAAGGGTCTTTCACACCGCAGCCCAGCTTGTCCTTTCTAAAAAGCAAAAGACCAAAGCTAGGCAGATAGCTTCCCCCCCTCCTTTTCTTTCCTTTGTACAGTATGGTGCTTTTTTACCTTGGTGCCTCATTCTCAAACCACCTCAAACGCCACACATTGCTGCCAGCAAACAGACTGTCTGAAGGTATCAGTAGAAATCAAGGCAGAATACCACCATTTCCTCCTGTTATCAGTACAATTTCGAGCCTTTTCGATTCTGCTGCGACACATGTACAAACTCTTAAAAATTATGTCTGCGCAGTTAAAATGGCTCCTCTGTCACTTACCACCCTGAGCTTGCGGCAGAGCAGGGCAAGGATCCGTTTGGATTGTGCCCCCAGGTTTCTGATCGCCCATCTCAGCAGGAGAGATGGCTCCGAGAATCTATGTATCTTCATTTTCTCTACTGTTCAAACAACTAACTACGCCTTAGTCAGAATCCTTCACCTTTCTTTCGATGCAGCAAGCATAGCATCAATTAAATTTTGGCGCAGGAGCCAACCGGTTTCAACTAATTCAAGTTCAAAGACATGGCGACGATTTGTTAATACGAAAACAGCCTTTTAGGAAACACTCCCTTAAAAAGCAATATAATTAAGGGAATGTGAGACCAGTATCGCAGCAGAGACCCCGCTGTAATAAGGCAGAGCTGGAGGTCCCTGCCTGCCAGAGCGTTTTCACCCTGGGTTCGGTTTCCAGCCCAGCTTTGATCATTACATATCCACTGACCCATCTTTTTTTTTTTTTTTTTTTTTTTTTTTTTCCTTATGCAGATTAAAGAGCATCGAAACAGAAATGCACATCATGTACACAGACGAATACTTTACCGTTAGGCGTCTTGAAACATCTGCAACCGTTGCCTGGAATTACCAAGTATTCAGGTCCAACTGACATTTCCAAAAGCCCTCGGTGGAAATTAAGGAGACTTGCGTAACATTCAGGTTTCAAAATATACCCAGTCCGGCTGGAGAAGATGCGGTATTTTTGTGCCACCCAAGATAAGACACTAACTTGACCTTAACTTTGTTATGGCGCCCCTAGTATCTGGAGAACGTGAACAGACACTGTCTGGCAGCTCTCGTAAAAACCGACTGGAGAAGAGATTCTGAGTCATTTCATTTATTGCCACTACAGTTCTGCAAGAAAGCTTTTCCTCCCTGCCAAACTTTAATTATTTATGCTCTTTTAGGAAGCACAAAGGCATCCAGAGCCATTCCCAACAAGCCGAGTTGAGTTTGCAGGCTTATCAAACGAGGAGAAATGGAGAGCCTCTTCGGAAGGGTTTTATCACATTTAGGCTGCGGTCGGAATTCAAAGATGTTTATGTTGGAGTAAATAAAGGGATGGATAGCCGCCTGGGTGCTGCGGGGGAAAGCGGGCGTGTGCTCAGCAAGCGGGTGCCCGTTGCTCCCCCCGGCACCCCCTGCATCCACAAATCCGGGGCAGGGGGCGAAATGCAGCTGAAAAGACACTGGAGATAATCCATCCGGAGGGCGTGGGGCAGATCCACTTCACTAGGGTGCATCTCCCGCACGCCCACCCGGCATGCCGCACCCGCCTGTGCTCACATGTGCCCAGGGGACGGGTGTGGGCAGGCAGAGCCTCGCCGACAGAGCAGCGCAGGCAGAACAGTGCAGGAAGGGAGCGCCCGTGCCCGCAGAGCTGCCACACGCGTGTCGCCTCCCCACACGTCCCGAGTGGCTGGCGTCACCCGCTGCTTCCGAGGAACAGCTGAAACCTGCAGTACGGGTACGCGTGAAATCATGTACCATTTTCTCCCGCCTGTGCCTCGATGTACAGTATGCGCCCGCCAGTATGTACGTCTGTGTGTGCGCCCACACGGTTACACACAACGGGCGCTGCTGAAATAAGAGCATCAATGTATATACGGACACATACAGACATACATAATACACATACTTGTGCATCACATCGCAACTGAGATTCTACCTCCTCTGTTTTTCCTCCTTTCGTGGGCGATTTAGACTAGAAGCCATCGTCCTGGATCACACACATTTAATAAACAACACACTGCTTTTTGCATGTTTTTACCCGAGGGTTCTCTTCGGATTTCACATCACTGGTGTAATAAAGGCACTGGTTGTACTGGGGAGGGCTAGGACAGGGAAGGACGGTATAAAGGGTCCATTTCTCATGGACCGTAGCCGGCTGAATAGTATTCCAGGAGGGAATAAGAAAAGGGGCTTTATCTGTTTTTTGCTTTTCTCCTGGCTTGCATCATTGTGCTTGCTTCTAGTTTTTTTAATTAGGGAAATGCTAGCGAATGAAGAGACTTTTATTGTCCGCAATGCGCCAGCTTCCAGCACAGGGGCTGATTGTGTCGAAGATTTGGAGGGACCTAGGGGTAGTGCCTTTCGCTGTAGGTGGCTAGGTAGGCATCCCGTGCCCTCGGGGAGCTCTTACCCACGCTGCTTCACCCCCGCTTTTCCACTGGCTCTAACCCCGCCAGGAGTGAGGTAGGGTTTTTTCTGCATTGGGCAATGAGGTAAGAGTGGCCATTCTGAACGGCGAGAAATGCGCCTCCAAGTTGGTCTGCTTTTCCTTCTCCCTCCCGAACACCACCCGAGTACTACCTTTCGGGCTGTCAAGAAAGCTTTCAGGAAGATGGCTGCACTTCTGCCCTCCTAGAAATCCGGTATTTACTTCCAAAATCGTCTGGACCACTGTGTTTTTGCAAGCAGTACTTGCAAGCAAATGAGTGGGTAGGAGCACAGTTCAAATATGCCTCTTTATGAAATTATGAGTTTATTTCCTCCAGGAAGGCAATAGCCCCATGGAAATAGGTAGCTGCTTTGTGCGGTTCCTCGTGGTTGTTTAGCTGTGTTGCATACGCCCCGAGCGACAGTATCTGAGCCTTCTTTATATATCAGAAAATAATGTAGGCTCCGCCAGCGTAATTATTATCACTGATAGGAGAAGTAACCCAAGGTTTCACGAGTGGAAACGCCTTTTCATTAGAAACATGTCTAAGTGGAAATTGCAGCCAAAAGACATTTTAATCTGGACCTAAAATTCCGAGCGGGTTTTTTATTATTATTTTCTGAATAACCAGACCAAGGCAATCTGTAGCAATTCCCCTGCCTCTGCAGCTCCCGCCAGCCCGAGTGCTCTGGAGAGGCTGCCTGTTCCCGGCAGAGAAAGCCTGTCAACAAGATGAGGGGGAAATCGATTTCATTCTGGTCCTAAAAACAATAATCAAACTGCTTGTGCAATGATCCCGGCCCCTCTGGTTGTGTTATCCTCTCAGGTTTAATATCTAGTCAAAAACCCGAAAGCGTTGTCCCCTTTCCATCATAAAAACCTCTGCGGCAACGGCCATAGGGACAAAATAATCAAACCCACCAAAATCTCCTGGCTTTCCTCTCTTCTGCTGCTGCAGCACCTCGGGGTCAGAGGGGGCCCCCGGCTCCCCCCAGCCCGGGATCCTGCCCCGGCCCCAGCGCGCCGCGGCCTCGGCACCGATCGCTCTCCGCCGCCTGTTTGTTTGGGGCAGCGCTCGGACAAGGCCAAAGTCAGCGGCACGGCAAGGGCAGGGCCCGGCGCGGCCACCTGGGGCGGCACCGGCGCCGGGAGGGCCGCTCGTGCCGGCCTCTGAGGCCCCCTCCGCCACCGATGGGACTCCGCACTCCCCCGGGACACGGCTGGGGGGGCAGGGGGTGAAGAGGAGCTTCTTCCCAAGAGGACAACCTCTCCTCTCTGCCCGGGGAGTATCTCAGCCCGCTCCCCGCGGGGCGGCGGCCCCTCCGCCGGGCACACAGGGCTTCCCTCCGCCCGCTCCCCTGCCGTCGGGGCGGGCAGCCGCGAGCGGGGCCACCGCAGAACCGGCGCGCAGGTTACGCGCGGGCCTTGTGCCCGTGTCACGTGCCCTCTCCGCCGGGCTACGGCCGGATCTGCAGCTCCGAGCGGGGTTGGGGAAAAAAAAAAAAAAGAAAAGAAAAAGAAGAAGAAGAACGAAAAATGTTTATTTGTTAACAGCTTTCCCCCGTCGCTGCTCGAACAGGTTACTCCAAACCACAAAACAAGCCGGCGCCGCAGGCTCGCCCTGGCGTGCAGGGCAGCAGATGAACGGAGCAGCGGGGACTCACAGAGCTGACGTCTTTACTAGGCGTTATTCCTTTATTTTGCTGCAAAATGGTGTTTACATACAGATAAAATAAATCTATTTTAGTTTAGCACCGCTCGTTCTCCAGGGAAAGAGAGGGTAAGAAGCAGGAGAAAATCTATATAAATGGAGAAAATAAGGTAAAAAGCTGATAATACAGGTTTCCATGCTGGTCCGGCTTGTCGTCTTCATTTTGCCTAAGAACTCCGCATTTGTCAATTTACCCAGGGATCTCACACGCTTCGAGAGCTTGGTTTAAATGGTAAAAAACCACACTCCCGGCGTTTCACTCGCGAATACGCTCTACTCTAGGGGTGAACACTCCGGGCACAAGTTCATGCAGGAACGGGCTGACACTGCTCTAGTACATAGAAAGCGCCTGCTCTCGCATGACTACTCTTTTCTTTTTCATCCGCCGGTTCTGAAACCAAATTTTAACTTGCTGGTCGCTTAAATTCAGTCTGTTTGATAGTTCTTTCCTCTTCTGTCGGTTAATAAACTCATTGAGGAGAAATTCGTTTTCCAATTCAGCGATTTGCTGTTTTGTGTAAGGTTTCCGTTTCTTTCTTGATCTCCCCTGGGTGGGGCACCAGGGCAAACCTACAACAAACAGGTCGATAATTTAGTGGATCAGGGTATTAAAGAAAATATGGAAAAAAAAAACCCCCGCAAGATAACAGAGCTAAACTAGGTCGACAAATCGGGCAAAGCACATCTGACAGCACAATTTCTATCTACCTCGGAGTCGGATTAAGCGTTTATCACTCCGAATGTATTACGGGGGCGGGGGGTGGGGGTAGGGGTGTTACAAAGCAATTACAGGCATCTCTTAGAAAGCAAGTATCGCTAGGTCGCCTCTAACTAAAGCGAGATATTTAAGGCATACCATCCTGCACTGAAGGTCTGAGGCATGACTGGACCGCTGCGGGCTGAACTGTCAGGTTCAAGTTGACGGAATTCTTGATGTCCTCCTTTAAGCTGGAAGTGCAGGAATTCACTTCAAACAGAGCAGCCGAGCCATGCAAACTTCTCTGCAGGCTCGAGTGGTCATACTTTACTGGCTTTAAGTTGGCTGCGTGAGTAACAGTTGGGTCATTTGCAAAAGATTGCCTCTGCCTGCATCTCTCCTCTTGTTTGGAGCTCGCATCGTGGGCGTAATATTTATTGTTGTCTTCCAGGCACTCTTTGTTGGCGTTGGAGCTGATGTTGATTGGAACCGAGCCGGGGAGGTAAGGCTGAGCCGCGCCGCTGAACGCGTGGCTCTGCGGCTGGGCTGAGCAAGAACTTGAGCAAGTCCACGGGATCGAGCTCCGGGGGTAGGAAATGGTGGGCAGAGCCGCCAATTGACTGCCATTAGCCCTCAAATTAGGAAAATAAAAGGAATCTGGAGATTGCAAATTCAAGAGAGAACCAACGTAGCCAGATCTGTAGAGACTGCGATCACACATTTCCAACAAAGGACTTCAGCTGTTCTTACAGCAGTATTTAGTTACAACAGGGAATAAGCGGAAAGCCTGAAACGATTGGACGAAACTTTGCAGACAGGTTCTTCAAAGCCGGTAATTTCAGCACCGCCTCCAGCCACCGAGCCACAGAGTCACCCCCTTTTTTTTTTTCTTTCCCTTCTTCCTTCCCCCCCCCTTTTAAAAAGCCTTATGATAAAACTTGAAATATGAAAATACAGAGCGCTCAAAGGGGAGGGGAAAACATAGTATTCGCTTCTATAAAAGTGGCTCTGACTGGCTGGCAAAGCTTGCGGCTCCAGAGGAAAGATGAGGGAGAAACAAACATCTGCAGAGTTACCGAGGGGATGGTGTGGCCCAGGGTGCAACCCCCGAGTTGGCAGTGCCCCCCCCGGCTGGTAACCACCCCCTCCTCGCAGGGCTAGCCGACCTACTCAGCTGCCGGGCCGAAAACTACATCCTCAATAAGAAGGTGATCTGCAGTCTCGCAGTAATCTACGATGGCTCATTCCCACTACAGGGAAGGAGATATGACTGTTTAGGGCACACGTATGTATTTCTGCCGCTGTATAGACTACTACACCTTGTGATTGTGTGTGCCTAGAACACATATTTTGCCCGTTTTATATAACCTTTTGTTTTGGTTGCGAGCAACATGATTTGCATCTGCATATGTTTGCAATTAAAATCTTAATTGATCAGATATTACCAGGATCGTCATTCTGCTATACTAATGACTAGTATTCTCTTAGGTCCTCATGTCTGCCCTTTTTACCCCTTTTCCCTTTTATCCCTACTCGGAAGAGAAGGCAAGTTTTGAAACAACACTTCTAAAACTCAGGTTTTATTTTGTCTTTAAAATACAATCAAACAAACATCAAGAAACCGAGAATAACAACAGTAAGAACACAGACTTACTTGAGCAAGCGGCCGAGATTAAAAATAAATAATAAAACGACTGCAAGATATAAAATGCCCGGGTCTGCTCTGCATCAGAGAGGATGTGAGTGCAGCGGTGGGCAGAGGAGAGTCAGCCTCATCTAGGTACTGCTATGTCCCAAGATGCATATCAGGAATTTTTCTCCCCTGGAATGAAAATTACCTCTTAATGTTATTTTGGGAGCTTATACTTATTTTTACATTTTTGAGAGATCGAACGAGATTTCCCGTTACCCCATTATGGCTCCCATTTTCCCTGTAGCACCCGAGTGAGTACGAATGAAATAATTTTTGAGAGCATCCTCACGGAAGGTTGCTCGTGTCCTTTCCCAAAGATCTGGAGACAGCTTACTGCCCTCGGAGGTACGCCGAGACCCCCTGTGCTGCACCCAAAGAGCCCCGCAATGGACCAAGGGGCCAGTGGGCTCGGAGAAGAGCCCCCGTTAGAGCCCAACCGTAACAGAACTCTCAGACCCCTCCTGGCACCGCTGCCCACAGCCCCACAGGAGGCTTTGGAGGCCCGTCTGTCACCCGGACCGGGTGCTTCTGTCCTCGGCCTCTTTTCCAATTAATCTCCCCTGGTCTGAGCGAGCCTAGCTTCAAGCAGAGCCTTGATTCCCCGACTTCGCCACTTTCATTACTTCGGTTAAAAACTCGAGTCTACTTAACAGGTAGAGGTAATTTTCCGTGTTATTGTCCTATTAATCATAGGTTTAATCTGGATTTCATTCTGGTGTCATCTGGGACATCAGAAAGGCTACCCCTCTTGACTTTTTTCTAATGAAATTCATCGTTCTGTTTAATGGGAAATCGGGGTAATTTCAGTAGTAATTTCATTGCCCTGCAAGAAATCTTTAAATGATTGCTCTCTCCGAGGCCACACAGGACCACACAAGCACCGCTGGAGGATATTACTGACCACTGCCTTTAATTTTTATTGTTTGAGTTATGTCTACCAATTGAATCTCCCTCTTATTAGCTTACTTGTTTTCTGCTTTTTTCCTCCCTAAGAGGATGGGTAATAGTTTCTTTTCATAACCGTCTTTTACGAAAAAGCTGACTCTGATTTTCTGTTCTGGGAAGACAGAAGAAACATTTTGTGTTCAAAGAGTGTATTTTTACTCTCAATAAACACAAGGAATGGATGTGAGTTCCCAGTTACCGGAAACAAAGGTGACACTTCAAACTAACTTTTATGGGGTTAGAGAAAACAGAGCTTTCAATTAATGCTCAACTCATCCGTAATTGCTAATTAATACCGCGGAAAAAAAATAAATATGAGAAGTAAAGTCTCAAGTAGCTGGAGACACACACAGCTGCGGAAAGCAATGTTTATGTTTAAATCTGTAGGGAAAGAGCTAACAGAAACATCTTGTTCCCGGTGCGGCTGGTCGCTGCCGCGGCGCGGAGAGCGCCGGCCGGCCCTGTGCTGGTTTTTCCAGCCGCAGTCGGCTTCTGGTTTGGGAGGCGGCGTTTTAGTGCCGCGGGTGTCCCCCCGCCTGTGTCTGTACAGGAAATATCACCGCTGAGGAACAGAGAGACACGGAGGGCTGCTTTCACACGCTCCTTTCCGCTTTTTTTTTTTTTGCTTTTTTTTTTTTTTTTTAATAGGAAACCGGATCGGCCTGAGCATCAGAACTGACCACACGTTATAATTTCACCGGCATATTCTTCCAGTTTACAGATGAAGGTTGCTCTGCGTGTGACCGAGTTGTCTCCCTCGGTCATTTATCACCCAGAAACGCGGCTGATGGAGCGAGGTGAAGGCTTCCCCTGCCTATGCCGGGGGTTGTCCAGGAGATGGCAGGATTGCCTCAGACATGGCTTGGAAATCGCGCTGCCTGACAGGAGCCAAGCTCCATGGTAGCTGCGGGGCAGGCGAGCCGGCAGGCCTGCAATGTATCTTTGTGCCCTTGAGTATTTGCAGTTCACTTTATCGAGGTACATATCAATTATCTGTAATAATGCACGCTGTATTTCAGCCGAATAATTACGCTCTTTTCCCTAAGCACGGACGGCCTTGCCGGCTGCAGCCGGGACTCTGTGGTGGCGGCAGCGCGACTCCGCGCCCGCGGGCCAGGAGCGCGGAGTTCCGGGATCCCGCCGGGTCCGTGAGTCCGGAGAAGAGCCCAAGCTGTGGGCACGGGAATTTTTAATAACGCCTGTCAATACCCCAATTCCAGGCTCAGGGAACAGTTTTAAACTGCACTGGTAGGTGGATGGGCTGATGTGTCCCGGCCCTCAGCCCCTGGCCTCGCCCTCCTCCTGCTGTAGCTGCTGGCTTCTTAATGTTTATGCACGTTGTTACGAAATTAAAAGGCGACTTTTCTCCATCTGGTACCGATTTGCCAGCCAATTCGTGTTTCCTCCTGTCCTGGGAATGGAGCTTTGGCCGTGGCAAAGCTGCGTCTTCTGAGAGCCCGGAGTCCAGCAAAGCCAAAGGTTAAGTCTGGAAGGAGGATGGGAACAGCCTGCGACGGCTCCGCAGCCGGGAGACACGACAGCTCTGGCAGTGCCCGGTCTGCGGGGGGGCCTCGTTGTGAAGAAAAACTTCTAAAGAATTAACAGGACCGAAGTATGTGTGGTTGGAGGGGGAGAGGTGCCAAGGGGGACCGGGGTGAGGGGGGGAGGGAAGAATTTAAAACATTCAGCGAAAACAAGGCTGCATCAGCACAGAGGGCTGTTCCAGGTACTTAAAAGCTGTGCCCCACAAGTCTTCTCTTTTCCCAGCATCCTACAAAAATGCACTTTGCGACAAAATCTGAAATGCTCCGAAATAGATTTTTCAGGTCCGTTAGGGGAAAACAAAACAAAACAAAACCACCTCAAAAGCCACGAACCTGCAAGCGGAAGAGAAAGGGGGAGGAAGAAGGCGGAAGAGGCGGTAGATATTTCCCCGCTGGAGCCAGCTGGTTGTGGAGCGAACGGAGGGGCCGCCGCACCGGACCAGTCGCCCCCGCCTCCACAGAGCCCCGTCGGAACACCAGCAAGCGCCGGGGATGGCTTGGAGGGGAACACAAAGGGGTTCTGGGCCGGATGCTACCCCCGGGCAACGGACAGGCAGAGCCGGGCTCCCGGGGGAGACGAGAAATGCAGACTCTCCCCTGCCTCCCACCCAGGGTATTTCTCGCCTGCAGCATTTCGTTCTCCAAAAAAACCCCCCACAACACTTCCCCAGAGGCAAGGCCCTCTCAGATACGCCTTTCACTCCTTCAAGGCGCTTCTCATCGTATCTACCTCTACCTCTCCTTCCCCAAGAACCGCGTCCCTAAAACCCGCTCTTGGAAGATCCCAGGCAAGCCTGGAGCCCGCTAAACACTCTGCTAATAAAAGAAAAGAAAAAAGGCGGTTTCCCCACCTCTGTTTATGTATACGTATATCGAAAAGAAATAGTTTTATTAAAGACGGTTCAGGAGGAACAGTTTGCAACATCCTTAACAGCTTGGAAGTTCAGCTCATATTTCCAAGGCAAAGTAAAATCAGACTTTAAGACAATAAAAGGAAAAAAAAAAAATAGAGAAATAGTCTTACCGTATGTCACCCACATACACTGGTAATTAAAGTGTTTAGAGCAATAGTATATTATAATAAATAATACTAGTTCAGAACACACACGTTTTAATAATTAGATGAGGCACATTAACAGAGAGGATATCGCCTCTCTCTCCTAGCAGTTGACTAGCGTGTCTGATCAGCCTGTGTATATCATTACATGCACAATAGATTTAAAATAATAAAAAATCGACAAAACCCTAGCCTTTCGGCGTATATAAATTATGGCATCTTTTGAAATTCCATATTTATTGCTTCTGTCATTAACACCCGTTTATTTTTGGAAATTAGAAATTAGCGGTGAACTTCACTTCTCCGACCTGGAGGATTTTTTTAAGCGCCGTGGCGGGAGGAAGGAGAGGAATCTTCTGCTTGTCCGGCCACACAGGCTAGAGCGGGCATTTTACACGAGGTCTGCGCAAGTTTATACGCACCTTTGTAGCGGCAGCCTCCCCCCTGGCTGCAGGACGAGCCGGCCCATCAGTGCCTCCGAAAGGGCGTCCCCGAGGTGCCCCAACCTGCGCAGCCCCGCAGCCCTGCGGACGGCAGCTCTCGCCGCGGCCCCAGGCCCTCCTTCCCGGGAACAGGGGGCTCCTTTTTCAATCAGGGAATATTAAATCCTTCCACTGAAAACGCAGCCGCAGAAAAAGAAAAAAAAACCCACAAAACCCCAAACAAACAAACAAAACCCAAACCACAACCCCCCTCCCCCAACCACAACCCCCCCCCCCAACCCCAAACAAAAACCAAACCAAACAAAAAAACCCAAAACAAAACAAAACAACCCCCCCCAAACCCCAAACCTCAAAACCCCAAACCTGCGGAAGCAGGGAGGGCAGTGGGACATGCCTGAGACTGTCCTTCGCGCCCCGCAGCACCTCGGAGAGATTCTCTCTACTTTGGAAAAAACAATTAGAAATAAAGCTGTAGACGTTACACCTCCACGAAATTCACAATTCTTTTCGGGTGCCGGTGGGCTCGGCGGGTTTTGGCAGCAACCGGGTGCTGCCACGGGTCCGGACTCCGGCTTTCCTGCATTTTCTGATCGATCTTTTTTAAATTTATTTTTCAGTCGCGTGTTTTGAAGTTTACCACACCAAATCAAAACTGACATTTTTGGCACTGGCTGTTCTTCAGAGAAAAAGAAAATATTATAGAAAGCCCCCCCAAGAGTTAAGCATTTAAGAAAGTTATAACTGTTACCGTTCAACATATTTAAATTCGTTTATACTGGCCTAGAGCGAAGAACAGAAAATATAATTATTAATAATATTAATATTATTTTCAAGAAGAAACAGAACTATAATTCAAGGTTTGTCAGCACTCCCTTCCACTGCGAGAAAAACGCTGACTTTCATGGAAAACAATTCCCGAAATTTCCCCACCGCTGGAAGTAGGGAAAAATTAAATATATTTTCAAGTCTTTCCAAAAGTCTTTAGGTGGTCGTAAATTGAGTTTACATATCCATCACTGTCCGCCACTGTTAGATCAAGATACATTGTCTTTCAGTTTGGAGACTATTTTCTTATCCTTCACCCTTCTGTTCTGAAACCAAATGGTAACTTGTCTCTCAGACAGGTTTGTGGCTGCGGATATCCTTCGCCTCTTGTCCTTGTTAATGAACTTGTTAATGGCATATTCATTCTCGAGTTCTTTAAGCTGCAGTTTTGTGTATGGCACACGCTTCTTTCTCCCACGCCGGTAGACGCACATATCGGGCTGGTTTAGTGCAACGTCCCCTATTATAAAAGATATTATGTGAAAAATTAAAACTTTATTACAGGCGTTTAAAGCTTAACCGATACTTGTTAGGCACTGGTTTTCACGGGCAAATAAATAATGCCGTGTTGTTTACAGTTTATAATTATTTACACTGCCACATTATTTGCACGTTAGTAAAGCACCAAAACCTTGATGGACTGTCATCACTTTCAGGCATGCATCGCTAGCGAGCATGCAGGACGGCGGGGGCATTGGCTGGGGGGCCGAGCGCGGGTCGGTCCTGGCAGCACACAGACAGAAATCGCTTTGGTGTGAGTTTCCCTGGGTTTGTTTGCATGTGGTTTGTGCCTATGTGCCCTCACTCCTCCCAGGCTCTTAAGTGCTCTGGGGCCGGGGCTGTCGCCAGCGGGAGAAGCAGAGTAGCGCAAGACTTCGAGCCGTTGTCCTTCAGACTGCAAACCCGGCTACAGAGGGAAAAAGGGGGAGAAGGAGCCCGGGGCCTCCCTGGCGCCACGAGATGGGCGTTCGGGGCCCTGGCGCTGGGTGGCGGGGGCTCTCCAGGTCTGTCCCGCGGGGTGGAAAGCAGAGGGTGAGGTTTCCTCGGGGGTAGGTGGAGGGGGAAGGAAAAAGGAAAATCCACCGCCGCCCCACCTCCCCCCTTCTCCGCTCTGTGCGTGTTTGTGCAGCGTGTCCACCTCGGCAGGCCGCCCCTGCAGCCCGGGGGGCGGGGGAGGGGACGGGCAGGCGGAGGAGGTGCGGGGGGGGTTTCAGCTCAGACCATTTCTCTCCCTCTCGTACCTGGAAAGGACGATTTCCAAAAGTGTGAGCTCTGTGTCTGATCTTTGGCACAGTAAACCTGACTATTCCAGCCATTAGCCAGAGTCCAAGACTGATAGCCCTCCATTGATATGTATGTTTCGTGTCTCGGTTCCCCAGAGCCAAACGTTGAGACCATGTCTATGTACCCAGGAACGTGCTGGTAGGGGGTTGTATAGCCCTGGTAGAAGGACACTTCCTTCGCCCTGGAGGAGACTTCATTGGCGGGGACACTCGTGCTGGTCAGACTGGAGACGTCCATGTACTTTTCCACAGGAAAGCCGCCAATGGAGGCATGGGGGGGAGACTTCAGAGCGTTTTGCTGGATCCCAACCCCATGGGACATCCTGCAGCTATAGTATCCATTGCCAAAGTGATACCCATAGCCGAGCGCGGGGGTGGCGGCCGGCGCGGCGGAGCCCGGACAGTCCTTGGCTGGGGGGTCGGGCCTCGCCGCTGTCCCCGAGCGCTCCCCTCCACCGGCGTAGGCGAACCCTGAGGCAGCGGCGGCGGCAGCGGCGGCGGCGGCCGCTCGGCCAGTGTGCGCAGCCCCGAAAACGGGAGAGGAGAGAAAATTACGGCATTGCCCGGGGGCTCCGCCGCTGCCGCCGCCGCCGCCGCTGCTGTCGCCGCGCAGTCCGTCCATTTCCCAGCTTGCTGCTTTGCTCATGGCCTTGCACATCGCGGGCGGCGGCGGCTCGGTCCCCGGCCGGGCATGATGCAAATGGTTATTTGCCTCCAACAGGTTGGATCCTGGCGGTACGTTTATAAAAACGAAGTCCAGGTTGGGAGGGGGGACGGGGTTGGGGGCGGCCGGCTCCAGATTAGTTTGCCACAGCCCGGGGGGCTGCTCATAGGCTGCCGTCGAAACATGTGACCCTCCTGCTGCCCGCACTGCCCCTTTCGCCTCGCAGCCCCCCCGGTCTGCACCGACTGCGCCCCTCCACCCCCCAGCCCCCCTTTCCCACTCCCGCCCCGCCGCCGCGCTCCCGCCCCGCCGCGGCCACCGCATTTGGGAGGGGTTGGGCGGACGGGCGGTGGTGATGCCCCTCCGAGCCAGCCTCGCCCCCATCGCTTTTCCCCCCCTTCCTCCTGCTCAGGGCTTCAAAAGGGCGAGCGGAGGACCAAGGATCCTTCGCTGGCCCTTTTGAAGCCCCGGGCAGGGGCCTTTTTTGTAGCCGCGGGCAGGGATCTGACCGGATCCCGGGAGAGACCTCTCCAGCTCATTGTTGTGTCTGCGGCAGGGAGAAAAAGCTGACACGCTCTTTGTATCCCATCGTCCCCACCACCCTCCTTTCCGGCGATGCATGGAGGAGAAGGGCTTTGTTATAGGAGAGAAGGTGTCCTCTGGCTCCACTGAACTCTCGATCTGTGGGAGAACCCCTCCTAGCCTCCCCGATATTGCTACTAGCCAGAAAAAGGCATTGGGTCTGTGCTCAGCTCAAGATGCTAAACCTGGCACTCATTACATGTAGCTTTTTTCCCCTTGCCGTGTCAGTTCATGTAGCGGTAAGGCAGCCTAGTTAAAATGCAGCGTTTGCTTAATGCTGACGGCTGTTTTCTGGGGGGTGACTTCCCAAGACTATGGCAAATCCTCTGTCGTCTTCTCGACTCTCCCGCTGAGCTGTGATGGAAATTGCAGGGGCGCGAAGAGCTGGAAATTGAGCGTGCTTCGAAGACGAGTCCCAAGCCCAACCCCAGCCATATCCCCTACCCCTCTGGGCCGGCTCCTGTCTCTCCGCGGTTGCTTATTGCAGACACTTAACCCTCTCTCGGGAACGAAGGGCAACAAATTGCTGGGAAAAGCGGCAGCTCCGCGGGGATAGGCAGGGAAACTCCGCGCCCACTGAAAAGCTTATAGCTGGGGCCGTGTTTACTGTCTCGGCGGATGCTCAGGCGCAGGACAGAAGCGAGGAGGTGAAACTTAGTGCTGACAGGATTTCGGGGCTCTGGATGCCCTTGCTGAGCAGCCGCGGGTATGGAGGGGCCGAGCGAGAGCGTGGCAGGTCGAGCAGCAGCCGCCCGTCCCGCAGCCTTCGTTGTAGCCGGTCTAATAATCGTTGGCAGCTTCTGGAAGCGGGGTAAAGAATGACAAACTAGTGCCAGTAATCACAGCAACAACCGGATGGCAAACACGAGTTAACATTCATTAGCTCTAACCATTTAATTGCTATTAATCTTTCATAATCGCTAATAAGTGAGCCAGACGTGATTACGTGTTTTGCTCGGTTATAAGCCGAATCACCATTTACTCTCAGGACATTAAACCCTATATAATTAGGATTCTTTGTCAAGGCAGAAGTTTCTCATCCTTTTATGTCGCTGCACGCAGCTTTCTATGGAAAACATTGAACACTCAAGTTACGAGGAACGAGAGACTTTGTTTTTCCGAACATCTTTCCATTTGCATCTCCGTTGTGTTTTCTCTTACAATAAACGCGGTGAAATTTTCTAGTCACGACATTTTGAGTGAGACGGACGAAAGAATGGTGCACCTAAAGCACACGGTTTCAGAGCTTTTTGAGGTCCGTTACTTCAGAGCAAACCACGGTTCAGTCTCAGCGATGCCCGCAGTGGACGTCAGCCCTGCCGAGACCTCTGCTCCAGCGAGACCCCCTCGGAGTCCAAGAAAGTTGTATCTTTGGACTGTTTTTTGAGCAACAACTTCAATTCTATAACGAACCATTTTGTGGAGGGTGTAGAAAACAGCACTGCCTTGCACGGGAGGATATTATGCACACGAATAAAAGTAATGAGCTCATGAGCCAAGGTCGGATCTCTGAGAGCATCTGCCCAGTTTACAATTGGCAGGACGCGTCCCGCACCCCCGGGGGCTGTGCAAGGCACCGTGCTGCAGCCCCGGCCCGGAGCAGCCTGCCACCTCCCCTGCCCGGAGAGGACAGTCCCCGTCGAAGCTTCGCCTCGCGGCAGGCAGGGCGACGGGTCGTGCTTGCCGGGCCTCTGACTGCAGGATAGTCCTTTTCTTCCCCGAGCAGCATTTTCGACTGACACCCTGTACGGGAATCCGCAGAAAGTGGCTGCCTTTTCCCTATGGGAAAAAAAAAAAGTTTTCGGCTTTTTATTATTTTTTTCCTTTGGTCATGGAATTATATCATTTCCTCAAATACATTTGCCATGATTTAACACTGTTAGCACTCATCTCAAGCTTTTAGCATAGGCTTTTACTATTTACTGTCTGTCCTCCACCTGGTCTCTTCTAGGAAAAACAATTAATTTTTGTTCATCACCTCCTTCGCCAGGATCTCCCAATGGTAATAGTGTCTTTAGGAAGTTGCTTCTCTTGTTAGAGTTTTCTGCAGGGAAAAAAACCAACAACAACCAAAAACCCAAAACGTCCATGATAAACGGAGAACGCAAAAGAAGAGAAAAACAATCGGTTTAGACTTCCCTCAAAACTTTTCCCATGCCCAATACGTTCCGTTGTTACCTTTTAACTCACGTGGACTTTTTAATAGCTAAACAGAACAGAAGAGCTTTCATTTTCCCCTACGCCTTATAAAACAAACAAAAAACGCCAGTTATAATGAAAATGTTTTACTGCAACGCCGGGAAAATTGTTAAACTATTTTTTTCCTCCAGATCTGTGCTGCAGCTTCTAATTTCCTTATTTACTTCAGCCTTAAAAAATCCATTTCGAGTCAGAGAAAGTTTTCTCGGGACTCCCTGCATGGTCTTTATGCAGCGCCTATGGGCGGCTGAGCACTGCGGGAGTTGAACTTGAGCTCTCGGGTCACGGGTTGGTCTGCTCCCTGGCTCCCACCTCCACTCTGAAGCAGCGCGGAGACCTGGGAGACCCTGACCTAGGACGAGCTCGCCGACCTGCAGCAGCTGCGACGTAGAACGAAACATGGGCAGAGCAGCTTTGCTACGGGAGTAACGCTTTACAGTTGAAATCAAAATCTGTTTGTTGCCAAAGGCAGCCCCGGAAGACTCATTAAATCATTAACTCCGCAAAGAGAGCGCCAGCGGGATTTCAACCTGGGCAGCTTGGGTGGGTACTACAGGGTCCGCTTGACTCGGGGACACACTGAGTTCGTGTTCTTAATTTTTCTCGGGTGACACTTCACGGAGAATCGGGACCGAACAAGCAGGTAGACGCCTCGAGAATGGTCCTATGACTGTGTGACGGAGTGAAGAGGAGGGGAGAGTCAGGGCCGAGCGGGACGGCCGCTGCGAGGGCTTGGAGCTGCGCTGCCAGGCGGCCTCCGCCGGGCATGGCCCTGGGCAGCGAGAGCAGGGCGGGCAGCTCCCACGGTCCCGCCCCGCAGTGCCCTGGCAGCGTCGCCAGGTGGCGCCGCCGTGCCTGCCGCCAGCGCTGCCGCAGGCGCTGCGCGGCCCCCCGGCACCCCACGGCCCCCGTGTCAGCACCCGCTCTCCTGGCGCCTGTCGGGACCCACCCCTCACGGCCCCTCAGGCCCCGGGACCTTGAGCTACCACGAATAGTTCCCCGACTCTGCCCTGGGCCTACCTTGGCAGCCTGCCCCGCCGGGGAGGAGGAACCAGATACTCCTGTCCGTCTTCCCAAGCACGCTCTGCGTGGTGAAAAGCTGGCCGAGATGGGGTTTGGCTGATTTAATATGAACTTCATTTCAATTAAGTTGCATGACCTCTTTTTTCCGGGTAAGATTTAATAAACGAGTACTGAAATATTCTTTGATGCTTCGAGTAATAAACTTTCAAGGTAAAAATTAAAAGACTTTTGACCATATGCCTAAGCAGCTATTTAAACTTACATGAACAACTGAGTAAACAGCGTCTAACAAAACCCCACATATTTCGGCGGTCTCTGTAACTTCCTCCCCCTTTGCCCACTAAAGTCACTGTAATGCCGGAGGTTCCTTAGACTGAGTTGTTGGTTTTGAAGAACTATAAAAATATGTCGAAATGTTTTTAAGCTGTACGATTCCTTTCAGTTAAAAAAAACCCCAAAAAACACCAACTCAATAAATGCTGGGAATATAAATATCCTATAACTACTTTACTAGCAGGTTGGTGATTTGGGGTGTATGGATTAACTGCATGGGAGGGGACGGTTTTGTTAGCTCGTATCCACTTAATGAAGGATTATTAACGTCTTTTATTGTATGCTATTTCCCTTGCATATTAATGTAGCTGTATTTTAAGATGCATTGTATATAACCTAAGGTATGAGTATTATTTAAATAGTGAAAAATATAACATAACACCAATAAAGATCATTCATAGCCGCCCTTGGGTGTAACTTATTTTTCTCACGTTGGGGCTTTTCATGTAGGCTTTTTCATCCTCTCCGAATAACATAAAAAGTGTTCCCTCCTTTTTAGTGGTGCAGTAACATTTCTGGAGTCTGAAGTTGTGCCGGCTTTGGTTGTGTGCGCACACAAGTGCCTCGGAGTTGTCGTATCTCGGCGGCGGTTTTCCACAGAGCATGGGAGATGCTCGCCGTGTTACAGCCTTTAAGAAAACAGACGAGGGCGCCAAACGACAGCAATAAACCCGGCCGTGGGCTTCCGCTCCGCCTCGAGCCCCGCCGGGCCCCCGGGCTGAGGCGGAGCCGGGTGCGCCGAGAGAATAGGGGGCTTCGGCCCCCCCGGCAGGCCCTCCTGCCCCCCGGACCGCCGAGTAGGGTGGGTGTTGGCGGTGCCTGCTGCCGCCCGCTAGGCCGGGGTCAGTAGGGGCCGAGCTGCGGTGTAGCAGCTGGGACACCCTCCGTCCCTGAGAGGGAAGAGCAAAGACCCCCCATGTCCGTTCCGGCCGGGGGATGGACTGCCGGCTCTCCCCGCCGCTCGGCGGGCTCATGCTCCGCTCCGCTCCCCCCACATCGGCTCGTTTCGCCGTCACGCCCGTGGGCAGGGAAAAGTTGATATTTACTTTTGTCTGGTTTTGGGGCTGTAAAATGCAGGACACCACACTGCAGTCTAAATTCACATTTCAAAAAGCTGACATAAAACGCTCACTAATGGAAGGCTGGATTTTGCAAACAACGGCTAGAATGTTTCCTAAATATTTGGTGGAATGTTTAGTGGGATTTTAACACTTTATTAAAAAAAATCTGACAAGTATCCCATTTTCGAGCTATGAATCATGCGCAAGAGCGTAAGAACTTAGGAGATGTGTGTGACTAACATTAGGAGTAACAACTCTCCTTGCAAAAAATCAAACACGCATTTAATGACAGGAAACACTGTGGTGTTTTTCGGGGCTATGGAACTCAGATTCCCAGGGTCTAAATACTAGATGATGTGGGTGAAAAAAAATCACGGCGAGAATCAAGGTTGGGCATCTATCGAAGCGCACTCCAGAAATGCTAACGACAAAGGATTTATCTTCGTTTAAATGGTCGCCATCAGCGTCATTATTGGTAGCAAAGTTATCACTGACGGGAGACTTTCCGACTATCACGTCCGTCGACCGCGGCAGCCCGTGTCCCCTGCAGCGCGGCGACGCTGCGCCCCGCGGCACCCGGCAAAGAGCGGAGGGATGAGCTAACAGGTAACTTTGGAGAGAGGGTGCTAGGGGTGATGTCTCTGCCAGCTTGAAGCCTGTAGGCAATAACCCTGCATCACTTATTTCTATTATTGCTTTTTAATTTAAAAATGCGTGAAGTTTATTGGCTATGGGGAGGGAAGAAGCAGAGGGCTGGAGAGAAACCTGCCGTGAGGATGAAATGGCACAGTCGTGGAGTGTTTTAAATCATGAATGCATTTAACGTCCTTGGGTTATTTCTCTCCCGTCATACCATACAACAGCCAGTATCGTCCCAGAGGGGAAAAACGGAGGCTAGCTTCGTTGACAAGCAGGATTATAGAAAGTAAAAAAGGAGATAATATTTAAGGACTCAACGAAGAAAAAGATATTAGAATTATATTTTATTATAATAAATATTTTTAATTTCAGGCAACTGCTGTAGGCACACTGGAATCGGAGCGTGCCCGCAGCAGAGGTCTTAAAAAGTCTGGGTATAAGGTTCGCGCGTGTGAGGGGGTGTATGGGGGTGTCAGTGTAAATTCCTAAATAAAAGTACTAATATGGTCTGGAAATGCGAGGGAAAAGTAAAGAGAGATCAGCGGCAGGAGGTTCTCGGTCCTCCCGTCCTCTCCGAGCATTTCCTCGAGTTGTGATATAAAATTCGCCTCAGAAATAATAATAAAGAAAAGCATTATCTAATATTTAGCATGTAGTTCTGTCCGAGGACAAATGAGAAAGAAGCTGCATCATTAGGACCTAAAAGGCAACAAAACAAAAATCAGAGCATAATGATGCACCTAAATGAAGGGGGAAATGTTGCACAGCTCATTTTATTAATCAGACTGTCAATTTCACCCCAGAGGCCAAACCCCAGAGCAATTCAAGAAAGATCTGATCAAGCTAAGGACAAGAGCTTTACTCCTCACTTCTTGTCTTTCTTTCTTTCTACCTGGATATATTTGTCTGCTCTGAAGCCGCCTTCATTATCCACTGACAGGAGCTTGTATTTATTTGCTTATAAACCTGTTACAATAAATGATTATTCGAACAGCGTCATTCGTACCTTAATGACGAGCACCACTTTTTGATGAATGACATTTCGGGCTAGAAAGGATGTATGGGTCATTTTGACCAGTCATTCCCTCGCTTTGGCATCCTACAATTTTTACGCCTCCCTCAAAAAGAGATAATAATATTTAGGGACACTTGTCGGGCTGAATGTGAATTAGCCCCTGCTGCAGCTCATCATTAGTACAGGACCAGCCCTGCAACTTTGACATTTTTTATAAAGCTGAGATGATGGAAAGAATAAGAAAAGAGATGATCCTGATGGAGAGAGGACTGCACAGCCCTACAGCTGGCAAAAGGCTCTCGAATTTGTCAGACTCAGCTGGAAATGCGGTGCTGGAGGCCCTTGAAAATTCTCCGCACAGTGGTCGCCTCAGCCCGAGACTGACTGCCGCCTCCCTGCACAGCTCTATAGGGGACATCTCCGCCAAAGGCAAATTTGAAATAGACACTTTATTTAATCTTCAGCATCCGAGCAGTGAAAACACCGTCTCCTCCGAAATCCCGCCGTCGGAAAGCAGGAAGAAAATCAGCCTTTATTCCGAAGTTGCTCAAGAGGCAGATATGAACAGTGATGTGGAGGTGGGTTGCTCCGCACTCCGCTCCCCAGCCAGCCTGACTTCCTCCCAGCTGAAGGAAAACAGTAACAAAGGTAACTCTTCCTTTATCATCTCCATCTAAGTCCCGCACTTTGCAAACCGGCTGTAAAAACCAAAGCAAACCCACCGCCACCGCCGAAGTTGCTCGCCTCTGCACCGGCGCTCTCTCTTCTGCGAAGACAGAGCTCCAGGCTGTAAAATATTATTGCAATTACTGCGCTATCCCGATAGCCGAGACACACTGCCCGGGCAGCTCCTGGGCTGGTGCGTGAATGTGTGTGTGTATGTGCATGCCCAAATCCATTGGTATGTAGATACACATCCAGAATATATGTGGGCACAAATATCCACCCACCTATATTTAAGGAAAGCTTTCTCCTTATTTTTCCTTGTGCCCTTGGAGCTCTCGGCGTCTCTCGAGATGTGTATGTGTGTATATACACACATAGATTAAATCAAAGAGAAAGGAATGGGAGGAAACTGCCCCTATTTGCCTGTGTGTGTCCTTCTGTGTGTATATGCAACGTGCCGTCTGTGCCCACCTCGAGGTAATTGGGCATTGTTCACTTTTCCTCTGCTTGTAACAGGGGCTTTGAAACAGCCTCGTCTCCTTACCCATGCTTTGCGGTCCATGGTGATGGACGGTGGTTGTTATTATTGCTGTAATTGGGGAGGGGGAGCCAGGTGAGCGGTGGATTTCCTAGGGGCCACAGTGCATGCCTTTTTTGTCAAACGTGCCAGAGAAAGGAAAGGATCCTCGACGTAACGCTGGAGAAAAAAATGGCTTTTATGGTCGCTCTTTATTTCGTACATCTCAAACGAAAATAAGAACCGCAGTCGAAGGGGAAAAGCTAGCGCAGAGCCTGGGCTTTTGGCAGGCTGGAGGAGCCGCGCCGAGCCCCGTCCCCTGCCCTCGCCTGCTCTCCCCGGGGCTCGGCTGCCCTGCAGTCACCCAACCCGCCCCAACTACTGAGAATAACGCGGTTATGAAGTACTAAAAAACCCAACCAAACAAAAAACAACCAAACAAAAAAACAGCAACCAAAACCAAAGCAAAACAACAAACCCAACCCCCCAAAGCCCACATTATCGATTATGTTAGCAGCAGTGATTTGTAAGGATGACAGCTGGCTCTAAGGACGGGCGCGCAGGGCCCGGCCGGGCGCGTTAGAGGGCTGCCCCGCCACCCGGTCTCAGGTCCGTTGTTCTCGCCCCGCAGGCTACGCGGAGAGCAGCCCGGCGCCCAGCACCCCCGCCGTCGCCGCCCCCGCCGCCGGCATCGGCAGCCTGCACGGCGGAGGATCGCTGGGAGGCTCGGCGGCTGGGGCCGATCAGGTGCGGCGGTACCGGACCGCCTTCACCCGCGAGCAGATCGCCCGTCTGGAGAAGGAGTTCTACCGCGAGAACTACGTGTCGCGGCCGCGGCGCTGTGAGCTGGCCGCCGCCCTCAACCTGCCCGAGACCACCATCAAGGTACGCCGCTAGCCCTGGCGCAGCCCCGCGGTGCTCGACTCCCCCGGGCAGGCTGCCGGCTTCCTTCTTTGACTGAAGGACTCGCCGAGCCCCTAGATGAGATCATCCCTAGTTTGCTTCTCCGCACCGAAAACTTTTAATGTCTTTTTTTTTAAATTATTATTTTAAAAAAATTCCTCATCAGTTTTTATCGCGTTAGTGTATTTCCTGAAGAGAAAAGGGGAGAGAAAATAAATGCAGCTGTTAAACACGGAGGGATGAGCGCGTCAATACCGTAAAGTCATAGTCCTGCATGTGCGTGTTGGTGACTCGAAGGGAAAACGTTTATTCCACTCGAAAGGGTCCAGCCGGGCCGTGCGGGACCGTGCCCACCGCTCGCCTCTGGCAAGGTCGCAGGCAACAGCGCCGGGCAGGAGCGGGGTCACCTACAAGCCATACGGTCGCGGTGCAGCCGCGGACCGCGCCGTGTGGGGGTTGGGTGTCGGGTGGGTGCCCTCCGGTGTCCGTGGTGGGAGCGGGTGAGGCAGGGTGCGGAGCGGAGTGGAGCTGAGCTGATGCCGCGCTGTGCTTGTCTCCCCACGCAGGTGTGGTTCCAAAACCGGCGGATGAAGGACAAGCGGCAGCGCCTGGCCATGTCCTGGCCCCACCCGGCCGACCCCAGCTTCTACACCTACATGATGACCCACGCGGCAGCCACGGGCAGCCTGCCCTACCCCTTCCACTCCCACGTTCCGCTTCACTACTACCCGCACGTCGGGGTCACCGCCGCCGCCGCTGCAGCCGCCGCCTCGGGGGCCGCCGCCGCCCCCTTCGCCACCTCCATCCGCCCGCTGGACACCTTCCGAGCGCTCTCTCACCCCTACTCTCGCCCGGAGCTGCTCTGCAGCTTCCGACATCCCGGTCTCTACCAGACACCGGCTGCCGCCGGTCTCAACAGCAGCGCGGCTGCTTCTGCGGCTGCTGCGGCGGCGGCGGCTGCGGCTGCAGCGGCGGGCTCGGGGCCGCCGGGGGGCTCAGCCCCCTGCTCATGCCTCAGCTGCCACAGCAGCCAGACGGCAGCGGCGGCAGCGGCGGCGGCCTCGGCGCTGGGGTCGCGGGGAGCCGCCGCCGCCGCCGACTTCCCCTGCACGGCGACGGGGCAGCGCTCCGAAAGCGGCTTCCTGCCGTACTCGGCCGCTGTGCTCAGCAAGGCCGCCGTCGCCTCGCCGGACCAGCGGGAGGAGGCGCCGCTCACCAGATAACTACCCCGGCCCGGGCCCGCGAGCGGGGGGCGTTTTGTAGGGGGCGTCGGGGCTGGGGGAGCCCCGGGTTCTGCCAAAAAGTTCTGTCTATTTTTTTATTGCTGGCCGCCCCGCAGCAGAGGGGCGCGGGGCCCGGCGTGGAAGGCACTCCGCAGCTCTTGCGCCCCCGCGAAGGCTGCCTCGCGGTATGCGCTGCCCGGCAACTGGCTCCGCGGGGCTTGGGCTGCCGGGCCGGTGGGAGCAGAGTGGGGCAGCCGGCAGAAGGGAATGTTCTTTTATTTATTTATTTTGTCATTATTATTATTATTTCTGTTTAGTTCAGCTAAAGTTCAGCTAAATAGGAAAGGTCTCGCGTATTTCTGTACTACAAGCAGTAGCTAATGAGGCTGCCGCAGCCGGGCCAGTAACGGGAAGGGAAGT